>OX439036.1:110165067-111625067 GCA_949317995.1 Acholoe squamosa | reverse complement strand
CATTTTACACCTCCACAGAACTGGGGACACCTGGATAGGTTTAAAAATACCAATAATGAGTACACCATATACCTGGATGGATGGAACACAGGTGAGGTATAGAAACTGGGACACTGACCAGCCGATTGCTTCTCAATGTACGATGATGATGGACTCTGACGGCAAGTGGAAGAGAAAGACATGCTCTGATGGAAAAGCCACCCTATGTATAAGAAAACCAGGTGGGCATGTTTTAAGACGATATCTAAAATGTAGGTAAAATGAATGGAAAGTTGATACATGTTCCCTCTAGATTTTCATTTTGCTGTAGAGGAATTTCCTCTGTAGAGCACTCACTAAATGTAAATATGATCATATTGTTGTATAATGGATATGTTTCAGCCAGGTATATGCCAAATTACACTAATCAATATTTTTTCTGTGATCAACATTTAAACTTTGGTGAGAGAAAGCGTTGGTTTCTCCATAATATGGCTCACTGCTCTGGTAATGAAAGTAAAAAATGAAAACAACATTTTTGAAAAAGTTGTGCAAAAACTACAGACTTTTAAGATTCAATTAACCTCTTCCAGCTTGTAAAGCAGGATACACATTTGACGTGCCAGAGGATAGGTGTCACAAGCACTTCAATACAGAAAGTACCTGGGCCGCTGCACAGGCACAGTGTTTGGCTGATGAATCGCATCTACCCTATATTCTGGATTCTGATCTGAATGATTTCAATATGGACATCAACTCTGGTCACAGGTGAATAAATATACAATGGATCTGAGACAACTGTTTCCATTATTGTAAAACTTGCTGCCAATATTTTACTTCCTGTTATATGGTCTTAAATGAGACAAAAACATGTTAAGCCTTCAAAGACCTATGCTACATTAAAGCACCATGCAAATTCGTCATCATCATGCATGAATGCAGCCCCGGTAGATAACTTACCAGGGCAACATTCTTGCATCATGCTGCCCCTACCGGGATTGATACACTCCTACAGGATCGGCACGTAGCTCTAATGAAGTCCTGCGAGCAGTCTCGCCAGCACTTCATTGGTGCATCATGACGACCTTCTGAGAGTATTTGTATCAACCCCATAGGGTCGTCATGATGCACCAATGAAGTGATAGTGAGCAGTCTCGCCAGTACTTCATTGGTGCATCATGACGACCGATGGGCATGATGCACTCCTGCATCAGCAGTCCTTAAAGGGTTAATAGTGAAAAATATTTGCTCCTGGCGCCATCTTGTTCTATTAATACCTCAGGGATGAATAAGTTTGCAACTGATTTATTGAGGACCAATATATATTGAGACTTGGCTCTATCAATATATTAGACAAACTGATAATGAAAGCTTTAAGGGTGAATTAGGAACCTTCTAAAATACCTTGATTTTCTTGTAATTTACACAAATTACCCATCCCCAGAGCCCTATCTCCCACGTCTACTTATGACAATACTAAGACTAATCTTTTCATCAATCTCTCTTTACTTTTTCTCAATCACAGCAAAACCGACCTGTGGCTAGGACTACAGTCAGCTACAACCAGCCCAGCTTGGGCAGATGGAGACACTGCAAATTACACTAACTGGACAGATGGGGAGCTTACTAACGAGAGATGTGCAGTAATGAGGGCGGATACTGGGAAGTGGATATCATACAACTGTGAGAAACACAAGAGTAACTTCCTATGTTCTCGGCCTAACCCTGGTGAGTACATTTTCAAACAGAAGTATTGATACAAATTTGATTATGTTTAAAGCAAGGGGCTAAGTGATAAAAGTCACAGGTAACCACCTGATTTGGCCAAGAATATGAATTGCAAGAAAAAAACGCCCAAAAACAAACAAAGAAAACAAACACACACACACAAAAAAACCTCATAACTCATAAACAGGTTTTTTTCTTTTTCATGTTTTCTTTTATATCAGTGATTGTAGAATAAAGTCTGGTATTGCCTGATAATAACCTGATTATAACTATTTCAAATTTTCATCTTTCCATAGGTGGTTGCCCTAGTGGATGGGATGGTCATCCTTCAGACCAGAGACGGTGTGTCTACCTAGCACCAATCACTGCGTACCTCTGGGCCGGGGCGGACAGTAACTGCTATGTGCTGAGTTCTAACACTAGTGGAGCAGGCCTCATTAGGATCCAGAGTCAGGTAGAAAATGATGCAATACTGACCTATATGTAAGTACAAAGTAAACAAAACTGACCTATATGTAAGTACAAACTAAACAAAACTGACCTATATGTAAGTACAAAGTAAATAATACTGACCTATATGTAAGTACAAACTAAACAAAACTGACCTATATGTAAGTACAAAGTAAATAATACTGACCTATATGCAAGTAAAAACAAAACAATACTGACCTATATGTAAGTACAAACTAAACAATACTGACCTATATGCAAGTAAAAACTAAACAATACTGACCTATATGTAAGTACAAACTAAACAATACTGACCTATATGCAAGTAAAAACTAAACAATACTGACCTATATGTAAGTACAAACTAAACAATACTGACCTATATGTAAGTACAAACTAAACAATACTGACCTATATGCAAGTAAAAACTAAACAATACTGACCTATATGTAAGTACAAACTAAACAAAACTGACCTATATGTAAGTACAAAGTAAACAAAACTGACCTATATGTAAGTACAAAGTAAACAATACTGACCTATATGCAAGTACAAACTAAACAGAACTGACCTATATGTAAGTAAAAACTAAACAATACTGACCTATATGCAAGTAAAAACTAAACAATACTGACCTATATGTAAGTACAAACTAAACAATACTGACCTATATGCAAGTAAAAACTAAACAATACTGACCTATATGTAAGTACAAACTAAACAATACTGACCTATATGTAGGTACAAAATAAACAATACTGACCTATATGCAAGTAAAAACTAAACAATAATGACCTATATGCAAGTAAAAACTAAACAATACTGACCTATATGCAAGTAAAAACTAAACAATGCTGACCTATATGTAAGTACAAAATAAATAATACTGACCTATATGTAAGTACAAAGTAAATAATACTGACCTATATGTAAGTACAAACTAAACAATACTGACCTATATGTAAGTACAAAATAAATAATACTGACCTATATGCATGTAAAAACTAAACAATACTGACCTATATGTAAGTACAAACTAAACAATACTGACCTATATGTAGGTACAAAATAAACAATACTGACCTATATGCAAGTAAAAACTAAACAATAATGACCTATATGCAAGTAAAAACTAAACAATACTGACCTATATGTAAGTACAAACTAAACAATACTGACCTATATGTAAGTACAAACTAAACAATACTGACCTATATGCAAGTAAAAACTAAAGAATACTGACCTATATTTAAGTACAAACTAAACAATACTGACCTATATGTAAGTACAAACTAAACAATACTGACCTATATATAAGTACAAAGTAAATAATACTGACCTATATGCAAGTAAAAACTAAACAATACTGACCTATATGTAAGTACAACCTAAACAATACTGACCTATATGCAAGTAAAAACTAAACAATACTGACCTATATGTAAGTACAAACTAAACAATACTGACCTATATGTAAGTACAAAATAAATAATACTGACCTATATGTAAGTACAAACTAAACAATACTGACCTATATGTAAGTACAAAATAAACAATTTGAATTTCCCCAGCGAGGGGTAGACCAGCCCTATGGACAGAAATCATGTGCCTCAACCTTGCAACACTGACAAAATTTGGACCTTAAATGCTATGGGAGTTTTTATCAGTGCTTTGGCCACAAGCAGCTGATGGCAATCAGGACACAGCTACAGGCAGCTCATAGCAGCGAGCCTTGTTTTCAGGTCCAATCGGGTCATGAGGTCATGACATCTCACGCAGAAATGGCAACTGCTGGGCACCTATCAGCCACCAGTGTGCAATGATAGTGGAATTAAAAAGATTTTGGATGAATTGCTAACCAAATAACCATACTTCAAGCTCTAATAGAACTTTAAAAACCGGGGAGGGCTAAGGAAACTGTCCCTACACCATCAGTCATTTACTGATGGCCATCAGTCAGCCGTGAATCGGCAGTTGTGCTTTGTATAAAGAGATGCGCATCGGCTAAAACAATGATGAAAACTCCCATAACAATAAGGTCTACATTTCATCAGTGTTATGTGCTTGAGGTGCGTTACTATGTGTCTATAGGGGAATGAAGACTTAGTAAAGGTTGCATTTCCTTCACCAGACAAGTTTTCCAATGCTATAATTTAGATCTAAGATCTGAATCTTGCAATTAAACCTTAGCAAGTTTTGTGTCTACAGTGTAAGAAGTTTATGTTTTATAGCAGCTTGTAAACCCACAGGGGAAAGTGCTGTAATCTCAAATACCGTGACTCTTACTGTAATACCAAGGCTTTGCAGGTGTAGATATATGTGTATAGTGAGTGCTCCTGTATAATTACTCTGTATGCAGTATGTCCTAGGCCAGCCAGTCACCCTAGTGGCCCTTCAAAGGGTTTATTAATGAATTGCAATATGATAATAACCTCAAGACATTCAATCTAGCATTGTGCACAAATAATAGTGTACAAGGTTACCTGAGAGGAAACTAGGAACAACCAACAATATGCATAGATATCACCATAACTGTGTCTAAATCTGAAATACAAGTCCCTGGACTCTGGGCTGAAGGTAACATAGGCCTACCTGCCTTTAGGTTATTTCAGTGTTAACTGAATGATCATGAGATGGTTTGGGTGAGATGGTGCTCTACTTCTCTTACCCTCACTTAAGTGCCTCACTTAATTGGGATTGGAGACAGTTTTGTCTTCATTAGGCATGCATGGTTTATAGTATCAATGCATGCATGAAGCACACACATAAATGAGAATGATTACAATGAACTGACCCCAATAGCAGATTATACATAGCAGTGTCTTTTATAACATACCTGTATATACAATACATTTTTTGTTGATTAACAGAACTCCTTGCTGTAATTCTACAATATGAGTTTCTGTAATTTTACAGCTATAGTTGCTGGAACCTCAGTTGCCAGCAAAGGTTTTTGTAAATTTACAGTATATTTTATTGTTCATTTACAGCAGAATTTACTGTCCATTCACAGAAAATATTGCTGTTTATTTACAAGACATTTCTCTGTAATCTTACAACACATTTTGCTGTTAATTTACAGCATATGTATCTCTAGAACTGATTGATCTTGCTGTATGATCACAGTGATTGTTACTGTATGATAACTGTATGATGAATTGTTCTGTAAAATTACAGTGATTCACCTCCTGTAGATTTACAGCAAAATGTACTGGAACCAAAGTTGCCAAGGGATTTTGCTGTAAAATAACCCTGCCTACTTCTTACAGTGTATTTCTAATCTGAAATTGCATCTGAAGTAGGGATGACCATCTATACCATAGGCAGTGTGATGCACTGCCCATTTGGGATATTACTTATAATTTCAAAGATTTGATTATTGTTGAATTAATATGCATTATTTGTAGAAACACAAAGAACCCTGTGACAGATGTTATGATCGGAGTAAAGTACGACCCTAGCGACTCAATCAGTAAATATCCCTATGGTTCAACTGCCACTTATGTAAACTGGGACTTGGAGGAACCTGGTGCTCAGGGCTGTGCTACATTTAGAGCAGTAGACGGGAAATGGTCAACTACCACTTGTGAAGCTACACACAGTTATACATGTGTGTCTCTACCAAGTAAGTGACAAGGTGAACTTACTATTCAAAGGAATAACTTATAAGCATGGCGAATCTTAATACTGCTTCAATTATTGCATTAGTGCATGTGTCAAACATGGTCGATTACTAATAGTAAAACGGTCTATCTGTGTGATGGAAATGACAAACATTTTTGGAATTTAATGATACTTTCATGCTGTGTTAATCCATTTGACACAAATTGAAGAAAGGGAGAAAGGGCAAAAAAAACAACACACACACACAAAAACCCCTCATCTGCCACCCCATTCAAGACCCAAGAACCATTGCCAAAAATAACCCGTCCTTTCCTACCACCCCACCCCCCAACCACTACGCCTTTTTTACCACTGCCGGACTTGATTTCTATGAGTTACCACAGTGATGGGGACTAACAAGAAGACATCACACCTAGAACACCAATCAACCACATCCTCAAGAAAAGGTAATTCTCAAAGTAATTTCTTCTCTCATTCCTGCATGCAAATTTTCTTTTTACAAGTCCAATATAGATAACCTGTTAAGGGGCTATGGTACGACGGTACTTTTAGCTCCTTATGATTTGAAAGGTTTGATGGCATAAAACGTTTCAGTTTCCTAATTGTAGAACAATTTTGCAGTCACGTCCGAGGGCAAAAACCCTTTTCTCTTTATATTGATATATCATTTAGGTCTACAGAGCTGCTTAAAATTTGGGTTGTTTCAAAAAGAAATGTATTTTTCATCTGTTCTTGCCCATCTCTTTCAACATGATAATATTTTTTTTTTCACAGCAAGCCTTTAAGCAGATCTGTACAGCTTGATAATGGGAATATTAACAAAAGAAAAAGGAATGTCCTTGGAAACTAGATTTATGCCAACTCATTAGAGGCAAATGTGCAAAAAATTTCCTTCCCACACAGGAAAAAAATGTAGTCGAAATAATGGCACATTCTCTATCCCAAAGCTTCCGAGATCCGTCAATATTTTCAGAGGATCTCTGGCAGATTGAAAAGTTATTCTTTACTGTACATTATCCTATAAAAAGATTAAGTTCAAAACGGACGTTTTTGTTTTATTCATGTTCCAGAGATAATATAATATTAACGGAAATCAGCCAATTCATTAATTATGCGCCTAACCATTTATTTCAACTAATATATACAGATTTTACATATTTTATCTTATTTTATATGTCAAAGTGTTTTGTGGAATCTGCCTATTGAAACCCATTGAACAATACATGATTATCATGAAAACATTCAATGTAACATTTACTAGAACAGTGTATGCCACTTAATATCTTTTCTGTAGTACAAAAAGGCTGTGACTAACACTTTCACAAATATCTTCTGTTTTAAAGGTACATATCCCGGTTCAATAAATCATAAATTATCAACTATATCAGTTCTTTATAGAGCTAGATTGACTTATTGTATTCTGAAAAGAACGACCACTTAAGTATAGTGCTCTGAACCAAAAAACCCTATTTTTTCTTCAGGTCTTTAGCTCTTTTAAGAAAATGACCAACAATAATGAGACCAAAGTTCTCCAACAATTAGAGGAGGTCTTTGAGAACAAGACCAAACAGTAAAAACAGGTAGTCATTGGAGAAACCCAAGAGCCATGATTATTTAAAAAATAAATGAATGATTGGTCTCTACTGTACAGATACTAATCTTATGAGGGAGTTAACGAGCATCCGGGAACCACTCTGTATGGTGCTCCCACCTGGTGTTTGGAATTTGCTCTGCTACCAACACATTTCCTATCTTGTTCCTAAGGCTGCTGCAATTATCTTGTATGGACACTAGGTGGCATTGGCGTCAACTAGGCTCAGTCCTTTTGACATCTATTGGCTCTTATGTACCTACTAAGATGTTCTGACACTATGTCTATGATATACCGGCACACATTTCTTTTGCCTCTCCTGCAAAACCTGAAGAAATGCAGTTACAACTTTCTTGCATGCACTAAGGCGACGATAATATATCCATCCAAATGCAACATTCCAACAAGGCCATCTCAGGCTTCAGGACAGTGAGTATTTTTCCACTGTTGGTCTGTATAATTAAATGAAGTGCACCTCTTTTAAATTAACATGAAATATCAACCTCAATAACACTCAAATCGGTTAATATACTGCCTAAGGAATGATTTGATGCCTCGTTTGCATACTCACTCTCACAATTTAGACCAATAATCATTGTACAACACCTTTCAGTGGGGCCATACAAAGTGACTCCTACTGCCACCTCCCATCAATTGGTGTACTGCAACCCTCAGCATAATAATACCTAGACAGTCCACTAGATGGCAGCATGCCTATCATCCATCCCACAGTTTACAGGAATCACCTACACCACTGACTCTTGAACATATTGCACATAGGTAAATGTCTATGACACGCTTTACATGGAATAACACAGGGCAACGGCAATTCTCCTTTTTCTATTGTAGTACAGTAGATATAGCATAAACATTGAGACTTCCGACGGAAAGCATGAAAGGTCTATTGCAGTGCCTTTTGAACACGCTGAATCCATTTTCAATCATCATGAATAGAGCATATATATATATATATATATATATATATATATATATATATATATATATATATATATATATATATATATATATATTTCACTGCTATATATACCCTAAGGCCGCCTGTCACTACCTATACTGCACCCAAAGGTATATACAGACACTAGGGGGCACACCATACATTCTCCTTATGTACACCCTGCATACATACAGCGAGACAAGCACTCCCCTTGCTACCACTAACATACCTTAGGACTCTGTACAATATGTTGTAATACACACACCTTTACTGCTAACTGACACAAGACCTTGTCCTATCGATCATGGATGTCTAACAGTAATACGCTCATTACACAACATAGCCAGTGCACTGCACCTCACAGCATGGCCACATGCAGCAGGGAGCTGGATACGGCGACGGTGTGTACACTGGGACACCAGTGGGGTGTTTCAGAAGCCCGACATGATAATGAACATTAGATATCTGTTTCTAAAACTGTTAGCCTCTAAACTTACAACTGCAACCATTATCATCTCTCCCCAGTCATATAGCTATACACACAGTAAGGTAATGGTAATGCTTTAGAAACACATGCAATTATAAGCCAACAATCACTATTAAAACTGCTATCATATCTCCTTATGACCGGTTGTAAACATTATCTGCTTCTGAAACACCCGACTGGTAGCCCCACTCACACCTTGGTCCCAATGTGCCATACCACGACAGTGCTGTGTTTGGTTATGATTCTGGATAAGTTTCATATTTTAACTGTCTTGGGGTAGGTAATTCATTGATTACTGACAAACTAACCATTGGGATCGAAAGCCCACACACATAGAGATATGATATGATACTCAATGCCCATGTTCATTTCTTTCTTAAATGAAGGATGGTTGTCTCAAATTGACTTTTCGATGTACCTTGTTCATGGATGGTATCTCTACCCCTTTAATATGCAGACAAAGCTGGTTAATACTGTACCCACTTGAAGATAACTATGCTATCGTGTATATGTGAAAGAACTGGATTGTTTTCTGGTGCTAAACAGCACATAAAAAAGGAAAAACAACAATTAAATGACCAATATCCACACCCACCCCAAGTATGGACTTGGGTGTGTGATAACACATCGTTCTACCATGCCACATCAAAGTACCTTACCAAACATGGTAATCATTGACCATCAAGTTGTGACACAGAAGGCCCCTAGTGGTATTTCCACAGGTTATCTGCTGTCAATGTGTTAATCAGGCAGGGCTGTCATGTCATGTAGGAAACAATGTAAAACTATTTAGAGCTCCAGCTTTAATTCGGCTCAATTCTCACTAAGTGAGCTCATGTTTGACCCAATTCTCACTGAGTGAGCTCATGTTTGACCCAATTCTCACTGAGTGAGCTCATGTTTGACCCAATTCTCACTGAGTGAGCTCATGTTTGACCCAATTCCGACTGAGTGAGCTCATGTTTGACCCAATTCTCACTGATTGAGCTCGCCTTTAAAGTTTGTGTGGCGTGACGCCATATCATGCCACCCTGCTGTGCATGCCCTTAATAGTACTTCTGTGTGTAGAGTGAGACAGAGTTGGTTCCCACCAGAAGACTGCACTCTTTATGGCCTCAGGCCCAGATGTAGGACCGTGGCCATTTATGGCCCTGCATTCAGTATAACAATGGGGCAAAGAATGATTTCAAAGTGGCATGAATAATGTATCTTTTTACCAGTTTCTGTTATTTTTATGGTTTTGATGATATCTATAAATAAAAAAGGAACATTTATTTCCCCAGTAACATAGTCAGCATGAAGAATCACAGTAAATATGTAAAGTAGGTCATGGATTTTGTGTCCAAATGACCATAAAGTGTACCTGTAGCCAACACTAAAACACATTACCGTTTTTGGTGTTAAATTTCCTAAAGAAAATCCTAAGTCCATGTAAAAATTCAAAGACTCCTCTACAAGAACTAAAATGTTTAGGATATGAACCTTCCTTTCCAAGCTATTAGCAATTTTCTGATATAAAATATGTTTAAATGTGGCTTCTATAAAAGGTAAGGATAGGTGGAAGGGGGCTAAAGTCACACCTCAGTAGCCCACACACAGTCATATCAACTCTTATACCACGATCTGGCACTTCCAGTGGTTTTATATGCAGTTTAGCAGTGCATTATTCTGCATATAAAGTCAGTCTAGCCATCTTCCAATGCGAAAATAAATAAGTTCTAACCTGAGATCCTAGTGATATGTTTGCAGTCAGTTTTCGTCTTGATTCCAAGCTTGTCATGTTATAATATCGAAATCCCAAGAAGTTTTCGATCCATAGACGAGGAATGCATGCTAATTTTCTCCATTATTTTCGATATAAATAAGAATCCATTGATTTTTCCATCGTACGCATGTGGCCGCTCTGCGCGAAGCCATTGTTTTTGTTCCTTGCCAGGACAGGTACCGCCGTGTTCACACTCACTTTTCGTATTGAATCCAACCATGACAAGTCTTCAAATTAAAACATACATATCCTTAGACACCCTAGATGAGTACTCCATGTTTGATATGTCCGATACATTCAAAATAAATAAGAATCCATTGATTTTCCAAAACGGTCCGAAATTTTCAGCGTCCTACTTGTACAGCGAGCAGTTGACCTATATCTACATTCGGGCCACTGACACACTTTCGCCGGACAAAGAGGCGGGTGGGAATGGCCTGACCGCGACTCGCTTACGATGGAAAAATCAATGGATTCTTATTTATTTTGAATATATCGAACATCATTATTTTCACAGAGATGTTGGTATTTCACAGAGATTCCTTCTACCACCCTGCTACATAATTACAGTGTAACAGTGGTGCACTGTTCAGTTTTACAAGGATCCCTGGTAAACTCAACAGGTACTTTTTCCAGTATAGGGATAATGGGGGTTGAAGGGACCTTCCTGCAGTGAAACATTTATGAATGAGAAACTGCATATATAGAGGCCTTTGCGGTAGGTGCCATTGGCATCATGATAGCTTCGCCACACACATTATGTATACAGGTTTACTTATCCATCTGTGAGAGTTCTTTTCAGCACAAAACTTCCAATAAACAGTAATGTGAGTCCATTAATTGTTCATACAGTTTTCTCAGGTTCTCTTTGTTGAGGACTTGGCAAGATAACCTGAGTTTTGTGCGCAGCGTCACATAGATCATACCCCTTATTGCCTTATTGTTCACTAACAATAAGGAGCTGTGAAGTATGGCATTGAGTAAGGTGAATAATGCATTGGCACAAGGTGGATATATTGTACCACGTCTAACCCTTAAAAGGCCGCTGATGCGAGAGTGCATCATGCTCATTGATGCACCAATACTGTGCTGGCAAGCAGTCTCACCAGAACTCCATCGGAGCATCTTGACGACCCTCCGGGAGTATATATGTATCAACCCCATAGGGTCGGCATGATGCTCCAATGGAGAGCTGGCGAGAGGTCTCGCCAGCACTTCGTTGGTGCATCATGACGACCAATGGGCATGACGCACTCCTGCATCAGCGGCCATTGAAGGGCTAAGGCAGGATACATCTGATGTTATAAACCAGATGGTAACCTTTTGTACCTCTCTCATTGGTGCAGACCAATGTATTGTGTGAAAGGGTTTGAAAATTTATGACATGTCAATATATCATAATCAGCCATATCGGTGAGAATGTGTGTGGTTGTACACTCGTCCGGACTCAGTCACACCCTGAACAGGAACGTTCCTCGGTCATATACCAAATTCTTGAAGGACAATGTTTTTTTTTTTGCTCAACTTATTGGTTTTGATTAAGTGTCAAACTGGATGTAGAAGATCACTGGATATCAAACGAGGAATAGCGGATTGGAGAACATGGCTGCAGTAGTGACTTTTTATCTGCTGGCTTTGTTTGTGTTTCTGACTTACAACACACTCAATGCTGGAAGTAAGTTCTAATCTGTGTGTAAGATTTATTCAATGCAAACAATAACAATATCCCTTAAAGAAGCTGTCAAATAATCTGTAGCCAAGTTTTGTAACTTGAGAAAATCGATTTACAAAAGATTCTTGTTCAGTCTCAGTTAAAGATCTATTATAACAACATTGTGCTTCTATGGTATGCCAAAGAGTATTGATAGAGGCTTCTATTCCCCTGATCATGATACATAAACAGAACTAAATGACCATGGCGTACATTCTTATCGATCCTCCTGAGGGGGCTGTTTCCCCCGAGGGGTGGATCTATAAGAATGTATGCCAGGGAATTTAGTTGTACATATTTCATGTTATTTCAATTTTAAACTGCTTGAATTCACGTAATTTAGCATCTAAGGATGTCACGTGACCAGCAGTGAGGACCGGGACATATACCCTTCAATCCATATGTATCGAAAGTTATTACATGAAATAAATTGATTAAGGCCTATCAAGTAACTCAGTAGCACTGCCTACATGCATCATATCAACCTTACAATGTACCCTAGATAGTGATTACTCAGTAATGAATAATGTGACAACAGTTACCAATAGGCATTTAAATGTCCATCTTATACGTCCATTCTACTCAACGTTAAATGTACTCTACAGATTGTTTCCATGAAAACTACCAGTATGACGCAGATGGTGATTTTTGCTACAAGTATGACACCACTAATAAGGACTATGAGAAGTCTGTAGCTCTGTGTGCTGTTGAAAAAGCAACACTACCTGTCATACACAGTGAAGATACTAAAAATGCGGTGTTGAGTATAATGTAAGTTTACGCCTTTCTTTGGTCATTATTCTACCAAAAGATTCTGTACACCAGGAAATTAAAGAGTCTCTATTTTCATTTTACAAGAGACATCGTTGAAATAATGAGGAATTCCTTGTCCCAAAGTCGCCAGAGATCCCTCGTTATTACAAAGAAATGTTTTTTTTTCACAGAGATTCCTTGTACCACCTTACTGCCAACTGGGGCCTCTTGAAAAACTACACTGGCTCCCAGCTATATAATTTCGGTGTTTCATTGTTCAGTTGTACAAGGAATCTCAGTCAATATGAAAACTCGCGGGACCAAGGCCATTGCTGTAAAAATCACTGCCGGGCCTGCAAAAATGACCAGACTGCAGGACCGAATGTCCTACTGTAGTCTTGGGATCTTGGGCTACATTTTGGTTTTCATGGCTCCGGTCCTGCCAAAATCAGTCCGGGCCTGCAGAACTATAAGATCTGCAAGACCAAATGGCCTTTGGGGGGAAAGACTTTTCACATAGACTAAAGGATTCCTGTTAGATACAACAGATCTTTTTTGAGTTTATTGAGCTTACCAAAGGATAGGTCGAAATGGATCTATAAGTTAACTAGGGGCGACTACATATACCGGTTAACTACTACCGGTAGATTAATATACTTTAGTTAGTCTTATTAGGTAGTTACCGGTATATTACCATTATAATATATAATAACGGTTGCTATGGATACTACAAGATGTAGATAAGCTGTGATAGTAAATAATTGAACAGAGACATGTGTTTGGTGGAATTGATCTGAATATACAAACTGGCTTTATTCAAAGCAAAATCAGTCAATAAAAAGTGAACCCTAGGTTACAGTCAGCACCTAGACTAAAATCTTAAAACTAACAATAAATAGAAGAATTAGAATAACGATTAAAATGTTTGTGCCAACCCCTAGCACAGGGGGGTTGTGCACTGTATGAGTTTGTGAGCCCGACTGGCGAGTTACTTGAAAACGCACCGTTATATAGGGCAGGGTATCTTTGCAGGGAGTATCACTCACCACTGTTAATTATATGAATATACACGCGTGTATATAGTCCCATAATTTAACAGGCCTTGCTAAGTGTTAGCATCCTTAGGCTGCATTAATGCAGCCCTGGAGGGCAATTCTTGAGGTACTATGGCTGCAAATTGAAACTCTCAAAGTCAGACTGTTCTGGGCAATAAGTTAATCACATCCTGTGTCATACATTCATACAGAGCAGTCATACTGACATAGCTAGCAAAACTCATGGTAAATCACGTCAGACTGTCACCCAGAACCTGTCGTATATGCAAATGGTTTTGACATCGGATGGGGATGTAATTTTAATGTCGAAAGATTCACATATATTTATCATGAAAATAATGTTATCTAAACTCCAATATTTTTGACTTAGCAAATATGTGTGGTTTACATAATCATGATGTCAGTCAAAGACATGATTTAATTCTTAGTGTAAACATGCGAATAAGATGTCATAAGTATATGAAAGTTACTATTGAATTACTATAATAATAGTCAGGCTAGGATACCTCAATGGGAGATATATCAGACACAAGTACATTATGTCTATTGGATGCGAATATCACATCCTTCATAGACACTTTGCAGAGGAAATAAATGTAATACCTGGTTAGACGAAGGTATTTACAAGTATTTCAGTATCCACAGAGAGTGGCCCCACACATTTATCCTAACCTAGAGGCCAGGGTGTGAGATGTTTACTTGAAGTCATTTGGTTCTTGTATATTTTCTTAAGCCATAAAAAGGTGTACATCATGTCTATTGCTTGTTAAGCTCTTATCTCCCCCTTTAAACATCACAAAAAAAAAACGAAATTATATATTCAAGAAAACCTTCATTTCAGTTGGGTTCAATAACTGCAGCCAGTTGATTAACTTTGATTGTACTTTTTATCAGGAATGTACCAATGCAGATTGGAATGTCAGCAAAGTGCAAGATGAGACCCCTTGTGTTTGAGGCGAGCACTACCTTGGGGATATAATTATGATGTATCATTGATGTCATATTCTCGCATTAATACAACATCTTAAAATTCATATCATGATGATGTGAATATCTTACGTGACAATTACTATGCTTGAATTATAGAAAAAACATATCTTTTTAGTGTTGCCAGTAACACATGATTTTGTCTAAAGCAAAGAGACAAGAAATAGACATAAGTCTGTGATGTCTCAAGTTTGAGCAAATTAAGATGTCACATAGACATCACTCATGTGTCACGATATGACATTGCAGAACAACTAATACAAGATGTATTATTGATGTTGAATGGTACACATCTTTTTAGCGTTTGTCATGTGACATCTAATGACAACATATGATGTGTGCCGTGACTGCACCTGATAAAGACATGATTTTGATATCAGATACCATCTTCTTTACATCCTATATGGGATGCATCTTCTACATCAACTTCTGGTCAACTCATTATGTAAAAAAAGTTTATTTCCTAAAGACCTAATCCTCAGGTCAGTTTTATGTAATTACGTGAATATGACCAGTTTTAAACATCTTTTGCACGTTATGCGCTAGCTGGGAATGTAATGGTTGGTGGACACTAGTTTAAGAATGGAATGGCAATACAGCTAGGAATATCATTGCAATTTAAAAGGCACCATTCATAGCATGCTGTTTAATTACTTCCTTATGAATAAGGCCACATAAAATTGATAATCAACTTTGCGGACACTGCCTGACCTCTTTAAAAATTGCCGCATCCTTCCTTTCCCCCCTTTTTTTTCAAAATAAAGAATAAAAAAAAATGACTGCATGGGAGAAAGAATATATATGGTGTGCTTGAACCAAAGTTGTTCAGGTGTAGATTTAAAATTTAAAATTATCATGTTTCTTATTGCAACTGCATAATCTAAATGACTAAGAATATCAGAAACTATTACATTCATTGTTCCCATTGATTTTTGGCATGAATTCATGTTTAATCTATGATATTTGAAAGAAAAAAATCCCTCTTGCATGTATATGGAACAAAGTATAACAAATAAAATAAAAAGCCTCCCACCTCACCTCTTTTCCACAAAAAGTGCCTGCAAAGCTGACAAGCAATTTTATGCAGCCTAGCTCAAATCCATGGACTATATATATGCCTTCCTTATACCACGATTTCGGGACTTCCGGTGGGTTTATATGCAGTTTAGCTCTAACCTGAGGTCCTAGTGCTATGTTTCCAGTCAGTTTTTGTCTTGATTCCAACCTTGACATGTTATAATATCGAAATCCCAAGAAGTTTTCGATCCATAGACAAGGAATGCGTGCTAATTTTCTCCATTTTCTTCGATATAAATAAGAATCCATTGATTTTGCCATCGTACGCGAGTCGCTTGTATCGCTTGCACTTACAAAATGTCTTCTCGTGGCTATAATCTCTGGATATCAGGTAAGAAATTAATACAAAATGGAGGAAATGGTGGTATAAACCTATTAGGTGATGGATATCGGGGCCCCACGGGCTGTATATGCTGTATATACCCGAGCCGCGAAGCTGCTCAGATATACAGCATATACAGCCCTAGGGCCCCGATATCCATCATCTATTAGCTTTATATATATACATATATATATTTATATATATATATATATATATATATATATATATACATATATATGTATATACATATACACTGCAAAAATGGTGTTTAGATTTTAAACATGTTTAGGTCTAAACATGTTTAAAACCTAAACATATAGGTCAGTTAGGTGTCTCATCGACTACACATTTAGGAAATGAACACTTTTATTCTAACTACATAAACATTTATGCTAAACATGTTTAGATGTTTAGATTTGAGCAGTTGAATAATAGGTGTTTAGAATTAAACATCAATATGTTTAGATACTTGGATGTTGAATCCACACCAGGTAGCAGCACTACCTTTTACTGGACTATCTGCACACAGTTATAATCAATTGTTGTGACAAATGTCCCCAAATCCCATGTTTATCATGGTTTCATTTCATAGAATATCATGTGAATAGAAAGGGCAATAGAAAATTGACTAGATTCACTTCATGCCACCATCATTACCATAAAATAATCAATAAACTCCATGACTGACACCTATTTGATGTTATTCTGGAATAGATAAGGCAATGTCCTTCCTGCCAATCTGTTGTACTTTCTCAAGTCTCTCATTCTGATGCAGTGTGTAATATATGTACACATATATAGGTGTGGCTGACATCTTTCGAGACTTTGACAAGTAAATACCTGCTGATGCCCCCCAAGTAAATGAGAAAAAAAAATATATCTCTGTTTTTTAATTCATACATGCAAACCTTAACTCTCCATCAAATCATTTAAACATCTAAACACGAAAATTCTTAAACACCTAAACACAAAAATTCATATATCTAAACACAAAAGTTTTAACCTAAACACCTACATTTCTAAACACTTGAGCTAAGCACATTGTTTGGCTAAACATGTTTAGGAAATTAATGTGATTACAAAAACGTTGCAAGAATATGTTTAGAATTGTGTTTAGGATCTAAACACCATTTTTGCAGTGTATATATATATATGTATATATATATATATATATATATATATATATATATATATATATATATACATACACATACATACGTACATACATACATACATACATATCTGATATTCGCATTGTAAATTGTTATATATTCTGTATTATTGATATAGGAAGGACGACATATGGCTCAGTTTGCGCTTCAGAAATTACTACCGTGCATTCTTGTGGGTGTACAATGATCGTTTAGATTATACCTACTGGGAAACAAACCAGGATAATCCACTATGTGCCGTCATTCAGAGCTATAACGGCAAGTGGAAGACGGAGAATTGTAATGACAATAGGATGGTCCTCTGCTTAAGGAGAGGTGAGTTAATGAGTAAATCTCATTGTATCATCAGCGATATGTTCCCTTTTACACCACATAGCATCCTTATATTGGTTCCAATGGTTAATGCCTAACCCTAAGGGCTGCTGATGCATTAATCATTCATGCACATTGGTAGCCCAGGCAAGTAACTTCCATAAAGCATTAGGACTCAGTGCAATACAATGGAAGACCCTAATTGTCAGTCCTAAGGGGGCGGTCATTTTTCAACAACAGGGTGGTGGTGGATTTTTCTACTCATATGCCAAAGTTTTTGAGGGTCTGAAATTTATGATATTTTGTAGTGCATAATGCAGGATTGTTTTAACTATAAATGGGCGACATTCTTTTCCCCCCTCCCCAAAACCACCAACGTGCAGATTGGTAAAAAGATAAATAGACCACCACCCCCACCCCCAAGTCCTAATTGTGATGGTGAGAAGAAAGTCCTCTGCATAAAGAAATATATGTCATGACATCAAAATGAATGTTAATTCAAAGGATAGAAGAAGATATTTTCCCCTAGTCTACTCATTGGTGCTCATCCTATAGTTATATATCACTCTTGTTTTCTGGGATTCCACAATAAAGAGTGTGCTTACCTCTATAAACATAGTTCAATGATGATTTATCAGTCCGACCTATTTCTCCACTTGTGGGTCTCAGGCTTTTCCCAACGAGGATGTAGGCTGAGTTGGGAACAGCCTGAGACCCGCAAGTGGAGGAATAGGCTAGCCTGACAAATCTGATTTGAACTATGTATTTATTTCATGGTTTCCAGTGATAATTACAGAAAAAAAAATCACATTTATTTATCCTCCTTGCTTACCCGGCAATGTTGCTGTCGCCATTTTGAAATCGTAAGGTAGCGAGCCATGCAGGCGCAAGCCCCGGAGCGGAAAAGACAGACCGTGAAGAATGCGAACGGGTTTCTTAACACTCGCCTCGGGAACGTGTTTCCTGTACTAATCTATAGTAGACTATGTTCTAACCATGAAATAAAATCTATGACCCCACGAAAGGGCAAACCCAGGTGAATATGTGCAGCATAACATTGCCTGGTTGCCTAATACTCAATTAGAAAGATGTATTCAAATAGCAGTGGTAGCAGTGGAATGAAAAGTGGTTTTATCCTTTCAACAACTGTCAGAGTCTGTCAAAAATTCAAACTGAATAAGGTGATAATGAAAAGAAAAGTGAAGACAGCTAATTTTATTTACAGATTTGAGAGAAAACGATTGTGACCTGGACATCTATGCTAATAGTTCCAAATTATGTTACCAGTATGATGGAAACTATGGCAGTTGGCAAGATGCCAGTACAATGTGCGGCGGGTTTCTCACAGTCATAACTAGGGAAAAGGAAAACAATGTTGTAAAGGATATAATGTAAGTAGCTATGCTGTAAAAAGAAAAAAAGAAATTATCATCAAAATAATTGTGGAATCCTTGTTCCAAAGTCGCAGAGATCCATTATTTCCACAGCCCTGTAACTCAGAACCCCCACCAAGGGCTTTTTGTAAAAACTACACCAGTTCACTGAAATATGATTCTGGTGGATCACTGTTCAGAGTTATGAGGATCCATGGTAGTAGATTCAATAGTTATTTTTACAGTCTCAATTTCCATTATGAACAGTTTTAATGTCAGCTATCATTGACAGGAGGTCTAATGTCCAAGAACTAACTTAGTTATATGTGATTTTTGGGATAGCTCTCAGGAATGATGTACATAGACGTACAAATCAGGCCAAGACAGAGGACGTCATTTCTTTTTCAATTTCAATGCAACTAACATATGTTTGATAAATTTTCAAATGTAATTTTCATTTAATTTCACCCTATATTTATTGACAGTGGCCTATTAAATGGAGGCATGCGACCCCTCCTTTTTGGCTTCACCTAAAGGTTTATGCCCCAAAATTTGGCCAAAAGTAGAGGGCTCGACACTCTTTTTACCAGAAAACAGGAGTGCATCCCCACATTCCACCAAACTATTAAAGGTGAAACAATAATGAGAATTTCTTCATTTTACATATCCACAGAACTGGAGACACCTGGATTGGGATAAAGATTACTATGACGAGCACACCATATAGATGGCTTGATGGTAAAAATATAAAATATACCAACTGGGATGTCGACCAGCCGATTAGCGATAAATGCGTACAGATGAAGGGCTCTGATGGCAAGTGGGAGAGAAAGCCATGTAGCCAGGAAAAAGGCACTCTCTGCACCAGGAATAAGGGTAGGCAGATCTAAGCATGATATAGAAAGAAATTTAGCTTTGCTGTAGGCGACCGCAGATGGGGGTGATTCTTTTGTTTGATAGTGACATCAGGGGCCTCTGCAGTGAAAGTCTGATCCAGTGGACCAATTTCAAACATGTTTGATGTCCCCGATCCGATCAGCCACTCTTCCGTAACTTCCGACTCAATCGGCCCTGTTTGTGGTCAGCTGGTGAAGGTAGAAAAGCTTTGATGGTTAATGTATATGGGCATGAATTGAAGTAAGAAAACTACCAATTATCTCAGGATAATGAGTAGTACTATAACTGAAGACATTACTTTTATCTGCAAGGTGTATGATCAGGGTTCTCTGGTGAATTGTGGGATATCACAATTAGTCCAAATGCACCCATTGGTACATTGTTTAAGCTTGGAAGTTGTTGGAAACATGTCCTTAATTGTAATACTAATGTGTACATCATCATTATATTATGTGATATAGATCGGCTGGGTTATATATTCATCTAAGTGAATATGCATGCAGTGTAAAAAGGACACTTATGAGTAGCATCTACTTGTGGATGGGTAGTGCTGTGCAGTCCATATTGTGATGCAATGGACCAATTGTGACGTCATATATTGCCTTTATAACAGCAAATGTCATACCATGTAGTTTTATTCATTATAGAACATACCAAATGAGATTGCCTCGAGAATAGGGTGGTCTTTTAAATTCGTTGTCAGCTATACTAGTTTGACTTTGTAATTTCAGCTTGTAAAGAAGGCTATACATATGACGCCTCACGAGACCTGTGTTACAAGTACCATAGTACACCGAGTACGTGGGCTGCTGCACAGGCGCAATGCCTGGCTGACGAATCGCATCTACCCTATATTGTGGATTCCGATCTGAATGACTTTAATATGAAAATCAACTCTGATCGCAAGTGAGTATCAATAATGCCAAGGTGATAAAACAAAGGCATTTTCCGCATTTAAATTGTAACAGCCTCATGCTGACCCAGTATCCCCTGCATTCACAGGCAGCAGGAGCACGAAAGGGCCGCGTTAGAGCTGCCTTACAGTTTAAACACAGGATTTGGCATTAATTTATCACCGTGGTCTTAGGCCTTAACTTATCTGTCATGTTGTAAAGTAAAACATTATATATAACTGGATAGTACTCTAATGTTACACAGGGTTTTTAATGCATGATATGCACCATTGCTCATAAGCAGGAAGCCCACTCATCTCCCCAGAGATTTTGAATCACTAAATGGTGGCATTGGAGGCTGACAAAATATCCAACTTGAGTAAACATGACAATTTCACAAAAGAGGAAAAAAATTAAAAGAAGTATTTTTCAAACTACATTTCCATTTTCTGAAACACTGGTAGCGGGACTGACCTGTGGCTAGGGTTACAGTCAGCTACAACCAGCCCAGCCTGGGCGGACGGAGACACTGCAGGTTATACAAACTGGAGAGACGGTGAGCTTACCAACGAACGATGTGCAGTGATGAGGGCCGATACTGGGAAGTGGATAACGTACAACTGTGAGAAATATATGAATAAATACCTCTGTGCCTCTCCTCATTCATGTAAGTATCTTTGTGCTAAAGGTTAACCCTTTGACGGCCGCTGATGCATTAATGCATCATGTCCATTTGTCATCATGATGCACCAATGAAGTGCTGGTGAGACTGCTCACAAGCATGATGCCCACCCTTCTGGAGTATATGTAGGCTTTGATGGGGGGAAATTTCTTGGGGGGGGGATTTCCAGGGTGAGAAATTTCCAGAGGGAGAATTTCCGGGGGGAGAATTCCAAGGGGGGGATTTCCAGGGGGGAAATCTCTTAGAACCATAAGTATTCTCCTTGACATAAAATACATATTTTTACTCCTAAAACTATGGTGTTTCACAAAACATTTACAGGACGGCATTTCTCAAGGTGATATGACTAGACTCCTTTCAAGTCATAGTGAGATCCCTCAGTTAAGCACCATTACAGCCAGCATCTGGTGGTCGCTAATAATTCTGGTACGACTGCCCTACAAAACCCTATGTTATTACTGCCTTGAGTGCTGATCGTACAGAATAGTCGTAGTGTGTTACCTACTATCACCCACTCTGATATTGAGGGGTTCAAGTCATACTGGTTGTGTATAGTCCTACCATCTTGAGAATTGCCCTCCTGTTCAATTTTTAGCGTTCTATCAAAGTTGTGGTCCGTGGGATACCCATCCATCTCGCTCAGGACAGTGCATCCTCCTCGTACTGTTTATTACTCACATCTGGGACAGGGCTCAAGAAATTTGCTCCAATCTGAGTGGTGGCACTTCAAGTCTGGTACAGATCCAGGACCAGGCAGAAAACAATGTCATACAGGCCTACATGTAAGTATGCAGACAAGTTAGTATGACAACCACACTTCAAATCGTAGGGCGATCGCTCACTCTGGTCCCATTAAAGCCTTACACAAATCATGACAGCCAGGACTGCCCAAAGAAAGTCTATGCAATAACCACATTTATGTATGTGTTATGAATGTAAAAATAATACATCCCAATTTTATGAGTATTGTAATTTAATTGGTATACAGACTTTACTTTGAAAGCCCTTTGCAATCTATAGCTTTAGGTTTGTATTCAATATCAAAGTTAATTTTTCTTCCCCTCTGGGCCCCATCTGCCAAGGTTAGGAGTGGGGATGTAATTTCAGGGCGAAGAACTAATACAGTCCTTATAGATTTTACTACTCAAAGCCCATCACTGTATTTCCCAATTAAAAAAAAAAGAAAGAAAACTTTAATGTGAAAAATTCAACATAAATTTCTCCCTTAGTCAAGCAAAAGACCCTGTGACCGATGTTATGATCGGAGTAAAGTACGACCCTAGCGACTCAATCAGTAAATACGGTGATGGTTCAACTGCCACTTACGTCAACTGGGACTTGGAGGAACCCGGCGCTCAGAGCTGTGCTACATTTAGAGCAGTCGACGGGAAATGGGCAACTACCACTTGTAATGCTAAACATAGCTTCACCTGTGTGTCTATACCAAGTAAGCCAACAAATCTTTTATGACATTTATTACCTATTGGTTAGTCTTATCATCTTTGGCCACTACTGGTTTTGTGGAAGGGTGGTGGGAACATATGACTGGCTTGTATAGCAGGGGCCTGTTGCTCCAATAGTTACTAGTGGTTATTATGTTGATTGTGCTTCTGTGAGTATGAAAAAGCTACAGTTAGGCTACTTGCCAATTTCCTTTCTTCATAGTTGCAAATTGAGTTCCCATACTAGCAAATGCGTACTTGCAGAAAATATGACTAATAAGTCCAACATTCAAATTAAAAGTTATGAACAAATGTATAATTGAACATACATGCCCTGTTGTTATGAATATAAAAATTCTGGAAGTATGCTGCACTTGCTTGTACAAAACTTGCAAGTATGCTCAAAAGTTACTAGTACGGTACTAATAGCAAGATTAAAAGCACCAACTTAATTACTACTTACATGAGAAGGACCTGCGTTAAAGCAACTTTGTACCCTACTCACAAATGTTTGGCAATTACCCCTATTATCAATCACTATACTCTGTCTCTGGTGTCATAGTTTCAAGTATGAAAGAAGTTGAACGTATCCTCAGTGAAACAGTATCAGAACGTATTCACTTGATGATAGATAATTTTCAATTTATTTATGTTAACAAATGTCCATACTAGTAAGTATTGTAGAAACAGACCCTGGTTGTGCGGTTTTCTGCCAATTTCCGTTTTTGCAGGACGCCCTCAAGGGGTAAGACAACAGGGGCCTGTTGCTCCAATAGTTACTAGTGGTTATTACATCGATTGTGTTTCTGTGAGTATGAAAATGCTGCAAGTAGGGTATTTGCCAATTTCCTTTTTTTCGTACTTGCAAATTAAGTTCCCCTACTAGCAAGTGTGTAATTGCAGAAAATATGACTTGAAAAAAACTAAGTCTAACGTTCTGATTAAAAGTTACAAAATAATGTATAATTGACATACTTGCGTACTTGCGTTAATGCAAGTTTGAAAAAAAGTTGCAAGTATTCTCAAAACGTAATCACCTGGTGATGGATAATTTCCAATTTATTTACATTAACACAAGTCCATACTAGTAAGTATTGGAGCAACAGGCCCCAGACATATCTTATGGGGTAACATCATGTAAAACACAACTCTTAAGGGCTCTTGATAGGTTTGCCCCCAAGAACATGTTTCTTTGCCTAAATGGGCTTATGTACAATAGAACTACATTTATCATACATCAATGTGATTGTATTGAAAATCTCTTTCAAATGAACTCTATTTTATGAGGATTTGGTACTTTTGGAAGCTGAATGGAACAAAAACGTTCTTTTTGTTTAGACCAGTCTCATGGGATTGTAAATTGCCAAAATTTGAATCTTGAAGTCATTATCCAAGGATATTTTTTTGGTTTCCTGATATTCTAATTATTAAGGGCCCAGAGCTTTCCAAAGTTGCCTTGTTGACAAGAAAGTGTCCAAAAGCTTAAAAAATGCTTATTTTCCCCTCTTATCACCCATTTTTCAAGATTTTTGACATATTATTTTCAATTAGGCAACTTTGAAATGCTCTGGAGACCTTAATAATTGGAGTATCGACTAACCGAAAAAAAAGTCCCTGGATATTGACTTGAAAATTAATCTCCAATCATCAAATTGGTAAATTATGTCAATCATGCATCCCATAAGGCTGTTCAAAGCAAAAGAAGTTAAAAAAGAACGTTTGTCATTTTCATTCCATAGCAACTAAATTCTGATATTATGGGATAGAATTGGAAGAGGCATTAATTTCGGTCAGTTTTATGTATAGTTTATATATATTTATAGGATTTGTTTCAAATTATCCATAAATCTTTTTTCCTCAGAGCAAACCTATCAAGAGCCCTCTTACACTCCCTATCAGATGGTCCTATATAGCACGTCTGGGCAAAGTCATGGTATATTATCCTCAATGCTGCGTTCTGATTGGCTGATTAATTGAGAGTGTATTATCTAAATGGACAATGCACACCCAGTACTTGAGGTTAACTTCATCTCACCTTTAGACTTTGCAATTGATATGTCTATGTTATGAGGTAGCCCATAGTCTAGAGCACTCCATGCCCTGTCCCTTATTTCCTAATCATATTCTAAAAGGGGAATTATTTCATCTGGTAATACCCCAGTTAATGAATTTGAAGGCCGCTGATACAGGAAGGCATGATGCCCAATGAGGTGGTGGCAAGACTGCTCACCAGCACTTCATTGGAGCATCATGCCGACCAATGGGCATGATGCAATAACGCATCAGCGGCTCTCAAAAGGTCAAGGCCTATACATAATGACAGTTGTCCTTGGATACAGATCAAACTCCAGCTTGAAAAATCAGAATCATCTGCCATCCCAACCAACTTCTTGTTTTTCACCATGCAACCACCATGGTTCTTCATATTATAGATTGGATATACAGTCTTCACATTGTTGGTAATGCTGCTTTGCTGCTCCATGAATATTCATAATAATGATATATACCTAAATTGATATTTCTTCCAATTTTAGTTCCCTTAAGCATTCTAACTCAAATGGTATATTTCTATTTTTGCCAACATTGTCTCTTCCACAGTAGGCTTACATGAAATCATCATTATGTATCATCACGTATAAATTTACATGTATGCTGTTGTCATCTTTATCATGCATATTCTTATCAATATCTATGTTTTAACAAGTGACCATAATGAATGTTCTCCATATGCCTTTTTACATAAATTGTATAGCGTTACTATAACTCATCACTAGGCCTCTCAACTCTCTTGTTTTCAACCAGTATAATTTATTGCCTCTGGCTATTGCCTCATTACAACAAAGGAAAAGACCACTCCATCTTTATCATGCCTACTTTCTGTAAGGGTTGTATTTAATACAAAGAGTGTGATTACCCCATTTATCTATGAAACCTCCCCTGCCTCCGACGGCAGTGGACCTAGAGTCTGTCTGTTCGTCTGCTATTTTCACGCACTGACATGAACCTTTCCACCAAATTCTACCCCCAATTTATGTCACATTTTCACTTTTCAATATTTCATCTTCGTTTTCTGCTCATCTAACTCACGATTTGAACAATATTCTAGCTTGACTCTAGAGGATAACAATAATTTAGACAGTTTTTCGGGTAAATCTTTGGTTCAGATCCCAACCCACAGATCTCCCTTTACGCTCATTGAGGCAGTCCCGTCATGCACCATTATTGTGAATATAGCTCAACTGACCAGAACTAATCAACTAAGTTGTTTCCCTCCCCACCAAAGGACCATACTGATGTCCTGTATTGTGCATATAATGGGCCAGCTATTACCAGAATAAATATGACCCTATTACATAGGAAGGGGTACACAATTCTATGAAGTACATATCAGAAAAATCTACACCAGATTTTATACCAGCTTTAACTGCACGACTTCAAACAAATGCTACTCATACTTGTCCTTGTGAAAAAACATAAATATATTATTCTTAATAGTTAACTCAGGTAATATATATGCACAATTGAAAAGATACACTTTATTACCATGATTAAACACATGTTTGCCATGGCCTCCAAGCTGAATCAATGCAGCATCTTGTGCATTTTGACGTCACATTATTGCCTGTGAGTAGTATATAGGTCCAAACTCAGGAACAGCTACTGAAATCAATTTGACCTACTTACGAACCGGAAGTGACCTTTTTACATCGACCTCTCGACCAATCAGAAGCCAGCATTTAACCGGAAGCCACACTCATGACCATATATGGGCATGTGACCTTGTTTTTTTTTTAGCTCTGATTGGTTGAGAGGTGTTTGCCATGGCATGTGTCAAAAAAAAAAAATGTGTTGTTGTCACGGCAACGTCATGTAATCACCTGACACCTAATGGATATTATTGGAATTGCTTATAGCTGGGTTTAGTGGAGCCCCCTTGTGGTTGAAAAAATACTAGTGATGCCTTTACGCCTGTGACCTAGTGGATATTATTGGAACTACTTATAGCTGCATTTAGTGGAGCCTCCTTGTCTCATTTTTTCTATATCTTACCCCTTTGTAACATATGTTTGTGGTGCTAAAATGAATCTCATGTACCAGTACTGTAATTTAAGATTATAACTTCAACTATTGTATTGTGCACCATGTAACATATTACTTTCCTTTGCCATCAAGAAATGGAACACAATGTATGTTCTTTTACTTGTATTTCATTTATTTTGCTTACATATGCCACAGAGAAAGCTCTTGTTGATCCAGGGTGAATGAAAGCTCAAACCTCAACAGTGGCGTCTTTTAATTTAGGTGAAACTTACTATGTAAAGAGCTACATTGACAAGACCCATGTTGTATGTCCACACCTTAAGAACTTCAAGTCCAGGGTTTTTACACTTCTGTCGGAGAGCAAAGGTTAAGCTCAGGAAAACTAAACTTCCCAATTCTTTCCAATCTCATGGCAACTTCTGTGCACGGTCAACAAACAAAGTTTCTACTTCCCATTCCTCTGCAGGTATTTCACTATGATCCACCATGTTGCCATGAACCATCTGCAGTATTCCACCAAATCATTACATCCTATCTCACTCAGTGCATGTCTTAATACCATCCACTTACAATGCACATTTTTCCTGTACTATCAGGTTAGCATTTCCCTGGCTATTGAAGCAATGCTAGTTTCATTTTTCATGTACTCCATTAGACACCTCGCCGAGTGTACTCTACCATAGGCAGTTTGTTGCTTACTTTCAATAACAAATTATCCCGAAGGTAATCCTCTATGATTGTTGATAGGTAGGTAGGTTATGATAGGGCAGGAAACATACAAGTGGGTTATATAGGGTAGGTGGGTTAGGTGGTGTAGCAACTTAGCGAGTGGTGGTGGTGGTGGACCGCCTGTGTGTGTAAACAGCGTTAGTGCATCTGCTTTTTACTAGCTGCCGCTTTTTAGAAACACCAACCATCTAATCACCTTTATGTGGGAAAAAAGCGGCTTATAGTCCTTATTTTATTTCAAAAATGAAAAATCACAGCTTGTTGCAATAGAATAAATTTGACAAGATACACCAGATGGTTTAGATCGTTCGCTTTCTAGTTTTCCACTTTAGCGCACACCTCATTCGTGGGTTCTACATAGCCAATGGGTATATAAGTATGCTTCACCTTAATAGATATCGAGGAGGTCTGTACCACATATGTTACGGTCTGCATGGAGAATCATTGTCACATACAAGCATGACGTCACAGTTGATCCGATTTTGGGATCAGCAAAATGTGTCTCTCTCAAGTTCTGCTAAATCAAGCTAAAAGCACTGCAAGCTCCTAGATCACACTAAAAGATCACTTCTCTCTCTCTCTCTCTGACTACAATATCCTCCACTTTTTTTTCGTACGTGGTCTTTTCCACCGCTTTCGATGATTCCTCCAGGTAACAGCCTGCCTTTTTAAAGTTGAGTACACGTAAGATGTCCACTAAAACTTCAAAAAGGTTTACGAGCATCAGCTAGTTTTGAAATGAGTGTGGACAAAGTGGTAAGTTCCACATCAGTCAAATGAAGCTGCACGAACCTTCCATAAAGCTCAGCGGGATTGTTTTCATGTGTGAGATAGTGTAGGGTGTCCATTTAAAATCTGTGGGATATTTTGCTTTTTTAGCATTGTTGTGGTGGTAGGTAGGTAGGTAGGTAGGTTAGATAGGTTAAGGGAGTAGGTAGGTAGAGGTAGATAGGGGTTATATAGGGTAAAGTAGGGTAGGGTAGGGTGTGTGTGTATGTTATACATACGCTCGTGTATGTGGTGCCCTCTTACCCCCTTGTTACTTAAGGGGTGCCCCCCACCCCATACTTTAGTCCACCCTACCCTACCCTACCCTACCTCTTTTACACCTACCTACCCAACCTACTCTACCTAATTTTTTTCTCTCCGCCTCCTTTATTCTAGCTTAAAAATCAAAAGAAAATTGTTTGTTATTCAAGCGTGAACTGGCAATGGGTATTTGTTGGGTCGCGGGAGTGGTGGTGGTGAAATGTTATGATGAAGGTCACGCGTGCCATGTTAGAGTGCAGCATGTAAAAGGTTAATTGGAACATGTTGTTAGGGTAATTTATTTTTGTCACCTTGCAGTGGGGAGAATGTTATGGTATAGGGGAAGGGGTAAACTTTGTCGCCTTTTTCTTTTGATCCTTACACCTGAAAGCAAAATTTGTTTATTATCATACAAGCATGGAGCAGTGTCCAGTGGTTGATGCTGGCAAGTTGTGGTGGGAGAATGTTATGATGAGTGGGACTGGAGTCTTTCCTTTGATCCTAAAACATATGGCATGCGTGCCATGGCAGAGTGTGCTGCTGCTGCTGTTGCTGCTGCTGCATGCCGCGTACTGCATGCTGGTGGTGCTACTGGTGCATGACGCTGCTGCCGCCGCTGCTGCTGCTGCTTTTGATCCTGGAGCATGTAGCACAGGTGGCGTGGACAATGTGTAACATGTAAACAGGGTGTAAAACTGCTAATTTGAACATGATGATATGGGAGCTTAACGGTGTGATGGCGTGGTGGGAAGATGTTATGATGATGATGATGATGATGAGTGAGCTGGGAAGCAGGCTAGTTTGGTAAAAATAATATAAAAAAAACAATCCAACATCTGTCCCTTTTATTGTTCCTGGAGGAAAAGTTGGCAATGCCAGTGGTGCAGCATGCAAACAGGGTGAAAACTAACTACTAGTTTTCAACATGTTGATGTGGAAAACATTTTTTTAATAACCATAACCATAGCGTGCAGTACGGAGCTGACACCATAAAGTTGGCATACACAGAGGGGTGGCCATAGAGTTAACATAACGGCAAATTATGCAGCTGGCGCCGTAGACTTAACATTGCAAAGAGGTTGTGGTGGAAGAATGTTATGATTAAGTAGGACTAAAGGTGGGGGGGGGGAAATCTGATGACTGGCTTTGATCCTGGAACACAGGTACCATTGGGTGTGCAGCTGTCTTTTGATCTCCTGGAGCATGTAGCATGGATAGTGGTGAACAGCTTGTAACATGTAAACAATATGTAAACTGCAAATTTGTACATGGTGATATGCAAAATGCAGGGGTTTATTGATTTTAACGGTGTGGTAAAGACAGTGTTATTATGAGTGAGTGAAATGATGCTGTATCACGCCTGGTTAGACACATGCCTCGTTTTACCACCCTTCATGTTAGCTGAAACATAAAAGCAAAGAAACGTTTATAATACAAGCACGGACCAGTGTCCAGTGGTTGTTGTTGTTGTTGTGGGGGGTTGTGGTCGGACTAGAGGTAAGAATGAATTCCACACTTGTCTTTTGATCCTGGAGGATAGATGGCAATGACCCTGGTGCAGCATGCAAACAGGGTGGGGTGTAGACCACTAGTTTTCAACATGCTGATGGCAATTTTTTGATGGAAAAAATGTAAATTTAACCTGCGGAAAATTTACCCCAAAGTGGGTGTATTATGCCATTGTAAAAGTAATCTAAACATATGCAAAATATGTGAAACCACGTTTCACCTGTCTAAAATGAACCTTGGAACTTTCAGCTTTAAACTTGGTTGGGGTAAAAAGTCATTTTTCATTCGAGCTAAATTCCAAGGAAGTTTACCTTCCAGGGCTTTTAGCTTCAGTGAAAAACGACTCTGTCTACTTTCTGGCTCAGAAATTGTTTGAACCTGCTATTGCAAACATAGGTAGAATCGGAAGCATGTGTTATTTTAATACCTGGTATGAAAGCTTAAAGTCAATGCATTGGACAAGAGCTAAATCACTAACTGCAAACACCTCTTTCTGTCGCATATATGTACAAAACCTTCTAATGGTAAAAGCACATTTGAATGTTGAGGTTGTCTGTAAAATAAAACAGTGAAAAAAAACCTGCGTTGTATTGTGTTGTGTTGAGTTACCGTAAAACCCCGGTCATAAGCCGATCAGAGCTCGAGAAACGAGGTCATGACCTCACTTCCAGTTAAATGCTAGCTTCTGATTGGTCAAGAGGTTGTGGTCAAAAGGTCGATTTCAATAGCTGTTCCTATGCACTGAGTTTGCCCCTATATACTACTCCTGTGACATGCAATATCTTTTATTTACCCCTTGGGTCAAGAAACTTTTCAGTAACCATGTGAGATAGTGAACCTGACAATGCTAGTCATTAATGGGCTGCCCTGCTTAGTCTGAGAATCCTGAATGATGCACAGCAGCAGTGTAGATACTACCAATATCCATCACCAGGTCATTTTCAACATCTGCCAATGCTTTAACATCAGTCTATCATTCTAGTTAAGATGAAATGTTTTGGGTTACCCGGAAATGTAGCAATGAAAAAAACAAACATTTTATTTGGTGGTAGGAATGGGGTCTACTAAGATTAGTACAGAAATCCCATTCCCGAGGTGGGCGTGGAGAAACACCTTCCCATTCTCCACGCCCTTGAAAAAGTAATCCCTAAATAGATTAGTTAAACTGAGTTTTTATGTAATTAGCAGAGTAAAACCAGGAAATGAATACAGAGTTGAACTTGTTGGTGGCAGGCTTCCTCCGACTCGGCCTTCCACTCAGCCTACAGCCTCGTGGAGACAGCCTGCCACCCATGCATGAAGAAACCACCTGAAATGACAAATCATCATTGTTTGGTTAAAGTGGTGGGATTAGTGCTGATCTGACCGATTTACGCCTGTAGAACAAACACTTTACTATCTAAGACTGGTACTCATAAAAATTATTTCCACAGAGATCCATGAAAACAACACTGGAGGGTGTTGTTTTCATGGAAAAAGGCAGCTCAGTAGGGTGTTGTTCTTATGGTCAATAGAGCTGTTGGTATGTGCCCTCTTTTCAAAACATTAGTCTGAAAAGTCACCTAGCTTGTTTAAAATAGAGAGAGAGGTACCTACTCATGTCACACACTCTATACTATACTGATTGACTTCCATGACTAGGTACCTACTCAAATCACCCTTTTCTAGCACCATACTAGCATGACCACTTGTGAGCAACACAAGTGAAAGGTTTTCACTACATGGAAAGCCGGTTCTGCAGAAGATGCACTTCTTAGCCAGTACTACCTTTTCCCAAAGGAGCAACACTCTCCGAGACCTACTTATCTTAGGCAAGGGCAGGGACTTTTTAGTCTTATGTGGTAAGCTGAAGTAAGCATGTAAAGCAGAGCATTACCCCGAGCTCTATTGAGCATAAAAGCAACAACCTCAGGCAATTGGCCCCTTCATATTTTCACACTGTTCTACATGGTGAACCCCTGGCTCATTTAAAGGCATAGATAATTGATTACCCTGAAGTATTTGGTCTTGCCAATTAACACTTTGATAATTGATTGCTGTAACACTTTGTCACTTGGCTTATCAACTAATGGCAATTGAACACATTGCTGTCTATGGCCCTTTGTGTATTGTATTCTGTATTTGGTGCACTTTGGTCATCATTGCAGGCTTCCATCAAGCTTTGTACAATGAGTTTTCTAGCAAATACTGCACTAACCATTTCCACAGATATCCATCATACAGTGCTGTGCTTTCTTGTTTCTGTAACTTCATTTTACATTAAACTCATCAATTCTTTTGGAATTGTTACATGGGATATTCATGGGATATGTAGATTCATGATGCTCCTTTGATGTGCTGGTGAGCATACTAGCCAGCACCTCCATGGTGCATCATGATGATCAATGGTCATGATGCACTGCTGCATCAGCTACCCTTAAAGGTTGACATGATAAATTGGCATGGTGGATGACAATGTGAGATAACCGATTATGATTAATCAGGGGGTAGCTGTGACCAGTGCGCTATCAGTTGATTACATGTCTGTACAGAGATAGGTAGGGTGTGATGATGGAATGATCACCTCAGTCACTCCTACCCTCACTCCCTCTTTATAACAAGGTAGCTCTCCCTATCGCAAACTTCTTCAAATAAAGCGCTGGATCCACTGCCATCTGTTGGGTGAGTTGTTGCCAACCAACTAATTCTTTCTATACTTTTGCAATATTATAAATCGCCAGATATGAATTGTTGGATACATCAACTTCTGCTTATAATTCATGAACCCAAAGACTATGTATATTGCATTGGACATTACATTTAGAGCAATTATCAATGAAGGGATGGAACTCAGTAGGGTACGCCATTATCAACACTTGGGGAGATTCTGACAAAATTCATTATATAGGTCATCTATCAGTCACAAGATGGCATGGCAAGCAGCTTATTGCAACAGGTTTCAGAGACTGTCCACAGAGACCATTTATGTTGAAATTTACTGTATAAATGCCGAGTATTAGCATCTTGGAGCTACTTTAGTTTACTTCCAGTGTGTAATGGCTTTTGCATGTACAGTTCTTCTATTTTGTCGGAAGTCCAAGGCCAGGAATCACAGCATTGTATTGTTGGTAAGTAGGCACTAGAATACTACATTAGGTACTTCATGATTGCAATAAGAAAGAAGTAAAGATTGAAAAACAACAACAGATAACACGGGACCTACAATCATATATGTGCATTCAGGCCTGTATCATTCTCTGTGTGTGCTTTACTTGGAATTGCATTAGTCTGCATGATTTTGGTATTAATGAAAAATATGTTATTCCACCTGACAGACCAGCGATGTATTCATAAGGTGACATAACCCGTGAATAACATCAGGGTTGAATACTTCATTGGAGCTTCATGGCAAACCTCCGGGACTGTATCAATCCTTGTGATGACCAATGGCGAGTTACTCGTGATGACCAATGGCGAGTTACTCACCAAGAATCATGATGACCGATGGCCGTGATGCGTCGATGTATGAGCTGTCCTTAAAAGGGTTAACATCCGAAGCGGGGATTCAACGATACTACTTTTTCTGGATTTTCATTTCTGGGATGATCTTGAACAAACCGGAGCCTAAATAATGCAGCGATATCAAAACTCATTCTTGAGAACTTTCTCCCAATATCTCTAATTCAAATAGATTGGACTGGATGATGCATCTCAATGTAAATCTTTAAGCTGAATATTTCTGCCATGTAAACTTATACTTCTGAGCACTAGTCCAGCAGCAACATCAGACTTCTGAGCACTAGTCCAGCAGCAACATCAGACTTCTGAGCACTAGTCCAGCAGCAACATCAGACTTCTGAGCACTAGTCCAGCAGCAACATCAGACTTCTGAGCACTAGTCCAGCAGCAACATCAGACTTCTGAGCACTAGTCCAGCAGCAAAATCAGACTTCTGAGCACTAGTCCAGCAGCAAAATCAGACTTCTGAGCACTAGTCCAGCAGCAAAAACTTATTTTTTACAGTGTACATTCCGTAATGACCCATCTAAGTGCCCGGACACTTTAGTACTTCAGTATCGCTGTGTTCCCGGCACTTATTTGAGATTGGCGTTTAGAATATGAATACTGCTTATAGTACTATGAATGTTTTCAATGTATCGCTGGTGCTTATTCAAGAAAAATGCTTCTTATAACCTCACAAGTTAGGGTAGTCGCCCACTTTAGACACGGAAACATCACTGTTAATCATCGTCATAATTTAGTTGACCTTTCTTTGTGGTTGTAAAATAAGGACGGGCGGGGGTCAATCAACAGCACAATGAAGATCTAATAAAATCAAATAACCCAACTTTAGGGCTTTAATGCAAATGTCCCATGCACGTCCCCTCTGAACAGGTTGTCACCCGCATCTGACGTTGGGATTAGTGCCATAGAGATAGCATTGTAAATTAGATCAGTCCCTCATGCTAGAAGCACCTGATCTCAGGATATAAACACAAACAAAACCACCGATTCATGGCCAACATGATTATTTGGTTCACTATTAATCCCTAATCTTTGTAATTCCACTATCACTGCACAGCCAGCCGCCATCACTGCTGTGACATCATGACCTTGTGACCCAATTCCACCCAGAACGAGGCTCTTCAAGATCACGGCCTTCAAGCTGAAGATCAGTGCAAGATCACATGCCTTCAAGCGTGTGATTTGCAGTGATCTTGCCAGTTTGAAGCACATGATTTCCGTTCACAAGGCTTCAAGCACCCTGTTAAAGTGATAAATGGTCACTTGCTGAAAAGTACCACACGTCAGGCATGATCATTGTTGTCATGGATGTGATAGAAGCCAATTCATCGAGTACTACCTCTCTCCTTTGCCAAAACTTTACTATGTTACCAATTCTTCTGCCAAGGCCAAGAAAAAAAAAGGTGTGTTTCCAGTAAGATAGCTCAAAGAGCTAGGGTCGGTAGGTCGGATTTTTCTTTTACATTTAAATAGGAAATGTTAGGGCACATATCAATGGATGTAACAAATTCTTTGATTTCATTGTAAAATTATGATGGGAAAATGGCAACTATGAGAGAGGGGGGAACACGAAAAGGATTCAGGAAAAATCCTCAAAAAGTAATGAAAATTTCTTTAAAATATTAAAAAAATGAGACAAAATTCTTCAAAATAACAAAAAGAAAGTTTTTTTGCCCCTGTTTTTCTAGGGTCGGTCAGGTTACTGGGAACAAAGCTGAGTGCTGCATTGGGTTCGCATAACACCATTTTCCACAGCACACAATACTATTATACAGCAATACAGTGCATCCTGACCTATGTTATCATCATATATGAATGCTGCCTTGGCAGGAGGGCATTTCTCAAAATCGTACGACTGCACACAGCCACTACGATTTGAAACTCTCAATATTAGAGTGTTTTTTTTGTAGGTAATGCACTATGACTACTCTGTACGTTTAGCATTTAATGTAGTAATTACATAGGGTTTGGTAGGGATGTCATACCAGTGTAATACTTAGTCACCAGTTGGAAGATTAGACTGAGGGATCCTACTACGATTTAAAGGGGTGTAGATATGTACCATCTTGAGAAATGCCCTCTGGGGTTGCTTTTGGCTGGGGATGGACTACGCAATGTTTGGTACATTCTCATGAAAGGCAATACAGACATGGTCTAGGATATAGGATGTTCACATCCTTAACATGAGATTTCAGGGCTCACTTGCATCATCAGTGAGTGCGTTTACATCGAACTGAGAGTTTACATTTACATCTCCTACCAGATATTCAGTAAGGACTGTGTATATGTATACAGAGAGTGTAGAATAATGTTACTCTAAATGAGTCAGGAAGGTGTAGCTCGTATGCTAAATAGAGCTGGGAGTAGGTGCCCTCTTTTCCAAAGACGTTACACTCTGCTTTACCATTCAACTTTCACTCACAATGTAAGTCTGAAAGGGCAACTGTCTTGCTTAAAGATAGTGTGTGCTGTGAGATGGGATACCTACTTTTGTCACACACTCGTTCAGGTGCTCCTGTGTTAACCATGTGTGTGCAACATGAAAACTGATAGGACTACAAAGAAAGAGACTGGTACAGGTTAGGTACTTCTTAGACAAAACTACCTTTTCCCATAGGAGCAACACCCTCCAGATTGAAACATGCCAACACACCAGCAATTGTAGGGTTTGCCCTATAAGAAATCAACCCTTAAGATATAAAAACACTGAGACTCATCAACCTGGAATATGTGCCCATGTGGCTATGTCTCACCACTGTAGTGCACGTCTGAATGTGAAGGTTTCTGACTGGGCATAAAAGTACAGGAAACAGCTGAATTCCATAAGGTCTCACAGAACAGGTTTTCCTGTAGTATTCGTGCAATGGTCTTGTACATGTTTTAAGCAAAATTGAATATCAGATATCCTCTATGGGGCCGTAATTGGCTATTATCTGTCCAATGGACGACTACCCTAGTTTTATAATTTAACTATCCTTGTTGATAGAAATAGATGTAGTTTACTGTCATTTACAATGAACTCATTGAAAACTTGTAATAACACGCTATGGCTAATCAGGAAGATTTAATGACTGTCGGTCAGAAACCTCCGGTTAAAACAGATAATGGCTAATTGCAGGATATAGGATATTTAAGATTAATTTTTACTTGAAACATGTGCAGTAATACTTGTTCTCTCAGTTCCTTGTGGTATAAAGCTGTTTCCTGCACCTATATGCCTGGTCAGAAACCTCCCGCTCAGAAACCTCCCGGTTAGAAACCTTTCCACTCAGACTTGCATCACAGTGGTGAGAAGTAGCCATGTAAACATTAAGTCACCTTGATTCAGTAAACGAAAAATCGGGACCTTTTCCAGGATTTTTTTTAACACCTTAATTTTTCATTCTGCCATGTATGTTTGTTTTGAATGTCAGAATGGCTGCAATGTCCCCTACGGACACTTTGTTCATGTCTCAAGCATGCCAGCAAAGGTCAAATTTGGACTATAACGGTATTAGACATTTCATCACTGTTTTAATCACAGGCAGCTGATGGAATATTTGAATACACAATAAAACAGCCGTCAGCCACTGATGGACGGCGTAGGGACAGTACCCTGAGCCATCCCCAGCTTTCTAGTTATATTGCCATTATGGCATGTGACCTCATGACCTAATTGAAAATGAGGCTCACTGCCATTAGCTGCCTGTAACTGTTCCCTGATTGCCGTCAGCTGCCTGTGGCTGTCACAGTGACGAAATGTCCTGTAGTGTTAACGTCTAAATGTTGTCAGTGCTGCAGACTTAAGGCGGATTTGTCCACAGGGTTGCTGCAAACTCTCAGTTCAATATGTCTCTTTTTCCAACTCCCAAGCCATTGTAAAGCTATTTCTCTCATCAACCAACCTCATCTCATATCAACCCAATGCAGGATATTTCATTTACAAGGACAATTATAGAGAAGCACAATTTGGCCTTCAGTAAATATGAAAGGGATAGATGCTATTTCATCTTTCGCTCCCTAGAGGTAGTTGGGGCCAATACAATGCTATCCTGCGGGGTTTGTGAATCTATCAGTCTAAAAACAAGGTGACATTTGCATGATGTTGGTGATAGGCCACGTAAATGACGCAAATAAAAGGGGATCAAACACCCTTCAATTTGGTCAGGAGTTGATCTTAAACCATGGGCAAATTTACAATAACAAAAAAGAGAGAATATTCTCCACAATTAGGCATTATCTACCTAAATCTCACTTTGATCATAAGCAGTAATTGACAGGGCATAGAGAGAAAAAAGCAAATACCTTCCTTGATCAGTCTTTGCATGAGAATCAATGCTCCTTTTTCCAAAGATTTGAGGGATTTCAAATGATAAACGCTAGTCGAAGGAGCATTTCAGAACCTTGTAAGGTAAGGAAAATTTATATTGCTTTGACTAAGTGGGCTTTTTCCTGTGTAGTATTAGGGCCTTTCTCCACTAAGCGACATTTAGCCACAGCGACCATCGGTACCTTATGTCAGTGTGTGAGTGGGGGTCAGGTACCTCTAGAGTAGACCTCTCGGTACCCATATCGATACCAAATCGTCTGAAAAAATCAAACATGTCAGTCTTTCAAGGTGAATATCGTGACAGATATGTGCATCGGTCACAATGTTCGGATAGTGGAGACAGGCCTTTAGTAGGCATTGGATGAATCTTTCCCCTCGAATCAGGCATAACTACATCACCGCCTCATCACATATCCTTCGACTCAAGGTGGTAACCTCTAGTACAAGTACTGTAATACAATATAAAATGCTCCAGTTCCCTGGCAACTTTGGGGGAAATCTTTCACTGTGGTTCTCACATATTCCTTGTTATTGAGTTTATTACCGTACTGCTATATATGGGTCTTCATATTCCTTGTTATTGAGTTTATTACCGTACTGCTATATATGGGTCTTCATACTCCTTGTTATTGAGTTTATTACCGTACTGCTATATATGGGTCTTCATATTCCTTGTTATTGAGTTTATTACCGTACTGCTATATATGGGTCTTCATATTCCTTGTTATTGAGTTTATTACCGTTCTGCTATATATGGGTCTTCATACTCCTTGTTATTGAGTTTATTACCGTACTGCTATATATGGGTCTTCATATTCCTTGTTATTGAGTTTATTACCGTACTGCTATATGGGTCTTCATATTCCTTGTTATTGAGTTTATTACCGTACTGCTATATATGGGTCTTCATATTCCTTGTTATTGAGTTTATTACCGTACTGCTATATATGGGTCTTCATATTCCTTGTTATTGAGTTTATTACCGTACTGCTATATATGGGTCTTCATATTCCTTGTTATTGAGTTTATTACCGTACTGCTATATATGGGTCTTCATATTCCTTGTTATTAAGTTTATTACCGTACTGCTATATATGGGTCTTCATACTCCTTGTTATTGAGTTTATTACCGTTCTGCTATATATGGGTCTTCATTGAATATATTACACTGGATCTTTGCATGACAAAATTAATGTAGTAGTTCACTGTCCAGTTTACAGAGATGCCAGGTAGATTTAACTATCATTTCTCAGAGGTCTCACTTTGATGCCATTACAGCTGTCCATTTAGTGGTCACTAATGATTATACTGGTACGACTGCCCTACCAAACCTTATGTATTCACTACATTTAGTGCTGATCGTACAGAGCAGTCATAACGCATTACTTACGATCACCCACTTTAATATTGAAAGTTGTAGTGCCTGGGTGTAGTCGTACCATCTTGAGAAATGCCCCCCTTGAGCAGTGAACCGAATAACAGTGAAGTTTGCACAATATAGGCCCGGAGGTAGTACAGTTATACAAGGGATCTCCTTGACTTTAAATATAACTCGCGAGCAACTTTGGATCTTGTCTTTACTTCAACAACATGTTTCTTTTACAGTGACTCATATATTGCAATGGTCATGTCAACATCGCTTTGAAAGAGGACAATATAAATATCGATTTTTGATCATGGTGATATATGCACAGTGGCAGAGGAGAGTATACAGATGTATGATTCAGATGTAAGAAAAAATGGTATATAATCAAGCACAACTATAATTACTAATTGGCTGCCTATCCAATTGGCGAGTAGACTTATGAGGATTCTAATTGGTTGTTTTGCTGCTGTGGTGAATATCAAGCAGCCCAGTAACCTGCAAACACACTGTAGAAAACAACTGTTGACACTACCAGGGATCCTTGTAAAACTGAATAGAGAACCACCATAATAGTATAGCAATGAACCAGTGTAGGCTTTACAAGAAGCCACAGGTGGTGGTACGGTGGTACAAGAAATCTCTTTGAAAAAGGTGTTGGACTCTCGGAACCATGGGACACGGATTCTGCCGTTATTTCAATGACACTCTTTTCACAGTGCACTGATACTAAACAGTGGGAGATCAGTCCTGCCAATTATTGTGCTGTGTTATGCAAATATGTAGATTTCATTATGGGTCTTGGGATTACGTCTACTGCCTTGTTAATGATCTCCTTGGTAAGATTTATGTTTGTACTGATCAGACCTAAATGATGATACATCTTCCAGACTGAAAGTGAAATCATACTTAGAGGGAAATGAGTCATTTATAATCATTGAGATCATAAGCACATATCAGTAAGAGAATGATATTGGGTCTGTACTGTAAAAAAATCGCATTGAAATAATGAGGGAATCCTTGTCTTAAAGGTGCCAGAGATCCATCGTTATTTTCTCGGAAATTTCTTGTAATATCGTACCGCCACTGGGGGCTTATTGTAGAAACTACACTTGTTCATTGCAAATAATAACGGTGGTCCACTGTTCAGTCTTACGAGGATCCCTGGTAGATTCAACAAGTACTTTTTAAAGTGTTGGATGGGGATTATTCAAGATGTATAAAACTAGAATTGATTATGTTGCTATTTGATTAGATACTAGTAGCAAATACTGGTATGAGAATACAGCTGCTGGTTTGTCCTGATGGCAGTTGAGAAAATGTCATTAGTGGATGATGTGTTGATTAATTGATTGTTTTCCCATACTTAGCCAAAAAATGTCATCTATAGATCTGAATCAGAGTATTAATCTGGAAATATGCATAGGGGGAAACATGCATGGATTTGAATCTGGGTATTTACAGATATTATTAATGAGAAAACATTTGAATATCTAAAGGTCTATTTCTGGAAAAAATCAGAATTTATGTTGTTTTGACTTAGTGGGTTTGGTCCTGTGTGTTTTAAGGGCTTTGATGGACATAGAGTCTCTACACTCCCATCTACTATAGCTGTACACATCTTCCCCCTCCCCCTTTGACTCCAGGTGAATCCCCATTTAACCCATTCGTCATGATGCACTAATCAGCAGCTTGGAAAATGGTGGCAACCCTCCTCCATAGGAGAAAGGCAAAACCTTGGCCTATCCTCCATCATTCATGGTTGAGTTTCCTACACTATAAGGTCAAGAATAGAAAAAGCAACTTGTGCAGGGCAATAATAATTTGTGCAAGGAAGTAGACCTGTATAGTAGTAAACCTTAGAAGTATCCAGGTGTATGTATGAACACATTTAAAACAAAAGTGTATATGATGAGATATGCTGCATTTACTGTATCAAAATAGTTTTAAATCATACATTTTCTGTTGACTCCATACACCCTCCCTCATCTCCCCACCTGCATTACCTCCACTGTTGGAGGATGGTCCAACACCTGCACTAATCTCTTATCATCCATCACTATGGCAACCAGGAGATAAGGGCACTCCTGAGGGCCAGTGTCCACCAGTGGTGAGTTGTACAACAGTGGCCCAGGCTCCTCCACATGAAGGTTTATTAGTGGAGATATGGCCAACGTTTTTCCCTAGTCCATTGTTGGTATTGTATTACCTTTTCCCAAGCCTGCTAATGATGAGCAGTCTTACCAGCACTTCTTTGGAGCATCATGACGACCCTCCAGGAGTATCAACCCTGAAGTTCAGCATGATGCTCCAATGAAGTGCTGACAAGCAGTCTCACCAGTGCTTCATTGGTGCATCATGATGTTCTCCAACGGGCATGATGCACTCCTGCATCAGCGGCCGCTTAAGGGTTAACTCCAGGTGATGAATAACCTTTAAAGGTTTAGTTTTACACCACAAAGATCTTACTGCTACAGACAATGTAAAAAAATGTCATCAAACACTGGCAAAATCCTTGTTCCAAAGTTGCCAGAGATCCAACATTATGTCATGGCAGATATGATCATTACTATAGATTAGTACTAGAACAGCCGTATTCGCTCGAGGCATGGAATACAATATGCTTGTATTCAATGGGGTCCGCCATCCTGGATTTTGAATGGAGCTGAGCAGTTTTTCTTTATCTAAAAGCAAATTAGCCCCATAGGCCATGACAGGCCTGTCCGCATTCAACTCCACCTAAAAGGCTTCATTGAATACTGACAGCCTCACCTCGGTGAATGCGATGCAAAAATATCCCATGGTCATGGACATTTGCTTATTTATTTTCCAGAGATTCAGTGTACCTGGGTATCTGGAGCTTTATTGTAGAAAATACACTCCTTCACTGCAATATAGTCTATGTGATTACTATTGTTAGAGTGCAGAAGACTATAGTACAGGAATATTGTGATGCTGATTCCGATTTTTGTTATAAGCATGGTGTTCTCACTAAACTGATTTACCAATGCAATTGCAAGGAGGACGCCATATATTATCCAGGTCAGAAAATGAAACAATTATGCAAAGATAGCAAGGAGGCAACCTTAATTATTCATTGCATGGATAAATTCAATCACTCTGATAATCCAAGGGAGAAGGATAAATATTATTCATTAGTCTGTATGTAATTGTTTTACTGCGGTGGGGAATATCAAGCAGCTGTGTGTTCTGCACGCACTCATCCTAGGTTCTAGGAGGGCGTTTCTACTGGAGGGTATTGCACCTAGGGGAACAGGTATTTTTTTGCCTAAGAAGTCACTTTCTTGTCAGTCCCGTCTTTGTTCCAACCTGCACAAACGAGCTCATGTCAGTGAGGTACATGTACCTTTCAATGAAGATGAAAGCTACTCAAAACAAGGACACTAAAGGAGTCACACAGTAAGATACTGGGAGGGTGTTACTCCTATAGTAAAAGGAAGAGCTTGCTAAAAATGCCCTCATTTTCAGTCCTTTATTTTCATGTCGCTATAACTTGTCCCTTTTGTTGCTCACAAGTGGTCATTCAAGTATGGTGCTTAAAAATAGGGATTTGAGTAGGTACCTAGTTAGGAGAAGTCAGTCAGTATAATAAACTATAGAGCGTGTGACATGAGTAGGTACCTGATAGTGCAGCTCTCTCTATTCTAAACAAGGCTGGAGGGTGTTGCTCCTATAGTAGAAGGAAGAGCTGGCTAAAAATGCCTTCATTTCCAGTCCTTTCTTTTCATGTAGCTATAACTTGTCCCTTTTATTGCTCATAAGTGGTCATTCAAGTATGGTGCTAAAAAGGGGTATTTGAGTAGGTACCTAGTTGGGAGAAGTCAGTCAGTATAATATACTATAGAGTGTGTGACATGAGTAGGTACCTGATAGTGCAGCTCTCTCTGTTTTAAACAAGGAAGGCGACTTTTCAGACTGATGTGGTGAGTGCAAGTTGAATGGTGAAGCAGTGCACAACTTGTTTAGAAAAGAGGGCACATACTCACAGCTCTTTTTACAATAGGAGCAACACGCTCCTGCTTGTGCAAATCACACTATTGTTAAACAAGGCAGGTGACCTTTCTGCCTTATGTGGAGAGTACAAGGTGGATGGTGAAGAAGAGTGTGACTACTAAACATGAAAGGGTACCTACTTTGTGCTCTATTTAGCTTATGTGCAACAGTCTCCTGATAATTTTGTTGTGCTATGCAAACGAGGAGATGTCATCATGGGTCTTGGGATTAGGCCCAGAAGTATAACCTTAAGTCAATTATATCAAGGATATAAAATTGATGTTGGAACCGATTAAATATGATCATATATCATCCCGGCTGGAATTGGTGATATGCGTAGATAGAAGTTAGGCATAAATATTCGGAAGATTTATATCTGGCTTACTAACAATGGGCACAACCAAAGTGCCTCTAGTGGGAAATGAGTGAACTACAGTAGACAACCTTAGCATAAGAATGGTACAGTGTTCTCCACTAGATCTCCACTGCCTCATTCCAAGATGTGCACATTGACTCAGTGTTGCGGTAATACAATTACACAATTACTACTTGATGGGTCCTACATTTCAATGCATGACAATACAGAAAGCTATTTAGTTAGAGTAACCAAGTTTTGTTTTGGAGGTGACAGATCTATTTATTTCCTGAATGTTATTACTCATTGTGGCTTTTCTATTAAATCCCTAGCAGCTGCTTGGAGCAAATAAATCAACATTGTTACATATAAAGATAATCCATTGCAAAGTTACCATCTTTAAATCCTAGATCAATGTGTTGAATTGATTCCAATCACAACAATTTATGGAAGGGACCAATACAATGCTGGCAATATGCTATCTATTGAAACCACTGAAAGGAGGGTAATTTAGATATGACAGGCCTTTTACTCTACAAGATATATGGCGCTGCTCTAATCTTAGCAGCTGCAGCTCTATCATTGCACAATAATGGAGTTGCTGACCAATAGGATTATCGGTCACATTAACCTAATAAAGGCCCCTGATGCATTAACGATCATGCCCATTGTCTGTCATGATGTATTGATGCAGCCCTGGGGAGTTACTCACCAGGGCTGCATTCTTATATCATGCGACCCTGCAGGGCCATTACACGAACTCCTGGAGGGTTGTCATGATGCTCCAATAAAGTGCTGGCGCGCAGTCTCACCAGCACTTCATTGGTGCATCATAACAACCAATGGGCATAATGCATTAATGCATTAACAACCCTTAAAGGGTTAACCTCTGAATATCATATAGGCACATGGTGCTGCTTCTATGAGTACTAAATCTTAATGCAAATATCATACATGTATTCCTCAGTATTCTGCTATGAGTCAACATAATATAAACAGGGTAAATGCAGCAAATTTTGGTTTTTATATCAGATTGAATGTAAAACAATTCATTAATAGACCATCGTCTTAACTGCCAGATATTTGATAGGAATTACCCTCGGGTATATAGACAGAGGTTTATGAGATTTACTCCCGACTGAGTATTTCTTAACGAGATAGCCTCAAAGCAGTATTCCATTGACTCCGCCTCGTCGAATAATGCTTCAAGGTGCAGTAATGCTTCATTGGCCCGTAAAGGGTTAATGGAATAATAAGTACAATAAATCTGCTATTTTATCGCATTCACTAATGTCCCTGTCAGCGGTGAAGCTTTATGATAACCCACAGGCCAGGTTGTAATGGCTAATTTTCTTTTATTACTCATTAAAATTTCATTCCAGCACTAAAAACATTACTTGTTATATGAATAATGGATGCTGCTGTGAGGATAATTTGAGTGAGTGAGTGAGTAATAGGTGTTTAACGCCATTTAGACATCTAAGGTCATATTCATGGCGAGAAGGACATTACACAATTTCACAGAGGAATGTGTCAGTGCCCGCGCATATGTGCACCACACACATCCAGGAGGGTGTTGCTCACATAGTAAAAGGAAGAGCTGGCTAAAAATGCCCTCATTTCCAGTCCTTTCTTTTCATGTAGCTATAACTTGTCCCTTTTGTTGCTCACAAGTGGTAATTTAAGTACGGTGCTAAAAAAGGGGGATTTGAGTAGGTACCTAGTTGGGAGAAGTCAGTCAGTATAATAAACTATAGAGCGTGTGACATGAGTAGGTACCTGGTAGTGCAGCTCTCTCTATTTTAAACAAGGCAGGTGACTTTTCAGACTAATGTGGTGAGTGCAAGTTGAAGGGTGGAGTAGTGCACGACTTTTTTAGAAAAGAGGGCACATACTCAAAGCTCTTTTTACAATAGGAGCAACACCCTCCTGAGGGGATAGGAAAGATGAGAAGTAGACCCTTTTAAGTGGGCTAGGGAAGCCCGGGATAAATCAGGAACACTCTCAGTGTATGGCTACAAAGGCCATTATACTTCCACTTGATGTGAACTGATGGAAATGTTTGAGATAAACCCTTTAAGGGCCACTGATGCATGAATATATCATACCTACTGGTTTTCATGATGCATGAATCCAACCCTATCAATGAGTCACTCACCATTGCTACGTTAATGCATCATGCCAACCCTATGGGGTTGATACACCCCTAGATGTCATCGTGGCGGTCTCGCCAGCACTTCATTGGTGTAACCAATTGGCATGATGCCCCCCTACATTAGCGGCCCTCGAAGGGTTAACAACTCAGGACATAATCAGACACCTTGAATCAGAGAACGCAGCACTACTGAACTAGTATTTGAAACTAATAATCATGATAATATAAGAGTTGAGGATAGGTGGTTTTGAACATGAAAATACCCTTTCATCTTGCTGATGTAGAACTTTAATATAAAGCTTACCTCCCATCCAGTAAATTAGTTACTAAATTACATACTGTGTAAAAACAAACAAACTGTGAGAGTTTTCCCCAAATAAATAATTGAATTTACTTTAAAAAATAAAAAAAAAAAAAAATTATGTTTGCATAGGAGATCTGTATTATTTCTTATTTTCAGTGGCATTCATTCACAGACTGATTTTGCCTCTAGGACATGTTTTTTGTATGTTTTGGAGAAGATTTCTCTTGACATTCAATGTATCTATACAGGCATACTTTGAATGAACAGTGCTGTGCCATACTAAAACTACCTCTGTTTGTTTGCCATCATGAACTGCACACTGACACACTAATGGGTTTGTATGGTGTGTCAATGTTACTGCAATCTCCAACAGAGCTTACAAACAAGATGCAAAAAATTAGTCTTATATTTTAACACAGAAAATGTTGGACTCATTTTAGACAAGAGGACAAGAGGCACATGATAATTATATCCTAGGGATTGTCATATATTGATGTGCTAATAATGATATGACTAAAAGGCATGACCTTGAGTAAGTTGATAATGCAGTTGTATTTATTCCAGCATATTCTACAGAGTCTTAATGGATACTAGTGTATGTGAAGGCGGCCTATGTTGGTCTGAGCATACAGGTAGGATGCAGCCGGCAGGTAGGTTAGTGACTAGGGCGACCCCTATGATCAGTATGTGTGTGTGTGTGTACAGTGTACACACAGGACTATGGTATACAATGTATAGCGATATGAATATATATAGAGTTATTGTGTGTGTGTGTATATACATATATATATATATATATATATATATATATATAGATAAAGGATTTCCATATATAACAGGACGGCAACTGTCTCTCCTTATTGTGTGAAATATTTAAATATGGATAAATCACTAACATTAAATAACAATGCCTGGAGGTGGCAGGGGAGTGATTTATCATACAGCATTTCTTCTATCTAGATATGTTGATACAACCTGTTTAGAAGAGCACTGCACTATATGTGGGGATACATCACTTGGACAAATTTATACCGTTTGGAAATAAGAATTCAAAATTAAAGATTATTAAGGGCCCCTTCCTCTGCAAAGGTTCAGTAGTTTCTAGAGGCACCGACATTGCATTAAAATAATCTAATTCTACACTGCAAAAATGGTGTTTAGATTTTAAACATGTTTAGGTCTAAACACGTTTAGAACCTAAACATATAGGTCAGTTAGGTGTCTCATGGACTACACATTTTAGGAAATGAACACTTTTACTACATAAACATTTACGCTAAACATGTTTAGATGTTTAGAGTTGAGACAGTTGAATAATAGGTGTTTAGATTTAAACATCAATATGTTTAGATACTTGGATGTTGAATCCACACCAGATAGCAGCACTATCTTTGACTGGACTATCTGCACACAGTTATAATCAATTGTTGTGACAAATGTCCCCAAATCCCATGTTTATCATGGTTTCATTTCATAGAATGTCATGTGAATAGAAAGGGTAATAGAAAATTGACTAGATTCACCTCATGCCACCATCATTATCATAAAATAATCAATAAACTCCATGACTGATACCTATTTGATCTTATTCTGGAATACATAAGGCAATGTCCTTCCTGCCAAGCTTTTGTACTTTCTCAAGTCTCTCATTCTGATGCAGTGTGTAATAAATGTACACATATATATAGCTGTTGCTGACATCTTTGGAGACTTTGACAAGTAAATACCTGCTGATGCCCCCCCCCCAGTAAATGAGAAAACAAACAAAATATATCTCTGTTTTTTAATGTATACATGTCTGCAAACCTTAACTCTCCATCAAATCATTTAAACATCTAAACACAAAAATTCATAAATACCTAAACACAAAAATTCATATATTTAAACACAAAGTTTTAACCTAAACACCTACACTTCTAAACACTTAAGCTAAGCACATTGTTTGCCTAAACATGTTTAGGAAAATAATGTGTTTACAAAAACGTTGCAAGAATATGTTTAGAATTGTGTTTAGGATCTAAACACCATTTTTGCAGTGTAACCACCTTTTGCCCTTTACAGAAATGAAATCTATATCTGTCTCCTGTTTCTAAGTCCCCTTGATCTCCACGAAAATAAAAGGTTGTGATTTTGTTACATCATTCTAAAATGATATACAATTGTCCTTCAATAATAATAATACATAGGCAAAGGTTCATGAGTGTAAAGGATGACTCAGCTTTAACTCACACACAGTATATCTGTTGTATTGCATTACATCTACATGGAGTGTGATATGGCGAATAGACTGCAGGTGCGATATTGAGCTATTAATCTGAGCAGGAGTGGGTTTATGGGTTCGATATTTTACAACCTACGCGACAAGGAGTGGAATATCGAACCATAACATAGATTAATGCGTTTATCACACAAATTCCTACATTTTGTATTATTAACTTACCTTATAACCCCTTAATAAAGCCAGGAGAAGAGATTATGTTAGGCCAAGTGGTAGAAAAATAATCCTCGCCATGTTTACAGTGGAAGTTGCCTGTGCTTTCTTGCCCATATTCCAAGGCCTCTTTGCCACACGGCCCGGCATGTGGATAATCAAGTTGTTATGTTGAAATGTTAGGATATTGACCTTTTAACCTATCTATTCTTTACTACATGGTGCTGAGGATTATTCTCGCCATGTTTCAGTGCCATTCTGGTCTATACATAGAGGCCAAATACCAACATATTCTTTATAAACCGAAGCGGAAACTGGAAATGTAAGGCGACGTTGACTTTGTATACTTCTCCAATTTTTTAACATGTCCAGGTTGAATCCAGCACCTTCTTGAAGAAGAAAAAAAGGTCTCAGAGTTCGGTTAAACCCTAATAATGCACAGGGTTATGACCAAAAAAGCACGGTAGAGGCCAGAATCGTGAGATAAACCTCAGTAATCTTTCACTCAAGTGCTTCTTTGCATTCATCTCAGGCATCCTTATATACATTGTATTTGCTGTTTCATGGAGATATCAGTTTATAACAGAGACAATGTGACAACGGCAAACATCCTTTTTGTCAGTTAGTATATCTCCCATTTCTCAATGATGTAAGCAAATCTCAAAGATGTGCAACCACTTAAAGTGAAAAGGTTAAAACCACTAATAGAATTTTGGAATCGCGAAACGAACTTAGGATGTTTTTGGAAATTTCCATCAACGTTTGTTGCTAAGTTTCCGCTCAAACAAAGACTATATTAAGGGAAGGTTTCCTGTGGTGTCTTCTAGCTACCTATATGATCCAAACTGTGTGGAGGCTTAGTGTTATATAGTGTAAATCATGTGTTTAACCATGGATAAGATAGTGGTGCAACCTGCAATGTCTACATATATCACAAGCATGGGGCATTGATGGAGTAAATGATCCTTATTTAGCTCCCGGTCTCCTGCCTTAAGTAGGATGGTTGGATTTAGTATGTAAAGGCGCCGAGCACTGCTGACTATATGGACTTTTCATTAGTGCTTTGGGGCAATTCCCATTCCATAGGAGCCATATAAACCACTGCAGATCCTGCCTTTTTAAATTTAGGTATCAAGGGATGGACAGGAATTGCAATATAAGGGAGAAAAACATCTGAATGGTGCACCGTTAAAAAATGCCTTTGAAATAACTGTGAAATCTTTATTTTGAAATTGCCAATTATGGTGGTTCACTGTTTTACCAGGATCCCTCATAGATTCAATAGATTGCCTTAAACTACGTCATTCAAACTATGGGATTAGGAGAGATCTCCTTGTCACACCTTTAATATCCAATGTTGGCACCCCATCCAGACTATCGCTGCATGTGCTGAACCACCATAATCTCCCTTATATAAGGTGGACCCAACGTATAACATGCCCCTCAGGATATATCAAAATTAAAGCTATTGCTCCACTTTCCAAAAAGAGTGCCAAAAATAAATACACACCAACTCCTTTTAAATAGTCTCGATCCAACTTTGTGTCCCCCTCGTTGATTCAGGGAGTACTATTGTCCCCTACAGATAAGATGCACCATATATGTGGGAGATAACGGTACTTTTATTCATGCCAAAATATTATTCCATCGATCACCCATGTTTCTGTTACCTTGTTAGCTGTAGGTGTTCTTCCCTACTACACTCGATCACTGACTTCTTTCAAATCTCAACTCAACATCAAAGGATTTTGTTTTCTTTATTAACAGCAGCAGTTAATCTGTTGATCACATGCCTGAAAAAGGTGATAGGGAGAGGATGTCCCTTTTGCAGATACACAACAATTGTTAACAGTGACCCCAGAGATAGAGATAAATTTCATGCCACATTGTACTCTTTCCCCATACAGAAAGGGAAAAAGTTGTTGCTTTGCATTGGACATGAAATGAAGGATACAAACAAAACCTTTTGTCCCCAAAAAGTACCATCGCATGGGCATATTGTCCTGTCATTCAGTAGGTTTCATAGCTGTGGGAGCAATGATGGTTTTTATAACTCTGGTTATCTCCAGGCACACTGTGTGAAGACATAATAGTCTAGGTGGTGTATCAGAGGCTAGTCCTTCTCCTGTATCTTTGCTGTCAGGTGATTTGATAGTCAGGGATTCCATTGCCACTAACAGTTGTATGTTCTCATAGAACGCTGAGAGAATCCATACAGCCGACAACTGAGGCAAATATAAAGTTACTGTGTAAGGTGGATAGCATGCGCCATATTTTATTTTATGTGAATAACTTCTTCCCGTAGAGATAGCATTGCGCCGTCGATCGCCACACCCCCAGTGGCGTAACATGTGTCGATCCACCACAGCAGCAGATCCACCACTGCAGCCTCGTTTTGGGTGCATGTAAACATTCAAAATGGCGGACCGGCGCTCGTACGGGGAACTACGGTACCAGATTTTGATAATTTCTCCTTATTTAAACCCCCTAAAAACATAAAATAAATATAGAACTAAACTCCCCTGGTGTCCTCGGTGGCTGATCCACCCCTCGTGGTGGATCAGCCACCTCGTACACCACGGTCGTTTAGTTCTATCTATTTATCTATGGGGATGCATAGAAGAAAACTGTCCTCAACTTCTTTCACAGACGTCTCATGTGTCTGCGGCCTACTGATATGACACCCATCAGATATACTACATTCCTGATAGAGATAAGAAGGTAGAGTGGACTGACACTAAGATGCTGTAACTTCAGAAATGTCAGTCTGTATAAGAATATTTTCATACAGTACACTATATCATAGTGATAAAATCATAAACTGATCAAAACCTATGTTGACTTTTCTGTGTGTTGGCGACTCAGTGTGTAACCTGAGGATATTGACATTCTGCCAGGCCTAGAGAGGAACGTCTTTCTGTTTCACACCAAAAATCTGTTCTTTCTTATGAACTCTATTTACCCCATTATAAAAGCCTAGCCTCCACCCTTGCCATCTTACTCTTTAGCCTTGTTTTATATTAAATCATGTTATTACATCAGTTACCACCCTCAACTGAAGCAGTACATCAACTACCCATAAGTTAGTGATATCAAACATAGACTCCTTCATTTCTACTAACAACGATGCATAATTCAATTTCAATTTTTGGGTTGGCCAAGAACACCTTGATCATCAGGTCTTACTCTGTTAGGACAGTGGCAGGGGTGTGATCTACAGCCAGAATCTCCATGTCAAACCAGTGGTGACCAGCCAGGGTTGATGGAGCAGCAACCCAGCAAATATGCTTGTGCTGGAGTGAGGATGAGGGAGGCATGGGTGAATATGATTTGAGCTATAGCTCGGAGGGTGAGATTGAGTGAGGTGTGAGCGAGCTCCGTCACATCTTGCCCAGGTACACCCAGCATAAGGGGTGGGACGGGGTGAGGGTGGGTCTATGGGCGTTGGGGTGAGTGAGCACCTGAGCAGGCTCACTCAGAAACGCTCATGGTGAGTGAGGATTTGAGCAGGCTCACTCAGACATGGGCATGTGAATGTGAATGCATACCTATCTTTCCTCATCCCTGATTGGTCTATCTTGAAGTTCTTTGTCCACCTGGAAATTTTCCTCTGACAGTTTGAATCAACAGTCACTGGAGGTAGGTCAGCAGGTAAGTTGTCTCTCGTTCTTAGGATTTGTATGGGAAATTACTGATTAATTCCTAACAAATGAATGGGAATTGCATTTGATATAAACTTAAGCTGATATTTTCAACATCAAATTTCAGTGCAGACCGAGGGCATCTGGCAGAATGAACCTCAATAACTGGATATAGGCCTACTAACTTCTATGGTCTAGAGGGAGATGGCAGGGGAGGCAAAGAGAATTCAGAATTTTCTGACTGAGAGGTAAAGACCTACAGTCTGTAATTTATTGTAATGACATTAGTTAATCTACATACTTTGTGGGACATTCACAACGTACACTATATTTCGCCATATTTGCTTCCATTGCCATGCATGAAAAATACTGTGTATCCTATGTGATTATATTCTATTTTCAGATGGAAACATTTATGGACAGTCCCTGTTTCTGCTGAGACAACAGAGATCACAAGCACACGTGAAGATGGCTATTAATTGATGATGTTTTTCATATAAAAGTTCCTCAAATGGAAGTATTGGATGTGGGGAGAGGGAGTGGGAATAAGGGTGGACAAGGGAAGGGTGGGGGGGGGGGGTTCAATATTATCTAAATATAGCCAACCCCCTCCCCTCCTACCTTTGCCATGTCACATGACCTCACCCCCACCTCACGCCCAGTGAGCGTTTCTCACCCAGGGAGATTGCTTGAACGCAGGGTTCCTCCTGCTCTTGCCAATTTCCTGGGAACTGATGCAGTACCATCCTCCAACATGGTGTGATAAGATCGATAGGCACTTTTTACCTCTACATTTAGGGAAAGATATAAAAGCTTATGCTTCCCTTATTTATAGGAACAAGGTGACTGGAGGACATGTTTTGTTTAGGAGGTGACAGCTGGATTTTCCTGAACAATATTAATGCTTGAGGCTTTTCTATTAAATCTATAGCAGCTGCACAGAGCAAATGAATCAGCATTGTTAGATATATAGAGAATCCATTGCAAAGTTACCATCTCTAAATCCTAGATCAATTTGTGACACTTCAATTACAGATAAACCCCTTCCCTTTTGAATTTGAATCCAATCAGTCTAATTAATCACAACAATATGTGGATCAATATGGTAAAAGGTATACAATTATCCTTCAACAGTAATACATTGAAATTACCTCTTGGTCTGCCAATTTTTCATACATTGTATTTTCTGTTTCATTCCTAATGTGGGACATCCTACTCCCATGGGAAGGAAACAGACTAAGAAGCCACACATTTTCCAGACATGAAATCCGATTGCTCCAATAAAAGTGGTCTGTCAATTTGTGTTTTGGGGAGACTAATGGCTGATATCAATATGCCTCACTGAATTTTCATATTCCCATAATAATGGATATTTTTAGATTATACCTAAAAAGACATTCAAAGATTCTATCTATCTATCTATCTATCTATCTATCTATCCCCATCTGTCTCTGTCTGTCTGTATCTCTTCCTGTCCCTTTACTCTAGCACTTTCCTAGTCTGTCTGTCTGTCTGTCTGTCTGTCTGTCTGTCTGTCTGTCTCTCTCTCTCTCTCTCTCTCTCTCTCTCTCTCTCTCTCTCTCTCTCTTTCTCGGCCATCTGGTATTAACCCTTACCTCTACAGACAGCTTCAGCTTTTATATAATGTACATTCCATCCTTTCATTGTAAAAGTCATTCATATCGGCAAATTGGATCATGATCAAGTGAAAAAGACATCTTAGGAAATTTCATTGTTTCTTGCTAAGTTTCCTCTCTACCAAAAGCCTTCTTTACTACATTAAGGGAAGCCTTCCTGAGCTATCATCTTGCTAACCTTATATGATCCTAATAGTATGGAGGCTTAGTGTCATAGTGTAAATCATGTGTTTAACCATGTATAAAACAGCGGAGCAGCCTGCATCATCTACATATATCACAACTATGGGACATTGATGGAGTAAATTATCTTTATTTAGTTCCCAGTTTCCCGTAGGACAGTTAGATTTAGTACATAAAGGCGCCAAGCACTTTATGACTATATGGACTTTTCATTAGTGCTTTAGAGCAATTCCTATTCCTTCAGAGCCATATAAACTACTGCAGATCCTGCCTCTTTAAATTAAGGTATCAGGGAATGGGCAGGAAATACAAAATAAGGGAGCGCCTTGATCCTGAAATCCTGAAGTCGGTCGACATTTTCATAGAGATCTCTTGTACCAATACTACCATGAGCCACTTCATTGTAGAACCTACACTGCCTAATTGCAAAACAATAACAGTAGTTCACTGTTCAGTTTTCCAAAGATCCCTCATAGATTTAATAGTATGCCTCAAACAGAGAATCCAGGATGTGAAAAATGAAGTGATCCTCAATATTGACAATTACGAAACACTACATCATCCAAACTATAGGATTAGGATAGATCTCCTTGTGACAATACCAAATGATGGCACCTCATCCAGGCTATTGCTGCATGTGCTACACTACCCCTTGAATATAATATCAAAAGAAAAGTTTTAGACAGTAGTGTTGGGGTGCATGACTGCTCGGCTTGCATTGTAATTTAGCCAAAATAAGCAATAATGAGGGGAGCTCCCACTCCTTTTCAATATCCTGGATCCAACTTTGTTTGCGTCCCCCTCGTGGATCCAGGGAGAACTATTGTAATGGTTTGTATTACAAGTTTGGTGGTTCGGGCCTTACGGATTAGGAAAGAAGGAGTAAGGCGGTAATTCAAGTGTATGCCAACGGAGTTTATTGCTAAGACACTTAACGGCTACCCGGAAGATGCTTGGAGGCCTGGAGGGCCTCTGACGTAGCGGCTGAGCCCAGGTCTTTATATACAGACCTTGGTGTTTGTCGCCAGATGTCTCTACAGGCCCGGATCGGTGCTGCCACCTATCCGGAACATGAGGAACACCCAGCGACTGGACTCACCCGCCACGCCAGACGGTACCCGTACATATTGTTATACAGTAATACCTCTACACTACTCCCCTAGACAGTAGGCAGGAGTTATAACTATTAAATTATTATATAGGGGTAACATTACATTATGTCTTACCCTATTAATAGAGGTATAATCATAGATATAACAACAACATTTTTAAAGTATCATATGAAAGGTATTTAACATACTTGATAGTATTAATAGTTATATATAAACAATAGGAAAGTCGATACAGTTCGACAATGTGGATGGATAACAGATATGTGTAACGGATCTGTTAAATTTTTAAATAAACCACATAATAGTATCCTAGTGAGTTTGTTATTATTACAAACATGATAAGTATATAGTCTTGATAAAGACTTTAAACGTAACCATACTATCTAACGATAAATTTTAGTTTAAGCCAGTTAATCCGTTGAAGGTTCTAAAGGTTTTGTTTTATACACTTGAAAAGGAATAAAGAAACATATATTACATCGTCATGCACTTAAGTAACCATCATAACACCAGATAATTAATATTATACAATGATTTGTCATATAAAAAGATTATGACAATCTGGTGTAGTATAATATGTATCGGATCATGTTAAGTAATATGACTAATAACAAGTGATCCGTATTATTATTAACCCGCATGAAAATTATAGTATCATATCACTACAGGTATACAAATCAGGTTTATGGTCATTCGAATAATAAGGTAATGATCATGACAATATATGTACACAAAAGTATGAGATGAAGTAACGTGTGTTGTCTTGAAGTATTCCGGATGCGATGTAGATAAGAGGTGTGGTCAGCTAACCACGGGATGGACGTGCTAGAGTCTATAGTAATCCAGTTGAGATGATATAAAGAAACACTGTAGTTGAATAGGGGCAGCTACCCACAATCCTCTAGAAGTGCTAATGTTCGTTATTATAATCCGAATGGTGTTAAATAAATAATCCGGTGGTCAACATGTATTGAGAATAGTCCTTTAGTGGTGTGGTTGACAAAGTTGTAGTCCAAATAGTTGATCCGGGAGTAGATAGATAGTGTAAATAAGTCCATTCGGTACATCAGGTAGTTATATAGCGTATAAGTCCATACGGTAGAGTAACCAGAAACAGGTAACAGTAGGCATCAGGTAAACGTATCAGCATCCGGTGGTAACTTCCAGCAACACAACTACTAAGCGGATTTTTATAGTAAGTTCATAATCCGAATAGAACCATCAGGAGACAACAATAAAATTATGTCCTGATCAGTGTATTTCTGGTTATGAAGGAACCCGGAACACATAGAATAATCGTAAGTGTTAATTCACATGGGGAACATTCGCAGATAGATAATCAATATCTGCAAAACACTAAGTCTGGTTATCAGGTTAAAGGGGAGGATTTAAGGAGAAGAACAAATTTTGGATAACCCAGAACACACTTAAGTTGACTTTTTAGTGCGTTTCTTCCTCAGCAGATCTAGGGCCGACTCGGGAGTACTGTCCCATTTGTCTATGTCGACGCCGAACTCTCTCATGAACTTAGTGTTCAGAATAGTGTTCCGTGTTATTTCTTCTTTTACACGTTTTTCTAATGCGTGTACGTCCATAGCTGCCTGTTCCTTTGCAGCTATGGCAGCTTCCTCCCGGGCCTTCACTTCCTCCCGGATAACGAATTCGAGGCATTCCTTCTCAGCATCGCCTACCTGCTTTAAACACAACAGGGTGTCGTTCAGAAGATCCTGATGGAATTCTGTAGCTCTCTCTTTGACACATTTCTCCCAGTGCGTATAGATGGCCTTCTGGACATCCGCTTCCCCTTGGCGAGACTTATCGAACCAAATTTCTGTATTACCAGTCTTAATGGTAATCACGTCTTTCGGTTTTGTGGGCGGCGCAACAACTTTGGGAGGTGTTGACGCTGCTTGAGGGACAGTTCCGGATGTGGGACTTCTGGACGTTCCTGCAGGTGCCATTGGGACACAGTAGGTAGGTGGCTGATTCTGTTTCAACCTAATTTCCATATACATTTGTACCTGTTCAGGGGTGAACGATAGCTGCTGAGCAGCTGCGGCACTTTCAGAACCGGCAGCGGCAGGTGCTGGGGTCTTTTTCGGTACAAGGCAACCCCCTTTATCAAGGACCAAGGTCTGGCTCTCAGGTCCAGATCCTTGTGCCATTGACGGGAAATTTCGTCTATCTAGTTTCCCTGGTTTAGATACTGCTCCTGTGTATCCGGCAGGTCCGGGTCTCTTGAAAACAGGAGTACCCTGGGTCTGCTCATGTGGGTGACGTGCCAGGGGGGATCTGGAACAATCATCCGCCCTGGGTTGAGTGCTAGTTTTAGACTGACCATTACCGGGTCCGCCCCGGCTCTGGTCTCTCCTAACTCTATCCCTGGCTCGCTTGCCTTCCTTCCCGGACTGCTCGCATTTCTGCCAAGGAGACTCATGCATATCCAATTTTCCTTTTCCAGGAGTAAGGATGATCTTGGCGCAAGTTTGGAGTCCTTGGTCTTCGGAACTACGCAGAGGACTTGGTCCCCTGGTCGGATCTTTGACCAAGCATCCTCGCTTAGGCGATCAAACTCCTTCATGAGTTCCTGATGCAGGTCCATAATCCTCTTACGGGCTGTATCTAATCCTTCAGCGTGAGCTTTCTTCTGGTGTCTTGCCAGATCACTACGCCGGTTATATTGAACCTTTGTTGTGCACTTCTTGCCCTTCTTACCATAACTCGGGTCACAGATGTAGACCAGGTGATAGTGGAAGTGGGCTTCTACAAGATGCCTCTGGAACCGGGTTGAAGCACTCCAGGACCGGACCGAGACATCACTAGCATCCTGGCAAATAGAGAAGGGACAGGTCACCATACCACTTCTCAAGTGTCCAACGCAGCTTCCGCCTCTGGGTATAGGTATAATACCCTTCAGTATGATTAAGCATTAGCCACATCTTACGATAGGCCTTGCTTGGATTGGAATCCTCGTCCGTAAGACGCATCCAATCTTCATCGTCTGATTCCCCGTTTTTGTTGGTAGGATAGGGGCAGGCATACAGAGTAGAACCGTCCTTCTTTACTCCGTACGTACAATCTGAATAACACGTTGGGATCCAGGTCTTATATCAGGATTTGGCGTTAGCCCAACGTTCGGCCTCAGTCTGAGTAGATGGGGTGACTTTCTCATCATATTCTACTGAGGACTCATCCACAGAATCGTCGTTCGAGGAAACCACCTCCATGGCGGTACTCGAACTACTAGTGCCTGAGGTGCTGGCTTTCGGGTTGGCTCTGGCAGAATCAGGCAGATTCTTAAGCCGCCAAGAAGCAGACCTCCTGTTCTTGGTTACCTTCTAATCTTCCAGATCCGGATCTTTGGTTCCGGGTTCAGGCTTTCCGGCCTCACCCGAGGTACTTGGTTCTATTGGATCTGCAGACTTACCGGTAGTGCTGCTAGAAGTGGATTTAGGAGCATAAAAACCTCTAGGGCCTATTTTAAAGTTGGGAATTGGAGGTGCCGGTGCTTCCTCCTCAGCTCGGGCCTTGTCGCGAGCTTCTTCTTCTGCAGTCATACGACGGATAATGATCGTATGTAGGGCTGCGTTACCGTCAAGTCCCGTGAGAGAGGAGTTCTGGACTTCGGTCATCTCAGCTTCGGCTACGTAATAGCCGTCGTCCCACTGTTCGAAGGTGGAAGCAGCTTCGAGGTACTCTCTCATGGTACGTAAGTCCTGCAGGACAGTTCTAGGGCGTGGGTAGGTCTGGCCTTCGGGTTCCGAGATGCAACCTACCCAGTCAATGTTAGTTTTAGTGACATTCCAGTGAGACCTATCAGGCTTGGGATATGCTCCCAGCGTAAAGGCTCTGTTTGCCTCATACACTGTCTGTCGGAAGGCAATGTCTACCATGAGTCCGCGTTGGAACCATGGCCAGTCTCTAAGCCACTCCGGTGGCGTCCTCTCGAGTTGCTGCGGGTGCATGACATCCTTGATTGCCAGTCTTACCTTCGGGTCCAGCTTGACTGTAGTACCGTCCGGATTTACACCCTGTGCCTGTAAGTCCGGGTGGACATACAGGTACCGTCCATCATAAACATCTGGAAACGGGTCATCCACGGCCGGTTTCCATTGGTCCTTGGATCCGTCTACCTGGGTAGTATCAGATCTGGTTGCTCCAAGCAGTACTTCTGGGTTCGAAGCGTCTCCAGATCCCTCGGTAGGAAGTGGTGATACCGGTTTTTCGGGCTCATTCAATGAAAATGAAGCCAGCTTCTCTTCGAATGAGCGATCAGCGGATTCCTCCACTTCCATCAGCTCATTATCTGCCTGTGTAACAGGTGACAATACTTCCGGGAAAGCATCTGTGGTCGGAGTCAGCTTATCCGGGTTACCGGATAGCTTGGCTGCAGTTACGGATTCCTCAGCCATGACTGAAGGAATCTTCATGGGAGTTCAACACTCCTTTTCCCGACTTTTACGGCGTCGGGGCCGACAGATAACGGAGCCGCCTCCTGGAGGATCGACTCTGTAGACAGTGCTGGATTGCCTAAAGGTGGTAAATCAATAGACGGACGATCGCTCGCCCGTCTTGACTCCTACCAAAAAGCAATATGGCGACACGCCAGCTTTCCTGACGTCATTTCTTCGCTTGCGAGCGGGGTCACGAGAGGTCAGCCAATGCACGTGCTACGAGCGGAACATAAACAAACTGAATGTTTTTAGGTAATTATCGCTCATGGTGTTGACTCGTTTAGGGATTTAAGTGGAGTTTATGGAAAGCTTAAGCAAATCCACCGGATTATCCGTCCACTACCCACTGGTACATCATACAGCGACGACAATTAGGCCTTTCAGGTCAGTTGTTATCCGTTCTTTTTGTCTTCACCTGCCGAGACTTTTTTTACTCCACCACGCTTAGTCTGTGCTAGCGTTGGCAGTACTGATTCAGATATCTTCCTAGGCCTACCCCAGCTTCTCTTCGATATCGGGTTCTTTACCTGGTCAACTATCCGATTTAGATTCAAAATCTTTTCGAATCCTTCACCATATATTTCTGTGGAGGTCTCCCTCCCAGACCATTTTCTCAGTCTAGCCACGTTCGACTTATATAGCCGTCCGAGGTCTGATTTGATGATTACGGTACAATCACTAATAACCTGGGTTATTGTAAAAAGAACCGTCCCAATTAGACGCTAATTTTACATGTCTAAGTGGTTCGTACAATCTTAGCACTCTATCTCCGGATTTGAATTTCCTATGTTTTAGATCGGTATCATATCCTACCTTCTGCCATTTGGCACTTTTCTCTAAATCAATTTGGACAGACTCATATGCTTTCTTAAATCTGTCCCTCAAACATTCCACGAAAACTATGTGACAAGGTAGTTCCGGATCCATACCTACAACTCCAAATACCAAGTCTGCAGGCATTATTAAATCCTCTCCGAAAACTAAAAGATTCGGAGTACAGTTGGTACTAGAATTTACTGAACTGTTGTAAGCATGTGTCACAAAATGGCATTGCTTGTCCCAATTGTCCATGTTTTCATTTACAAGTGACTTTAGGACCTGAATAAGGGTTCTATTGAACCTTTCGACCAATCTGTCACTCTGTGGCCTATATGGATTGGTTCTAGTTTTGCAAATAGCTAAGTATTCGCACATCCCTTGCCAGAGATTCGATTCAAACTCTCTACCTTGGTCACTGTGTAGCATAAGTGGTACACTGAAAGTCAGTACCCAACCTTTTACAAAGGCTTCGGCACAAGTAACTGCTTTGTGATCCGGTAGTGGGAAAACTTTGGTATACTTCGTATAGTAATCACACACTACCATCACCAGTATTATCATTTGCGGTTGTGTTAAATCCACTAATGATATCTACTCTGATTCTCGCGAATCTAACTCCGAAAAGTTCCTGAGATAGGGGAAGTTTGCCCATCCCGGGTCCGAGTTTGTTTTTACAACAATCTGAACAGGTGGTTACCCATCTTTGCAAATCTCGCGACATGCCGGGCCAATAGTATTTTTTAGAAAGTTGTGCTAATGAGCGTTTCCTTCTGAAATGACCACTGGTCTGATGTCCATGACAATAATACATTATGTTATGCCTCATTGCATGTGGTATAACCACTTGTATGAGTTTCTTACCATTATTGCATGGCTTCCAACGGTATAACACGCCTTTCAGGACTTCAAGCTCGGTCCATTGAGCAAGAAACCTTCTCATTTCTCGATTTTCCAGAGAGACCTCTGGTCTGACTGGACGTATTCCCTTAGGTACCAATTGCAGTAGCTGTGCAGTTATCGAGTCAGCCTCCTGGAACTGTCGTATGTGATCCATAGACCATTCAAGTACACTGGCAACTAGGGGTTCAAAAGGTCTTCAAATCCCTGCTAAAACTGCTCTGTGAGCCCCACAGTCGGTACAATCTGGATTATCACATTTCTGGATTGGTATTCGAGACAAGGCATCATCATTTAAATGCTTCACTCCGGGTCTATGCTGAATCTGGCGATGTTCTAGCCTGTATTCGGATAAATGGGCCAACCATCGACCCAACATACCTTCAGCATCTCGGAAGTTCAATAACCTTCTTAAAGAGGAATGATCCGTACGTAAAGTAAAGTCAGTCCCCCATAAGAAGTGTTTAAACTTCTTTGTATATGCAAATACTGCTAACAGTTCATGTTTGGTCGTGCAGTAATTGCGTTGAGTTTTACTCAGTGTATTGCTAGCAAAAGCAATGGGTACCTCTCTCCCATTTTGGACATGTGAAAGGGCGGCACCAATGCTGTCATTACTAGCATCCGTATCCAGTATGAAATGATCCGTCTCATTTGGATATTGCAATACGGGAGTACTCGTGAACAGATCTTTTAGCTTTAGAAAAGCAGATTCCTGTTCATGCGTCCAAGGAAATTTTTCCTTGGTACATCCTGGAGTCCAGTTAGCTATTGTTTGTAATGGGTAACTGACTCTAGAATAATTCAGAATAAATTCCCTGTAATAGGAACAGAAGCCTAAAAATGATTTCACTTCTTTAGGTGAGTTAGGTCTACTCCAATTCGTAACTGATTTGATTTTCTCTGGATCAGCTTTTATTCCCTCATCTGAGATGATACGGCCAAAATAGTTTATGGACTTTCTAAACATATGACATTTCTTAGGTGTTAATTTGAGACCATTAGAAATAATTCTTTCTAATACCAATTTGAGATTGTTAGAACATTCTTCAAATGTTTTTCCGAAGACTATTACGTCGTCAAGATATACTAAGCATCTTTTCCACAATATGTCACTCAAAAGAGTCTCCATCATTGCTTCAAATGTAGCTGGTGCATTGCGCAAGCCAAAAGGCATTACATTATATTGGAATAATCCAATGTGACTCGAAAATGCCGTTTTCTCCATATCTGATGGATTCATTCCCACTTGCCAATATCCGGATTGCAAGTCTAGGGTACAAAACCAACTGTTGCCTCCTAAGGAGTCAATGGTTTCGTCTATTCTCGGTAATGGATACAAGTTCTTTTTCGTCACTCCATTCAACTTTCTGTAGTCTATGCAAAAGCGTATGGTATCATCTTTTTTTGTTACCATACATACAGGACTACTCCTTGGACCATTGGATAGGACCATTACGTCTTGTTCCAACATCTTATTTATTTCTTCTTCAGCTACTCTTTTATTTGCTAAAGGTAACTGTCTGTAGGGTATTTTAAATGGTTCTGCTTCTCCAGTATCTATTTTATGTACTACCTTAGTTGTCATACCCAATTTTTCACCGGGTTTGGCAAAGGCAGCTCAATACTGACGGAGCAAATCATGAAATTTTTTCCGATGTTCCGGATTTTCTAATGAAGTTTCTTCATACAACTTTAATAAGTCATCCGAAATATCATCGTCATCCGTTACCTTAGGTAACTTCAACTTACTATCAGTTACTGTTTAGGAAAGTGTAACATTCCCGAAGACCTGTCCTTTTTTTAGGTAGATAGTAGCATTCCCAGTGTTGAAAACTGGTACTACCGCCCAGGATGCATTCGCTACTATAGTGTCTACGGAAATTAATCCGATACTTGACAAAGTAATTACATCCGGTTCTATCACTGCAGGCTTATTGCGCATCACAGGATCGCTCCTCAAGAGCACATCACAGGCTACACCTGCGGGAATTCGACAGTGTGAGCTACACTAGCCATACTGCTTACTTGTCTCAGTACGCATGTAACTTTTACAGGATACGGGTATTTCACACTCAACACTCCTGATTGTGGTTCTAAAACCACCCCATACAGGGATGCAAAATCCAACCCGAGTATCCCCTCATCTGCTATGTCCGCAACGGTGGCACTCATGACATAGTCATGTATTCCATCCAATTGCAATTTCACACAAGTTCTTCCATACGTTTGCATAGTACTGCAATCGGCCGTCTGAGCATTTCCTCCCGATATAAGAGTATCATGGTCATTCGGTATAAGATCGTAGAACCTCTTGGAGATACAGGAGTGGCTAGCACCCGTATCCATAAGAAATTCAGCAGATCTTCCGTTAATAGTGAGGCAAACATACCACCGCCTTCCGTTCAGAACAGAGGGCGTGTCCATGACGATTGAGACATCATTGTTCACACCGGGAGTCAATCCACATCCTTTTAGGAATTCCAGACAAGGATGACCCGGGGGTAGGTGGGCACTACCAACCCTGGCTAAAAAATAACCGCCTACCTTGTTACCGATATTGGGTTTCCCCTGTGCTCCCTGGGCACCTGTTGTATCGGCCTCCCTAACCTTCCGTGTGTTTACTACATGCAAACTATCGTCATGGATGGCGATATCATGGCAAGATTTGTCATCGGGATCCCCTTCTCTGCCCATAGGGGGACCCCTCCTCAGTTTTCCTCTGTGGTTACTCCAGAGATACCTTCCTGTCTACGAGGGACAGGCTTATCAGCTGTACATTCGGCCGCATAGTGCCCTAATTTCTGACATCTAAAGCATCTCCTCTGGGATTTACCCACTCGGGGCCTTCTCAGAGCATCTGTTAATCGTGCTACCAGTGTCTCTACCAGGTCGGTAGGAGCAGCAGCTGCTGCTATGGTAGGGACAGTTGTACCTGTTATGGTACTAGCCTGGATCGGTCCGGGAGCTGTTTTATTTGCAACGGATCCTCCTTTTCCTTTTGGATACACTTTTCGATACCGTTTCTGGCGGTAATACTTTCCAGCTACCTGGACTGAGGCAATATATTCTCCGTTGTCATCGGAGATATATTCTTCTTCCTGATTAGCTTCCTGTAAGTCAACAGGGGCCAATTGGGAGGTCTCAAATACTTGAGCGGGTGCAGCTTCGTATTGCAATAGAGCAGCTCGTAGTGGATTAGGTGCTAGACCCACCAGTCTTTTCTTTATATCATAGCCATCGATGGCTATGAAGAGGTCACTGAAAGATGTTTCATCCTTCCAGGAATCCCGAACTGTGTGAATAATTCTTGCAGATAGCAATCATCATCATGAGCCCAATTTGGACGTGCTTTTAATAGCAGGTCCTGTAGCTCCAACCCGAAGACTTTGTGAGACTCCTTGGGTTTCTGGGTCGTTTTCTTAAAGCTTACCCATGGATCTTCTCTTACAATTGAACCAAAGAGGTATGTGGCACATTCGACTAATTGATCGTAGGTACCGTATATTCCATACGCGGCTCTCCACTGGTTGAGGGCTATTTTTCCGCCCTTGTTCAACCAACAGATTAGGTAAGGCAGAGCTTCTTCTTTTGTCCAACCGCTACAGTTGACTTCATCGACAAAAGCCTGATACCTATCCTTCAATGGATCATTCGAATCATAGGGAGGGGGTATTCTTGCCTGTCTACGAGCCAGATTATTACATCCTCATAGTCTATCTCCTTCTCGCATGTTTCAGTTCATGACTTCCATGCCATCTGCTCCCTTTCGGTAGCAGTCAATGCCCAAATTTTGGATACATTGGCTTCCATCCAAGATGTTTTGCATCCCCGCTGGCATGGATGTCCTCCGATTCGGTTTTCTGCCATCTCCTCCCGATCCTGATCCTCCGGATCCAGGTCCACCGGGCCCACCTCCAGGGTTACCTCCTGGGGGTCCGTTGTTAGGGTAGTTCCCAGAGGAACCATTAGGGTACCCTCCACTGTAGCCAGTATTTCTGGATGTTCCGGAAGGCGCATACCTGGGGTAGGAATTATTTTGATTCGCTCCCTGGTTGTATGAACTTCCTGAATAGAAGTTTCCCCCTCCTCCAGGATTATAGTTACTATAATTATATCCCTGAGGAGTTGGTCTAGGTAAGTCCGTGCCCCCTACCACATTGGGTTGTGGTGGGTTTTGCCTTGGAACTTGTCCACTGTTAGGTACATTGCTTGGGCCTGGGTTGGGGTTAGGCAATCTCGGGCCTGCTGGAGTGCTATGCCCGGGTTGTGAAAAATACGAAGGTGGCGTAAGTAAATTTCTTATTGGTCCCGGTACATGAGATTGGGGTGGTGGAGTTGTGTTTGGTCCACTTGCTGCTGTATTAACTTGAGTCATATTAATCTTATGACTCAGATCTGGTATCGGCGGTGCCGGACCTACAACTGGATCATGTTGTATGGTTGTACTGTTCGGAACACCCACTCCACTGGATGCGGAATGATCCAGTTTCTTATAAATACTGGAATCTACATTTTTATCCGCTCCATCAGTTACAAATGGATTGTATCTGGTGGGCGTTACATCTTGGACTGTATTTGCCAACATTGTAGATACCACATTCGGATCTATATTGCCTATAGTCAGTTGTGCGGCTTCTACATATTTGTCTAGAGTCATTGCAGTATTTTGCAGATCCTGAACCTCATTAGTGAGTTTCTGTCTATCTTCTTCCAGTTGTTTATTATAAGCTATAATACCCGTCCGGATTGTCTCATTGTCTTCAGCTTGCTTATTACACTGAAGTTTCAATTTCTCTAAATCGCTTTGATACAGACTTATGTCAGATTCATAGATGGCCTTATCGAGGCATAACTGATCATTCGTATCTATGTATGTTTGGATATGAGCGTGTCTATTGTCATAATCTTTATTAAATGACTTTCTCATCTGCTAAAGTTTTATTTCTTCATTTTCTAATTCTTTTATGTATTCATTCTTTCTGGTTTCAAATTCACTGCGCATACCAATAAGGTCTTCTTCCAGATGCAGTTTCTCATTGATTACTTCATCTTTCGCTTTGACCAAGGTATTTAAATTCTCATTCAAAGTTACATAGGTTTCGTTTAACAACAGGACATCCGGTTGTTTAAGTTCCTCACCTTCCGGTACTGCATATGTCACATCGCCGTCTATGGCGCTGTAGTCTAGAATAGGTAGTCCGGGTCTGGGTATACTGTATGGTAATTTTCCAAACGTTACCTTTTTTGGCATGGGTGCCGGATGTTCTGGATTAGTGCTACCACCAACTTCGAACATCGAATTGCTTAATTCGTCAACGAGTGATTGTTGACCCAGCAAAGTACTCTTTCTCTGTATGGATTGTTCTCTCCGTACAGAGTCAGGTATATTTTCCTCACTATCTATTCTGTAGTGAGGTCCGGCTTCCCTCCAGGATGCAGCATCTACATCCTGTGGGTTCGAATGGGTATGGATCATTAATGAACCATTGCCATTCTCTTGGAAAATAAATTGTCCCTCAGGGTTAGCTTCCATGAGGCTGTCTAACCCATGTACTAGCCGTTTGGACGTTATAACGTCCGGGCTATACACCAGAATTAACTGGTCACGGCACCAATGTAATGGTTTGTATTACTAGTTTGGCCTCACGGATTAGGAAAGAAGGAGTAAGGCGGTAATTCAAGTGTATGCCAACGGAGTTTATTGCTAAGACATCAGTTGTTAACAGTGTCCCCATTCATTCAAATTTCGTGCCACATTGTACTCTTCCCCTGTAAAGAAAGGGAAAAGGTTGTTGCTTCACATGGCACATGAAATGAAGGAAACAAACAATGCTTGGAAAAATTTTGTCCTCAAAAACTACCATTGAATGTGCATAGCTGGGGGAACAATGATGTTTTTTTTCACTAATGTGCATCATAATTGCTGACCAATATCGTTAGCTGGGACATTTAACTCTGATATATCTATCGGCACATGGTGTTACTTCTATGTGAATTAAATGTTAATGGAAACATCATACATGCATTCCTCAGTATCCTGCTAAAACATTTGAAGCTGTATAAATGCAGGTAATTGTAGTTTTATATTAGATGGTTTTGACTATTGAATTGAATTGCATGATGCATCAATAAAGTGCAGGTGAGCAGTCTCTACAGCACTTCATTGGTCCACCATGACGACCAAGGATACCATGACAGCCAGGGATACAATCAACTCGGGCTTCACCCTCGTTGATTGTATCCATGGCTAACATCAACGCATAAATAAGTGTTATATATCCTCTAAATATAAGACACACCTTACATGTGGCAGATTACAGTAATTTTAGTCATGCCAAACTACCATTCCCTCGATCACTCATTCTTCCGTTACTGTTACCTTGTTATTCCCTACCACACTCAATCATTAACTTCGTTCATAACAAAATTTCAATTTCTGAGAAAGGTCAGAGTAAGAGGATATCCCACATTTGTCTTTTGTGTGCACATATCAATTGAGAACAATATCCCTAGGGATGGGGTAAATTAACCTAAAGATGACCGTTCCTGTGCAGGTCTTCAATAAGGGAAATGCAGTAGCTAATATCTTTGAGTCTAATAGGTCCTTAGGGTTCCCCAAGGTACTAAGTGAAAGACAATCACCTGGGGTTTTTGACCAATTATCTTTCTCAAATCCATGTGTACATTTTATCTATTGTTTTTTATCATTTCTAAGACAATCTTAATTAGTCTATTTTCACCTTGAGATGACCACCTTGTACCTTGAGTGGACCACTTGATAACTACCCTTTTAATGGCGCTATGATCATTAAACTATTATTTGAAACGAGAATAAGTGTCTTCTATAGATGTGCAGTAAAATGGCGTAATTAAAACTATTGCATCATAAGAAAAATGCACGTTTTTACAGTGACTCTATTAGAATGGAAATTGGAGGCAATTTTATGGACATGGATATTGTAAATCTCATCTGTTGGAGGGTGATTGGTGTAATACCACTAGGCCCCTCAGGATGTCTGTTCTGCATCTTTAACATTTCTGTTTGACAAAGGTAGTGTTGCCCCTACGTGGCATGTAGTGAAATACAGCTCTAATCACCATGTCACACCAGTGGGGGCCAACCAGGGTTAACAGAGCAGCAACTGATACAGCACCATCCTCCAACACTGTGGGTAAGATTGATAGGTGCTGAAACTGATCTTTATTCAAACCTTGAGGGCAGAATATAAAAGCAACTTTGGCCTGCTTTATGTTACGGGAGCCTGGGGCTGGGGTATCATCAATAGCTCCTCTTTTTTTTTAATTTAAGTGTAAATGTAAGCTCTCAGCGATGGTATGTTTGAGTATGTTTGTTTGAGAGAGTACTACGATATACACGATGGTAAAGGAGGGTGTTTTAAAGGCTAGTCCTTAAACAAGTAAGAACCTTCCCTGGTTTTCTATTACCTCCTCTCTTTTATCTTTGCCATCAGGTGATTTGATATTAGGGTATAACATTGCCACTAACAGTTGTATGTTCTCATGTAATGCTGACAGAATCTCTACAGTCAACAGCAGAGGCAAATATAAAGTTACTGTGCTAGGTGGATAGTATGCAGCTATTTTATCTATGAAGACAGACAGTAGAAAAAAATGTTCCCACTTCTTTCCTACACCTGTCATGCATCTGCTGTCCACTGATATGGCACCAATCACATATTTCTACATCAAATTCCTGGTAGAGATAAAATGGTACAGTGGACTGACTCCAAGATAGGGGTCATCCATAAATGATGCCATGCAAGATTTATGAACCCTTCCCCTCCCCCATTGTCATGTGTTTTTTTTTTGCCAGTTTTGCAATGCTGATAGTATATGGAAAATTAATTCCATCATGCCGGGCCTGACCCGCCCCCCCTCCATCCTTCAGCATGACGTCATTTGTGGATGGCCCATAATGGAGTATTTTGTACTCTTTGGGGATTGAAATATGATTAACGTTTCTTTGATTCATTATATCACTCTAAGAATTCGAGCTAGGTGTGAGTATCTATTTGAAGCAGAGCTGGAAACCTATCTAGAGAGAAGCAGCCCATCCTCGATAGATTGATTTACATATATATGCTCTTTATTATCCAATTTCTCTATTATCTATGCATAGTATCCAAAACAAGAACCGCCTCTTGTTAACACATCGGTGACAGTCAAAAGGTGACCTACTATCCTGTAGACAATGCCTTAATTCTAAATTATCTGCAATGATGAAAAGGAAATCAAAGACCGGCACTGCTAGACACTGCTTAAAAGATAATCAATAATCACTTAATCAGTATCAGTGTCTCTATGATTGATTTACCTAAGGTTAATTGATATTGAGCCAGGCATATCAAGAAAGGAAAATCTTTCTCACAGAAAAAGAAAAAAATGAAAGAGTTATAATTTGTGAATTCTATTCTATTTACCCCATGATACAAGCTCTGTATCTGTCATCACATTTAAATTGATGATACAAGCTCTGAATCTGTCATCACATTTAAATTGATGATAGAAGCTCTGTATATGTCATCACATTTAAATTGATGATACACGCTCTGTATCTGTCACCACATTTAAATTGATGATACAAGCTCTGTATCTGTCATCACATTGAAATATTTTTTTGGCATGGACTTTACAACTCCAAACTCTGTCAGCTATCTACACCTGCGTATTCTCATTTCTGAAACTACACCTAGACAATGTCTTTGCTTCTGGATGTATATATTTTACATGCTTGTCATGTATGTTCTTACTTTTGATTACAATTAGTGGAGGTGAAAATCAACCATGCCAAACCAAGCAAAAACATTATGGCATGTGAATCAATCAAAACAACCCAAACATATTATGGCATATATAGTGAGAATTTTAAATCTTTGCAAATCTTGTTTCCTGTCGTCTTTATTTCCCTTCCACCCTTGCTATCTCTCTCTCTCTCTCTCTCTCTCTCTCTCTCTCTGTTTATGTTAAATCATAATATTATTGTTACATTTGCTACTACATCCAACATCAAAGTAGTATATTGATTCTGGAAGTGATGAGGACGAGGATATGCGGTCTGGCCTAACCGTCTGCGATGATGTTAAGTTTACCGGGTACATGGAATGCTACAATGTGGCAATTATACAAGACGGTAAGCCAAAACAGTTCCCGTAGGAAATCCATGGCCCTGGCATTGACACTTTTACCCTGGTTTAAAGCACTAACTACATGGGTGTTGTCCGTGTAACAGATGACCTTTCTGTTCCGCCATGAGGGACCCCATCTGCTAATAGCAATTAATATAGGATAAAGTTCCCTAATGTTTATGTTCTCCGGGACAAATTGGTTAGGGGCAGGCAAACAATGACCATGTCTGTCAATGTTCATACTGATGTGACACCTCCAACCCGCACACAACCAATATTTGCCGTAGTGTTTGCCATAGCCTGCATTTGAGGCGTCCATGTATAAATCACAGCGAGCTGGTGGAATATCCACTACAATTTTTGCTTCTCCGTTGAACCACCCAGCGAACCTCGTCCACCAATCTAGGTCTTTGAAGAACCCTTTTGACAAAGTTACATAACGCTTGCTGCTGGTGAATGCTGATAACATAGCTATAACACGATGGGAGAATGTGCGACCTCCACGTACCAGGGTAGAGCAATGAGACAAGATTCCACATAAGCGGCGCAGTTGTTTCTTTGTTGCCTTACGGCGACCTGCGAAGAAACTAAGCTCACTGTGCAGCTTTTTGACCTTATCATCTGGTAATCGGAGTCACATCTCCACTGAGTCAATCTCAATTCCTAAGTATATTTGTACTTGTGCAGGGGACAGTACCTTCTTATAAGACACATAAAATCCCAACGAGTGTAGAACGCTGTGCAGGGTTAACAGAGCAGCAACTGATGCGGCACCATCCTCCAACACTGTGGGTAAGATTGATAGGTGCTGAAACTGATCTTTATTCAAACCTGATATAAAAGCTGCTTCTTTCCTTATTTATTGGTGCAAGGTGACTGGAGGCCTTTAACAAGGAAAAGGTGGTTGTAAGCTGTCAGTGAGTGGAACGTCTGAAAGGAAGCTGCCATGTAATTCAGGATGAAGTGTCCAGTAGGTGATAGTTCTTGAATGAGGGGAAACCATAATTCTATTTTCACATTGTATTTAATGGGAGGGCATTCTATTATTTGACTCTTCTTTTCTCATTTTACTGTGCTTCCAAATAGTTGGTTGGTAGAGTATTCAACTGATCCTCAGTAGACATGGCTCGTGTCAAGCCGAGAATCTCACCACTCTACAGCTGAAGCAAGTGAATGCTGTCATGGACTAGAAGATCAGGTGGATAACAAGTAACTGTCTTTATGGTATAAATGCCATAAATAACAAATAGAGTTGCACACCGTGATTCTATGGGCTAGATAAGAAGGCACCTAGTGCAACTCTATTTGTTATATATGCCCTTACTAAAACCGTTCATTGTATCTGTGACTAAAACCAACTTGTGCATCAATAAAGCTTATATGGTCAATTCTCACGAAAATGGAGCACAGGCTCACTATACCTTTCCCCATCCATGCACACTTAACAGGGGGTCTTACTGCTATAAATTGTTTATACATTCACATTGCTGCTAACATTATCATACTATGGGTACCCACTTTTGCCCATGTAGTGATCTAATCTATGCCAATAACAGGGTAAAATGTGGATATTTCAAAGGTTTTCAACTAAAAAAATATAAGTAAAACACATTAGGTGATTTATCTGAGGTACAATAAGGTCCATAATAACACTTTTCATATGGACTATTGTAGAATTGAAAAACGAAAATTTTGAGACCATCAGAGCTCATTTTCAATTATTTTCTTGTTATTTATAAGGAAAAATGTAGTTGTGTAACATTTACATCACCGTACGTAGGTACACTAGAATGAGTATAATGTCAAGGAGAAAATCCTCTTGGGATATATAGATGTCTCAGTTTTTATGGCTCAATGGGGGCAATATAATATTAATATAAAATATTTCTAACATGCATATGTCAATGACCTATAGGAATGACAAGCATGTGGTGTACCCCTTAGCATCACCATAAGTAGGTACATTGAATCATTGATTTAAGGAGAGTAATTGATATTTAGTAAATTATTTCATAACATGTTAATATATGTGGTCCAGGGAATAGCCATGCAAAATATTGTCATAACTGGATGAATACATTACAACCTATTTAGAGAAATCATGGAAACATCACCGTACATAGGTACATCACCATGCATAGGTCCATGATTGAAACCTATACCATAGAATGATAGAAATAGCTAATGCTATCTATAAACCTGTTGATATACTTCAATTGACTAAGGATGAATACTATGGACCAGTTACAATACCAGAAATCAATAAATTTGTCAAGATAATGACTGCAATGCATAGACATCGCCGTACGTAGGTACATCACCATACGTAGGTCCAGCTCCATAAGTGGGTATAATTAATTGCAGCATAATCCATTCTTATCATAGATATAAATGATAAAGACCCCTAGCCAACATGTTGTTATGACTGTATGAACAAAATATATCAGTTTTCTTGCAAATAATTCTGTTTTATAGTAACCCATGTGATTTGTTCATATACAAGATTCATCACCGTACGTAGGTCCACCAGTTTTCTTCCTAAAACTGTCATAAAATCTTTAATTTTCATAGTTAGTGTTCCCAATTTTGTGAGTAATTAACATTATATGCTGCCTTTCAACCCACAAGAAATACAAAGCATCTGAGCGGTTCAGATTTTTTCTCCTCCTCAGCCATGTGCTCCATTTTCATGAGAATTGACCATATATCCTGTAAATATCTCATGGTTTTAAGGATGAAGATATACAGTGTTATGTATATGATGGTATCGTAAGATTCAGTGATTAGATACATATCAAAATTGTGTTTGTAGTAACTTCACACCTAATGTCTATACAAACCTGCTCTCCACTAATATGAGGCTTACTCAGAACTCTGACTTGTCAAAAAAGGTCCTACAGTAACAGATAGCAAGCTTCTGAAGTTTCTTTGGTTAAGTCAAAAGAATTAGGATAAGAGAGTGGGATGACATATCATCAGGAAGAAGTAATTGAAATACCAGAAATAGGGAAGCTACTAAATACGCTTCGAAGAAAATGCCTTCGAAAATAATGGTGGCCCTCCATTTTCAGCACTTCCTCAGGAGAGTTGCCATAATGTTTAAATGTACCGTTTTCAGGGCTTCACTGTACAAAGTTCTAGACCACTTTACCTGTTTACTGGATCATGAATGGTGAGTTACTGCAGAGTTTATGGGGATGCATGTATATTCAACAATCATTCCTAACAGCGTACTTAACAAGATTGAGGGACAAAAAGGGATGCAGTGGTTCCCAAAGTCTGAGGAATCCTCATGACATAGAGGAGCAAATATACTTCATCTCTGGTATGGTTGATGTTTGTTATCTTAGAGGCAAACTGTGTTTCAGTACAAGTAATGTTTCAATACTTTTAACTACATTTGATATTGCATATCCTTTAAATCCTGCTCATATGAACTGAAATGATCTTAAATTAATAATTAAGCAAAGGGAGCTTTCCTGGTTTGTACAACTACTATATATTTATAATTTAGTTGCAATATATTCCCAAATATAGTATGATATGTATCTAGACTACTGATATAAGAGATAAATTACAGCAACGCAGGAAGCAAGCAACTTACCTTGCAATGTGTGGTCCTGATTACTGATAGTAGGACCACGATACACGAACAGTCATTTAAAGTTTAGGTATGGAAATGACAATGAGCAAGCCAAGGAATTCTATCACACTATGCATTATGTGTAGTAGTACTGCTACTGCTAGAGGAACCTTAAAGAAGTAGCAGTTGGAAAGTAGGCATACATAAACTATGACGATTAATGTTGATTACTAATGAAAATATGACCTAACATTTTATACCTTCTGATTAAATTCTAATATATTGCAATCCTCAATTGATCATGTTCCATAATTGTAGATGCTTCATACTTGATGTCATTCAATTTCTCTGTACTTGCTATTTCATTTGTTATCCGACATATACAAGCTGTCTTCAGAAAGTTATATTCTAGCTGTCTTCAGAAAATCTTAATCCAGAATCCTTTATTGGGGTGGTATTCTAAAAGAGCACCCATTTCCTTGTTGATTAAGCTGTTTATGAAATACTTCATCGTGTATTTTTCTTTGCTGTCAACGGTTGGTGAATAAAAATGAGTATCAGGCTTTCAGTCATAGGAAAGGCATGCTCCCAAAATTGAAAAAGTATTTTAGCCTGAGATATTTAGTATTGGCAGTTTTTTCTGCTCAAGCTACAATATCAACGAAGCACTTAAGATGATTGATTGTATTTAAACAGTGCTTCTGGGTATGAATCATACTCAAGGAATGGGGATTCTTACATCATTGTACAAAACGTGCACCTAATTCAACTAGGTTTAATCAATTTAAATACTTGTGGGTAGCTAGGGGCTCCAATACCACCTCAACCTACAGAAAGATTGAGATGATGTGTTCCATCTTTGACTTTGGCCAATCCTATGAGGGGCACCATGAGTCCATCCTCATGTAAGCCTAAGGTGTGCCTTATACACTCGGTCACAGTACAGTACATCTACGTAGGTATTATGACTGAAGTACAGTGATTGAATGTTAAAATTAGCTTTAAATATCCATTGTTTTCATTGTTGTATTAAACACCCTAAATCCCATGACTCTAAAAACATAAGATACATTTAGGCATACAGCCAACATCCCCATCGTTCCTGTGAGGGTGGTATGGGGAAATGTGAAGGTGAAAATTAAAGTTAGTCTTAGTACTTGTGCATGTTATGACAAAAGCCCGCTATACAGGGGTAATGTCATCTGGAGTGGTCTAGATGCTGAGATTCAACATAGCCCGTCTAAGAATATCTTTATGCCCCAACTCAGTGATAAGCTAGTTTTTACTTAACCACTGATTAGAGTACCTGATGGCTTTATAATCATTACTAAATAATCATTACTTGACTTTCAAATCAGGATGTATCTTAATTTCTTGAAAGTACATTGAAGGAACAGACAGGGAAGAAGCTAACATTGCACTACAGTACAAGACAAACTCTGTAGAAGTATCAGGTCCTGGGTACAAGACAAACTCTGTAGAAGTACCAGGTCCTGGGTACAAGACAAACTCTGTAGAAGTACCAGGTCCTGGGAAGAAGCTAACATTGCACTACAGTACAAGACAAACTCTGTAGAAGTATCAGGTCCCGGGAAGAAGCTAACATTGCACTACAGTACAAGACAAACTCTGTAGAAGTATCAGGTCCTGGGAAGAAGCTAACATTGCACTACAGTACAAGACAAACTCTGTAGAAGTATCAGGTCCTGGTCACAGACAGGGAACCTGAAATATGAGCAGCTCTGTAAAAGTTTAGACACTGAAATGAGCAGTAGGAGAGCCGGGGAATTCTATTTCTGTATGCATTATTCACTGTAGTACTGCTGGTGAAATCTTAGAACGATAGCAGACAGTAGGCACCGAAACTGAGATGTATTTTCTCTTCACAATCTTCTTGAAAATTTATTCCCTTGACTCCAAGCTCTAATTGACAATCAATTAGAATTTTCTTCTTTGCTTTTTATTCAAAGGGATGTATTTTATTTTATATGTGTAGTAACACATTCTGGCATGATTTAAATTGTGGCCCATTTCTCTTTGATCGGCTCATACAAAACTAATGTCACACAGTATTGTGAAGGGTATGTGTATGGTGCTGCAAGTGGAAGCAGTTTTCCTCCTAGTTTCTCTTCCATCAGTGAGCATACAATTAATAATTTCAGAGCCTCATTAGCAAAGGTACAGTTCACCAATGCAATTAGTGGCCACAAATATCATACCTCTTATACTGAGGTAGCGGGATGTGCAATGGGTTAGACCATTCTTGAAGGTGGTTACCAGCAGTTATTACTGATAACAGTTTTCAGCTATGAGAGGTCTGCAGTGAATAGTTGGGATTATTTCACTGGCTGATAATTGATCCCGCTAAGTGGCTATACAGCTAACATAACACAGTGTTTTGTAGGACAAATGAATGGTGCTGCTTGTGGAGGCGCTTTTTCTACCAATTTGTTTTCTATCAGTGAGAGTCTAGTATTTCAGATAACAATAACACAACCTCATTAGCAAAGGCCTAGTTTATTACCACAATTTGTGGCCACAAATGTCATACCTCAGAGAAGGGCATCCTATCTAGGTCCACCAAGCAGATAATTGGGTCCCTGGGAAATCATCTAGTGAACCAACATTGTGCAAATATACTTGCTCAAGGCCTTGTTAGGTGATGTGTGTTCTCAGATGTAAAACCAAATTGTGGCAGGCAGACTGTTTTTCATATCGCAATGGGTATTTTGTAAAATATGTCAAGGCATGAATTATGTATCAACTTGGTTGTAAAAGAAAGATAAAGTGCTATGCATTGGACCTCATAGAATATTTCAAATCATTCGCACAGAATTCTTTTTGTAACCATGATGGATTGATGTATATATGTTTATACACACTGCAAATGTCAGGTTGTTCATGCACTTTTTACACTTGTTTGTGAGGTATTACCCTGCAGTGGAAAAACGGACCCCGTGACCTATCATTTTCATGCTTCGTTGATGTTAGCTAAGCATCAAACTAACATCCCTAAAAGTTACTAAGAAAGGTTTTTTGGTCAATTTTGAACCAGCTGAATTGTATTTACTCTCTTTAAAACAGTAATTTGAAACTGATATTACTTAGCAGGACAGGAATTTCCAGTGCTCAGGAAGCTTGGACTTTGACCTTTTTTTTGGCTGCAGTTGACGCAAAACAAGTGTCTTATGCAATCTTGAGAAATGCCTTCCACAGATCTGTTGCTCAATTAACATTCTTGTTTAAATTATGTTTTCATAGTGTCTGTTTCTCCACATTTCACAACTGTCCAATTATATTAAATCAGCAAAATATTAACATTTGGACTTCAGTTGATTCCCCTGATATTTATTCACAGGCCCATTTGGCGACAAGGAAGGGCTTTGTTAGAATTACAGCAGCATGAATAATAGTTTTGTCTAAGAAAATAATGTTGTCAGCTTGATATAGGGAGACATATTTATATAGATTATACCTCAGGGATAGCAACTGGCTGTCTCCCTGTATTGTATGATATACTGTAACTGTACATGAAAACATTGATCAAAAGTCATCTAATGCATACAAGAGATACCACTTGTATCTCCATAGTAAACATGTGTTTGTGATCTCGTTCAACGTTCACATTTTGCTTAGTACAAAAGCCTATACCTAAGTATTTATATATATATATATATATATATATATATATATATATATATATATATATATATATATACAACATTTCGACATTTAGCCAAAAGAATTGCTTACTAAATTTTACCGGAACTTAGGTATAGGCTTTTGTACTAAGCAAAATGTGAACGTTGAACGAGATCACAAACACATGTTTACTATGGAGATACAAGTGGTATCTCTTGTATGCATTAGATGACTTTTGATCAATGTTTTCATGTACAGTTACAGTATATCATACAATACAGGGAGACAGCCAGTTGCTATCCCTGAGGTATAATCTATATAAATATGTCTCCCTATATCAAGCTGACAACATTATTTTCTTAGACAAAACTATTATTCATGCTGCTGTAATTCTAACAAAGCCCTTCCTTGTCGCCAAATGGGCCTGTGAATAAATATCAGGGGAATCAACTGAAGTCCAAATGTTAATATTTTGCTGATTTAATATAATTGGACAGTTGTGAAATGTGGAGAAACAGACACTATGAAAACATAATTTAAACAAGAATGTTAATTGAGCAACAGATCTGTGGAAGGCATTTCTCAAGATTGCATAAGACACTTGTTTTGCGTCAACTGCAGCCAATTGCTGTCCAATCTAAAAAAAAGGTCAAAGTCCAAGCTTCCTGAGCACTGGAAATTCTTGTCCTGCTAAGTAATATCAGTTTCAAATTACTGTTTTAAAGAGAGTAAATACAATCCAGCTGGTTCAAAATTGACCAAAAAACCTTTCTTAGTAACTTTTAGGGATGTTAGTTTGATGCTTAGCTAACATCAACGAAGCATGAAAATGATAGGTCACGGGGTCCGTTTTTCCACTGCAGGGTAATGAAATTAGGTGGTCTTAATCATGGCTGCCTATAAGAATTTGTATTTTCCTACATTTAACTACACAGAAAAAAACCCTGACAATACTGACAATACAGATTCATCACACTGAAGACTTAGGTGATCAGGTTGTCATTTTGACCACATAAGGTGGTTGGTTTAGGTATTGTCAACCTGAGGACCTAAAGTCGTCACCACTGACTAGTTTGAGATCTTCCAGGTTTTCTGTGTAGCATACTGAATATTGGTCCCTACATCAGGCATCGATGGGTTAACTGGAACCATATCTGATAGAATCAGCTGAAGAGGGGTTCAGGTTGGATGATTTGATAAAGCAGTGAAATAAGAGAGAAAATGGAAACAAATGTCCTCAGATGTATGGACCACTGCTTTCTATACATCTCTAATAGAAAACACAAATTCTTATGTTTTTATGATGATTTTGACCTGTTTTCCCACTCTTCATTTAGTCAGAGTATGAAGTAAGCTTATAGTGAAGGGCCACTGACGCAATTTATTTATCACCAGCTAGATGATGAGCTTCAAGTAGATCAGCTGATATCCATTTTAACATTTTTTATGCATTAGGCGTATGGTAAGCCCAGTCAGCAGCCTTCCCTCACATTGCATGTTTATTGATTATGAGTCCTTGTCATGAAAAAGGGAACCATTTTGGTGGGGCTCTTCAATACTCTAAAAGCGTAAATAACCAATTACCCAACTCTGCCGACTTTTCCAATTCAAGTGTTACATATAAACCCCATCTAGGTCATATCGACTTCAACATCCTCATAACCCTCTACCATTAAAAAACACATCTTGGACACCAAACATTACTCACCTTATTACCTTATTCTACCTTCATTATTGTCATATTTCAGGAAACCTCCTGGAGAATCATATCATACAACTTATGCAATATGTTACTTTGAACTGGATAAAACAAAAAAAACTATGGTGAAGGAATCAGTTTGGAGGGAAGACTGCGAGATGCAATATAAAATGGGTGCATTATTGCACATATATGTATACAGTAACTTCACCTATCTCATGAGCTTAATTCAAAACATCCTGGGATCCCAACCCCAGCGATCTTAGTGTAGGCACATATCATAAGACCTGGCTGGTCTACCCTATGTAATGCAGTGGTTGCAGGCCTGTCCAGAATAGCTAGTCCTGGGATCACTTCACTATTCCATTTCCACCACTAAGATCACTGCGATCTTAGTGAAAGAAATGCATAGTGGTTTCACCTGAGTACAAGAGCACTTACAGGGAACACTCCTGATCAAAAGAGTGAATAGCCTGCTGCATACATAAAGAGGGGAGGGAGGACGTTTGCTGAGTGTCTTTGAGGGCTCTTAGGGCTACTCATGCGCTAAGTGCACTGTAAGGTAATTCTTCCCTTCTCTCTCTTTGTCCTGGGGGGAGGGCACAATGCTTCTAATAGGCAAGCATAAACCATACATTCATGGGAACAACTCTTGAATACTGTACGGGGGTCAACTGCACCCTGTGCTCTTTTGTTAGCCCATATGGGGACGGGGAATGATGGTATAAGCACTCTTGTGAAGAAGAGTGACTCCACAGCTATTCCTTTATTTTGGGACTCTTACCCCTGTGCCTGGTCAGTTCTTCTTGGAATAGTGTAGGAGGGCTGAGGCTAAGATCTATGCGATCTTAGTGCTGGCTGGGATATGTGAACCCAGTCAACTCTTAAGATCGCTTAATAGGATAAGGCTGATTTATTCCTAAGATCACTGGGGTCGTGATCCCAGGATGTTTTGAATTAAGCTCCAGAAGTCAAGCCAAAGTGGGGGTGAGGTTATGAGGGAGGTTTCTAACTAAACATCTTACAGTTTAGAGACATTCTTTTTTGTCTAATAAATCTTCCTTAAGTTAGGAGGTCAGTTTCAGAGAGGTCTTTGGGTAGCGATATATGCAGCATACTAAAGCACCATGCTACCTTTAAATTGTACCCCTAACTCTCCAATCTTCCTCTTTTTAGGGAATACTACCCCCAGTGGTTGGGGATAATAACCCCTACAGTTTGTATTAGATGAGTTTTATGAGAACTGGCCTGGATGGGAATGGCCCTGTTATTTCTGGTTACTGGAAGCTACTTTCATGCCATATCAAAGTCTGTGCTGAAAATTGTTGACTGGGTATAAGAGTCCATACTCTTATATTAGGCAGAACCACAGTTGATAGCCTTAGCTGAGTGGAAGTTTCAGTTGGATGATTTGATATGAGTATTGCATGTTCACAGGATGAGTGAAAGGTCTATGATAATTCCATGCTAGACTTAGCATATAAAGTCCATTGCAATAAGTGCAGGAGTAAGGGGAGGGATAAAGGACAGGCAAAGAGATCTAATCAAAACTCAGCCCACCAGATCTTTTGTTTAGTTTTACAAAGTATGAAACTTTTCATTTGGAATGCAATGTACAATGTAATAAAAAGAAATCTCATCTAAATATGAATATGAAGAGAGCAGATTTTGGAAGCTTTTGATAAAGGTATTCAACAGCTTTAGTTGTCAGGTAGATGGGCTGTTATCCACTCTAGTAATAAGGATATCACATAAGGGTTAAGATGAGCTTATCAGTTGTCTCACTCTACACTGTAAATATATTATATCCTTGCTATAAAAAGGTACCCACACAGCCAGGATTATCAATTCAATGTTATCATTTTAAAGATTTATGACATGAAACAAGCTGTACACACTGTACATCTGAGGACAGCATTCAAGTTGCCCTTTTCAATGTGGTCAATTCACCAAACACTGTTGAAATCTGGTCATGGAATAGAATTATCATAATCATATAACCCATATAGATCAGAAATGTATTGAGACAAAAACAACTTATTTTCAGCCATGCTCTTTCTGTATCTTCTAATGGCTTTAATTTAGCATCAGAGGAACTCTGTCTTTATTTCATCAATCCTTACCATTCTTCCTTTTGTTCATATCACTATCAACTACTACAATCTATTGATAACAAAAGATGCACTTTTTGTGTATGGATACTAAAGGAAATAGAAGTGATGTGTAGGCCTATACCTAGATACACTTTAAGGCAGCTTGTTACATACTAGTTCTTTCACAGGTTACAACCGTTAGAGCTGTATTGATGGCCCCGACCCACCTTACAGCAATAAATCAGGCCAAAGTGGCTTTTATATTGTCCCCTCAAGGTTTGAATAAAGATCAGTTTCAGCACCTATCGATCTAACCCACAGTGTTGGAGGATGGTGCTGCATCAGTTGCTACTCTGCCAAGCTTGACTGCCCACCACTAGTATGACAGGATTAACTTCTTAAGGGCTGCTGATGCAGGAATGAAATGTATACCATATTCATTCTAATAAGCACACCTGCTCTAATAAGCGCACCCCCTCCTTTTGGATCTTAAGCACACCCTCTCTGTTGTGAAACGATGCACAGGAAGTGCAAAAGTCAAGATTTATAGGGCACAAACAAGTTCCATTTTTAGGGTTTAGGGGGTATGCTTATTAGAATTACTTTTTCATTTAGGGTTTTTTAGCATCTAGAAATTAATTGTTAGCAAATGTGCGCTTATTAGAACGAATACGGTATGAGCTTAAATGAACATAGTCTCTAGGTATGAACTAAGCAGATAACCTACATAGAATTATCTGAATATCCGGTATACAAAACGTTTAGAACAATTTTATTTAATTTCAGGTGCAAGGAAGTATTAAACAAACCTCTTGATACCTCTAAGGCAGTTATAGAATGTAAACTCAGATTAGGTTTGAACCTACCTTCTGTAATGAGAAAAATAGAATAGCCATTTTCAAAACTCCTGACACAAGGATTTGAACCCACTCTATTGTTACCTTCGATTTGAAGGCAGGAATGAAACCTATGTGGCCACAAAGCCAACATAGGTGCCTATGGTGATAGGAGGCACTTGTTTAGCAAGTCAGTATGACCTCTTTTCCTACAATTGATGTCATTAAGGTTTCTTGGTCCACATATGAAACAATTCTAAAGAGAGGTATAGACAACCTTTGCTACGTTCTACCATCTTTAACCATGTAACTTCTGTCTAAACATTCACCCAACGTAACCAGGACATAACATTTTACCTTGTTTAAATGTTTGATATCTACCAATTTCCTATATCGGATAAAGTTTTGTATCTACTGGGAAGACAGAAATTCAAAGTTTTCCCCTTTATGTTAAGTCGTTATTCAAGAAACACTATGTTTAAACATTCACATACCGTATATTGATAACAAGATAAATGCTTAAAAGATTGCTTATCTAACCTGATTCCTCTGTAAGCACAGATACACAGAATTCAATATACATGAACAGGCTTCTAATCAATGCCAACTATGCAATAAACAAGAGCCAGAAGAGTCTCATACAAAATAAAAACTCATGACTGTAGACCTAATTCCAAGACTCATGATAAATTGATTCATTTGCATAACACAACCAAATAATCAGGCAATCCTCTGTACTCCCCAACTATGCGTGTGTGTAGGGCATCTGTTTAATATTCACCACAGAAGTGACACTAATAATTAACATCTAGTAGACCCTAATCACCCTACTCCTGGGGGTATCAGATTTGTTGATGAGCCTGGCAATAATAATTACCTTGCCTTCTTCAGAACTTTTCCTATTAATTTCATTGTTAGACCCGGACCTCCTTGCATGGTTTCCTATAAAGGTAACCCCTTGCATCATTTCCTACAAAGATAACTTCCAAGGCTGTTGGCCTAATACCAAGACTCTTATTTTGCATAACATAATCAAATAATTAGCAGGATTGAGTGCTGTCCATGGTTATGATGAGTTGGCCAAAGTAGGTTATTTCATAAAATGTTTTCAGATCATAGTGAGAATTATTACTAGCATATTGTAGTTCAAGTGCCAGGGGTCTGATAAGCACTGGTCTTAAATAAGTGCCCAGGGTAAGGGTGTATAGAAATATCCCTTAGGCACTGAAAGCTAAATCTTGTTGATTAAGTGCCTGTTTTGTATAAACACTGCGGAAAAATGGTAAAGGTGAACGATGGTTAGTTTGAGCCGACAGTTTCTTCACGAGCGGGTCCTGCCCGTTCTGCACGAGGCCGGTAGGCCGAGTGCGGAGTGGGCAGGACCCGCGAGTGAAGAAACAGGAGGCTCAAACTAATCAGAGTTCATCTTTACATTTATGTCAAGGTGTTTGAGTGGAAAATCAATCGATATTTCATCAATATAGTCCATAATTAACTCTGATTTACCATCATCTTCGCGAAATCCTGACCGCCGCCATTATGAATGTTTACGTTTCAAAAATGCTGCGCATGCGCGGTGGACCTATGACGTCATCGTGCGGATTTGGCGCTGGTTATTTAACGCAGGGGTACAATACGCCAAAGTAACCCCTCACCTCCGTAATCAAGGTGTGTGCATAGCAAATAAAGGCACTAGAGGGCAGCACTGTTCCCTTTACTTTCTCACCCTTACTATAGCATAAGGATAACACCTACACAGACTAAATCTGGTAACCAGTCCACGCCCATGGATGGAACACAACGTCGTTATAGCACAAGATCACCAGGAATAGCAATTGCTATGCCACGTGAGTCTAACACACAGTGGCGAAAGATGACGGAATGAGTTATCACTCAAAAAGGAGTCACCATTGATGACCAATCATGGCGACAGATGACGACAATTTGCTGGGAAGGATGTGATCATGATTTCCAATGTGTAGACAGCCAACGTAGACTTTGACCTTTTGCAGGCATAGGCTGACCTCCATGATGCTTGACTGAAAATGGTGGTGACTACCTTGTTCATGAATTTTCACAATGTCATTTCCTCAGGTCAGCCAGCACTGGCCAGTTCACTATTCAGAAGATGTCTCAGGCGTGTATATGCAGTATTAATATTATCGTATTTTATGACTAGTCCTTACAACAATCAACTGGTTCTGCAGGCCATGTCTGCACAATTTCTTGGCAATCTTTATTTTTTAAACCATGAATTCTTGCATGATTATAGATGCAGTGGCAACAGTGTTATTTACGGAGCCCCTAATAGGACATACCAAAAATAATTTTTCCCCAAAAAAATATTCTTGCGGGTGCACAAATAATTCTTGGGGTGCACAAACATTCTTGCAGGTGCACAAACATTCTTGCAGGTGCACAAATAATTCTTGCAGGTGCACAAACATTCTTGCGGGTGCACAAACATTCTTGCGGGTGCACAAACATTCTTGCGGGTGCACAAATAATTCTTGCGGGTGCACAAACATTCTTGCTGGTGCACAAATAATTCTTGGGGGTCCACAAACATTCTTGCGGGTGCACAAATAATTCTTGCAAGTACACAAATAATTCTTGCGGGTACACAAAGTACTCTTGCAGATGCAGAAGTAATTTGTAAAGTTAAAGGAAGATGATTTGTGTAACCACACAAATGTTTGTGCATCTGTAAGAAATCTTTGTGCATCCGCAAGAATTATTTTGAGTATCGGCAAGAATGTTTTGTGGACCTGCAAGAATTATTTTGTGTACCCACAAGAATGTTTTGTGCATCCGCAAGAATTATTTTGTGCACCTGCAAGAATTATTTTGTGTATCCACAAGAATGTTTTGTGCATCCGCAAGAATTATTTTGTGCACCCGCAAGAATTATTTTGTGTACCCACAAGACTTATTTTGTGTACCTGCAAGAATGTTTTCTGCATCCACAAGAATTATTTTGTATACCGGCAAGAATTACATTGTGTACCACAAGAATGTTTTGTGCATCAGTAAGAATTATTTTGTGTATCCGCTAGATTTTTTTGTGCATCCGCAAGAATGTTTTGTGCATCTGCAAGAATTTTTGTGCATCCGCAATAATGTTCCTGTATCCGCAAGAACTGTCCAGTACCTGCAAGAATATTTTTTCTCCAGAAAATCTTTTTTTTGGAGATGTCCTATTAGGGGCTCCGTAGTTATTGCTACATCAGTGATTCATGATGGAGAAAGAACATGACCCTAAAGGCTCTATGCAGAACCCCTGAATAAAAGTCCCAGGTGATATATACCAACAGGCTTAGTATACCCAATGCTGCCTTATACATGGCGAAAAAACAACACCACAAGGTATAACTATGGCAGCATACAGCAGTACCTGTCAAACTGCACCTCAGCCTGGTGTCATCTATGAATGTAATATATAATGATTAGACTTGAACGAATGCCTTTCAGGGGTTGATATAGGCACGACGCGCAGCGGAGTGCCTATATAAGCCCTGAAAGGCATGAGTTCAAGTCTAATCATTACATATTGCATTTATACCACGAATTTCACCATTAATTCTAAGTATTTACCTCAAAAAATGATATAATCCATTCATTTCTTATGCGAGTCGACAAGATGCGCCTCCGCCATTTTGGATCGTCGTCTTCCTCAGTCGCTGCGTATACAAAATCTTACGTTGACATATCACCGCCAGGCATACCGGACATGGGCGGCGTATGAATACTAACCACTAATCCTACCTTCAGGAGGAGAGAGTTCTACCATTGTGGGTTTGCTTTTGCAATCATGGCGACGCAACCTCTAATGTCTCTCTATGAAGAAAATGATTTTGTAGAAGTCAAAATAGGAGAGGAGTGGATCACAGGTGTTGTAACGGAGGTTATATTTAAGGGCTGGAATGAATATGATATTACTCTTCTGTCTGATGGTACAGTAGTCAGAGAAGTGGCTAGGAACATGAAGAAATCAGCTGTTCTAGTTCAAAATTTGACAGTTGACGAAGAAATTATATATACACCTCCACAGCCAAATCCTGCACCAACTGGAGATCCCAAGCCTAAAAGGTTTGCACAATTACTGGAGGAGGACGTTGCAGCAATAGAAACATCAGCAAAAGCCAAGAAAACCACAGATCAGACCCGTTGGGGAGTTCGAATTTTCCGCGGTAAGTTTGTCTTTGTTTACATTTCATCTGACAGCTCGAAAGTAGTCCGTGCGCTATGTACACAGGGAGCGGTTATTATTTTATTCATGTTGTACTTCTCATGATATCCACTAGGTGGCAGCACCTTCTATGGAGTTTAACATTGAAACTATGGAACTATATAAATATAGGATGAATTTTGTATTTTATTTTAATACATTTTGTAAAATAATAAGTTTAATTTTTGTTTTTATTTCCAGAATGGCTTATTGAGGTTGGAGAGCCCCCAGCTTTTGAGGAACTAATGCCCACTACACTAGCAGGTCTGCTAAGAAGATTCTATGCAGAGGTTCGACAAAAAAATGGAAAAGAGTATCAGAAAAAATCCCTTCTTTGCATTAGGGCAGCTCTTCACAGACATCTCACAACCACCCCCTATTCAGTTCAGTACAATATCATGTCAGATGTTCATTTTGCTCAAGCCAACAGTACACTCATTGGTCATATTAAAATGAACAAAAGGGCTGGACTTGACCAAGCAAGTAGCTACCAGGCTATAACTGAAGCCGATGAAAAGAAAATGTACAGTAGTGGAACTTTGTCTACTGAAAATCCCAGTGCATTACAGTATAAAGTCTACTATGAGATGGCACTACACTTTGGGAGGAGGGCTAGGGAAGGATTACATGATCTGAAAAAGCAACATTTTATCTTTGAGAAAGATTCGAACAACAACGAATATGCTACCCTGTCCTTTAATGCACTCGAAAAAAATCACCAAGGTATCAGTGACAAAGAGGGTGAACATGAGATGAGAATGTATGCTACTGGAGATCCTGACTGCCCAGTAAAGAGTCTCAAGACTTACCTGTCGAAATTGCATCCAGACCTTGACAATTTCTTCCAGACTCCAAAACCCAAGCATTTTGCTTTGTCAAATACATGGTACAAGAAGAGCCCAGTTGGTGTCAATACTATTGGCAAATTTATGTCAGCAATAAGTGTCAAGGCTCAACTCAGTCGCATATATACTAACCATTGTGTACGTGCCACTTGTGTCACAAAGCTCAGGAAAGAAGGAGTTCCATCTAAGGACATAATGGCTGTTACTGGACATCGTGCTGAGTCTTCCATCGATTTCTACTCAAAGACTCCTGATGATGTCCGCGAGGGCATGTCCCGAATGCTAGCTGGAGTACCCAAAAAGTCTGTTGCAGGTGCACAAAGTGATGACATTGCCATCTCTCAGACAAATGTGATGAATCTACAATCTGCACATACTACTGGAGCTATTTTCTCCAATGTGGCATTCCATAACTGTACAATAAATGTCAATGTAAATAAGTGAATACTCAAAAAAAAAAAAAAAATCAGTTCCTAACACTTTTTCTACTAACAGAGTCAATGTATTATCATGTATTACTTTCATTTGTGTTCACTGACAAATCAAGTGTAATTTATCAGATGACATTTCTGTGATTTGAATATATTTTTCTATCATATATATTTCTATTTATAGCTAGAATATGTTAAAATATTGTTAAAATAAATTTATTCTTTGTTCTAACTTATTGTTACAGGTTTTTTTCTATATATTATACTTTAAACATCTAGGCGGGAAACGAGTTCGGAAGGATACAAATAATAACCGGTCCCTTCGAAAATTCACTATAGGTGGCGCGCGCATCGCGTCCCCACACCTACTAACCAACCGAACTTCTTGTTTCTCTCTATATTCTTATGTGCATCCCTCCACCTTGCTCGGACAAAAACAAAATGGCGAAATTTTACCGCATCGATTCGATTCTACTTTGGATTAATACACCGTTTTGAGAACAGTTAGGACATCGATTACTGTTTTAAAAGGTAAAACTTTATTTTATCTAATTTCCTTCCAATCGACAAACCTGTACATTTGATAATTTTCGAGAAATTAGACAAAAACCAAATCTGTCAACTCGCCGACGCCATTGTTTTCCAATAGAGTTCTTTCTCCCGGGATATACGAACTCATATTATCCAGTTTAGGAACTGAAATCAGTGCGTAAACTCGATAATCGTGGTATAACAGTAGTCAATACTTTAGAACTCCTCCATGCATAGGGCAGCAGACCAGAGTCTAGGACGCTAGTACTTAACTCTGGGACCAGTTTGGCTGAGTCTAGGACGCTAGTACTTAACTCTGGGACCAGTTTGGCTGAGTCTAGGACGCTAGTACTTAACTCTGGGACCAGTTTGGCTGAGTCTAGGACGCTAGTACTTAACTCTGGGACCAGTTTGGCTGAGTCTAGGACGCTAGTACTTAACTATGGGACCAGTTTGGCTGAGTCTAGGACGCTAGTACTTAACTCTGGGACCAGTTTGGCTGAGTCTAGGACGCTAGTACTTAACTCTGGGACCAGTTTGGCTGAGTCTAGGACGCTAGTACTTAACTCTGGGACCAGTTTGGCTGATGTCCAGAGTTTATAAATGTTATTGTTGTTTAACCATGAGGTAACCTAACGGCAAAAATAAAATAAAATGTCAAGGGCACAGTTTAATGAGCTTTTCCCATCTTTTATTCCCTTTAGTACTGAGTCTGCATTACTCCTTTATTTCTTTTCAATTTTGTCTTGTCTTACATCTGAAGGCTGATAAGAAATGTCATTTTTTTTCATTAAAGATAGCTAGTTAATTTCAGCTCAAATTCTTCTTTGTAGAATTTCAATATTCGCATGATGCAAGCTAAGCTTTTGAAATTGATTTAAGGTGTTCTCCTTTAGGTAGTCATCCTGACGACCTGAGTCATCAATATGGCGACTCTGTACTGTCAGTATTGTCATCCTGACAACTCAGGTCGTCAGGATGACGACCTTAAAGCGTCATTTTGACTACCTAAAGTTGTAGTTTTAGGTATCGTCAACTTGAAGACCTAAAGTGGTCACCGCTGACTAGTTTCAGATCTTCCATGTTTTCAGTGCTTTAGAGAATGCACCTTCTCATGTAATTCAATATTAACTATATTAACCTTTCCTAAAAATCCCGTCCCCTGGACATCAACTCAATGTAATAAGCAGAGGCAACAGCAATTGTGTAATCTTCAGCAAAATCTTTAAAGCCCTTCATCCAAGTGACCTTCTAAAATATTTCATTATGAGATTGCTTGTGAGTTATAAGGAGAATATGGACAGATATCAGTGCCATGAGGTTTTTGTCTTGGATTTCTCACCTCTCTGACACTGTATCTTTGACACTGGTAAGAAGATGGGTATCAATCCACCAATCCCTCTCAGGGGACTTTCCTTGTCAATAAGTTATTAAGAAATGGTCCTATATGATCGGAGGCCAGAAGGGCCTCTGACATAGCGGCTGAGCCCTGGTCCTTATATAGGAACCTAGGTGTTCGCCGTCAGATGTCCCCACAGACCCGGATCGGTGCTACCACCTATCCGGAACCTGAGGAACATCCGACGACTAGACTCACCCGCCACGTCAGACGGTACCCCACGCTATGGTTATATACAACACTTCCCTCTGCAATCATATCAAACTTAATATCTAACTATTAGAAAAGCAAACCCTGTAAGGTTAGCATGATGCCTGAATGTAACCGTGGCGAGTTGCTCACTAAGGCTGCACTCATGCATCATGAAGACCAATAGTAGGGGCAGATGTTGAGTGTAATTAACACAGATAAATTGATATGGCAGCCATATTTGGAAATTTGGGTGGACTGCTATTTTTGGTTTGAGGATATTCTTTACCTATTTTAGAGCTGAGGAATCCGACTCTAGGAAATTTAGAGTGATAGAGACATGGTGGAAAGTCATATCAAAGTCATGGACAGCATTTAACACTTTGCAACCTCCCGCCCCCTGGTAAATATATTACTCAAAATCCAGTCTCCTAGCCTTCACAGCTCATAGCTCACCCTTAGTGGATTAAGGGCCGTTTTCCCATCACTCGACAGTGTCCCTCTATCGACCGACAGTCGCTTTGTACTAGGTCATTGGCCAGACTTTCATCACAGTGCTATCATCATTTCACATCAACTCGTATAACCCATTTACTTTCTAACAGGCATGTCCAATAGCAGGATACCAATATGAATGTTGAAGAGGTTTAAAATGTATACAAAATGAATTGTAGATCATGAAACCCTATAGAAACACTTCCTGTCAGGTAGCATCTGTCAATGACTTTTGTCAATAATTACACTGTAAAAATGTCGTTGAAATAACAAACTATTTCTTATCCCATGATCCGCCGTTGTATTCCCAGAGATCTCATTATTTTCACAGAGATTCCCTGTACAACCATAATACCACCTGGAGCTTCTTTTAAAGAAATACACTGGCTCCTGGTTGAATAATTAAGGTGGTCCACTCTTCACTGTTCAATCCCTGGTAGATTCAACAGTTATTTTCTTACAGTGTAGCCATTGATCTGCCTACTGACAGAACTGTGTCACAAGATCAATTATTTTCTTAATAGTATGTATACTCAGTATCTTGTATATATAGGTCAGATCGAGATATCGTATGGTATTTGGGGAATGTAAGTAGCCAGATATTTTTCTTCTTCTGTTTTCTAAGTTGAGCAAGTGAGTCAATCATCTCCTACTAGCCAAATTATCATTTTGATGTGCATCTCTGCATTGATGAAAAAAAACAAATGCTATATTATGTTGTCTTCTGTTTACAATTAGAACTGTTATTTAGGAAACAAATTTTAGTGCATATGGAATTCCTAAAGCAAAACAGAGGCATAGTCATTAATCCCCTGGGGAGAACGGGGCCACCAAGATCAAGATCCGCCCCATTCAAAACTTTCATCAAAATAGTCTTGATCAACTCGGTCTTTAGATGCAATTTCAACTATTATTCATATGGAATGAATACAGGGATTCCCTCAAATCTATCCGAACTCTTAGATTTTTCATCAGGGTCAGTCCGTCTTACACAAGGCCGTAAAACGTAGTTTCCTTAATCATTCTGCTGCTTTGCTTATTACGAGACTCGGTACCTCTGAGTAAACACAAACATAAATCATCCTTGTACCAGCGAGAAAGAATGACCCAAAATGAAATAAATGAAAACAAAACAGACACGCCCTAATAATCACCTACATACAGATACATTGGTAACCTAGACTGGGAGTGGCTTGTGCTCTGATCACACCTATTAGCTAAGCTGCCTGTTCTTAGGGTAATGCACTTGGTCATGGCTTTGGTCATACTGTAGACTGTATTGAGACATCAAGGGGCATTATAGACCCAGACATGTCTCAATACAGTCTAGAGTATGACCACAGCCATGACCAAGAGCATTATTCCCGTTATAACACAGAAAAACCTGACAACAAATGATTATCAATTGTGAAGTCTAAAGGTGACATGAAGTTAACCTACTTTGCCAGGAGTGCATTATCCATCTAGATAATGCACAGTCAATCAGCCAATCAGAACGCAGCATTCAGGATAATGCACTCTGACTTCGCCCAGCAGCGTTATAATATACTTTATACTCCCAATAAGGCTTAAGATCCAATTACCATGTGAGATGATTTCCTGTAAGCTATATGAGTTCTCTGCTTGTGAATATCAGGTGCAGCTTATACAAGAGAATGGAACCCATTATTGGGCCTTTAACGTAAAAGATGACCCTATTTTCCTGATAATCTATTTTGGGTAGTACTTTCATTGGATAAAAAGATTCAGTCACACTATTTGATAAATCTGCTGTTGCAAGGACAGGAAGGAGACCTTTGTGATGCAGTGCATGACGTCACCATTGACCTGCATTTAGTGCTAGTTAATTATTTGAGTTTTCAGTTCAAGATTTTCTATATCTTCAGGTCTTCTTCTTTGCTTTTCTTTGCCATATAGGCCACAGACTTGATGTCTTTAGTTGTTGTGACCCGTGCTACCTTGTAATCAGTTGAGAGTTGACAAGTGAAAGGTAAAACTCAGAACCTATTCGTATTAACCATACCATGTCATTTTTACTTAATTTGTCTATGGAGAAGACATGGAGCTAAATTATTAGCGTATCGGAGCCTTGGATGAAATGTTTCTTTAAATACATTTCTCATTTTGTTTGGAAATTGACATAGACCACAATCATGAAAAGAGAACAAATCTCACACACTCACATAAGTGACCATTTTTCTTTTATTTTCAAAAAGACTCAGTGGTACACCAATGTGATAAATGCACAGGTTGTCCTTTTGGTCAAAGTCCTTAGAGTGCATCATGCTAGGTGCGGGCACCATGATATGTGGGTGAAGCTGTGGCAAATCATTTGTGAAAATATTGGTTTTATATTCCTGGAACCCCTCTGCAGCATGCAATGGTCTGTCTGTAAGAAACATGAACTACAGTTGAATAACCAAGGAATGATGCATGTTAATCAAATATATCATAAACTTATCTACACTGAAAACCTGGAAGATCCGAAACTAGTCAGCGGTGACCACTTTAGGTCCTCAAGTTGACGATACCTAAAACTACAACTTTAGGTAGTCAAAATTACGACTTTAGGTCATCATCCTGACGACCTAATTCATCAGTATGACAACTCTGTTCTGTCAGTATTGTCATACTGATAACTCAGGTCATCAGGATGACGACCTAATGTCATCATTTTGACTACCTAAAGCTGTAGTTTTAGGTATCGTCAACTGGAGGACCTAAAGTCATCACCGCTGACTAGTTTTGAATCTTTCAGGTTTTCAGTGTAGAAGACGGAAACAACATAAAAAAAAGGCAACGGTCAATTCAAATATTTCCGCTAGACATGTACTAAGGTGTTGCTCCTATTGTAAAAAGAGCTGTGGGTATGTGCCCTCTTTCCTAAACAAGTTGTGCACTGCTTCATCATTCAACTTGCACTCACCACATTAATCTGAAAGGTCACCTGCCTTGTTTAAAATAGAGCTGCACTACCAGGTACCTACTCATGTCACACACTCTGTAGTTTATTATACTGACCGAGTTCTCCCAACTAGGTACCTACTGAAATCCCCCTCTTTTAGCACTGTACTTGAATGACCACTTGTGAGCAACAAAAGGGACAGGTTACAGCGACATGAAAAGAAAGGACTGGGAATGAGGGCATTTTTAGCCAGCTCTTCCTTTTACTATAGGAGCAACACCCTCCTGTTTCCCAATTATATAATACTAAAGTTGAAGGGCCAATATCAACCACAGAACTGTCAATGAGTGGATGAGACTATCAGTTAAGGGAGATGATTTGCTCCATGAATAAACCAAAAGACGACATAAAACAGTTGGGCCACGATATAGATGACTATATAATATACTTACGGACAAGGGCAGTTGATGTCAGATGGCTCTGCAGCAGCATGGTTTACGCCTGCAGGATCCACAGCAGCTGGGGCCACCATGGCCACAGCGACTATGATCATCACCAGTACTATAAGGTATACTCTGAAAATTATGAAACAAAGGTTTTGCTATATCAAGGCACACATAACGGCCTGGAAGGCTTTTCACAAGATGGTGCTACTAGACCATTCAAATTGTAGTGGCATCTGTCACTCTAATACTATTACAGCGCTAAATGTAGTGGTCACTAATGATTGCACTTGTATGACTACCCTATCAAACCATATGTAATTACTACATTAATTGTTGATCATACAGAGCAGTCATAGTCAAATACCTACAATTAATCACTCTAATTTTGAGGATTCCAAATCGTAGTGGTTTTGTGCAGTCGTACCATCTTATGAAATGCCCTCAAGATACCCTGTAGCAAACATGGCAGAAACCTGATTTGTGCAACTATTCAGAATGTGTAATGTGGGCTCCCACGGCAAGGCAGAATCATGAGCACCATTGTTTTTCAAAATGTGACTATGGTTTAAGGTAACCTTCATAAGATAGATTCCAAAAAGGGAGTACACATCCTACATATTCTGCAGAGGTACTTGTTTACAGGGTATATGCTCACCTCAGGATAATACTCTCCATAATGTGGATTTCTCGCCCAGGTGTTGGTTGGAGCTGTATGGTGTCGTTTCAGAGTGTCGACGAATATATGTATGACACTTCGTACACTGCTTATTAAAAGGACCACATCTCAAGATATATCCCACGCCTACTCAGTTTATTGACATATATGTAAGGGTCCTGATGGTATGCTAAGTACACTCTCAGCCCGAATTGTCAATAGGCAGCACATTTTTTTCAAGGTTTTTTTCAAATGTTTTATTGAACTCTCACAATTCGAAAAAAAAGTAGAAAACGAGTACAATATTTATGAGGTGCCATTGACACTCAGTTCAAATATGCAGCAGCAGTCCTAATCACAAATACATATTAGTAGAACAGTATGAAGAAAGTTATGATATTGTATAAATAATTACAATGAAACAAGATGGTATAAAAACCACAATACATAGAAGAAAAACAGGCGAAAGACATAGACAATGATACAAGAGGAAAACATGGCAAGAAGAAGGAGCACAAGGTGAAACGATATAACAGTTCCAACTGTAGATGATATATAAAAACAAGATCGACAGTTTACAATTCTACCACAAGTTTTGTATCAAATTTTGCACTGAACTAGCAGGAAGGATGCCAGGAGGTTAATTCAAAAGATCCTGGGATTTCTACCCCTGCGATCTTAGTGTAGGCACATATCATATGACCTGGCCAGTCTACCCTCTCTACTGCAGTGGTTGCAGGCCTGTCAGGATCTTTTGAATTAACCTCAAGGCTGGTGTATAAAGGAATGAGCTGACAGACTGGACACAAGGATATTATGCAAACTGGTGGCCATATTGGTTATATCTTAAACACACAGGTTCCCACAGTAACCTCCCATGTGTCAAAGATCCGTAGGGCAAGAAGGTGATCCCAATCAGTAATCTCCCTCAAGCCCATTAGGAATAACCATATAACAAGATATCCTAGCGTGTCTATGAACACAATTTCACATGTCATGAGCACCTATTTAGCTTGTCTATATTCCAGCTCGTCTTCACTGGTGTCACTATAAACTATACTGGCAATGTCAAGGAATTCCTCATCTATCTCATTAGGATTTCTATTTTTAATTTTCAACACTCAAAATCTTAGCTTTAAACTTCTGTTTTCTGTTTGCTTTCCTGGTGATGGTAGTATAGTCTCCTAACAGATTCCACAAGGCCGATCCACCATATATATATAAAGGGGAGTCTTTGTAACCAGTAAGTTTTGGGCACTTAATCACAAATTTTATTTTGTTGTTTGATCTGGCCAATATACTTTGGGTCCCGTGAGTATTTGTACATTACTGTCAACAATGTTTCATTTCGACGACAATCTAACTTCAGGACATTGGCCTTCTTCTCATGTACTTTATCAACTGAGTATTTGTTGACATCACATTGGTACAAACTACATAGGCCTTGACTTTGCAGTCATTGCAGTTTTTTTAAATCAGTTTTCTGAGATCAGTTCTCGTCATCAGCACTTGCAGAATGAATATAACTGCAGTAATCTAACAAACTCATAATCTTACTTTTATATATCATGATTGCAGCATCTACAGTAAGTAATTTAATTTAGTAAACCTGAACAAACGATTCTTTATTTTATTTTAACAAAATCTGACATCGATAGTTCCATGGTTAAAAAACAATCCCGCCTCAAACCCAAACACCTATATATTCATTAACACGTGTTAACAACCTGCCTTGCATATGAAAATCAGGCAACTACAATTTAGGTAGTTTTTTCCCAGAGCCAAACCACATGACTTGTGTTTTGTCTACATTTACCGTTAGCTGCTTTTCGAGTCACCATTTAGCGACAATATCTATTGGATCTTGTAGCCTAGAGTGTACTAACACAGGCTTACTATTATTTGTATAAAATAGCAAATCGTCCGTGTACATAAGAAAATTACATGTGCACCTTTCTAGTGCAGATGGTAAGTCATTGACATACAAGATGAATAAAAATGGCCCACAGACAGAACCTTGTGGCACACCCTATTCAACATGCCTAATGTCAGATGTATACCTACCAATTTTGGTGTACTGTTGTCTACCTGTGAGATTTTCAACCAGTTTACAGTTTGTTTGTGAAGACCCAATTGACAAATTATCTCAATCAGATATTTATGACAAACACTGTTGAATGCTTCCTTCAAGTCAATTAAACAACAAGCAGTCACATGACCTCTACCATTATTGTCACATAGGTCATTAAGAAATCTGAAGATCGCATCCCCAGTGCCTTTCCCCCTCCTATAACTGGTAGGGTGAAAGATAGCCAAGGTCATCCAAGAAATTCAGCAATCTTCGACGGAACCGATAACAAAGATATAGGACGGCAGTTTGTGACAGAGCTAAGAACACCAGTTTTAGGTATAGGGCTAACCCTAGCTTACTTCCACTCTTTTTCAATATGTCACACCTTATGTTATTTATGCCAGAGGTTTTGTTAACATTTATCTCATCAATCTTAACTTCTTCAGGGTGGATGTTTATGAGATCATAAACACCATCAACCACTGTATGGTTCACATCACGCATACCAGTGTAGTACATACACCACAACCCCAATCAGGACAATAGGATTGTACTATAATGAACTACCAGTGTAGACCCGCATAATAAGCAATCGACTGTACAATTGGTGTGCTGGGCTGACAGTGTATGGTAAACTAGACTCCTGTGTTTAAACAGCACTGCATCCTGAATCATCAAACAGAATCTTAAGGCATCTGGATTATGTCTCATAAATCGAAACATGAAGACTAATACTCACCCCCTTCCCAGTTGATCGTCTCATGAATATGAGGTATTTTGACCTCTATTTTAGAGCATTAGAAGCGTTGTGCACACAGAACAAATGGTAAGAAGTAGATCATACTGACTGATGTTTATAAAGCATTCGCTTTGAAAGAGAAGCTCTGTCATCAATTGCTAATGCTACTAAAATTCTGTAGAACTATTCAGTCTAGGCTTTATACATATACAGTCGACTGAGATTTGGTATAAACCAAATAATTGGAGTATGACTGCAGAACCATATGGGTACTTTTTATATGGTGTAGCCGTCTGTTTACCTGTCCTTAAAGCTGAACTTCACCAATATCTAGGTTATATGATCCTAACATACTTTTTGATTATACCTATACTACTAGGGAGGGAGAGGAACATTTACAAGGAAAGACCCTTCCTTATGGCGTACTCAGTAGAAAAATCATTTATTTAGATGTATATAAAATAAATAGATCTTGATCTTGAAAAAGGAAATTTAAGATTTCCGAAATGTCGATCAAACACAATAATCAACTCATTTTATCCTACATTCTGATGTAATTGTGATACATAGACTGTGATATTATTATAAAACGTTAAACTTTACTTGACTGTGTCTGGTTTTGCTTGCATTAATTCTACCTCAGTAAAGTAAATGGAAAATATAGATTCACTTTACATGACGCCACCATTATCAATGTTGCCTCTCTGTATCTGAATGTAGTTAATCTGAGTTAATGAAATATCGTTCACCATGGAATCTAAATCTAATCTATTTCGAAACTTTGAAATTGATGTCAATGACTAAGATAATTTTAAAGTAGGATTAACATTCTAGGATGCTAACAAAGCTGTCTATCAGATTCTTTTTTTTATCAGTGGTGTTATATAATAATAATGGGAGTCAACACAGTCTTTATTCTACCTTTTCTTAGTACAGCAGCCGCATCAGTGCAACTTTTAGATATGCATCTTTCAGACATCTTTCAGAACACATGTCACGAGGAAATCTGTAATTTACATTTCTAAGAAGGGAATGATCAAGTCTCATCCTTACCAACTCGAAAACATATATAGTTGAACCCAATAACATTACAATGATGTGAATAGCCTGAGATTCTTTGAAGATGGATAGATGTCTCTGCTATGGGTTGATGTGTCAAAGCCTACAATCACTATTAAAACTGCTCTGATATCTCTTCATGACTTGAAGTATTACCGACCTCTGAAACACCCCACAGGTGCGCCAGGTCCTGTGTTTCTCATTGCTCATGCTACCCCAACAGACTCCACACCTCCTTATATATACATTAAAAGTTTTTTTTTGCTATCTAATAAATTAAGGGGTGTATGTTGCGCCAGATTGTTATCCAGCCATTGTTATCTTGTCGTTATCTCTCATACAGGGATTAATATATACGCTGTGATCACATATATAGACTTTTAAAGGTCTTCATCCTAACTATACGAGACTGGTTGATTCAATTCCTCTTTAGTTGAGTGCATAGTGTTATCGTGCTTGTAAGCCAATATGAGGCCTTTAAAGGGTCCTGCTAAAGGGCCTCCCAGGTCCTCTCTACCCTCCCTCCCCTTCACCTCACCACTCCTGACACAAAGTGATTAATCGTGTTTCATCCTACAGCAATCCATGTTTTATTCCACCCATTAAACAAGGGCCTCTGCCTCCACCACCTCCCATTGATCCACCATTCTCTCCTCTTTTATGGCACATCCTTTCTTCATGGGGGTCTCCATCTTTGTAGGGAGGGTATGAGAAGAGACATGAAGTTCTTACAAGGGAGTGATCATTTTTTAATAACACGGACAGGAGGCCAATGGTCAGCACACGGAGGAGGGATATTTTACCCCTCTACTGTCTATATCATTTTACCACCCTCTGATGGAAACAACTCCTTTTAACCTATAGTAACATATGCATAATGTATTGCTAACTATCAATAAGGAAATTTGGCCAAGTCCTCTCATTATCATCAAATTATATTTTTACCCTTCATACCAACCACTCTCATACATAAGCCTTGTTGTTAGAGAATGAACATTCCTTTATGAATCTAGCGAAGCTACCCATGTGATCTGCAAGTGAAGAAACAATAGCTTTTACCTTCGTCCTCAACTGCTCCATATGGTCCCATTAGACAATGAGATGAAAACTTTGGTATTGCATAAAAAAGTGAAATATGTAAAGGGATAAAATGTAAGAAGCATAGTGCTGAGAAAGATATAACCTTTCTTATTTGCATCCTCTTTTACTTTTGTTGAACATTTTATGGAGCATGTAAACATAGACCTGAATTAACAAAATCTGACTTAATGCAATAACCATAACATATATAGTAACCTACCCATAAACATTCTTGAAGGAAATATTACTATTCAACTGTAAGCAATCTAAATGTGAAACAACAAAAATGTCACACAATGACCAATGTTCATGGGAAAAGCAAACCCCGATGTGCTGCATGGATCATAATGACAGATTTCATTTTTACCTTGTAATGTTTAAAATGAATCAGTCCAATGCACATGTTGTCCTTTGAGTCAAAGAAATTATTTTGTTAATAAGGCAAGATTACAACTTGATTGTTGAGAGAATGCCTTGGTTGCATGCAGAGGGACAAATATTGATAGGAGTAACTGGTGTGTAATTACATTGGATTTCATGACAAAATCTTATCCGGATGGCTATTTAAAGTCACGTCACGGGATTATTCCATCGTCAGGGCTCACATTTAACACTTGATCTGTCTGGTTTCTTGGTTCATCATTTATCATTATGGTTATAGCCATGATGTACCTTAATGAACAACTGCATTAAATGCCTGCTCTATGATACCATCTCTTCCGAGAAATAAAGTTAATTTACTACCCTACCCCTTGGAGGAATGCCGCAAATTCGACATGACTGTACTTGAAATAGGTCAATGTTAGATTAGTTATGTTATCACTTGCAATAATGTTTCTTTACAGTTGTATGGCTTATACTCAGTGCACCATGCAGCAGCCATTTCAAGTTTTCCTTGAAGCAGCAAGCACCATGTTGTGGTCTGAGGATCATGTCTCTCACGCTTTACTGTTTTAAATGTTGCATTTGTAATTAGAAAATTACCACTATACGATTTGACGACATGAACGTGTTGCCATTTTGTTGATTCGGCTGCAATTTGTATCAAAGGACTGAATGTCAGATTGAGAAAAAAGTAAGAAATACCTACATTGGAAGTGCCCAGAAAGAAATCCATTAGATTAATTAGGGATTTATTATGTTGACTTTGATCGCGAGGCTACACCTGGGGGCTGGTTTTCCTCATTCGGCGGAGGGCCCGCATTTAATATGCGGGGGCCGTATTTAATCAACGTGGCGTTAGGTGTTTAAGCTCAAATATATGATCAAATATAATTACCAATACGGACTCCTCCGTGTTCAAACACAGATTTTTCCTGTTTTTCCTCATTTCATGGAGGCAAATATCCTGCTCCGTTTTTAGGTTTCTGTGGGTTTTACACGGGGGTAGGGGGGTAGGATAAGTAATATATATATCAAATTACAGCTCAACGCGGACCTTTTTCCTACGTTTTCACCCCCGTATCTTATTATAATATAAATTAATTAAATGAAAAGAGGTCATGACCTCGACCTTGACCTTCATTGGGCGGTTGTTTTGATTGTGGTCAGAGACAGACACAGAACAGCAGTAATGGGGTTCACTGTACGAGCAAAGAGACAGTACATGAAGAGGGTAGATCCCATGAGCTTCTTTTCTGACGAGAAGTTTCAGGCTCGGTACAGGCTCAGCAAAGAAGTGGTCCGTGTGCTGATAAAAAACTTCGTGGCCACAAGAAAGAGTAAGGTGCTAAGGGGCATTCATGCAGTCCCTCACAGGATATGTGTGAGTACATTCACTTCCCAGTATAAAAAAAAAATAATGCCCCAACCAAACCATATGGAAATCTTAGCTATGACCCCCCACTAAGAAATATAAATATTATATGCCCAAGGAGCCACCTGACCTAGTAAATCCTGGAATGACCCATATATATATATATATATATATATATATATATATATATATATATATATATATATATATTTCATGTCCTCCTTCTGTCACAAGAAAATGACTTTCCTCTCTTTCTCTTCTTGCAGTTCTGTATAGCCCTGAGATATTTTGCGACAGGCACAAACTACTCAGCTGTAGGAGACTGCCATGGGGTGTCTAAGAGCATGGTGTCTATCAGTGTAGCTGCTGTGTCTGATTACTTCCACGACCACTTGGCTGAGTATGTGCACTGGCCTGATCTGGAAACAGAAAAAAACAACAAAGCTGTTGTTTTCCTGCGCGAGAAGAAAAAACCAGGATGTTTTGGCCTGGTAGACGGGACTCATATCGCCATACACTGCCCCAGGGGTTTAACAGAAGACGAGAACCAGTACTATTGCTACCGGGGTTACTACTCGATAAACACTAAAGTAAGTCATTTTATTTTCTTGAGGAATAAAACCAATTTTCCATTGTCCTCCATAATATTTTAAAGGTAATAACGTGTAAATGCTTGATAATAATTTATGTTAAAATCAGAATAAAAACAAAAAAATTAATCTTAAAAAAAAAATGTTAATTTTCAGATCGTCTGTGACTTCGATGGTCTTATCATGCATGTCAATGCCGCTAACCCCGGTAGCTGTAATGACGTATACGTGATGAATGGGTCCCAAATAAAATATCTCGGAGAAAGACAGGACTTCAAGGGACTCTTCTTGCTTGGAGACTCCGGGTAAATATATTTCTTTTCCTTTCAAAAAAATCTATTTGCCTACTAGACCATTTACTTTCTTTTGCTTTAATATGAGTTTAATTGCATTTCTGGTAAAATAATGGTTATGATAAGAAAAAATCTTTTTTCCTACAGATATGTCCTGACTGACTACATTTTGACCCCGATCAAGTTTGAGGAAACTGTAGGAGACGTGCTGTATAACCGGTGGCACAAGAGCACGAGATCTGGGGTGGAAAGAACAATCGGTCAACTCAAGCAGCGTTGGAGGTGAACAAATTTTTTATTTCTTGGAACAAAACCAAGGTTCTGCCTTTCAACCTTAACAAGAAAGAGAAAACAAGAAATTTCCCGGATATTTTTAAAAATATTCTAACCACTTATCCTATTATATATGGCACATTGCACATGACATATCCAAATAAATATACGTTAAACTTAACTACTTTTCCTGATATCCAACAACAACATCCAGTCACCCGTTCCTTCATATATTTCCCACATAGCTCTTTATCTGTTTATGTAACTGTTTCTACCAAAAATTTTGTACCTTAAGTCACATAACAAATTGTTTTTCAAATTTAACACAACAACTTTTTTCCTTCAGATGTCTAGACTCCAGTGGGGGGTACCTATTCCATACACCCAGGAGGGCAGGACAGATTATAGAGACCTGTGTAGCTCTCCACAATTGCGCTAAGGTGGGGAGATGTCAACTCCTGCGGGATTATCCAGCCCATGACCAGTTCAGACGTCTGCAGGAACCCATAAACCAGCCTGACAATGTAGGAGGACAAGCTCGTGTCATGTTCCACAACATGCAGGCTGAGTTCATCCGTGAGTGGTTCCGGCCGGAATTGGAGCCAGCTCGCGCTAGGGCTGCAGTGCAGCGTTTGGCTTTGCAGCGCTTGCCAGTGCGCTAGGGTAACCAATGTGAACAGGCATGATAGCACTTTGATAGCACAGAATGTTTAATTGTAATCGTACTTTGGTTAAAACACCGACCAATTTGGAGCCTCAAACTTTATGATCAATTTCAAGGATACTGTAAATATGTGAATAAACCTTTACAATGACAATGATTTTTTTTTTCAAATAAAATGGAAAAGACAAATTATTTCTCCATATTACCTCTATGTTTATCATGATATATGAGCAGAAACATTAAGTACATGTACTTTCTGATAACTCAAGCAAGATAACCAGCAACAAACATAAATAGTATGAATGTATATAAGACAAAGCAAGCATGCTCCTTATCTAAGGCACATTATGTAATACCTGAGTATTGAAATGATCACCATAATACTGATACGCTTAGCACCCACTGATTGTTCAGTACCTGTCAATGATATGCACATTATACAGTTAAATAACTTTCTGTTATTTCTCTTAAGAAGTTATAGCTTCATCATGCTATGTCCTTAATAGCTACATCATAGAACGAAATAAAAAATAAATTGTACATAAAATACAATTCATTTTAGCAATGACAGACTTTTCTTGGTTATTTCTCGCGTTTTGACACAACAGTTTCTTATTCTCTGTTTTTCCTTTTAATTTTAATGTGCTGGGATCTTTTAACGGGCCTGTTATCGTGGTCTCTATCTGAGAGAGATCCCTCAGTGTCTGCTTCTGAGGTTCCCCCTTCCCTCCCATCATTCTTCAATGATTCTAATATAGCCACTGCTTCTGCCATGGGTACCCGTTGAATTTTCACATCCTGTGGTGTATTGTCCTCTGTCTCTTCTTCCAGCTGCGGTGAGTTTGGTGGAACAGCTGTGTCCTTTGATGGACAGCTGTCTGTAAGTCCGTCCTGCTGAGACGAGCTCTGTAAGATGCCATCTTCCTGTTGTGGGCTGTTCTGTATCACTACCTCCATTTGAGGGGGGCTGTGAATGACCTGAACCTCCGGCTGCACTCTGTCCTGTGCTTCAGTGTCAACTCCCTCTGTTCCCATTACTTCGGCGGGTGGAGTGTCTTCCTGGGCTAAGACAACCGTAGCAGAGGGCATAACTGAGAAAGAAGGCAACTGGCTCGCGTCAGGCTCGAGACTGGACTGCCGGTTGACCGCTGAAAAAAAAATTCCTTTTTTATTGAAAGACTATATATATTTTATAACATTAAGCATAAGAAATGATTTTTAACTGACAGTTTTTCAACTTTGCACTTTAATAAGCTCCATGACATTAATTTGTTTCATAATTCTATTTGTAAAAGAAATAAAAATATATGGAAATTTCTTTTTAAGGGACCTGTTGCTGGAATGAGTATTTTATCCGGCTGTTCGGTGGCCTGTTCAGGGGAACTAGTCTGGTAGAGCTTCGGCTGACCATCTAGAAACCAAAGTAATGTAATGAAACCGGTGTATCATGACATCTTGAACAATCAAAATAGATATATTGCTGTCATTAAAGGTGAAGATTCTATGTCCATTTTTAAAATATATTTACATCCAAGATGGCATACCTAAATAAACATTTTAATGGTGTTTTGCGTATTAAATGTGCTTTTTTTAAAATGCATTAAAGATATTTTAATCTACTTAATGACTGGAGGCTCTGGGTGCATTAAACTTAATTCCAAATGTTGAGTCGGATGGTCTACGTGGAAATCTCCATTGTCGCGCGAAGGAAGGAACACATGTTCAGATGGCTGAGCAGGTGGTTGAGCTGAGTTTGCTGGAAATGGAGTAAATGAAATGAAATTAAACTGGCTGATTTATTAAGAACCGAATTATTTTTAATGTATGATATTAATGAAATTTTTTTTTTCAAGTTCTTTTATTATATTGCTGAACCTGGCTGACAGAACATATTTAATTAGAGAAATAGTTATAGAGAAATAGATGAGAGAAATAGTCATTGAAAAAAAATTAACAAATTACCTTCTAACACTGCCTTTATGAGGTGCTGGCTGTTTATTCTTTCTTGCGCCGCTGTCAAATGAGACAAATTTGATGTCACTGCAACTATTACCTTGTCTGTTTTTTCAGCCACCGACAGAGACAGTTCTTGTTCCTTCCTGACCGTGTCAACTGAAATAGAGAGGCTTGCCATATTCTGGCTTAATGTCGTGACAATGTCATTTAGGTTCACAACAGTCGCATTTATTTTATCATGTGATTTGTGACCGCTGCAGCAGCCTGAAGTTGTGAATCAGCTATGTCTCCTGCAGCCTTAAAAATTAGTTTTCCCACATTTTCAAGGCCCTTGGCAAGTTCTACTTCTTTCTTCACACTACGTTCAGCCAATTTCTCCTCTACCTCAAGCATAGTATCCGTGAGCGATTTATAATCATCTATGTTGGAATTTTTTATTTGCATTATCCTTTCGTTGTAAGATTTCAATGCTTCCTTCAGGGCTCGCATATTATCTGAGGCCATGTCAATTAGATTCTTTTTAAGAGCAGCAGACATTTCACGAGAAGCTTTGTTGAAGCTCTCAGTTATACTCTGAGCCAAGTCTTTTGTTGAGTCTGCTATCTGACCTTGAGTCTGCATAATTTTTTGAACAAGCTTCTCCTGTTCTTCGCCAATTACTTTGTTTGTCTCCTTTACAACATCTTTTAGGCTATCTACAAGAGCAAACATTTCTTCCTTCCTCTCCTGGGCTTCTTTTTGTTGTATGGCGTCAGTTTCTTGTATGGCGTCAGTCTTTTGGTTCTTTTCTCCCTTTTTGGTGTTAGTTTTTTTTTTACTGAAGAGTTCCTTCTTGGATTGAGTTTTCTGGTTAACAGCATGCTCTATTTTCTGTAAAGCAGGACTGTTAGGAGTTGTACCTTTGGCTTTGACAGCCAAACGTGGAGAGCACCTTCTTCCGGCCTGAGAGGTGAAAACTGGAGATTCTTTCTCTTTGTTTTGGTTAGAAGTACTCATACTGAAACCTTAATATCCTTCAGGAAACTCTGGTTCGTCCTCTTCCAGGTCTGGCAGTGATGCATTTATTATCTTCGAGAAAGAAGCCGATCTGCGAAGACGTGGCCTCTTTGCAGGTTGCTCAGATATATGTTCAGTATTTATTTCATATTTATTTACCTCGTTATTTATTTCAGTCCAATCTTCCATGGAGTATTCTATTTCTTGGATTTCTGTTTCATTTATATTTTGATCAAGTGTGGGTGGAGCTTGCTCTTGTTGACTTACATGACGCTGGGTTTGCAGCATGTCTCCAGGATTTTCTGGCTGATTGCGGACTGAACGTTCAGGGTAATTAACAACAGGCTGCTTTTGTTGTACAGTATGGGTCGGCTGTTGGTGTGAGCTACCACTCTGCTGTTGGTACGAAGGACCTCCCTGCTGTTGGTACGAAGGACCTCCCTGCTGTTGGTACGAAGGACCTCCCTGCTGTTGGTGAGAGCTCCCACCCTGCTGTTGGTACAAAGGACGTGCCTGCTGTTGGTGTGAGCTACTACCCTGCTGTTGAAGTGAGCTACCACCTGGCTGTTGGTAGGACGGACCTCCCTGCTGTTGGCGTGAGCTACCACCTGGCTGCTGGTAGGATGGACCTCCCTGCTGTTGGCGTGAGCTACCACCTGGCTGCTGGTAGGACGGACCTCCCTGCTGTTGGTGTGAGCTACCACCCGGCTGTTGGTGTGAGCTACTACATGGCTCTTGGTAAGACGGACGTGCCAGCTGTTCATGTGAGGGACCTGCCTGCTGGTGGTGCGAGGAAGTAGGCCAATTAAAGTTAACATTTTCAGGGTCCACGTTACCTGGAGATTGATCCTGCCTGATGTTTACTCTTTGGATATTTGTATTTGTTTTTTGCCCAGTGTTAGAATTTTTATTTTCTTGTAGTCTGGCACGGTTTTTCTCCTGAAGCCTGCACACCTCATCCAAAAGGTCGTCCTTAGTTCTGCCTGAAGGTTAAAGGGATACAACACTTGTGTCTGAGGTCTTCTTTTGCTCTGCCTTTTTAACCCTGGTATTGAAAGAGTCAACAATGTGAAGAAGAGTACCAGAGTTTACTCGTGGCTTCGCAAGAAGTTGTTGTGATGTCGCATCGGATAGGTAATTTGGGTTAGTCTGTGTGATGTTATCCTCTCTGTTCACTTCTTCCTGGAAGTTGGAAGAAATGACAGGGTTGTAGTTCTCTTGGTAAGAACGGTGCTCTGCAGGGGTCATGTTCCTCTCCATTTCTGCTTCCACCCTAACCGCTTGCTCTTTATTAACAAAGGGCTCTGCAATAAAAAATAGGTGACAATGCATAAAGCTATAACATAATTATATCCAAGCCTAAAACAGTTATTTCAGTGTAAACTTAACTTAAAAAATTCACGGTTTTACCTATTCAATAAAGAAGCACATATTTGGGAAAAGCTAGGAATTATTCTTGGTAAATAGAAAAATTGATTCCATGTTCTAACTTACCTCCACCTTCTAGGCTTTCTACCAATTGACCTTCTAGTGCCACTTCCAGGGCCTTAGAAGGCATACAAAGGGCTGCATAGTCCTCTCGCTCTTCTCTGTCCGGGTCATAGCAAGACCAAGGCCTGTCTTTTCGATCTCCGCCCTTCAGGTTGGGGGGCTGCATTCCTGGTATGCCTGCAGAAAAAGTTAGTGAAACACATGTTATTTATGAAATCATTTATATATGAACCATATTTTATAAGTTTGAAAAAATGCCTCTTATATACTGAAGTATCTTTGAATACCTAGTTAAAGAATGGAAAAATACAAGTAAATGTAGGTCAGATTTATTTACCTAAAATTACTTCGTTACCGGAGTAATCACAGATCGCCTGTTCCAGCTCATCAAGGTAGTCCTCTGCGTCTCTCTGACCGCTGCCGGTCTTGTATTTGTTGTCTATCATCTGTCTCTGTAGGTACAATTGTGCTTCAGTTATTTTAAACAGCCTTAGACTGACAGAAAAGAAGCAGATGGATTTTAATATTTAAACCACTATATGTCCCACCCATATCGGAAATCCAAAAAAGAGTACATGAAATAATAATTTATTCAGGATGTGGAGAAAAACAAAATTTCATTTACCTTGCGTCTAGCGTCTTGGCCGAAATAATTTAACTTGTCCTTGCACTGAGGTATGGATCTGTAACGCTTCCCGTTAGCCATCACATACTCTGAAGAAGTAATTCATCGTAGGAAATGAAAAGAATATCCATCTCATGTGTTACATAGACACAGAACATAACAATTATTTACAAGATAATATGCATTAAAATATATATATGGATTGAAACATACTTTTCTGTTTTAAGTTCTATTATGGTATAAGCTAGAGAGAGAGAAAAGGTGTTTCTAATATTAAACATTTTTAATTGGTTAAATATATTTATGAACAAAAACAGAAAACGAGACTATATTTTATACCTTGTAATTCTTTCCAAGCTAATTCCTTGAGTACTGCACCATCAGTGGGGTGCTTGAAACGGCCTTTCAAAACCACTTTAAGATGGTTTGCCCCAAATATGAGAGGCCTCAGTTCGTTCGCTTTCCAGTGTACGCCCTTCATCTGCTGCTCTAGTTGGGCCAGAGCCTGTGGGTCAGTGGGGAGAATAACTCGGCCCATGACTGGGTCCAAAGACAATCTGACCCTGCTTTTGTTCAGATTAAGGGACCGATCGGACGAGGAAGGACCAGGTGGGACTGTTTCAGCACTGGTAGCACTGGATCCTTGGACTTCACCGACTGCAGAAGACACTGCCTGCAGAGCCTCTGTGAGCCCTGGAATGAAGATGACTGTGGAATGACCTGAGTGAGCGCTCTAACAGCTGCTGTTAGTCCTTCAAAGTTTTGAACATTACTAGCAGGGGCAGCCTGCCCTTTCCCTTTACCTCGGTAAGAAGAGGAATTAGACCCATGAGGTCTTCCCCTTCCTCGCCCTCGACCCCTCGAGGAACTTCCTCTAGTGGGCTCTGGCAATATATATGTGGGATCAGTTTGTTCATAGTCTGGAGTCTCTGGGTATATGTACCGCCGTTTCTCCGGCGGAGGGAAGTGACTTTGATGTTCTCTACTTGGGGCCATTCCTTTTTGCCGGCGTGGAGTGTCATCATAGAATTCTTTGTCATATGGTTCTCCATAATTGGGGTCAGCAAACTAGGTGAAAAGAAAGAACAACCGGTGTTTAGTTCACTTTTATTAAAGTATTCTTAGAAAGACAAAATATATAATTTGCATTGGATTTTTTTACAGTGTACTAATTGGACATACAATTTTTATTTATATGAATAAGGAAAAGAGGTCAAATATAGTGCAAAGATAACTTATTTATATTAATTTCTAAGATTTCAGGGCCTACTTTTCTCTGAGGCTAGGGGCTGTCTGCTGGAGACCCACACCCTTAGCAAGGGAACAATTGGTAACATGAGGATTAGTCATTTTGTAGGCAGTATTTTGAGTGATTTAGCAAACATGAGTGGATTAAATGTGATCTTGATCCCATGACATGAATCAAACTAAAATCAAGGCAGGCTTTTGTCATAGAATGCAATGTGATTAGGCACAATTAGTTCTATCTGTATTTGCATAGCAGCATGAAATAACAATAATCCTAAGTAGGAAGGTGCACAAGAAGTGGATTCAGTGAGTAGCTCTGACAGTGGGGGTTACTAAGTAGGAAGGTGCACATGGTATGGATTCAGTGAGTAGCTCTGACAGTGGGGGTTACTAAGCAGGAAGGTGCACATGGTATGGATTCAGTGAGTAGCTCTGACAGTGGGGTTTACTAAGTAGGAAGGTGCACATGAAGTGGATTCAGTGAGTTGGTCTGACAGTGGGGGTTACTAAGTAGGAAGGTGCACATGAAGTGGATTCAGTGAGTAGCTCTGACAGTGGGGGTTACTAAGTAGGAAGGTGCACATGAAGTGGATTCAGTGAATAGCTCTGACAGTGGGGGTTACTAAGTAGGAAGGTGCACATGAAGTGGATTCAGTGAGTAGCTCTGACGGTGGGGGTTACTAAGTAGGAAGGTGCACATAAAGTGGATTCAGTGAGTAGCTCTGACAGTGGGGGTTACTAAGTAGGAAGGTGCACATGGTATTGATTCAGTGAGTAGCTCTGACAGTGGGGGTTACTAAGTAGGAAGGTGCACATGAAGTGGATTCAGTGAGTAGCTCTGACAGTGGGGGTTACTAAGTAGGAAGGTGCACATGAAGTGGAATCAATGAGTAGCTCTGATAGTGGGGGTTCCTAAGTAGGAAGGTGCACATCAAGTGGATTCAGTGAGTTGGTCTGACAGTTGGGGTTACTACTTTGTTCAGCTCCACAGGCACACATCAGGAAGGCATTGCTCAGCATGGTGTGACTACACCCCTTAAAACTGTAGTTGGATAATTCCCACTAATGCATTTAAAGTCCTATATCCATTGGTCACCAATTGTTACACTGCTATAGATGCCCTGCGTAATTACTACACCTAGTGCTGGTTGGAAATAACAGTCTTAATGTGTTACCGTTATTCACACATTCTAATTTCAAGAGTTTCATATCGCATTGCATGCCCTTGGATTTGCGCAGTCTGACCATCTTGAGGAATATCCTCCTGCACCTCCTCACATGGATAGTAAATACCAATTATATTTAACAATAATTACTTCAAATGCCTATGTTCTATCAGAAGGCTCCTTTTACACCCCTGCCTTTATGAAGAGAATTATGGTACATTGCTTAAGGGGTGCATCCACTGCCGACGGATGGACTATCCGTCGGTTTCATCTGTCGATTTTATCATTGTTTTCTATGGAGCAAAGCACGGATGAAGGGAGACGGATGGTCCATCCGTCGCAGTGGACGCAGCCCTTTACATTATGCCTTGACTGCTTGGTATGGACTGTGGCTAATACATGAGAGCACAAGCCAATATAGGGCTTCTCAAAGGTTACCATACTAGACTCCCCAGGCCCTTTCTGCCCTTCCTCCCCACCACCCTTCACCCCAGCACTCCTCAAACAAAGTGATTAATCCTGTTTCATCCCGCAGCATTCTATGTTTTATTCCAGACATTAAACATGGGCCTCTGCCTCCCATTGATCCACCATTCTTTCCTCTTTTACAACCGGCCTATCTTTCATGAGCTATATTTTTTTGTAGAGGAGGTCATTAGAAGACACATGAGGTGCTTTCAGGGGATTAACCATTTTTTAACAACATGAGTGGGAGGCAAATTGTTTTCACGAGGAGGGAGAACATTTCACCCCGTCTCTGCAGTCTCTATTATTTTACCACCACCCTTAAGGAAACAAAACAAATCCTTTTAACCTATGGTAACATATCTTTTTAACCAATAGCAACATATGCATAATTTATTGCTAAATATTGACTTGGTCATGGTATCAAAATTATGTTTTTACCCTTCAAACCAACCACTCTCATACATAAGCCTTGTCGGTAGATAAAAATCACTCCCTTATTTGAGTCCAAGTGAGCTTCCAATGTGATCCGCAAGTGAAGAAACATTTGTTGTTACCTTTGTCCTCAACTGCTGCATATGCTCCCAGTGAACCATCTGACAATCGAATGAAAACTTTGGTATTGCCTAAATAAGTGAAATATGTGTAGGGGCCGGTATCGTCGTATATATATTAGTGCCGTTCATCCAAGAGACGTGTTCGTGTGGTGCCTGTTCCTTCTATGCCAGCTAGGTGTCGCTTTGTGATACCCCGTTGGTACAAGAGGGGGCGGCACCATGCCTCGCGTCCAGCTCCTACTAAGGAGCCGGACGAGCGGCAGAAGGTGACTGGATCTAGTCCAGTCCAGACGCGCAGTTTAACCTGTAGACTAGAGTGGAATAAAGTCCTACCCGAGAGGTAGGGGTTTCTGGGGCTTTGCCCAACCCGAACTACTCGTGTTGTGTTGGTATTTCTAGTGGTAAGCGAGCCAAAGAGCCACCCAACATATAAGTCAATACGAACCATTACACTGGTGCCGTGACCAGTTGGTTCGGGGGTGGTGCGCGGCCACATTGGCCGAAAGCCTCGGGAAACCCGAAGCGGATCCCCCCAGCCCTGGGCTAGAGGGATTCGAAGAGGATGACTTTACATCCCAGCATCTGTTGTTAGACTGGAAACCCAGTCAACAACAAATGTATAATCCAGCGGGTGTCCGAACTGTTTTCTCGACACCTGGTCTGATGGACGGTGCCACGGGTGATGGTATCGTAAACTTGTATCCGGGTACACCCCAAATGGGAGTACCGGATACGGGATTGTTCAAGGGAATAGTAAAACCCCCAACTTTAGACCTGAGTGATTGGTCCCAAGCTATAACTAGTAGACGCCAGCTGTGTCCTATTGTACCAGCAGGCTCGGCTAGTAACTTGGGTATGCCAGTGGCACAAAGCCCTGGAAAATGTACTGCGACCCCCCCAGTAGCAGTACCAGATGGTGCAAACGAGGTACCCCCATTAATGACATCGTCGGACCATGACAGCGACGATGGCAAAGCCATAAGGGACGCAATAGTCCCAGGCGTGAATGCGAAGAATAAGCCTAGGGGTACTGAACCGAAAAGCTCGGAAAGGCATCACCTAGGCCGATCGCTAGACGAAGGCTTGTCTGACTCCATGTTTAATCCTGGAGGCAGTCGCAGGTCTATATACGGACGTCGGATGGGCCCCGGGTATAAAACTACCCCGGCCTATTTGAAAGCCAAAGAACAGTTTGAGTTACAAGCTAAGCGGCAACATGAACAATTCATGGCGGCCCAATTAAAAATAGAAGAGGAAACTAAGTCTCGAATCGGAAAATTACGTTCCGATGAGCAGGAGGCGATTCTAAAAGAATCTGACCTAAAGTATCGTCTAACTTCGGCAACCCATCGTTTGGAAAGGAAGGAGAGAGACGAACTCGAGAAAGAGAAAAGATTGGCCGAGTTGGAACTCGAAGAAGCCAATAGACTTAGAGCAATCGAAAAGGCTAGAGCCGAAGAAGTTGCTAAGGCCCGGGATGTAAACAGATTACAATCCGAGTTGCATGCTATGGAGGAGAAGCTGAAGAAACTTCAACTCCGAAAGGCGGAGACAGAGGCCAAAATGGTCTCGGAACAAGCCGAGATAAGGAAGAAGACCAATGAGTATCAAAGGTCTCAGAAAGAAAAAGGTGAAAAGTACCGCTTATTAAAGGATACTTTTAAGCGAGAGGCTTTAGCCGCTCAGGAAGAACGAAACCGAGCTGTGGCGGAAAATGAAAAGATTCGATCCGAAATCTTAGCAGAAAACGCACAGCTGAGGGAGGAGCAGCGAAACCTAACCACAGATCTAGCTACCCTCACAATAAATAAGTCTGCCATGGAGAGTTATTTACAGGAGCAGGAGCAAGCGAATGCCCCTCCGGCGAGTAAGGACACAAACCCGAACTCGACTTTCGTTAAACAGGGCGACCCAGTCTCCTGTTCTACGCCGAAGCATCCGCCGTATAATCCTTTTGTCAATGATAATGCGACGCGGAATGTAGATCAAGGGGGAGTCTATATCAGAACCCAAGATAAACATGGCCAAACTAGTAGAGTCCGGATAAGTGAAGTCCCCATAGTCCACAATTTGGACCCGGACTATATACCACGGGAAGCCTCTGACAGTAGTGCAGAGACTAACGGATTCCACATACATGTGGATCCGAGTGACAGTGTGGGGTTGGGAGCTGGTAATGACAGCAACCAACCCAATCCATCAAATGATGGCAGTCATCCGACGGGTAACCAGCCTTCAAGCGGCGGTTATCAAAGCGCACAAGGAGGGGGCGGTACCCCGGGTACCACAGGCTACAGTGGTACCTCGGGTCCCGGCCCTAACCAGGGTGGCGCGGGTTATACGAACCACAGTGTGCCACAGTGGACGTATACGCAGCCACCACCACCACCTCCACCGGGCAATACGAGCTTCGGTGGTATAGGGGGCAACCGAACCTTGAATGAAACAAAGGCGGTTGAATGGAGCAAACAGCAATGCACTAGATTGATGTATGCTCATAATTCTGCCCGAAGGGTAGCCGTTATTCCAAAAGAATATGACGGTACTCGACCTTGGAAAGAGTGGTTTGAAGACTTCATCGACGTGATGAATTGTAATGGGTGGACCCCATACGAGGCCAAGCCACATCTGGTAAGATGTTTGAAGGGCGGCCCAGGTCGCATGGCTGTAGAGCAATGGCGGACCTGGTATGGTCTCGTTGGAAGTTTTGAGCAGTTGGTAGAATCTGCTAGTGGACTGTTATGCAACATGGTCAAGGAGGACCCGATGGTCCGTTTCAAGAAGCTTTCCGAGCATACGGTATGGAGCTCCATGCCCTGCTAAGCAAGGCCAGACCCGGTACTGAAAACCAGGACTGGTATATGGACGATTTGATTACACAATTCGTCAAGGGCCTGAGAGACCGAGATGAGCAGATTGCTGCCAGGGATGCCTGGAAAGAAGGCGTAACGCTTCACGACATATTTAATGGTATAGATATGGCCGTGAAGAAGCGAACAATGTTAGCCGGAGACATACCCAATGCCAGCCGCTCGGCTCCCCTGGTATCAGTAGTCCAGCAGTCTGAGGCGCAAGTCCCCTTAGACGATTTCGAATTGATTGAAATCGAACAGGAGGACGGAACCTTCTGTTCGGTCCAATTAAGGAAGAATACTACGGGCAGGAAGTATATTCCAAGGAAAGCTCTCAATAAGCCAAGGGACTCAAGACCACCACCCGAGGTCAAGAGTGACCCGAAGGCCAGTGAGAAGGCATCCAAACCTTTCGTAAGCGCCGATAAAGTGAAGGGTCAGTCCCCGGACATGACCAAACTTATGGAGGACATGTGTAAGAAAATTACAGATGCCATCCAAGCCAGTCGGCAGAGACCCCGAGTGGATCGCCGAACTGTAAAGTGTTTCAGGTGCCAGCGCATGGGACACTATTCATCTGAGTGTACCGCTGCTAAACCGGTAATGGCTGCCTTCTATGAAGCCGAAGACAACGGCGAAGGAAGGGAGAACACTACGGATTCCACTGACGTGGAAAACTAGTGGGGGTTGTATCAACGGCATCTGATACGACCCCAAGGAAGAACGAATGCCAAAATGCTACCGGGGGTGACCCGGTGGAAGATTTCGAATCAATTACACCTGGAGGCCGGGTGGTGCGCACCCCTGCACCTTGGCCGGGGCCGGGGACCCTAGTGTTTGTATGTATGAGAGTGAACGTATGGAGGCGAGTGGCCACACTAGGGGAGAGGAAGGATGGATCAAAGAGTTGATCCGAGTGTGTGGGACACGCCTTCCCCCAAGTCATCCGTGTCTGGAATTCCTGAGAGGACTCGGATTGAATCTTGGTGATTCGGGAGACTTTCGCCAGTTTACCAGTAACCCCTCACCCTTAGGGGGGAGACGGTGGTATGTACCCATATCTGTGGAAGGCCGGGTAGGAGAATTCTTGGTGGATACCGGAGCCAGCCACTCCTGTGTGTCCAAAAGGTTTTTCGACTCGGTGGCCAGCAGCCATGAGAACCTGAAAACGGGGGTAAATGCTTGCACGGCCGACGGAAGCAGCATGCGTACATTTGGTAGGACGTTTATGCCTATCCGTATAGGAGGCAAAGAATTTGTTCTTTCGCCAACTATAGCAGAGGTTAGTGATGACGGAATCCTCGGACTGGATTTTGCAAGCTTATACGGGGCCGTCTTGGACCCGAGGGACGGTATGATGAGTATACGGAACCCGTATGGCTTGCATGTCCAATGCGTATTGAGACAGGTGTCTTCGGTCGCATCAGTGATACATACGGTGAAGATCCCACCGGGTACCACTTGCGATGTCCTTTGTGGCGGGTCCATGGCTCAAAGGAATGAAACTGGAGTCTATGAACCCGATACGGTGTACTTGTCGAGCGTCGGGTTAGACTCAGTGGATACATTAGTGGCTAATGCAGCTTGGACTGTATTACCCATGACTAACCGAAGTGGTTCAGTAGTCTATTTGAGGCGAGGCGACTGTATTGGGAGGATGAGCTCGGTAGAACATGTCGCCGAAGCCAAATTCAATAAACCACTGAACCCTGTTAGTAAGCATCCTTTGGATGAAGAATTCCAAAAGCTGATTGATCAGTCTGATTTAGAAAATACGGAGGATAAGGATTGCCTGGCGAAACTCCTACAGAAGTACGAGAGTGCTTTTGGTAGGGAGGGAGGACCGGTGGGTAGATCCAATAAGGTGTTGCACACCATAGATGTGGGCAACGAGAAACCTTTTAAAATTCCGTATCGTAGACTTCCTCTAAAGAAGAAGTTAATTTGCGAAGAGGAAATACAAAAACAGTTAGACCTAGGGGTAATCGTGTCCAGCTCGAGTCCCTGGTCTAGCCCTGTTTGTATGACCACTAAGAAAGACGGTACAATCCGCTTTTGTGTCGACTATCGGAAACTGAATGGTATAACAAAGAAGAACTCGTATCCTTTACCAAGGATAGACGAGACTTTAGATAGCTTGGGCGGAAACCAATGGTTCTGTACCTTGGATTTACAGTCCGGGTATTGGCAAATACCGATGCACCCCGATGACAAGGAGAAGACAGCATTCTCCAGTCATATGGGGCTATTCGAGTATAATGTCTTACCCTTCGGATTGTGTAACGCCCCCGCTACATTCGAGGCTATGATGGAATCCTTACTGAGTGATCTTTTGTGGAAGAAATGCCTGGTTTACTTGGATGATGTGGTCGTGTTCGGCAAGTCGTTCAAGCAATGCCTGGCGAATCTGCAATTAGTCCTCGACCGGATACTATCAAACGGTCTTAAACTTAAACCCAAGAAGTGTAATTTGTTTAAGAAAACCATTACATACTTGGGAAGGATCATTACTCCTAACGGGGTGAGTGCGGATCCGGAAAAATTGGAAGCTGTAGAAAATTGGGAAAGACCTACGAGTGCTAAGGAGATGAGATCATTTTTAGGATTCTGTTCCTATTATCGTGATTTCATACCAAATTACTCTCGTGTGAGCTTCCCCATGCAGTGTTTAGCTCACTGGACTCCGGGTAGGGCACGGGACCCATTCCCATGGACCAGCGAGCAAGAAGAATCTTTTAATAAAATAAAAGATTTGTTTAGGAATACACCCGTGTTGAAATATCCCACTCCCGAGGGACATTTCATCTTAGACACCGATGCGAGCAATGATGCAATTGGGGCAGCTCTCTCTCAGGTCCAAGGGGCAGTCGAAGTGCCAATAGCATTTGCTAGCAACACGTTAAGCAAGACACAGCGAAATTATTGTACCACCAAGCGAGAACTCCTCGCTGTGGTGGTGTATACGAAGAAGTTCAAGCATTTCCTTTGGGGAAGTGACTTTACCTTAAGAACCGACCATTCGTCTCCTTAATTTTAAGGACGCCGAGGGGATGATAGGACGATGGTTAGCTCACCTATCCGAATTCGGATTAGAGCATAAGCAAATAGAGCACCGACCCGGTACTAAACATATCAATGCGGATGCCTTGTCGAGACGACCCATCCGAAGGTGCCAAAATGCCACTTGTGATGACTGCGGGGCCCACAATGCTGTGGTAGCCGGGTTGGTATTTAATCATACCACCCCCCGTATCCCCTGGGAGGAGGCTGTGTGTAGCTATCTTGATTGGTCCCCGGAGACCATCAAGAAGTTCCAACAGTCGGATCCCACCACTGCGCGCATAATGGAATACCTACGGTCAGGTATTAAACCGGCAAGGCCGCTAGTATCCCTAGAGGATAGGGAGGCGAGGCGGTTGCTAGCCCAATGGACCGAGCTAGAGATCCGAGACGGCATACTGTGCAGGTGGAAGACAACTCACACCAATGGTAGGCTGTTGCAAATAGTGATACCCACCCCGATGAGGAGGGATATCATGTATTATTGCCATGGCCATCAAACAAGTGGCCATTTCGGTAAGAAAAGGTCAATAGAGCGCCTACAAAGGCGTTACTACTGGCCCGGTATGAGAGGCGACCTGCTTCGGTGGATCGCCACTTGCCCGGATTGCTGTAAAAACAAGCCGGGACCCGGCCTGGGTAAGCAACCCCTATCCCAGGAATTGTTTGGTATCAGATTCGCTCGAGTGGCGATAGATATCATCAGTGGAATTAAAACGACGCCCCGAGATAATACTTGTATGATGGTCGTAACCGACTATTATACCAAGTACACTCGGGTGTTCCCCCTTCCTAACCACAAAGCCGCCACGTGTGCGGAGGCATTTGTGAAAGGCTGGGTGCTACATTTGGGTGTTCCCCTTATGATGCACAGCGACCAAGGAAGGGAGTTCGAGTCGGAGCTATGGCAGGAAATGTGCCATTACCTAGCCATTTGCAAGACCCGAACAAACCCATACCGACCACAGTCGGATGGGCAGGTAGAGCGTTTCAACAGAACCCTCATACAAGTGCTAAAGCCCCTGGTCAATACCCACCAGGACGACTGGGATGAACAGTGTGAGTTTGTGGTACATGCCTACAACAACACTGTCCATTCATCCACTAATTGCACTCCCAACCTGCTAGTGTTCGGCGAGGACATCATAATGCCCGCCGACTTAGTGTATGGAGTGGTTGGTATAGACCCGGAGGCACCCTGCACTGTGTTGTTTGTGGAGTCATTAAGGGACAGGTTCAAACAGGCATACGAGGCCGTTCGTAAAGAACTGCTGAAGAGTGCGAAGTGGCAGAAGGTGGGTTATGACACCAATGCTAAACGAATTCGTTTTAATGTAGGGGACAAAGTCCTAAGGTATTATGAGCCGCTGGAGAAGCTGAAGCTCGTAACGCCTTGGGAAGGTCCGTTTAAAATAATTCGTGTCATCTCCGAATCCACGGTGATGATGGAGGACTGCCTAACTGGTAGGAAATGGAAGACAAATGTCGGAAAACTTCGGCCCTGGAAGGGACGCGAAGAGGCGGAGAGGGAGTTCGGCTACAAACCACCTGTATCTGTCCCTAGTGGACCGAGCGTGGTAGTACCGACGAAACGCCCTAGAGGCCGGCCGAGAAAGACGCCGGGAGACGAGGGTATGGTGAAAAAGAAGACGAAGGCCAGGAAACGACCTAATCGTAAGAAAAGGAAAAATGTCTCGCTGAGTGAAGGCATTACGTATGGGAAGGTGCCCGCTGTGGCTAAGCGGAATCAGGAAAGGGCCGTACGTAAAGCCGGGAAAAATAAGAGGCTAACCGAAGGCGTTAGACGCAGTCCCGGGTTGAGGTCTGCCGTAACCTAACTCAGTACACAACGAGCTGCTGCGTGTTGTCCGCCATAGGCGGGTAACATACGTTCCACGGCTAGAGATGTCGAACGTGCCCTCCCCGGGGAGCTGTATCCCGTGAGCGGCGGTCGGATTAACCGGTACATTCGTTTGAAGCGTTGTATACACCGCCAAACTCCAGCAGATAGCACTCGGGTGGTAGGCCGCGTCTCGCATGTCGAGTCGAATGTTAGTTCGGATCTAGTTCCCTAGGTGGCGCCGCGGGTGCGGCGGGAAAGGTTGGAACTAGGTCACCGGATAGCCACGGCGGGATCTCGCGAGGCGAGATGCGTGACGCCATACTGGTCATAACTAGAGCGGACTCGTGGTGGTTAGACGCCACCCGTTTTTGCTCTAGTTATTGTTGGCAGTTTACAGGCCCCTAGCTGTCGGTTAGCTTGCCTAACATCCACCTTTTGTTGGACGAATCCTTCGGGAGGAGTCCAACACAGACGCCAAATTATTTGGAAGTCGCCCTCAGTGCCACGGCACAGGGGACGATTGACGCCGCGCGTCAGACTGCCAACGTTCTGTTGGAGCAAGACGAGGACCCGAAGGTCCCGTCTCGGGTCGAGGAATCTATGGATTCTTCGACAGAGGAGGCCGCCCGGACGCTCTCGGCTATGTCCGAGGCCACCGACCGGGAGAGGATGCCACCTCCACCACCACCACGCCCGGAGCGCTCGTCTGCAGCAGCCGCTTCGGGTAGCAAAGTGGATGTCCTGGACATTCCAATGTATCCTCCGGGATTCAAGACTCGGATCGAACGTATGGCACACGTCGATCACGAGGCCGGTGTTGTGTACACCTCCTGGGGGACCTACATCCCCATGCACGCCTCCATGTTCGGATGCGGACCAATGGCGGTGGAGCAGGGCATGCCCGAGCCCATACCAGATGATTTCAAGACTCTGGTAATGGACTCGTGCAGTGACGAGCTGGCTGACAATATGCCAGTCTCTTGGCTTCGCAACTACCTGAAGTTAGCGGAGAATATGGCGGTCAACGAGAGTCTGGCCCGAGCTGTGTTGATCTCCGAGGGCATCACCCGAAAGGCCTCGGAGTTAAGGGAGTCTGAATCCGACATGGATACAGACTCCACAGTCACCTTGTCGTCGGTGGAAACCGACCGGGTCAAGCGATTGACCCGTAAACCTGCGCCTAAGGGTCCTCTCACCGAGAGCGATCTGGAGGCTGAGGATGTCCGCATCGCCGTCGAGAGGTCCACAACCAAGACCGACCCAGCTGCCGACATCCCGGAGGCACCTGGCGAGATCTCGGAAGAGGACATCTCGCGCCAGCAGGCTGCTGTGGAGGCAAAGCGAGCCGAGCTTGCCAAGCAGCAGAAGGAGCTCACCGCAGCTCGCCGGGCCCATCGCAAACAGCAGGCCCAACAGAAAACCAAGGTCTCTTCCGACTCTGACTCCCCGGTCAGCGGAAGGAGGAGCCCTCGTACAGGGGACAGGAATCCACGGGAGTCGGATTCCAGTCCTGAGATGCCGGCGCAGCCCACCAAGGTTCAGCGCCGGAAGAAGAAGAACGGAGCGAAAGCGTCTCCCGCAGAACCCACACCCCCCACCAAGCCGAGGGGTAAGGGTCAGCCGAAGACGCCCGCCTCCACCACCACACCCTCAACCACCACAGTAGCCACCTTGGCTGTAGCTTCCACTGCCAGCACCAGCGGAAAAGGCGCCAAATCCTCTGCCAAGGCTTCGGCTGGTACCACCACCACCAGCCGAGCGAGCCGTAGGGGAGCTGGTATCTACACGGACAGTGAGGATAGCGACAGCGATCCAGAACTGCCCGAGTCGGCCAAATCTGATTTGGAGTCCGTGACAACGTGGGAAGAGATGACCACGGATGTCCCGAAGGACGACAATCAGAAATGGATGTGGAAGAATGCAGCCGAAGGGTTCAAAGAACGGACTCCTCGCTGCTTCGCGGACTGTGCCTATGACACGGTCCACTACATGTGTCCCGGCGCCGTCAATAAGGACGGTGACAGCGATGACGAGGAGTGGATGAAATCCGGCCCCTCGGATACGCCTGTAGGTAAATTCTACCTCATTTGGATTGATCAGCTGAAATCCAAATTGGGGTCGATTTACAGCTACGAGGCCCGGACGAAAGTTCAGTGGGCAATGACCCAATGGGGACCAACCGGCAGCCGCCGACAGTGCCCATTTGAGTCATGCCAGCTGGCTCTCACGGGTGAGAAGATGTTCAAGACGAAGCCTCGCTTCGCTCGCCACATTGTTGAACATCACATGCACCACAAGCCTGTGATGATGTGCGTGCTTGGGGACCGCCCGAGCAAACATTGTGATGGCTCGTTCAGCACTCACCGGCGCCGAGACATGGCTCTGCACTTGCAGAAGGCCCATGGCATCGGCCTGGAGAAAACCAGGAAACGAGCCATCAAGTGCTTCAACGAGCTCCTAGCTAACTGGGCCTCGTTGAGCATTAAAGACGTCAAGGAGCAGGCATTCGAGACCGGATTCTGCTCGTGGAAGAGCGGCAACTTGTTGACCTTCTTCCAAATCAACTTCTCGTCCACGAAATTCGGGATGCCCAGTGAGGTGCACCTGAAGGTGAAAAAGTGGCGAGGAGATGATAAGCGAGAGAAGGCCAAAGCCCGCTCTAAGGGTCCTAACGGAGGCACAGCCACGGCTACTGTTGCTTCCAAGAGGACCCGAGCAGACCGGTCCGTGAGCCCTTCGGGTGGCAAGGACCAGCCAAGACCAGCTAACCCAGCTGATCGTCGCGAGTCGGGACAACAAGTCTCGGCTCTGGATATGCCCAGCAACCAGGCCCGTAGGTCGGTTAGCCAGGCAGCCACACCGGCGACTCCAGCCACCACCTCTACACCTGCACCCGCGGAACAACGCCCGGGCGAAGCCACAGGCAGCCAGGATGATGGGGGCGAACTCTTCGCTCCCCCATCCGGGTATTCGTCTTGGTGGGCCGGAGAGGGATCTTCCGGCAAGCGCCCCACGTATAGCGAGTACGCGGCGAAGTTCCCCGCTGTGGGACCAGCTGGACCCGAGTCGCAGGTCCTTACCTCCCTGGGCCGGACCAAACCCCGTGGTAGAGGCCGTGGTGGGCTGGAGTCCACCCGAGCTTCCCCGGGTGGTGGCCGAGGCCGGGGCGGTTTAACGGTTGAGGGCCCGTCTGCTCCTCCAGCAGGTACTCCGCCTGCCTCAGTGGAAGCCACCGCGCCTCCACCAGTCATAGTTCCACCAACGGGCCCTCGGGTACCCCTGTTGGAACTAATTTCGGGTACGCTGTCAGGTCTTCAGGATCCGAACACGTTTGTTGACCACCGAGATGTCCAAACGGTTCACATCCAGAACGAACTGATGGCAGAGTGGCAGGCATTGCACCGCCAGAAGTCAGTCGACTACTGGCGGGCGATGACTGAAGCCACCCTCAATCTGGTATACGAAATCCAGAAGAGGGAGGAAGACAAGATCAGGCAGCTGGAGAAGGACAGAGTCCAGGAGGCTCTCGAATCCTGCCGGCGTCAGCAGAAGGAAGCTGAAAAGCTTAAGGAGTTTCACCAAGCTGAAAACGCCAGATACATCCATAGGTTTAAGGAGGCTGACCTCAAGTTTTTCCTGGCATTCGGGAAACATCTGGAGGAGTGGGACGGCTTACCGTCGTCCCTTATCTTCATACCAGATTTACCCCCGGATGCCCCACCGGTCCCGGCTACTCCGCCAGTTCCGGCAGCTCTCCTGCTCCCGCCCCCTACTGTCACCCGGACTGTTCCAACTGCCACGGTTGCTCCACCAGCATCCGAGGCAATGGACAGTCCATCCGCGGTGATGAGGGCCTTGAGCTTGGAAAGCGATACGCCCAGCGAGGCTTCCGCGGCGCTCTCTACGAGCAGCTGTAGCAGCTCGGCTCCATCTGCCTCAGTGGAGTCGGCTGAGAAGATGGACACGGATCCGGAAGATCTTTAAGTGTCCATCTGACGGTGTCTCCTTTGTACCCGAGGGTAAAAGCATTTAATATGCCAGAGGCACTGTTCCTTACGCTGGACTCCTAATATCTGGAACGTAACCTGCAGCGAAGATGGACGCTAAACCCGACACGCCAAAAAGGATTACCACACCTACCCGGGGCTCCATCTTCCCATCTTCATCAGGGCACATCACAACAGCAACGTGGCTTGCCACCACACATATGTCGCCGGATGGAGCTGCAGAAACCAGTCGTTCCAGATTCGCCGGAAGTCCGGTATATTGTAAGGGTGATCCTGCTACCCGGGTAGGACACCTATATTTGTCAGTATTATTATTTTTGTATAAATATATTTTCTTACCAAATATATATTCTTGTAATTAAAACAAACAAAATTTTTTCTCGGGTTATCTACCCCACCTCGGGTCGGTTAGTTAATACTGTAAAATTTTATTCATATCACCTGATTACTCGTCTACCACTTTTTAATGCGTCTTGTTTATAATAATAACACTATTGTAACACTGTTACTACATATCACCATGGGTCGATGGTGCATAAGGCGCCACTTCCTATTCGTTATTATTAATTATCATTACTTCGGGTTATATGCGACGATGCCTCATTATGTACATATTATTTATAATGCCCCTAGATGTTCTATATCCTATACGAACTGTATATATAGACTTACCTATTTGTGTATGATATTACTGTATAAAGCTAAACAATAGGTATTTGTTAATTACACCCAACCCTAGGTATAGTCTAGTGGGGGTGGTGTAGGGGCCGGTATCGTCGTATATATATTAGTGCCGTTCATCCGAGAGACGTGTTCGTGTGGTGCCTGTTCCTTCTATGCCAGTTAGGTGTCGCTTTGTGATACCCCGTTGGTACAAGAGGGGGCGGCACCATGCCTCGCGTCCAGCTCCTACTAAGGAGCCGGACGAGCGGCAGAAGGTGACTGGATCTAGTCCAGTCCAGACGCGCAGTTTAACCTGTAGACTAGAGTGGAATAAAGTCCTACCCGAGAGGTAGGGGTTTCTGGGGCTTTGCCCAACCCGAACTACTCGTGTTGTGTTGGTATTTCTAGTGGTAAGCGAGCCAAAGAGCCACCCAACATATAAGTCAATACGAACCATTACACATGCAAAGGGGTAAAAAGTAAGATGCTAAGAAGCATGCACTGCAAAAATGGTGTTTAGATTTAAACATGTTTAGGTCTAAACATGTTTAAAATCTAAACATATAGGTCAGTTAGGTGTCTCATCAATTACACATTTAGGAAATAAACACTTTTATTCTAACTACATAAACATTTATGCTAAACATGTTTAGATGTTTAGAGTTTAAACAGCTAAATAATAGGTGTTTAGATTTAAACATCAATATGTTTAGATGCTTGGGTTACGACTCCACACCAGGTAGCAGCACTACCTTTGAGTGGACTATCTGTACACAATTATAATCAATTGTTGTGACAAATGTCCCCAAATCCCATGTTTATTGTTGTTTCATTTTATTGAATGTCATGAGAAAAGAAACAGCAATAGAAAATTGACTAGATTCTCCTTACACCAGCATCATTGCCATTAAATAGTCAATATGCTCCATGACTTACACCTATTTCATGTTATTTTGGAATGGATAAAGCAATGTCCCTGCTGCCAAGCTGCTGTACTTTCTGAAGTCTCTCATAGTGTGTACATACATGTATGTGTATACATGTAGCTGTGGCTGACATCTTTGGAGATTTTGACATTTATTAAATACCTGCTTATGCCCCCCCCCAGTAAATGAGAAAGCAAACAAAAGATATTCCTTAATTTTGTCAATGCATACATGTCTGCAAGTCCTAACCCTAACAAATCACATAGACATCTAAACACAAAAATTCATAAACATCTAAACACAAAAATTCATAGGTATCTAAACACAAATTTTAAACCTAAACATCTACATTTCTAAATACCTGAGCTAAGCACATTGTTTGGCAAAGCATGTTTAGGGAACTAATGTGATTACAAAAATGTTGCAAGAATATGTTTAGAATTGTGTTTAGGATCTAAACACCATTTTTGCAGTGTGGTGTTGAGAAAAATGAAACTATTCTTAATTGTATCCTGTTTATTTTGGTTGTTTATGGAGAATACATAGACCTGAATTAACAAAAAATTGGACTTAACAACCATAACATATAGTAACCTACCCATACGAATTCTTGAATTATTAAGGTTCAATTGTAGGCAAACCAACAGTGAAACAAGAAAAATGTCACACAAATACAAATGTACATGGGAAAAACAAACCCTGATGTGCTGCATGGATCATAACTGGCAGGTTTTATTTTTATCTGGTAATTTGTAAAAATGAATCAGTGACACTCCGATATGACACGCACTTTGGATCCAAGAAATAATTGTGTCAAGAAGACCAGATTACAATTAAATGTCAAGAGAATGCCTTGGATGCATGCAGAGGTATAAATATTGATAGGACTAATTGGTGCCAGGATCCGGATGGTTGTTTAAAGTCACGTCATGGGATTATTCAATGCTCAGTGCTCCCATTCAAAACGTTAAGCACCATGCAGCTTTTTATGGTAGGAGGATCATGTCTGTTGTGCTTTGTACTGTTTTTAATGTATTGGTAATTTGAAAATTGCACCAGCAATACTACTTCTACATGAATGAGTTGCAATTTTGGTGATTCAGTTTCAATTTGTATCAAAGGACTGGCTGTCATACTGAAACAGCAGGAAACACCCAACTTGGAAGTGCTTCGAAAGAAATCCATAGGATTAATTGGTGCTTTATTATGTTGACTTTGATCACGAGGCTCCACCTGGATGTTTGTTTTAAAGGCTCTCCTGTGACTGAGCTCTTAGAATCACTGAGAACAGTGGTTCATATCAGGGGAGACTGAGGTAACTTCCTGAATATTCAATCCTTTAACTTTAAGGACTAGCATCAACACCATAGTAATGCTAACTACACTCAATCTTCATATTTATCTGAATGTAATAGGCCAGACCTCCATGGAATAACACTTTATAAAAGGCCAGGCAATATTTTGAAGCATTTAGTCCCAGTTGAATGTATTTTGAATTTATATTGCTCACCAATAAGAAAGTTTGTTGGTTTTAGGGAGATACTACCAGTATTCATTGTTGCATTTCGGTAGATTAAGTGTCTACTCTGTCGCCGATTGCTATTTATAGTTATTTTTCAATAAAAACTAACACCAGTACTGTCTACATCTTTACAGCACTACTCTCCCAGCATCAATCAGCTTCAAGCATAAAGTCTCCTACCATAGGGTTCTCAATGATGATTCTGTAGAGGCTGCCATTTTTTTCTTTTTAAGTGTTTTTGTACACCTATTCCAAAGGACTATCCTATATGAATTACAAAAGGGGATATTTGAATTGAAAAACAGCTAAAACTGTAGCTATGTTTGAGTTCCAGGCTGCTTTTTTAATGCCATGTTTTTTGGCAGGCTAGTTTAAGCCCTAGTTGAAGAGCTTAAGGACAAGACTTGGTAATTCTTTGCGTGCATAGCTTAGCTGTGTTAAAAAAAACAACTAACTTTGAGACAAATACCCTTATTCACTTTGCCACCTAGCCTTGGGTCATGCCATTTGCATTTGAATGACAGAAAAAAAGTTTCAACAGAAAGGATATGGAGCCTGTGGAAAAGAACAAAACCAATCCAAGACTGTTAAAAAGTAGAAGTTTATTGATAAAAGTATCTATCAGATGTATACACCATAGGATGTTCCTTGAAATAGGTCGAAACGAAATAGGCTGAAAAATTAAAATATGTACAATGTCTCAATCTTCATATTCCTAAATCTTATGGTTAAGCATTAAATAATGTAGAGGTCGACGGAAAACGTCCTGGAGAAACTGGGAGTCAAACCCGGGACCCTCCAACCTGCAGGCGGAAGCTCTACTGCTGAGCTACTTCCCCGTCTGACATTCTCTACCTTCCACCTACATCTGGATTGGTATAATACACAAGGGGGGCAGCTTATACCGGCTGACCAGCCCCTGAGGGCTGGTGCAACCGGAATGGGGCAGATGGCCTACCGCCATGGACTTACAGCCAGAGCTGGCCCCTACAATAACATAACCATAATTATCTTACATTTTGAACCAATGTTGAAAATGAATTGACACAATATATTATACACATTATGATGAGTCAATAATCAGATTAAATTTGAATGTTGATTGGGGTGACCAGTTCTATTAGCTAGGATTATAGTCAAACTTAACAGAACTGATCAAATCTAATCTCAGGGAATTTTGAGTGGTAAGTGCAATTGCATTTCTTTCCTACAATTTGCAGTAACACCATGCCTATGGCTTCACTTTAACATTAGAACCTTCACTTTAACATTGAAACCCTGTATTCCCATAGTGCCTCCCGACCATTTTGTCAAACCTTTTTTATGTTAGTTAAAATGTAAAAGGTGTGGCAGGGGATTGTTGCACAGTGAATCTGGACATTTATTGCAGATTACCATCTCCCTGTAAGACATCAGCAAGGGATTCCTTTCTGCAGTGTCGATCGGGGTAGCCTTAGAAAGCAGCCACTCAGCATGATGCCACTTGCTGACCATTTTCTGTGCTGAATCATAATACAAACTTCTATTCTTCTATGATTTGGTGTACAGCCTTAGCCATTGCTTTAAGTAGGAAACATATCAACTTTGCATGGTGACAAATCATTCTTCCTTGGCAGTCTCTACCTTCAGAACGTTTATCATATTGTAACAGCACTGCATGGGGTAGAAATGTGTGTAACCATTTATTTTGCAACCCAGAATGAAATTCAATTCTATATATGATTTACCTGTATATTAAGAAGATAAAATCATGGTAACTACATATATTGTGGTGGCAATAGACATTTAAAAAGATTCTCTATATTCCTTTGCACAAAATCCAATATCTAACTGTCATTTCTGCCAAATGCATTTTCTGTATTCAGTTGAAGCAGCTACATGCCTATTAACCTGTCATCATTGAGGAACACTGTTAGTCTCTGGGTGATTGGATTTTACAAAGTTCTGGATGGCATATCTGTATTATGCCATTTCACATTGTTGAGAAAGGTCATATATATAGAGGTCAAATTGGAAGGGAGATTTTATGAAGCTCACAGTCAAAAGTGAAACTTTGAATAAGGTGAATTTGAGTAATAGTGTAAGGAATGCTTCCTGTCCCTAGGACTAGTGTGATTAAAAATATAACTGTCCTACCGAATGAGTGATTTTTTTAAAGTCTGTTGCATACATCACTTCAAGTGCATTTACATATAAGAATCTAATTCCATTAAAGCAAAGTCATATCTTCAGGAATGTAAACTGTGTGCATTGCAGCCATGATTGTGACAATGAAGAGAGTGAGCGATTTTAATCATATCTAGTAAGACAACTCTCCTTCAGCACTCCCAGTGGTGCCAACACAAATCACTTATACAATCTAACATGTGCTGTCATTCCTATATCTCCACAGGGCCAGATTGTGTACATAGCAGTCAGAGACATGACAGTGAATAAAGTGAGGGACTAAGATAGTGCAGTGCCCGACAGCTCTCCCTCAGCAACCCAACAGCTGCTGACACTAACCATTTACACACACCGGCACACAGTCACTCTAACACCTGCTGCAAAGCTCTGTAGTTCCCACAAACACCTACACTACATACCTTTATATCCATTATTTGCTCAGTCCTCACATTCCAACCTGACCTGTGCCAGACAGAATATACCTTGCTGTCACTTGAAGCTGTAAAGAAATGACAGCATCAGAAAACCCTGATTAAAAGGTGCACCTCACTCATAAGATGCATAACAACGCCATTAGGTGCATCTGGAGGAAGATTTTTCTAGATATTATAGTGAGTGTTTAACACTCACCACTTAAGGTCACTATAAACTTCGCTGGGGCCATAAGCTGCAGAGAGGGTTCATCCTCCCATTTACGCTGTACGTTTTCTATTGTTAAGATTCTTTTTATCAGCCCACTTGACTACATTTTGAGTTCATTAAAAGTTTCCCTTCCAACAGGTATGATATTGATAAATCTGAATTTAAATAGCTTTACTTATAAAAGCAGCCATAATGAAATTGTCCCATTTTTTGGATAAGGGGGAAAGATGGAACAGCCTGTTCTGTAAAGGAATAAAACTTATTTTCTGGATCAAGGTTCCTATGGTCAAGGACACGGTTTGACACATTGATGCCCTTTTATGACTCATCATGATCAAATACTATATTCAGATTGTGGCCAGCAGTGTGGGGGACGTGATTTACGAATTATTAAAGGTCTGGGTTTTGCCATGTATGGCTTATCTATATTAAATGCACCAAGAGTTTTGTTATTGACCTTGTCTGAAAACACAATATCATAATATTTTGTTTTAAAATAATTCCTACCCAGGTTGTAAGTTTTTCAAAGTATAGCACCATACTCACACCTGTCTCAAAGTTCTTACTATGGCTTACTTACAACAATCACCTTCTCTTGCTTAAAGTTGTCTAAATTGTTTTCTGAATTAATGTCATTGTTTGTTTAATTTTTAATCTGTGCAGATATTGAATGCTGCATGAAGGTTATCTTGATGAGTCATAGTTCTAAGTTGCATGTAAATTGTGTCATCATTGTAGAATGATATATATATTTATCAAGAAGGCATTTCTTAAGATAGTATGACTAGATGCCCTTCAAATCATAGTGAGATCCCTCAGTTAAATGCCATTACAGTGCTGCATCTAGTGGTCGCTGATAATTACACTGGTACGACTGCCCTACCAAACCTTAAGTAATTACTGCCTTAAGTGCTGATCATGCAGAGTAGTCGTAGTGTGTTACCTACGATCTGCCATTCTGATATTACATGTTTCAAGATGCACTGGTTGTGTCTAGTCGTACCATCTTGAGAAATGCACTCCAGATGTAGTATCATGTCACACTGCTAGCTTGAGATAAAGTTGTTTCTTACTGCAAATTTACTCAGTGCCCCTTGGGAAGACACCTGACAGTAGTGCCTTAAATTTGAATAGTCAATTGTATGGGAGAGCAGGTAGGGGGTATGGAACTACCCACTATTGAATAAAGCAGTCAAAAGCAAAGCACAGAGGTGATTCTAGACTGCCTCTGTAGGATACGCACTCAAAGGGTTGAGTGGTGATCTTGTATGGAGTGGCTATTCACATGACAGTGCACAGCTGAGTGCCAGATGACTGGGTATTAGTGGTACTGGTAGATTGTTATGGCAGAGGGTACTGGGGAAGGGATTGACATATTTGTGCTGTCCAATGACTTCTGCATCTAATTAACCATGACAGGTAAGCTACCCAGTATGCACTGAGTAAATAGTAAGTGATAAGAATCAGAAAGTTTTCATGCACATGTAAGTATGATGTTATGTGTGCCACTCCTTGGGTGCTGCTATAGGGTTAAACATATTGTATAGTGATCCCGCACACTTCCTGATCTTGTGTTTGTGACCTCATTAAATGGTTTCCTAGATGAGGACCAGGAGATCACCCATGTCATAATCAGAGTATTTATGATCTGATCTGACCCCTATGAGAGCCCTCATACTACTGTTTTTCTCAATCAATAATTATTCTATTAGAGTGGCACCCCACCAGGCTACTCTACGCTTGCACACACACTATTCTTAGACATAACACAAGTATTTTCAATTTGCCTTTAGAAAATATCATTGGTACCCTTTCAACCCTTTTCTATTTCAACCCTTTTATATTTATATAAAATGTGAATAGGTTCATCATGGTTAGTTAGATAATGCCTTCTTGCCATCAATCAGTAAATTCAATCTCAAATGCAGGGAGAATAGGAACATAATGAAAAAAAGATTGGATTCACAGAATTTCCTTAAAGCGTAGAAACTTAAAAGTTTGTTTTATTTGGGTTTATCACTAATGAAGCTGATGATAATCCATCTCATATGCCTTTTTAGTGCTTCAGTTAGTTTAGGATTTGCCATTTTGCAGGCAGTATTTTGAGTGATTCAGCAAACATCAGTGGATTAGACAGGAGCACTGGGGACGTCCGGATCCCATGACATGAATTAAACTTAAAATCAAGGCAGGGTTTTGTCACAACATCCCCGTGTCTGCATGGCAACTTGAAATCCTAGCTTAAATTTTACTTTTCATGAATGTGTGCATCCCTAGAGTTTGTTTCATCAAGTTAAATTGGAGAAGCTAGTCTTCTAAATGTTAATGTTGGCCATTTAATTTATTCATTATTAACTTTGCAATGATCAATGACATTTGTTTATGACAATAACTGTGAAAGTTAAAGGTTGTTCATGACAATCCCCCTTGCAATGCTTTTTCAAAGAGGACATTATATATTCTTCAACTTACCTTGATTTTCCCTCCTTCACTGTTCTGGATTGAATAAATCTCATAAAATGTGGATAAACACGTTAAAGCTACCCCTTTAAGACCACTCAGAATGGTCCGTGCATGATTGTGGCTCGACAGACTTCAACACTTTACCTGCTCCCTCTGTACATAATTAAGTGGATTTGTGGTTATACATGCGTGGGTGTGTCCTAAGTAGGGAGGTGGAGTGGGGAATGAGAGTAGTTCTGGGTGTGAGTGTGACTACTCTTAAGAGCTCCACAGGCCGACACCTCAGTACCTCCCAGCAGGTATAGCAAAAACTAATTACCGTATTCTTCCTAATAAGTATGGCTGCTCTAATGAGCACCTAGCATCAGAATTATGCAGAGTGCAGATTCCAGAGTTAGATGAGTGCCTGTCTTAAATCAGTGCCAGGGGTATAGGGGTTTTGAATTATATCTTATGTGCTATTACTACATCTCTAATAACTGCCTTGTACAAGGGTCAGGGGGAAGTATCCCCTCAAATTGAGTAAGTGCCAGGATGTTTATTAACGATGATACAGTACCGTTAATACTTGTTTAGGACCAAGGGTCTCAAATGATTCCAGGTCTTTTTAGCACAGACTTAGAACCCTCAAAACCCAAAATTTTTAAATAGACTTCAAATATGTGCAGGTCCTGTATTACTGTATCTGGTGGTAGGTTCTTTGAACTTTGATTGCAGTCAAGGTATGTCCTACAAATACAATTGTGTAAGTGATATGATGGAAGCATTCAAACTGGTTCCATGTATTTGCAAAATGTTGGCAGAAGTACCAGTTTTTTTACACTGTCCTTTGTAAAGCGTCTGCTAAGATTCGGCTAAAATATAAGTCCACTCCATTCTGTTCATGCACATCTTTCTATGTTGCTTCCAAATGGATTTCCTGCTGTTTTTATTATTATTATTATTATTATTATTATTATTATTATTATTATTATTTAATTTAATTTGATGGCTTGTCAGTGTGCAGACATTAGCGTAAGTCTCTTGGAAATTGCTGAATGTAAGGCATTTAGCTAACTGTAATTCACCTCTGTACAAACTTAGTCACTGGGCACGACTCAGTTAAGGACTGAGTCGCTGGGACTGGCATACCTAAAACTTTCAGGTGCTCTAGAAACGGCAAGTTTCTAAGAATAACATTTGACAGAAATAAATCCCCAACAATCAGCTTATGATATTGACTATTGACAAGAGTACCACCTTAGTTTTGCTGTCTGTGAGTGGGAACAGCGTCTTTTGTTGGAAACTTTTAGATCGCACCCTTTTCCAAGATTTGGCACATGCCGTGTGGGTTGCAATGGGAAGCTATCACCAGATGCATTTTCTGCCAGACAGGAAGTCAATCTCCACTCTCCAAGCAGATTCTCATGAATAACATTATTTCATAAATAACACCTCTGTTGTGAGACCTGAAACCACATCCAACATGGCCGACCGTGGCAGCTAAACTTGATATGAAGGCTAACAAATTTGCGAGAACCAAATAATCTGGGCCCCCATATTAAAGGTTTCTCACAAAATGGCAACAAACATGTCTTAGAAAGCCATCTTTAAGAGGAAATCGACATAAAAAAACTATGTCCTACAATTCCAGCCACCTGACAAATGAGCCCTATGCAGGAAGCCTGACTCTCCCGTCAGGTAAGAGTCAGCGCCCGCCTGACAATACAAACTGTCACACAGGAAATCTGCAAAGGTCAATGTGATTTTATATTCTGTATGGCTTTAGAATAATGGATGTGACTCAATTGTTGCTAACCCCTGTAAGAAATCAGAAATCACTTCAGCTCTTTTTTTCACATTTATTTATGAATGCCATAAATTTGGCCTGAATGATGTGAATGCCTGCAATAACAACACCTGCACAGGAGGGAATTTCTCAAGATAGTATGACTAGGCACAGCTACTATGATTCAATACCCTGAAATTACAGGTGATCGTAGTTAAAGCACTACAACTGCTCTGTACGGTCAGCACTTAATGTAGTAATTACATAGGGTTTGGGAGGGCATTAGAATGAGGAATCCCAATATGATTTGAAAGAACCATCTTGAGAAATGCCTTACTGATCTACTTTGATTTAAGAACTTAATGAACAACGACTGGTCTATATGATCAGCACTAACGAAGTAATCATATAGGGTTTGGTAGGGCAGTTGTACAGGTGCAATCAATTAAGTGGTCACTAGATGTAGGTCTGTAATACCACCAGTATGAGGGCTCTCACAGCTATCTGAAACATAGCAGGATTAGTATGTTGAGAATACCTTACAGAGTCATACTGTCTGCGCCAAGTATTACCATCTTAAGAGATGCCATAACCCATAGCATGTATGACAGGCTACTCTCATTCCGCGACATAAGTCACGTCTTTAAGACATCATAAATGGTGTTGGGGATGAGGTCCGGCACCTTGGTAGTGTCATAATCTGAGTATTTATACCAAAGGTCCTGCCCTATTTAGCACCTTGACTTGATCTTAGAGCGCTCCCTATTGGCAGACGTACTACTAGAAGCACCCCACAGAAAATAACGACTAGAGGATAGGAATGCCACTTATGCTAGGAATATAACAGCCCATTCACTCTGTATTAGGAGCTGAAATAATTAGCGATAAACCTTGTTGCTGCTATGGTGGTATAGATTTGGTGTTGTTCTATGATTACACGAAATGTTAGCTTAGAATAAATGAAGGACATGCCCCCTCCTTTCCGAAAAGCTGGGTCAGCCACTGAAGAGCCTCCTAGTGACAGTGGGTTGTGTGCTCACAGTGACGCCCCTGTGGGATAACCTTCTGACTTAACCTGTAGCCTTAGCTTCACACTCCCTCCCAAGAACACACTAAGATATAAAAAGGAAAAAGGACCTCCGTTAGGGGTCTCCTAGGGGTTCTGTTTTCCTATGTTGATCCACTGGTGACCTTTACCCTTAGCTATGACAGTTATTTTCCTGGATGATAAGAAATGACCTATGTAGCTATGTTCACATCAGCCTGCTGATGACCACCAACAAGGGATGTTTTCATCATTGCGCTATACAAATCACTATGAATCCTACCATGGAAAATTACCTTTGTATAAGGTACATACTACACTCTTGAAGAGGACGGCAATTGGGGCGCACTACATTTAAGTGTACCACTAAAGACATACATCTCACACATTAAGATTTGAAAGAGATGAGATGGCAAATATCTCATTCAATCAGAAAATGGCTACTTTTTCCATATTCCTCCTTGTGTCCTCCAGTATCCCGTTACACATGATATTTGTAGCTCATGTTATTAAAACTCCATATCACATTTCTGCAGATGAAATACCTTGCAATATTCACAACCCTAATGTGTGCATTTTTGCCCCAAACACATTTAGGAGAGTTTGTATCATTCAGGAGATCTCAAGGACATTATTCTGCTATTGTTAAGTTTAGCCAGAAGTGGCTAAGAAAATCTAAGTCAGGAAGAATGGAAACAATAAAGATGGAAACATGATAACTGTGCAATGCATATAAAGGCCTCTTAGTTTTTTAGATTTATTTTAACAATTTAGCCATTAGCCTAGCTAGGTTGTTCTCAGAAAAGTGTAATCCAGAATATTGACTGTATGTATCAATCTAAGCATAATTGATGTATAAAGGTGCTTTATAATGCCATATGATATGTTATAACATAGCTGGGAAACTTCATAATGCATTATCCTCAATGCTGCATTCTGATTGGCTGATTGATTGTGCATTATCTAGATAGATAATGCACTCAGAGTACAGGAGGTTAATTTTATCTCACCTTTAGACTTCACAGTTAATGTTCCTGTGTTATTAGGTGGCTGATGTGTGATTCTTCTTTGTTATAAGGTCCTGAAATGTCTCTTATTCCCTAAATAATGTACAGAAAAGTTCCAACCCAATCTCAGCATCACTTACTGGTTCCTACAAAATAAAACAACTTTTTTAGCTGAAACAAGAAAGGACCATAGACAAATGACTACCCTAGAGAATGGCATGCATATGGCTTTAAAAAAGTAGCTCAATATTGCTGTATTCGTTATGGAAAACCTCCTTAGAGCTGGAGGTTTTTCCATAAAACCTCCGAGGCGAAGAAAGGACCATAGACAAATGACTACCCTAGAGAATGGCATGCATATGGCTTTAAAAAATTCTAAGGAGGTTTTCTGACTTATACTCCATCCACTGAAGTTTATGTAACAGTAAAACCATAAATATACGCATATTTTGACATAAACTGTAGAGGCATAAAAGAGGATTTGAATCTTCTACACTGACTGTGATACAAAGCTATGATAAATATATGGTGTTCCAGTCTACAATCACCAGCAGTCTCAATAGTATAATGGTTAGCATGTCTGACTTTGAATCAAAGAATGTGGGTTCAAGACTGCATTGGAAAAGTGTTTTTATCGTACACATATAAGGTAAAAGGAGTCTTTGTAAAAGACCCCCCTGAAGCCCCCCTTTATCATTTTGGGAATCAGAGGATGTTCATTATAATACATTATTTTTAGAATTTATTGCAAAAATGATAGTGGTCAACTGAGAATAGAACAAAATCACACCAGCAGTTTGAACCTGTGTGGTCTAGATTTCTAGTCCCAGGCCTTAACCACTACACTAGATTGACAAGTCAAACTTTTAAAGTGAAATCACTCTGTTTATCTATAATTGATTACTCAGTCATAGAAGTAGCATGTTGCCCTTCAGTAGATGTTCTAACACCCACAGTATCAGCTGAGGACTCATGGTGTAATGGTTAGTACATGAGACTCAGGATCCCAGCACTGTCTGGTGTGTGGGTACGAATCCCATATGGGACAGAATTTTCCCAAGAATTACATCTGCTGTTCAAAAATGACCTTATTCATAAAACCTCCTGCTACGCTTGGCCTATTTCACAAAATCTCCTCCCAGACCTGACCCAATTCGCAAAACCTCCTGCTAGAACTGACCTAATTCATAAAACCTCCTGTTGGCCCCCAAACTGTAGAATATGGAAATAAACCTACAGTAGGAACAGTAGGGTGCAGAGCCAGTTGGAGTATAATAACTGAAAATGATCTCAATGATGCTCTAAGGCAGGCTTCATACAGCCCTTAAAGGGTCCAGCTGTTTGTATGTAATCCTGTAGCTGGGATTTTCATCTATGCTGGCGTAGGCAGAGATCACATATTTCAGTGGACATATAGGTTATCTAGTCCTACCCACATCTCCTTCTTCAGCACTAGTTATAGGTCCTGTTTTTCCATTATGTTTAACATAATTTTGCATAATCTACTTATCAATACAAGATGAATATTTTATGAAATGGGAAAAATTACCACACTGACTGGCCATGGCTAATATACACCTTCATTTTCAATGGAGCATAAATTGTTATAAATATATTGTATTGGGTCAGGAGTAATGAAAACTGTTGCTAAAAATTGCATAATAAGACATTTTGAAGAGGACATTGCCATAACATGCCTCTGACATCTCCCAGTCCTACAATCATGAGGGCACTTTGGAGGAGCTAGATGAAGATGTATTAAAGTCCAGTCTCTGTAGGGATCTAGGGAAGCACCATCAAGAGGGGTTGAGGAATGTAGGGATCTAGGGAAGCACAATTACGAGGTATGGGAGGAAGGCCCAGCGAGCCATAAATCAGGCTATACAGCATGGTGATAAATGCATGTTGTAGTCTAGGGATAAACAGCCACAAAGGATACTTTTATGAAGATCTCTATGTGATACATGAGAAAATGTCAACGAGCAGGGGATAATTTAGCATCGTTTTCCCCAAAGTGAGACCGCCCGCATTCAGCAAAGCCATGAAGAAAATAACTACATGGTTGAAAACAGGTTAGTTATAACAAGAACCTAATAGACTTGTATCCCCTCCTTTTATTTGAGATTGCTATCCGTATACATAAGGTGCAAACATAATAACAGAATTCTACATCATTTTGACTCTAAACAAAGGAAACAAATCTTCATTTTTTTAGGGGGGTTAGCAATGAGGGCCTAGCGAGGGTGCCATCATGACCACCTTGAATTATTGCGTCAATCGTGATGAAGCCTATACACAAAATTTGTATGGACTTTTATTTGTCAATTTTAAATGTGACTTTAGGCTCAGGCCCATATTTTCCCTATCCTAGGCCTAGGCCCTCCTGGCCAAGCCCTTTCCTATGCACCTGTAGCAGTTACAGAGGGAGATTATACTCTAACACTAAATGGTATAATTCCACTCCCAGTACATCCTATTCCTTCATACAGAAAAGGACAGCATTGTCACACGATATCTGAATGAAAGACAGAGACCTTCTCGACATGACAACTTTTTGTCGAGATAAAGGCATTGCATGTGGGCCTGGTATCATATAGATTTCATATCTCTGGGCATGAAATAGTATTACCTTATTTTATGGCAAATGAGCTTGGGAGCAGGATTAGTGTTCCCTTTTTTTAATGTGGACATGCTATACTGCTGTAAAACGTCTTCTCTCTCTCTCTCTCTCTCTCTCGCTTTCTTTTTTTTTCATTCTTTCTTTCTCCCTCTCTCTCTCCACATTCGTCTTTGTTACAGAGCCATGTGGTATGAAAGGGTGAGCTTTTCATGGATAAAGTTGTGTTAATAATTTATTTGGTGGAATGCTGATAATTCCCCCCATATTATCCACATATGCAAACAATGTAGTCATTTAAATGTTGTCCTGTTAAGATCAGAGGAGCAGAATGCCGTAAAGGGCCTTTTAGAAAGGGATCCAACTGATTGCTGTTTCCATTGAAGGTTTCTTTTAACTACGACAGGATAGAACCTGTAAAGCATAACATCACTATCCACATCAAAATCACTGCTGTAGCATATATGTGGACCAACACGGTAAAAGGTATGCCTGCGAGGGGGTGCGTGGGTGTACCTTTTACCGTGTAGATCCACATATGTGTCTCTGGTTTACCAACGCAGATACCCCTCAGACGCCCACACTAGATCATGTATAAGGATAGGTAATGTATGGCTTCCTGATAAAGTAATGTAAGACGTGTTTGTGAACAACAGGACATCAGAACATCGACATCTAAGAACTATATAAGAGGTAAAAAAAGAAAAACGTGGCAGATGAAAGCCCTACACTGCAAGTGAACTAAATAATGAGAAAGACATTTTAAAACCGTAGCTAAAGATATCGTTTTGAAATGCCCTGCTGTGCCCTTTAAGCGAAACAAGAGGCTATTTATGTTGTTTTCTAGAATTGGCATGCACCATGCATGTTGCGGTGAAAGATTCGTGTCTGTTTGTATGTCTCTTTAGTTTTGCCTTTGGGGCGTTTGTATGCGGTTAGCACTATTCTTTGTTTCTGTTCTGGATATTTTGTTAGGAGTCCTATACACTGTAGGTCTAGGTGCTGTGAATCATTGGACATAGCTGTTTGATTTTTCCGTTGAGACTTCTTGTGTGAAATGTCATCAACTTCAAGCCTTTGGTTTTGCTTGTGTGATTTCTTTGTAGATGTTGTGATCCTCCCATGTACTATATGGTCGATAGGCACCACTTGTCGTCATTTGACCGTTTTGCCTTCTATGCTTAATAAATCATTCAAAATGGAACCTATATGTGTTATTATCATTTATTCTGATAGCACTTGGTTGGAGCTACATGGGGAACCCTGGTGTTACATGTAACTGAGGTATATTTTGGGAGTCAGGGGCTTAAAACTAGCCAAAAAGGCTCGTTTTTTAACGAGAAAATAAAAAAATCTACATATACAGGCGAAATTTTTTTTTTTTAAAGCAGGAGGGCAGATGTATATTATTAGGTATGTTTAGAATTATTCAAAGAATTTTTTAAGACCATTTGGCCATGTATAGACTGATTTATTTTGATGCTGCAAGCAAAAAAGTGTTTGGCAAGTTTTCGAGGGGATTCGTGTGACGCCCAAAGATGTTGGTATAACTCTAATATAATTATGCTACATGGACTAATGAAATATGTCAAGTAAAAGCATAACTTCTACCTGTATATCCATAAAAAAATTGGGAGCCTTGGTCAAACACAGAGCTGCATAGATGGGTAGAAGCATGTTGGGGTAGTTTTAGGTGGAGATTCGTCTAACGCCCTCCCTGCACATAGTTTTACATGTATGCACATCTGACTGATAGAATTTCTATATTTAACTATCTTGATTAACATCCCTAATGACCTATATATGAAAGGTTTAAGACATGTGAAGGGCATTTTCCTACTACTTCCTTGGCCAGAGATATACCTATTATAATGGAAGGGAGATTCGTCTCACGCCCAGGAGATTCGTCTAACGCCCTGTTTTTGTAGGCATTATAACTACCAGGTATTTCAGATTTAACTATCCTCTTTATGATGCTCAAGTACCTATATATGAAAGGAATAATACCTGTGAATGGCGTTTTCCTACTATCACCTAGGCCAGAGATATACCTATCATAATGGAAGGGAGATTCGTCTAACGCCCTAGCAATACTGGAAAAATCATACCATTTTCTCTAAGACTAGAAAATAAAGGAATTATGAGCCAATGTATGTGTTCTATGGCTCATATCATAGGGTAACATGTCTATCTTAATTACCATTCATAATATTCAAAGTAGATTTATTTTTGCATAATATAGAGGGGTGCCATTCTGCACAAAGTTAGGGCGTTAGACGAATCTCCCCTCCTCCTTATAGATTCAATCTTTTGCTGCTGTGCTGTACCTTTAGTTTCCTTATTTAACCTACCCCAATGTATGATTTTTATTGCCCAACTTCTGTAATATTCACCGATAAAATCTTTTGTATATGCCATTATATTTATTTTTGGGGTTAATTCAGCTCAAATCACGACAAGTCGTGCCCATTGACCATATGTGATATGTCCACACAGCACACACTCACACACCCAGCTCACCATTTATACCCTGTACATAATTGATTCAATAAACCAATTCTTTAGCTCATTCCATGATGTTATTTTATTCCATAATTTGGAACTGGATAACTCCTGAGCCTTAACTTAACTAAGGCAATAGGAGAGGAGCAAATGTCTGCCTTGGCCATTGTTTACACCATATTTGATGCTGTACTATCTGAGCTAGAACTATAATCCCTCCCGATAAATGCTTCATAGTTCAATTGGCACTCCTGAGTACAGGTGCTCTCAGTTTTCTGATTCCCAAGTTTTCGCAGCATTATATGTAACTCTAGGCAATAATGTGCACAGACGCTCTCAGAACTTACTATAGTAACATTTAATACTGATATAATTTTGTGGATCTTACAAAGTTGTAAGACACGATGCTCTTGTACATGTCCACTCTGCTTGGTTGATGGTCCCCCCCTAGACTTTGTCCTCACAGCGCTGTGATAGACCACCACTCATTATACTAACTTATATGTGATGAAACATACCAGAAATGACACCTGAGTATATGACATGTGATAAACCACCATGTTACTGTTGATCAGGTTACTTCAAATCTTACTTAGCACTAAGACATAATGACAAGGTCTGGGTGAAAAATTCTCCACATGGATACGCACTCTCTACTTTGGCTGGGGAGGTAACAAGGATTGGTTCTGTACATTGTAGATGGGGATAAGTTTACATAGCAGGCGTAAGTGTGAGAGTGAATAGAATGAACAGTTAAAATCACATTGTGTCAGACAGCTCTCCTTCAGCATCCCTAGTACATGTGGTGCTGCCCCAAAGTAAACCACTTATATACAAACTGACATTACGTGTCCGTCCTATAACTCTACAGAGGCAGATTGTGTGCATAGCAGTCATATACAGTGAAGGACTTGCAAGACCGCTCTCCTTCAGCAAACCTAATTGTGCTAACACAAACCACTTACACTTAAAAGCTGTCATTCTAGACTGTTCAAAAATGCCACCAAAATAACATGGCATAATTTCCTCGCCTATGAAGCCTAACCGCAAGATTCGTTCTTTTTGTTCTTTTATGGCAGATTAGAAGAGTGCAGTATGGACCACCATTTGAGTCTGCCTATGTACACAGTCAGTCTGGTTGTGACAGTAAATAAAGCTAGCGGCTCAAATACAGGCATTGAAGACAGCTCCCATTCAGAGTAACCGGTGGGACTGATATATTATACAAAATACTGCACTTTACCAATACTGTACCTCCCCATATTTTAGCCATGCATGCTGCATGCAGGAATGGGAATTTTGCACCGATAACATTTATAAAATCTGGGCATCAGCCATAGAAAAAGAATGTAGGCCCCGTGATGATGAAGTTACACTATGAATGTAATGATCCTGACTTCTGTACAGCGACAAGTAGCCCATGGGAAATACAGCATAATAAATGGCTCCCAATATATCACAACACCAGGTGTTTAAAGTTTTAAGTGCTGCATAATGCCTTTAGGGTCATGTTCATTCTCCAGCATGAATCAGAAATGTAGCAAGAACACTGCTGCACTGCTTTGTTCTGACCCTCGTAAATATGTGTCAATGTCTAGACTTTTCCATAAAGACCCCAGGCAGGGATGATACTGTAGTCACCAGTTTAAGCACAGGGGTCTCAGAAATGCATCATTCTTGAATAAGCAGCGGGGTAAAGGAGTATTGAAATCATTGATGCATTACACCAGCCACAGTGTTGATAAAAAGACAAAAATATAAAGATTATCTCATGGTTATTTAGAATAAAGTATCTACAATTCCTCTTAGCAGTCAGGGGAGCAGAGAAGCAGAAAGAGTGCTGGGGATGGGGGGTGGTAAATACTGATTATTTTCTATTAGTTTATGGGACCCATCCTGAAAAAAGTGTGAAAGATGCGTTACCCACACATCTAAAGGCTCCACAGCCACTGCAACCAAATAAAACTGCAACGCTTTTGATCCTCCCTCCAGTGTCATATCTGGGTACATCATCTGATTCATTTCCTTTTGAATTTTCATGATAAGAGTAACTCGCTCTATTATCTTGAATAGAAGAATAGCGGATGTATTTTTATTGCACATCCCCAGGCCTGAAAATTGTTAGTGATATCTGTTATGCCGTCAGATTGCCTCTGTAGATTACACCAATGTAATATTGATGGAGTAATTAAACCTTATTTAGCATCCAGCTTTCCAGCCTAAGTACCATGGCAAGATGTAGAATGGCTAATTATGACACGCTTGGCTTGACACAATTTCTTAATAATTAGGTCAAAACGAAGGACTGTTGTTTTCCTAGAAGAAGCAAGTTAAATGAATATACAGTACATACATCATTACGACCACTTTTATCAGTTTTTACATCAGATGAAAAGATCCAGATATACGTAATGGCACATCAGAAAATCATAAGAATAGGTCGAAGGATTCCTCGTTGCAGTCTACAACGCTACAATAGACTGAATGTATTAGGAACTGCATTGTTTAAACACCTATTAACCACTCACTCCCTAACATTATACATGTAGTAATTGAAAAAAGATCGTCATGAAGGCATGATTCACAAATACATCAACAAAACTCATTTGGATACCTATGATAATTAGATAGTTTAGACCATTGTGGCAGATATTAATATGTATCCATAAATATATACTTTCATTTGCAGATAACATCTTTACAGTCTGTCACTTTAGAGATGGGATCTCCTGTTACATTACTATGTTCACTAATGGGGATTTCGTCTCTAAGAAACCCTCAATAGATAAATACAACTTCCTAAACAGATTACACACAGTTTTATCCCGAAAACAGCCCTACTTAAGTGACATGAGGCATTCACTTTACAATTAGATGGTTTTAGTTGAAACTCTAAATTGACATTTCCATGCAGCAGAGTTAATGGATAGAGTGTTCAGTATTTGATAGTTGTAATAAAGGTTATTCACGCCAAGTGGCACACTGAATATTTGCTTTAATCGCAATCCCCTGGTTATTGACATATTTAATGCCATTTTAGATGTCAGATGGTCATCCTGATATCAACAAGTAGGTGAGTTGTGATGATTACCTTGAATGTAAAAAAATAAAAAGATTGCACTTAATAAGATATTGTTTACAAGCCAGAATCAAACATTAAGTGTTTGGCTCTGGCTTTAGAAAATATTGTTTAGCTTGATTAGCCAGAAAATGTACAGCTGCTGTACCATAGTGCCTCAGGGGCTTAATTCAAAACATCCTGGGATCGCAACCCCAGCAATCTTAGTCTAGGCACATATAATAAGACCTGGCCGGTCTACTCTATCTAATGCAGTGGTTGCAGGCCTCTCAGGAATAGCAAGTCCTGGGATCACTTCACTATTCCTTTCCTAGCAATAAGATCACTGCGATCTTAGTGAAAATATTGCATAGTCGTTTCACCTGAGTACAAGAGCACTTACAGGGAACACTCCTGATCAAAAGAGTGAATAGCCTGCTGCATACATATAGAGGGGAGGGAGGACGTTTGCTGAGTGTCCTTGAGCGCTTTTACACTGTTAATTTGGTGTTTGGTGCAGGAGGAGTTGGTAGTAAGGCAGGGGTGGTCCCTGGAGGCTTGTACATGTGAGAAGAGGTAGGAGGAGTGGGTATGGAGGTAGGGGTGGTCCCTCGAGGCTTGTACACATGAGAAGAGGTAGGAGGAGTGGTCCCTGGAGGCTTGGACACGGGAGGAGTGGTAGGCCACCCATACCTCCCTATACCCCCTCCTCCCATGCATCATGCCCCTTAGGCAAAAAAATCAACAAACAGGAAAAAAAAAACACAAAAAACTACTCAGTCATTGGGAAACTGGGTGATATACAACTATAAAAATGAGGATACTATCCTTTTAGTCATTTCATACATATTATACTTATCTTATCTGTTTATGATTCTTATTAGATGGCTAAACACCTGATGTTTTTCTTTCAAATACATGTTTAAAACTAAACACATAGAGACTGGATGTGTTTAAACTCAAACACCTAAACACTATGGTGTGTAAGTGTATAGGTGTGTGAGAAGTAGGTGTGTAGTTTTCAGGATAAGTGTTTAGAATCTGATGGTGTTTAGCTGTAAGTGTTTGAATATTGTAGATGTGTAGGAAATTACACACCATGTAGATAGTGTGGTATGTATAAACACACACCTTTTTTGCAGTGTAGGGCTACTCATGCGTTAAGTGCACTGTAAGGCAATTCTTCCCTTCTCTCTCTTTGTCCTGGGGGGAGGGCACAATGCTTCTAATAGGCAAGCATACATCATACATTCATGGGAACAACTCTTGAAAACTGTATGGGGGTCAACTGCACCCTGTGCTCTTTTGTTAGCCCATATGGGGATGGGGAACGATGATATAAACACTGTTGTGAAGAAGAGTGGCTCCACAGCTATTCCTTTATTTTGGGACTCTTACCCCTTTGCACAGTCAGTACTTCTAGGAATAGTGTAGGAGGGCTGAGGCTAAGATCGATGTGATCTTAGTGCTGGCTAGGAAATGTAAACGCAGTCTAATCTTAAGAACATTAGTAAAACCAAATTTATCAGATAACTATGAAAACTTGGTTTAACAATGAATACTATATACCATAGTGTCAGATCATTGGATACTCATAAACTTGTGATAATCAAATAATTTGGTAACAGTGACACCATGGTACCTTTAGGTAGATTTTAGAGGTTCTTTATCAATACTGGTATGATATACCATTTTATTATTCCATAAATTGTAACATATTTTGTATTAATCAAAGAAATATCTATGAAATTAATACATAGGTTGGTTCTAAGAGCTATAAGAGCGCTCAAACTTTACATAAGAGCGTTCATGCCCCACTGCACACCAGCCACAGTCAGTTAGACTAAGTTTATGACATCAAAAGGTCCGACCTAATGGTTCACTGCACAATATAATAAGAATAAGGGTCTCAGTGTGCGACCTCATGGTTCAATGCACAAATTAATAACTTGTAAGTGAATGCAACCGGCCGTCACGGGTGCCTGAGCACCGCTGACGCCGTCATGAGTGTCTGAGCACTCTAAGGACTGAACAATGGGTTACATAAGCACGACGCCATAACCTTCCGGTCGCTCTAGCGTCGCTCCTGAGCGACCTAGGTCAGATATCAAAAATTCTTTGGAAAGCCCATAATTAGACGGTCAGAATGAGCCCAAGATCAAGGCTGAACTCCCAGTATTAAGGAAGTTACGCCATGGAGACTGAATCGACCTCCGAGTGAGCTACAGACAAACCGGCGGGAGTTACGCGCCTATCCAGCGGGCATTATAATCTTGGCACATTCAGCTCTGCGCATGCCCAAAATGGCGGTTATACAAGCATAAACGGCCGAGATATGAGGGTCTAAAGATGCAGAACCGACCAAGACAATGGGGGCCATAGCGGCGTCCATGGGGGTCCTTTGTCCCCCTGTGACACTTGAAAGGGTCCCCTCAAACAATTGTAGAGTTAGGCAGATGCTGCTGGCTCCAGTCAGTCTGGAGGTGCTTTTCCAAGATTTGCTACAAATAGCCTGTCTGCACCTCCAGGAGGTCACATCACCAAGAACCGCTCTAGAGGTAACATCTCCAGTCATCTCCTGCTACCTGCTATACCACTGCACTATGGTGAAACTATGCTAGACAGGCATTGGTTTCCTACCATTAGTGGCCAGAGGCTATCTTCTTCAAGACTTCCACCAGAGGGTAAAGTTATCCATTATTACATTATTCCTCTAAGCAGCAGGTCAGGAGCTAGGTGTGGGAACCCACCTAGAAGTATGCTGGACACTGTATTATTAATACCTCACAGGTGGAGTGGAACTGAACATTGTACTTTATAAATTACTGTATGTTTACTGTATGTACTAATTACCTACATACCAACTACTGTATGATTGATATTTCTTACATGTTGCCTAAAGCTGAATAAACCAGTGACAACTGGGAATAACACTATTTATAAGAGCCTTGAGATAATTACTCCTTACACCACTAGTCATATGATATTTCTCATATGACAACTTGATCATGCCAAACTCTACCATGACAAAGTGGTGGAGAACATCCTACTAAGATCCCATATCTCACAGGCTCATAAAATTTAAAGCTGGTAACACAACTAAAAACAATCATGCACACAGTAAGTTAAAGCTGGTACCGCAACTGGGAACAATCATGCACACAGTAAATTAAAGCTGGTACCGCATACACACAGTTAGAACCACTCCACCCACCCAGTGACCTTGACCTTGACACCATACCCACCAAGGTCACCAGTGAGATCTCCCACATACCAGTGAGATCTCCCACATACCAGTGAGATCTCCCACATACCAGTGAGATCCCCCACACATCAATGAGATCTCCCACACATCAGTGAGATCTCCCACACATCAATGAGATCTCCCACACATCAGTGAGATCTCCCACACATCAATGAGACCTCTCACACAACAGTAAGATCTCTCATATATCAGTGAGGTCTCCCAAAACGTCAGTGAGGTCTCCCAAACGTCAGTGAGGTCTCCCAAACGTCAGTGAGGTCTCCCACACGTCAGTGAGGTCTCCCACACGTCAGAGAGGTCTCCCACACGTCAGTGAGGTCTCCCAAACGTCAGTGAGGTCTCCCACACGTCAGTGAGGTCTCCCACACGTCAGAGAGGTCTCCCACACGTCAGTGAGGTCTCCCACACGTCAGTGAGGTCTCCCACACGTCAGTGAGGTCTCCCACACGTCAGTGAGGTCCACCACACACACATCAAAGCCTTATCAGTCAAGCTGGCAGAACAACACACAAAGACCTTACGTAGTCAGGGGCCTGTTGAAGAGGTCTCCCTCCCACCAAGATCTAGGAGGCCCACAGGAGGCAAACCAGCCTCCAATACAACAGACCCACACTCAGTAGACCCCACACCACCCACCCTGTCTACTCAGGGAACAACCAGTTCTCAGGGATCCAACATTTCCCAGGGATCTCTACAGGACGCCCAACTCACGCTATCTACCTCAGGGGAAGAAGGATCTGTCTCAGGGGGTGGATCCACACCCTCATCTAGATCCTCCACCCCAGCTCCAGCCTTTGACAGCCACTCCTCCAGAGACACCTCCCCCACACCCTCCATCATGGACACCGATGAAGGCCCCCAACCTAATCAGACAGCTGAGAAGATAAGGGCCTATGAGAAGGCCATCCAAGATGCAGTTACTGCCCTAGAGACCAACAAGTCCCAGCAGGAGGAAAGGGAGAGGATCCTCAACCAACAACTGGCAGAGAGGAATGCAGCAATAGATGCTCAACAGAAGGCCATGGAAGATCAGCGGAAGTCCCTAGAGAGACAACAACAACAGATAGCAGATCTCATGAAGATGGTATCATCCCAGACCCCACAACCTCCCACACCTGCCATCACACCTGTTGTCACACCATCTGCCTCTGGATCCAAAGATGACATCATAATCTCCATGGTGTCCAACATGACCAAGCTCATAGACAATAAACAGCAGGACGACAGAAAGATCAGGATACATGAGGTAACAAAACCCAAAACCTTTTCACACCCATCACCACTCATGTCAACAGCATTATTCATTGATCACAAATTCCCAGAATATCTGAAGGATAAGTACAAAGTGACAGACAGTGACACCATGGTAACATATTTACCCAAGTACCTCGAAGGACAAGCACTAGCTTGGTTTGAATCCTTCAGGGAGAGTGCCACACCTGATATGTTGACATGGACCAATGTAGTGAGTAAATTAAAAGAGTATTTTGCTACTCGAGACAATATAATCTCAAGGACTGCACTCCGTGCACAAAAGATAGATGAACCTGTTCTAGACTATGCATGCCATCTCAGGAAAGTGTGTAATGCCCAACGTCAGAATGATGAAACCCTAAGCAAGGCATTTACCCAAGGCATGAGGCCCTGGATCTCTATAGCTCTTGAGAACAAGAAAATAGACTCTTTTGACCAAGCCCTAGACCTAGCCCTAGAGGTTGAGACCCAAGAAAGATCTAGGAAGGTAAGGGATGCAGAAACCAACCCACAGCCTACTAAGAAAAAGGTCCAGGAAATCAGCACTAGTTCAGATGAAGATGTTAACCTAATGTCTAGTGCCCATGTAAGGCAACAGGAAGCTAAGGTTGCATCAAGAGACCCTACCGGTAGATACAGAGGAAATAACTATGACCCCAACTACCAATCCAATAGAGGCAGAGGTAGAGGGGGCAACAACAACAACCGGGGGGGTCACAACAGTAGGAAAGACAACAGCTCTTCCAACTCCAACAATGGTAACTCTTCATACAGTGATAGGAGAGACAGAACCCCAAGTAATGGCAGATCCTATAATAATCAAGGATCCAACAGTAGGATCCAGAGTCCACATAGGAACTACAACTCTGGATCCTACAACAACAGTGGATCCTACAACAACAGCCAGGGTTCAAACAACACTGGATCCTATAGTCAAGGATCCAACAGTAGGGGCCAGAGTCCACATAGGAACTACAACAGTGGATCCTACAACAACAATGGCGCCTACAACAATCAGAGATCCAACAACTCCGGTCAATACAGCAACTCTGGTCAATATAACCAGGGTTCCAACCCACGCCAGGAGGATTACAAACCTGACACAAGAGGTTACCAGGGGAACCAACAAAGTAACCCCCAAATACCACCTCATGTGATGGATCAAATCTCCAAACTCCTGGTGGCAAGCATCTCAACCACCCCACAGAACCAGGAAAACTAGGATGTCACAGTGCCGATGGGCCAGTGCACTGTGACACCCCAAATACAAACAATCAATCAGGATTAACAAAGATCCAACCAGAGACAATTGCTAGTGCCAATCTACCATCTAACAGACAGAGACGTCCATCAGTGATACACATCACCCCACCAGATTCATCATCAAAGGATACAGGTGAGAGTACCAAGCTTTCTATTGTACTTCTTCAAAATGGCTGTATCAATGCAAATCTATATGATGTTTCAGATGTACAATGTTTGGTTGATACAGGTGCTACTATCACCTGTGTCAGACAATCATTCCTCATGGATCTCCAAAAGAGATTCCATATCCAACTGAGGAAATCTAAAATCAACATCCACTTGGCAGATGGATCGGTGTGTCATGTTAGACATTCAGCTATGCTGAACTTTAGAATCCAAGGTGTCAGATTCCAATACCAATTTGCTGTAATACCCAACCTCACACAGCCCATTGTACTCGGCACAGATTTCTTAAGCACTACAAAATCTCAAATTGAATTTAATGTTGATCCTGAACAAATTCTCAAACCCATTAGGGCAGTGAGGGATTTTACCATCCCTCCATTCTCTGAACTTGCAGTATTGGGTAAGGTCACATCTACTCAATCACTGCAAGGGAAGACTGGAGTAGTAGATAACCTCCAAAGAAATAACAATGCCCCATATCTAGTTCAAAGGGCAGCAGTAACCCCCAGGGAAAATAACAAACATCCCCTAGTGTTACTCAACACCAGCAGGCGCCCACATAAAATCAAAAAGGGTGCCATCATAGCTCTATTTCAGGAAGTCAAGGAATCTGATTTAGAAAAACCTCAACAGGTGTCAGACACTACCCCACACACTGATCAATCCATCTCAGCCATACGGCCTGAGGATGTAACTCAATTCAGTGACACAGACTCAGACTGTGAGTCCACATATGCTGACCCTGAACCCAACTCAATCAGACTCTCTGAAATAGCTGCTATACATAGTGAGGCACATGACCTCGAGCCAGAATTGGAAGAGAATGTTCCACCAAAATCTGTGCTCACATCCAAAGATCAGCATGATAGATTAAAATCACTGCTGACCAAGTATGATGATGTATTTGTAGGAAAAGATGGAGACATTGGTGCCACACACCTGTATACACACTCAATACATGTAAAACCTGAGGCAGTACCATGTCATTTCCTACCATATAGACAAACACCAGAAGAACAGGCCGCTATAGGGGAAGAGTGTGAAAGGCTAGTACAACAGGGCATTCTGAGAGAATGTGCCGAGGGCCCCTGGGCCTCCAGATCCTTTTTAGTACAAAAATCATCGGGAGGCCATCGGCTCGTCACAGATTTTCGTTATTTGAACCAGAACACGATAAATCAAGCCTTATCTACACCCCGGGCCGATGACACTCTAGACATGATAGGGTCACTCAGACCAAGAGTATTCAGTAAGCTAGATGCCCAACAGGGATTTTTTTCAAATTCCTATAAGACAGGAGGATCAGCATAAAACCGCATTCATAGCAAATGACAAAAAATATGTCTATGAAAGGATGCCGATGGGTTTAGCGACGGCACCGGCGGGATTCTGCCATCTAGTCACATTAATTCTGAACAAACTCAAACTCAAATGTGCCCTACCATACCTAGATGACATATTGGTATTATCACCATCAATCGAACAACACTTCCATGACCTGGAAGATGTGTTCAACAGCCTAAGAGTTGGTAAACTCAAACTGAAGAAATCAAAATGTGAATACTTCATAGACAGAATAGACTTCTTGGGAATGAGAGTCACACCCATGGGACTGCAACCATCTCCCACAAAGGTGGAATCAATCAAAACCTTCCCAACACCAAAATCAGTCAAAAATGTCCGATCCTTCACAGGCCTATGCCAATACTTCAAAAAGTTTATCAAAGGTTATGCCCAAATTGCTAGACCATTATATGATCTACAGACACATCTCAAAGCATTTGTCTGGACAGAAGAGGCAGATAATGCTTTCAAAACATTAAAGCATGCCCTCTGTACCAATGCTCTTCTCAGATATCCAAACTATGAGAAAGAGTTCAGTTTGGCAACTGATGCTTCCAATGTGAGTTTAGGAGCTGTACTCTCACAGAGAGATAATGAAGGAGTGCTCAGACCAGTAGCCTTTGCAGGTAGAACCCTCTCAAAACATGAGAGAAATTACAATACCACAGAGAGAGAACTACTGGGAGTAGTGTATGGAGTATTACACTTCAGACACTATCTAGAGACCAGACACTTCCAACTATACACAGACCATGCAGCCCTAATCCCACTATTAACCAATACAGGACTCACACATAGATGGGCCAGATGGGCTCTAGACATACAACAATTTTCATTCACCATCCAACACGTGAAGGGTGATGATAACACACCACCAGATGCTATGTCTAGAAGAGAATACCCAGACTCTGGACCCATGACTAACCCTCCACCCCCACCAAGGAGAGTTAGAGCAGCCAGTAGAACCAAGTTTGCAAAAGTAACAAAGAAAGTACCATTCAAAAGGGATGATCCACCCAACACCATTGAAAGGCCAGAGACACCCATTAGGGGTATCTTGAAGCAATCTACACACTATGTGTTTTGCCACTGTGAGAGAGAATACTCACAACTCTTTCCAGATAATGACTTCGAGCCTATTGAATTCTCATCACTCAATCAGATAGTGAAGGCAACTCCTAAGGAGCCACCCTTCACCCCACCTGACTCAGACGATGAAGATCCAGAAGACACAATATATGCTATTACTCAAGCAACTTCTAAATCAGTCAGATTCTTTGAACCAATGCAGGGAGAGGAAACACCAAACCATTTGTGTCCTATGACCACACGCTCAAAGACTAGAGAAATGATTCAGGAGGGCACACCAAAACCCCCCACACAATCACAAACTATTCTAAATGAGAAAAAGGTCACAGGAAACAAACCTACCAAAACCCCACCTGCCAGGAAAAATGTCACAAAAGACACTGCATCTACTAAGTCAAAGAACTCTGAGACAAAGAAGAATGACAAAAAGCAAATTGTGCCTTTAAAGAAAAAGGTTGCCACTCCCATTAAGGCGAAAATAGGCCCTCCAAAGGAGCCTACACACCAAAACAAGAGTGACACACCCCAACAAAAGGCACAAGATAGGCCAATAGTCGATGAAAAAGAAAAAGAAAGAGACAGAATAAAACAACATGTGCTAGATATAAATCAACTACTGGATCAGATTCCCGACACATCCATCTCAGGTACAAACCTTGGCTTGGAACAAAGGAAAGACAAGGACCTATTGCCCCTCATACAGTATCTTGAGGATGGGACCTTGCCTGCACCAAAAGCACAAGGAAATAGACTCATCAACCAAGGCCAGACATACACCTTGGTAAATGGTACATTAGTCCATATATGCCCCATAAATTGGAGAAAAACCAATACTGTACCACTTCAAATTGTTATACCACAGCAATGGGTAACAAGTACACTACAGTATTTCCATGACTCACCTACCGGCGGCCATCTTGGTTCAAGTAGGATGCTGTCAGCACTCCGACCTAGGGTATATTGTAAGTCTATGCTAGCAGACACAACAAAATATGTTTCCACCTGCCACACATGCCTCACAGCAAAAAGGCAAGTACACTCACACAAAACACCAATGACAGTGAGAGAGTACATGACTTCACCAATGAAGTTCCTAAACCTAGACGCGGTGGGACCACTTCCCACAACTGCCAGGGGAAACAAACATATACAAGTCTGCATAGATTATGCTACCAGATATGCAACAGCTTGGGCTACTACTGACTTAAAAGCTGAGACAACAGCAGCAGAGTTCTACAAGAATATAATTTGTCATCATGGAACACCAGCCACTCTTCAAACAGACAATGGGACATGTTATACAGGTGCAAAGTTCACAAAGTTAACTAAACACCTCAAGATCAAACATAAATTCTCCTCACCATACAGGCCACAATCAAATGGGCTTGTAGAGAGATTCAATGCTAGCATAGGCACAGCACTCAGAGCATTCTGCTCAAAGCACCAAAACAATTGGGATTCATTTATTGAACCCATAACTTTTGCATTAAACAACACTGAATCCCAAACCACAGGATTCACCCCTTTCTTCCTACTCCATGGAAGAAACCCAGCCACCCCAATGGACTTAGGGCTGGGAATACAGGAAGACATATCCACAGTAGCAGACCATGTAGCTAACATGATAACAAATCAAGATACCTCTAGGAGGAAAGCTATAGAAAGGGTCGCCAAGCTACAAAAGGAAAGGAAGGATAGATATGATAAGAAACTTACACCACAGGAAATCAAGGTCACCGACATGGTGTACCTAAACATACCAAGAATCCTGACCAACACAGAGTGTAAGAAACTTCAACCCCTTTTTATGGGACCATATGTTGTACTAGATAGACCTAGTCTGACAAGTGCCAAACTCAAAAACCTGGACACCAATCTATTGGTGGCCAGACCAGTGCACATAGACAGACTGAAAAAGGTTATGGCTGTCAGAAATAATGAATTTGCACACAGGCTTATTCCACATGAGGCCAAATACTACAGCAAAATTGTAAGGAACAAAAATGATATCACCCTTACAAGAGAAACCACAGGCATAGGCCCTATCAAGCCTAGGCCTGCACACCACATACTAAGGAAGACATCTAGGTGTGGTGCAGTTTCAAGAAATTAGAAACAAGATTGAGATACCAAAAGACATAAGATTTTCAAAATGTATTACAAATTCTCTTCATCCACACATAAGACATGTGTGACTGATAATGAATTACTATGTATATAAAGCCAATCAAATTTGTAAATATATCAGTAGGTTATTGCCTCTGAAAGGGGCAAAGACTGGGACCCCCCAAGTAAAGCAGACATGAAGTCTAAGAAGAGTAAGGGTAACACAATGGAGTGTCTAAAGCCTAATCCCCACATGAAAGAGCGCGCTATGCCAACACAGCAGTCTATAGAGATCAATTGACCTTATAAGCTACACTCAGACAACTGTCTAGACGGTCATGAATGGCTGTCCTGGATGACAGGAGGAGCTAATTACCAGTACACAGATTACACAATAGAACCCCTCAGTTGCAGACACTGGAGATTAGGTACATGACTCCAGAGAAACAATACCAGGCCCACAATGGATGTGGGTAGGGTAGGCTACATAAGAAGCACTGTGGACCATAGCCCACCATCAGTCTTCATCCAGCTGCAGTCTGGAACACAAGTCTACAGGACCCCACTTGGGAATTAGCCAGCCCACTTCTCCATTAGGAGAGACTGCACTAGGATAAAGAACACACCTACTTCACCTTCAACCTGACCTTACCATTTACTGGTCAACCTCTATAGACTCACCGGACATATTGCCAAGACAGCTCAATCTTGCAAAGGTACAGTTTGAACCACTTCATTCAAAGTGTTACACCATACACTTAGACTTTACCAGCACCAAATCACTACAAATTTGACAAGACTTTAAACAGCAAACTTGCTTTACACAAGCACCATGGGGAGACTGAGAGTTTCACCCATACTGCTAACTATGCTGTTATTATATACTATAAAACCACTTACTGCAGGCTATACACCTGTGGTGAGACAAAACATAGGAGTAGTATTCAAACCTAGCCCTCAACCATTGGTCAATGGACATACAACCACAACACTGTTGTTAGCTATTCCCTACAAGATACCTCGGGCACCCGTTACCCAAGGATCCATAAGGGATAGAATACTCCATTTGACCACTCCTACTCTACAAGATCATACCTCTGGCCAAATTATCCAACAAGCTAAGGAGCTAGACACCTTGCTGGAAATTGCAGACAAGGAGATAAATGAAACACTAGCCTCCATCAAATTGTTCTTATCCAACCCCATAAACACATTGGACAAGGCCAAAAGAGAGGCCATACTGGGTTTTCTAGCACCCCTGTTTCGCGGTGTGCTAGGTCTAGCCACAGTAGAAGATGTAAACCAAGTAATGGGACAGCTCAAGAACATAGATGAAATACTAAGAAAATTTGCTAAACAGGATCAGGAAGCAGCTAATCTCATTGAAAAGATCACAGACAGACAAGATAAGTTTGTCAAAGCATACATCCAAGATAAGAAGGTACTGGACAGCACAATCAACACCATAGGTGACACCGTCAACCTGTGGGCCTCTAACATGTCCAGGTCACTTGACTCATATTCAAGGCACGAGAAAACTCAAAGGGAGAAAATGCAAGTATTAAATGATGCATTAATTATCATAGCAGCAAGAATGAATACAGTTCAATCACTGCAAAGGACAAAGGCAGCCCTGAGGATGCTATCATCAGGAATCCTAACCCCTGATATAGTACCACCCTCAGACCTCGCTAGATACCTAGTTGACATTAATAACAAACTTAGGATTACACACCCTGGAGCACAAGTCGCAATGAATGACTTAGATTTCTATTATTCACAGAAGCTGACCTCATACACTTACTCAGCTCACCATATATATATTCATCTGGACATTATAATTCAATCTACCACCTCGACCTTCAAACTGTACCAAATGATCACATCACCCATGCCTATAGACACACAGGAGACCCCCACCAGAGGAGTCACCAAACTACAAACCACAACTGAGTTTCTAGCAGTATCTTACGATGAATCATTATTTATCGAATTGGACTCAGCAGATATGCAGGCATGTGAAGGTACTACAGTAAAGGTATGCAGAGATGTAAATGGTAGAATCTATAAACACAGGCCTACATGCCCTGTAGCCATTTTTACTAACCAGGCTCAACAGATTAAGGAACATTGCAAGTTTACAGTTTCACCACTGCAAGCACCTACCACCCATGCTATTTCCATTTCTGAAGATGAGTATCTGGTCACTACTAATGAACCCCATTACTTTATCAACTGCCATGGTAAAACGTCTGAAACTCGGAAGGCCCAGTCCTACTCAATCATAGGTGTACCCTGTGGGTGCACGATCAGTGTAGGAGAATTTTCTCTTCCAAACACAAGGTTGCCCTGTAACTCAACCTTATCATTTCATTACATTCTCAAGACAATTAATTTACCATTCATGGCAGCACTTAACAAAATTTCTGAAACCAAACCAGATGAAAGAGAGAATCTTCCAAATTTCCCAGTAGTAAACCTTTCTAGAACCTTAGAAAAACTACAGGAAAATCCAATCATGGATGATATTACTCAACTAAATTTAGAGCCCTTTGCTAAAACAGTATTAAAAGATGCCTCCAACCTTAATAAGGAAATGGAAACGCGCTACGAGGAATCATACCTACGTCGAGTTACAGAGCATCCAATCTTCCAAAGCTTAGCACTCATCCTAGGGATATCAGCTCACATTTTTATAGTATACATACTACTCAAATTATACAGACTAGGAGGGACTGTAGCCTACCTGCCTACAGCCAAAGCATTCAGACTAGTCACCGAGCTGCCCCTACACAAATTGCTCCCAGATAAGAATCCTACCAAACTAACCCCTACAGAGGAAACCCACACCCCCTTCCTCACAATTCAGGAAACCCACACCCTGATAATTGCTATATTATTCACCCTGACCATCTACTCAGCCTACAGAATAATGAAGTACCTTAAGAAATTTGCACAGACACACTGTGGCAAGAAAAATGTGGCCAAGCGCACAAACCCCACAATATATTTTAAAATATATTGTGGAGACTCAAACTTCGCGCTACCCTTGAGGCCAATACCACATGAATTTGATGAGATTAAATCAGCAGCTGCCCCTACCTATAAGGATATAGTGGTTAAAACCTTCCCACTACCTAAGGCTATATTTACCTGGAATGGACCAGCAGTTATAACAACACAGAGAGGAGAATTTGCTTATCACCTCCCTCAGGTGATACACCTACCTTGGCGCACTAGGTTCAGCACTATACCAGCCCTTAAAAACAAAGGACTGTACTACTCCATGCTTCTCCAGAATGATTGTGGCACCAGCCCGGTGACCATGACAGCACTGGAAAATACAACAGATATAATTATTGACGAACAACAGGAGGAGACCGCAAGGTCAAACATGCAGACTATTGCTAATTTTCTAAACCACCAGCCCTCCCCGGTGACTGTGGAAACAGCCTAGACTGCCCACAGCCTAGGTTGCCCCCAGTCCACCACCAGGAGACAACACATCAGAGACAGTATTCAGAACTTTTCGGACAATTTGCCGGCCCTGAAAAGGGCCTTTGGGATGGCGGGTTTTTACACCCTAGGTTTCAGTCAGTCGGGATCCTACCACAGATCCTCGGGTTCAACATCAATGGGAGAGTCCGGGGCCGAGTCCGAGCCATACATATGGCCGTGATCCTGCTCCCACTCAGCGAGCCGGGCCTCCAGCATTCCCAGTCCATACTCGGCAGCCGTGGATGGATTCCCGGATGCCGCAAGATCGAGGAGGGATGCCGCCAACAAATAATCCCATAGCACTCGCTCCCGCGGCCCTAGGTTATAATCCATGGGCCAGAAACCCATACTGCCCAAGGCCCTAGTCAGAAGGGCCACAGTGGCCCCCCGACGCAAGGCTGAGCCCAGGAAATAATGGCAGGAGTAATTACAGACCATCACATCACCATGCTCTATGATCTCTTTGAAGTTACTCACTATGTACCCATAATGGATGGTCTGGTTAGACTCAACCAGGGCCCTAGCTGGACTCCCCACCTCCATCACCTGGGGGACAGGCAGAGCAAAGAGAGCTTGTAGGTGGGCCATGGTACTACAGCAGTGACTTCCAGAGAGGAACTGATGCTCCAATACCAGCCACACACTCCTTAAATGGACACACACACCCCCCCCCCCACCCTGAACTGTCCACTGACACCAAGCTAGGCACTGCCACAGACACATGCCAAAATCTGGCACCTAACACCTCAAGTGCCACCACTGCATGAGCACACCAGGGAGGAGACTCACATCTCACTCCTGACACACCTCCACTGTCAATGAAATTATAAAAGTATTAGAAAAAAAAAAATTATATACACAGCCACTTGTTGATGTATAATATGAAAATCTATGGTATTCTCACAAAATCAATGATTAATGCGCGCATATACGCGCAAAATTGCGAAATTGCAAATTACAAATTGTAAAATTGTACAAATCTAACATTAATATACATGAATGCAGGTAGATAACTAAGACAGTTTTTGTACCCACTAGCACTTGTATACTATGCCAAGGTTTACTTAAAGTAACACACTTTAGGTATCCAAGAAAATTGTTGGAAAAATGAATGAAAAAAAAAAAAAAAAAAAATTGTTGAGAAAATTGTTGACATAAAACATGTTTACTTAAGATACTCACCAAATAAATCTCTTTCAGGGACACATACTCAAAAGGCTAGGGGAAAAGTCAATTAAGCAGCGGCCCACTGCCGAAATTGCCAATTAATACACCCATATAGCAAAATCAATGAGTAACTCAGAGACAAACAAGCCCATTGTACATGAAGTACTTTGTTTTTCCGGCCCTCGGAAAAATTTGTCTCAAATCCCACAAATTGAATAGTGTAATCTAGATTGTACGTTTGTACCCAATTTGCACACTAAAATTGTATGTTGCACACCAGATTGTACGCTCGTACCCAATTTGCACACTAAAATTGTATATTTGCACACCAGATTGTACGCTTGTACCCAATTTGCACACTAAAATTGTATGTTGCACACCAGATTGTACGCTTGTACCCAATTTGCACACTAAAATTGTATGTTTGCACACCAGATTGTACACTTGTACCCAATTTTGCACACAAAGATTGCATGTTTGCACACTAGATTGTAAGTTGTATCCAATCTACATTTGGATTATATGTTGCACATTATACTGTATGTCTGTACCCAATTCATACACTGAAGTCAGATTTTTTAGAAATCAACATTTCTAGGTGTATCCAAGCTGTACGCAAAATTATATTTGTACATACAGAAACTATCAATTGAACGCAAAATTATACATTGGCATACTAAAATTGCCAAATGCACGCGAAATTATATATTTGCACACTAAAAATGCCAAATATACGCGAAAATTATATATTTGCACACTCAAATTGCCAAATGTACGCGAAATTATATATTTGCACACTAAAATTGCCAAATATACGCGAAAATTATATATTTGCACACTTAAATTGCCAAATGTACGCAAAAATTATATATTTGCATACTGAAATTGTCAATTGAACGCAATTACACGCGAAATTGTAAATTTGCACACTGAAATTGTCATTTATGTTCAATTTGCACGCTAAATTGAATATTAAATGCCAAAATTGCACACTATTTGCCAAATTGTATGTTGTACATAAAAATGGAAAATTGTACCCAAAATTGATGTTACATAAGCAAATAAGCTCTGGTATAGTAAGATATAGAAACTCGGAAATGTACTTATACCCAGGAGAAAATTGTTTATACTGACAAAGCTCTACCACAAAAATTGCATTTGAAGCACTCCCCATTACTTCAAATCCTCTTACAAAACAGTATATAACTCCAAAAATAAGGTAAAAATTGTATAAATTGTACATTCCCTCGGCGAAATGACGGAGTTTCGCATTCTTTCGGGGGAGAGGGAGTATTCTATGATATACCATTTTATTATTCCATAAATTGTAACATATTTTGTATTAATCAAAGAAATATCTATGAAATTAATACATAGGTTGGTTCTAAGAGCTATAAGAGCGCTCAAACTTTACATAAGAGCGTTCATGCCCCACTGCACACCAGCCACAGTCAGTTAGACTAAGTTTATGACATCAAAAGGTCCGACCTAATGGTTCACTGCACAATATAATAAGAATAAGGGTCTCAGTGTGCGACCTCATGGTTCAATGCACAAATTAATAACTTGTAAGTGAATGCAACCGGCCGTCACGGGTGCCTGAGCACCGCTGACGCCGTCATGAGTGTCTGAGCACTCTAAGGACTGAACAATGGGTTACATAAGCACGACGCCATAACCTTCCGGTCGCTCTAGCGTCGCTCCTGAGCGACCTAGGTCAGATATCAAAAATTCTATGGAAAGCCCATAATTAGACGGTCAGAATGAGCCCAAGATCAAGGCTGAACTCCCAGTATTAAGGAAGTTACGCCATGGAGACTGAATCGACCTCCGAGTGAGCTACAGACAAACCGGCGGGAGTTACGCGCCTATCCAGCGGGCATTATAATCTTGGCACATTCAGCTCTGCGCATGCCCAAAATGGCGGTTATACAAGCATAAACGGCCGAGATATGAGGGTCTAAAGATGCAGAACCGACCAAGACAATGGGGGCCATAGCGGCGTCCATGGGGGTCCTTTGTCCCCCTGTGACACTTGAAAGGGTCCCCTCAAACAATTGTAGAGTTAGGCAGATGCTGCTGGCTCCAGTCAGTCTGGAGGTGCTTTTCCAAGATTTGCTACAAATAGCCTGTCTGCACCTCCAGGAGGTCACATCACCAAGAACCGCTCTAGAGGTAACATCTCCAGTCATCTCCTGCTACCTGCTATACCACTGCACTATGGTGAAACTATGCTAGACAGGCATTGGTTTCCTACCATTAGTGGCCAGAGGCTATCTTCTTCAAGACTTCCACCAGAGGGTAAAGTTATCCATTATTACATTATTCCTCTAAGCAGCAGGTCAGGAGCTAGGTGTGGGAACCCACCTAGAAGTATGCTGGACACTGTATTATTAATACCTCACAGGTGGAGTGGAACTGAACATTGTACTTTATAAATTACTGTATGTTTACTGTATGTACTAATTACCTACATACCAACTACTGTATGATTGATATTTCTTACATGTTGCCTAAAGCTGAATAAACCAGTGACAACTGGGAATAACACTATTTATAAGAGCCTTGAGATAATTACTCCTTACACCACTAGTCATATGATATTTCTCATATGACAACTTGATCATGCCAAACTCTACCATGACACTGGATTCCTCTTGTTAGTGCCATTGTCTATATCCAGTGTGGGTGATCATAGGTAACACACTACGACTACTCTGTACGATCAGCACTTAAGGCAATAGGGTTTAGTAGGGCAGTCATACCAGTGCAATTATTAGTTACCACTAGATGCAGGGCTGTAATGACATTTAGCTGAGGGATCTTAATACGACAGATGTCTAATTGTCTAATTGTCCTCATTGGTATATTGTTCACGTATGCATGATATGTTATCTGGTGGGATGAATCCTGCAGAAATTGATCGGGTAGATGATGGCAGATGACTGTGTTCGGAACGCAATGGCAATTCATCGCGCATGGCTCGATGAATTGCCATTAAACGCATTGAATTTTGAAGAAAATTGATAGATTCCCAGATTTTGGCGTATGATAGAAAGACTCTCTTTGTGGACACAAATATTTTCAGATAGAGTTTGGACATTTTTCAAGCTCGGAAGCGTACATACACTGACTACAGTGTACCCTTGGCTCAATCCCTGGTGATTCTTTTATTTTGGGTAATAAGTAAGAGTTACATATTCATTTTTATGGTCGTCTCGTTTGAATACAAAATGATGTTTCATTAACTTATGCGTTCCCTCACCAGCCCTTCTCCCGAAATGCAGTGTAACCTCATAAAAAACCTTGTAAATTAAGTGTTTCCGTGAATCGTGGGATATTACATTGGAGGAGTACATTAACGCTCTATCTGCTTTAGTGATTGACGGGTAATGCATGAACACATCTAGCCCATTTTCCTTGTTTATTTTAATGTGCCCCTTTAGAACAATTTGGTGCTTGTGAACTGTGGATCTGTGACAATGCCTTCCTTTGTTCTCACATTGGCATAGAAACACTTCAGAAGGTCTGCAACAGCTGGTTTGTCTTTCTTCTCAAAGTCACCATCTTCTCCTATGTCTATGAGCCAGGCTGAATAAAAAAAAAATAATAACAGTTGTTATATATATAAGAAAATATAAATTTAGTCTTCTATAATGCTTAAATATAACGTTATACCACTACTACTAAATATAGTGAAACGAATAGTAAATGATCCCTGCATCAGGTGCTCTGTGCTTTCACATACATGTTCCATGGCAAGGTGGCGCCTCCCGGTACCATGAATAAAGAATTCATTGCGACCTGTCAAAAGTATTATCAGCTTTTGAAGGCATCTCCAGTTCTCGCAAACTATCAGGGTCGACATTGCCAAATCTTTTCTCTTTGTTGATGTCTTGTTTGGGTCTGGGCAGGGTGGGTATTTTGAAGTCGTCTGATCCCAAATCTAGGTTGCTGAGTTTCATACATTCCACATTTTCAATCCCCTTTATCCCTCACCCGCCACTCCCCTCTCCTTCCCCAAGACCACTGAGTGGTTTCACCAATACTATAATGCGAGTGCCTGGAGTCTTGAACTTTTCTGATTTTTCTGATCTATCATGTGTGAATACGATTGTTAGAAGCTATTTTCTCTGCTTGATGGTCCACTGAAGATAATATTTTTACTTGCCGCCGTACCAATTGTCAACATAGGAGGCTGAAATGTGGGCCCAGATGGCAGAACGGCCAGACTGAATTCTGGTATTTAACTTTAGACCCAATAAAACCTTTAAAAAAAAAAAATCTCGCAGTACTTGTTACAATCCGGCCATTTGTTAGTAGTTGCACATCATATTCATGATATCCTCTGTCTTTCACTGCCACCACAAACAATTTGATCCACTCGTTTTCATGCAATACTTGTACAAAGTTGCCTGTCTCTAATTTTGGTCTCCACACCATTTTGACAAATTGAACCTGGGAAGAAGCCACTGTTGTGGAAATCTCTATGTTGAGGAGGTAGTAAAATATATAGGTCAGATGCCGGCTTTCGGTTTAGTTTTAAGCATGGCGATAGCGACATGGTTCATATCGTCTCCCATTGGATTCTCTTTATTTCTTCTTTAAAATCGTAATGGATACCTTAAAGGAGAACGTTATCTGCAAAATGGATATACAATACAACTACTGTATGCTGGATTTGTTATAAATTGTCTCCAATTCTTCACAATTCGTTGTAAAAGATGGAGGTCATCGACCCGCACTGGGTGAGTAGAAGTGTTAAGCCATTCTTTACCATCGCCGCAACAGTCTAGTGGTAGGACTCTAGCTTTTGAAAATGGCCGTCTTGGTTTGATCCCCCAAAGAAGAGTAGGGTTTAACTATGTCCTACAACTTGTAAGGTGTGCCTGATATCCATGGATAACAGGCACTGGGTGTCTGATATCCATGGATATCAAAATGGTTTATTGCCTGCAAATATCCAAATGGCCTGGCAATATCCAGAAAAAGCACCCAAAATCACAGAAATGTTGTAATAACAATGTATAGCATGATGTACCTCTGTCACACTAAATGGTCTCACCCCTAAAGACCTACTTGTTTAGACAAAAATAGGCAGGGGGCGATCGTTACATTGCGTGATACCTAGAATGACAGGTCTCTTGCCAATCATCAAATCTGTCTGCTCTCTGATAGGAGCATTGCATGCTGGTAAATTGTCTGCCATTTCAAGGGAGAGTTGTAGGCATCATTTATGTAAGTACTTTTTTTTATTGATGAAGGATAATGGGGTACTGTGCTAAGGTGACACTTTCCCTTGTGAATTCTCTTACTCAATGTTTGTTGCTCCTTTTAGGATGCCATTACAGGTTTGATGATTTGTTTCAAATCTTTTCAGTTGTTCTAAAGCAAATTTGGGAACTAATTCTTAGTCCAAACACTATTAAATCAACAACAATATCTGATAACTTCTTTTGACAAAGCATTGTCCCCTATGGACACCATGTGACTCACCTCAAGCTGGGCTGGTGATGACTGAAATCACTCGCTAGTAGGAAGCTGATGAACCACTGATCAGTGACAGGCTATATAAGTAAACAAAATAAACTGACAGACAGCGTAGGGGCAGTATTCTTAGCCCTCCCCGGCTTTCTAGTTCTAATAGAGCTTGGAGTATGATTATTTTGTTCACTATTCATCCCAAATATTTCAAATCACTGCACACTGGGGGCTGACGGGTTGCCCCCATCGCTGCGTGTGATGTCATGATGTCATGACCTAATTGCACTTAAAATGGGGCTGGCCATCACAACCTGCCTATAGCAGCAGCGTGATGAAAATCAAAATACTGATGAAAAATCACATAGCATTAAGGTCCAGGCTGCAGGCTTGAGGCACTTGATTTCGGTCCATAGGGCTGATGCATAACATAGTTGTATTCATAATACAATGGTTTTTGAGAGACTCATCCAGAAAAGCAAATGCAAGATTGCTGATATCATGTCTGTCTAGATTCCTTTCATCCCCTTCTACTAGCTATAGATTAAAGTTTTTGCTAAATAGTGACAATGCCAACACATCAGTCTCACTGGACCTCACGCTGATATTGTGACACCAATTTTCAGGTTAATTATCTTTCTTCTATGGAAAGACTTCTTTTTTGTCTTTTTGTTGTCGTCGTTATTGTTATTGTTATTGTTGTTGTTATTGTTGTTGTTATTGTTGTTGTTGTTGTTATTGTAGTGGTCAGCGGAAAATGTCTTGGAGAAACCGGGACTCAAACCCGGGACCCTCCAACTTCAAAGTGGCTGCTCTTCCTCTGAGCTATTTCCCCTGGCCTGACATTCTCTACCTTCCATCCACACCTGGATCGGTATGATACACACTAGGGGGGCAGTGATTACCCGGAGACCCGCCCCTGGGGGTCTGCCACCGAGTACACAGAAATACTGCCCCTACACTCCTCCCCATCAGCTTCAACCAACCCTGCTCCTCCAACCCAACCTCCAGCAGGTGACTAGTTCACCCGTAGCAGGCTCAAGTGTTATCTGTATCATACCGACCCAGTTCCCGAGTCCTCAATCCATGATTGCGTTAAGATACGGGGTTCCCGTACCTTCAATCCAGGATTGTGTTAGGATGCTCGGTTTCTCCACCAATGTAGTGGTCAGTGGAAAATGTCTTGGAGAAACCGGGACTCGAACCCGAGACCCTCCAAATTCAAAGCGGCTGCTCTTCCTCTGAGCTATTTCCCCTGGCCTGACATTCTCTACCTTCCATCCACACCTGGATCGGTATGATACACACTAGGGGGGCAGTGATTACCCGGAGACCCGCCCCTGGGGGTCTGCCACCGAGTACACAGAAATACTGCCCCTACATTATTATTATTATTATTATTATTATTGGTATTATTATTATTATTATTATTATTATTATTATTATTATTATTATTATTATTATTATTAATATTATCATTGTTGTTGTTGTTGTTATTATTATTATTATTATTATTATTATTATTATTGTTGTTGTTGTTGTTGTTGTTGTTGTTGTTGTTATTATTATTATTATTATTATTATTATTATTATTATTATTATTGTTGTTGTTGTTATTGTTATTGTTATTGTTATTGCTATTATTATTATTATTATTATTATTATTATTATTTATTGGTGCTTTCGTCCCATAAAAGGGTCGTTTTTCTGGACACCCTACAGTCTTACCATGCCTTGTGGACGAGTAGAGCAAACATCAGTAGTAAGTGCATAGGTAAAGATCGCATTTGGGATATTCATTCATGGCAAAGTGCATGGAAAGGCACTGATAGATGTAGTGTAAATAGACAGCAAGAAAGAGTAATGTCAAAAAACTACAATCTTAATGTATCATAATCATATGTGATTTATACAAAATTCATTTACAAGGGCTTTGAACGCCCCTTTATTTGGTATTGGTTGTTGTAGGTGGTCAAGTTGATAATTTCATGTCCCGGTAATAGGGACTTTTTTCATAATGACTAGAGTGTGCACATCTATGGGCAAAGAGAATTTTTCTGTTAACTCTAGTGTGCACTTCGTTTTGCTCTAGGGCATAACCATTTTTGTCTCTATCCCTCATTATGCATACCAGCTGTGCATTATGCAGCATTTTTGTATCACAATCTTCATGTAACTCAGCTAACCCTAACATTCTCTTGCAGACGGATACATAGGCCCTGATTCTGCATGCGCTGCAGTTTCAGCAGCTCAGCCTGGATACCACTATCGGTATAGAAAGAGCAATAATCAAGAGTCGGTGAAATCATGCTCTTGTATAATGTTAAACAGTGTTTGCCATCTAGGTATTTCCTGATTTTGTTCAACTTATATAGCTTGTTTCCCATGTTCTTTTTTACCTTATTTATGTAAACATTGATGGTTAGACGACAATCTAGCTCTACACCAAGGTAATTATAGCTATTGTAAGTGGGAAGTACCTTACATCCCATGCGTAGATTCGGGCCATCTAGTCTGTCCAGGTTGGATTTACCAATGAACATGCTAGTGCTTTTTCCTGCATTAATAGTCATGTAGTTCTCTTGACACCATGTTTGAACTCTTGCTAGGTCGGTTTGTAGCCGGGCATTTGCCTCTTGGCCATCAGGATGAGCAACATAAACAACAAGGTCATCAGCATACATTACACTTTTACAATTTAACAGTACTCCAGGGAGGTCATTGACGTGTATGGTTTGTTTGGCTCCTTTTAAAAGATAAAGAGAAGTGGTATTGAAGTTCGCATTCTTGCCATAGCGCCATTACTTTAAACATTGAGCCGTAGATATTGCAAATGTGGATAACCACAAAAGGAGCACAACTGTAGAGGCTCTATATTTAAAGGAGCATGCAGACTGTTCTGTCTAAAACATTCATGGTTTCTACTGGCAATCCTTTTGTCCAGGTCCCTTTTGTCCAGGTCCCTTTTGTATTGTATCTGACGAACAACTGGATATTGAAAACTTTTGAATTATTTGACAGTTAAACTTTTCAGTATAACATGATGCTTTTCCCTGAGTATTCTGCATTGTCATTTTAGAGCATTGCTGATGGCGTAAATGTTCAGACAATGAATAATGCAAAAATACCCTACAGCAGTACCTGCTATGTTGACATTAATAGTAATAGCCTAGTGGAAGGGATTTTAAAGTTGCAGACTTGAACAATTCACTTAATTTCGAATGGCTCTCGAATCACAGAAAATTAATTTAAGGTGTGTTGGAAAGAAAGTAATGTATTTTTATTTAAGCACACATTTCAATGCTCCAGTCTCTAAAAAGAGTTAGCATACTTACCATCAAATGCACTTGACATTTCCAGTACAAGTTGTTTTATTCAGTGTTGGTTATTCCGCTCAGGTAGCTACAAGTTGAAAAAAGAAACCGTTTAGTACTTGTTGCTTGCATAATAAGGATTCTGAGATCTTAATTGCATTGCCTCAATAGCAAAGGTCTTGTTCCTTAATGATCTGGAGCTTGATTCAAAACATCCTGGGATCGCAACCCCAGCGATCTTAGTGTAGGCACATATCATAAGACCTGGCCGGTTTACCCTACTAATGCAGTGGTTGCAGGCCTCTCAGGAATAGCAAGTCCTGGGATCACTTCACTATTCCTTTCCAGCACTAAGATCACTGCGATCTTAGTGAAAGAATTGCATAGTGGTTTCACCTGAGTACAAGAGCACTTACAGGGAACACTCCTGATCGAAAGAGTGAGTAGCCTGCTGCATACATATAGAGGGGAGGGAGGATGTTTGCTGAGTGTGCTTGAGCACTCTAACACTGTTAATTTGGTGTTTGGCAACCAAACACCAGTGTTTAGGATCTAAACACATATCTGAACACATTCTTGTCCCACTTTTCTAAACACATTTTTTGGCTAAAAGCGTTTAACTTTAAACACGTTTAGCTATCAGGCATTTGATTTAACAAGTGTTTAGTTGTGATAGGTGTTTAGCTTTAAGGTGTGCAGCATGAATAAATGTTTAGATTGGTAGTGTTTAGCTTTAGGAGGTGTTTAGATACATAGTGTGTAGCACTAGGAGGTGTTTAGATACATAGTGTTCAGCTTCAGGAGGCGTTTAGATACATGGTGTTCAGCTTAGGGAGGCACTACCTTTGGGCCATGGGCTTGTTCACCAGGGTGGGAGGGGGGCTATGGCTGAATCATTTCATTTTTATTTTTTTTTCATCATTTTTTCATCATTTTCATCTTTATTACTGTAGCTGGATACCACCATATTCATTTTCCATGGTAAAACTGCAAGAATGATACACACAATACAGATAGGAGTAAAAGTGCAAAAGAGGCAGGAGGAGTTGCTAGTAAGCTAGGGGTGGTCCTTGGAGGCTTGTACATGTGAGAAGAGGTAACAGGAGTGGGTACGGAGGTAGGGGTGGTCCCTGGAGGCTTGTACATGTGAGAAGAGGTAGGAGGACTGGGAAGGGAGGTAGGGACGGTCCCTGGAGGCTTGTACATGAGGGAAAAAGGTAGCAGGAGTGGGTAGGGAGGTAGGGACGGTCCCTGGAGGCTTGTACACAAGGGAAAAAGGTAGCAGGAGTGGGTAGGGAGGTAGGGACGGTCCCTGGAGGCTTGTACATGTAAGGAGAGGTAGGAAGAGTGGGTAGGGAGGTGGGGGTGGTCCCTGGAGGCTTAGACACGGGAGGAGGAGTAGGCCTCCCATACCTCCCTATACCCCCTCCTCCCATGCATCATGCCCCTTAGGTAAAAAAACAACAAACAGGAAAAAAAACACAAAAAACTACTGAGTCATCAGGAAACTGGGTGATATACAACTATAAAAACAAGGATACTATCCTTTTACTCATTTCATACATATTATACTTATCTTATCTGCTTATGATTCTTATTAGATGGCTAAACACCTGATGTTTATCTTTCAAATACATGTTTAAGACTAAACACATAGAGACTGGATGTGTTTAAACTCAAACACCTAAACAATATGGTGTGTAAGTGCTTAGGTGTGTAAAAAGTAGGTGTGTAGTTTTCAGGATTAGAATCTGATCATGTTTAGCTGTAAGTGTTTGAAAATCATAGATGTGTAGGAATCATACACCATGTAGATAGTGTGGTATGTTTAAACACACACCTTTTTGCAGTGTAGGGCTACTCATGCGCTAAGTGCACTGTAAGATAATTCTTCCCTTCTCTCTCTTTGTCCTGGGGGGAGGGCACAATGGTTCTAATAGGCAAGCATAAATCATACATTCATGGGAACAACTCTTGAACACTGTATGTGGGTCAACTGTACCCCTCTTTTGTTAGCCCATATGGGGACAGGGAATGATGATATAAACACTGTTGTGAAGAAAAGTGGCTCCACAGCTATTCCTTCATTTTGGGACTCTTACCCCTGTGCCCAGTCAGTACTTCTTGGAATAGTGTAGATGGGCTGAGGCTAAGATCGATGCGATCTTAGTGCTGGCTAGGAAATGTGAACGCAGTCTAATCTTAAGATCGCTTAATAGGATAAGGTAGAATAATTCCTAAGATCGCTGAGGTTGCGATCCCAGGATGTTTTGAATTAACCTCCTGATGTCATACCTCAGAGATATGTCTCCAATCTCAGATAATTGAACCCCTGGGAACTCATTAGTCGACAAATATGACATACAAACTCTTCCTGTTGGCCTCATTAGATGGTTCAGATCCACAGATGTTTTCGTTGAAATCTCCCATTGTGGACTATTTATGTTGATTACTTTTGAATAACCGATTTCTGACAGCTGACAATAGACAAATACCAGAGTTAAAATCTTCCGTCAAGAATGAACTCACAGATATATGCCTGATTATTCATGTTATTATTCATACAAAACCAGTATACGTATTCAAGCTCTGTAGAATTCAAAGTCCAATCCCAATGCTCCTTCAGAACATGTGCCGTACATTGTTGTTTTTTATGTGCCTATTCTCATAGCAAATTAATATATAGCATGACATACAACTCTGTGTGTCTAAAAGATTTCATAGCCTATAGATCTATTCAGTAAGACAAGAGGAGGGCAGGATATCATCACATTGCATGATGACTGAAATGACAGGAAACTTGCTAATCATAAAATCTGTCTGGTTTCCGATTGAGGCATCGCATGTTGGTGTTCTGTATAGGATTGGGTTGCTATCTTTCAATTAGGTCATCCTATTATCAAGGAAGGATATGATTGGCAATGTTTTGAGCTGACACTTTTTTTTCTTTACTAATTTCCTGTTGTTGCTCTTAGCATACCATTGCCTGCCTTTTCCATCAATTTTCTAATAGTTCCTTAAATGACTGCGCTATGCATACTAAATGTAAAAGAGCATTTATTGAATCAGCAGACAATGAGCCATTTCACAAAATGTGATGCACTTAGGGAATATTCCCAATTGTCACCTTTAGTCTGTAATGGCTTGAGAGACCAGAAAATGAGTGCTTCTCTAAATAGTACACTTAATTCTGAATCTAATAGTGATATCCTCGTGAATGGGATTTTAAATATGAATTTACAGATGTGACAATTATTAAAAAGTTACTCAAAACAGTTCAGTTATCACAGCTCACTAGCAGTGAGCCAAAGGCAGGGATAAGGACATGCCTATATTAACATTCTTATCAATTCACCTTTTGAATTCTCAATCAGATTCCATTAGACTGGAAGCAAATATTTGAAATATAAATATTCTCTGCATGATCTAATTTCGTCTTCCTCACCCATTGAAGGGAATTTATCTAGATAAAACAACTTCCATCTACATGAGGATTAATCTTTTTCTTTCCATAACTGACTGCAGAGTCTCTCATATCTATTGATAACTATATGCTGACAACTTAAATTCTAAATGGATTCAATAGTAAGCCTGGATGAAGTGAGAGGAAACTGAATAACCAATTCAATTTAGACAGCCACTCGAAATGTGTTCCCAACTAATCCTCTCCCAATTCCACTTAGAAATATTACATTCAACATGTCTGATCATATCCATAGTAAGATGGGACAATAATTGCATTTCAACACACAGCTGTGAAAGGCAGCTGTCATGAAGTCATGCATTTTCTGAAACAATTTAACTCGAGAAGGCTACTAGAGGCTGAAACGTTGTGATCTGATGAACAACATGGTATAATAAAGCCTACACAAATTGATTTCTTGTGTCTAGTTGTGTCTTTTATTTAATCATAATTCAACTTTTAAATGATCTTTGAAGTCCAACTTTATTTGATTTGTCCATAGACTGTAAAGACGTACTAGAACTAATGAAATATTTCAGATCAACATATAACATACGTTGTATGTGAAATAGAACCATTCTTAGATCAAAATAAGTGAACAATATTTAGGGCATATTTCAGGTTTTCTATGGCAATGGTTATCTCAACAAGGTTGTATCAATGAGGATTTAGTTGAAAGAACTGCTGTGCTGACAAATTAATTACCTCCCTTCACACAGAGGAATCGCATATAAAGATTCTGATGTTGACTTTATTTTGAAGGTCAATGAGCTTTCATAATCATCTGCTGCAGCTGATAATCATCTGTATTCTATACTTACTACACTTACTGAAACTGAACCTGTCATGTCTTATGTTCTCCTGAATTCAAATATCCAGTCCCACCACTTTGTAATTCATAATACAGTGAACAATCACATAGACCACAATTTTACACCACTATTAGTAAGATACCTAACGACAAATGTCATAATTCTGAGAAGTGCTTACAATATAGGCCCTCCAAGATCTCAAGTGGTCCCCGGGAGTCATATAGATCAATAAAAATACCAAACATAATTCCTTCAGGCCTGGTTAAACGAAGCTCATTCTGGATAAATAACTGGAAAAGATTGACTGCAAAGCTTTTACAAATGGCTTTAACCTTCTGGTAATTGCAAATTACCGGTAATGGCAAAACACTTCATAATATAAATTATCGTACATTCTTCCTTTTAGCCCCTTAAGCCTTTTTATCCATATTGTAGGCCTGGGTAAAAAGGAAAATGAGTAACTGGTGATGGGAGCTATGCCATATTTGCTAGTTTCTGGGTGTTTTGCCTTTTTATTCATATTGTAGGACTGGGTAAAAAGGAAAATGAGTAACAGGTGATGGGAGCTATATATGCCATATTTGCTAGTTTCTGGGTGTTTTGCCTTTATATCCATATTGTAGGCCTGGGTCTGCCCCAATGTCATTATGACCATATTCAATACATTCAGAATGATGTCAGTCCAGACTTTATAATTCAGATTTGCATCCTCTGGTAATTTTGTTCAGGAGATCTCAGTAACATTGTCAAGTCAATGTTTGATATATATATATATATATATATATATATATATATATATATATATATAGTGTTAATCCAAACCTTGCTCTTTGTGTTCATTCCACAATCGAATCCTTATCATTAAAGCATACAACCAATTTCATTCGGGAAATTGAAATACAATGGGGTTCAGAATGAAAGCAAGGATGGGGTGTGTGCTAATTTAATAACCAACATAATTTTCTAAGGTCTTCCCAAAGTCTAGTCAATCTTTTTCCATGTTCATTAGTGGTACATCAATAGAAATTTTTGCAGCAGGCAATACATGTTGCTTGCATACTGGGCCCCTACTTATCACATCTTGCAATTGGTTTGTTACACTGTTAGTCTCACTCCGACAGGTTCACTGATGTACCTCTGTTATCAATTTTCATTGTCTATATTATAAAGGCATGCATAAACAGTTCTACTCACTCATTAACGACAGTTGTGAGGCAATCATAATAATGACATTGCATATAATGTGATTATCAATTTCATGCAGTTATCTCATTACAGTTATTATATTAATAATATCAAAAGAGTGAAGACAATTTAGAAAGTTAACATTATAAGGGAAATGAGATTGTGCAGGTGATACCTTGTAATTAGCTCAACATTTTATCGAGTAATGTCAAACAATACATTCCTGTATCAAGCTAATTGTTTTACAGTTAGAGGGCAGACTGGCAGTAAAGATAGTCTATGCAGTCTGTTGTTGTACCCATTTTGCTTGCCTTCATACAGGAATATATCCTTACAAGAACAGGCCTCTAACACTGTAATTATAACAAATAGTCTCATCCTAAAAGTTATCTTACTAATCATGTTGGTGTAACTAAGTATTGAATATCAAATTGTGCTTGATTAAGCTATCTGAGTGTCATTGAATTACGTGTCAATGCAATGGGAAAACAAGATATATAGAATCCTGGAGTAAAATTGATGGGCAAAATTAGCTAGTGGACAAATTGTTGGTCTACCTCCTCAATAACTGTGAGGGCTCTCTGGAGTGGGGTAATTTGAATTCACTTACCTCTAATTAATTGTGTTACTGATGTGGTGAATATCAAGCCGGCCTGTCTGGACACTGAAAGACTATGTCATTTGTTATCATTAGATTGTAGTAGTTAGTAGTAATATGAGAAGGATGAATCTTTACTTTGATGTGTACAATAAGAAGCATGGTAAGCGGTAATGAAGTAAAGGCAGAGTTCTTCTGATGGTAAATTGATGCCTTCAGATGATACAGAAAGAGCATGGCTGAAAAGAGTGTTGGTTTTAGCTAAATACATAGATTGAACTAAACGACCGTGGTGTACGAGGTGGCCGATCCACCACGAGGGGAGACTCCCCTGAGGGGTGGATCGGCCACCGAGGACACCAGGGGAGGTTAGTTCTATATTTATAAAGTTATTCACATAAAATAAATTACTGATCTATATGGGTTATAATTCTATTCCATGAACAGACTGCGAATTGACCACATTGAAAAAGTCAACTTAAATGTCTTCTGATGTACAATGTGTACATTTTGTTTCATCTCATAAATCTTTAAAATAAGGACATTGAAGTGGCTCGTTCTCACCAACGTGATGCAACTTTTTCGGGGAGGTTTCTGACCGAGGTTTCTGACCGAGGTTTCTGACCGAGGTTTCTTACCGAGGTTTCTGACCGAGGTTTCTGACCGAGGTTTCTGCCCATTGACCAAAGTGCTCCAAACAGAAAAATTCTTTCGACTTAGGTGACAAGAAGTTTTCTAATATCTGTTTCAGAAGAAAAAAAAACTGAAACGCTTTTCTCTCCCCCTTTTTACCTACAGTTAAGCAAGCAATCCTAAGCTGTGTGAGCTTTCTGACCGGCAAATTAAAAACGTCCTAAAAAGCGGGTAATTTAAGTATTTAAGAGACAACAGAAAACAAACAGACTTTTTGTTAGTCCTTTCAGTCACTCACTTCTTCATGTGGTTTTAATTATATTATTTCTTTTATTTTTAAGTCCTTGAAGACTCCCGAAAGCTCCAGTATCGCACAGAAAAAATTTCCCTCTTTTTCTTGTTTCTGTCACGGTCCTGCTTTCAGTAGATAACTTGAACTTCTCTTTCCTCCTGTCAGAGTCATATCTGAAGAACGCCCTTGTGCTTTTGTTTCAGAAAAAAAACTTTCCTTTTTCTCTGTGAACGCTAAAAACCCCCGAGCAGAAACCTTGTCGGTCAGAAACCTTACAGCAGTCCTTCGGTCAGAAACCTCGTCGGTCAGAAACCTCGTCGGTCAGAAACCTCCTCTCCCGGGCAGAAACCTTGGCGTAACTGGATACATGTATGCTTGCACACACGTATGAACATGGACACAAACTTGCACTTAGTCTTTCATTTGTAGGGGGCATTGGCCTAGATCTATGAACTTTGGTGGATAACCAGATTCCCCCCCCCCCCTTTGAACAATGAATCAACATGTGTATACATTTGACTTCCCCAGTTTACGATCTTAACATTTATCACTTCACTTCTCTTGGTCAGAAACCTCCTTGATGGAATCTTTAGTCCACACTTCATATATGGTTATCAACTGAGATCAAACAGTTCTCCTCTTGTCTTTCAACTTGTGCTCATGCTTGATCTATTACATCGATGATAGTGACAGTCTTGCCTTTCTTATTCCCTCCTACATACCATGGTCAGAAACCTTGTCGGTCAGAAACCTTGTCGGTCAGGAACCTCGGCACAAAGGATAGATCATTAGAACTGTCTACATGTGAATCGCAACTTGTACTCTGAGACCTTCCTTTGTTTTTTTTTCTTTTCTTCCTCTCAGGTAAATTTATGTCTGAGGCAGAGACACGTATTAAAAGAACACTAGCTGTCCTCCGGTAAGAGCTTCATGTGGCAGACACGGGTCATGAAAGAACACTAGCTGTCCTCCGGTAAGAGCTTCATCTGGTAGACACGGGTCATAAAAGAACACTAGCTGTCCTCAGGAAAGAGGTGGAGGAGTCAGAGACTGGTTATAAAAGAACACTTGCTCTTCTCAGAGAAGACATCTGTCAGGCAGACACATGTTTTTTTTCACTAACCATGGTCCATTCTTAAATTGAAAGATAAATCTGGGTTTCCTAAGGTCTGACGTCACGGTTGAATCCCCAGTCCACATATTTCCTGAGAGATATTGTATCTGTGACAGCCCAGTCGTCGCTCGATGTCTCTCCGTCCAACAGCTCATTGACAAATTCTCCTTGTCGACGGGCTGCGGCTATTCTGTCGAAGTGGGCCCTCTCAGTGTCACTTAGGTCTTTATCAGGATAATAGTCAGAATCGGAGTCACAGGAGGAGGAGGAGGAGTTCTCCGAAGAGTAACCCTCAGACTGAACGTTGTCGTTGTCACAATCGCTGTCGCCAGGTGTAGGTGTAGGAGCAGGTGTAGTAGCAGGTGTAGGAGTACCTGTTGGAGCAGCTGTACGAGCAGACTGTGCAGCAGAAGGAGCAGGTGTACGAGGAGGTGTACAAGCAGACTCTGTAGCAGTAGGAGCAGGTGTCGGGGCAGACCCTGTAGCAGCAGAGGCACTCTTTTTCCTTCGCTTCGCTGACCGGCGTTTCCTTCTTTCTGCAGCACGACGTATGTTGAAAACATAGTCTTCCAGATGGCCGTACTCCTCATCACTGCTGAAGACCTCCTCTGTGATGCCGGGAACGTTGAAGCCTGTTGCGTCCTCGACTATGTCATCTTCTGGCTCAACTTCTGGTTCGACAGGAGCATCCTGGACAGTAACCAAAGGCATCTCTGTACCTTCATCTTCGGGTTCCCCCGTCGATCTGACTGTGCGCCTTTTCTTCCTCACGGAAGTAGCCTTTCGGTTTTTTCACAGGCTTCGCGTCCCAGGCGTCACATGTCGGCCGCAGGTCCCCGTCTCCCATGCAACACTCCTGGTAGCACGAAGTTCCTCTCAGGTAGAGCTTCTCCGCGAACACAGTAGCATGGTGGTAGTAAAGTATGTCCTTGACAGGGGGAGATTTCCACGACTTGACGAGATTCCTGGCAGATTCTACCTCTGCTGACTTTGTCCTTAGGAGGGAAAGCTTCACTGTCTCAGGTTATACCTGCTCTATAAACTCGTCAGCATTTTGAATATGACCTGACTTCTTTACTATGCGGTCAGCCATACCCTTCACAGCTCCCCCGATGCCATCACACGGACCTTTTCCGTGGCCCGCCTCTAGCCAATTCCATGTGATGCGTACGCCAAACAACCCAAACGCCCTCCGCAGCAGCTCGCAGGAGTACCTGTTTCTGTACTGTCACGTCGGGGAGTCGGTGACAAGGTGGATGTGCTTGAGGTTCGGTTCCACTTTCCTGATCTGATCAACAAGCTGTGTGATGAAAGTCAGTGTGGTCGGGAACGAGTGAGAAGTCACCTCACTGACACCTACATAGTTGACATTTTTCAGCTTCTCACTGTCTGGTACTCGGTGATAAACTAACATAGGGTGTAGAGTGATCTGGTCCTTGGCGAAGAAGGCGGAGGAAATCTCTCTCATAAAAGAAGTCGCCCAGTTCTCCACGTAGTCCATTTGACAGATGACATGCTGCTCAGGAAGATTTTCCTTCAGTTGGCGGATGTTCTCGTACTGAGCGACCACACGGGCTTGATGTTCCCGGAAAGGTTCCAGCTCAGCAAAGAAGTGCAGCTTGAACTGGTCCGACGTGAGCTTCTTCTTCACCAGGACGGTATGGTACACAGTCCTACCTTTGTATTTTCTCTCCTCTGTCTCCCAACGCTTAAAGCTGATTATAGAGGAAGGAATCAACTGCAGACGAGCAGTGACTTCACCGTCTGTCAACTCCAGGAGTTGTGAGGTGCGGTTTGGCAAAGCGTCCACAGCCTCCAGCAGCATCCCCATGTTAGCGTGCAGCTTACAGAGACAGATGGCCCTCTTCAGGAACACAGAGGTGCGCACTGTCCTTTTGTCTTGCACCTTGCAGAAACTAGGGAATGAGACAGTGAGTGCCGTCTCGACGACAAACTTCTTGTGAAGATTCCTGAGAGAGTCGACAAGAGCTACTACTGGGACAAAGTCTCCTGTTATTTTGCGGTAGTATTTCTTGTCGGGAAGCACATAACTGTTATCCTCTCGTCGCAGGAACTCGTTCACTGCCTTCTGCTTACTCTGGGAGATGTCCTTCCTAGACGTGGCCTTTCTTCTGACTTTAGTAGGAAACACGGAGTTCCGGCAAAGGCGAAGGGCTTTGGCTATAGCAGATTTCTGGCCGTACCTTTTCCTAGAACCGCCAGACCGAGCACTGAAAACTCTTTTCTTGGTGTCAGTGTCTATGTGTTTTAACTGCTCTTTAATTTCTACTAGGTGAATCAGCTTCTTCAGTTTCGATTCCTGACTGCCAGCTTCATCCAATTCCCTGAGCAGATGCAACGTCAGAGTTCTAACAGAGGTTTCCAGAGGGTCAATTTCCATCTGAGAACAGTCAGGATCAGGTTCATTTCTTGGAGGGGTGTCAGAAGGCTGCTGGTCGTCACTGGGACAAGGTGACGCCTGCACGGGGCCGACTGACACAGCCTGTTCCTCGTCGTCCGTGGACTGGCCAAACTGGTGGGTACTAGGGTCTACCCAATGGGGACACAGTTCAACTTCCGGGTAAGGGGTGTCAGAAGGCTGCTGGTCGTCACTGGGACAAGGTGACGCCTGCACGGGGCCGACTGACACAGCCTGTTCCTCGTCGTCCGTGGACTGGCCAAACTGGTGGGTACTAGGGTCTACCCAATGGGGACACAGTTCAACTTCCGGGTAAGGGGTGTCAGAAGGCTGCTGGTCATCACTGGGACAAGGTGACGCCTGCACGGGGCCGACTGACACAGCCTGTTCCTCGTCGTCCGTGGACTGGCCAAACTGGTGGGTACTAGGGTCTACCCAATGGGGACACAGTTCAACTTCCGGGTAAGGGGTGTCAGAAGGTTGCTGATTGTCACTGGGACAAGGTGATGCCTGCACCGTGTATATCGAGAGATCCTCTCCGTCCTCTTCATGGGGGGGCTCACCAGAGGAGTCTCTTGTGGTACCAAACCAATGCCGAGACTGTTCCTGTTGTGAGTCAGGCGTATCAGATTCCTGCTGGTTGTCGGTGAGACAAGGCGACGCCTGCACCGTGTATATAGAGAGGTCCTCTCCTTCGTCATCATTGGGGGGGTTGTCAGAGCAGTCACTTGTGCCACCTACCCAATGCCGAGACTCTTCCTGTTGTGAGTCTGGCGTATTAGATTCCTGCTGCTTGTCGCTGGGACAAGGGGACGCCTGCACAGACGTACATGACAGTTCCTGTAGGGACTCACTAGAGGGGGGTGACAACAGTGTTCTCCTCCTCCTGCCCGGTGCTCACCTGAGGGGAGGTGGCCTCAGAGTGAGTGGTGACGCTTTCACCCTGAAGGGGGGTGACAACAGCGTTCTCCTCCTCCTGCCTGGTGCTCACCTGAGGGGAGGTGGCCTCAGAGTGAGTGGTGACGCTTTCACCGTGAAGGGGGGTGACAACAGTGTTCTCCTCCTCCTGCCCGGTCCTCACCCGAGGGGAGGTGGCCTCAGAGTGAGTGGTGACGCTTTCACCCTGTAGTTGAACGTTGCTGACCTGTGGTGAGGAGTCATCGGTGGTGTCGGGGAGGCCTTGAACCTGAACACCAGCCACCACGGTCTTGTCCAGTACGGTGCTCGCCTGTTCGGAGGTGTCCTGACAGTGGGTAGGGAGGTGTGCTGGAGTTTTACCTGAAGAATCAATGTAACATAAGTCATGCTGAAGGAAGGACAAGGACGGAAGGCAGCCTAAACTTCAGAAAGTTAGTATAACTTAGCCGGACATGGCGGTCAGAAACCTCTTTGGACAACTTAGAGAGCTTGACAGTTACATTTTTCAAGACAAACAGCACGAGGATTTCTGACCGAGCAGAAACCTCGGTCAGAAACCTCGTCGGCCCTTTCAACATTGTTCTTTAAGGGTACCACGCGTTAGTCAAGTACTCGACGGAGGTTTCTGACCGAGCAGAAACCTCGGTCACAAACCTGGTGTGACTGGCGGACAGGTTAAGACATATAACGACACAAAGAGCAATGAGGTATGTACATGGAGGTTCAAGAAGCACTTCTGACAGATAAAATGTCTGATATCACTGCTCACCTCAGAAACCTTCTCTTAAAGAGAAGGTTTCTTACCGGTCAGATTTTCGTTAATAGTTTGCCACAGACGTACACACGCATAAAGAATTTATTCCTGTTTTTGTTTTTTTTAATTTTGAAAAGTAGCTCTGTTGCTCTCCTCTCATGACAGGGAGTATGACAATGGTTTAATAGGACACTTTTAAGCTGTAAAACTATGGGTGTTCCGTCTCTCCACAAAACCAAAAGTGAAGATTTCCTGTATACATGCGGGTCAGTCTACCGACAGATCGACGGGAGACTGGGGTCAGGGAACCCCTATACACAATAAAATTCAGTCATATTTTTTTCTTTATTGGGAGGGGGGCCCATACCTATATATTGCGGAAAAACAAGTCGCCATCCAATTCAAAGAGATTCTTCTTTAGCTCAAAGGGGGTACTTAAAGTGTAATCAGCAAAACAATGGGCAGGCTCCCGTTGATCCGTCGGTAGACTGACCCACATACAGACACAAACATGTATACATGTAAGTTAGTGGTGTTTTTCTACAAACTTGTTAACTTGATAACAATTGAACTTGAACCTTCAAATCAGATGAAACGTCAGCGGGATGACGCATTTCAGCAGAATAACCTCGGTCAGTTTAGTCGCTAAGAAGCTATATGATGACCGATTGTTACATGAACCAATATATCTTTACATGAGAAAAACAGTTCTTCAGGAAAACTCTTTAACATTGAAAGTTTAACATTTGAAGACATCCAACGGATAATGCTCCTACAGTCTGAGACGGATGGCAGTTGACTGTAGCATCCTAAGGCTCAGGACAGACGGGACAAATGACACCATGCAGCTCAGGTCCTATGACTGTAAACAAGGTTGCATTATGTTAGTGTTAAGCCAATTAATTATATTGTAACATGTTAAAAAACAATTAACCGGAGACAGCCGTTTCAAACGGCATGATTCATAGGTCAACCTATATACCAGGGATGTCCATCATCCGCCTGATTTGGGAATTTAAGGCATACATGTCATGTAAGTTAAAAGTTAGTGTTCAACTGTCAACGGGGTTTTTCTTTGAACAAACAGAACTTTGAAACTCTGAACGCTATTTATTCATACACACCGTTCTGGGTCTCTTGAGACCTGCACAGTTGTTCCTGATGGGGTGCAAAAAGTAAAGACATTGAAGGACTGAAATTTGTTTATCATTTCACACAACACGGTGTCAGCGGAAAGGAAAATTTGAAGGGGATCTGCCGTTTCCTGAGACTACTGTTAAATTAGACTAAGCAAATGAAGAGAAATAGTTGATAACCTTACCTGACACAGAGTTATTGGTGGCCAGGGGTGCTTGTTCATCTGCAGGTGCCACAAGTGTCTTATCCACCTGTACCCTGCTGACCTGTTGTGAGGTGTCGCCAGTTTGAACAGGGAGGGCTGTCACCAGAGTCTTTTCCTCCTCCTGCCCGGAGCTCACCCGAGGGGAGGTGGCCTCAGAGTGAGTGGTGACGCTTTCACCCTGAAGGGGGGTGACAACAGTGTTCTCCTCCTCCTGCCCGGTGCTCACCTGAGGGGAGGTGGCCTCAGAGTGAGTGGTGACGCTTTCACCCTGAAGGGGGGTGACAACAGTGTTCTCCTCCTCCTGCCCGGTGCTCACCTGAGGGGAGGTGGCCTCAGAGTGAGTGGTGACGCTTTCACCCTGAAGGGGGGTGACAACAGTGTTCTCCTCCTCCTGCCCGGTGCTCACCTGAGGGGAGGTGGCCTCAGAGTGAGTGGTGACGCTTTCACCCTGAAGGGGGGTGACAACAGTGTTCTCCTCCTCCTGCCCGGTGCTCACCTGAGGGAAGGTGGCCTCAGAGTGAGTGGTGACGCTTTCACCCTGAAGGGGGGTGACAACAGCGTTCTCCTCCTCCTGCCCGGTGCTCACCTGAGGGGAGGTGGCCTCAGAGTGAGTGGTGACGCTTTCACCCTGAAGGGGGGTGACAACAGCGTTCTCCTCCTCCTGCCCGGTGCTCACCTGAGGGGAGGTGGCCTCAGAGTGAGTGGTGACGCTTTCACCCTGAAGGGGGGTGACAACAGTGTTCTCCTCCTCCTGCCCGGTCCTCACCCGAGGGGAGGTGGCCTCAGAGTGAGGGGTGACGCTTTCACCCTGTAGTTGAACGTTGCTGACCTGTGGTGAGGAGTCATCGGTGGTGTCGGGGAGGCCTTGAACCTGAACGCCAGCCACCACGGTCTTGTCCAGTACGGTGCTCGCCTGTTCGGAGGTGTCCTGACAGTGGGTAGGGAGGTGTGCTGGAGTTTTACCTGAAGAATCAATGTAACATAAGTCATGCTGAAGGAAGGACAAGGACGGAAGGCAGCCTAAACTTCAGAAAGTTAGTATAACTTAGCCGGACATGGCGGTCAGAAACCTCTTTGGACAACTTGGAGAGCTTGACAGTTACATTGTTCAAGACAAACAGCTCGAGGATTTCTGACCGAGCAGAAACCTCGGTCAGAAACCTCGTCGGCCCTTTCAACATTGTTCTTTAAGGGTACCACGCGTTAGTCAAGTACTCGACGGAGGTTTCTGACCGAGCAGAAACCTCGGTCACAAACCTGGTGTGACTGGCGGACAGGTTAAGACATATAACGACACAAAGAGCAATGAGGTATGTACATGGAGGTTCAAGAAGCACTTCTGACAGATAAAATGTCTGATATCACTGCTCACCTGATGGACCGTCATCCTCTTCCATCACGAAGGACCGCTCGCTATAGCTGTGGTCCAAGGAAACGGCACATGCTCGACCTGAACCGACAAAATAAATGAGATGAATTAAACATGCTTCAGTAAATGGCAGTAAGAAAAAAAAGGGGGAAATATGCCTGTCTTGTCGCAGTCGTTCTCAGAGGTCAATTCACTGTCAGGAAACTAATTATAGACTCTTAGGCAGGATAACAACTTTGACTGGAGATTGGTACAGTACTCTGTCTGAAAGTAAATTGACGGTGGGACTTAGAAGACTAGTAAAAATTTCTGTGCTTTTGTTGACTTAAGGTGTGTTGGATGACCCTGGTTCATTTAAGTGTGGCAGACTGTCCGATAGCAGATGAAAGAGACGCAACTGTACTTACTCGACGCCGGGGCCTTCTTTGGCTCCGGAGAAGAGGAGCGAGACGAAGAGGGGGAACCACCACCTTCCATAAAACGGGACACCTGGAGAGATGGAGTATAGTCCGGGGACAAGCTCCCTTCGTCCGTAAAGGGTATAGGCATGTACTGGGGTCTCTCCTCGTCTGAGGAGGCAGGAACAATCTCGGTCTCTGAAGAACAGTAGGAAAGAGGACATGTTGTTTATTTCATGCAGAAAAAAATAAGCAGGTACAAATTATCTTTGTCCACCTGAAGAAATTTAACAGATATTTACACTTTTCAAGGAGGAACAGTGAAGTCTGGACATATATCGGTCTTCAATGGCTCGGTTCATGGAGCGATGAGTCACCTGTTCCACCTTACACATCTGATAACAACCAGAACTATTCAATAGTTTTAATGATTCAGGAAATAAACAGATCAAAGAACATGCCAAAATCTATCTGAAACACTGGTGGGCGGTTCATAGAGACAAAATTAACTGTCATGCATACCTTCCGAGGAATCGTGTTCTGCTTCTGTCTTAATGTTAAATACCGTCTCATCTGGTTTCTTTTAAAAAAAAAATTGACAATCAGAGGGAGGGCAAAGAAAAACCTACTGGCTGAAAAGCAAAGAAGATGTTATGTCGTGTCATGTACACAAATATGTTTAATACAGACGTCTTTCTATAGTTGGTTGTCGACGTCGGTCAGAAACCTCGGGCAGAAACCTCCGTCAGCAACCTAAGTCGAACCATTCAAACAGACTAGGAACTGTAGTACCTGCGCGAGCAGAAATCTCGGTCAGAAACCTCGCAAGATAGATGAAGGAATAGCATAAAACTTACCACGCTCAGCTGCTGATGACTTTGCCATCTTCGTCGGAGTAAGGGAGGCCAGCTCCTCTGGGGCCAAATCCTCTGGAGGCCATCTGAAGACTGCGGCGTTGCGACTCCTTCGGGTGGACACTCGACGCTGTTGATGCTGGCTGACACTCGGACTGCCTGCAGAAGATGACACAGACTTTCCCACGTCCCTGCTGGCGGCTGTACTTTGGTTTTGATTCAAGGCGGCTGAGGAAGAGCCAGGAGACGTACGTTTGCTTGTGCTTTGTGGTGTTGCCTTTTGTGCTGTTGAATGTGAGGCGGGGGAGGAAGATACAAGACATGTTGTCTGTTTAGTCGTTCTGGGTGTTGCCTTGGCAGCACTAGAACCTGTAGACTTGACTACGATACTCGTAGCTGTGGTAGTTTTGTCACTGTTGGAGGCAGGTGTGGCACTAGGTCGACCAGCTTTTGCTCCTGTGGGATGAGAGGATGTGGACTTGACATGAACTGTAGTACTTTGTTCACGATTCAAGGTGCCGGAGGAAGTCCCCGGGGACATCTTCGTCTTCCTCATGGCGGGTGTTGAAGTTGGTTGAGCACCTTTGGCTGCTGTGGGGTTAGTGGATGTGGACTTGACATGAACTGTCCTAGCTGTATTACTTTGTTCATGATTCGAGGAGCTGGAGGAAGTCCCCGGTGACGTCATCGTCTTCCTCATGGCGGGTGTTGTAGTTGGTCGAGTACCTTTGGCTCCTGTGGGGTCCGAGGTCGACTTTGCGAGACGACCGGCTGTAGTTACGTTACGATTCCTATCAGATGAAGTCCCAGAACATGTCGTCCCTTTGCTCGAGCTTGGTCTGCTCGTTTTTGGTGTCGCACAGGGTGAAGCAAAGGATGAGGAAGATCTTTGGTCTCGATGGGAGGCAGCGGACGACCGCGTCACAGCTCTTGTAGTCCGATCATGACCTGTCACAGGTGTCGACTCTGGTCCTGAAGAGAAAGAAGTCCAAAAATTTGCAGTTCTGAGAGGAAACATTTAGCTCTCTGATAGGCACAAAGTGCACGAAACTATGGAGAATTCTCGTCTAGTCCACCTCAGATCCTACAGCAGGCAAGGCAACACGATTAAGTACCACACGCAGCAAGAGTAAACTGATTACGTCACCTTGCAGTTCATCTGCCTCCTATCGGGACGGAAGAACAGCCGCACAAAACTATGGCTTTAGGTTTAAAATTGTACTTACTAAATATTTAAGCATGACAGCCTTTGGTCATTAGGGCAAAAATGAGGACTGAAGGCTTTTTAGTCATAAGGTCATTAATTACAGTAGTAAAAGATTTTTGATTTGAAGGTTTGCTTGTATGGGTGACAGAAAGTAGTACATCATCTATGTCAGTGCAATAACTTGAAGAGAAACCTATAGGAGGTGGCAGCAGGACACCATCAAATTTCATACACAAGACAAGAAAGATGTACTCACTTGGAACTTTGTTGTCTTCATCGGAAGACAAATCGCGATGAGACGGGACAAAGAAAGGGCTTTTACGGGAAACCACTGAAGGAAGAAAAGAGAAGAGGAAATAAACGTCTGACTGATGTTTATGATTTCATTTTCATAAGTCATGCTTCAGACGTGAAAAGGCTCACTTATTTACCAGGTCAGGGTCTGTCATTAATAAGGTTACAGTGCTTCTGGCTGATCTGTATTCTGTTTTTTCGAAAAGGGCTCAAGAAATCAGGTTGGAGACTGTGTGGCCACTTCACACCAAGGCAAAGAGAAATTGTGCCCAGCAGGCAAGCCCTGTCCTCCCCACCTTCAAATTGTCCTATGAAAATTACGCGTTCAGATGAAGTGAAACACATAGTTTAAAAGAGAGTAAATGATTCTATTTCAATCTAAAATTTTATTAAGTACTGCACCCTGATCTTTTCCGAACCAGAATAAAATACAACATAGGTCAACGAAAAATGAAAATTAACTTTTGGACAGCTGTGCCCAGTTGATTTATTTTGAGGGACGGGTATAGGGGAGAAACATTTGGTGAAGTGTAGGGACTGAAGTGTAGGGACTGAAATAAACTCACCGGGGTCTGATTTTCTTCGGCGTTTCTGGTCAGGGAGAGGGCGGGGAGCACACACATCTGCTGAACGCCGGCGAGTCACTCGTCCGCCGGATGCTTCTGCCTCCGTTCCTTGCGCCCGCCTTAGCGCAGCAGATGCCCTGTTGAGTTCTTTCTTCCTCTCCCACTGAGGAGTACCAACTGCAGGACGGTGTTGCTGAAAAGGGAAACATTTTTATTTCTCATGAATTTTGTGTGACTTCAAGGACAAGTACTGTGATAAAAAAGTCTGATGTTGAGTTTGGGAAAGAAAGAAGACAGGTCCGGGTGATCTCTCCACAGATGTAGAATATCAGTTGAACGTATGGGGTAGTAATTTTCAATTTGAGATGACAGGCAGAAAGGGTACATGTCTAGGATCGCTTCTAAGGAACGAGGTTTCTGCCCGAGCAGAAACCTCGGTCAGAAAGAGGGTGGGCAAAAATTACAGGGTTTGAGCAAAGACATTATAAATACAGGGATGTAAGTGGGGTCTTGAGAAAAACCTTGAAAAAACTTGGTTCCGAAAGTATGCACACATTGGGGGGGGGGGTCTGGATGCCCACAGACCCCCCCCCAAGGAAATCGTTGATATTCTTAAAAATGTCTGGTGGATTTTAGAGATTTTCATCTACTTTGGCTGATAGCGATATATTTTTTTTCAAATAACATATATTTTTCCTTTAATGGAAAAGTGTCAAAAGCAAATACATTTTATAAATCCATACATCACAACCCAGCAGACTGAGGGGGTCAGTGACAGACACCCATAGGGTGGGCCAGTAGGCCTCACACCCCCTGGTTACTCCCTGTGGTTACTCAGTGAGAGTGCCACATCTTTGTGTACATGTTGATGTGGGGGGGGGGCAGGGTCATCTATACCCATTATAGAACAAACATGAATATACCATTTTTAGGCATTTAAATGCATAGAACAACATCTTATCCTTCATGTAAAATGTGTAATGTGTCATTGTAGTATACAATGTATACAAGAGATGACAGCTGTATGTTTTGGTCCACACACCTCCAGTGTCTGGTGTGTGACCACTGCCCCCTGTGGTGCTGACATGTGGTGCTGACACAGGGAGAGGTCCTACATGTGGCATCCAACCCAGATCAGCTTACATCAGCCTCTACTCTCCAACAAGTAAAACAGTTCCGATGGTTCGGTGTTGCGAAATAGGGATTCCCCCACCTCCTTTTTGAGCTTACAGCATTTCCCTCTTTTCCTCAAAATTAACAGTAACAAATGACACCGAAAACATTTTAAAAAGATCAAAGCCATGTGTTTCTCATGTGCCCCTGCAAAACTTGGTAAAACATGGACATTTGCAGATCAAAAAATTTATTCAAAGTTAAAGTTCCCCATAATAGGCCGAACGGTGAAGGATGAAATAGTTGGTGGGCCAACCACGGGGGGGCCGCTGACGCATGCTGTCGAGCGGGCGCACGTAGGAATTCGCTTCTGGGTAGTTTTTATTTTTCTGTGGTCTTAGTCTTCCCAAAGGAATAGAGGACGGAGTTTTCTGACCGAGCAGAAACCTCGGTCAGAAACCTCGGTCAGAAACCTCGGTCAGAAACCTCGGCTGACTATCGTCTACAGCCTTTCGCTGTTCAAATGCAGACTGAGGTCACAGAATAAAATCCACCCAGAAGCGCAACTCTACGGTCACCACCCCCACGCCATTGGGGAGTGGCCCCCTGGTGGTTGGCCCACCAACTACCGCACACTTCAACGTTCCGCCTATGGCAGCTCACTTCGAGATTCAATTTTGATGTGTAAATGTCCACATTTCACTATCTTGTGGAAATATGGCTTAAACACATATATCAGATTGATTATTTGAAAGCACTTTCAGCGGCATTGTTATGGTTACTTAAGAGGAACAGAGGGGAATCCTGCAAGTTTAAAAAGGAGGTCGGGGAACCCCTGTCTTGCAGCACTCACTTTTCGGTCTTAACTTTATTCTCTTGTAACAAAACTTTAACTTTTGAACGTATATATGACATATGCGGACCTTCTGAAGTAGGATTTAGTTGCCGTGAATGCTATAACAAATTATTCCTTCTGATCCAAAACATGAAAAGATATTAAGAACACAAAAAAGAAATCCTTGTTCACCTGACTTGTATTGGTACATAAGGGTGCATTACATTGATTATCGTTTCAGCGGAAACTTTTTTTAAAAGTAGTGGGAGGGAGGGAGGCTGCTTTTTTATTTAATTTGTTGTGTCGTGATTTTGGAACGAGGGAGGTAACTTTTTCTTTTCTCGCCAGTATGATTGTTATCAAAAAATGATTTCTCCCTTACTTGTCTTCCCAAGCAGCCTTATAACCTTGAACAAAAGAATAATATATGAATAAATTAAAATATGACAACTAATAATATAGTTCAAGAAGTAAGGGAAAGAGAAAGATGTAATTTTTACCTGTGCTCTCTCCCGATACTCCTGTCTCTTTTCCTCCGCCTTCTCCTTGTCGTCACCATGTACCGTTGATTTATAACTCGTCCTGCTGTTCCTTGCGCTGCGGGCGTTTTGGTATATCCTGGCATCAGCTGCATTGAACAGATGGAGGTAATCTGCCCACAATTTGACGACTTCGTCTAGCTCCGGCAACGGCATCTGAGGTCTGGGTCGTGCCAAAGGTACATGAAACGGAAACTGGGCTTGGTAATCCTGCTCTCGGTCTTCATTCGCCATGGTGAACCTGGAGAAGAAAAAAAAAATTAATAGAGCAAGACAGGCAACACATACATGACAAAATATACTAGATATAAGACACTATAAGATATCATTTAAAAAGGGAGGAGTAAAAAAGGGTATGGAGGAAGGCAATTTTTTTTTTATCCCCCCCTTTTGAAGGACTGAAAGGCTGTTTGGATTAAAGAGAACAAAATACCCCCCCCCTATGTTTTACCCCCTCCTGCCCGTCCCGTGAAGAAACATTTCTTATGAACTTCAGTGAAGGTAAAACTTCTCAGTCAGAAACATGGCAGAAAGGAAGGAGAAGCCACACATGGCTTCTTCTTGCAGCAGGAAGGAGAGGGAGAGAGGGTGACCAAAAAAGAGAGGCAAAGTCCTATGAAGACCTCTTTTGAAAAAGGGAGAGCCACATGGGGGGGGGTCTCAAATAACTGGGGGGGGCATGGGGGTCAAAAATATGGCTATTTCAAGATGACTTGACTTAAGTTTATACTGTGTTTAGAAATATACTGAAGGGGGGTCCCCAGGGAAAATTTTAGAAGTGACATGGTGCATTCTGAGCCCACAACAGGCCTATTTTTCTCAATATTTAGCACACAGGATACCTTAAAATGTATGAAGAAGTTTTATCAGTTTCATTTTGTCTTTTGACCATCATCTAATAAGCAGAAGAAAGTCCCCCAAAATGTTGGGGGGGCCTAAACATAGTCTGGCCCCCCCAACTTTGATTTCGGGGGGCCGTGGCCCCCCTGGCCCCCACCGCCCCGTTCCGCCGCCCCTGATTTCATCATCGATCACAAAGCTTTCGAGCAGAAACCTCGCGACGAGGTTTCTGACCGGCTTCTGACCGGGCGCCTCGACGGCGGGGGAAGAGGGGACCGCGGCGTTAGAACGACGAAAAACGCTTCTAAAGAGACAAACAACCATAAATCTACGTGTAATATGTGTCCCCCTACCTCTGTCCACCCTATGAGCAAGTTTTACTTACAGTTACACTCCTAAGTTAGAGGAAATTTGGCTTCCTCGAGCAGAAACTTGAGAAAGGCATCCTCCCTTGCAGCCAAAATGTCTCCAGAGTGCCAGAAAGAGGCCAGGCTTGGAGCTGGTTACCTGCGGGTGGGGGGTTAGTTCCAAAGAAGGACTGTAGGGGGCTTTTTCGCGCGCTATCTGCCCGAGCAGAAACCTCGTCCGACTCGACCTGGAACACAAAGGGTGGGGGCTGAGGGAAGGGAGGGGCCCTTAAAATTAAGAACATGACTTGGGAAGACGCAAAAAAAAAAGGACTTACGAGAGGACCCCTACCCCACAGTTAAATACTCCCAGGAAAGGCCCCCCGGGCAGCCCAAAGATGGAAAAAAGGACCCGGTCAGAAACCTTGTCAGGAGGGCAGAATAAGAGTTCCCCCCCCCCAAGTGTCTCCTTCAGTCTCGAGGTGAATAAAAGTGAGACAGAGGGACAGATGAATAAGGAGGGCTGCGTGTAGGACAGTGACCCCCATAGAAAAATATGGACACGCCCTTCTACAGGGTGTTTTAGGTTCCCGGTCAGAAACCTCTTCAAGGAAAAAATTTAGGAAAGGGGGGGGGGAATGCATGGAAAAAATTGGGGATAACGCATGAAAAAAAAAAAGCACAGGCTGTTATGTTTACTCACCTTTCCATCTGAGAAGAAGACACAGGAAGTCCTGCAGTCATTTTCTCCAGTCGTATTGCCACGAAAACCTGCTGTCTGAGGGACAAGGCAAAAAAAAAGGAAGCCCTCTTCCGAAAGAACAGCACGGCCCCCCCTCACCTGACACAGGAAAACTTCACTTTCTGCTTAAGGAAAGTGGGGGTCAAGAAAAAAGTGTGCCTTTCAGTCACCAAATTTGAACTGGAGCACGAAATAACTTTTCTCCAACGGTCGGTCAGAAACCTCGGTCAGAAACCTCAGTCAGAAACCTCGGTCAGAAACCTCGGTCAGAAACCTCCCCGAAAAAGTTGCATCACGTTGGTGAGAACGAGCCAAGTGAGAATCCTGGCTGTCTTAGTTCCTTTTTCATGACAAGAATATAGTCAATATATTTGTAGCGTAGTGTGAGGCAACTGATAAACTCATCTTAACTCTAATGTGTTATCCATGTTGGAATGGATACCAGCCCCTCTACCTGAAAGCTTAAACTGTAGAGAATGCCCTGAAGTCTTTGTTAAGTGCTTCCGAAATCTGCTCTTTTCATATTATTACATTTTTATACATTGTACATAGCATTCTGAATAAAAAAGTTTCATACCTTGTTGAGATAAGCGACGTGAAGTCATGTTGTCATGGGTGCATCATCATGAAAACCTTACCAAAGAGACAATCATGACGTAACTGAGACGCCCAGTTGCCAGGCTGCTATTTCTCGTGCAACACAACCTGAAATGAGCTGCATAGTGCATGTGGTCAAACTCATACCCACCACCCCTAAATTCTGGGCTAGAATATTTAACATCCCCTGCTCATATCAGGCTCCATCAGGCTCTATTGGAGTATTCATAGCGGTCTGTACACTCAACAGAGATGCCACTTTTCCTGACTTTTTAGGAATTCCAAATTTTTGGATTTCATTTGTACATGTATTTTCTATTGGAAATTGAGAAAATTAGGAGGAATTCTGAAATTTTTCTGATGAGTGAGTGGCATCCACTAAACGGACTTGAGGTGGCTATTCCCTTTTTCAGTAGTAACAACTAAAATTTTAATTTTTATATTTATCAGGTTGACAATGATATTATCTAGTAGGGCAGGAATTCTCAGCAGGGAGCCTGAACTAAGACATATTGATATGTACACAATAGCCTATAGTGAAGGCTCACCTCAATGATCATATTTGGAGATAGCAAACATAATGAAGACAAGTGTTTTGCGGCACAGATGTTTTGGGACAGAACCTGGATGATTATGCATACCAATGAACCTGATATGATGGGGATGAGGTCTTTATATCTTACAGCTAGGCAGTTGGGAGCTGGGAGTCAAAACCTGGGGGTATTCACCCGGACCAAAAAACTCATTACTGCAGGAACATGATGTGAAACATACCTCCTCACTTACCTACGGACTTTCTCTAGTACGGCGTAAATTTGGTCCGTTTCACATCCTGAGTTTTCTCGTTGTAGGAGACCTGGAGGGCATTACTCAAGATGGCATAACTGCACATTATCTGAAACCCTCAAAGTTAGAGTTGGTGATTAATGCAGTAATTACAGTAAGGCAGTCATAGGAGTGTAATCATTAGTACTTTTGCTGCCTTCCTTCCTCAGGTACAAGACCCACCATATGTGTGAGGCATTATGGTAATAGTCCTGTCTAGTACAAATGGTCAACAGCTGGACAGGCAAATAACTGGAAATGTGAAGATATAATTATTAAATATAGTACCTCAAGGACAGCAACTGCATTGAATTGAGGGCAAAATCTGACATGGGGCTAGATTCAAAAGTTATTTCTTTATTAATAGTGTTTTTTTCTCTCTCTCTCTCTCTCTCTCTCTCTCTCTCTCTCTCTCTCTCTCTCTCTCTCTCTCTCTCTCCTTCTCGTTCTCTTTCTCAGATAAAGACAGAATGAGATATTTAGTGTGTATTCTGAGCTACTAAGCCATGAACATAGCAGGAAGCCTGCTAACCAATATATGATCATTGATTCTATACCCAAAAGGCATCAATCTGGAAAAAGGATTAATACATCTCAGTTTCTGTGCCTACTGTCTGCTATTGTTCTAAGGTTTCCCTAACACTACTACAGTGAATAATGCATACAGTGATAGAATTCCCCGGCTCTCCTACTGCTCATTTCCATGTCTAAACATTTACAGAGCTGCTCATACTTCAAGTTCCCTGTCCTTAACCAGGACCTGATACTGCTACTCGTTGTCTCTTGCAATCCATTGCAATGTCGGCCTGTTTCCTCAGTTTCTTCCTTCATTGTATCTTTCTTTTTTTTAAGTTCATCCTGGTTTAGTTTTCTTTCTGTAATGTGCACCAGTATGCTTTTGACAATACCCCAGATAGAAGGCATGAGATTTGCACCGAGATATGGGGCTTATGCATGTTTTGTTTCTAGAATCATAGGATTTAGGGTCCTTAGTGTTACAATGAAAACAATGGTTATCTTAAGCTATTCTTTGTTTAACATTCAATCACTGTACTTCAGTCATACCACCAATGTAGATGTACTGTACTGTGACCCAGTATATCGGGGGTCTAGATGGGGGGTCCCCATGTCACATGTCGATTTTAAGAAAAGGCCATGTCACATGTCACTAAATTTCTATTTCCCCATGTCTCTGTCACTAAGCTCCATGTCACATGTCGATTTTAAGGAAAGGTCATGTCTCATGTCACTAACTTTTTCATTCTCCATGTCCTCGTCACTAAGCTCCATGTCACATGTCGATTTTAAGAAATGGCCATGTCTTCCTCTCGAATTTAGGGGTCTAGACCCATAGGCACAGCTTGAGTTTACATGAAGATGGACTCATGGTGCCCCTCATAGGATTGGCCAAAGGAAAACATGGAACACAGCATCTCCATCTTTCAGTAGGTTGAGGTGGTATGCGAGCCCCGAGCTACCTACAAGTATTTAAATTGATTGCACCTAGTTGAATTAGGTGCATATTTTTATTTGGATATCTGCAATGATGTAAGAATCCCCATTCCCTGAGTATGATTCATACCCAGCATCACTGTTCGAATATAATCAATCATCTTAAGTGCTTTGTTGATATTGTAGCTGGGACAGAAGAAACTGTCAATACTAAATATCTCAGGCTAAAATATTTTTTCAATTTTGAGAGCATGCCTTTCCCGGGAATTACATGTCACTGCCATCAAAACGGACAGCCTGATTTGTCAAGGAATATGCTTTTGACTTGAAGGGCCAGACGATCGGTTTTACTAGCAGTGGATTTAACCTTTTACTTTTACTTTACTTTTCCCTGAAGCACTCACCAAGCATTGACAGGAAAGAAAAATACATAACAAAGTATTTCAAAAACAGTTTAATCAAAACTAGGAAATGGCTTTTCATTGAATACCATACTTTAAAAGATTCTGGATTAAAACTTTCTGAGGACAGCTAGATTAAAGCTTTTTGAAGACAGCTTGCAGATGTTAGATAACATATGAAATACAAATACAGAAGTAAATGAATGCTCATGATGAATTGAACGTTATGAAGCTTCTGCAATTATGGATCATAATCAGTTGATAATTGCAATAAGAAAATGTACCTAATTCGTAAGTCAAAAGTCACATTTTCATTAGAATTTACCTTTAATCTTCTAAGTTTGCATGCCGTATGTGCGCTACCTTTCTAAGGTTTCATTAGCAGTAGCAGTAATACTGTATATAATGCATAGTGTGATAGAATTCCTTGTTCATGTCCATATCTTGGTTAGAAATGTCTACATTTAAGCCCTGAGAATGGTACATTGAAGCACAGTGTTACGGGGAATCTCATGCAGTAGTGCCAAAAATAGAGGACCAACATTACTTGTCAAGACATTTTCTTCAAAGTGTATGGTGTAGTAGCTGCCCTATTTTTGGTCATTCAATTAGTTTCTCCTTTATGGTATGTCATCCCACGGAGGTATAGAAAATAGGTAGGGGCAGGTAGACGGCTTGTGAACAGAGCTTGGGCCTGTATGGCGAAGAAATTAATAAAGGTGCAAAAAAAAGATAATACCCAGAATAGTCCATTGACAGTGTGCTCATTTAATAATCGACGCAGTTTAAACTGTCTTTCCAAGGTTTTTCTAATCAATCCTCTTCTAAGTTTATTAGCGGCAGTACTCTCAGAATGTAAATGGGATTATGATTACATTTCAAAGCAAGGTTGTGGTAGGCAATTGCTCTAGACATTTTCTGCTGTCATTAAAAATGTGCATGTCTGAATATCATCTTGAACATTTAAGTTACAAATAATGAGAAAGAAATGTGGTGAGTTACTGCATTATTATATCCACATTCAATATACTAGAATATACTATCATCAACAATATCTATGAATTCAAAAAGAGTGTTAGGATTGTATATCCAAATTGCTTTGTATAACCAAGAATATTTGTAATAGACCATGATTTTATTTCACGTGTTCATTTCATCTCATTATCATTACAATCAAAGGCATATGTTCTTCTCACATCAGTCTGTTACTTAGGGTAGTCTATAAATAAAATAACCCTAGTAGGCTAAGTTAAGCAACTGTGTAATGTGTCTGCTATTATTGTTCACTAAAAACATGTATTATTGAATTGAATCTATGATATATAGACAGATAGAGGGTCCTAGCGTAAGCACTACAATGCATAGGTGCTAGGTTAAACATTGTACATTTTTATTTAATGTATCTTGTTTTTTGCCCAATAAACGACTTCAAAAATTCATTCATTATGCTGGTGGGCACTCAAATTGTAACCATACATATAATCATACAAGAAGAGTGTTGCCCTACATTATTGTTAAAGCAACCTGTTATTATCTTGCATATTTTTTAAATTTCAAGCAATATTCAGAAGATATTTGTGCATCCTGATCGATGTTTTGCAGCAGGCAATACATTAATTGTTCCACAATGTGTTTTTACTTGTATGTACCCTTAGGATATACTTATCATATCTAGCATTTTGTTTGTTGCAGTGACAGTCTCACCCAGACAAATTTATTGGTATATGCCCTTTATTACACACCACTGCTATCAATCATCATTGTCTATTATATTATTGTAGGGGTTTGTTACCCCCTCGGGTGCACCGAGCCTCCGGAGGCCGGTTCACTTGGTGGTCACTCCCCCTATGTATACCATACCTACCCAGAGGTAGGTGGAAGGTGGAAATGTCAGTGAGGCCATGTTGGTGACAGGGAATGTCAGGCCAGCGGATGTAGCTCAGCAGTAGAGCACTCGACTTGCAAGCGACCAGGGTTCGAATCCTGGTGTGTCCAATGACGTTTTTGCTGACCTTTACATTATAAAGGCATGCAATAACCATTCTAGTCACTATAATCAATGCCAGTTGTGAGGCAATCATTGAATCACCATTACCTACTCGGTGTTCATCGATATCATAAAAAAATCATTACACCAGTAATATCTCAAGAGTGCTGACACTTTAGCTATAAGTCAGGAAGGGGATTGAGATTGTGCAGGTGATCCCTTGTAATTAGCTTTTGATTTTGTTAATTAATTTTTCATGATGCATTCCCTTATAAATCACCCACTCAACAAAAGAAAATGTTATTTAACGTTTTAAAAAAGGTTTTTACTACGTTTTGCCTTGATAAGGAGCCATAGGAAAACGTTCTGAAACATTTTGCAGCGTTTATGTTGACTGTTCTACGACTGATCCCTATGATCAGCACTTGTATAGTCTTTAGGTAGGACTTGGTAAACAGTAGTGATGGTGGAAACATTAGCAACCACCACTGTTATGAAGATATATTGTCGGGCTTCCCTAGCCCACTTAAAAGGGCCTATTTCTCCTCTTTCCTATCCCCTCAGGATGTGTGTGGTGCACATATGCGCGGGCACTGACACATTCCTCTGTGAAATTGTGTAATGTAGTTCTCACCATGAATATGACCTTAGCTGTCGAAATGGCGTTAAACATCTATTACTCACTCCCCAGATATATTGTGAGAGTTCTCACTACAATCTGAAAGGAAGCAGTCATTGCATGTTAGAAATTACCATCTCCTGTGGCCTGCACACACTCACCATAGAGCTGTGTATGTGCAGCATTGAATCCTGGTGATCATTTTGCTATTTTATGCAAAAGAGGGAGTTTAGTTATGGGTCTCAGAATAAGACTTACAAAGGAAATAGGATTATACATAGGGTCCAGGTCTAACAATGAAAGGAATAAGATAAGTTCTGAAGGAGGCACGAGTCATTATTTGTTGCCTGGCTTTTTCATAAATCTGATAACTCTAGGAGTAGGGTGATTAGGGTTTATTACACATTAATTAATCATGTCATTTCTGTGGTGAATATTTAGCAGATGTGTGCCTTGCACACACTCATAGTAGGGGATTACATAATGTTTTGCCTAATTAATCTAGTTATGCAAATGACACGAGTTATCATGGGTCTTGGGATTGTTTTTGCTACAACTCCTTTTGACTGTGGTTTGTAGCATGAATGTCTTTGATAAAAAGTATTTCCACATATATGGATTTCTGCAGATCTGTGCTTATTGAAAAATCAGTTTGAATAAACAATTTTTTAATTACTCAAGGAGTTTTCTTGTAGCTCTTTTAAATATACCATGTGTGCATATCTAAATAAAACACAATTATGCCACTCTGATCACCACTATATATATATATATATATATATATATATATATATATATATATATATATATATATATTCAAAATTATTAGGTAACACATAACATATCAGGTCTTATATGCAGATAAAAATACAATGTCTTAAATTATATGCAATCCAAATTCCAACAGGAAAGGAATAGATCTACAGGATTAAAGGTATGTATATTAATTCCTAGGATATAAATCTGAACTCTTTTCCCTTGTCTACATGTTCATTATGAATGCTTTCCATGAAAAGTAAAGTTCTTGTTACCTTATTACACTATTGTTTTGCATCTGTACAATTTACCTTCTCCCACCATGCTCAAACACTTTCCCTGGTGCGCCAGTTCTTACCATAATCCCCTTCATATAACATGTAACATTGTTCGTCTGATTCATTATTATGGCAGGATCTTCTGTGAACCAATCTGTTGCTGGGTTGTCCTTCCATTGTTCTGGTTGATTGACAGGAAATTTGGTGTTCTCAGATGAGAGCTTAGTCCTTTTTTCAGCTCAGTGTGCCTTGGGAATCTATCAATTTGGATCATTATTGTAAGCTTTGATACCCACAGACCCAACATTGCACAACTGTCATAGTCCTTTTTCTATTTTCTCAATCTTATTTCTCATATTGATGAATCCAGTAGAATGTTCCATCAATGTGTTTTGAAAAGTAGTACTGGATGATATCATCTATCATATCATTAGGATATTGATAGAAATTGAATTGATTGCTGCTCAAAACATATCTATGTAGTAAGTATGTATAGAATACAGGCAAATTGCCGACCCTATGAAATTGACACACTCCCAAAGGGTCAGCATGATGCTCCAATTAAATGCTGGCAAGCAGACCAGCACTTCATTAGTGCATCATAACAACCAATAGGCTTGATGCCTTGCTGCATCAATTGCCCTTAAGTTAACCTTCTCACACAAGTGTTGGACAGTCAAGCTTGGCGGAGCAGCAACTGTTGCAGCACCATCCTCCAACACTGTGGGTAAGATTGATAGGTGCTGATCCTTATTCAAACCTTAAGGGGACAATATAAAAGCCACTTTGGCCTGATTTATTGCTGTAAGGTGGGTCGGGGCCATCAATACAGCTCTAACGGTTGTAACCTGTGAAAGAACTAGTGGGTAACAAGCTGCCCTATCTATTTCCTTTATTGCCCATACAAGAAGGACACATTATTTGTTGGTAATAGATTGTAGTAGTTGGTAGTAATATGAGAAGAATGAATCATTGCTTTACTTGGATGTGAATAAAAGGAAGAAGGGTTTTTTTAAGTAAGGTCCTTCTGATGGTAAATCAATCCCTTCAGAAGATACAGAGAGAGCATGGCTAAAAAATGAAGTTTTAGTTGGCTAAATACAATACTGATATAGATCTGTATAGGTTATAGGATTTTGATAATTATGTTGCATAACTAGATTTCAACAGTGTTTGGTGAATTGACCACATTGAAGAACTCAAATGCTGTTTTCAGATGTACGATGTGAACAGTTTGTTTCATGTCACGAATCTTTCAAATGAGAACTTTAAAGTGATAATACTGGCTGTGTGGGTACCTTTTTCATGAGTGATATAATCAATATATTTACAGTGTAGAGTTAGGCAACTGAGAAGCTCATCTTAACCCTAATGTGATATCCATGTTACTAGAGGGGATAATAGCCCTTCTACCTGAAAGCTAAAGCTGTCGAATACCTTTGTTAAATCTTCTCTCTTCATATTCATTATTAGATAAGATTCTTTTGAAACATTGTACATTGCATTTGAAATAAAAAGTTTCATATACCTTGTTGAGATAAGCAAAATATTTTGTTGCCTCACTGTATAATTTTGATCAAGAGTCTCTATACCTGTCCTTCATCCTCTTCCCTTATTCCTGCCAACATTGCAACAGATTTTATATGCTAGGTCTACCATCCCATGATCATAGACCTTTCACCCCTCCTGAGAACATGCAATATTCCTATCGAACCTGTATCAAATTTCCTAATTTAGGACTATTGGCTGTGGTTTTTCTTAATGTCAGAGTATGGCCTCTTATACCCAGTCAACCATTTTCACCACTGACCTTGATACAACACAAGAACAGCTTCCAATTACACTTTAAAGGTAGCATGGTACTCTAGTGCACTGCATACATGGCTCCCTTAAAAACCTCTCGCGGAAGCAGACCTTCCTTTGGTAAGAAAAAAAGACAAATTCATCTAGATCGTATAGGGTTCATAGAACTGTCACATGGAAAACCTTCCTCAAAAGCCCACACCTCACTGTGGAAGTATGCTTAGAGCCAGATTTAGGTTCGAATTAAAAGATTTAGTCAGCTTCTAAGGAAAGCTTTACATTATTCATGATGCAATAATGCACCCAGTATATAACTCTTTCTACTTTCTGTCTTGCCCACGAAGTCGTTCTTCCACTTTGGTTCTTGTTTTATCAGGATGAAACTGATGATTTTATACCAACTCCGTAGGTGTAGACACTACCTGGTGGGCAATGGTCCTTGATTTTAGGTCCAGGCCACAGATTTTCCTCAGAATTAAAAAAAGCTAGTTTGGCCAATGTTTTTCACACATTCATGTGGTTCATATAGTACAGCAGACCAGGTGAGAAAATCTTAATGTCTACCACAAAATTAGTATGATATTTAAAAATCTCCTGGAAGAATCCTCAATTTTACCCAATTGGTTCCAATCATAAAGTTGGACAGCAATATTAGCTACAGTAAATAGCCCAGTCAAAGCTGATCTGGAGGGTCTTCCTCAATAACCCTACTCTTTGACCTTTATTTCAGAGTTTCCTTGTTCTTCACACAAAGTACATTGTTCATCTACTATGTTTTGTGTTTGAGCATAGAATCATTATACATATATCTAATGCTACACAAAATGCCATGTGCATATGTGACAGTAAAACTATTACCATATTAGTTCCCACAAAATAAACACCAAATCATTTGTTATAAGTAGATAAAGACAGTGTTTTATTATATATGCAATACAACACTCGTGTACATATCTATAGTAAAAGAATATGCACCCCCCATAGAAATACAGGGTCTGTGCGCCACTACAGTGGCGCACATGGAAAAGCAGTAGCGTACTGGGAAAGCAGTGGCGTACACATTATTTTCAATATTACGGACATTCCACGGATCGGCCTAAGTGATATTATGTGCATTTGACAAAGTAAACCTGCATAGCTGTGGCGTCCCCAATCAGCGGGAAATTGTACTACGCCGTTTTAAGGCCCCCTCAATGTGCCCCCTGGCGGATTATATCAGCAAATCAGCTCTAGCAGACAATATTTTACACCAGAAGTTGCCATGGCCGAGAAAGAAGAGGGTGTGTTAATCCCTAAGGCTGCTGCAAAATTGATAATGGATGAAGAAGTTATCAAGGGGGTGGTGAGTGTCTTAAGATTTTTCTGTTTTTGGAAGAAGAGGGAGCCACAGAAATTGATGAAAACGCCTTAACCGACCTGCTACACAAAGAGATAGGGAATGAAATATCTGAAGATGATAGAGGAGGAAGTGAAGATGGACAGGCAAATGCCAGATAACATTGTCAGCCCAGATATAGGAGGATTAGCCTCTTCCATTGCCAGATGTGAAGAATACGAGAGAAAAATCCAAGAAAAAAAACAGAAAGCAAGAGGAAGAAGAATTGAAGGCCCTTCCTGTGTTCAACCTGAGTTCCAACAACTGGATTGTATCGGACGATAATGAACTCTTACCAAATGATGATTGCAGGGTCAAAACTACTGCTAAGCACGCTAACACCCCCACTCCTGCAGAGGACACAGACCCCCCTCTCCAACTGCATTGCAAGTTAGCCAAGAAGAATTTGAACAGGTGTTAAAGATGTTAAATGTACCAGAAGGTGTCAAAGTTCCATCAATGAAGGAGAATGCAGCATCCCTACTCGATGACCAGGCTTTGCAGGAATAAATGGATGCACAGAGATCGGAAAATACTGTAAAGAGGACCAAAGAGGTAATTATTTCTTTATGAAAAAATTTAAAAAGAAATGAAAATTTAAAAAAAAAAATCTGTCCGATTTAAAAGTAATTGAATGAGCGCTCACATATATTTATAGTTGTGGCATACATTAATTTCAATGTAAAAAAAAAAAAGTATTTGATAAAAATTTCTAATTTATATTTTGATTTTCTTTTTTAGGTTGTCACCAAGTTTGAGGAGTATATGTCAAGCAATGGTGAAAACAGACCTCTGCATGAAGTGCCATGGCCTCAACAAAGTAACCTTATATGCAATTATTTGCTGACTGCCAAGCGCCAGGATGGATCAGAATATGAACACCACACACTAACCAGCATTTTGCGAGCCCTTGACAGGTAAATATATTTTTAAGTCTATTTAAGAGCATAACAAAAATAAATAAAAAGGATATTATTATTATTATATATATATATATATATATATATATATATATATATATATATATATATATATATATAATTCTTTTTTTTAATTTGTAATATTTTCTACCATTCTTTAGTACAACATGGAGCCCTAAAAATTGATGTTTTTGTTTTTTTTATTATTTTTCCAGGTACCTATGTGAGAAGAAGTACCTATTTAGTCTATGCACTGATGATAAATTTGAGGCATGCAGGGCTATATTGGCCAGCAGAAGATGTGAATTAAAATCCCAGGGCAAGGGTGGTCGCCCCAATAGGTCTGATGCTTTCACACCAGAGCAAGTGGAACTATGTTGGGCTAAGGATGTATTTGGAGAGAGATCCCCAAGAAGCTTGCGGTATACCCTCTATTATTACATGACAACAGCCTTTGGGTTTAGGGGATCACACGAATCTAGACAGCTCAAGTATGGAGATATAGTCTTAGGCATGGATGATGAAGGACATAAGTACCTCGAGCTGTAATGTGAGCGTTTAACAGAAACACGTAAGAGTGAAGCAGGAGGGCATCATAGAGTCTATAATCCCCGCCTTCACCAGAACACAGAAGATCCTACTAGGGACCCAGTGACATTGTATGACCTCTTTACGACCAACAGGCCTGATGACATGTGTGTGCCCTCAGCACCATTTTACCTAACACCCAGGCCCAAATGTGTCTCTACTGATCCCATCTGGTATAAATCCACCCCAATAGCAAAAAATATGCTCAGCAAGGTGATTCCTAATGTCACTGAAGAGGCCGAGTTGGAGGGAAGACTGACAAATCACAGTTTACACCTTACTGTTTGTCAGAATTTGGTCTCCTCTGACATGCCCTCTACAGCAACAATCCAATTGACAGAGCACAAGTCAGTCAACCCCACTATCTAATTATGCAGTGGCTACCAAATGCCAACAAAAAGAGATCCCAGGTCCAATGTTAGTGAAACAGCTGTCACCCCCGTTGACACTTCTTTTTCAGCAATATCTATGGTACAACCTCAACCCTCCTGTTGATGCCCTCATCCCAGCTCCTACCCCGGGTGCCCCGCCCACCATGTCAGCCCTGACTATGGCTGTGGCCGGTATGTTTTCGAGTGCTATGATCGGTGGCAATGTGAATATAAGCTTCCATTTTCAGCCATACACGGGGAATGTCATGGTGACTAACCTTGACATGGACATAGCCAACACCCAGCAGTAAATGTTAATGGCATTTGAATAATTTCTTACCTTGTTATTTTGAGTTGAAATCATAATGTAAAATCCGCCCTTCTGCTCGGATCCATAGCATAGGAACTTATGGCGCCTACGCGCGCAGGTTTTTTTTAAAATAAAAGTCGCCTATGTGGCTTTTTTGTGTTGAATTCATCTTTTTTGGTCTTATTCTTAATTACAAAATTTTGCATTGATTAAGGGTTATTTCAAGCATCAAATTTGAATATTAAAGAAATTAAAAAAGCAAAAAAAAATTCCCGGAAAAAAAATTAAACCCATAATGCTTTGTGCGGCGTCTTCTTCCGGGAAGAAGCCAAGATGGCGATGTTCTGTTGACAATGGCTTAGCACAAAGTAGATTTTCGCAAAAATACAGGTAAATAAATGTACTTGAGTGTTGTATTGCATATATAATAAATTAAAAACTCATGTCTTATGCATGCAACGTGCAGATACCACTCGTGGGCATCATTATACGATGCACTCGTGGTATCTGCTAAATCTAGAGTAGGAAAACAGATCTAAATAAGCATAAAAAAAATCAAGGATTTGTGATTTCCATAAGAGATGTATAGATAACAGTAACCCATGCATCTGAAGACTTTCCACTGCTCCTTTTTTTTTACTGTAACGCATGACTATATAATACACCTACAAACCCGATGAAACCTTAACAATGGTTTACTATTTCTTTAGCCATCACTATCATTATCATCAAAAAATATGCGTCTCCTATTTCCCATTGCTTGCCAATATCGATAACTTGTGCAGTGAACTTCTTTTTCAAGCGTAGCCAAAGACATGTTTTGAGAGAGGCAATAAATATCAATATAAATGGTTATGTATGCCACTCGAGCTGTTGTGGTGGTCTATATACGTTACATCCAGGCAGGGAGTCAATACTCTAAGGGATGTCACCAGGACGAGAACTCAAATCATCTTGATTTAGATAGAAAATGATTATAGATCCTTGCGATAGTATTCTGAATCCATAAGCTATGAAGGTAGCATAAATGATTCTAAGGTACATGTATGATTATTCTTTCTATATCCAAAATACCTCAATGAGATAAAAGTATGTCTGTTTCTTGAGGCAATTGTAACAGCCTGATCTTTCTAAATGAGAAAATATCATGAGTTAATCCCAAGACCATGGGATATTTTTACATCATATTCCCCGAGGTGGAACTGGCGTATCCCACGGAGCCTTTATATGGCTAAGTGGGATACAACCAATTCCACAGAGGGGAATACAATGTAAAAAAATCCCATGGAAGTGGACATTTGCATTGATGTCATGGCCTAGAGGGTTATTTTGCTTTTATATAAAGAAAAATAGCTCAGATCACTTCAAATTCCAAGATGGTGGATGCCCATTGAATACGGCCACATTGTATTTCATCCCCCCATTGAATATGGCATGTCCAGTACTGTTCTATAGTAACAGTCGTATCTGTCATGACATAAATCGGGCCTCCCCAGCCCCAGGCCATCTTTAAAAGGGGTCTATGTCTTGCTTTTCTATCCTCTCTGAGTGTGGGTGGTGTCCATATGCGCGGGCACTGGCACATATTCGTTCCTTGAATCTCCTCTTTCCTGTCCCCTCTTTCTTACATGTGTCTGGTGTCCATATGCACAGGCACAGGCACATGTATTCCTTTGTGACGTGATGTCTAATGTACTTTTTCCGCCATGAATATGACCTTAGCTGTCGGCTTGGCGTTAAACAACCATTACTCACTCACTCACTCACTCATGACATAAATAGGGATTGTTAATGTAAAGCGATGGCATCTGAGGCTGGGCTGTGCTCTTAGATATTCCTACTCAGGTTTCATTTTACATTATCCCATCCTCAATGCACTGTTATACTGCATGATTCTAGAGGGGTTCTAAGAAAGTCTAAGAAATGTTACATCCCTCTGTTGGGTCTTGTATCTATGGATTCACTAATGCATGTGTCACCGTTAATTCCCTGATTAATGGATTCTACAGAGAAGAATAAAATAACTATGGAATCTGAGTATGGCTTCCTGAGTGCTAGAGATTAAAGAAAATGATGTTAATCCATATACATTAGTTCATCTAGGGCACAAATAGGTTGCTCCTTGACCTCTCAAAGGCAAAGAAATTGTAGAGTTTGTTGTTGAAAAGGGGACTAAAATCAAGTTTTTTTTGTAGAGGACTGGAAGTGTCTGGCTAATGTATCTGGAGTAGAATCAAATAACAATTTCAAAGGTCACTGCATATTAAATTCAATGAAACCTCAAAAACAGTTTGATATGATGATAATAGCCAGGAACTTCTCGTGCTAATCAAAATGCGCTTACATTAACCTACGCAGTGTCTGTCTACTTACATACTTGACAGTTGTGTGAATATATTGGTAAGTTTCTGGGTGTAGCGAACAGAGGCATTCCAGAATTGACAGATAAGAGATTACCACTCTTGTATGTGACTGGGAATCAAAACGAACACTCACAGTAAGCTACCATGTGATTAATTATCAGACATCTAGAGTGTTGGCCCATCACGAATTGATTTATTGATGTCAGAACTGTATTACTTACCTCCTTATGTTCATCAACTAAAACATAGACTGTCTCTTGTTATCAAATCAATAGTGTTTGCTTTTAGACAGAGACTAATTATTATTTTCTAACTAACCCAGTAATAATGATACATGGGGTTAGAGTCACCATATGGAAAGAATCAATGTTTCTGAGATCTATTCTAAAATGACTGATTTGAAATCAGTACACAATTGCCTTTCATATGATACCAAAATACCTGGTCTCATTCAATGAAATTAATTATTGATGGGACTCAGGATAATACTACTCTCTCTCTCTCTCTCTCTCTCTCTCTCTCTCTCTCTCTCTCTATATATATATATATATATATATATATATAAATATATATATATATATATATATATATATATATATATATATATATATATATATATATATATATTCTGGTTGAACAGTGCCTCTGGGTGCAGCCAAATCATTAAAATTTACGAATGCAGCCTGCCGCTTCTGCCTGGCAGCATTCTGTTTGGCAGTAATATCATTCAATGATTCAATATAAGATTGTTCAAGCTCTGCATTCTCAAGTTCTATCGTGGCTAACCTCTCTTGTAAGCCTAACAGTTCTCCTTTCCTTCTAAGTAACTCTGCCTTTTTTTCGGCTACTGCCATTCTTTGTCTAATGATAGTTTCAGGGGAAGTATGTGACTTACTCAGCTGACTGCTGTCAGTAGGTGAACCATGCTGCCTTGGGGGTTGCAGGGGGGAGGCCATGTTAGCATGTCCCTGACTCACCTCCTGCTCCTCCTGAGGATCCATGTTACTCCTCTCCTGAGTCTTGTACTTGTGGTTCAATACCCCACAGTTTGGGCAATGTTTCTTGTTTCCATGGTAAGCAGTATTGCAAACTAAACAGTTAACCATTATGGCTAAAAAAAAACAAAAACCACAGCAGTGTGGAGGAGTACATGTAGGTGCCCTTAGGCTTGCTGCATAGCTATGCCAGGGTACACCTGTCTAACAGGTGAGAGTGTGTGGGTTCGCACCACCTAGGTGCATGTGTAGAGTTATTGTCAGGTGGGTGGCTCAGGTAACTGTCCTGGAGGTCGTTACAGAATCCACGAGAATGCAGTCTTTCTCGTAGAGCTGCGGTGCAACCGTTACACAAAAGAAATCTCGTTCTGTTTTGCTTGGTGTGACCTCAGAACGAGGAAAAAAGCGTAACACAAATAAAGTCTCGTTGTGAAAGTCTCGTTTTGTGTCCTCTTTGAGTCTGTCAAGAGATAAAAAAAGGCAGTTACTCTAGATGTTCTGCCTTTTACTTCTTCAGCATTGTTTTCAATGGGGACCATCGTTTTGATCCTTTAAAGTTGGGTACCAGTGTAGACTCTGTTTTCGGAGGGAAATTTGAAGGAAGAAGACATCATGCCTCCTTTAAATGATCGCTTGGGCAGGAAAACCCGCAAGTGTAAGCCAAGGGAGTCGCCTTTTTCTTTGTTCAACGATGAGGAATTTGTGGCAAGGTATCGCCTCAGCAAAGACGTAGTCAGGAAACTAGTTGAAGAATACAAGAAGCACAGTGCTTTCAAGGGCACCAAGAGGGGAGGAGGCATGACACATATTGACAGGGTAAAAATTTTTCTCTTCAATCTAAATGAAACTGTTTTCCATTTTTTTTTTTTCTTTATCAGACATCCTATTCCCCTCCCCTTTCCTCTCTGTCTTATTCTCTTTTTGAATAAAAAAGTTGCAGCAGCCCACTGATGTCACTCATGTCTCTTAGGTTTCAGTTCATGTTAGGGGGTGTGGATGGTGTGTCCCCCATGTCACATGTCGATTTTAAAAAATGGTCATGTCGCATGTCACTTGAATCCCCATGTCACATGTCACCTCTAACAACCTGTCATGTCCCATGTCAAATATAAGAAAACACCTATTTCATGTCACTAATTTGTTGCCTCATCTCACTAATGCCCATGTCACATGTAGATTTTAAGAACTGACCATGTCACCATGTCGAATTAATTGCTAAACACGGATATATTAAAAGTGAAGAGAAGGAGACTGATTCAGGATATATTCTTCTTACTCCTTCCCTCCTCTCCTCTTTATGAGACCCCCCCCCCCTTCACCCTTATCTTCTTGCAAGTAACTTTTCATCTTTCTTTTCAGTTTTGCCTGGTCCTCCGTTATTTTGCGACAGGCAGCTTCTACGTGCTCACAGGTGATTCCCAGAAGGTGTCAAGAACTGCCGTATGCCGTGCTGTGAAGGATGTAGCCGGTTTCTTTTACAGGAACCGCCATCTCTTCATACAATGGCCTCACTCTTTCGAGGAGAAGCTCCATCTCGCACTGAAGCTGTATCGCCATCCGAAGCCTGGGACGGAGGAAGAGGAGCAGAAGACACCATACGTTTTTGGATACGTAGATGGGACTCATGTACCTGTTAAAACCCCTACTGAATACCAGAACGAGAGTGTGTATGTGAACAGGAATGGGTACCATTCTATTAACACCACTGTAAGTTGTTGTTGTTGTTGTAATAGTAGTTCTTTATACATATAAAACAATATATCTTACTGGCACAGAAAATTTCTTCTCTTAAGTAAGAGTCTTCATAAGTGTGCATGAACAAGTTCTCTTACATAGTTTTCTCTTTTCCCAAATTAATTTTTATTCTTGGTTCTATCAGGTCATCTGTGACTACGACAAAAGAATCCTCTTTGTGGACCCCCGCTGGCCTGGATCGGTGCACGACGCATATTCTCTGAATTCCTGCCCAGTTGGAGACGAATTGGAGGCGGAGGCTTGGGAGGACTTTGTCCTCTTAGGGGACTCTGGGTGATTTTTTTTTTATTCTTCTTTTTTTTTTTATTTGTACTCTGGAGTTACTTAAATGGAGACTCAAGGGCTTCCTGTATGAACGTCCTCCCCCATTTCTTTTTTTTTTCAGAGAGGAAAACAAAAATTTCTTAACACAGTTAGGGCACCTTCTTCTTTGTTTCTCTTCATCTTATTATCTTTTGGCTCCTTTCTCAGATACGGTCTGAGGAGAAATCTCTTCACCCCCTTCAAGGATGAGGAGACTCCTAAACAGCGCTCCTTCAATGTGTGGCACAAGAGGAGCAGAGTACGAGTAGAGCACTGCATTGGGATACTCAAGCAGCGTTGGAGGTGAGAAATATTGAATGTTTATTTGATTGTAAACATCTTTTTATTTATCAAAGGAACTCAAAGATAAGGAGATGGTCCTCCCTTAAAAAAAATAATGAAGCATGTTACTGTTACACAAGTTTGAATATAAAGAGGAAAAATAAGCTGGAACTGAAAAGTAAAAAACTCTCTTTTGAATATTCAGGATCCTGGACTCTTCGGCTGGGTACATACGGCATTCACCTAAGAGGAGTTTGTGGATCATAACGGCTTGTGCATGTCTCCACAACGTGGCCCTGGATCACGGGATACGGATTGTGAACAGCCCCTCTGATCCTTGGAGGCCCAAGAGAGCCCCCCTTGTCCAGCCTCCACAGAGGACTCAGCTGGAACAAAGTGACTATGTCAAGAAGTTCAGGAAAGACTATGCTGAGAAGTATTTCTAGATGTCCAAAAACTGACCTAGTCCTGGCAGTATTCTTTTATAGCCATGTAGTTGTTTTTCTATGTGCCACCTAAATTACCGGTATTTTCATAACAGAAAGATTTTTGTTTAAAGAAAGAAAAAAAAAAATTTTTGTGTTTTTGTTTAACATGTAACCATGAAAGTCTATCCACGCACTGTCTTCAATAAAGGAAATGTAATTATAGGCCTTAATTCTCTTCTTGTTTAGTTTTTTAAAACAGAATGAGCTCATTTTCCTTGTTTCATCTTTCTTGCTATTCTTTCTGCCCTTATGGCTGCTCTTTCAGCTTTCCTCTTAGCCTTTTCGGCGCATATTATTTTCCACTATTCCACAGTGCACTGGATGACCTTTAGTCCTGGTTTGGGTTTGACTTCCTGCTTTTGTTGAGCCAAAAGTCTCTTCCTCTCCTCCTCTTTTTTCATCGACATGTCATTAACCTCTTTCTGTATTCTGGCATCTATTTCCTCTTTTCTTCTCTCCTCTTTCATTTTTTTCTCATGGGCCTTCTTTCTTTCCTCTTTCCTCATCCTTTCTTTCCTCCTTTTTTCCTTGTCTTTATCTTTCCTTGGCATCTTTGTAACTTTCATTGATCCCTGAACTTTAGTGAAATCACAGGACCCAGGTTTCCAGAGAGCGTCCTTATCGAAGGCCTCTTTGTGTTCTGCTGGGTTCAAAGCCATCGGTTTTATGCCAGGAATACCTTTACGAAATAAATAATTGAGTAATTAAACATTATCCTTCAATTTTATTTCTGTTAAGAAATTTATTCTAAATTCCGGCCACAAATAAGGTGTAAGACAAGAGCCACAGCTTACCTCTCACTGCCTCGGGCTTCAGGTATTCCAGTGCCTTTTCCTGTGTCTCGGTTAACTTCTTTTTCTTGTCCACAGGGCCACTGCCAGTCTTGCTCAATTCCCTCCTCAGCTTGTTGTACTAGAACAAAACAAGAAAATATTTAAAGTTTCCTACTCTTAAGAGAAGGTTTATGCTAGACAAGGGCACCTTTTTACATTAAAAATCTCTTTGAAAGTTTACAGTTCTAAATTTGTGTCTCACCTTTTGCTTGTTCTTCTGGGTGAAATCAGAGGTTTTATAGGAACATTGTTTTACTGTGCGATGGGTTTTAGCTTCTGCATTAACGTACACTGCAAAAAAAGAAGGGATTTAATTGAGCAATTAATTCTTAAAAATTAATTCACTTTAAAAATATCTTGTTCTTATAGAAAACCGACACAGACAGAAAAAAAGAGGCCATTTGATATCTCTTATGTTACTTTCAAGCTACATCCCTCCATGCCTGCCTTCTGATGTCCTTTCCACCCCCTGTCCCACTGAAGTGGTACTTAAGGGCTGCTCTGTTATGGTTCACAGCGTCCATTAAGGCATCTACCTCCCTCTTTTTCCACCTATCAGTCGACACAGGCATGTCCTCTCTCAGGGGTGTGTCATCTGCCTCGCTCTCAGATGAACTGGCATTAGAATTATCATCCGCAGCTCCTTGTTTGCCATACAGAGTCTCATTCAAGGGTCTATTAGTGTCATTTACATCTGGAACATAGAGCACTGTAGAGGCAGCAGAGTTGACTGACTGGTTGTCTAAGGGTTTTAATGTCATCTGCCTTTTCTTTTTCTTCGGGCGGGTAACCTGTGACAGAAAAGGGAGAACAAAAAATAAAGACAAGTGGAATAACAGCAAAGAATATGTCTTTTATATTACCGTACAGCAGAACGAGACAAAAACTCTAGTAACGAGGGTTAACATCCTTTTCTCGTTGTGCTTCGTCGCCTTGCCTCCCGCGCAGCGACATCTTATAAAACGGATGTTCCCTTTTTTTATGACAAACTCCTCATTAAAAGACTGCTTTTATAGGCCTGAATATATATAGCAGTAAATTTATTCTGAAATACACCCACCTGAACCTTGTTTGCTTGGTTATCGTCCATTTTGTTAGGAGTTGAAGTCACGACGTTGGGTGAAAGATGACGTCACAATAGTTGTGTATCAGTGGCGCCACCTTCGCACAACAAGAAAAATTGCCCTTTTCTTGTTGTGCTGCGTGGCATTTCTGACAGGGGAGAAAACCTTTTTTATCCTTCATCTCATTCTCTGTTTGATAAGAGAGGTTCAATTTTGATATTTAAATGGTTATGATCATAGTCAGCCATCTTTTTTCAGGATGGGATTTTCAGAAGAAGATGAATCTTTATTTCTGTTGTTTTGTAGCCTTTTTATTTTTATAATACATACCATAAAGGGAAATAAACAGGTCTGAAGATGAACAAACTCTTTATTGTCTCTCATAACAATGACCTTAATGTCCTCTTTCCTTCTGAGACGAAGACATATGGCGTCTTGGATAAATAACATGCTTATTCTCTTTGAGAACTCTCATCAGCACCGTAAAACTTCATAAAAAAAGCTGAACATGACAATTTTTTCTTCTCTTATATCTATAAAGAAGACACACATTAATTGTGCTATCTCTTCTGGAGCCAAGCTGTATGAAGATATGATTTCCTTCTTCACTAGTGTAATTAACTTTTAACACATACATGCATAAGATAAAGAGAAAAAGAACAGCAAATAATCTCTTGACATTTTCTTGCTCCTTCTGCATGAAATATCTGTTTTGATTTTTGCTGTTCATGTACAAGTTGACTAGAACGGAAAATTTTAAACAGGATTAAAAAGAAAGGATGTCCTTTGACAGAAATATAGTCTTCACATATATCAGTCTAGTTCTTTTTGGGGAACCCTTTCTTGGGTTTCTTGCTTTTGCCAGAAGCTGCAGCATTAGCAACTGCTGCGCGTTTCCTAGTAGTATGGGGACCTAGCACGACAGGGGGGGGGGACAGGACTTTTCCTTTGGTACGTGTTTTTCTTCATACATGTGCATGTTATGCAGCACATTAGCTGCTTCCATAACTTTGTCTGAAATATCAGCATCTTGTTTTGGTTCCTTTGTTTTTTCCGGGTCCGAGTCTGGTTGTGTTTTAACATGGATCCTGACTCCACCTTTTGACACATCTACTTCATGTCGGACAGAAGAGCCGGAAGGGGAAGGCTTTCTGACATGTTCTCCCCTAGTACGGGCAGAAGAAAGAACATCAAGATGAAGGTTTAAAGGTTCTTCGGGGAGGTCATCATTCACTATGTCTATGATAGAGTATTGGTTTTTTTCAGCCTGCTGAGACAGCCCCTGTTCATCCCCTACCTGATTATTTGGATTGTCCTCATTTGAACCTCTCTCCTCTATAGCTTCTTCTGATAAATTAACAGGCACCTTTTGAATGTCCTCCTTCTCAGTAGTCTCTTTGAGTCCATCCTCTTTCTGTGGTTCAGAGCCGTGCTCTGTAGCCTCGTTTCCTTCTGTTTCTTTCAGGTGGGCCTCGTTAGGTTCAGAGCTATTCTCTGTACAGTCATTTGATTCATTTTCTTTCAGCTGGGCCTGGTTAGGTTCACAGTTGTTGTCTGTAGCCTCATTTCCTTTAGTTTGTTTCTCTTCAGGTGGGCTCAGTTCAGACTTCTTATCTGTAGCCTCATTAACTTGAGGTTCATTGTCGTCACCATTTTCTGCTTCATTGTTGTTTCCTGCAGGCTCTTTTTCTTCTGTCTCGTTTACTTCTTCCTCTTTCTCTCCTTCGGAATCATCTTGTACATCCTCTTGTGTTTCAGAGTTATGTTCTAGGTTTTCTCCCCCGTCTCCTTCCTTTTCGTCGTCCCCTTCTTCCTGCCGTCTCTCTGTGGCCTCTGTTGTTGGCTTCTCACAAGGCAATTGCTCCTCTGAACGAGGCTTTGCTCCTCGAGTGTCATCAGCGGGTTGGGAGTCACCTTTAGGTGGGCTACGGGTAAGGGTGACTGGGCGGGCAGCGGACGGAGAAGGACCCACCACAAGAGATCCATCAGGGTTCAGGTGCAGCAGGTTGTTGGTGTCTGCAGAGTTAGGATCCAGGGACACGACTGTCAGAAAAAGAAAATGAATAAGGTAAGGTTTTTTTTTCAAGAAAAACAAAAAGAGAAAAGAAGACAAAATTTCATATTTAGCTTCGTTCGGTCTAGTCAGATTTGGGATAAATATTCTGTCATCTTAACAGAGAAAATAACTTTTGAAGAAGAATAAAGTCTTACTTTGTAAATCACCGGTACGGGGGTTAGGCTGGAGACCTAAGGGCCATACTTCCCAATTTTGCGGAAGAGGGGCCTCTTGCTTCTGGGGAGTCTTGAACACGAGTCCCTCTGTCACATATATCAGCTTCCCGAGGGCTGAAGGAAAGGAGGAGGGAAGAATGAATTGAGAGGAATCATAGTACTCTGCCGTAAACAAGGAAGCGATGTCAAGTTTTAATCTCGAAAGGACAGGCACATCTAATTTTTTGCTTCAACTGAAATTTTTAAGTTTCTTTTGTTCACATGAAAAAGAGAGAAAACATATAATTCTTTATGTTTAGAGAGAAAAAGTTAAAAAATTTGGACTAGTACCTTGTACGACCTGGGTTGAATTTTTAGTAGAAAGGGCATGCGACTCCAACAGCAGGTGTCGATCGCTGGCGATCGCTGATAGCGTCCTTTCATTTACCTCAGTGTTACGGTACAGGAGAGACTGAAAGTGCTCATCTGTCTGCCGCCTGTTCACTTCTATCGTGGACAGAAGAGACTCTATCTTGGCTATCCTCAAGTCATGGTCTAACGAGAAAGGGGGGGGGGAAAGGTCCTTGGCATTATGTTCCTGTGTCCCACATTCCTGTTCTGTCTCATCTTCGAAGCTCAGTTTCCTGCTGCTTTTTCCATTTTTTGGTGGCTTATCCTTCTCTTGCAGCCGTGGGCTCCTACGCAAAGATGATTTCAGTTCTGATCCTTTAGGAGTGGAGGTCACGGGGTTCTCACACCCAGTCATATCTACTATATCGTCGTCGTCTACAATGTTCACTACCATGTCATCTGACAAGTCGTCTTTGAAGTGGGTTTCCCCGGTGAGGTCAATATGGACCTCCCTAGAAGCTGCCCCTCTCACACCTTTCTTCCCCGGCTTGACGAATGGCTTGTGCTCTTTGGCAGAAGAACTTGCCGCAGCAGGACGCTTAGCAACGGGTGGCTTAACAGGAGGGGATTTCTTTTGAACACCTGAGGTAGAATCCTTGGAAGGGGGGGGGGTTGATGTTTTGTTAGTTTTAGCAGAGGTTGCCTTAACTGTCTTCACGGTAGAAAAAAGCTGATGTTCTGCCTTTATGTCCTCCTCAGAAGGCACTACAATAACCTTTTTGGGGGTGGGAATGTGCCTGGGGGAAGCTGCTTGGTGGGGAGAAGCCTTAGGCTGGGGTTTTCTCTGTTCTTTAGCTTTGTGGCGTCTTTGTTTCTCTTCCTCGACCTTGTCGGTGTGATATATCACTACGCCGCCTTCACCTTCAGGAAAATAAGTCAAAACAAACAACAGATTAAAGCAAAATTTATGGTGACACGCTTTCACACTAAGGAAAACAGAAATGTATTTTATTCGGCCTCAATTATTTAATAACTTGAACCAAGAGCTTCTTGGAAGGAGAAGACAACAAAACGTACAGCAGTAAATGATAATGACAGAAAGAATGTTCTTTAAGAGAAGATGATTGCTTACCTGCTATGCACGACACCCTCTTGTACTTAAGGCATAGAGCCTCGGTCAGCGTCACACCATCCACTTTACGACCCTTGTCTATAGCCGCAAGCATTTGCCTGTTCTGAAAGGAAGAAAGAACATAAAATAGTTTGTATTTTTCATAAATTAAGTTTAAATATCCTCCTTTGAAAAATAAGTTCATTGTTTTCAAAAGACGAGAAGAAGCAGGTTCTTACATATAAATTTATTTTTTCGTACCATGTTATGATTTTTAGGAAAGAATCACTAAGAGAAAAGGAAAAGAGAGTTGAAACATTTTTTTTACCTTAGCTTTGACCTTCCAGAAGTAATCGTTAATATGGTTCCTCATCTTGTCTATGTTGCGGTCCTTGTTCTTCACACTGTTCACAGTGGCTGAAAAATTGAAAGAAAAGCTTCTTTGATATGGATAAAAAAAAAAATTCTATGTCTATGCTTGGTTTATCTAGTTAAAAAAAAAGGCAAGGTATGAAGTGATAAATATAAAAAAATATTAAAGGGAAGACCTCAATTAATTCATGGACACATTAGACATAAACCATAGTAAAAAATTAAGACAAAAAAAAAAGACTCACCTAGCACAGTGTCCCAGCCTTCCTTCCTCAATTGAACAGAGTTTTTACCTCGAGCTTTCAACAAGTGCTTTTGGTTATAGCACGAGTAAAACAGAGCCCTGTGTTCCCTGTCGTTCCAAACAGACTCCTTCTTGCTAATAGTTCCTCGTGTGGTTTTTCGAGGAGTGACAGGGCCAGGTACGTGTTCTGTGTTCTCCTCGTCGCTGATTTCACTTGAGTCTTCCACGACATATTCCTGCTTAACTTTAGACATGGTTAGTATCTCGGGCAGCTCAAAACTTTGGTGATGCTCCAATACCTCCTCTCCTGGACGAACTTCCAAATAACTGTCGTCGTCGTCAGTGGAGCTCAAGTCGTAACCTTTTTGGTACTGATAAATGAAAAAAAAAAATACACTAATATTATATTACTTCTGAAGAAAACCACAGGAAGCAGAGGGGGGGGGACATTTTCTGTCAGAATTAAACTTTAAGACACAAATTTGGACGCTTCATTTAACAGATGTCAGGGTGGGAAAGGTAAAAGAAGAAGAAAAATGCTCTATAGGCACAAGGAAACTAGCCAGTGCTACAGGGAGGAAGAGAGAGATAGCCATATTGACACAAGAGAGAAGGGCGTGGGCTTTTACTCTATTATCGCTCATGCCGGCTGGCGGAGAAACGGAGATAACAGAAAAGAAAAGACAGAACAACTTTGAATACCACTATTATCCTGAAGATCGGAATAGATGAAACAAGATTGCTTTCATCAGTTAACTTTAATTACCTGTGTTTCGTCGAAATACATGGTGCAAGCCGCAGTCCAGTAACTCTCCACCGTTCTTTGTTTTGGCGGCGGTGGACTACCCGGAAGTGACGTTCAGCAGTATATAGGTCAAGTTGCGCTGGTGTCCCGCACTTTTTTCTCGCTGTGCTGAACCCTCGTTGCTCTTACAAGGAAATCGGAACGATGATTACTTTCCTCGTCTCGTTTCGGCTACGAGACTCGCTCAGGAAAGGCAGAAGGTATTGTGTAACGGGGGTGAAAAATGCTCGTATCTTTTCTCGCCCATGTACGAGGAAGCATCATAACGAGTCCTCTTTCATTGTGTAACGACCTCCTGGTCAATAAGTCCAACAATCAGGGATTGTTCATACCCATATATATATATATATATATATATATATATATATATATATATATATATATATATAAATTTCGTCCTCATAGTGCATTGATGCACTAGCCGTATTTTACCTGGTAGTGCATTAATGCACTAGCCGGCTGAAACATGTTAAAGTGTTAAGTTATTTCAGACCCTTTAGGCACAATTCAGGCAGACAAAGAGTAGACAACATTGAGATGATGATATTGACTTGTAAATGCTCAAGCTAATAGGTAGAATCAAGCGGGTCTAACATGAAATTCTGAGTCTATCTCTTCCATCTTAGCGAAAAGACTCGCACTTTACTATAGAATGAAAATGGGAGGGTGAGATATTTGAGACTCGTTTCTGAAAGGTAAACAAAGTATCCGGCAAGTGCCATAGTATATTAAAGTCTACGATATTATTCTATAGTATATGGTGCCCTCTATAGTTAACTAGAGTGACTACTGTAGTTAGCTATAGTCTTTTCATGGATCTATTCCCAAAGGTAGTCTACAGGTAAAGTAAAATGAGACACTAATCTTAGTTATCTATAGAAACCTCTGTGTGAAGGCTTGCATTTTTCTTCATACCAATGTTTGTCTTCCCCAGTGAAAGCCAAAGTGTACTTGCCAAAGGAGATTTGTGTATACAACATTTTTCAGTACTTCAATGAGGAGTACACAAGACACGACTGGTTGCAATACATTCAAAACATTCAAGTTTTCAACTGGCAGTACTTTTGTCAAGGTCACTGTTGTCTATCTATTGAACAACTGTATATTAAAAACTAATCTGACATCGAAACATTTCACACAAATGTGGGGCTTTTGCCTTAACATTCTGCATTATCATTTTATCAATAACAGCATTTAAGCGTGTTTTTTCAAGCTTGTAGCTGGCTGAGAGGAACACCGAATAAAACATTATTGGCTGAAAATGAGAATTCATTACTTTCTTTTGAAAACATCTCAATTAGTCCTCTGTAATAAGATTCTGATGATAAACTTTCCTCTCAAAAAATGTTATTCTGCTGACTGTGAGGCATTTGAAATGAAGTAAATTGTTCATATCTGCAACTTTAAAACCCCTTTCACTAAGATATTACTATTATTGTAAACATAACAGGTGCTGGTTGGAGCGCATTCGTGCAGCTTTGACTGTCTGAGAAAAAACACTGCTTGCGATCTCAGATACCTGAGCCCCTGGGATCTCATTAGTCGACACACATACAAACACTTCCCATGGACCTCATTAAAGTGTTTTCGGTAAAAATCTCCCATTGTGCACCATTTATGTTGATTACTTTTGATTCCCAGATTTCCGGAGCTTAATTCAAAACATCCTGGGATCCCAACCCCAGCGATCTTAGTGTAGGCACATATCATAAGACCTGGCTGGTCTACCCTATGTAATGCAGTGGTTGCAGGCCTGTCCAGAATAGCTAGTCCTGGGATCACTTCACTATTCCATTTCCACCACTAAGATCACTGCGATCTTAGTGAAAGAAATGCATAGTGGTTTCACCTGAGTACAAGAGCACTTACAGGGAACACTCCTGATCGAAAGAGTGAATAGCCTGCTGCATACATAAAGAGGGGAGGGAGTTTGCTGAGTGTCCTTGAGGGCTCTTAGGGCTACTCATGCGTTAAGTGCACTGTACGGTAATTCTTCCCTTCTCTCTCTCTTTGTCCTGAGGGGAGGGCACAATGCTTCTAATAGGCAAGCATAAATCATACATTCATGGGAACAACTCTTGAATGCTGTACGGGGGTCAACTGCACCCTGTGCTCTTTTGTTAGCCCATATGGGGACGGGAAACGATGGTATAAGCACTCTTGTGAAGGAGAGTGACTCCACAGCTATTTCTTTATTTTGGGACTCTTACCCCTGTGCCCAGTCAGTTCTTCTTGGAATAGTGTAGGAGGGCTGAGGCTAAAATCGATGCTATCTTAGTGCTGGCTAGGATATGTGAACCCAGTCAACTCTTAAGATTGCTTAATAGGATAAGGCTGATTTATTCCTAAGATCGCTGGGGTCGTGATCCCAGGATGTTTTGAATTAAACTCCTGATCATTCATGTCGCTTATAAAAACCAGTATATACTTAAGAGCCGGCAACACAACCAGTTATAATTGTACGTAAGAAAATCCTAGGTAACAATAGTCAAAAAATCTTAGTGATCAACATGCATGTGGCATGTGTTTTTGTTAAAAAGTCCTAGGATTTTCTACCTAAGATTTATTTGTGTTAAAAGTTTGCATGCAAAACTCTTAAGAATTTTTCCTCGTAGATAGGATATTCTATGTTAAGGTTTTATATTGTGATACATTGGGCCTGTGTGTATGGGACTTGAGTCAGGGTCTGTGGAATTAATAGTCCGATGCCTGCTCTCCTTCAAAATAGGGGCTGCACATTGATTTTTTGTAGGTGCCTATTCCCACAACAAATCAATATAAAGCATGACATGAAACTCAGCCTGTCTAAATGACGTCATACCCTATAGAGCTGTTCAGTAGGACATGAAAAGACGAGAGGATATCATCACATTGCATGATGATTGAAATGACAGGAAACTTGCTAATCATAAAATCTGTCAGGCTTCAGATTGAGGCATTGCATGTCAATGTAATGTAGGCTTGCATTGATATCTATCAATTAGCTTGTCCTATTATGAAGGAAGGATATCGGTGGCAATGTTTTGACCTGACACTTTTTGCTTCACTCATTTCCTGTTGCTGCTCTTTGCATATGTGACAGGATCTGCGAAAAGGGCCCATAGTGCAGGGTGCATTAAGGTCCCTATTCCTAGTATATAGCACATATACTTTCACCTGCCTTTTCCGTCAATTAATCGCTCCATTAGCGGTGCACGGTTTGTCTTAAACACTTTACAATTTTTCCATTTAAACTTTAAGAACTCTTTAAGTTATTCTTGATATTCTTAGTTGAATTTAGTTGTCTTCTAATTCCCCCCAATGAAGACTACTTGAGGATTTATGTTAGCAAAGCATCATTTCTTATACTGGCAGAGCTACTGCAAGATAGCTGATATCATGTCTCACCTGTAGGGCATTTCTCAAGATGGTACGACTAGACACAGCACTAGGACTTGAAACTCTGAGAATTAGTATAGGTGATTGTAGGTAATGTGGCATGACTGCACTGTACGATCAGCACTTAATGTAGTAGTTACATAGGGTGTGGCAGGGCAGTCATACTAGAGCAATCATTATTGACCACTAGATGCAGGACTGTAATAACATTAGAATGAGAGATCCCACTATGATTTGAAGGGGTCAAATCATGCCATCTTGAGAAATGCCTTCCAGACCCCATTCATCCTGTGTACAGTATCAGCTCATTACAGTTTTATTCTTCCCACTTCTCGGTTTACGGTACTGAAGGACTGCATGAGTCTATATGAAGTAAAATCAGGGACTGAATGTGAGGAAAATTCCCTCTGCCCTCTGACATTTTAGTGATAAAAGCTAAATGCAGAAAGCATTCACAATAACAATTAGCCATTTCTGCATCATGTGGTGCATTTAGCGAAATTATCAAATTGACATTTTTCATTTTAGATTCCTAGTAGTGGCCTGAGTGAGCAGACAATGAAGGTTTTTTCAACATTATTTTGAATCTTATGGAGATAACCTGGTTAATGGGGATTTTTTTAATTATATGCTTCAGTTCATTTCAAATGTCACTTAGCCATCCGTTTCATTTATTGGGTATTACAATGAAGGTTAGCCTTGCTATCTTGTTTTAGTAAATAACTAGGGAAGGTGACTACCATAGCTGTGGGAATAATGGTTCTGTTAGTTTCTTATGGATCAACATGGTAAAAGGTATGCCCTTGCACCCCTCGCAGGCATACCTTTTACCGTGTTGATTCAGGAGCTTAATTCAAAACATCCTGGGTTCGCAGCCCCAGCGATCTTAGTGTAGGCACATATCATAACACCTGACCGGTCTACCCTATGTAATGCAGTGGTTGCAGGCCTGTCAAGAATAGTAAGTTCTGGGATCTCTTCACTATTCCTTTCCCAGCACTAAGATCACTGCGATCTTAGTGAAAGAATTGCATAGTGCTTTCACCTCAGTACAAGAGCACTTACAGGGAACACTCCTGATCAAAAGAGTGAACAGCCTGCTGATTACATAAACAGGGGAGGGAGGATATTTACTGAGAGTCCTTAAGGGTTCTTAGGGCTACTCATGTGTTAAGTGCACTGTAAGGTAATTCTTCCCTTCTCTCTCTCTTTGTCCTGAGGGGAGGGCACAATGCTTCTAATAGGCAAGCATAAATCATACATTCATGGGAACAACTCTTGAATACTGTACGGGGTCAACTGCACTTTTGTTAGCCCATAATTATGTGGACGGGTAACAATGGTATAAGCACTATTGTGAAGTAGAGTGACTCCACAGCTATTCCTTTATTTTGGTACTCTTACCCCTGTGCCTAGTCAGTTATTCTTGGAATAGTGTAGGAGGGCTGAGGCTAAGATCGATGCGATCTTAGTGCTGGCTACGATATGTGAACACAGTCTAATCTTAAGATTGCTTAATAGGATAAGGTAGAATTATTCCTAAGATCGCTGGGGTTGTGATCCCAGGATGTTTTGAATTAACCTCCAGAATTGCACCAGAGTGCTGAGACATAGTCAGTTTGTTCCTTCCTTGTTGTACTTTTTATCACACTTAATAATACTGAAGTCATGTTGAGATGTTGTTTTTTGGTTGTTTCTTTTTAAGGCCATTTGGAATTTCTCAGAATTCCAGCACAGCCCTGGAGGCGAAGTTTGTGAGTTATTATTGACTTAAAACAAATCAGCAGGGTATGTTTCATGTTACCACTGCTCACTAACAGTGAGCTAAAGGCAGGGATTCTTATCAATTCGCCTTGTCAATTCTCCATCGGATTTCATAAGACTGGAAGAAAATATTTGAAATATAAATATTCTCTGCAGGATCTAATCTTGTCTTCCTCAACACTTGAAGGGAATTGAGGTAGATAAAACAACTTCTATCTACAGGAGGATCTAGTTTGTTCTTTCCTTAAATGGCTTCGGAGTCTCTCATATCTACTGATAATTACATTCTGGCAATTTAAATTCAATACTAAGCCTGGATGAAGTGAGAGGAAATTGAATAACCAGCTCAATTTAGACAGGGACTGAAAATGTGTTCCCAACTAAGCCTTTCCCATTTCCACTTAGAAATATCACATCCAACATGTCTGATAGTACACACAGTAAGATGGGACATTTCAACACACAGCTGTGAAGGGCAGCCATCATAAAGTCATGAATTTACTGAAACAATTTAACTTTTGTTTGGTCTTTAAACCAAGAAGCTTCAATAGATACTATTCTTGTTTAAACTCCATGTTTATATGTTTTGTATATTTGTATTATAATATATGTGTGCATTTATTATGATTATATATATGACAGAGGTACTAGTACATGTAACTCCCACCTGGGACCTCACTGGTCACTGTGTGTGCAGAGGTGTCCCACCTCCTGACCCCAACCTCTCTTTCACAGTGCCACACAGTCTCACATACCCCGCAGGTAGGAATATCTTGTTTTGGTCTATACGCTCCAAGTTTATTTGATTTGTATATATAGACTGTAAAGACTAGAACAAATGAAATCATTCATATCAACATACAACATAAATTGTAAGTGAAATAGAACCATTCCTAGATCAAAATAATCAAAATAAGTAAACACTTTAATTACCTTTCTGCCTTCCAAGGAATCACATCTAAAGTTTCCGATGTTGACTTTACTTCACAGGTCAATAAGTTAGTATGACACATCGACTGCAGCTGATGATTATCTGTTTTTTACTAACTACCCTTCTTGAACTTAAATCTGTCAAAATGTCAAGAAATTTTCTAATGTTCTCCGAAAGTCAAATATCCAGTCCTACCATCTTGTAATTCATTACACAGTGACCAATCACTTAGACCACAAATTTCATACCACCATTAACTGTTGAATCAGTCTTTGATAATATATTGTGTTAATCAATGAACATTGTATGTAGCAGGCAAAATATGTAGTTCACCCACAACGATCCTAGGGAAGGCATGTTTGAGAGTGCCACTAGAAATAGGACATTGCCTGAATATCTCTATGAAGAGGGTCAGGCAATGCTGGACCCTACCTGAACAGGCTCCAACATTGCAGGAGTCTTTTCTTACCATGGGTGTCATGCACTGCCAGAGTATCCCAATACATAGTATCACACTTTGCTGGATTCTACCTTTAGAGTGAGTCCATCAGCAACACTACCCAATGGGCACAACCCCACTTAATGGGTGATTAATCAGCACTCGCTTACATAGGCCTTACCAACCATCCAAATTGTAATGCTCATGTAGCCCTGCATTTGTAGCACTTATTAAACTACTCAGCTGTAGAGTGTATTAAGCCCTATACCTGAGTGGTTTGATAAACACTTCAAAGAAATATAGAAATTAAGGGCACCGTATGACACACAAGGATTTCGAATAGTTGAATATTAAAATTCTTATGACAGTCTAAGTAATCCATGAATAGTTTGTGTGTTCCTGGTTTCAGTTTCCTTATTACTCCTTGGGATTTGAATCCTTTGTTCTCCTTTCTGACCTAGTGAGGCAGGTGTTGAAAGTGGCACTATTAATATGCTATTTCAACCATAGACCTATTACAGTGAGATGTTATTGGTCATATGAGGCCCGGTAGACTAATATGAAACACAAACTTAAGTAGAGCATATGGGAAGATTTCACCCACAAGGTACCAGTCAGCAGGCCAATACTTAGCTGAAAGGGGGGATTGGAGCAAGATGTGGTATTTAGATCTCACTTTCGCTTGAGACAATCTAACACAGACTCATCCATGTGAGCCCTTTATTTCATACCGCTGCTATCAATTTTCATTATCTATATTATAAAGGCATGCAAAAACAGTTCTACTCACCAACTAATGAAAGCTGTGAGCGATTATCGAATCACCATTACATATAATGTGTTGATCAATATCATGTAGTAATCTTTTTAAAGCCATTACATCAATAATGTCACAAGAGTGAAGACACTTTAGCTATACGTCATTAAAGGAAATGAGATTGTGCAGGTGATACCTTGTAATTAGCCTTGCATTTTATAAATCAATGTCAATCAATACATTCCCTTATCAAGCTAATTATTGTTATACAATTAGAAGGCCTACTAGTAACGGATACTCTATGCAGCCCGATTCCTTACCCATTTTGCTTGCCTTCACACAGGAATATACATTCTCTTTACAAGAACAGACCACAAACTTTGTGATTCTAACATCGTAGTCTCATTGTAATAGTCATCTTGATAATCATGTTGGTATAACTAAGTATTAAATATCAAATTATACTTTAATTTAGCTATCTAAGTGTCATTGGATTATGTGTCAATGCAATGGGAAAACAAGATATGCAGAATCCAGGAGTAAAATTAATGGGCAAAATTAACAGGCAGTCAAGTGCACTTGTTTGTGATCTACCTCCTCAATAACTGTGAGCCTCTCTGGAGTTGAGTAATTAGGTTTCATTTGCCTCTAATTAATTGTGTGACTGATGTGGTGAATATCAAGCAGGCCTGTCTGGAGGCCATTTCTGAAGTTACCCCATGCAGTCTATATGGATTGAGACTCTCAACCACCAAGTGTGTGATCGGAGGTCATGCAGTAAGACTATCTGTTTATGTCAAGGTGAATATCGAGCGCCCATTGACAATGCACTGAACCCCCGTATTGCACCCCTGCGTTAAATAACCAGCGCCAAATCCGCACGATGACGTCATAGGTCCACCGCGCAAGCGCAGCATTTTTGAAATGTAAACATTCAAAATGGCGGCGGTCAGCATTTCGCGATGACGATGGGTAAATAAGGATTTAATTTCAATCTTATTGATGAAATATTGATTAATTATCAACCCAAACACCTTGACATAAATGTAAAGATGAACTCTGAACAGTTTGAGCTTCCTGTTTCTTCACTCGGGTGACCTGCCCGCTCCGCACTCGGCCTAACGGCCTCGTGCGGAACGGGCAGGTCACCCTCGTGAAGAAACGGTCAGCTCAAACTGCTCATCGTTCACCTTTACCATTATGCTTACCATGTGTGTGGAATTTACATAGGGATTGACACAGCAGTCTTACTGGTGGAAGCTTGTCTGGAGGCCATTTCTTAAAGTACAGCAACTGCACAAACTCACTTTGATTTGAAAACGTGAACAGTGAAGTGTATAGTTGTAGGTAATGCCCTATGGTTGATTACGATTAGCACTAATATATTATTTACATAGGGATTGGTAAAACAAGTGGTGAAAGAATATTAAATTTTATGAACCACTACTTTGGGATTGTAAAAGCAATATAGTGAGAGTTCCCACTACGATCTTCATAGCATGTTTAGAAATTACCTCCTGTGTCCTGAAAACACTAATCATAGAACCATGGGCAGCACTAAATCCTGCTAATTACTTTGTAATGTTATGCAAATGAGGAACTTTTCTTATAATGAGTCATTGGATTAGGCCTACAAGTTTAGAAGTTCTTTCAATAGGAAACTGGATAATACAAGAGGTCTAGGTCTAACAATGAAATGAATGAGAAAAGTTCTGAAGCAGGCAACAGGATTATTTATTGCCTGGCTCTTTAATAAGTCTGATACTTCCAGGAGTAGGGAGATGAGGGTTTATTAGATGTTAAATAATCACCTCACTTCTGTGGTATATATTAAACAGATGTATGCCCTACACACACTCATATCAGAGGATTACAGGGGACTCTGCCTAATTATTCTGTTGTGTTATGCAAATAGATCTATTAATCATGGGTCTTGGGATTAGGTGTATATGGGCATGGGTTGTTTTTTTTGGCGATAACTCCATTTGGTGTATTGCATAGATGCCATTGATAAGAAGTATTTCCATGTATATGGATTTCTGCAGATCTGTGTTTACAGGGAAATCAGTTTCAATGAACAATATTTTAAACACTTTTCCTGGAACTCATATAAACCATATGTTAATATCTAAATGAAACAAAATTATGCCACTTGGATTACCACTATATTCATTGCAAAGTAGAGAAGTCTTCTTCAAATAACACATAAGAAATAAGGTCTCATATGTAGATGGATATGCAGTGTTGTAACTAATATGCAATCAAAATTCCAAAAGAAAAGGACATTGGCTGTGTATTGGATTAAATGTTTGTTTAATACTTGCCATTATATAACTCCAAACACCTTCCCCTTGTCTACACATTCATCATTAATGCACTCCATCAAATGACAGGTTTTTGTTTCCTTATCATCCTCATATTTTGTATCTGTACAATTTCTCTTCTCCCACCATGTTTAAACACTTTCATTTCCCTGGTGCGCCAGTTCTTACCATAATCCCCTTTATATAACATGTAACATTGTTCATCTGATTCATTATCATGGCAGGATCTTCTGTAAACCACTCTGTTGCTCGGTTATCAAATGACAGAAAATTAGGAGTTCTCATATGGGAGCTTTGTCCTTTTTCAACTCTGTGTGCCTTGAAAATCTAACTATTAGGATCACTATTGTAAGCTTTGATACCCACAGACCCAACATTGCACAACTGTCATAGTCTTTTTTTTCTATTTTCTCAAGCTTATTTCTCATATGGGTGAATCCAATGGAATGTTCCATCAATGTGTTCCGAACTTGATGATATTATCTATCATATCATTGGGATATTGATAGAAATTGAATTGATTGCTGTTAGAATCATATGTATGATGGATGTAGTAAGTATGAAACCAAATTGCCGACCATTTGAAATTTATACACTTCCAAAGGGTCAGCATGATGCTCCAATGAATCGCTGGCAAGCAGACTCACCAGCACCTCATTGGTGCATCACAAAAACCAATGAGCTTGATGCACTCCTGCATCTGCGGCTCTTAAGAGGTTAACCTTGTCACACAAGTGGTGGACAGTAAAGCTTGGCGAACAGGCACTGATGCAGCACCATCCTCCAACACCATGGGTAAGATTGATAGGGGCAGAGACTAATCTTTATTCAAACCTTGAGGGGAGAATATAAAAGCCACTTTGGCCTGATTTATTGCAGTAAGGTGGCCCGGGGCCATCAATATGGCTCTGATCGTTGTAACCTGTGAAAGAACTAGTGTGCAACAGTCTGCCTTAATTTTAATCAGGCGAATTACCGCCCAGTAAAATACGGATCAAGCATGTTACACAAAGGTTCCAAAAAGGTGTCAGGGCTTGGATTATCACCCATGCCGATCGTGATGTGAAACTTACCTCCTTACAAGCCTACAGGCCTTCTCTATCACAGCGTAAATTGGGTCATTTCACATCCAACACCCATCCCCCACTGTTGGAGAACTGGAGGGTATTTCTCAAGATGGTACAATGGGTCATTTCTTAAGATACAGGATCGCTCACAAAAGAAAATGTAGCCAGGATTCAGAATTTAATGTTAATTCCTCATCTATTGCAGTAATGGTAAGATAGATTGAGTCCAATTTCCTGCATCATATTAAAATTATACTACTATTGTTTTAGTCCACATTTGTAAATAAAAGAGCCGTTAATGGAGCCCTGAAATTTTTTCTCTTTTCCCGAAGCATCAGCAAAGACAGAATAAATGATTATAAATTATATTCTCAACTAATAAGCCATGGATGTAGCATGAAGCCTGCTAACCTATGTATGATCATTCATTCTATACCCAAAAGGCATCAATCTGTAAATAGGATTATTGTAAACTTGAAGCACTTGTAACACTCTGATCTTTTGCATAATATGAAGTAAAACATTATGAAGCAACCCCAAGGTATCTTAAATTAATTCCAAAGGCTGTTACAAATATATAATGGAGAGAGAGAGAGAGAGAGATTGGCTAGGGTCTGCTCTTCTTATCTATGGCTTATTAATGTGAAGGTATGACATCTAAAACGAAGCTCTGAGCTAGTAATACCGAGGCTTCATTTGAGATTATCCTGACTCTAAATCTCTGTCATACTGCACACCACTACAGGGATTCTAAGAACGTATTATAAGATATTTTACAATTCAGATGTCCTTCTGTTGCATCTTTTGTCTCTATGGATTCACTAATGCATGTGTCAGCAGGAAGTCCCTGGCAAGTGCATTCTAAGGAGTAGAAAAACAAAATTATGGAATCTAAATATTGCTTCCTGAGTGTTAGACACCACAGTACTGATATCAATCCATTGTCAATAGTACAGCTACTTCACCAGTAGTTTCTCAAGAGTGGCATAAAATGTTATGATATGGTCCCTGATGCAGGCGTACAGGAGTGCCTGATGCCGGCATGCATGATGCTCTCCAGCATCAGAGGCCCTTAAAGGGTTAAGCAACATCATCTAAATGCTATTTCAATGAGAGGATGCATGTTCTTATTAAGAACGCTTTAAATTACATTTCACTGCGGTCGAAATAGACAGTTTAATGCTCATCTGTCAAGGAATTTGATTTTGACTTCAAGTGGCAGCAAATCTGTTTTAATGGCAGTGGATTTAGTATTTACCCTGTTAGTGATTTCAGTATTGCACTTTGATAATCCTTTTACATTTCCCACAGGCACTCCCATGTTTTTGGAAGGGAGGCTCGGACGTTTCAAAAACAGTTTAATCAACTTGTTCCCTAGGCATTCTTGCAGAATACTGCCCTTTGGGGATGGTTCTAGGTTAGAACTCTCTTAACAGGTTTGGGAAATGCTGGTGATAAGACATCACTGGTAGAGACAGCACCACCGGTATTTTTGCCAGTGATTGCCCTGGGTGATAAGCCTGCACTGGCTTTTTAGCTGGTGGTCATATCAAACATCAATACCATTTAAATCTATATAATAATTTGTGCAACTTATAATCAATTTGTGCAACTAACTACCAATTTGTGCACCTAATTCTTATATCTAAACTGAAGATGGATGTCCGTTCTAGAATCTTGCAATTTTTCAAGCAAATCCATCCATGCAAAACTGGGAGAGAAATGATTTAAAGGGTTGAAACATACCTGGGGGGCACCCTCTAATTGGTAGATATGCTATGCATCCTAAATATCTTATATTTGTAACAAGTTAAAATAAAAAGATATGAAGAAAATTCCACATCTATGAGGTTTCAAGAGGCAAAAAAAGAAGAAAAGCCTCCTCCTTCTCCTCAACCATTGTGTTATTAATTTCTCTTACTATATTTATGTATATGGTTACTGTAGGATGTATAGGGAGTGTCCTCCCCCACTCTGAAACACACAGGCTAGAACCCTGATTGTATGGCCTTATCTCCTGGTTGCCATAGTGATCACTGATAAGAGATTACTGCAGATGTGGGGGAGCACCGGCATTTTTGCCAGTGCTGACTTTTTTCCCATGGCTGGGTAAAGATGCAGCACTGCCACAGAATCCAGTGCTCAGATTTTACCTGGTACTGGGGAATTTACAGGATTTCCCAAGCCTGCTTAAGAGTACTAGATTACTACTTTCTAAAGAAAGCTTGCAGGTAACGAGCTTCAACAATGGTCATGCCTATTGGACATCCTGCTACCTTGGTATAAGAGAGATGGCCCTCTATAACGGTATGGCCAAAATGAGAGGTTTTCATGTCATGGCGGAATATGTTAAGATACATCCCTTTGAATAGAAAAGAAAGCTGAAAAAGAGCTGGGAGGCAAAGTCCAGCTCACCTCCACACTGACATTTGGCACTGTTTGATCGGTTTTAGGTGTCTCATATCCCAAATGCTGTTGGACAGATATGAAGATATTCTACCGCAAATGGCAAATCAATAATCAATAAAGATCAATAATTATTAATCATAAGAAATAGCCAAATTCCATATCATATCGTCAGCAAAATCTAAGTTTAAAGGCATATTCCTAGCAGAGGCTTGCTTCAGTGAGCCTTTTCAAGAAAATACATTTTTTTCCGAAGATTGTGAAGAGAAAATACACCTCAGTTTCTGTGCCTACTGTCTGCGATTTCACCAGCATTACTACAGTGAATAATGCATACAGTGATAGAATTTGCCGGCTCTCCTACTGCTTATTTTCATGTCTGAACATTTACAATTTTTCTCAGTTTCCCCCTGCATTGTATCTTCAACCTTTTATTTAGATTCATCCTGGAATTTCTTTTATGTACTATGTGCACCATATATGTAAGCTTTTTCTGAAAGTCGCAAAGATAAAAGGGTGAGTTTTGCTCTGGGATATGGGGTGTATGCCTATGCATGTTTTATGTTTTTAGAATCATGGGATTTAGGGTGCAACAATGTTACAATAAAAAAATGGTTATTTAAAGTTATTCTTTGTTGAACATCCGGTCACTGTACTTCAGTCATAACACTACAGTACTGTGACCCAGTATATAAGGCACACCTTAATCTTGTATGAGGATGGACCCAAGGTGACCCTCATATGATTGGTCAAAGTCAAAATAAGAACACTTCCACTTAATCTTTCAGTAGTTTGAGGTTAAGCTACCCACGAGTTTTTAAATTGATTGCACATAATTGAATAAGGTGCACGTTTCATTTGGATATCTGCAATGATGTATGAATCCCCATTCCTTGAGTATGATTCATACCCAGCATCACTGTTCGAATATAATCAATCATCTTAAGTGCTTTGTTGATATTGTAGCTGGGACAGAAGAAACTACCGATACTTAATATCTCAGGCTAAAATACTTTTTTTTTCAATTTTGGGAGCATGCCTTTCCTATGAACTACATGTCACTGCCATCAAAACAGCCAGCCTGATACTCATTCCTCAGGGAATATGCTTTTGACTGAAAGGGCTGATTTTACTAGATCTACGTGGATTTAGTATCTTAGATTGTTAATGTCTTTATTTTTCCCTGGAGCATTCATCAACCATTGACATGAAAGAAAAATACACAAAGAAGAATTTTCAAAAACAGTGTAATTAACTAGGATATGGATGCTTGAGATTTCAGAATAGCATCCCTATAAAGGATTCTGGATTAAAATTTTCTGAAGACAGCTTGCAGATCTCAGATAACAAATGAAATAGCAAGTACAAATACATTGAATGCTTATGATGAACTGATTGCCATAAGTAGGAAGCTTTTGTAATGATGAAACATGATTGGTTGAGGATTGCAATACTAAGATTTACTTAATTCGTAAGTAAGAAGTCATATTTTCATTAGAATTCAACTTCAATCTCCCAAGTTTACATGCCAAATGTGTAACCCAGAAAATGCAGAGTGATTATATTTTAGGCATTTTCTTGAAAATGTATGGTCTAGTAGCTGCCCTATTTTTGGTCTTTTATTTAATTAGTTCTCGTTGATGATATGTCATCCCATTCTCATCCTGTCCTAATAGGGCCTGCCACCTTTCTTTTTACTTAATCAGAGAGCCTTCAAAAGCTTGTTATATGTAATTAGGATTTTTTCAATAGGACGAGTTCTGAGTCTAATATTAGTTGACAGTAGATCTAGATCTAGATATGAAGTTACTGAAGGGACTGTATCATTGTCTTCTTGATGTATACACCTCCTCTCTTCATTGTTAAGTGAAATCTCAAGCTTGACATTTACATATCTCCATGTGCTAAAAAAGACCAGAATCTGTATGTATAAATAAGTAGGATAAATAAGACTGACTGCATAAATTTCTTCCTACTTTGGAATGAAACTATACACCTTGCAGTATTGATGAACTGAGAAGAAAGAAGGAAAGAAAGAGAGAGAGAGAGAGAGAGAGAGAGAGAGGGAGAGAGACAAAGAGAGAAAGAGCAGTTTTTTACATTGATAGCATGTCGACACTTTAAAAGAGATTGTTCTCCCTTTTCTAAGCCCCAAGCTCATTTACCATAAAATATGGTAGTAGCGTTTCATACCCAGAGACATGAAATCAATGTGACTACATGCCCACATACAATGTCTTTATCTGGGCAAAAGTATGTCATATCTTTCATTCAGATTGCATGTGACAATATCCTCCTTTTCTGAATGAAGGTGTACTGGGTGTAAAATTATATCATTTAGTGTAGGCGTAGAGGCTGTCTTTGTGACTTCTGTTGTCTATTAATTTACCCACCCAAAAGGCACAGAAAGTAGAGTGTAGCTTTTAATGTGCAAATGAAAGGCTTATTGGAAATCCTGACATTGCTACGTAATTCTATTTCCCTATCGTTGATTACAGTGACCTTTTATATCAATGATGAATAACAATCTAAGCAGTCATACCAAACCTCTATTGTAAACAAAAGTAACTGTACAGCTTATAAGTGATATACAAGACTTACAATATATCACATAGAGATCTACATGAAAATATCCTATACACTTGTAGCTCTACATCCTTTATCCCTAGACTACAACATACATTTATCACCATGCCGCATAGCCTGATTTATGGCTCACTGGGCATTCCTCCTACCCCTCTTAATGGTGTTTCCCTAGATCCCTACACAGACTGGACTTTTATTTATCTTCATCCAGCTCCCAGATAGTGCCCTCATGATTGTAGGACTGGGAGATTTCAGAGACATATTCTGGCAGTTTCCTCTTTAAAAGGTATCAACCTGTTATCTTTAGCAACATTTCTCATTCCCTCTGGCCCGATTCAATTTGTTTATAACAATTCATGCTGCATGACATATGAAGGTGTATACTAGATATCGCCAGATGATTTTTACTCATTTCAAACAATATTCACCTTCTATCGATAAGTGAGTTATGTGAAATTATGTCTATCACAATGGACAAACAGAACCTATAACTAGTGCTGAAAGGGGAGGTATGGTTAAGACTAGATGACTTATATGTCCACTTAAAAAAATGTAATCTCTGCCTACGCCAGCACAGATGATAATCCCAGCAACGGGCTTACACACAAATGACTGGACCCTTTAAGGGCTGGCTTGAGCTACTTTTAAAGGTATATGCACGTTTCTCTCTAGTGTAGCCATTTTTGTATTGTCTTTTCTTGCTTTGGTTGAAAGAAACAACAACAAAAATAAATTGGGACTTTTCACTACAACATCAAATGATATGGCATTATAAAGCATAGATCTGTATATATCAATTACAATTTTAGTTTGTATTCTAGATTACACTTTCTGAGGACAATCTAACTAAGCTAATGGCTAAATTGTTGAAATAAATCTAACTTACTAAGGGGCCTCAAAATGCTTTATGTTGTTTCCACGCCTACTTGTTCCATTCTTTCTGATGAGGTGTTTTTACTACTTTTGGCTAAACTTAAGGAAAGCATAATAATGCCCTTGTCATCTCTTGGCTATATGCTCCTGGGTTTGTTAGGGGCAAACATGTATGCTAGGGTCAAATTGTAAGGTAGTTCATCTGCTGAAATGTGATATGGAGTTTTAATAACAAAAGCTACAAATATAAGGGGTAATATAATACTGAAGGACATGAGGAGAAATATGAAAGAACGTATCCATTTTAGATTCGATGAGATAATTGCCATGTCATCTCTTTTAAATAGGTTTTAGCATGCCATTGTACAGGGATATGTATAGAATATTAATGTGTGGAATGTAATTTGCTTTTTGTTGTAGTGCACCACAAATGTCATCCTCTTTAAATGCATGATATGTACCTTATAAAAAGGTAATTTCTCAACCTCCCCTGAAGAAGAAACAGTGTTTAGGGATTAAACACCCGTGTTTAGAAGTGTTTAGAAATTAAACACTTGGTTAAACACATTTTGTCCCATTTTTCTTAACACTTATTTAGAGCAAAACATGTTAAATTCTGAACACATTTAACTATGAAGTGTTTAGATGCTAAACTATTAAATACTTCAGTGTTTAGGTGTTTGATAGAGGTAAACATTGCAAGATTCTGACTGTTCAGGTTGAGAGATTTAGTCTTTAAACACCTTTTCGTTGCAGTGGATATTAAAAATACATACCCTGAAATTGAAATATATCCTACCCTGACTATTAATTCAATGAGGTTAAATGGCATTATGGTTAATTAAAGTATTCGCCCATTTATGAAAATGACAGTTTCTATCGATGTAAATAAACTGCAAGCAAGAGGATTGAAAATGCACAATGTCTAGATAATAAGTTTAAGTAAGAATAACGGCGACACTTTACTATATCTACACCTTTAAAGCAGCAATAACACAATAACATCAAGCAGTAATAATTTCAGGTTTTAATGAAGAGTGAAGTGACTGTTATATTCCTAGCTTAAGTGGCATTCCTATCCTCTAGTTGTTATTTTCTGTGGGGTGCTTCTAGTGGTACGTCTGCCAATAGGGACCGCTCTAAGATCAAGTCAAGGTGCTAAACAGGGCAGGACCTTGACCATAAATACTCAGATTATGACACTACCAAGGTGCCGGACCTCATCCCCAACACCATTTATGATGTCCATCAGACATGATCCTGATATGGGAAAGGTATGGGTCAATGTAGACGTCAACTGACTACTGTAGGTTATTTCTCAGCATACTATGGCTGCCATTAGATCAAAATCCCTAGAAATCCTCCATTATTCTGTCAGGTGCACATTATATCATCTAGAATATGATATTGAAAAGAAACATAGGGGGTCCCATGCTCCTTTTTTAATATTGAATTTTCAAAAATAAAGGTATTTTGATTTCCACCTTAAAAAACTAGAAATAAATGTCTGAAATTTGAGATTTGTTCTGTATTGATCATCAAACAAACATAGAGATATGAACCTTCACATGTTGAATCAAATATTGGTTTGTGTTAAGTATTTTTGTTTGTACCTCCCCCACATTGCATTCTGGGTAGATTTCTGATAGTTTGGTAAAGGGTCGGATACATTTGCTATTATTTGACAAAAAAAACCATCAAATTCGTATTTTCAACCACTAGATTTTTTTAAACTATATATGATATTTTCCTTTAATGATGGTCATTTTGATATGGGGTCCCATGCATAATTTTGAAGTTTTGGCCATTTGAAGTAAGAAAACAGATGGAAAGAATTGACAAAAATCCATATTCAATGCACTGCATGATGGGTAAAACATATAAATCCTTGCATAAGATCGTTTCATTATATATATATATATATATATATATATATATATATATATATATATATAATAGTAGTCAGGGCATATATATATATATATATATATATATATATATATATATATATATATATATATGCCCTGACTACTTATGAGAACCATATTACGTTTAAAGAATTCTCTTTGTAATTTAAGGGGTAAAATTGTAATATAAGGTCCAAAAGAATGTGAAATGGACAATCATGACCGGAAGCCCTTGAAACACTAAGGGTGTATACTTGTATATGCCTACAAAAACCTATATTATGTGCAGGGACCTCTGCAGTAGGCTCAATTTCATTGGTAGAGACTGGTTTTCTATCTGCACAATTCACTAAAACTGGCTATATAGAATGCAAAACTACCTTTACGCAATTGCCAATGCCAGTGCAACATAAATGGATAGGCAGCCTACTGGCCACTGGCTGGTCTGGAGCTGGTTCTGGCGACACACACTGATAAGAACTGATAAGATAGGACTAGCATGTCCCTGGATGTGTTAACCAGGGACAAGGTACCCATCATGGTATGTGTTATCAGTAGGTTTTACCTCAACCAGCAAAATTCAAAATGGCGGCTCCACTAGGCCTCCATACTGAGTCCTTAGGATTTTTTCCCTTTGCTTAATGACCAACATTGGGGGAGCTACATTGAATTGCAAAGAGCACTCAGTGTGTTTGTGCCAGATCCACTGGTGGCTCCAAATGAGAGTAGGTAGGTTTTCATGCAAGATATAAGTTGCGCTGCTAGAGAGGAATTGAATCAATATGTTAATTGTTTACATATATAGGGAATTTATCATTCGTCTCTTTGCCTCCTCAAAGGCATCAGGGATACCATATTTGTATCATAACCCTGAACAAAGCGGGCCTTTCCCCAATAATTTCTTTAATTTCCCGAGTTATCAATGGAGGGCAGTGTCAAAGTTATTGATAATACCCAGACAAAATGTCAGAAATGACATAAGTTTGGACAACACTACATAGGTGAACATAGTGAAACTATTGCCCTCTGAGTGATTTCCAGCATGTATATGGCACCCTATGGACTTCTCAAAATTGAGAGCCAAGGGGCATTTTTTTATCTCATTTTCAGACTCAGCAGCCTCAAATCAGGTATAATTGGTATGTTTGGTCTCCGTGCAGTCATTCACAGTAGTCATGCCAAATTGTTGACATTCATAGATCAATGCTAACATTAGAGCTGAAGTGATTTCTGATTTCCTACTAGCTTAAAATTAATGGAGTCAAATCCGTTATCCTAAAGCTATAGATAATTTCAAAATCACATTGACCTCAATTAGAGTCAGCAAAGGACCAGCATAGGACCATGAATTCAGCAATTTCCCCAGGACGTATTCATATTAATGGCACCGCACTGAGAAACCGTCAAATGAAATAAAACAATAATAGGAAATCCATTTGTCACTATACGAGGTATGGTCTAAAGAATTGGGTATGTCTGTATTTGACATTTGAGTGAATCAAAGACTGGAGGGCATTTACCAACAAACTACAACTACATATATATATATATATATATATATATATATATATATATATATATATATATATATATATATATATATATATATATATTTATATATATATATATATATATATATATATATATATATATTTATATATATATATATGAAGTCAGGCATTTTACATCTGACTGCTGTGTACAGTCATTTCATGTAGGGTTTGGTAGCACAGTCATAACAGTGTCACCATTATAGTCTGGCACAATACTAGCTTTACCCAGACTTGACGGATATGTTTTTTTTTTTCTTTCTTGATTAGTAATCTAAAAAGTCTGTATGTGCTTCTAATCAACATAGAAACATGGTTTCAATTTCAAAATAGACAGTTTTTTTGGTCAAGGAATTCATATTTTCACACCTACCTGGAAATGTTCAAACAGACCCTCTAGATTGATAATATAGAGAGAAAAAAACTATATCCTGCGAGTCCACGTTAGGCCAAACAAAAATTCCATGTATTCTGCCAGCCTATTAGTGACAACAGGATCTAGGGCCACCATGATTTTAAGGAGTCTAGTCATACCATGTTGGGCAATGTCTTCCTGATCATGATCTATGCTTGTTCAGCTGATTAATGTAGTCTCAGTCACTCTGATAGCTGCCCACAGACTCCACCTCCCTACGTAGAGCATGGTGATGCATGTATAAACACAAATCCACTTAATTATGTACAAATTTAGCAAGTAACTATTGTTAAAGGGGTGACTTTAACCTCTTTATACACATTACATGACACTTACATGATCAAAAATGTTGAAGGAAGGAAATTTGAGGTTAATTGATGAAGGTATAATGTCTTCTCTGGGAAAGATTGCCATGAGCAGCCTTTTATTTTTATGAACAGTAAGTATCATAAATAAAGCTGATAGAACTTTGCAAAATTAACAGTGAACAACCAAATAGCCTGCATTACGATTATTCACATGTCCCTAAGCAAATACAAATGGGACTAATCAGGCCGAATCATATTGAATTCTGTCAAAACCCTGCTTTGATTTTTAATTTAATTCATGTCATGGTATCCAGACGTCCCCAGGGTTCTTGTTTAATCTCTTGTTTGCTGAATCACTCAGACTACTGCCTACACAATGGCAAATCCTCAACTAACTGAAGAAATAAAAAGTCATCCAAATATCTGAGACAGATTATGTTCAGCTTCATCAGTGACAAATTAAAAACAAACCTCTGAGTTTAACGCTTTTACGTTATATCTAAAACATTATATCCCAGACTTAAATTGTTAATATTATTCTGCGAATACAATTTCTTTGCAATGTGTTCACTAGCAGGAGATTGTACTAGACAGACAGGACAGACGAGTTATTTTCTTGAAGGCATATTGGAAACATTTGTTATGTCTCTAAATTATCTCTCTATACATAATGTTTAACACTAGAGGGGCACCCTGGGAGTGGCACATGTAACATACTTTATCACTAAGGTCAGGTTGGAATGTGAGGGCTGAGCAAATAATGGGTATAACGGTATGTAGTGTAGGTGTTTGTGGGAACTGCCGGGCTTGTAGCAGGTGTCAGAGACTGTGCGGGTGTATGCAAGTGGTTGGTGTCAGCAGCAGTAGCTGGCCCTGAAGGAGGGGTGTTTGGTCCGGCATGATTTTAGACCCTCACTGTATTCTGACGCATCATAATCGCAGTTGCTCACTCTATTCACTGTCAGGTCCATGACTGTTGTGTACACAAACTACCTCTGTAGAGATATAGGAATGGAAGCAAGTGTCAGTTTGTGTAAGTGGTTTGTGGCAGCACCACCAGGGTGCTGAGGGAGAGCTGTATACAAGAAATGATTAAAACTACTTTCTCTCTCTCTTCACTGGCACTCTCATGACTGTTTCCATTCCTTAAAATATGTTTGTATTTTAGTGAAACTAAATTCTTATATGTAAATGCAAGTACTAGCAGTGATGTAAGCCCAAACCTTCTAATGAACCCTCATTTGGTAGAATTACAGTCCTGTACACAATTGTTTGCATACATTTGCCACCCCGACATAATGCTGTCTACAAACCTTTGTGAAGGTAGAGACTGCTAAAAAGGAGTGATTGCCTGCACATATATACAAACCTTGAGATACTAATTAGGCTTACATATATCGTATTTAATAAGAAAACTCCAGCAAGACTGATGTCTAAAATCATGTCATGGAATCCCCCCCTCTCAAGGGTGCTCAAGCATTGAAATAAATGCCTCCCAATTGTAAGGTAATCTACTAAAAGAATGTATCCAATTTGTTTTGATCGATAACACTGTGGTTCAGTAGAATATTTGTGTTACATCAATAAGTGCTTAGTGAACATGCACAGTTAATATTTTCCCTACTTAAATCATTGGCTATATAAGGCCGTATACTGTAGAGTCATTGAGAAGGATAGAAATTGGTATTATGTTTGCCCCAGCACTGAAAATGGTCAACAAGAGGCATCATGCTGAAGACATGGCTCGTTGCTAGGATTACAATCCACATCGCAAAAACTAATCCCTTGCTAATGTCTTCCAGCAAGCTGAAAAAAGAGATCTGAAATAAATATCCCGATTCACTCTGCACCAATCCCCTACTACACCATTTACATTTAAACTAACATAAAAAGGCCTGACAAAATGGGCAACACAGTAGGAATAGAGGGTGGTAAAGGATCCTAACAAATATAATTCGTTGACTCAATCACCATTCAATTTAAATCTGTTCATTGCTTAATCTAAATGTATGTAATACACTTGTGTCAATCAAATTTCAACATTGGTTCAAAATCTATTATATGGTTATGTTATTGAGTGCTAAAACATAAATTTAGGGAGGAATATAAACCTTAAGGCATTGTACATATTTTAACTTTCTAGCATATTTCATTTTTACCATTTGTAAAGAACATATAATGAATTAAACATCTAATAGACACATATTTGAAGAAACTTCTAGTTTTTAACATATTTTCGGCTTTATTTGATTCTGTTCCTGTAATTCTAAGCTCACATTAGGCTGCTCCCCTTTCATCTGAGCAACACCTTCCCCAACAGCTTTTAGCAGGTTAAATCCCCAGAGGCTTTGCATCCGTTCTGTTGAGACTTTTTTTCGGTCGTTTAAATGCAAATGGGTTGACCCAAGGCTAAATGGCAAGGTGAATGAGGGCATTCGCCTCAAAGTCGTTTTTGTTTTTAAACCATGCTTAGCAAGGAGGTATAAACGATTCCTTTTCTCAATCACTTCAACTAGGGCTTAAACTAGCCCTAGTTGTCTGATCGTGATTTGATGTAGCCAGGGATGGTTACTCATAAGTGCCTCAGACATTGACAAGCCTAGTAGATGGGACCTTAGGACAGTACCACATAGTAGTATGTAGGTTGTTGAAATGCACAGGAAAAAAGGAGAAAAGGAGAATAGTAGGTTACAGAGTGGACACTTGATCTGCCAAATTGCAAACAAGAGTACTGGTAATATCTCCCTAGATCCAGTAAACATTCTTATTGGAGGACAAAATACATTCAATAAATCAGACTAAATCTTTTAATGGAAGATGTCAAAATGTTACCTGGCCTCTAAGAAAGTGTAGTTCCATGGAGCACAGGCCCATTAGATTATACCTATAGGTATAATTAGATAACGAAGATTGACTACAGTAAGCGTTATGTAGTGAGATGATTTTGATGCTAGTCCTCAAAGTTAAAGGTTTGAATATTCAGGAAATTACCTCAATTTTCCCGAATGTGAACCACTGTTTTCAGTCACTGTGCAAACCCAAATTGATTAAATCAGTCTGATGGGAAGAGCTCTTCCCCGGAGAGGCATTTAAACAAACTTCCAGGTGGAGCCTGATGATCAAAGCCAACATGATAAAACACCAATTAATCCCATGGATTTCTTTCTAGGCACCCCCAATAATTTGGCTATTTCATACTTTTTCAGTCTGACATCCATTTATTTGATACGAATTGAAACTGAATTACCAAAATGGCAACTTGTTCACACCAAAGTTGTATTGCTGATGCAATTTTCTAATTACCAATACAACATTAAGAAAAAGTAAAGTGCCAGACATGACCCTCAGACCATAACTTGGTGCTTGCCGCTTTAAGGAAAACCTGATATGGCCTCCAGTCTGATTATAGCGCTCTCAGTATGCTGGTTGCACACTGAGCCATATAACTATATAGGAACACTATTCCAAGTGATTGGAACAGGGAGAATGAAACCATTTAAAGGCCACTAATTCATTAATGGATCATGCCTATTTGTCATGTTGATAAAGGAGTGCAGCTCTGGTAAGTTACCTGATAATTAAGTCCCAGACGGTGGACTTTATGCTTATGTCAAGGTGAATATCGATGCTCCATAGAGAAAGCACTGAGACCGCGTATTGCACAACTGCGTTAAAAAACTGGCCCCAAATCTGCACGATAAAGTCATAGGTCCATCGCGCATGTGCAGCCTTTTTGAATCATAAACATTCAAGATGGCGGCGGTCAGCTTGCGCATTGGTGGTAGGTGAATAAGGGTTTAATTTCAATCTTATTGATGAAATATCAATTGATTTTCCACTCAAACACCTTGACATAAATGTAAAGATGAACTCTGATCAGTTTGAGCTTCCTGTTTCTTCACTCGCGTGTCCTGCCCGCTCCATTGTGATGCACTGCCAGTCACCTAGCATGACACACTCATGGAGTGCAGTGCGCCATAGCTACAAGACCATGAGCCAAGTTGTCATTTAATTACAGCCCACCATCCAACCTAGTGGCAATCATCAGAGGTCTACCACAGCAAGTAAAGGTAATGAATTGTCTGAAAGTACAATCTTGGTTTACACCATTTCTGTTTTACACTGAGAGGCTGTTTTCAACATCCCTGATGCCCCCCATGCCACAAATCATCAACAAATGCACTCTGTACCAATCATAGATACCTACATTATGACCTGTATTGTTATGATTACTCTACCAAAGCCTATGGGCATGTAAAATCACATTGAGGCCAACCTGAGGGAGATCCTGCTGAAGACATCATACCTCTCCAGTACCATAGACAAATTGTCAGTGAATACCCCATAATACAAATAACTGTTAAACCTACCAGGGATCCACCATAATTGTATTTCAGAGTACCAGTTGTAGCAGTACGGTGTCACTTAAATATACAAGGAATCTCTGTGAAAATAACGATAGATCTCTAGTAACTTTGGAACAAGGTTTCTGTCATTATTATTTTAACAACATTATTTTCACAGAATATGTATTAATTTGCTTTAATTTTCAGTCTTAAAAGGGCCAAAGCTACTATGAATTTATGTTTAAATCAATGATTCATCTATATTCTTGCATCTGTGTATGATGAACTACATTCACTTCCTCCTGGCTTAACTCCAGGGCACTGTATATATGTGTGGATGCAGTCATTACTCAAAGTTGTCCCTAGGGGGATATGTGAAAGATTCCCTGTCCACTTACAATAGGTCATATCATATTTAAAAAAAAAAGAAGAACATTTTATTAGTTAAGATTTATTTGCTTTGTGAGGAAAATGGGTTGCGGCGGAAATGAAGGAAATTTGCGTTGTGCTGACTATGATACTAATTCATCATACCGGTATGCCTTGCCAACATCTTACTCTTATATAATAGTTCTATATGTAGGATAAAGATCAATTGTACTCCATGTAAAGGGAATTGGCTCTCACTTCATTGCCCTAAGTGGGTCAAAGTCCCTAAGTGGATCTAATCGAACCCAGAAGAATAAAAGGCCAGTCAATACGAAAACTTAGCAAACATCGGCTTTTGCAAGCAGAATAGAAGCTGGGCCAGTGGAAATTCTCAAGGTGCCGAAAAAATAATCAGCAATTTGGGACCTTGGACCTTGGCCTACATTTTGGTTTTCACGGCTTACAAATTGGACCATTATTAAGGTTTTTACAGCCTAAAACAAAGACATTACTGTTTGTAAAGTTTTGAAGAATTAAAAAGAGTGAGTTAATTCTTGATTTTTTTCTTAAATTAACTCCTTTCTAACAATAATAATCTGCGGTATCCGGTCAGGTCAAAATTAATCTGTGCTTGCGGAAGAATAAAATCTGCAGGGTTAAATTGCCAGTTAAATGAAAACCCATTCATATAGACAGCATACGCTGTATCATTTACACCAGAGGCTCATCAGCCTTTTGACCTGTTGACTACAGTATGTTTAGAGATTGAAATATGTGTCATCTCTTGTTGGTAATGGTTTTACCTATGCTGCCTTAAAGCTTATCTAGCATTGACCTATTTCAATGTCAGCCATGTTGGATTTGAGGCGCTTCTCTAAGGGTAGGATATCTTTTTTTTCTTGAAAGAGGAGGTATCAGGGAGCTGGTATTTAATGCAGTGTTTCATCATGATGATAGTGAAATATGAGCTGAGAGAAAGCAGTTAGACCATCAAGTGTTAAATTGGAGCACTGAGGATGGAATAATCCCATGACTTTAAACATCCTTCCAGATTCTGTTTTGTCAATAAATCCAACATAATTAGACACCAATTATGCCTATCAATATTTGTCCCTGTGCATGCATCCAATACATTCTCTCAACCTTCAAGTTGTAATTTGGTCTTCTTTACAAAATAATTTCTTTGTCCCAAAGGGAAACATACATGTGCATGTCACACAGGTGGTGGACAGTCAAGCTTGGCGGGGAGGCAACTGATGCAGCACACGGTGGGTATGATGGATGGGTGCTGAAACCGGTCTTGATTCAAACCTTGAGGGAGAATATAAAAGCCACTTTGGCCTGATTTATTGCAGTAAGGTGGCCCGTGGCCATCAATACGGCTCTGTGAAAGGACTAGTGTGTAATAGGCTGCCTTAAAATATATCTATGTGTAGGCCTACATGTCACAGGGCACTTCTATTTCCTTTAATGCCCATGTACACAAAATCCATATCAGTTGTTATTATTAGGTTGTAGTAGTTGGTAGTAATATGAGAAGGATGAATCATTTCTTTACTTTGATGTGTACAATAAGAAGCATGGTAAGCGGTAATGAAGTAAAGGCAGAGTTCTTCTGATGGTAAATTGATGCCATCAGAAGATCCTACTTATTTATACAGAAAGAGCATAAAGAGAATATATTAGCAGTATAGAGTGAGGCAACTGACTCATCTTAACCTTAATGTGATATCCATGTTAGAGTGGATACCAGTCCATCTACCTGAAAGCTAAAGCTGTGAAATGACTTGAAGTCTTTTGTTTAATTGTTCCAAACTATGTGCTTTTCATATTCATAATAACTATCTTATACAGTGTACATTGCATTTGAAATGAAAGGTTTCAAATCTAGTTAAGATATCAAAATATTTTGTGGCCTGACTGTATAATTTTGATGAGAATCTCTATGCGTGTACTTCATCCCCTCCTCTTACTCCTGCCAATGTTGCAATGGATTTTACATATGCTAAGTCCAGCCACGATTGTAAGCCTTTCACTCATCCTGACAACATGCAATACTCATATCAAACAGTTCAACTGAAACTTCCACTCAGCTATGACTATCGACTGTGGTTCCACCTAACTTCAGAGTATGGACTCTTATACCCAGTCAACCATTTTCAGCACTTTGATACAACATCAGAGTAGCTATCAGTTACCAGAAATAGCAGAGCCATGTCCAACCAGGCCAGTTCTCATGAAATATATATACTAGAAATTGTAAGGGTTATCATCCTTGGAGTAGGGGTTAGCATTCCCGAAATGAGGAAGATTGGAGAGTTAGATAGGGGTACAATTTAACGGAAGTATGGTGCCTTAGTGTGCTGCATGCCTGTATCGATCGCTACCTACAGACATCTCAGGAGGGCTTTTCAAAATGATAGCTATAGATATCATTTTGAAATGCCTTGCTGAGGAGTTGACCTCCCTTAGAAACAGACCTCCTAACTTAAGGATAGTTTGTAAAAGAAACATCATCATAGGAATGTTTTTAAACTATTAATAATTAAATGTTTAATTAGAAACTTAGCTCATAGGCCTACCCCCCCCCCCCACTTTAAGATGCCAAAAGCTAATTTAGGTAAATCCCAGAAAGCAGTTGGCTTCTAAGAGAGGTATTATGGTATGTAAATGTAATAATGCATCAATTTCATACCATTCCATGTGTCTTCCTCTAAAGTGGTTCCTCCACTGTAGTTATTGTTTCATCCAATTGGAACTTATTTATTGCATAACTAGTATGACATAATTCTCTCAGAGGGATACTGAAATATGAAGGTAGAATAAGGTAATGGGGTGAGTAATTTTTGGTGTCCAAGATGTGTTTCTGGATGGTAGAGGATTATTTTGGTGATGATGTAGATGTGACATGGGGTTTATATGTTGGGGAGACATCACCAGAAGCTGAAGTCATTACTGCAGGAACGTGATGTGAATTTTACCTCCTCGCTTACCTACCTTGCTGGGTCATTGCACAACCCACATTTTTCCCATGTAGGAGATCTAGAGGCTCTTCCTCAATAACCTTAACTCGTTGACCTGTATTTCGGGAGTTTTCTCCTTCCCCACACAAAAAGGATATTTTTCATCTACTCTGTTTTGTGTTTGAGTATAGAATGTTTATACATATATCTAATGCCACACAAAATGCTGTGAGAAATCATGTACATCTGTGACAGTAAAACTAGTACTTCATTAGTTCCCTCAAAAAAAACACCTAATCATTTGTTATAAGTAGGTAAAGACAGTGTTGTTGGACCTTACTTCTATCATAGAACTCGCAGTGCAAACCCCATAGAAAACAGGGGATGGATGTTCATGCCATATCATAGTCAGAGGATGCATGGCAGCTGGGAATTTGTGACATGTGTCTTAGCAATAGTACCACCAGCCAATAACCATGTACTTAAAGAAGCTATGGATCATCAAAGTTGTCAGTATGCGAAGGCCAGCAGAATTAGGCAAGCGGCCATTCATCAATTTATGACTTCTGCCAAAGAAGAAAGATAACTTTAAAACTGTTTCTAATGTGAGAAAATTTGAAAGTGTGAGAAATTAACAAATCCCTGTTACTTAAATGCTAAGTTCAACAGTGCCTGCATGAATTGACCAATACATAAATTAATTGAAATGTAGATTCTATCAAAAGAAAGACAAATAGGTCAAATGTTTGCCATAGTGTCATGAGTCTCATCAATAAGGTTGTCTGAGTGAAAATCCTGGGTAATGGGGTTCCCTTTCTCTTGACAAGGACTTATAATCAATAAATATGGAATGGGGAGAAAGCCCACTGACTACTCAGACTAGGGTTATCCAATGCCTAATGAATAAATCATGTTAGAAAGGATATCAGTTAATCTACTTAGAAGGTGATCATCTGGCTGGTAAAGTGGAGATGAAATTGCATCAGTGGCCCTTCACTAGGCTTACTGGAGGGCTGTTAAGCCAACAAAATAAACTGTAGAAAGCAGGTAAAAATCATCATATTGAAGATTACATGCTTCAAAAGGGATGTACACTTCACACGCTGCTGTGAAAACCTGTGAAATCTTCTAGTAAAGTATTTCCTTAGCCATCAGCAGCATCATAATCAAAGGAGTATGTCTCTCGTCTTTCCTACTGCTTACCAATATTGACAACTTGTGTCGTGAAATATTTTGCCAAGCCTTGCATGCCGTATTCACATATCCCTCACCAACCCGCAGGACATGCAATACTCATATCAAATCATCCAACTGAAACTCCTCTTCAGCTGAGTCTATTAACCATGGTTCTAGTTAATCCATTAAAGTCTCAATATCCATGTAGGGCCAAATGTTGAGTATTCCCATTGTTCTTTTCTGACTGTATGGATTTCAGGTCTGATGGCAACTGTATACATGATAAGGATGTCACAGAATTTTCTAAAATGAGGTCAAGGTTGACAGCCACCATGTATCTTTGCAAGATCCCATCCTTCAAAGGATGTGTACAAATGACGTCATGCATTTTTGGGCCATTTTTGACCCCCCCTCCCCCCCCTTGTCATGTTTCGTCATACAACACTTGACCCCCCCTCAGCATGACGTCATGCAGAGAGATACCCCCCCCAAAGTGCATGAATAGTGAAGGCCTATAGGCTATAAACAAATTAAAATGGTTCAAAGGGACATATAGTGGGTGTAAATTGGCAATAAAGGATAACATGCATGCAAAGTGAAAAAAGAACTAGTACTGATCAACAAATGAACAGAGAAACATGCCAAACACTGTCAGCTTATATAATGTATGGGTCCCTATACGCAGGATGTACTATTTCAGTGCCTTATAGTTATACACGAAGTACTATGGTAGTGATCATACACAAGTATTTCCTGTAATAAAAGGGCTTAAAAACTGTCTAGATCAATAGCCCAATACAGTTAATAGTCTGCCTTCTTTACAGTGAAAGTTGTACACTTGTCAGCGAAGAGAAAATCAAGTTATTATTAAGGATCATATAGTTCAAGAGCTTGAATGTATTGATATATTGAATGTATTGATTTATTCTGTAACTTGAAGCATATACAAGTGTACTAGAAATATGTTTCAGGGAGAACACTCTGAATTTAGTGAGTGGCCTAATAGAAAAAAAAACTCAGAAAGCATCACAAATTCTCAGGAGACCATCGATTGCAATCATAGTTCCAATTTGTGATCTTATAAAGCAATTGAGTCACCTCAGCATTTTACTCTAGAATCTGCAAATAAGTTGAGTCCGATAGAGTTCCATGCAGACAAAGATGTGGAGAGTAAGTTTGGGGGGAGGTCCCATTTACATCTCCCCAAGCATCCTCTCAGTGAAAATAGCAACAGGGTGGTGGAGAGCTCCAGGGGAGTGTTCGTTATTCATCAACAGTGGGACTCCGGGAGGGGGTGGATTGAGGGAGGAGCAAAATAATTTTGACACCTCAAGGAGGGGGGGGGATATCACACCTTTTCAAAAAGAAGCCTGTGGATTACTATGGATGCTGCCCTGAGGCAACGAGCAGTTTAGGGGTATTTTAGATGCATCATTTTAGATCCTGAGGGCAGCAGTGGCCCTTTTCAAAAAGGGTTAAATTGGTATAGGTAGGATAGAGTAGTAGTGCTCCCTTATAGTGGTCTGGACATCACCTTGATTTTACACTGACATTGATGGCAGTGACACTCATTGAGTGAGATGTCTGAGGAATGCATGCATGTAAGGCCTATAGGTAATAAATTTATGTCAGATGAATGCATTAAACTTCCCTACCTTTAAAAATCTTTTTACAAACGTTTTTGTTCTTGCCAAAACCAAAGCATATTGTGATTTCTTGATGACATGATGTCATGCAGCCCATGACCCCCCCTCCCCCCCTTGTCATGCTTGGTCATGGCAAGTGGGACCCCCCCTCCCCCCCTCCTGCATGACGTCATTTGTACACAGCCCCTTGGTAGACACTTTACTCAAAATCTCTTCCCCTAGCCTGTCTAGCCTACTTTACTGACTCTCAATTTGTTTCTATCATATTTAGTATGAGCTATCATATTAAATGGCTCACTTCTGATCTTGGTTGGTATGAGGTTGTATGTTATAGCCAAGCAGTGGGGAGTTTGTAGTCAATACTCGGTAGGCTATCACCAGGACCAGAAGTCATTACTGCAGGAACGTGATGTGAAACCTACCTCCTCACTTACCTACAGGCCTTCTCTAGCACAGTGTAAATTAGGTCCTTGTCACATCCTGCACTTTCTTGCTGTAGGAGACCTGAAGGGCATTTCTCAAAATGGCATAACTGCACATATCCACTATGATCCAAAACGCTCAAAGTTAGAGTGGGTGATTGATGCAGTACTTACATAGGGTTTGGAAAGGCCGTCATACCGGTGTAATATTCAGTACTTTTGCTGCTCCTATAAGGCACAGCAAAGGTCCTTCCTCAGGTATAAGATGCACCATATATACATGGACGGTATGGTAATAGTTATTTCATGTTATTTCTTATAGTGTTCTTTATCCCTCCCTTGTCCTCTCTCATATTCTGTTGCCCCCTCTCTCTGCCTACATGTATCTTTCCATCTTTTTCTGTCTCACTCTCTCTCTCTCCTCTCTCTCTCTCTCTCTCTCTCTCTCTCTCTCTCTCTGTCCCAGGCACCTACAAAGACAGAATAAGATATATAGTGTGTATTCTGAGTTCAAAAGCCATAGAAGTATAGCATAAAACCTGCTAACGTATCTATGATCATTCATGTGATACCTAAAACAGTTCAATCTGTAGAAACTTAACTTGAAGCAAATGTAACACCCTGATATTTTAAATAATAGAAAGTACTACATTATGAATCTACCCCAAGGCATCTAAAGTTAAGGTGAAAGTATATTACAGATATATAATGGAGAGAGAGAGAGAGAGAGAGAGAGAGAGAGAGAGAGAGAGAGAGAGAGATGCTGAAGCCTGTTCTTATTATATATGGATTATTACTGTGAAGGCATGACATCTGAAGCTCAGCTGTGCAGTGAGCTAGAAATATCAGGTTTCATTTGAGATTATCCCTGCACTAAAGCACTGTCATACTGCACACCTCTACAGGTCTTCATAGAAAGTCTAAGAAATGTTATATTTCAGATGTCCTTCTGTTGCGTGTTGTGTTTCTTTGGATTCACTAATGCATGTGTCAGTGGGAAGTCCCTGGCTAATGGATTGTTTAAGGAGTAGAAAAAAATAACTATGGAATCTGAATATTGCTTCCTGAGTGTTAGATACTGCAGTAATGGTATAAGTCCATCATCAACAGTATACATACAGCTATAGTATACCAGTAGTTTGTTTCTCAAGAGTGACAGAAAATCATAGGGTCCCTGTGGCATGAGTCCATGATGCTCTCCTGCATCAGCGGTCCTTAACAGGTTAAGCAACATCACGCTCATGTTTAATGCGCATCTGTTAAGGAATTCGATTCTGACTTCAAGTGGCAGTAACTCTGTTTTAATGGCACTGGATTTAGTACTTTACCCTGTTAGAGATTTCAGTATTGCACTTTGCCAATCCTTTTACTTTACCTTCAGGCACTCTTACATTGTTGGAAGGGAGGCTTAGAAACTTCAAAAACAGTTTAATCAAGTCAGACCATAGGCATTCCTGCAGAATACTGTCCCTTTGAGGATGGTTCTAGGTTAAAACTCTCTGACGAAAACTAGGTTACAACTTTCTTAAGACAGCTTTCAGGTAACCAGCTTCAGCAATGGTCACAACCATTGGACTTCCTGCTACCTCTGTATAAGATCATGTCAAAGGGAGATGGCCCTCTATAACAGTATGGTCAAAATGTGAGGTTTTCATATCATGGCGGAATTTGTTATGATACATCCCTTTAAATAAAAAAAAAGTGTTATTAATCAACAATCAGAGCTGGGAGGCAAAGTGCAGCTCACCTCCACACTGACTTTTGGCACTGTTTGATCTGTTTTAAGGATCTAATATTCCAAAAGCTGTTGGGCAGTTATGAAGATATTCTGCCACAAATGGCAAATTGAAGATCAATAATTATTAATCATAAGAAACAGCCATATTACATATCATATAGTCAGCAGAATTTGAAAGCTTAAAGACATATTCATAGTAGAGACTTGCTGCAGTGGGCCTTTGTCAAGAGAATGCATTTACCAGAAGATTGTGAAAAGAAATTACATCTCAGTTCCTGTGCCTGCTGTCTGCTATTGGTACTACAGTGAATAATGCATACTGTGATAGAATCCCCTGCCTCTCCTACTGCTCATTTCCATGTCTAAACATTGACAGAACTGCTATTACATTGCTATTGACAAGATGCCTACAAGTGTTTTATGTTTTTAGAATCACGGGGTTTAGGGTGCTCAATGTTAGAATGAAAACAATGGTTATCTAAACATATTCAATTCAATCACTGTTCTTCAGTCATACCACCAATGTAGATGTACCGTATGGTGACCCAGTATATAAGGCACAGCTTAAGTTTACATGAGGATGGACTCATGGTGCCCCTCATATGATTGGCCAAAGTCAAAGATGGAGCACATCCACTCAATCTTTCAGTAGTTTGAGGACGTATGGGAGCCCCTAGCTACCTTCAAGTATTTAAATTGATTGCAACTAGTTGAATTCGGTGCACGTTTTCATTCGGATATCTGCAATGATGTAAGAATCTCCTTCCTTGAGTATAATTCAAACCCAGTAATACTGTTTGAATCCAATCAATCAGCTTAAGTACTTTGCCGATATTGTAGCTGGAGCAGAAGACACTTTTTTTGGGTACACATCTTTTATTGCAGAAAATGTGTACAGTCATTTCATCAGGAAAAGACATAATCCATATATATATATATACATCGCACAAAGGTTATTTCCCTGCTGGGATGGACAACATTACAATGAATACTCTTTGTCCAAAGTCACTAACGGAGGGGCGGTTTATTAACAACATTAAACAGACCAAGGTCAGTAACAATAAAGAGAAGAAAAAAAAATCTCATAACCAAAAGTCCATGCCCTGTCCCATTGTTCCAATCTGGTCCTGTGCCACCTGGTGTAATAGCAAGGAACCTCCTGACTCAGGTGGGTGTAGGGTCCATCTGGTGGGGACATATACCCCTATATATCCACAGTTCCTGTTAGGCACAGTTTGCCAATCCGCGCATATCGCCAATTCTTCTTTGCGCCAGTTACAACAGGGTGAGCATCTAATAAACTTTCTAGCAAATTTATATAACTTATCACCCTAACATTTCTGGAAGATAGCTTTTCATGTTATCCAACCATGGTTTATGCTATCGGAAATTTTCCTGCTTATAGTTATTAAAGATGGTTGAAGTGCAAGACCTACTCACCGAAACGCCCATATTGATGCTCTGCCCAAAATTTGAGCTTTGCATGGCGCCGTTCTTGCGTAATTTGCAAACAGCGCTGGCCAATTTGAGAATTGAGCCGATTGGTGATTTGCGAGTGACAGTTCCTTTGCATATGTATAGTAGTCATTAACAGCTGCAGTAAAAGCTGTGGGAGGTCAGTTTGTGTGCAAACTGGTAATGACCCTCCCACATTGTATATTCCTTTTTTTCTGTATATTGTAAACAATAAAACGGTATATTTTTGCATATTCACCATTATAGAAGGCTATATCTCATATGTTGGTAGGCTCTGATTACTCGAGGGTGGCTGCTAATATTCATAAAGACAATTTCTCAATAGTCAAAAGATGACAGTTATGAATTCTTTCTGCAAATGCCAGGTGTTTTTTGGGAGACTACCTGGTGTTATGGTAGTTTTGTTTTTTAAGCTCAAGATGTTAGAAGAGCCGACTGAGATAGGATAGGTGTAGGATATTAACCCTACTGGTGGGAAGAATAGAATATACATGCTCCCAAAAGCGTTTAGGATCATTTGCATGCTCCAGGCAACTAGTTGTCACATGTACTTTTTTTTGCCCTTTTAATTTCATTATTAATTCTATTTTTGGCATTATCAGCAGCAAATTTATCACGGGGTCTGTGGGTAGTTTTATACTTCACATATAATCTTTTTTCAATCACCCGTTCCAACAATTCAGTTGTCATTCATTCTGCCCTGACCGTTTTAACAGTAAACACTACTACTGCTACTTAAACAGTAAACAGTAACACAGTAATACTGTCAATATGTGAATATATATAATGTAAAGGACCAAATCAACTGACCTCAGGGTTCACTGAACATGAACAATAGTATATTTAATGTTTAAGGTCCAAAAGGTCCGACCTCATGGTCCACTGACCTTGGACAATGGTGTATATAATTATTTAAGGACAAGCCAGACCACCGTCACAGGCCGCTGAACACCATACACTGACAATAGGCTATAGAGGTGACAGCATTGTGAAGTTCCAGTGATGTTTACACCATCTGACGACTGTTATGGCCCGGATATCGGACATGGCCCAGATGTGCCCAGACAAGATGCATCTCATGGTCTTAATCTGGTGTCAAAAGACTTATTATTAAGGGAGCTAGCCCTGCGAGAGTGTTCACCTCTTGGAGTGCCACAGACCCGGAAATCAGAGCTGCTCGCTTGCGCAGACAGACATAGGACTAGACCCCACTTGTGGCCAGAAGCTATCTTCTTCCATCTATCTACAAGAGGGTAAAGTTGCATATTCTATATTATCCCTCTATCAGCAGGGCAGGAGCTAGGTTGTGGGAACCCACCTGGAACCTATATTGGATGATGTATTATTACTATAACATATAGGAGTGGAACACTTATAAATATATACTCATATTACATTTACTGCGTGTGAATTACCTGTGTATTGCCTAAACCTTGAATAAACCAGTGATAACTGGAATACATGTATTACTGATACATAAAATACTGCCTAAACCTTGAATAAACCAGTGATAACTGGAATACATGTATTACTAATACATAAAATACTGCCTAAACCTTGAATAAACCAGTGATAACTGGAATACATGTATTACTGATACATAAAATACTGCCTAAACCTTGAATAAACCAGTGATAACTGGAATACATGTATTACTAATACATAAATACTGCCTAAACCTTGAATAAACCAGTGATAACTGGAATACATGTATTACTGATACATAAAATACTGCCTAAACCTTGAATAAACCAGTGATAACTGGAATACATGTATTACTAATACATAAATACTGCCTAAACCTTGAATAAACCAGTGATAACTGGAATACATGTATTACTGATACATAAAATACTGCCTAAACCTTGAATAAACCAGTGATAACTGGAATACATAAATAAGAGCTTTATATTCTTACTCCTTATAGCCACTAGCCATATAATATTCCTCATATGACAACTTGATCATACACACATATTCCTAGTAAGAGCATGCCTTTCCCATGAACTACATGTCACTGCCATCAAAACAGACAGTCTGATACTCATCCATCAAGGAACATCCTTTCGACTTGAAGGGCTGGCCAATTTATTTTACTAGCAGTTGATTTAGCATTTTCGATTGTAAACCTCTATACCTTTCTCTGAAGCAGTCACCAACCATTGACACAAAAGAAAAATACACAATGAAGTATTTCAAAACCAGTTTAATCAAGTAGGAAATGGGTGCTCTTTCAGATTAGCATCCCTATAAAGGATTCTGGATTACAACTTTCAGAAGACAGCTACATGAAAACTTTCTGATGACATCTTGCAGATGTCGGATAACAAATGAAATATGAAGTACAGCATTATCTGATCCAGGATTTTGAAAAGGAAGGGGCACACCCCTTACCTATTTCGTCTGTCTAAATCTGCCAATGTAGAGAGATATTTAATGCTCGTGATGAATTGAATGTCATAAAGTAGGAAGCTTTTGTGATTATGGAACATGATCGATTGAAGATTGCAATACTAATATTTACTTATTTCTTAAGTCAAAAGTTAGGTCAAAGGTCATATTTTCATTAGAATTCAACTTTAATTTTCTAATTTTACATGTCAAATGTGCACTACCTTTCTAAGGTCTCACTAGCAGTAGCAGTACTGCTGCATATAATGCATAGTGTGGTAGAATTTCTTGGCTCTTTCACGGTTCATTTCCATATCTAAACATTTACATGACTGCTCATATCACAGTCTGTATTCAGGACTTAAATTTCTGTTGCTGCACATTGCAGTGTAAGTTGCTTGCTCCCTGCACTTTATTTTATGTCAATAACTTCTTCCCGTAGGTTTAACGTTGAACTGCCGATCGCCACACCCCCAGTGGCGTAACGTGTGCCAATCCACCACAGCGGCCGATCCGGTACCGGGTGCATGTAATCATTCAAAATGGCGGACCAGCGCTCGTATGGTGAACTATGGTAATGGATTTTGTTAATTTTCAGTTAATCAAACACCCTAAAAACATAAAATAAATAGAGAACTAAACTCCCCTGGTGTCCTCGGTGGCCGTTCCACCCCTCGGGAGTCGTCTCCCCCTTGGGCTCCCTAGTGGTGGATCGGCCACCTCGTACACCACGGTCGTTTAGCTCTCTCTATGTATCTGTGACTTTAGTAGATTCATATTAAATCATATTTGGGACTATATTGCCGCTAAATTACAAATATAAACAGGAGTTTGTCAACAGATATATATGCAATGTCAAATTTAGTTCAAAGTACTGCAGTATTACTGGTATTGAAAGGCAATTTGCCTTTGAGAAAAACACTCATCAACTATACCTGAGCTGAAATAGATGTGCTCCTCTACACAGCTAAAAATAATTTTTCTTAGAAAATAAACTTGATATAAGAAATCTATTATGACAATGTTTCTGTCTATAAGATTTCACTGTCATCTTTCCACAAGTTTAGAACAAACCTAGATTTTGGTTTTAAAGAGTATGATTGTTAAGAAAACTTCTTAAAATTGGTCGTCTTGTCCAGCAGGTAACAAAATTTATCTTATTATCTAAAGATAAGAAAGCCCCATTTCTTGATGAACCTCCCTCTCCAAGGTCCTAATAACTGGTGTCCGTATCTAAAGATTTCCATATTCAAAATCTAATAAAACCATATAGATCCTTCACAGTCAAGAATAGTCAGGTCATTGAAATACTGGAAATGAGAAAATATAACGTATTTTTAGGAAAAAGCACAAGTAAATTGATCTAAAATAATTGGTGGAGTCGATAAGTTATACCGATTGAATCCTGTATTAGTTGTAAGAGGGCACCACTCTCCACCACCTGACTGCGTGAACCCTTTCGGGGAGAAACGGTATGATCGGAAGTGTGTCAGTGGTTCCGGTGGGAATGCGAAAGTCTACTGCTGATATTTTACAAGCGAAAATGGCGCCACGTTAGCGCTTCTCCCCAAAAGACGTTACCACCTGACTGGGACACCTGACTGAGACACCTGAACTAGGTCACAGGTATACATACCTGAGCAGGCAGGCAGGCAGAACAGACTGTTGTTTTCTTTTCTTATGATTATATTTCTTATTTCAACTACACTGGACATACCAAGATTTTAAGAAATATTTTGTTACCTAGTACTTAAAATTAGAAATAATTTCTGAAAATGAGAAAGATGATTTTAGCTGTTTATGTCATGATGAATTCTCAGTCTTTAGGAAATAACTGCATCCGTGTTTTTCTATCTTTGTATCCAAGAACACTTTAAGAAAATTTACATGCAATCCCAAAAACTGTATAGTACCTCACAATTCATAATCCAGTGATCCTCCTATCTTTATTGTTCAGTGAAATCTCAACCTTCAAAATTTACACATTGTCATGTATTAAAATAAAACAGGAATCTGTTAGTATAAATACAGAAGTTTCTTTGGGTGTATAGATTGTCCATGCATGTTAACATTAATATTTCTGACTGCATATATTTCTTCAAACTTCTGAATGAAACTACGCACATTGCAGCGTTGTAAAAGTGAGAAGAAGAAAGAGAGAGAGAGCAGATGTTTTTCCGTGATAGCATGTCAACACTTAAAAAGAGAACAGCAATCCTTCTCCCTTTTCCAGCTCCGGGCTCATTTGCCATAAAATATGGTAGTAGTACTTCATACCCAGAGGTATGAAATCAATATGACAACAGGCCCACATGCAATGCCTCTGGGCAAAAATACACTGCAAAAATGGTGTTTAGATTTTAAACATGTTTAGGGCTAAACACGTTTAAAACCTAAACATATAGGTCAGTTAGGTGTCTCATTGAATACACATTTAGGAAATGAACACTTTTTTCTAACTACATAAACATTTACGCTAAACATGTTTAGATGTTTAGAATTGAGACATTTGAATAATAGGTGTTTAGATTTAAATGTCAATATGTTTAGATACTTGGATGTTAAATCCACACCAGGTAGCAGCACTACCCTTGACTGGACTATCTTCACACAGTTATAATCAATTGTTGTGACAAATGTCCAGAAATCCCACGTTTATCATGGTTTCATTTCATAGAATATCATGTGAATAGAAAGGGCAATAGAAAATTGACTAGATTCACCTAATGCCACCATCATTACCCTAAAATAATCAATTAACTCCATGACTGACACCTATTTGATGTTATTCTGGAATAGATAAGGCAATGTCCTTCCTGCCAAGCTGTTGTACTTTCTCAAGTCTCTCATTCTGATGCAGTGTGTAATATATGTACACATATATAGCTGTGGCTGACATCTTTGAAGACTTTGACAAGTAAATACCTGCTGATGCCCCCCCCCCCAGTAAATGAGAGGAAAAAAAATATATCTCTGTTTTTAAATGCATACATGTCTGCAAACCTTAACTCGCCATCAAATCATTTAAACATCTAAACACAAAAATTCATAAACACCTAAACACAAAAATTTATATATCTAAACACAAAGTTTTAACCTAAACACCTACATTTCTAAACACTTGAGCTAATCACATTGTTTGGTTAACATGTTTAGGAAATTAATGTGATTACAAAAACGTTGCAAGAATATGTTTAGAATTGTGTTTAGGATCTAAACACCTTTTTTGCAGTGTATGTGTGGATCAACATGGTAAAAGGTACGCCCGCACACCCCCTCGCGGGTGTATCTTTTACCGTGTTGATCCACATGTCATATCTTTTATTCAGATAGCGTGTGACGATATCCTCCTTTTCTGAATGAAGGTGTACCGGGTGTACTGGGTGTGAAATCATATCATTTAGTGTCGATGTAGAGTCTGTCTTTGTGGCTTTTGTTGTCTAATAATTTACCCGCCCAAAATGCACATACTGGATATCATACTTGCCCTGTGTCCCTAGAAGACAGTAGTCATAAAACTGCAGAGAGAGTATTACTTTCAATACCATTTGATGTGTGAATGTAAGGCTTATTGAAAAACCTGACTATGGACATAGGTCATTTTCTTATCATCCTGGTAAACCTAATAATTGTCATGGCTGAGGACAAAGGTCATCAGTGGATCAACAAATGAAAGGGAACCCCTGGGAGACCCCTCACGGGGTCCCTTTTCCTTTTTAAGTCTAAGTCTGTTTTGGAAGTGTGAAGCTAAGGCTTATGGTTGAATCAGTAGGTGATCTTAGAAGGACGTTACTCTGAAGACACAAGGCACTGTAACCAAGAGGCTGTTTGGTCTGGTTTGACTAATAAAGAAAAATGGTTGTATTTGTGAATATATATGGAGCTCTAAATTTCAAATTTAGGTCCATATTTGAACACCATCTCCGCACACATATAACTATGAAATGTTTAATTGCTAAACAGTTAAACACTTAAGTGTTTCGGTATTTGATAGACAAGTGTTTAATTGCTGGTGTTAAAAGATCTAGTCTTTAAACACTTTTTCTTTGCAGCGGAACGCTTTTTATACTGCTGTACAGTATTACCTTGTGTAGGCATGAACGTACGTACTAGATGTGCATAGTGCTGTAGGTACAAGTGGTTCTACTGCCTACTTAAGGGGGTATTTATAGCTGATTTACAATTTGGGCTGAGAGTGTAATATTGGAGCTGAAGTGATTTCTGATTTCTTACTAGGGTTAGCAGCAATGGAGTAACATCCTTTATCCTAAAGCCATACAGAACATAACATCACATTGACCTTTGCAGCTTTCCCATGTGACAGTATGTACAGAAGTCAATTAGAGTCAGCAAAGGAGCTTGCCTTCAGCGATTTCCCTGGGACTTGCTTGTAATGCTTGTACATTGACAAGCCATGAAATAATAAAATACACCAGCAGGAAATCCATTTGGCAGCAATGTAGAAAGATATATATGAGCAGAATAGAGTGACAATGGATTTATATTTTAGCCAAAATCTTAGCAGAAGCTATGTTAGGGACAGTGCAAAGAAATGGGTATTTCTGTGTTTGAGGTTTTAGTGAACCAAATAGTGGAATGTATTTGTCAACATGCTACAAATACATGGAACCGGTCACAATGTTCCCATCATAGCAGTTACACAATATCATTTGTAGGGCATACCTTGACTGCTTTTTTAAGTGCACCTGCACTGAAAATTTAGAATACCTACCATGAGATACAGTAATACAGGACCTGCGCTTATTTGAAGTCTTTTAGGGTTTTCAGGGTGCTAAGTCTGTGCTAGAAAGACCTAGGGTCAAGTGAGACCCTTGGTCCTAAACAAGTATTAACGGTACTGTATCATCGTTAATAACCATCCTGGCAATTACACAGTTTTAGGGGACACTTCCCCCCTGACCCTTGTAAAAGATAGGCAGTTACTAGGGATGTAGTTAAAGTACATAGGATACAATTTAAAACACCTGTACCCCTGGCACCTTTTTAACTCTGAAATCTGCACTCTTTATAATTTTGATGGTGGATGTTTATTATAGCAGCCATATTATAGCAAGAATACAGTAATTAGTTTTAGCTATACCTGCTGGGAGGTACTGAGGTGTCGGCCTGTGGAGTTATTTAGAGTAGTCAAACTCACACCCAGAACTACTCTCATGCCCCACTCCACCTCCCTACTTAGGACACACCCATGCATGTATAACCAGAAATCCACTTAATCCATCTTCGGTTATTGTCATGAACATTGCAAACGTAATAATGAACAAATCAAATGGTCAGCATTAACATTTAGAACACTAGTTTCTCCAATTAAACATGATGTAACAATCTCTAGGGATGCACACATTCATGAAAAGGAAATATTTTAGCTAGGATTTCAAGCCACTATGCAAATATTGATAGGACTAATTGTGCCTTATCATATCAGATTTTGTGACAAAACCCTACCTTGATTGTTAGTTTAATTCGTGTCATGGGATCCAGACGTCCCCCAGGGCTCCTGTTTAATCCACTCATGTTTGCTGAATCACTCAAAATACCGCCTACAAAATGGCAAATCCTAAACTAACTGAAGCACTAAAAAGGCATAAAATATGTGAGGTAGATTATCATCAGCTTCATTAGTGATAAACCAAAATTGAAACTATTTTTTAGGTGTTACACTTTAAGGAAGTTCTGTGAATCCAATTTATTTTTATTATGTTCCTATTCTCCCTGCATTCGGGATAGAATTTACTGATTGATGGTAAGAGGGAACTCCTTAACTAACCATGATGGACCTCTTCAAATTCTATATAAATGGAACAGGTATTCAAAGTCATGGTGCTGAGTATGAAATATTCCCAGAGCCTTTGCATGGACTGAGTGAAGATTTTCTTTTTGTGCAGGAGCAGAAGAGCATTCTCCCAAATTGAATATACTTGTGTTAGGTCTTAGAATTGTGTGTGTGTGCGTGCATAGAGTAGTCTGGTGGGGTGCTACTCCAATAGAAAATCATTGATTGACAGAAATGGTACCATGAGGGGTCTCATAGCGGTCAGACCAGATCATAAATACTTTGATTATGACACTGGTGATCTCCTGGCACTCATCTAGGTCACCATTTTATGAGGTCATAAACACATATTCAAGTTGGAAAATGTGTAGGATCATTATACATAAGGTTCAACCCTATAATAGCACCCTGGGAGTGGCACACATAACATACTACGTCTGATTAATCTATATCATTCTATAATGATGACACAATTTACATGCAACTTAGAACTATGACTTATCAAGATTACCTTCATGCAGCATTCAATATCTGCACAGACTGAACATTAAACCAACAATGACATTAATTCAGAAATCAATTTAGACAACTTTGAGCAAGAGAAGGTGATTGTTGTTTACAGGTAAGCCAGGTTAAGAAGTTTGAGACAGGTGTGAGTAGGGTGCAATACCTACAACCTTGGCAGAAATTATTTTAAAACGCAACATTAAAACTTTGTGTTTTCCAGACAAGGTCTATAATAAAACCTTTGGTGCCTATAACATAGAGAAGCCATATATACATGGCATACCCCAGAACATAAATAATGTGTAAATCACTTCCCCCACACTGTTAGCCATATTCTGACCATAATATCTGATTATGATGCACCACAAAAGGGCACCAATGTGTCAAATTGGGTCCTTGACCATAAGTATCTTGATCCAGAAAATAAGTTCTGTTTTATTACAGAACAGACTGTTCCATGTTTCCCCTTCATCCAAGGAGTGGGACAATTTCATGATGAATGCTTCTAGAAGTAGAGCTTTTTAAAATCTGATTTATCTGTATCATACTTGTTGGGAGGGAAACTTTCAAGGAACTCAAAATGTAGTCATGTGAGTTGTTAGAATGACATTTTCTATATAAAAAAAAATATCTTGACAGTAGAAAACATACAGCTTTTACAAATGGGAGGATGAACCCACTCTGCAGCTTATGGCCCCGGCAAAGTTTATAGTGACCTTAATTGATGAGGGTTAAACACTCACTATAATATCTAGAAAAATCTTCCTCCATATGCACCTAATGGCGTTGTTATGCATCTTATGAGTGAGGTGCACCTTTTAATCAGGGTTTATAGTGCTGTCATTACTATACACCTTCAAATGACAACAACATTTATTCTGTCTGGCACAGGTCAGGTTGGAATGTGAGGGCTGAGCAAATAATAAGTATAAAGGTATGTAGTGTAGGTGTTTGTGGGAACTGCAGGGCATTGCACCAGGTGTCAGAGACTGTGCTGATGTATGTAAGTGGTTTGTGTCAGCACCACTAGGGGGTCTGGCGCGTCATGATTTCAGTCACTTACGGTATTCACTGTCACACTTATGACTGCTATGTACACAACCTGCCTCTGTAGAGATATAGGAATGACAGCAAGTGTCAGTTTGGATAAGTAATTTGTGTTAGGGGTGCAGAAGGAGGGCTTACAAGGGCATGGTTAAGACTCCTCACTCTCTTCACTGTCACACGCATCACTAATAGATACACAGTTTACATTCCTACAGACATATATGTCTGTCTTATGTGTAAATGTACTAAGAACTAGAAGTGATGTAAGCCCAAACTTTCAAGTAGTCGCTCATTGGTAGAATCACTCGGCAAACACACCCCTGTACAAAATCACATAATATCTGACAATGCATGGCCACACTATGAGAAGGACAGGTACTTGTATATTCTTACTCACAATAGTTTTAAGAACAGGAAGCATTCCTTACACTATTACCTAATTTTTCAATATGCAAGGTTTCACTGTTAACTGTTCACGAAATCTCCCTTCAAATTTGACCTTTTTTATCAACAATGCGAAATGGCATTATGCTATCCAGAACATAAATCCAATCACCCAGAGACTAACAGTGCTGCTCTGACATTGACGGGTTAATATACATGACATTATAGCTGCTTTAACTGAATGCAGGAAATGCATTTAGCAGCAATGACTGATATTGGATTTTGTGCAAAGGAATATAGAGAATCTTTTTTAATGCCTATTGCAAGCACCCTTTCTGAATTGCACAGTCTAAGCTATTTGGGTGGTTTTCTTGACATGATACAGGTAAATTAATGTGGCCTTGAATTCGATTCAAGGTTACAGACACATTTGCAACTGCATACATTGCTGTTTCAATGAGATGAAACATTCTGAAGCTAAAGAAGGAGTGATTGTAAGGTGCTTATGGGAAAGATAGTGAGTTATGGATTTAAATGTAATACCATGGGATCCTGACTTCCCAGGGGTTCCAATCCACCCTGTCGATTTTTGTTTGAGCATTGAAATGAAAGCCTCTCTACCTGTATGGTAATCTAGTTATCTGAGTAAAATATTTTCATTACATCAATGAGAACTTAGTCAACATGCAGAGTTGATATTTCTCCTACTTAAACAATTAGCTATAAGGCTATACACCAAATCTTGTAGTCATATTAGAACAGAAATTTGTATTATGATTCCCCAGCACAGAAATTGATAAACAAGTGGTAATATGCTGAGAATGGCTGCTTTCTAGGCTTAGCATAATCCACACAACAAAAAGGAGTCCCTTGCTCATGTCTTCCAGCAAGATGGCAAAAGGTATCTTGAATAAATGTCCTCATTCACTCTGCACCAATCCCCTGCCACACCATTTAAATTAAAACTAACATAAAAAAGACTTGACAAAATGGGTGAAAGGCACTATGGGAATACAGGGAGGTAAAGGGTCCAATCTTGAAGTGAAGCTACAGGCATGTTGTTACTGCAAATCACAGGAAGTAACAAAGTAGCAATTACCACTCAAAATTTCCCTAAGGGTAGATTTGATCTGTTCTGTTAAAAGTTCCATTATGAACCCAGCTTATAGAACTGGTTGACTCAACCACCATCTATATGTTATCTGATTATTGTTTTATCTAATATATGTAAAACATTTGTGTCAATTAATTGTCATCATTGGTTCAAAGTCTATGATATGTTTATTGATTAACCAAAAAGGTTAGGAATGTAAAGCTGGAGGCATTGTTTATATCTTAATTTTTGAGCATATGGGGGATTCAACAAATGATGTATTTGGCCCTTTTTGCCTTCTTGCAGTTTCAGTAAAATATTTAAAGCACCATTCTTCTTTATTTTAGTCCTATTTGATAGAAAACATCTGCAGCTTCAAAAGAAATGCAAATTCCCATACATCGGCCAACTATTTTGACAGATATAGCCCTTCAAAGGTGAGAAATCACCAAAGAATGGCATTTTTTCACCTTTTCCTCTATGTTAAAGGTCATGTATTACATGATAAATCATTTCAAGAACACCCTAAACTATTTTCTACGGGAAGGACTACTATGAAAAATGACAGTTATTTTTCCCACCAGGCATATAAAAAAAGTAGATTAGCATGCCTGCTAAAATTCTACCTACATTCTTATAAATAGCCACCATGGAAGGAGTCACTATTGTGGTCTAAGAAATTGGCGCTACCTCAGAATCCGACATCAACACAGCCATCTATGTTATTTTCAATTCCGAAAGTGTGACCGACGCTAAACGGACATTTTCCTCCATTATTCACAAACTACTGCTAATTTCTTTAATTATTCCAACCAAACAAGGTGAGAGAGTGCATCTGCTCATGATGAAAGTGAAATAATGAAGAAAGGTAGGCTGTAAGGGGTGGTTCTTTGGTCGCATTAGCGTCGGTCACACTTTCATGCCAAAACCAGGGTGGGAAAGGAAATTGACTTTTGGTTGCCCTGGTGGAAATGGCCCACATCAATGTCTCTATGTAAACAACTCAGAGGAACCCAAGCAGTGAAATAGACCAGTTCCAAGCAGATCTATCTGCAAATTTTGGCCAAATTCTCCTAGAAAGGTGAGGAAATATGATGAGATTCTCCTGAAATGTTGTTGTAGAAGTGTGTGGGGGTCAGCTTTTTGTTTACCGAAACAATGTATTTTGGATACTAGGGGGTAAAAAAGACTGGGTAGTAAAGTTTCCAAGCTGGTACAAGCATTGGCTTGCCTGTGGTGAGCGACACACTGCATCCCAGTCCTTCTTCCCAGGCTTTTAGCGTCAGTCACACTTTTCTTGGAATGCCGGAATCAGTCAAAATTGGTGAAAAAAAGTGCAAATTCACTGAAAAACAGGTTACAGGTTTAGATTAGGCTCTGTAATATATTTTAGAATGTTTTTGGAACCCTCTCAGCCATTTTGAGATGACCCCCGGCCCCCTCCAAAGCCGGGGTGGCACAAATTCGCCAAGAATTTGAACTTCCAGGGCCTAAAACGTGATTATTTTGGAAATTTCCATGGGTTTTCCCATGTTACAATCCTTTACAGATCTCCCCCAGCATTTCATTCTAATTAGGTTATGTTTGAATGGACAGACTTGCCTCAGTGTAGGCTTAAAGGTATTTCTGCTTGAAACTGTGACCAACGCTAAAGCGACCAAAGCACCACCCCTTACAGCCAGCCTGTGAAATGTTTCTTCATTATTTCACTTTTTTCTACTAAGATAGGACTATTATCTAACCTGCTGAGTATAATTTTGCACCATTGGAATTTCCCCTCCCTTCTTTAAGACTCATTTTTAAAATTGTGACCGAGGCTAAAGCGCCATTTATTGCTCTAAAATGTGTAAAAAGTATATTTCCACCCCATATTACACATATTACACATAAGATGGCCCTTTGATCGCCCTAACTAATAGAAGTACCAAGGAAACAATTCTTAATACTTTTTTCAATTAAATTTTTGCTTGGATTGACACGTATATAGTTTTGATGTTATATCTAAAAACGTGACTGACGCTAAAGGCACGTAAGAAGGTTTTACGGCACAAGCTATAAAAACTAAACCCCTGGGAGTTGGATCCTGGGAGCAGTTTCCTATATGCCAAGATACAGGGCTTTCAATAAAATATAGTGTTAGGAGAGTGGTTGGTTTGAAGGGTAAAAGACATGTTACCATAGGTTAAAAGGAGTTCTTTACGTCAGAGGTTGGTAATATTATATAGACAGTAGAGGGGGGGGGGTAAAATATCCATCCTCCATGATTACTCCCTTCTAAGAACCTTGTGTCTTTTCTCATGACATTGTCCACAAAGATAGATATCCCATGAAGGATGGATGGGTCATAAAAGAGGAGAGAATGGTGGATCAATTGGAGCTAGTGGTGGCAGAGACCCTTGTTAAATGGCTGGAATAAAACATGGGACTCAAAGTGGTATCCCATTTCACATAATAACCCACGACCAGGTCTTCTTCAAGCAAGGAAAGGCTCTGCACAGTGAGTCCCAAGCCCTTTAGATAATTTAACAAAATGGTCCTTAGCTTTGTTGGTGTTGACATGTCCAAAGATAACCAAATCCCTGCAGCACCTAGGTGATAATGTGTTCAATGTTTTAGGGGCATGCACAGCATCAGTCTCCAATTCGGTTAAGGGGCTTTCTTTGTGGCTTTCTTTAAAACTTCTGATCTAGGAAATTTCAAAATAAAAAAAAAAAGATACCAAGGGGCCCCAAGGGCTTCCTCCACTCCACTTTGCATTAAAAAACTAACGACATAGTATTTGGAAGGTGCTACATCTCCCCCCATCCCCCGTGTCTATAAGTGGTGGCTGATTTAATTATAAAGATTCATTAACTGGATATGTCAAGGGGAACTTTGCAATTAAAGCTGGTGAAGCTTCCCTAAGACTAGGGGAGAAAACACTTAATGTTATTCTCTAGGGATCTGGGTCATGGTAGACATTTTATACAGATTTATAGCCAGGAGAGGTCACACAAAAAGTAGACACGTGTCGAAAAACAACTGTTTGTCGAGCTGGGGGGGGGAGTTTCACAAACAGAAGACAATATGGCTACAAGATGGCAAGGGCACAACTGACTGCAGGGAGGGATAGCTCTATTACAGTGACCTAGGAAGGATACCCCCCCCCCTATATCTGATAAAAAAACAAAATCAAAATATTTTATAGAACCCCTTAAACTGTTTAAAATTGTAGATTCCCAATAATTTCATAAATAAATGAAAAGGCTCTGTGCATAGTATACACTGCTAATTTATACTTTCCAATGAGTTCAGGCAAAATGAATTTCTTTTTAGCTTTGTGTTTATATATGACTGCTGACGTATTACAAGCAGTCAACACTACAATAACACAAGTCATAATGTTTTAAGAAATAAAAATGGATAACTTGGTTCTGAAAGAGAACCCTGTAGACAAACAACTATATGGTTCAGTAGCTATATAGAACAGGGGGTGAAAACATAGGAAGGTAACTACGCATTACTGCAGTGTCCTGACCTGAAACTAAACGAGAAATAACTTAATTTCATGGTGAGTAGACTGATTTCAATTAATTTTGAAATATAAATCACCTTAGCGGTAATGCATCTAATGAGATGCATAAAGTGTGTGATGAGTTTCAAACAGTGATTTACCACAAATTAGTTCTTGTTTGCAATCTGCCTCTTACTATCATACGCCTTTAAGGGTTGCTGATGCATTAATGCATCATACCCATTGGTCATCATGATGCATGAATGCAGCCCTGGCGAGTAACTTGCCAGGGCAGCATTCAAGCATCATGTGGGAGGACCAGCATAAAGCTCCAAGTGCTGGCTAGCATTCTCACCAGCACTTTTTTTTGGGCATCATGATGACCAATGGACATGATGCACTCATGCATTAGCGGCCCTTAAAGGGTTTTAACAAGAACACTAATTTAGTGAATGTTAAAGTGAGTGCAGAATATAAAATCAAATCAAATTTTCCAGGTTGAAATATTGAAAAGTAACTGCCTTAAACATTGAAGAGTTGCTGATACAGGAGTGCATCATACCCATAGGTCTTTATGATGCGCAAATGATTATTGGAGCATGATGCATTATTGCATTAGTGGCATTTCAACTTGAAATATCAAAGTCTTTCTTTTTACCATGGGCATGAGTTGCTTTTAATCAAACAATTTTTCTATTGAACAGTAATAAGAAAATAGCAAGATATATCGCCCAATAACCAGTTCCAGGATGAAGAACATTTTTCTGTAAGTTGTCTCACTCATCATCTAATATTTACTGGGATGGGGATGAGCAGATGAGAAAACTTAGGGAAAGTCTTTCATCACGCTGATGACAACTTATAGGTATATTCCAGAAGTAGGAAACTACAAGTAGTTTCTTTAAATCACTTAAAATTCTGTCAGTCTTATGTGCACGAAGAGAGATGGGGCAATAAAAACTATGATACATTGGGCTATTGTTTTAGATCTATTGACATTCTAAGATTGGGAATCATTAGACATGGCTGCATAAGATCAAGCATTTAAAGGAAAGAGCTACACCGCATACTGGTGATGAATGGGGGTACATGGGGAAACCACACAATACCTGTGAAATAACCAGCGGAAGGTTGATACACATACACACACACACACCTACACACACACACACACACACACACACACACACACACATATATATATATATATATATATATATATATATATATATATATATATACACACATGGAGGGTTAGCATGATGCTCCAATGAAATGCTGGCAAGCAGTCTTGCCAGCACTTCAATGGTGCATCATGCCGAGTGGTGTCTCTTATACATGGGGCGCATCTAAGAAGTGAGGTATCCCAGTAATTTACCTTAAACATGTTCAATCAAGGTGCAAAATGAATAGAATATTCTTTAGAAACTATATAAATTCTGTAAACCGTTTTAAGGTGTGACATGTGTTAGGACATGATTTTTTTCATCTTTGACATATGGTTTATTTCTTGCTATTACTTGCTGTTGCTTTTTCAGTTTGGTGATAGTGTTAGTTGTTAACATCCAACAAGGTTATGCCTATGATTGTAAATGTGGAAACTGCCAATCCTGCCCTGACCCAAATGTTTGTTGTGAGTGAGTAATAAATTTCTGATAAATCAACATTGCAGAGTTCCATACAGAAATAAGATATTTGTGACCAACTCTCGCGAAAGTGACGCAGCATCATTTTAGAGATATTTGGTCTTGTACATTTGTATAATGTTTGACTAGAGAAGAAGGGTGAGGAAACAAACTTATAATTTTACTGGTAATTGAACTTTTTTTTCAGTTTGAATAAGACCTGCTGCACAAGGAAAAAGAGACATATAATTGAAGGAGACATGAGAAACCAAGCCAATCCCTGACGATTATTTCTCTTCTTGGAACAAGCATTGGACTAAAGTGAAACAATGATGACTGCCAGACTTGGACATTTATTGCAACTACTCAGTGTGTATCCTGTAAAAATGCATTTATTCAGCTCATTGATAAAATGGTTAGGGGCATGTTGAACCATATTATTACACTGCATTTATCATTTCAGTGAATTATTGCGATGATTTAAGAATTGCTTAGTTGGACTATAAAAACTAACATTGCCTAAAGGGATTTTTCTGATATGCTCTCGTTTTAACTGTAGCATACACTTCTATGTACACTAGGCCAATTATCTTCTTCTCTTTGTCTAGTTATCAATGATATTATATAATATGGCCATATTAAAAGTAAATGTAGGAACATTGTACCTAGCAAGGGACAGGCAAGCTTTGGAACACCTCATACTCAAGGAGAATCTTAGAATAGATGAAAGTAGTACACCTTGTAATAGATTCATGTATTATGGAGTATAACAGAACAGAAGATTTGGAGTCTGTTTAGAAGATTAGGAGTCTGTTTAAGAATGTTGTACGATTGCTAATTCACTGTACCATCACGAAAATTGTACAATGCTCACATAGGTTGGGTGAATCATAGGATTTACATGAAAGAATATCCAGAATCATACCATAGATTTAAAGTATTGGTACCGTAAATCCTCACATACAGGACGCACCGCACATATAGGACGCACCCTGAGTTTATGGAAATGCTATAAGTGATATCTGGGGTTATACTTTGGTCACTTAGTACTGTTCTATAATAGAAAATCCTCCCTTATAGGACGCACCTCCATTTTCTGACAGTCCTATAGGACGCACCATGGGTAATTTTAGTGTATAAGACGCATCCTATACGCAAGGATTTATGGTAGTACTTTATATCGGTGATCATACCAAGCACTAGCACAGATTTCTACCGCTGGAATATTTCTAGTTTTGAATAGGATGAGTCCATTTTCCTTGTACTTCATTGATTTAGTGTGGTCCAGAAGGCAGCATTATGATTATTAACCCATCGTACAATTTCTGATCGTTTGAGAATAAAAAAGAGGGCCAAATCGTTATCTGTTTTGAAATAGACCCCTGGTTTGGTACAGTTGTTGTAGATATGCTAAAGTTGGTACAAACAATTCGGGCGGTATTCTTTGACCATTTATCATTGTGATTATACAAAGTGCCCAGCAAATTGTCGTGAGTCCTCATCAACCTATGTGAAATGGCTCACACATGTCGCCAGATGGAACACGACATCGTTATAGCACAAGATCACCAGGAATAGCAATTGCTATGCCACGTGAGTCTAACACACAGTGGTGAAAGATGACGGAATGAGTTATCATTCAAAAAGGAGTCACCATTGATGACCAATCTTGGCGACAGATGACGACAATTTGCTGGGTGACATCTGAGGTTGGTAGTGTAAGATGAATTGCCTCAACCTATAATAGGTAGAAGCGATTCTGCCCTTAGAAAGGGCATCCGCAATGCTAGTACGGGAAATTTGATCACATACTGACCCTAACATAGGAAACCTCCATTGGACAAATTGCATTTTCTGTACCATTGCTACAGCAGTGAATGTACCTCTAATCATATGGTAATAATGTCATGCAGATCATCAATATGAATCCATAGGTATACTTAGTTAGTCAATTTAACCATGATCTATGATATATTTATGGCCATTTTGTTAAGCTTTACCGTAGCATATATTATGCAATGACCCGCAAAACAACGGGAACCAGCGGTATTCGATGGTGGCGGCTCCTGAATTGTATTTCAGAAAATGTAGATTAACCTGGCCGACAGGATGCTTCAACACCAGTCTGTAAGGAGAACAAACTGCCCAAACTACCTATTTTATTTTATGTGAAAAACTTCTTCCCGTAGAGATAGCATTGCGCGGCCGATCGCCACACCCCCAGTGGCGTAACGTGTGTCGATCCACCACAGCGGCAGATCCACCACTGCAGCCTCGTTCTGGGTGCATGTAAACATTCAAAATGGCGGACCGGCGCTTGTACGGGGCACTACGGTAACGGATTTTGTTAATTTTCAGTTAATTAAATACTCTAAAAACATAAAATAAATATAGAACTAAACTCCCCTGGTGGCCTCGGTGGCTGATCCACCCCTTGGGGGGAGACTCTCCCCCTCGTGGTGGATCGGCCACCTCGTACACCACGGTCGTTTAGTTCTATCTATTAGAACATCTAGAAAGCCACAATTAGAACATCAAGAATAACAGCAAAACAGAATGGTACAAATAAGATCTACATTTGAGGCTATAATTCAGGAACATGTTGCTCCTATGGTTAAAAGAGCTGTCAGTAGGTACCCTCTTTTCAAAAGAAGTCACGCTCTGCTTCAGCATTCAACTTGCACTCACCACATTAGTCTGAAAAGTCACCTGCCTTGTTTAAAACAGAGAGAGCTGCACTATCAGGTACCTACTCATGTCACACGCTCTATAGTATATTATACTGACTGACTTCTCCCAACTAGGTACCTACTCAAATCCCCCTTTTTTAGCACCATACTTGAATGACCACTTGTGAGCAACAAAAGGGACAAGTTATAGCTACATGAAAAGAAAGGACTGGCAATGAGGGCATTTTTAGCCAGCTGTTCCTTTTACTATAGGAGCAACACCCTCCTGATATACTCAACTACTGTAAATCCTCCCGTATAAAATGCGGCTTACAGACCTAAATTTCACCCCCAATGTCCTATAGGATGTATCCTTACTCAGAGTGTGTCTTATATGGAAAAAGGATTTTACACTATATAACAGTACTAGAATGGCCAAAATGTGATCTGAGATGCATCCTATATTATTTCATGTAACTCAGGGTGCGTCCTATTCACGAGGGGCGTCCTATACACGAGGATTTATTGCATATTGTTGGGGAAAGGAAGAAAGATGTGCCAGAGGGCAAGTCAAAATAATCCATGTTATGAATATATATGTATACTCCCATAGCATGTGTTGATATCAACAAGTAGGAGGAGAATTTATGTGTGTTGGATAACATAGCAATAGGGTTTAACAAAAGATAAGTGGTATTGACTAGTACTCACAGGCAAGGGCAGACGTAGATGCGCTGCTCTTCTGTATCAGGGTCTATAGCTGCAAGATCCAAGGCTGCTGGAGACACTAGGACTATACCAACCATGATTATTAACATAATAATGCTGTAGACTCTGAAATAGAAATCAATGTGTTTGATATATAGAGAGAACTAAACGACCTAGGTGTATGAGGTGGTCAATCCACCATGAGGGGGGTGTCTCCCCGAGAGGTGGATCAGCCGCTGAGGACGCCAGGTGAGTTTAGTTCTCTATCTATTTTATGCTTTTAGAAGGTTTAATGAAATAAAAAATTTAAAAATCCATTACCGTAGCTCCCCGTGAGAGTGGTGGTCACACTTTAGTTTGTTTACCTGCACCCAGAACGAGGCTACAGTTCTGGATTGGCCACTGTGGTGGATTCAAGCATGTTACGTCACTCGGGGTGTGGCAATCAGCCCTCCAATGCTATCTCTATGGGAAAAAAGTTATTTGCATAAAATATATCAAAGAGGATTTATAAGAAGACCACCACTATACAACAGATCTATACCCATCATGTCAATTTAAAGTATTGCTAGTGTTATGTAAGAATTATTGAAATTGTCGAAAACTGGCACCAGAGCTCACATTAAGGTGTATGTGTGTAACCCCAGATCATGGATAAGACTGTTTCTAAAAATGTCAACAATGGTGCAGGGAGATGCGCTATATGTCATATCCATTGCTCATTCAGCAGGCCATTTCTCAACTTACTCCGACTGCACACAATTGCTACAATATAAACCCTAGGGTGGCTGAATGTAGGTAAGCCCCCACAGCTGCTCTGTCCAATCATCACTTAGACTAAGGCTATATATATATATATATATATATATATATATATATATATATATATATATATGCACCAATGAAGTGCTGGTGAGAATTCATAGGAGCATCATAACGACCCTCCATGACTGTATCAACCCTGTACGGTAAGGACGAAGCATAAATGCAGCCCTAATGAGATACTCACCAGGGCCGCATTCAAGCATCTTTACATCCAATGGGCATGATGTAACAACACATTATCGGCCCTTATAACACAGCTTGGTAAAGTCATAGTGCATTATCCTTAATGCTGCGTTCTGATTGGCTGATTGACCGTGCATTATCTAGATGGATAATGCACTCCCAGCAAAGGAGGTTAACTCCATCTCACCTTTAGACTTCACAACTTCATGCCCCGTGCATTGTTCCCTAATTAAAGTGTTAAGGCGTTAAATCGAGGAAACCTGTTCTAGTTACTTATACCCACCCATACCATGTAATACATCAACCTGACCTGTATTGATAATATGGAGTATACAGTTACCTGACTGATTCATTTGCGAGTCATAATCCCCTCTGAAAGGTGTTATTACATTAAAATCAGAAACCATCTAACCAGGCAAATAAGACATTCTAAATAGTTCATTAAGGTTGAAGATGAGTTCCACATTCACATATCAAAGTATTTGGGTGAGTACTTATGGTAGGCAGCATGCTGTTGAGGTAATAGAAATAAACACAGGCCATTTATGAGTATTGGTCACTGAGATTCTATGCACCCCTGGAGTTGTATCTAGAGTAGGTCCCCTTTGCCGGCCGCGCCAAATCCTCGCCTTTCCACTATAGGCAGCATTGCAGTACAAGCTTCCCTTTGATAAAGTTACTGACAGTAATAGTCAACTAATGGTCGCCCATGAGTTCAGTGGTGAGGTATTATCCTTCAAAAGCAAAAGCAATCTATGCCATGATCCAGGGAGCATGTCTGGAATTTCTACAGGCTAACATCTTGGGCACAATAGCTGTTTCAACAGACCCAATTCCAGAATTCATCAGAACATATATCCCAGTAGCAAATACAGAGAATGACCCAGGTGGGATTTGTTGGTGCTAAATCATATTTAATTTCATTGTGAAACTCATTTTAGGTACACATATGATAAGGATGTCACAGGATTATGCTTATTTCACTGCACTCATTCAATCCATGTCAACATCCTAAATATGCATAAAGTATGATCAAGGAGCTTCATAAAAAAAATCACCCTATGCTTGCAAGCCACTTCAGTGGGCTAAACGCACCAAGTAACATATATTGTGGACAACTGTTGGTATGTTAGACCCCCTGTCATTTGGCAATCTGTTAAATACTTTAGTAACCTACCAGATCATCGGATTGGCTACCAGTCTATGACATCATATATGGGTCAAGGCAGGTTGTTCTGTCAGCCTCAGACCTCTGTTTGTATCCCACAGTGCACCATTCCTATGCTACAAGTAGATGTCACATGACTTCCTCTATCACATATGTCCAGGTCTGGCCTAACTTAAGTAAACCCAGGTGATAATTTGAGTGGAACGCAGCCAGGGATGGAATGTACCGAGTAACACCTCGGTTTGAAACATGTGCAGTATCTTTGGGGGAGAAGGATCATCTCAATAACTCATCCACAAAGTCATTTTGTTTGCACTTAGAAATAGGCATAGAACTCATGTTCTGGCTCAAATCACTTATTGCCCCTGACACATTCTTACACATTGGTGCCTTTTATGGTGCAGCATTAAATATAATGCTCAGATTGCTCCCAGTAGCATGGTGAGGTGAGTCATGCAGGTTTTATGTTCTATGATTTTAGTACCTCTCATTTTTAGCCTTCCAAAGCAGCTGCCAGAAAATGTATATAGAAAATTATGTTCTTTATCAACACAATAAAAGTATAAACCATGACACCTTGCATATAAGGTACACCCCCTGACATACCCACAGTTTGTGGGTATGCTATATAGAAAAATCTAAAATGACAAAACTAAAATGACAAAACATATATATATATATATATATATATATATATATATATATATATATATATAATACATATATATATATATATATATATATATATATATATATATATATATGTGTGTGTGTGTGTGTGTGTGTGTGTGTGTGTGCGTGTGTACATATAGGCTACCTTAATTTGACTTAGTCAAATGAATCAATCACCTAAAGCAAATCAAAGTCTTTGTGTTTGGAAATGAGAGTCTGGCTGGAGAGTCTATGTGGACTATAGCACTCACAGTTAGCCCTCAGGGTTATCTCTGCAAAGGCAGATTGTGTGTATAGTAGCCATGAGTGTGACAGTGAATAGAGTGAAGGGCTTAACTCATGTCGTGTCAGATGGCTCTCATTCAGAAACCCAAGTGGAGCTAACACAAACCATATATATACAAATTGACACTGACTGTCATTCCTATATGTCTGCATAGACAGGTTGGGTACATATAGCAGTTGTGAGTGTGACAGTGTATTAGCCACTAGCTGGTCTGGAGCTGGTTCCTGCGACCCACACTGATAAGGTGGGACCAGCATGTCCCTGGAAGTGGGTGTTAAACAGGGACAAGGTACCCATCATGGTATGTCTTATCAGTGGGTTTTAGCTCAACCAGCGAAATTCAAGATGGTGGCTCCACTAGGCCTCCATACTGAGTCCTATACAGTGAGCAGCTCACGACAGTTCAGACAGCAGTACTTCAGCACCCCTGGTGGTTCTGACACAAACCAATTACATACAGCAACACTGTCACATTGACACCTGCTGTCCTTGACATTGATTCCCCAAGCCACCTACACAGGCATTCAGACTCATGCTGTGGCCTCCTCTATGATACATAGACAAAGGTATGCAATAATTTGGCATGAGTCATCATTTTATCAGTAGTTATGTGACTATTTTGGGATGATTTACCTGGCAGTGTGATACGGGAAAAGGTTATCACACTGGGGGCCCTGATAAAGAGGTTCTTGGTTAAAGCTATGCTCTGCCTGTTATTGTTTACATTAGACAGTGCATTGAAGTAACCTTTTTGTGTGTCCTCTCAATGCCACATGTAAATAAATACATACAACATAAAGAAAAATGTGTTTTACAAGGAACCCTGATGTGGCTGTGTAGCAGGTGGAGTCCTTGCTTATGAACCATGATAGGTTTCCGTTTACTGTGGGTGTAATTATCTGAATTTTTGTTCCATAAAGCTTCCAACTGATTATGTAGATCGAATGATCTGCCTTGTCTGTCCACTCAATGTTATAAGTAGGGAATAAAGCTGCAAAGTACAGAAACGACCGATTCTTTAGGTGCAAAAGAATTGAGCCCTGTCCCTCTTTATAATGTAACCCTAGTTTTAGACCAAGAAACATCGAAGCAGCTTGACATATTTCTTATGATGCATCATAAAACAACATGCATATATTGCTGCCAACATTCGGTCGAATTTGCATCCATACAGGTATATGAAACCTATGTGGATTGAAACCTAAGAGCCCAAGGATGGTCAAACTTGTTAATAGGAGACAGAAATGGAAAAATGTCATTTTTTTCTTTTTCAGGTCTTGCTTTGTTTTTGGCAGGACATAAATGCAACAGTAACAGCCTGCTCACTTGGATAATACATGTTTATCATAATGGCAATTGGTCATAGTTTGTTGTTAACCTTAGCACTACACTTCTAGACTGCTCCAAGGGTTTTGCAGTAGATTGCTTCTATTTTTGAAAAAAAAACAGTGTAAGTTGCTGTCAATAAAAGTCCTATGGTCTGATGTGGTTTGTTTTGTAGCTACTTCAGTGGTCTTTATAGCCCATTTACAATTGGGGCTGAGACTACCCACACCTCAAAGGCATACCTTACTTAGAAGTCGCACCATGGTATAAAGTGGACCCGGATTCTTTCAAGACTTGTACTTTTATCAATGTTTTATATAGTTTAGAACCAGTGTCTGTACGGCACGCTAAGGGGATATCCTGGCTGCTCATACACAGGATCCTACAGGTAGTGCCCCCTAACATATCCTAAGACATTTAGATTCTGACTTCCCAATCAACCTCATACAGGTCATAATATGTCATGACAGGGGTAGACACTAACACTGGCCCCGTGGCCAATGGCCAGTAGATTTGGCTGCGGGCCAGTAATTATTTCTAAAAATTCTTTAGAATTGGCCATTTGGCCAGCAGAAAATTTAATGATACATTGATCAATACGTGACTGCTGGCGCGGGTGGCCAAAGCCATAGAAATGTTAGTGTCTATCCCTGCATGATCATGTGACATCATAAAATGGTGCCATGGGTGAAGGCAAGCATATTGCCAGTGTCGTAAAAGGAGTATTTATTGCCAAAGGTCTGTGCGGTTTAGTACTTCCATGTGAAGGAGTCTTCTCATATCCCTGTTTCTTTTTTCCTACAAGAGCGGTCCAAGGATGTGATCTATCCTTATTGCTATCTCTTATTTTTGATGTCATTCATTTTGAAATGAAAATGATCATCACACCAAGGACATTTCTAATCATTTCTCATTTTTTCCCGGACACATTTGAGGACAATATAATAGCTTGATAATGTATTTAGACAGTAAGGAACCAAATAAACTGGACTCATAACCAATCCTAGCCATATGCCCTCACGTGCACAGTTTGGAAATGGTGTAGGGTTGTTTGGCATAATTGGTAAAGGTAGTTAGATATTTATAAATGTTAGCAATAGAAGAAATGATTAATTGTATGAACCTAACTTTTTTTTTTCATTTCAGCCAGCTCTCAAATTTAACACATGAGTCATATTGCCATCATTTAGAGCAAAACTTGCTTCTAATCCATTAAGAGCTGAGTAGAATTTGACACAGACACAAGACCTCTGTCTGGCACATGTAATTAACTATTGGTTTGAGCAATGTCCATTACAAGGACAATGTTATTAGAGGTTTTCCAGTTAATAACATGGCATTTAATTAACACGATGAAAGGGGACTATGGAGAAGAGCTGAATGATGAGATTTCGGATAGACAAAACTGTCATCAAGCTAAATTCAAAATGGACACAGAATTTGTGTGTTGGAAAAGGGGTTTGGCTAACCATAGCACATTAAAATTGTTGTGTACACATTAGGCTAGCCCTGAAACCAATGTTCTGGATCACGGCACTCATCAGGCTGACACTTCCCGACACAAGGATACCTTTTATGTGACAATTTATAATAACACTTTTATGTTGTAACCAGCAATGGGAGGGTCAAAGAAGCTACTAAATGAATTGATGTTTTACTCAGTGTACTACAGAGCAGACCTTTACAAGTACACTGTAAAAGATAACTGTTGAATCTACCATGGGGCCTCATAAATCTGAACAGTGTACCACCCTAGTTATACACCAGGCAACCACTGTACCTCTTACAACAATCTCCAGGTGGCAGTGCGGTGGTACAAGGAATCTCTAGGAAAATGAATAACAACCTCATTGTGAAAAAAACAATGGATCTCTGGCAACTTTGGGCCGAGGAATCCTTCGTTATTTTGACATTTTTTTTTGCAGTGTATGAAAGGTCTTACATTTTACACTTAATATACAGCTGGAAGTAGTAGTTAATTTCCTGAAACTGATCATCCCTATGACACATTTCGCTAGATGGAACACGACGTCGTTATAGCACAAGATCACCAGGAATAGCAATGGTGGTGATCACATGGCCTCACCTCAGATGGCCAGGATGGTGATCACTCAGACTCACCAGGGATGGCGACGCAGGTGATCACTCACCTCGCTAGATGAAACACGCACCTCGTCATAGTGCATGTTCACCAGAGATGGCGACATGAGTGATCACTCATCCTCACCAGGGATGGCGACATGAGTAATCACTCATCCTCACCAGGGATGGCGACATGAGTGATCACTCACTTCGCTAGATGAGACGCAAACCACGTCATAACACACGTTCACCACAGATGGCAAGGATCATGATCACTCACACTCACGGGGGATGGTCACTCAGGTGATCATTCATCTCGCTAGATGAAACGCACACCATGCCATAATGCACATTCACCACGGTTGGCGAGGATCGTGATGACTCACACTCACCAGGGATGGCAAGGCGGTTGATCACTCACCTCGCTAGATGAAATGCGCACCACGTCATAGCGCAGGTTCACCATGGATGGCGAGAGAGGTGATCACTCAGACTCACCAGTGATGGCGATGCTGGTGATCACTCATCTTGTTAGATGAAAAGCTCATGATCATCGACATTGGTAATCATGCAGCCTCACATCTGCCAGATCAATGTATGTTTTGCCAGAGAAGGTACTGCCATATGTATCTTCCCTCTAACGACAGACAAGGTGTTCATGTAGATACTTCCTTATGTATTTTTCCTGTAACCAGACAAAAGGTGTTTATGGATAGTTGCTTTTATTTTAGAGTTACCTCTATCTAAATTCAATTGATATTTTCTCTATATAATCTTGTTTGATTCAACCCTGAAGTATTACATGGAAATCAGTGTGCAACAAAGCACATTTGATAAGTATGGGACTTATACTTCATGCCCACACTTCCTAGATTGGCTACATGTTGAACAGTGGTGCTGTCTCAACAACTTTGGCAATGGTGGTGATAAGTTGCCACTGTGAGTGAGAGTGAGTGACAGATGATGCAATCCTCAGAGAGCATTGACTTGGAGTGACACAAATTCACGTATTGAGTGAGACCAATGTTGGCAATGGTAGTGATAAATCGCCATTTTGTGTGAGAGTTGATGCCAGTGGCACGGGAGTGGGACATAATCACACAGTGAGTCAGATCCATGTTGGCGATGCTTGTGATAAGCCGCCATTCTGAGTGAGAGTTGACAGGCAGTGGCACATATTGACGGAGTGAGTGAGATCCATGTTGGCGATGGTGGTGATAACCTGCCATTCTGATTGAGAGCTGACCGGGAGTGGTACATAATCACACAGTGAGTCAGATCCATGTTGGCGATGCTTGTGATAAGCCGCCATTCTGAGTGAGAGTTGACAGGCAGTGGCACATACTCACGCAGTGAGTTAGATTAATGTTGGCGATGGTGGTGATAAGTCACCATGCTTTGTGAGGGATGACAAGGGGTGGCACATACTCACGCAGTGAGTGAGATCATGCTGGTGACTGTTGTGATAAATTGCCATGCCATGTGAGACTGACACACAGTGGCGAAAGATGACGCAGTGAGTTATCACTCAAAAAGGAGTCACCATTGATGACCAATCATGGCGACAGATAACGACAATTTGCTGGGTTGTTTGGTTTAGATAGAATTCTGTGGGATTCATTTTAACATGCTCACATTAAATCCTAAAGTATTAGAATGTGTTATAGAAATAAGCAGATGTTTAGCTACACAAACTGAATGTAAACAGATCTCTGGTTTTAGATAGATAAGTCTGTTAACCTGGGTTCTATTTCAAAATAAACAACAATTTGGCTCTCTATTCTTTTCTCAAACAATCAGAAATTGTATGATTGGTTGATAATAATATTCCTGATAAATCATTGAAATACAAGGAAACTGGCCTCTTACTATTCAGAACTGTAGTAGAAATACTCCAGTTGCTAGTGGTTGGTACAATTATGTATATACTGTCATGTTAATGCTTCAATTTACCCAGATTCTGTGATCATAGTAAGCTTTTAGGGATAATACAGTGAATTAGTGATCGTACAACATGCTGTAACAGACCCTGACCCTGGGCCCTGTTTTTCCTTATGTTAAAATGTATTAAAATGATACAAAATAATATCAGATATGGACACTACATACGGACACATACAGACCTCCATATGTCACATATGGACGTCCGTATATCACATACAGATGTCCGTATGTTACATACGGACATCCATATGTTACTTTTAGGATACGACCTGGTACCCCCCCTAGCCGTATTTGATTTTCCAACATATGGGGGTGCATATGTGACATACGGACGTCCTTATCTGTCCGTAAGATAGGGAAAAACAGGCCCCTGGCCAATTGTAACACCTGCACGGCAAAGTTGCAAAGGTAGGAGTAGGAAGGCATATGGTGAGTAGATTTTGTGTGAGTTCTATCCATCAGGGACTGCAAGAATATATAATTACTGGAGCCTTCCATTTTCCTTAGTGTTACATTTCTTGTCATGGCTCAGATCGATAGGCCTGTCCTGGCAGCAAATGAATATGCCTTGATGTAGAAATGGAATACAGCTCCGACATTTTACAGACTAGTCATATTGTAATCAGCATTTATTACAAAACCCTGCCCTTAATCTGATGATCACTTAATAAGAATTCAGACAAACACAACACTTCAGCTAGGAATATGTGATTAAATTTCTTATTTGAACAGTGCTTGTAACCTTTCAAGGAAAAAGTGAACAATAATAGGCACTCTGAAAAGTAAGTCAAAAAGGCTGAATGTTCCATAATTGTCCAATGCAGAAAACCATAATCAAGTCGTTTTCAATTGGCTTAAGTGTTTGTGCAACATGAATCAAGTATTGACTCTTCAAAACATGGCCAGTTATTTATCAAACAGATAAAATGTCTTAACGAATGTTTTCGCTGTACTAAAACAACTTTTTCAGTCTCCTTATCCAATTGCTCTCTGAGATATGGGATGCCCAGTTAATGCCTTCAATATATTATTTGGGCTATGCAAAGAGAATAGTCCTATAATGTACAATCCCAGTAGTTTGATATCATGAATCATGGGCGTGGACTGGTTACCAGATTTAGTCTGTGTAGGTATTATCCATATGCTAAAGTAATATGCCCTCTGTTGCCTTTATTTGCTATGCACAGACCTTGATTACAGAGGTGAGTGGTGACTTTGCCAAAGAAACCACTCACCTCTGTAATCAAGGTCTGTGCATAGCAAATAAAGGCACCAGAGGGCAGCACTGTTCCCTTTACTTTCTCACCCTTACTATAGCATATGAATAATACCTACACAGACTAAATCTGGTAACCAGTCCACGCCCGTGTCATGAATTGAATATTATTGCATGGGTTCTATCGACCTATTTTGTAGATCTGTGTCAATGAGTTTACTATGTGTGTGCCTGTTTATGAAAGGCCCTCACAATGGTCAAACCATACCCAAAGGGAACATGACAATTTATATTGGACTTTGTGATGCTGCTGGATTCTGGACAGTGCAGTGCACTGCCCGGCTATCCTTATAACTATACTAAGGATGTAATGAAATAGGCCAAATGGGAGTCAGGATAAAACACAATTTAGAAGTAGCTAAACATATTCTTATTCTTAATTTACACTATAAACTGGTTTCACTAACCTATTCAATGTAATAGCTGTGTATCCTGAAGGGATATATTTTCCTGGTAAGATTTTCTCTGGTACACTTTTATCTCAAAAGGTATCTCCTATACTGCAGATTTCTGTACTATCACCACTAGCCTTATATATAGAATTATTGACCACCATGTCTGTTTATAGATCACTACAAAGTATCTCCAGACATAGTAATCTCTGCCGTCTGCACTGCCCTTCATCATCTGTAGGTCTGGTTGGTCTGTTCTGGCACTTTCCTTCCACATTACATCTTCACATTTTATCTCTGCACCAAGTTTTTTCTTGAGATCAAAAGTGAGGAGATTCTAGCCAGCAATCTAAAATGCAGTTTTTATTTGTCTTTACATTGGCCAGAGTTCTGACACCCTCCCTAAATGTTCAGTCTGGTAACTTTTTTTTGGGGTCCGACGTTTTGTTTCAATGATCAGAACATAGAGATTTGTTAGTGGACTATATAGAGGCATGAGAAGAAACCAGAAACATTTGCCATCAGATGGCTCCCAGCAAATTGTCGTCATCTGTCGCCATGATTGGTCATCAATGGTGACTCCTTTTTGAGTGATAACTCATTCCATCATCTTTCGCCACTGTGTGTTAGACTCACGTGACATAGCAATTGCTATTCCTGGTGATCTTGTGCTATAACGACGTCGTGTTCCATCTAGCGACATGTGTGAGCCACTTCATACAGGTTGACGAGGACTCACGAAAATTTGCTGGGCTGTATGCTTTGTGGTATCTACATCAATGTATCGGCAGAGTGAATCCCAGAAGTTAGTTATAATTCAAGGTGTTGAGGAATTTGATGGTGAGAACCTCTACGAGAAGATGGGCCCACTTTTTTTAGATACAAAACTAAACTTAGGATAAGAGATGATAGTGTCAGTCAGGCGGGATGGTACGAAACTATTGCATAGAAGAAGGCAAACACCGTCCAATACGGCTAACATTTCTGAATTTTCTGTGTAAATCAGAACTATTGAAGGGCGTAAAGCATCTAAAATACATAAGAACATGGGGCAATGTATCTGTGGGCGATTAGCTCAATGACAGAGAGACTAGGAACTTCATAGATCTACAATCAGTGTTTTTCCTGTGCCAAGCCAACCGCATATATGTCAAACTGAGATTCGAAGGTAAAACTTATGACCATAGGAATCTGAAAAATCTACCATTTCAAATGTCACTGGAAAAAGCCAACAAAGCTGATACTCAAATAGGTTAATGTATCGCTCAAACTACCATCGGTTGTCAAACTTATACCCAGTTGAAATTAAAGATGGGGACAAGGTCTTTACCATTGTTGAACAGGGGTTTCAGTACCACGAAGCCATTCTATGTGGCAGCCCTGACAAAGCTGCTCGCATAATGGAACTGTACAGGCCCTATGAGATTATGGCTGAAACCAAGTCATAGAAATATACCCCACAATGGGGCAAAGAAGCTGAGAATATTATGTATAGACTGAACTCCACCAAGTTGTTATACCTGAGTTCAGGGACTATTTTGATTTCTAACCAGAACTGTGTTCTATATGAAGGAAGCTTCCATCCCGTATGTGGATCGGATATCATCTTGGTCAAGCAACTTCTGTCGTCAGGACAATCTAAGAGGTAAAAACATCCAGGGAAAAATTCTCATGCGTATTAGACGCGCCCTGATCAGTGCTCAACCAGCTCCACCTACACCAGATGTTGCCATGGCTGATGCTGCAACTATAGAACAAACAAATGATGATGATCCACATCCCAACTTTGATCCCCAACTGCCACCAACCCAGCCTGCTGGTGCCTCTCCACACCATGAGACCACACCGTGAGACCAATGTGTAAAACTGTCCTAGAATATCTGAACTCTCGTCGCACTACTTTAAATAGTTAATATTAATCCCTACATTAAAAGTTTTTTATCATTTGTCTGAAGGCTTTCCAATAATCCATATTTGATGATGTGCAATCATCCCTGCATAAATGATTTCGCTGTAAAACAATCATTTGCATTATGGATGCGAAAGGGAGAACATAAACCTACCGGAAATAAGGACCCACCATCATTCTGAAGACAGAATGCTATACTCGCCATTTCAGGACTGTACCCGTTGAAATGAAGATAAAGTGGGGCTATTGATAGTGCTGTTTCAAAATGTCTATTCTATACTAATTTAAGTCAGCAATTGCTTCAGACATTAGGGGCTGTGATACTCTAGTCCCTTTACATGCACCAACTGCAGTCAATCTCCGTGCAGAATTTGTGGAGAGAAGGGTAGGAAAGCATGCGTCACTGTAGTCCCCTGTCTGATTTGAGCATTGGGTTTGTACTGCCGGTCAAGTCCACACTATGCTTTGAGCCTTCAGTTAAGCAATGGGTACCGATATGGTGGCTGTCAGAGTAACATACTCTATTTCTATATATAGCTTCATTCTCCTACCTGATTTCTAGAACCAGTTCTCGCCGTTGAGTTGATCAATTTGTGAACACATCGAATTGATTTAATTAAGTTGTTTTCCCTTATATCAACTTGAAATATAAAAATACTTGTCATTATCAAAGTACACACAATAAATTGAACCAAGTCTCCTTGCCAAGGAATTACTGTTTCAGTCACCCCACAATACACTTCTATCTGTGAGCTGCTCACTACATTGGAAATGCTAATCTTGAGCTGCTCTCATAAGTCAGTCAGATATAGACCCTTTTGATTGGGCTAGGGAAGAACTGCAACTAATAGAACACACCACAGATCACAGGTAAGTCCCTACCTCCACTGTGGTAGCAGTAAATTGCTTCCCTTAATGAGAAGAAATGGTAAATACATGTAGAGCTAGCCGCTGTGTGGTTAACCTTTTAAGGGCCTGTGAGAAGTGCATCATCCCAACCTCACCAGTCATGCCAGCACTTCATGGACCCCCTGGAAGTGTATGAACCCCGTAGGGTCAGCATGATGCATGAATGCAGCCCTGGTAAGTTACTCACTACAGCTACATTAATGCATCATGACGAGCAATGGGCATGATGCATTAATGCATCAGCGGCCCTTAAAGTGTTAAAGATGAGCCGTACAGCTGACATAAGGCTTTGGTGCTGGATGACGTCCCTGGAGGGTGTTGCTCCTATAGTAAAAGGAGGAGCTGGCTAAAAGTGCCCTTGTTTCCAGTCCTTTCTTTTCATGTAGCTATAACTTGTCCCTTTTGTTGCTCACAAGTGGTCATTCAAGTACGGTGCTGAAAAAGGGCGATTTGAGTAGGTACCTAGTTGGGAGAAGTCAGTCAGTATAATAAACTATAGAGTGTGTGACATGAGTAGGTACCTGGTAGTGCAGGAGGGTGTTGCTCCTATAGTAAAAGGAGGAGCTGGCTAAAAATGCCCTTGTTTCCAGTCCTTTCTTTTCATGTAGCTATAACTTGTCCCTTTTGTTGCTCAAAGTGGTCATTCAAGTATGGTGCTAAAAAAAGGGGATTTGAGTAGGTACCTAGTTGGGAGAAGTCAGTCAGTATAATAAACTATAGAGTGTGTGACATGTTGGGAGAAATCAGTCAGTATAATAAACTATAGAGTGTGTGACATGAGTAGGTACCTGGTAGTGCAGCTCTCTCTATTTTAAACAAAGGCAGGTGACTTTTCAGACTAATGTGGTGAGTGCAAGTACTTAGGTGAAGCAGTGCACGACTTGTTTAGAAAAGAGGGCATATACTGACAGCTCTTTTTACAATAGGAGCAACACCATCCAGGAGTGGTAGTTCATATCCATCTGGCTAATAGCCAGAGGTAGGTACTGGGTAATCCCTTGGTGTATGATGAGAGGAGGTGGTAGTCTGAAGGATAGATCACAGGGCAATACAACACCAAGCAGGACGGGGAAATCTAATGTGAAGATGTTTTTTTTTTATTTCCCCAAATCATACAGAGCAGAAAACTTTACTTTCTGCTCAGATCGTTGTTTCTCTTATTTTATGTAATTACATTGGCCTTGAAGATTTACATTAGGTTTGTGTAAAAAAAGACAGTTTTGCAAAGGACATTAGATTGTGCAAAATAATGCTAAATGCATTAGCAAATGATGGTGATGAGGGGCCCCAAAGGTCTTATCTTGACGGTCTATGATCACTGTTAGGCAGGCAAGACTGATAGGACAAGATCTGGTTAGCAGTGAAAGTCTATTCATTTCAGCATATTGATGATGATTATTGTATGTAGGTAGAGATTTCAATATATAACAATATTTTATTTTAAACGTGCTTAAATTCACTTAATTTTGCATCTAGATAAGTCATGTGACCAGGAGCATTTATTAAGAGCTGTTGTTATTCGCATGAAATTTCTGTATAAAGTACAGTGTGTGGCCCCTAAATAATTGACATGGATTGTGTATTGATTTCCAGGACTATGCTCGACAAGTGTTGCCAACAGCCACAACCTGCAATCTCCAAGCACAGAATGACACATCGTCAGATGTAGAGATTGCTTCTCTCACCACCACTCTTGATTCACACTTTATGTACTTTGGTCTTTGATTTAAGACAGAGAGGTCCCTTAGTGCAGTGGTTCCTAGTTTGAGGGGGGGGAGCATTTCTTAAGGTATTAAGAATGGCCACTATAATTTGAGGTCCTCAAAATTAGAGGCTGATTGTAGTTACAGACACCTCAAAAGTACGATGTTAGGACTAAAGAGAAAACTTATGTAAAAGAGAAGCAGTTGTGCAGGGGCGTAGGAAAAAGGGGGGGAGGGGGGCCTAGCCCTCCCCCCCAATAATATATAAGCCTATATGAAAATCTAGCAGGCCCCCCCAACCGAGACCCCAGGGCCACCCCAATAAAAATTTGCTTCCTACGCCCCTGTCGTAGTATGTTGAGAGATGACCTCCTTGAGAGTGATTGGCTATTTCTGAAGTGTACACTGTGTGTGATTACATTTTTGCCCTATTGTAAAATATGATAGGAAATTACGACTTCTTAAGAATATATACTTTACCATAATACAAGTACCAAAATGACATAGCAACCCAAATATAAAGTGCTGTCCCTCTAACTGTATAAGATTCCTAAATATAATAAGCCTGTCCATGGACTAACATATGGAGGGTTGGAACACCTCTAAGTGTTTCGAGTTAAGACCTTTCATTTTTCTGTGATTATCATCTGTAGAAAGACACATTAAATTATCTAATTTTGGCCACTTAAGCTTCTTTCAAACACCAGCTCCCGCTCATACCCGCTTTTAAAACTCCAATCGCCAATTCAGATGTGATCCTGCCTGGCATGCATTATTAGTGAAGATCATTAAAACCCTATAGACCTATAATATGTGATAAAGAATCCATCGATTATAGTAGAACAGGATAACTAATGTACTGAATGTTCCCCAGTCTATATAGGGGACACCATTAAATTTCATCTGCATCAAGCCCGACATTTTCCCCTAATTTATAGGTACAGTCCTAGTCGAAAAACGGCCAACAGCCCATGGCAATCAAGGAGCCTATAGAGCCATGTCAATGCCTAATGGATATCTAAAAATATAAAAACAGTTCTCTACATCAAGCCCCCGTCCAAGCCAACAACCTATGCTAAAGGAGGAATCTATGACTTCTCTTGTCAATTGCTAATGGATGTCTAAAAGTATAAAAACTTATATCTGTTTAATGGTCATGTGATAGGTGAAATTGTAGAGTGAAGATGATGACTTATAGCTACAGGTAAACTCCGTGCAAAAGGAAGAGCTGGCTAAAAATGCTCTCGTTTCCAGTCCTTTCTTTTCATGTAGCTATAACTTGTCCCCTTTGTTGCTCACAAGTGGGCATTCAAGTATGGTGCTGAAAAAGGGGGATTTGAGTAGGTACCTAGTTGGGAGAAGTCAGTCAGTATAATATTCTATAGAGTGTGTGACATGAGTAGGCAGCTCTCTCTGTTTTAAACAAGGCAGGTGAATTTTCAGACTAATGTGGTGAGTGCAAGTTGAATGGTGAAGCAGAGCGTGACTTCTTTTAAAGAGGGTACCTACTGACAGCTCTTTTAACCATAGGAGCAACATGCTCCTGGTTAGCTTGTCTGATATAGTAGGGCTTTTGGATTGCATAAAGGATCCCACCATAGGCTATTTCAGGCAGGTGCACAAATAATACATACTACAGAAGGCTTCTCTGGTGAAATAAATGTAGTCAGTCTGGGTGCAATAGGTGAGGCAGGAGCTCAGGTTACTTCTTAGTGTTATGGCTTCTTCTACAAGTACCCATAGAAAACAAGGATAATGACGCATATATACGGATCAACACTGTAAAAGGTATGCCTGGTAGGGGGTGCGCGGGCATACCTTTTACCATGTTGATCCACATATATATAAGTACACCCACTAATTGCAGGAAAACCTGACTCTTTTAACCCAAAGACACGTACAAAGAATGAGTAAATTAACATGATCCATCAATTTCTATTATTGAATGGAAATCCATTATTGCAGTCTTTGTTAGACAATGACCCATAGAAAACATATATAAGTACACACATGCTAGAACTTAAGCACTTTCTTGCTCAGTCAGCTCCCACATTTCACACACTGGTCCAGAAATTAGAAAATCGAAGTCAAAGTCTATATTTCATGACGACGTCTCAGCTCATAGAAACATCATTACTGATGTCGTTATAACAACTGTCGTTGTTGTACCGGTATGTAAAGTAATAGATTTAAAAAAAAAGAGATCCCACATTTCAGCTCCCACATTTCTGGTCCAACACCAGCATTTATTACAAAAACATGCTCTTAATCTGATGATTAAATTCAAGATGAAGGCAAACAAACAAAACACTCCTGTCGGGAACATGTGATTCAACTGAGTTGAAAAATGCTTTTAACCTTTCAAGGAAATAAAGAATTATAATTGGCAATCTGAAAGTGATGTAGAACAAACTGAATCATCCATGAGCTGTCAGAAGGAGAAAACCGTCATCAAGCAGTTCTCAAGTGGACCCAACGTGAAGTGTTTGTGGTGTACTGAATAAAGTATTGACACCTCAAAAAAGTGACCAGTCATTAATAAAACATATAAAATGTTTTAAAGAATGGTAGATCATTTTTCTCTCTGCTGTATCAAAACAACTTTTTCAGTGTCTTTATTTCCAATTAATTGCCAGACTACTTTTCTTTCATCAATTTATTCAATGACTAGCAATGTCGAGGGTTATGAACACTAGTTGTCGAGGAAGAAATCTAGATATTCTTATTGTTATTATTTATAAGAATTTCCGAGAAATTCGCTGACCAATTTGCCAAAATGGACACTGACAGAAAAAAAGAAAATATTATTGATTAAAGGGGTCGTTGAAGATACACCAGGATCCCTCCGAGACATACTTGATCAACTAATCAGTGATGTTGGGTTAAGTTTCAACAATACAGTAGCTGATGCTATTGTCAATGTCTCGTTACAGGTCATGAAGTGAGGTAACAGGAGTCCAGACAATTCAGTTGATGATCCAGCGTTATTGTAAGATTGGCATGATGAGTAACTGATACTGTGTACAATATAGTACTCGCCAGTCTAACCAAGCTATATCCTAAGCCAAGGCACCTGAGTGTCGTAGGGTCTAGGTTTGGAGAAGAATAAGATGCTGAGGCTTGATCCTGGCTAGGTTATATAGTCAGGAGCAAGCCCAGGTGACGTTGTGTCTATTTCTGTACTTTCTATTTTTAGTATAGGGAGTGACTCAAATATGCTGAGTCGGTGGTTCTGCTCAGGTTGGGACCGGTCGTGCTCAGTTCCAATCTGTGGCAGGAGGGGTGAGCTGCTCCTATTGGCTAGGTGAATCTAAATATAGTTGAGTTCTCCAGTGGGGCATCCACAGGAGGGAGCCTGGGGATTTCCCACTGGAGGAGGGCAGGTGTGAACTCTTCACCCTGCCAAGGTAAAAATAGGTTGACCTTGGTTTGAACTAGGGGGTAGCTTGGCCAGTTTGGTTTGAGTATGTCGTTCATAATTATAATACATAGAATAGTCCATTGACACTATCTATAGGAAGGGTAAGAAACAAGTGCCCACAGCTCACCAGAAAACAAACCCAAACTTCAAACCTAGGCCTAGGCAAATAGTAGTTGTCTTCTCGTCAATGCACTACAAAACACAAATCTTTGGGGGTGTAAAAAACCTAAAAACCAATATGACATGGAAGGGAGTACACCTGTCCGATGACATATCTCCTGAAGAAAAGAAAATGCAAAGAAATCTACGTTCAATCCAAGCTCTAGCCAAATCCAAAGGCATTGACTGCTACCTACGTGGATCAACCATTACAGTGGCAGGGCACCTCTACCAGTACAATGACATTGACAGACTACCTTTTGAGCTAACTATAGCAAATGCAAAAACAGTTGAAACACCTGATGGCCTTGCATTTCAAGGGGAATTTGCACCTTTCTCAAATCTGTATCAGTGTATGATTAAATATGAAGGTCATGAATACGACTCTATAGAGAGAGCCTATGCTGCTAAGATGTGTTTGATATCCAAACAAATGAATGTTCTTCGATGAGTACTTGCTGCCAAAACTCCCTTAGATGCTATGTATGCTGCCAAAGGATGTACAAAATCCAACGAATGGTACGACATGGACCTAAATGTCATGGAAAAACTCATTTCTATAAAATTCGAGCAGCCTGACCTTAGGGATTCCCTATCCAAGACCAGAGGAAAAATACTTATATGAAGCCACTCCACACAAAAGCTATGGTACAGGTCTCCATCTAGGACAAAAAGAGGACATAACCATCAAGAATATAGCTACCAGTGAATACCGTAACAAGCTGGGCAAGCTCCTCATGAAGTACAGATACACCATCACCGGAGAAAATCCTCTACCCACTGCAGAAGAAATAAGACTGCAAAAAGCTAGAGACAATGCTAAATAATTACATAGACCATTGCAACTTACAAACCAGAAGAAGAAAGATTGCACCAAGCAAAAGACATTGTTAATAAAGACTTGACCAAAGTCAACTATCCAAAAAACTGTCGCACAAAATCAGTTGGTTAAACTTATAAATGTAAACCTTATTGTATAGAAGTTTGACGGTTGGTTATGTACCCATTAGTTTTCCCAATGCTGTGTCCAAATAATCAAAAGATCTACTCATCCATGTATTGGGGCGGCACAAAGGCCTATGCCCCCTGGATGGTAATTATATATATATACACTACTTAGGGTTCTGGAGAGGTAAACTATGTATAGAAATTAACTTGGGTTTTATTATAGATGATGTGCATGTAGATATACTCTACATGAGCACCCTGTATGCAATACAATTCAGTTAATCAATTATATGGTACCAGAGGCCTCAAACTACTACATTTAAATGCTAGAAGCATAAATGCAAACTATGCATCGATCTGTGCAGAATTGTATCCTGCAAACTTAGATATATATTCCTTCTCTGAAACTTGGTTTAAAAATGAGGATGATGAATGTAGTTGCCAAATGGCCGGTTATGTAAGATACAGATTAGATAGGCAAGTATTAAATGAAAAAGGGAATATCAAAAACTGGAGGTGGGGTTGCTTTGTATGTTAAAAATTCGTTGACCCATGATTACCAAATGTACTCTCATCTCAATATATCGGATGAAAACATTAAAATACAGAATATAGTAATTTCAAAACTGCACATGAAACAAATTATCCTGTTAAATGTGTATAGACCACCAGATGGTAACAAAGGTGCATTTATAGACGCTCTAACTGATGTAATTTCCCAAATTGAAAATAGACAAAATATTGAGATTATATGTATGGGTGATATGAACTTCAATATATGTGATGACACTGATATGGTAAATTATCTTTTAAATAGATTAAAAGGTGTTGGCCTTAATCAAGAAATTAAAGATAGCACAAGAAAAAATGCAACACTGGACCTCATTTTTACTAATATACGTCCAAACTTCATAAGCGCGGGTGTTGCTAACAATTTTATATCTGATCATCTACCTATTTTTCTTATTAGAAAAAAATGGAAGATAAAAGAGGAACTCACATACATTGAAGGTAGATCGTATAAAAAATTACCTGATGAAATATTACTAAGAGAATTTGATGCCTATGATTGGACAATCTTTAATAACACTGAAAATGTAAATGTTGCTTGGTCTGAAATGGAAAATGCAATACGAAAATATTAGATCATACCTGCCCTCTTCACAAATTTCTTGTAAAAAAACATCGAGATCCCTGGATGACACAACATGTATATGAAACCATACAAGATAAGAACAAATTGCTATGGTCAACTAGAAAATCCCCAACCGATAGAAAGTGGACTCAAGCCACAACCTGTCGAAATAAGACAAATAAGATAATAAGTAAAGCAAGGAAAAATTTCTTCAAAGAACAGATTGAAGAACCTAAAAATGACCATAGAAAATTCCGGCGAACTATCAATAACCTTATACTGGGTCATCCTAAAACTAAACAAGAAATTAAGCTGGTAGATCATGAAAATAACAATACCCCTATTCCTACCGACCAAGTACCAAACTTTATAAACACCTATTTTTCCCAAATAGGCCCACTACTTGCAAAAGACCTGCATATCCCTTGGAAACCATATGATAATACATGTGTAAACTCAATTGAACCTTTTAACACTAACATACAAGAAGTTTCAAGACTGATACATGATATTAATACTATCAAATATTCAGCAATTGAAAATATATCAACAAAGGTCTTAAAAACTGTGTTTAAACATGCACCTGAAAAGCTTGTAAAGATTTTTAATCTATCTTTTACCACAAATTCTGTACCAGATTCATGGAAACGTTCCAGAGTAACCGCGATCCCAAAATCAGGTGATACAAAACTTGTAAATAATTATAGACCCATTTCCCTTTTACCACAACCATGTAAACTGCTGGAAAAAATAGTGCATAACCGTGTCTAGGGTTTTTTGGTCAAATAAAATTTTCTGACTCCAAAGCTGGGTGGTTTTCGAGCAGGATATAGCACAGTAGACACTTTATCTAAATTTACTGATGATATTAGAAGGGAACTAAATGTTGGAAATTCTACTATCTCAGCATTTATTGATCTCAGGAAGGCTTTTGATACAGTAGACCATTCTGTCTTATTAATTAAATTACACCATTATGGAATTCGATCAGATAATTACCATTGTTTTAAAAACTCTCCAACAGGCAACAACTTGTATATGCAAATGGCCTAGGCTCTGATCTGGAGAGAATAATTTGTGGTGTACCCCAAGGATCTATCTTGGGTCCTTTATTATTCTTAATATATGTAAATGATGTAATTAAGTGTACCAAGACGTGTAATATTAGACTTTATGCAGATGATACAGTAATATACTCATCACACAATAGCTTTAAACAAGCTAAGATGGAATTACAAGATGACCTTGAAAATTACTATACCTGGTGTATTCAAAACAAACTGTCTATTAATATCACCAAAACCAAAATTATGTTTTTTACATCATCAAATCAGAAATTAAAAACTCTAGAAGCTAATATCTCTTTGAATAATCAAATATTGTAAATCGTCCCTAGCTATAAATACCTCGGTGTGACCCTTGACCCTCTTCTCTCTTACAAATACCACTTAAAAAACCAGATCAAGACTATCGCTTATAAAACATACAAACTGTGTTTACTAAGGAAATATCTAGATGTCAAATTATCAGTGAAAATTTATAAAACTACTATACTTCCTTATTATGGATTACGCAGACATCTGTTTCTCAACAACTTATGGAAAATATCTCGACCCATTGCAATATGCCCAGAATAGATGTTTGAAAATATGCCTGAAAGTACCCCATATTACAAATACAAATTTAATACACAATATCACTGGTTGTAACAAATTAATTGACAGAAGATTTGCTCATACTATAAACTATATGTATAGCCGTTCGAGATCTCCGGAGTACATGATTGTAAATAGACTGCAAACTAGACAACATGATGCCCCTCTATGTAAAACAATTGCCTTTCTTATATTAGAAGTGTGGAGTTTCATGGTGCCATAACATGGAATGCTTTAACATGTGGTAGAAGGAACGCTGAAACACTAGAAACATTTAAAAATGATACTAGAACACACCTTAAATCCCTTCTACCCTACGATCAGCCTATACCAAATTAATACAAATTCATATGTTTTCCAAAATCCTCTCCACAGACCCTATCTTTTTCAGATATATTCTTATTCCTATTTCTAGTGTCTAGTTTTCTACTATATAAAATGTTTAAATAGCTAGGACCAAAAGGATCAACCCATAACACAAACTTAGTGGGGATGAGGTCCATAGCTTTCTTTTTGCCACATGAAAAATATATGATTAATCAAGTGTTCAGTGTAATTTCTCACTGTTTTCTAATTGTTTGATCTCTCATGAACTAAAGCGGAAGACCTGATGAGGCTTTTGCCTGTTACTACACTATTGTATATATTTCTATCTTAAGACTATCCATCAAAGACATTAAACACTGATTTGTACCGGTAAATTACTTTGTTGGCAATAAAGATCTTTAAAACAAAAAAAATACAATACCATCTGTTTTCATATACCTATTCAATGTAAAAGCTGAATATCCTGTAGTGACCTATTTTCCTGGTACCATTGTCTGTGTCTGTGGTACGCCTTTATCACAGAAACTATCTGCTGTGGAGGTTATTTCTAGATGTGATATCCCTAGGAGCCTTTATTAGACATATTGACCACCAGGTCTCTTCATAGATCTCCTGACAAAGTAATCTCTGCTGTCTGCACTGCCCTCTATCATCTCTAGGTCAGGGTGGCTACAGGCTACTGGCATTATCCTTCCACATTACATCTCCACATGCTGTCTCTGCACCAAGTTTCTCATGAGATTAAAACTGAGGAGATGCTAACACATGTGGTTCATCAACTAGACACATGTACTCCCAACTTTCTATTTTAAACACTGCTATTTTAAACATTGCAAATGGACCAGACATATTATTCCTGCAGACCACATAAGGACCTTTAGGGCCCCTCTAAACTGTACTATAACTATCCATCCATGCACCAACAATGATACATTAGATAAATAAGCAAAAAACCTTGGTGAGGCCTGTCTGCATTCAACTCCGCCTATAATGCGATTTTGAATACGGACAGCCTCACCTCGGTGAATACGATGCAAAAATAGTCCATGGTTGTGGATATTTGCATTTATGTCATGGCCTATAGGGTTAATTTGCTTTTAGATAAAGAAAAACAGCTCATCCAAAAGCCAAGATGGCAGACCTAATTGAATACAAGCATATTGTATTCCATGCCCCCCATGGAATATGGCTGTTCTAGTTCTAATCTTTCGCAACGGTCGTATCTGCCATGACATAAAAGGCAGTCCCACACTTTGATGACAGAATGCTTTGTAAGCAAATACTCTGGAGTCCCGTTAACCTCTGTATATATACATCCCCAGAAATCACAATGTGAAGCACTCCATTGTTGCTTCTGGTTCCCAGCCCAACATGCTCCCATTGGTCACATGAGTCACTCAGCTGAAAAACAGAGTGCCTTAAAATGTCAGTGCTGGATTAATATCGAAATGACACGACACTGAATCCTGACACTGGACAGCCTCAACAGCTCAAATTGAAGTGCAAATAACTGTGAGGGCTTCAATATTGTGCTCTCTAGCATGGATACTCTAATATGTGCATATATGGGCCCTCAAATGTTCTACATGTCACGCTGTCACTTTTTAGGAAGGATGGAGCCTCACTCCATCACATTTTATGTACATGCCAATGTACTGGGAAACTTTAATATTGCGTCAGGAGCATTACTTTTTAAAACCCCTCTGATACCCCGGTATTGGGGCTTCCCTGAAAAAGACCAATGATAGTCCACAACCTTAAAGCATTTACTTTGAAATTGGCCTGATCCTGAGGGTTTAGGCCATTTGTGGTCTATTTGCGCTATTTTCCCTTTAGAAAACATTCAATTCAGAAGATAGGAAGCCTGAGGGCATTTCTACCCCTGAGATACTAAGGAGCCAATTTGTATTGTATTGTTTTGCTGTAGATGTCTGGAACCAGAATAATGATAAAAATGTATTGTCTTTATATTGGTATACTGTGCAAATATCTATAGCGACAGGATCTTGCACACACTACTAATCACAGTACATACATGTAAGCATATACCCAGCAAATTGTCGCGAGTCCTTGTCAACCTATGTGAAATGGCTCACACATGTCGCTAGATGGAACACAAAGTCGTTATAGCACAAGGTCACCAGGAATAGCAATTGCTATGACACGTGAGTCTAACACACAGTGGCGAAAGATGACGGAATGAGTTATCACTCAAAAAGGAGTCACCATTGGTGACCAATCATGGCGACAGATGACGACAATTTGCTGGGTAACCTGTAGGGGCATGGGTAAGTACTAGCGTCTATGGCTTACGGGTTGACTAGTTTCCGAGCGGAGCGTTCCTTCCGGTTGAGGCCTGTTAGGCCTGGCGGGTGGTGGCAGCACAGTCCTCCAGGCTCTCCAGCTTAAACACGAGGGGTCGCCACCCAACCCCTGTGGCTATGTAATAGTCTGGTCGGAAGCTAGTGAGACAGAATCCCCCCGGATTCTGTACGAACACCCTAAGATCTCCCTGACTCCGAAGCCTTACCTGGTAGTCACAAATCAGAGCTATCCGAACAATAACACGTCTACTTGAAATACCCTTAGTTTACTGTATAGTAGGACACTGAATAAATCTTGTTGCCTTCTGAACCGGACATTCTTGTATTCATGATCCTTTCCGAACAAAGCGACAGCCGGTCAAAGATAGAACCATTACAAACCTAATTGTGTCTAGTTTTTCCTGCTAATTCTACCTCATATGTACTGATGCTTCCATACAGAAATAATCTAGAGGTATGATAAGAGACGGATGCACCAGAGTACTGCCCCCACTGCCTCCACTGTATACTATCAGCAGTCAACATACACAGATGTTTTGACAACTGCTGTGTGTCTGTCGATCACCATGCATCATATTTATCTCTACTTTCATGGGACTCAAAAAAGATGTAGCATAACCAGGGTCACATGAATGAGCAGCAAAAAAAATAAACCTGTCTAAATGTGTCAATGTAATCTGATGGAAAATGACTGCTTAGAACTACATTTTAATTGGAATGCCAATATCACAATAAGGAGATTTGGGCAATAAGTATATGTTGTTGAAGGTTACACATCACAAGGTCAAATACACCATATCAGAAGGGGATTTCAAAGCAATTACAATTGCTATCATTCTGAAATCCCCTTCAGAAGAGAAACTAGAGTTAACCTACAAATATATAGAGATTTAATGCAATCAACACGGAATATGTAGTAGTTCTGACATGAGAGAAGAATCCTGTGTGGGGATTTTCCATAATCCCTACATTAGAAGGTTTTATCATTTGTCTGAAAGCTTTCCACTAGTCCATATTTAATGATGTGCAATTATCGCTGCAGAACACATAATATCTCCAAGCACAGAATGACAGATCGTCAGAGGTAGAGATGGCTTCTATCACCAGCACTGCTGATTCACGCTCTTAGTACTTTAGTCTGTGATCAAAGATGGAGAGGTCCCTCAAGGTATTGAGACTGCACATAGCCACGACAATTTGAAAATATCAGAATTAGAGTGGGCGATTATTGGCAATGCACTTTAACTGTTCTGTACACTATATAGTTATTGTATAGGGATTGGTATAACAGTTGCACAGGTGCAAGTATTGTACTATTAGTGACCACAAGTTTAGGACTAAAGAGAATATCATGAGGGTTCTCACTATTATTTGAATAGAAGCAGTTGTATTATGTTGAGAAATGACCTCCTTCAATGTGATTGATGCACTGTGTGTGCTTACGTTTTAGTCATATTGTAAAATATGACAAGTTATCAACATTTCTAAATATGATTAAACAATGCTCTACCTTAATGCCAGTATTTAGATTACCTTGTATACCAAATATAAAATACATGTACTGTCCCTATAAATGTAAAAGACTTGTTGATATAATGCACATGTCTATGGATTAATGTATATATAGAGAATGGGTACACCTCCAAATGTTTACAATCATGACCTGTCATTTCCCCTGCCATTGCTATTTAGACACATAAAATGACTTAGATTCAGCCACTTAAGGTTATTTCAACCTGCAGCCCCTGCCCCTGCTCTATAAATCTGCCACTGCCAATGCAGATATGATCCTGCCTGACATGCATTATTAGTAGAGATCATTAAAACCCGATAGATCTATAATAAGTGATAAAGAATCTATAGATTGTAATAGAACCAGCATTACTAATGTACTGAATCTTCCCCAGTCTATGTAGGGGACAACATTAAATTTCATCTGTATCAAGCCCCACATGTTTTCCTAATTTATAGGTGCAGTCCTAGTCGAATAACGGCCAACAGCCCATGGTAATCGAGGAGCCTATATAGCTATGACTTCTCTTGCCAATTCCTAATGGATGTCTAAAAATATAAAAACAATTCTCTTTCCATTAGGTCTTACTGTAAATGTATAGCTTGCATGTGCTCTTGGCCATGGTGTTACATCCTTGATGCAGCTTGCCTTCAGTTAAAGACAAAGCAAAGGCAGAACTTCCATACTGCAGGTGGATTGACCTTGGGTGGCTTCATTCTTCCTGCATCTATTGATTTATTGTGCATGACATTTTGATCAATGCATATGTATATGCTTGATAGAGGTTATACTTGGTTTCATGCTTTTAATATTATCGCTGACACAATATTTATTGTCAAGATTGAATTATTTGCTGCTGCTTGCAACATGCCCCACAAGCTCCCCTAAAATGAAGAGTTAAATGTGAGAGTGACTGACAGAAAGCAAGAGAGAGAATGAGATAAAAGGAAATTGAGAAAAGAGACAGAGATAAACAGAGAGAGACAGAGAGACAGAGAGAGAGGGAGACAGAGAGACAGAGACAGACAGACAGACAGAGACAAAGATAGACAGAGAGACAGACAAAGGGGGATCGAATCCTAAACACAACTATTATGCTGATCTTGTGTGCATGAACATGTTCCACCAAAATAAGGAAAGTCAATTTGGAAGACAACTGATGAGGGCTTCTTATGTCTGGAAGGGCAAAGGTTTATTGGTTCAGGGTAATTGTTGTCAGAGGTCATATCAATGTTACCAGTGAGGTCAAAAGGTCAGAACTTGCAGATCATTACTGTCAGGAGGAAAACATGTTGGTTCTGCCTGAGATGTCATACTGGCAGCCAAAGGAGAAATACACATTGGTTTCCATGTGATAGACAGACATATGACAGGATATGGGTACCATTTTGGGGTATTCAAGACATGAATGTGTAGAATAAAGGTGATCACCTAAAACCTATAAACTCCACACTAGTAAGAAATGATTCTGAAACCCCTAGGCTAGAAACAATGTTCAATGGTTGATTGCTTTTATCCTTTATGTGTCAGTGCCTATTATTTGGTATAAAGGAAAATATGTATTTCTGAGAAATAAACAGTGGATTTTGTAGTAGCTTAAGAGCCTATTTTCATGGAAAGCACACTGCTCCTATACCTTTATAGGGAGAGCCTATTTTCATGGATAGCACAATGCTCCTATACCTTTATACTGTGGAGGATTAATACAAGCAAAACCAGACGCGGTCAAATACAGTTTAAAATTTATTAAAAATGTTGACAATAAATATCACAGTTACATCAGCTCAATGTTGAATATTATGATATGTTGATGAGGGTTGATCGACGTTTCGAATAGGTTCACTATTCTTTCTCAAGATGATATGCTATGTGGTTTATAGACTGAGGTGCATGAAAAGATCCATTTTGTAAGCATGGTTGCTATGGAGACAATGACTGGGTATGACATCACAGGAATATGCTGTTGTTATGGTAACGGTTTGACTGGATTACTTTTGCTACTTGTCCCCTGGTGGCAGTGGTTCGAATTACATGCAATAAATAGTGGTTATGTTGTTGCTTAATAATACCGGTACATGTACAATATTTCATAGTATGATACATGAATTGGACTTCTATAGATAATATTTGTAATCGAGTGATAGTATTATAATATTATAATCTTGGGTTTGTGGGTTATATAAAAAATTTACATGCAAGCATGAAGTAAGTAATTAATGGGGTGGTCGTTGGACCTTGGTTGGTTCAGAAGGACGTCTTGGTCGTAATAAATTTCTACGTCGCAGCATCTCATAAAATTCCTTCCCCAGGTCCTCATTCATATTCCAGATCAGCTGATATAGGCCGAAGAGTACATCGTGGATGGGGATTTGTCTTTCTGTGCGTATGGGGGATGGAGTGTAGTTGGTTTGGTTGATTCTGGTGCCGCCTGGGATGTAGGGGGCTATACTGGTATGTGACGGGTTGTAGACTTTTGAGTGTTGACCACTGGGCTGACTTTGTGACTTGGGGGGGGACCTTAGGGTCCTTGGGTCACCACATGGGATGGTTGTTGGTATGGGCTTAGGTGTGAGGGTTGAGGTCTTGTGCTTGATGTCTGTTTCAAGGGTGTCCTCGTCATCACTGAGTTTTAAATCAAGTTCAATGTCTTTCAGATTTGTTGTGGGTAGAGCTGGTGCCTTAGTAAGGTTGGGTGTTATGTTGGCATTGTTGACTGTAACATCTGGGTTTGGTGTTTCATTTTTCGCGGGTAGTGTTACAACTGAGGCCACCTTTTTAGTGGGGGGCTCTTCCTCATCACTAGAGTCATCTGTACTGATGAATTCTTTTGATTTAATAGGGCGGTATTGGGCGTTCATGATTTTCTTGACACGTTTAATAGTAGCTTTTGGCGGTTCTGGGTTGGTGCGTTTGCGTGATGTTGGGTCTGTTGGGTCCAATAGGACGATTTTTGGCATGGACCTCACCTTTGTGGCAGCAGGATGACTTTGTTTGGTGTCTATACCTTTATAGGGAGAGCCTATTTTCATGGATAGCACAATGCTCCTATACCTTTATAGGGAGAGCCTATTTTCATGGAAAGCACAATGCTCCTATACCTTTATAGGGAGAGCCTATTTTCATGGAAAGCACAATTCTCCTATACCTTTATAGGGAGAGCCTATTTTCATGGATAGCACAATGCTCCTATACCTTTATAGGGAGAGCCTATTTTCATGGAAAGCACAATTCTCCTATACCTTTATAGGGAGAGCCTATTTTCATGGATAGCACAATGCTCCTATACCTTTATAGGGAGAGCCTATTTTCATGGATAGCACAATGCTCCTATACCTTTATAGGGAGAGCCTATTTTCATGGAAAGCACAATTCTCCTATACCTTTATAGGGAGAGCCTATTTTCATTAATTCACAATTCTCCTATAACTTTATAGGGAGAGCCTATTTTCATGGAAAGCACAATGCTCCTATACCTTTATAGGGAGAGCCTATTTTCATGGATAGCACAATGCTCCTATACCTTTATGGGGAGAGCCTATTTTCATCGATAGCACAATGCTCCTATACATTTATAGGGAGAGCCTATTTTAATTGATAGCACAATGTCCTATACCTTTATAGGGAGAGCCTATTTTCATTGATAGCACAATGCTCCTATCCCTTTATAGGGAGAGCCTATTTTCGTTAATTCACAATTCTCCTATACCTTTATAGGGAGAGCCTATTTTCATTGATAGTACAATGTCCTATACCTTTATAGGGAGAGCCTATTTTCATTAATTCACAATGCTCCTATACCTTCATAGGGAGAGCCTATTTTCATTAATTCACAATTCTCCTATACCTTTATAGGGAGAGCCTATTTTCACAGATAGCACAATGCTCCTATACCTTTATAGGGAGAGCCTATTTTCATGGATAGCACAATGCTCCTATACCTTTATAGGGAGAGCCTATTTTCATGGATAGCACAATGCTCCTATCCCTTTATAGGGAGAGCCTATTTTCATTAATTCACAATTCTCCTATACCTTTATAGGGAGAGCCTATTTTCACAGATAGCACAATGCTCCTATACCTTTATAGGGAGAGCCCATTTTTATGGATAGCACACTGCTCCTATACCTTTATAGGGAGAGCCTATTTTCATCGATAGCACAATGCTCCTATACCTTTATAGGGAGAGCCTATTTTCATCGATAGCACAATGCTCCTATACCTTTATAGGGAGAGCCTATTTTCATCGATAGTGAGTGAGTGAGTAATGGTTGTTTAACGCCAAGCCGACAGCTAAGGTCATATTCATGGCGGAAAAAGTACATTAGACATCACGTCACAAAGGAATACATGTGCCTGTGCCTGTGCATATGGACACCAGACACATGTAAGAAAGAGGGGACAGGAAAGAGGAGATTCAAGGAACGAATATGTACCAGTGCCCGCGCATATGGACACCACCCACACTCAGAGAGGATAGAAAAGCAAGACATAGACCCCTTTTAAAGATGGCCTGCGGCTGGGGAGGCCCGTCATCGATAGCACAATGTCCTATACCTTTATAGGGAGAGCCTATTTTCATTTATAGCACAATGCTCCTATACCTTTATAGGGAGAGCCTATTTTCATGGATAGCACAATGCTCCTATACCTTTATAGGGAGAGCCTATTTTCATTGATAGCACAATGCTCCTATACGTTTATAGGGAGAGCCTATTTTCATGGATAGCACAATGCTCCTATCCCTTTATAGGGAGAGCCTATTTTCATTAATTCACAATTCTCCTATACCTTTATAGGGAGAGCCTATTTTCACAGATAGCACAATGCTCCTATACCTTTATAGGGAGAGCCTATTTTCATGGATAGCACAATGCTCCTATACCTTTATAGGGAGAGCCTATTTTCATGGATAGCACAATGCTCCTATACCTTTATAGGGAGAGCCTATTTTCATGGAAAGCACAATTCTCCTATACCTTTATAGGGAGAGCTTATTTTCATTAATTCACAATTCTCCTATACCTTTATAGGGAGAGCCTATTTTCATGGAAAGCACAATGCTCCTATACCTTTATAGGGAGAGCCTATTTTTATTGATAGCACAATGTCCTATACCTTTATAGGGAGAGCCTATTTTCATTAATTCACAAAGCTCCTATACCTTTATAGGGAGAGCCTATTTTCACAGATAGCACAATGCTCCTATACCTTTATAGGGAGAGCCTATTTTCATTGATAGCACAATGCTCCTATACCTTTATAGGGAGAGCCTATTTTCATTGATAGCACAATGCTCCTATCCCTTTATAGGGAGAGCCTATTTTCATTAATTCACAATTCTCCTATACCTTTATAGGGAGAGCCTATTTTCACAGATAGCACAATGCTCCTATACCTTTATAGGGAGAGCCTATTTTCATTGATAGCACAATGTCCTATACCTTTATAGGGAGAGCCTATTTTCATTAATTCACAATGCTCCTATACCTTTATAGGGAGAGCCTATTTTCATTAATTCACAATGCTCCTATACCTTTATAGGGAGAGCCTATTTTCATTGATAGCACAATGCTCCTATACCTTTATAGGGAGAGCCTATTTTCATTGATAGCACAATGCTCCTATACCTTTATAGGGAGAGCCTATTTTCATTAATTCACAATTCTCCTATACCTTTATAGGGAGAGCCTATTTTCACAGATAGCACAATGCTCCTATACCTTTATAGGGAGAGCCTATTTTCATTGATAGCACAATGTCCTATACCTTTATAGGGAGAGCCTATTTTCATTAATTCACAATGCTCCTATACCTTTATAGGGAGAGCCTATTTTCATTAATTCACAATGCTCCTATACCTTTATAGGGAGAGCCTATTTTCATGGAACGCACAATGCTCATATACTTTTGGAAAGAAACATGTTCCCTAAAGTACCCTGTGCTAGGCTATTAGAGACTGGCATGGCCAATAATACATACTAAAGAAGGTGAAATATATACATGTAGTGAGTACAACAGAAAGCTCCAAAAGGGATAGGCAAGAGCTCAGATTGCATGTCTGTGCTATAGGTTCTTCCAAAGGTACCTATAGAAAACAAAGATAATGACGCATATATAAGTACACTCACTTACTACTCAGGAGCATGTGCAGCAAGACAACTTAGTGGTTTTACAAATCAAGAAAAAAAAAGAGTAAATTAGCATGTTCCATCCACATTTATCATGATTATAGTCTTTGTTATGAAATGCCATGTACTTTTGAGCATAATGCGCAGCCTATCCTCCTTCAACCTTTTCGACCCACTTATGTCATTCAGTATATCCCACTTTGGTTTATATGCAATTTCTATCATATAAATATTCTCACAAATCATCAAGTAAATTATTGTTTCAGAGGAATAATTATTAGCAGGGCAACCAAGACATTAGCTTGATAAAGTGAGAGTCAGACAATAATGTAAAAGCTTCGATGATAAGATTTATTTGCAAATAAAAATCTTCGAACTTCAGTCAAGTTTTGGAAAGATTAGTCTCTTGAACTGTATCAGCTCAGTTGTAACACCTCCAGATCATAGTGACCAATTTTGATTAAGGAGAATAGTAAGTATTTTGGCATAATTGATTAATCTGATCATGTTGGGGGTAGATTCTGTGTGCGCTTAGTCACCAGGGAACTGATAGAATATGTATAATAATATGTACTGTTCTGTAAGCTGGTGTATATGCGATACATGCAGCCTATTTTTCAACTTTCCATTTGAATAAAAGCATTAGTAGGACTTACAAAATTTCTTGCTCAGTCAGCTCCCACATTTTGCACATTGGTTCAAAACAAACATTAAAATAAAAACATGCTCTTACATTAATCGAATGATTATTGAAGATGAATTCAATCAGACATGTCACTTCTGTCAGGAACATGTCATAAATTGCTGATTTAAACCATGCTTGTAAGCTTTCAAGGAAAGAAAATAAGCACTCTGAAAATGAAGTTGAAAACACTGAATGATCCATGAGTTGTCAGATTGTCAAAGCCATCGTCAAGCAGGTTCCAAGTGGACTATCTCTGTTCAAAGTGTTTGTGGTGGATCAAATAAAGTTTTAACATAAAAATAGTGACCAGTTGTTCATCATACAGATAAATGTTTTAAAGAATGTTGAATCATTTTTCTTTCTGCGGTACTGAAAGAACGTATTCAGAGACTTTATTTATCCTTTGATGCAGGGTGTATTTCGCTATGGATCAGATATATAACCTGTCATATTGAAAGAAGAAAAACAGTACAATGGTGACCCATCCTTACAAATTGGTACTGAAGTCACACATGTAGAAGCCTAGCTATAGCCTTTTCAAGTTGCATAGTGTCAAAAATATCAAAAGTTTCAAAAATGATATTTTAGCATTTTTGTAACATATGGGTACATGTCTTTTAGAAACCTTGCTTACTAAACTTACTTTAAGCCCCAAATGCCTAATAGACATGGCTATAACTTTTGTGGTTATATAGAATTACATAGGAATTATATAGGATTTATGAATTATTATATGTTTAATATGTTAATTATCTCAGTTTAATCTTTTACTAATTGATCCGACTACATTTACTGCCAGATGACCCACAGAGGGCAACCTGGTTCAAATATGCAAGTGTTATATACCAAATGAAAGCTCTTGATGATCTGTACATGGATATGGCAATATCTAAACATTTTCTATTTGCGACTTCCGTACCATTTTGTTAGGATGGGTCACAGTAATTTATGATTTCCTCAACACATGGTTGAGATTCTCAATCAATGGCTAGAAACTTATATGGCAGCAGGTATTGAAAACACTGGCTATCAATGAACTGGTGAAGATTAACCTCACGTATCTCCCCTGCTCCTACCGATGCATCCCCAGTGAGTCCAGCAACCTGGTTTTGCATCGGAATGGCTTGTTATTGTGACCTACAGGCCTGGGCCTACAGGAACGCATTGCTCCTATGGTAAAAAGAGCTGTCAGTAAGTGAGTGAGTAATAGATGTTTAACGCCATTTCTCCCAATTTGGTTACAGAAGGATGCACTTTATCACTGCCTACTACTCCGCTGTAAAATATCGGCAGTTAACATACACAGATGTGTTGACTGCTGATGTCTGTTTATGGATCACCATGCAGTATCTCCAGGATAGCTCGGGTCATATGAATCAGCAGCAGAAAATAACTTAAATCTGTCTAAATTTGACTTGTCTTTTAATCGTTGACATTCCCTTGAAGAAGGTCCTTGGAATTTGATCTTTCAGTCTAGGCATATATACGGTCTTCTATATGACAAGGTTTTGGTGTTCAAGTTTTTATTTATATTTTTACCTTGTGACCATTCAGTGGCACAGTTACAGAAGTATAAATCAATATAAGCTAAAGGAAAATAATTATTTCCACATTTTATCTGGAAATGTCAATACCACAATCAGGAGTTATGGGCAATAAGTATAGGTTGTTGACGGTTACACATCACAAGGTCAAATGCACCATATAAGAAGGGGTTTTCAAAGCAATTACAAATTCTATCGTTCTGAAATCCTAAAGCTAAACTAGAGTTAACCTACATAGATACATATATTGATAGGGAATTAATGCAATTGACAGGGCAAATATAAACATGACAACCTAAAGCACCACGGTATTATCAGAGGACCTATGAGAGAGTATTATAATATTGAGAAGACGGAGGAACTCTGTGTGGGGATTGTCTGATCCATAATCCATACATTAAAAGTTGTTATCATTTGTCTGAAAGCTTTCCAATAATCCATATTTAATGATGTTCAATCATCCTTGCAGAAATGATTTTGCTGTAGAGGTTCCTAAGGAGCTATAGATGTGAGAGGGAGAACTCATCACCATAGTTAAGACATACTGCTATACTCACCATTATAGCACTGTACCTAGAGGGTACACTTACTTCGAATAAATGATGACATGAAAATGAGCTAGGGCTGTTAAAAGTGCTGATGCAATCTGTGCACGACCTATGTTGATTCAATTTGCAATTTGCTTCAGATATCACTGACTATGATAGTATCACTGGCTTTAATAGTTGACTTGACCAATCTTAAAAAAAAAACAAGGATGAATTTAAGTAAGTTACTATATTTCATAAAACATTGAAATATTATACATGATATTATAAAAATACACAAGGTAATACAAAAGGGAACTTGCCAAGCTTGCAGTCAGTCTCACATGTCTTGACTAGGGAATCACTAGTTTACAGACCCTCCAATATACTACTATGTCTAAGCTGCTCACTAAATGAGAAATCCTCTATGATACTACCATATAAGAGTGAGTCAGTGGTAGATGCTCAACAACCTAATGTTTTGGTGATGGTGGAAAACCTATGTTGCAAAATTTCACGGATGAGTGTGTTGGTGCCTGTGCAAATATTTGCAGGAGGAGTGTACATAAAACAGATGTAGTCCCCATTGTGTGGGCTAGGAAAGCCACACTACTAATAGAACACACCATAGATCACAGGTAAGTCCCTAACCCCACTGTGGTAGCAGTAAATTGCTTCCCCTAATGAGAAGAAATGGTAAATACATCAGGAGCTAGTCTCTGAATGGTTAAAGATGAGTGGTACAGCAGAGACGAAACTTTGGTGCAAAATAATGTCCTAATAGTGCCAATTCATATTCATCAGCTTAATAGCTAGACGTAGCTATACTGGGTAGTTCCTTGGTGTATAAGGAAGGGGGGGGGGAGGGTGGCAGACTGATGGATAGATCACAGGGCAATAATATAACACCCAGCAGGATGGAGATAATTACTGTGAGCGTACCTTGTTTGATTCCCCATATCACACAGAGCAGTACATTTTCTGCAAAAATCATTACTTCCCTTTTGATATAATTGAGTCGCTTATAGGTGCATCATTTAAGGTGTAAATAATTTAAGGTGTACATCATGTAAGGTGTGCGTAATTTAAGGTGTAAATAATTTAAGGTGTACATCATGTAAGGTGTGCATCATTTAAGGTGTGTGTCATTTAAGGTGTACATCATTTAAGGTTTGCATCATTTAAGGTGTGTGTCATTTAAGGTGTGTGTCATTTAAGGTGTGGGTCATTTAAGGTGTGCATCATTTAAGGTGTGCACCATTTAAGGTGTGCATTATTTAAGGTGTGCATCATTTAAGGTGTGCATCATTTAAGGTGTGTGTCATTTAAGGTGTGCATCATTTAAGGTGTGCGTCATTTAAGGTGTGTGTCATTTAAGGTGTGCATCATTTAAGGTGTGTGTCATTTAAGGTGTGCGTCATTTAAGGTGTGCGTCATTTAAGGAGTGCACCATTTAAGGTGTGCACCATTTAAGGTGTGCATTACTTAACGTGTGCATCATTTAAGGTGTGTGTCATTTAAGGTGTGCATCATGTAAGGTGTGCCTCATTTAAGGTGTGCATAATTTAAGGTGTGCACCATTTAAGGTGTGTGTCATTTAAGGTGTGAATTATTTAGGGTGTGTGTCATTTAAGGTGTGTGTCATTTAAGGTGTGTGTCATTTAAGGTGTGCGTCATTTAAGGTGTGCATCATTAAAGGTGTGCATTATTTAAGGTGTGCATAATTTAAGGTGTGCATCATTTAAGGTGTGCACCATTTAAGGTGTGTGTCATTTAAGGTGTGAATTATTTGAGGTGTGTGTCATTTAAGGTGTGCATCATTTAAGGTGTGTGTCATTTAAGGTGTGCATCATTTAAGGTGTACATCATTTAAGGTGTGTGTCATTTAAGGTGTGAATTATTTAGGGTGTGTCATTTAAGGTGTGCATCATTTAAGGTGTGTGTCATTTAAGGTGTGCATCATTTAAGGTGTGCATCATTTAAGGTGTGCATCATTTAAGGTGTGCACCATTTAAGGTGTACATCATTTAAGGTGTGCATCATTTAAGGTGTGCATCATTAAAGGTGTGCATTATTTAAGGTGTACATCATTTAAGGTGTGCATCATTTAAGGTGTGCATCATTTAAGGTGTGCACCATTTAAGGTGTACATCATTTAAGGTGTGCATCATTTAAGGTGTGCATCATTAAAGGTGTGCATTATTTAAGGTGTACATCATTTAAGGTGTGCATCATTTAAGGTGTACATCATGTAAGGTGTGCATCATTTAAGGTGTGCTTTATTTAAGGTGTGCACCATTTAAGGTGTGTCATTTAAGGTGTGCATCATTTAAGGTGTACATCATTTAAGGTGTACATCATGTAAGGTGTGCATCATTTAAGGTGTGCATCATTTAAGGTGTGCACCATTTAAGGTGTACATCATTTAAGGTGTGCATCATTTAAGGTGTGCATCATTAAAGGTGTGCATTATTTAAGGTGTACATCATTTAAGGTGTGCATCATTTAAGGTGTGCATCATTTAAGGTGTGCACCATTTAAGGTGTACATCATTTAAGGTGTGCATCATTTAAGGTGTGCATCATTAAAGGTGTGCATTATTTAAGGTGTACATCATGTAAGGTGTGCATCATTTAAGGTGTGCTTTATTTAAGGTGTGCACCATTTAAGGTGTGCCATTTAAGGTGTACATCATTTAAGGTGTACATCATGTAAGGTGTGCATCATTTAAGGTGTGCATCATTTAACGTGTGCATCATTTAAGGTGTACATCAGGTAAGGTGTGCATCATTTAAGGTGTGCTTTATTTAAGGTGTGCATCATTAAAGGTGTGCATTATTTAAGGTGTGTGTCATTTAAGGTGTGCATCATTTAAGGTGGGCATCATTTAAGGTGTGCACCATTTAAGGTGTGCATCATTTAAGATTTGCATTGTGAATTTTGAAAGGAATATCCTTCTTGAAACATTCAATACCTGACCTTTAGTCTTAGTCCTTCTTCATCTTTAACACAATCTCTAAAATGCCCTCCAATTACTCGGTACTAGATAAGCATTGCATATGAATTTGTTATTCATCCTAATGGGGGGAAACTATGACTTCTCCTGTCAATTGCTAATGGATTTCTAAAGGTATTGTAGCGAAGTCGCTTCGAGTCAACGACTTCTGCGGGACTTCGCGGGGCAGACTGGTTCGGTCCCGCACCGCAAGGTGGCGCCCCGCCCGTGGCGACTATATAAGGAGCCGCGGGGTGGCCGCCTCCTCAGTCAACCTCGACTTGTCGCTGGGTGTGGACCGATCCAGTCTCCCTAGCGAAGTTGGCTCTAGGAACGACGTTGATGAATGTTTGATGATTGATAACACATTACAACTGCTGTTTGTACTCGCCTTTTATTACACAGAGAATATACGGGTGTCACTTTCCCTTACTCTACTACAAAGCCTCTGGTCTTGTGTCCAACTTATTCATTACAGTGGTGACAGCGGGTAACTTGGTAGAAATTTTTATTACTTTCTCCTAAGGGAACCCACTGATTCGGATAGTTGGTCACGAAATCGGGAAAATGGCAAGTACTAGTGCGTCTAGTGATGGCCTTACAAGAGAAGAGAGGGAGGAGATGATGGCGTGGGTGAGGGGGACGGTCGTACAGATCGACGAAGAAGTTATGTTGCGGTTACCTCCGGGTCCCGCAGTCCCGCAAGGTCCCGCAGTCCCGCAAGGTCCCGCAGTCCCGCAAGGTCCCGCAGTCCCGCAAGGTCCCGCAGTCCCACAAGGTCCCGCAGTCCCGCAAGGTCCCGCAGTCCCGCAAGGTCCCGCAGACCTGCGGTCCCGCAGTTCACCGGCACCTCAACCATCGGAACTGCCAACCACCGGGAATAACATCCTCCCACCGTCTTCTGAGCGAGCAGAAAAAAAGGAACCGTTGGGCAAGTCGACTTTGTTCGCCCCCAGTGTTGCGGTGGCTCATACCTTGGGGGGTTCCCCCGGGTGGAACCTAAAGGAACAAGGGGGGCGAGGGTTGGAACCCCGCACCGAGCAGCCTCCCGCGGGGGAAGTTCTGACCGGGACGGAGGGTGGCCCCCAGTTTAACGGTCGGAGTCCGGTACCTCGGGGAAAAGTCGGGGACTTTGCCCCGATGGGTGGACTCGGAGTTGGTCGACTTTGGGAGAGGAAGGGACCGGCACCCCATTCTGGTCTACAACCCCCCATGGGGAGGTGGCCGGAGATGGTGGGTGGTCCCTCCCCACCCCATCCTGAGACGGAAGAAAAAAAACGACTACCCTCAGCGAGGCCCAAGGGTCACCCTACAGGGTCACCCCCGGGGTTCTACGGCCGACCATCGACCGTGAGTCAGGGTGCTTGGCCGGAGGACCACGGGAATAATTCTCCGTGGTCAATACCAGCACCCCACGTCTCCTCATCACCTGACCCGAGGGCACATATCGAGATCCCCACCGTCTGGGGAGGGGTACGTGTGGATCCGGATGAGGAGAGACGACAAGCCTTGTGGGTGCAACAATGGCGACTGAGTGAGGAAAGGCGGCGGGAGGAGTCCCGGTTGGCCATCCGGGAGGGGGAACGACTGGCTCAGGCCCAGCAGCTTCTGCGAGCGGAAGAAAAGGAGCGGGAGCGGTCCGAGGAGGAGGCGAGAAGTCGTCGCCTTGCCGAAGAGAAAGCAAGGGAGCTAGCGTCTTTGACGGAGCAAATGTCCTCAATGTCACCTGGTGAACTGGATCCCCCTTCATCCTCTAACCCCGCTCCGCTGATTGACTCGACTGCCCGAGAACTGGTACCGGAAGGGGGGCCTGCTCTGGCAGAATGGAAAAGATCAGCAACCGAACATGGGTTGTGGCCACCGTCACGATCTGGCCCGGCAGCGGATGCTAACTTGATGGGAAGTCGCTCGACTAGCAACATAGGAGGAATGGTGGGTGAACCTCGCCTTCCCCCGTCGTCGCCTCGGTGCCTGTCTATTGACGCTTTGAAGGAGTGGGGCCCCCGCGATAGGTTGTCCAAACCGATCTTTATGCCTGGTAAATTCGACGGCACAGGGCATTTACCAGAATACCTGTCACACTTCGACTTATGCAGAAGGGCCAATGGGTGGAATAACTCCGACGCGGGCGTTTTCCTAGGCCTTAGCCTGACGGGAGTGGCCCGACGTCTGATATCAGGGATCGAGACGGGGACGGAGGCCGGGTACCTGAGATTGAGGCAGGCCTTGGTAAACCGGTTCCAGCCCCCAAATCAGAGCACCGTGTACAAGTCTAAACTACGTTCGTTGGAGCGAGCCAAGGGTACCTGTCTGCAGTCACACGCTGAGGAGATACAGAAATATATGCGCTTAGCATACCCATGTGCCGACGATTCCACGGTGGATATCATGTGCCGTGATCGCTTTATAGAGAGCCTCCCCGACGAACGACTGCGTCAATGGATCTATCAGGCTATGCCAGACGACTTATCCGGCGCCATCCAGGTCGCCCTACACGCGGAAGCGTGCCTTCGGTCGGGAGGGGCCGAGAGGGGAGCAGCTGCAGCCCGCGCGTCATCGACTACTATGGCTGAGGAGCTTGCCGCCTTGCGGAAGGAGATGAAAGACGGGCAGGCCCGCTCCGAGGCCTCGCTGGCTCGCACTGACGCGGCTCTCAAGAAATGGGGACGTCCTCAGGAAGGCAAGAGAAGGGAGTCGACTCGAAGCAGGTCGCCTGTCCGTTGTTTCCATTGCACCAAAGAGGGGCACTTCCGGCGCGATTGCCCTGAATGGAAGGCTAGAATCCAGGAGGCCGAAGGACAGGGCCGTAAGGCCACCGAGGTGAAGCCGGCGGAAAACTAGACTCGGTCCTGACTGACTCCCAAGTCAGGACCGAAGATAGGCAGATAGAAGAGGCAACTACAGAGGTTAAGGGACGACTTGAGATGGGAGGAGCGGGCCTCCTGGTTGAGGGAACCATTGAGGGTAGACCAGTCCAGTGTTTGGTGGACACGGGTGCTACAGTGAATTTGGTGTCCTTAGCCTGGTGGCAGAAAAATGGGGGTGACAGGGAGCTTCCCCCCTCCCAAGAGCGAGTCTATTCTGTAGAGGGCCGACTTATGCAGCTACGGGGACGTTGGGAAACTGCACTGTCTTTGGCCAGGGGAGCCTGGCCCATCGTCTTGCACATAGCTGATATGCCGACTGAAGTGATTTTAGGGTCTAACTTTCTGAGGGAGGCCCGCATGATGGTGGACATGGCAGGCGAACGGCTAGTTCTCCCGGCTGCCCCGCGGGCCATTCCTAGTGCGACTCTAGTTTGCCGGATAGTCAGCCAGAAGACTACAGTCCTGGCCCCGGGTTCCGAAACCGTCATTGACGGTTACGTGGTGGGACCGTGGAACAGTGCCAATCTAGGTCTCGTGGAGGGCCTACGAGAGAAAGAGGACAAAAGAGGACTCTTGGTGGGGAGAGGCCTGATAGACCCCCGTGAGAAGGTGGCTCCATTGCGACTATTTAATCCAGGTCAAGACCCTGTCACAGTCTATCGTGACATGGAGTTGGCCACGGTGGAAGAAGTAGGCGAGGTCCCCGCAGAGGGGCAAGAAGACAGCCCTTCTCACTGTCGGATAGTTACGACTGAAGATCCTCGGGTGGAGCCTATGGTGCAGTCCCTGGTGAGTGGGGTAGAAGGCAAGGAGCGGGAGCAACTAGAGGAGTTGCTACGCTCCCACGCTGGCGCCTTTCAACTGGAACCAGGGGACATCGGCCGGGCTAACCTCGTGGAGCACCACATTAGGACCGATAGTCATCCGCCAATAAAGCAGCCACCACGCCGCCTGGCCCCCCATCGTAGAGGCCTGGTAGACGAGGAAGTTGACAAGATGCTCGAAGCGGGGACTATTGAGCCTGCCGAGGGCCCCTGGGCGTCACCCGTGGTCCTCGTGCGAAAAAAAGATGGATCGATGCGTTTCTGTGTCGACTATAGACGACTTAACAAGGCGACAGTAAAGGACGCATACCCCTTGCCACGGATCGACGACAGCCTGGACACACTGGCCGGATCTGAATGGTTTTCGACCATGGATCTGGTCAGCGGATACTGGCAAGTGGCTATGGCTCCAGAGGACCGGGAAAAGACGGCTTTTGCCACCCATCGGGGATTGTATCAGTTTACGGTTATGCCCTTCGGGCTTTGTAATGCCCCCGGCACCTTCGAGCGCCTGATGGAGGTTGCCATGCGAGGGCTCCAATGGAGTTCTTGTTTGGTGTATCTTGATGACATTGTGGTCTTCTCCCAGACCTTTTCCGAACACTTGGCGAGGTTGGGGGAAGTACTAACTCGACTTCAGAAGGCAGGGCTGAAAGTTAAACCGACTAAATGCCGGATGGCGAGGCGGGAGGTTTCCTTCTTAGGCCATGTTGTGAGTCGGGAGGGCATCTCCATGGATCCAAAGAAGATAGAGGCGGTGCGCGACTGGCCTACCCCTGCTTCACTCACGGAAGTACGCAGCTTCCTCGGTTTAGCAGGCTATTACAGGGCTTTCGTCCCTGGCTTTGCTACTCTCTCAAAACCACTAACCACCCTGGCGGACAAGGGCAGAGTCTTTCGCTGGGATCACGACTGTGAGGCCGCCTTCAACCGGATAAAGCAGTTGTTGACTGAGTCGCCTATTCTGGGATACCCCCAAGAGGAAGGACAGGTAGTCCTTGACACCGATGCCTCCGACATGGGTCTAGGGGCTGTACTGTCGCAGGAACAGAGCAAACGCGAAGTGGTCCTGTCTTATGGCAGTCGTACTCTCACCAAGGCTGAACGCAATTATTGCGTGACCCGGCGGGAATTACTAGCGGTTGTCTTCGGCTTAAAAAAATTCCGCCACTACTTATTGGGTCGTCGCGTATTGATTCGGACAGATCACGCGGCCTTGAAATGGGTAATGTCATTCAAGGAGCCCGAGGGGCAGATAGCACGGTGGCTACAGGTAATGGACATGTTCGACTTTTCGGTGGAACATCGCCCAGGAAGTCGCCACGGCAACGCTGACGGCCTCTCGCGCATTCCTTGTCGCCAGTGCGGTCGCTCCGAAGAAGAGGGAGATGACGCTACCATCTCGACCAGTCACGTCTTTGCCATAACCCGCCAAGGTGCTTCTGATCCTGACCGGGGGGAAGAGGTACTGGACGAGTGGCGAACCGATCAGAGGGAGGATCCCCTACTTTCTCAGGTAATACCTTGGGTGGAGAGTGGCACCCCACCTACGGTAGAAGAACTACGAGGAAAATCATACCCGCTTCGGTCTATGGCGGCACAATTTCAACGTCTCGAGATCCGACAGGGTCTCCTAGGTCGGTGGTGGTTCGCTCCGGGCACCACGCGCCACTTTCAGCTGGTGGTCCCTGAGAAGCGAAGGAGGGAGGTCTGGGAGTCTTGCCATGGGGCAGGCATCGTGGGGCACTTCGGTTGCACCCGAACGATTCGGAAGTGTGCGGAGCGATGGTATTGGCCGGAATTCAGGCGTGACTTGACCTACTGGGTGGCCACCTGCCCGGAGTGCTTGGAGAGAAAACCTCCTCATGCACCACACCGTACCCGGATGGGGCATGTCCCCGTTGGTCTTCCAATGGAACGTATGGCGGTCGATCTTATGGGCCCTTTTCCGACTACGCCTGAGCCGCGTGCTAACAAGTACGTTCTGGTCATGATCGACTATTTGACGAAATGGGCCGAAGCGGTCCCTCTCCCAGACCAAGAGGCCTCCACAGTAGGCCGAGCCTTCGTTGAAACGATCGTCTGTCGTCTTGGTCCCCCAGCAACGCTCCACTCCGATCAGGGAAGGAACTTTCAAAGCCGACTGTTCCGGGAGACGATTCGACTGTTAGGCATCCTCCAAACTCGCACGTGCGCCTTCAACCCCAAGTCGGATGGTCTCGTCGAGAGGAGCAACCGTACCATCGAAGCCCTGTTGTCCGCCGTGGTGGCCCGGGACCAATCCGATTGGGATTTACAGCTTCCGTTCGTGATGGCGGCCTACCGCGCCTCTTCTCACTCCTCGACGGGCGTCTCTCCTAACATGATGATGTTGGGAAGGGAGACTATGGTTCCGCTGACAGTTCTGTATCCAGAGGGGGAGGAAGAGCTCGGGGAGGGGTCGGAAGGCTATGTGGCCCGTCTTCGGCGGTCTATGGCATCCGCGCACGAGGTGGCCTTGGGGCACCTGGGTACCTCAGTGGCACGGCAAGAGAGGAATTACAATCTTCACGCCAGGGAGCGAACAATTGCAGTTGGGTCTACCGTCTATTATCTACACCCGATAAAGAAGAAAGGGGTCAGCCCTAAGCTCCAACGGTTCTGGACGGGTCCCTGGGAAGTAACTCGTCACCTGGCCGGCTCCGTCTATGAGATTCGCATGGGACGAAAAACGAAAATAGTGCATTGCGACTCGTTGAAGGAGGTACCGCCCCCCCCGGAAGGGGTTCACCCGCTGCCCGCCCGGACCCCACCGGAGGAAGCCACCGCCACTCCCTCGCCGGAAAGAGAAGGAGAGGGGTTCGTTCGAACGGTAAGAGGCCCCCCTGGAGGAGGGCCGTGGGAAGGAGGGGATACCGTCTTTTACCATCCAACCGCCAAAGGGGGTCGACGACCACCGTCTAAAATAAATTAGGATGGCCCCTGGAAGGTGAAAGCAAGAAGGCCGGACGGCTTCCGGGTTCTGGAAGAGGGGCCGTAGAGGGGCTCGCCTTGTCTTCCCTGGTACGGACAACGCCGTCGGGAAAGGTTAACGGCTGGTCACGGGGAGGTGCCCCCCGGGCCCGCGGCTGGTACCCCCTTGGTTGTCAGAGCGACCAACGGTCCCGCAGCGCTCCCGGGAGCGGGAGGCGGGAAAACTGGACTACAAGGGGGTCCCGCAGATCACGTAGCGTCCCGCAGCGGGACGCCGCCTCTGACGTCACAAAGGAACGGGAGGAAGCTCAGCCGGAAATGTCAGTGTGGAACAGACTAGGGAGGGAGCCAGAAATGCCAGGAAAATCTAAGAAATTAGCGTCCTATGTGATTCCTCGAGTGGCTAACTCCTCAGAGAAGCGACGGCTGTCACCGGGTCCCGCCGCGGGACCGCTGCAGGGCCGCAGAAACGGTAAACAGGGGAGTCCCGCACTGTCTGGAACCGCGGAGGGGAGGAAGAAGGAACAGCTGACCCGCAAAAGTCCCCGAATTTCGTCGTTATCCTCCAGTTCTGCATCTCCTAAACCTCGGGGGAGTTCAGGGAGAGGTGGCTCCCGTCTACAAGGGAGAGGGAGGCGAGAGTCGCCTGAAAAATCGTATAGGAACCGCAGGTCGTCGGCAGACGACCGGAGGGGGGCCCCTGGAAGAGCCAGGTCCCGCAGTCCCCGCAGTCCCGCAAGGTCCCGCAGTCCCGCACGGTCCCGCAAGTGTCCACACGGCATCATGAAGGGGTCCCGCATTCCCTGTGATATCTGCGGAGCTGATTTCTCCCGGAGGCAGGCTATGACCAGGCACCGAAGCCGGCAGCACCCCGAGGGAGAGCTAGAGGGATGGTTCTGTCCATATAGGAAGACGGGGTGCACTTACGCCACCGACCGCCAAGAGGATATGATCAGGCACATCCGCAATAAACACCGTAAGCAAGGGGGGGCAGATCATCCTTGGGTGAGAGACAGCAAGCGGATGCCCAAACCTCGGGTGGTGCCCGGACTCGCCCAGTCCTCCCCCTCCCCTCGGAAAAAGGTGGCCATACCAGTGCCCTCGGAATCGTCCGAAAGCGACGACGGGGAATCCGAAGACGAGTCCGGTGGCTCCGCCCCCTCCTCTCCGGAGTCCAGCCAACCGTCCGAGGGGGAACGAACTCCGTCTCCGGTGCCGCCTAAGAAGGCCCTCCCACCTCAGGAGAGACCAGCTCCCCCCCGCCCCGGGAGAAGTGGTGATTTCGGCGCCAGCCCTTCCATTAGTTTGGGGTCCGCCGTATCACCCGTCTTGACGCCCGCCAAACTACTCCCCGACGCTAAGAAGGGGTCGAAGCGGAAGAGGAGCCAGGATCGTTCCCCTAGAAGCACCTCGGCGAGCTCTGCCCGGCCTACCCGCTCCTCCCCGAGGAGCTCTAGCAGCTCGACCCTAGAGAGGACACGCCGCCGACTTGACTCCGGCTCGCCACGGGGCCGGAAGAGAGAGAGGACGATCGGCACCCCAGCTCCTCCATCTGAGACGGCCACCCAGGGGGAGACGGTGTTGGAACCCGCTTTACAGCCTACTACGACTCCTCCCCCTGTAGCCCCCCCCCAGGCCCCCCAGGGGGAGACGGTGTTGGAACCCGCGTCACAGCCTACTACGACTCCTCCCCCTGCTGGGCCTACCCGAGTGGCACCACCGACTCCTGCTACGCTGCCCGCGCCCACCCTAGTCAGCTGGGGTCTGGCAACTAGCACGGCCGGCACGCCCGTCAGCAAGGAGCTACTGATGTCCCTGAGCTCGGCGTATGTCGCCGAGGGAACCAGTAAGGAGGACATGGCGAGGAGGCTGACTGACCTTCTGACAATGTGGGGTGTGCCTACTACAGCAGTCACCTCTGCTCCCAGCGTTACTGCCCGGACTCAGGCTACGCCACAGGCGTCAGCGGCACCCAGTGTGGCGGATACTCCCGCGGTTACGGCCACCGCAACGGCCACTGAGGATCCGGTACAATACCAGAGCGTATCTCTGTCTTCGGAGGAGGAACCGGAGGGTGCTCCCACGGGAGTGGATCTCAGTCCTCTCCTGGAGGCACTACCGGGTAGCCCACCGACAGCGTCTGCAGAGTCGCCTGTGTCCGAAGATGACGAGGGGGCCCATACGGGGTCAGCGCCTCAAGAGTCATCGGCCGCCGACCTTCCCTCGCCTATATGTCCCGAGGCAGCATCGGATGCCGGCACCACATCGCTGTCAGAGGCGCAGGTACCAAGCTCGGGGTACGAGGGGACCCGTACGGGGTTAGCGCCTCCCGACACCACCTCCTCGACGTCAGTACCTTCAGCGCCTGGGGTAGCCCAAGGGGGGAAGCATATCCCTCCCGGGGACACTCCTGCCGTCCCTCAGTCGGCAAGCTCCCCGGCCAAACCCATCGGTCAGGACAACGCATTGGCCCTCCCATCGACCTCTAACGTCCCCGCCCTCAGTGACCCCTCTCGAGTGGGCACTTCGGCCGTCACCATGGGAGGTGTGGCACTGCAGCATGTCGGGGAGGATGAGGCCGCTGTGGCCGTACACCATCTGTTAGCCGCACAGACGCCTGTAGAACTAATCCCCACGGTAATCACTCTCACACCTGAGGAGGTCGGCGAGCTGGGACGAGTATGGGACCGCACCAGCCCGGTGGAGTTGGTCAGGCTAACACCGGTCGTCTCCATGTCGACTCAAACGGAGGGGGGCGAGCCAGCCACCCAGCCCGACGCCAAAACCCCATCATCACGCTGGCCGGGCGGGGAAATACTCCCGGACGAGAGAGCAGACCTGGACGCCTTACCTCCTGCAACCCCCAAAACGCGCCTCTGTCCATCGGATGAGGAGTGTGGGAACCCCCTTCCCCCGGAGTGGGATTCGCCCCCTGCCTCGCCCCGGCGTCGCCCGAGGGATGCCGCTCCAGAGCACCAACACACCGCGTCCAGGGAGGAGTCTCCACCGGCCCCTGGGGTTAGACCTCACCCGATGCCACCCACCTGGTCATCGTTCCGCCATACCCCACCTAGCGCCCGTAGGCGCCGACGTCCCCCACCATCTAATATGCCACCAGCGTGGTCACCATTCATGTTCATGCCATGGTGGCATGTCAAAGGGAGAGACCCCGACCCGCTGGAACGGTGGGCGGCCTATATGATCCCTCCCAGGGACCTAGGTCCTGGTTATGGTGCCATAACGGGTGATCTCGACAGTCATCTCAAGGTCCATGATGCAAACACCTACACTCTGTCGAACACCACATCCACTACATACCGACGCGTGGTACCCCCACGCCCCTCCACCTCAACAGCGCGAGGCGGACCAGACCAGCCAGCTCGACGTCGTCCTGCACCATCCGCGGCTCGGGGAGCCCCGGAGCCACCGGAACCTACGGCCGCCCGACCTTCAGACGCCTCGGGTGACCATGAACCGCCCACTGTCGACGAGGAGGAGGTGAGCCGTACGTCTCATCCGCAGGAGGGTTCCCCGGCTTCGGTAAGTGAAATTCGCCTGTTGACAGACCTGAGAACCACACACCCTTTCGGGGAGGCCCCCCCTCACCAGTAATTGAGGTGGGGAGGGGGTGGAAGTATCGACTTGTATCGTCTTGTGAATTGAGCCAGCCTGCAGTATATCAGGCTGAGTCGTCTGTAGTAACCTCTTATGTTATTCGCCTTATCGTAATTAGGGTCATCAGTACTGTGAAGGCTCAGGAAGGACCCGACACCAGCTTCCCTCATGTGGGATGGGGGAGCACAGGGGATGCGCACCGGGCTGCGACTAACCAGTTAATCAATGTTCTTTTGTGGTTGATTGCAGCACTCACCAGCAACAGAGGAGCAGTGAGGCCGGTGCGGGACCCTCCGAGCCGAGGCGTGCGGCTCGGACGAGATGACGCTGGGGCTGTCGCCCCCCAGGTCATGCTCACCCTCGCTGGGGCTGTTGCCCCCCAGGAGGCCCTTTTGGAGGACGCTGGGGCTGTTGCCCCCCAGGTTCGGCCGACACTCGCTGGGGCTGTTGCCCCCCAGGAGAGACAGTTTGCAACGTGTGAAGTTCCTGTTCTGATATTAATATTTGGACTCCTGTATATGGCAACTGCACCTGCCGGTATGGTTACGACTTGTGCAGTTCCTATTGTTGCATTGATGTTCGCGTTACTGTATATGGCATGTATGATCCTTTGTACTGTGTTCGCCTATATGACTGAAGTTACTAGGGCAACTGTACTTGCCGGTGTGGTTACGACTTGTGCAGTCCCAATTTCTGCATTGTTATTTGTGTTACGATGTATGACATGTACGACTCTTCAAAATGTATTCGTCTATATAGCTGAGGTTGCCATGGCAACAGCGTTATTCGGGGTGATCATACTACTGATATCTGTTGAGGGGCCTACCGCGACTCATTTATCCTGTAGACCTAGACCGGCTGTGTGTGACATGGCCTGTGCGGCCTGGGATGCGGGGATAACCGAGGGTGCCACCAGGACGGGGAATGCGTTCTCGTTGCCTGTTACTATGGAAATTCGACTTGGGGAAATGTTAACGACTCTTCGTCTACTATTGTACGACCGGGGACTTAGTCTACTACATAGTCAGGTTCAACCTATTGTCGCCTGTTGCTTATTCGGCTTTAGGATGTTTGGGCTAGTTATGCAAGTTACTATGGGAACCGACTCTGGCTGATATTGTCCTCGAGGGGACCGCCGTGGGAATCACCAGCTTTAGCCTGAGTGCGCTCGATGTCGCAGGGCTATTTAATTTAGGAGGTTCATATAGCATAGCCCTATTCAGTAGTTGGCGTATAGGGGCGCCTTATTGCGAGTTCATTAATTATAATAGTTCATGCTCCCCCCTCTTTTCTCGATGTATAGAGTTTGAATTAAAGGGGGAAGAGTGTAGCGAAGTCGCTTCGAGTCAACGACTTCTGCGGGACTTCGCGGGGCAGACTGGTTCGGTCCCGCACCGCAAGGTGGCGCCCCGCCCGTGGCGACTATATAAGGAGCCGCGGGGTGGCCGCCTCCTCAGTCAACCTCGACTTGTCGCTGGGTGTGGACCGATCCAGTCTCCCTAGCGAAGTTGGCTCTAGGAACGACGTTGATGAATGTTTGATGATTGATAACACATTACAACTGCTGTTTGTACTCGCCTTTTATTACACAGAGAATATACGGGTGTCACTTTCCCTTACTCTACTACAAACGCCTCTGGTCTTGTGTCCAACTTATTCATTACAGTATAAAAAAACTGGTTCTCCTTCCATTAGGTAGAAAGAAAGAAAAAAAAAGAGGGAAATAGAGACAGAAAGAGAGGGGGTGGGAGAGGGAGATAGAGAGAGAGAGTCAATGCTTTGAGGTTGTCTTGGTTCAGTAAAGTTATAAAGAATAAAGGTTGTCACTATGTATAGTTTGTTTTGATCGATCTGGTCTAAACTCCCAGACAAGTTCAGGCACAATGTGACTTCTGAGAGTGAGCAAAGACAATCTTACCTATTCCAGCAATAATTCTCAAGACACCTGTTGTTCTGGTCTTGATTCAAATCAAATTTTCCACCAAAACAGGAAGCTTATCAGCAAGTGGACTGATAAGGGCTTCTTATGTATAAAAGGACAAAGCTTTATCAGTTCAAACTAATTGTTGTCAGAGGTCATGTCAAGGTTACCAGTGAGGTCAAAAGTTAAGATCATGGCGATTGATCTTGATCACCACTGTCAGGAACAAGACATTTGGATCTGCCCCGAGATGTCGTATTAGGGGCAAAAGGAGAACCGCCCACTGGTTTCCGTGTTATGAATAATAAAAAGACATGTGAACTCTTTCATTTATTTCAAAGTACGAGACACACCTGTGTAAGGAACATGGTTCAGACAGTACATGAACCTTCAGATTTAGGCACTGTAACATGGTTGTTAAAGTTGCTTAAATCTGCACTAAAGTTGGTTAAATGGCCGCTGATGCAATAATGCATACCCATTGGTCGCCAGCACTTCATTAAAGCATCAAAACGACCCTCAGTGAGTATATCTGTATTGACCCCATAAGTCAGCATAATGCATTAATGCATCAGCAGCCCTTTAAGGATTAAGAATGATGAATCTTGAAAGCAAGATCTAATCATGAATTGGAAAGAAATTCCAAATTACTTGATTCCAAGCGAACATTGATGCGGTTCCCAGGTAGCAAAGGTGGTGTGCTACACTTTTTTTGGTGTGGCTTCCGATGTGGGCCGCAATGGGCTAACCGATGGACTGCTGACAGTTTCTGTCCTCAGTGAGGTGTGTGGGCCACACTGGGCTAACCAATATGGGCACAGATCAGTCTCAGAGTGGGTTTCGGTTCAACATGGGTTTTTGGTGTGGCTGAAAGTGGGCTGCCCACTTTGATCACATGGCGCCATCTGGTCAAAATTTATCATTTTGGGGCCAACATGGGTTTTTGGTGTGGCTGAAAGTGGGCTGGCCACTTTGATCAGGTGGCGCCATCTGGGATAGATATTATAGAAAATCTATTTTTCCTCATTTTCTAAAATTTTGAACCCTGAAAATGCTCTGCTAGCCTCCAGGTGCTAGCCCCTCCCCTTGGCCTCCATAGTTGTAGGGAGCCTAAACATACTGTATTACTCTCCCCATCATCATAATACAGTAGAACCATCAATTCAAACTTAGTTGGCCAAGGCACATCAACCAGACCTAGTCCAGTAACATGCTAGCCTTTAAGTTCATAGTGCCTCCCAATGGGTAGCATACTTCAATATAAAATGATTACCACAGGAATGGTGTAGTTACACTATATTAAAAAAGGCATTATTGGTTCGCTGGTTATAGAATCCAATTTATTGACTTCTTCAGCCTAGAATACTCATAGGGTACCAGATGAAGCAAAACTTTCAGGCTGTGATCCAGTAAGGAAAGTCTGAGTTACTCGATTTTTCTCTTTATTTATATCAAAACTCATATTTTCAGGCTTTCAAATGTCCTTCACTACCACCAAATCCCACTTTTCAACAGAAAAAAAATAGAATTTTACAGAAAATGCATTATTAACACACATACCCTCGACATACGGCCTAGCAATAGGTGAAAAGAAATTAAGAAGAAAACCGCTATTGTTGTCTGATGATTCAAACCATTGAATAAACTTTTGAACTGGGCCTTTCCGAGGGAATCTGCTTGGAGTGCAGTGTTGTCATCATAACTTTTGATGCAACTTTACATCTCTTATCAACATCATGTCACCTGGTAACGTCACATCACTAGGAAATGTCAGTGGCGTCGTGAAAACAGGCCAAGGGTCGCTATGAAAACAGGCAACAGTAGGCCGTGAAAAAAGGCCACAGTAGGCCTTGAATACAAAAAACAATAGGCTGTGAATACAGGCCTCAATAGGACATGAATACAGGCCACAGAAGGCCATGAATACAGGCCTCAATAGGCCGTGAATACAGGCTGCAATAGGACATAAATACAGGCCACAGAAGGCCGTGAATACAGGGCACAGAAGGCTGTTAATTCAGGGCACAGAAGGCCGTGAATACAGGCCACAATAGGCCGTGAATACAGGCCACAGAAGGCCGTGAATACAGGCCACAGAAGGCTGTGAATATAGGCCTCAAAAGGCCGTAAATACAGGGCACAGAAGGCCATAAATAAAAGGCTACAGAAGGCCGTGAATACAGGCCTCAATAGGACATGAATACAGGCCATAGAAGGCTGTGAAAACAGGCCACAGAAGGCCGTGAATACAGGCCTCAATAGGCCATGAATACAGGCCACAATAGGCCGTGAATACAGGCCTAAATAGGCCGTGAATACAGGCCTCAATAGGACATGTGTCATACTAGTGATTGACATGATCAAGTTGTCATATGAGAAATATCATAAGACTAGTGGTATATAGTGTAATTATCTCAAGGCTCTTATAAATAGTGTTATTTCCAGTTGTCACTGGTTTATTCAGCTTTAGGCAACATATAAGAAATATCAATCATACAGTAGTTAGTATGTAGGTAATTTGCACATACAGTAAACATACAGTAATTTATAAAGTATAATGTTCAGTTCCACTCCACCTGTGAGGTATTAATAATACAGTGTCCAGCATAGTTCTAGGTGGGTTCCCACACCTAGCTCCTGACCTGCTGCTTAGAGGAATAATGTAATAATGGATAACTTTACCCTCTGGTGGAAGTCTTGAAGAAGATAGCCTCTGGCCACTAATGGTAGGAAACCAATGCCTGTCTAGCATAGTTTCACCATAGTGCAGTGGTATAGCAGGTAGCAGGAGATGACTGGAGATGTTACCTGTAGAGCGGTTCTTGGTGATGTGTCTTCCTGGAGGTGCAGACAGGCTATTTGTAGCAAATCTTGGAAAAGCACCTCCAGACTGACTGGAGCCAGCAGCATCTGCCTAACTCTACAATTGTTTGAGGGGACTCTTTCAAGTGTCACAGGGGGACAAAGGACCCCCATGGACGCCGCTATGCCCCCCATTGTCTTGGTCGGTTCTGCATCTTCAGACCCTCATATCTCGGTCGTTTATGCGTTTATAACCGCCATTTTGGGCATGCGCGGAGTTGAATATGCCAAGTTTATAATGCTTGCTGGATAGGCGCGTAATTTGCGCCGGTTTGTCTGTAGTGCACTCGGAGCTCCTTTCAGTCTCCATGGCATAATTTTTGATATTTGACCTAGCTTGCTCAGGAGCGACGCTAGAGCGACCGGAAGGTTATGACGTCGTGCTTATGTAACCCATTGTTCAGTCCTTAGAGTGCTCAGACACTCATGACGGCGTCAGCGGTGCTCAGGCACCCGTGACGGCCGGTTGCATTCACTTACAAGTTATTAATTTGTGCATTGAACCATGAGGTCGCACACTGAGACCCTCATTTTTATTATATTGTGCAGTGAACCATTAGGTCGGAGCCTTTTGATGTCAGAGAGAGTGTTTGTAACTGACCTGGCTGGTGTGCAGTGGGGCATGAACGCTCTTATACAAAGTTTGAGCGCTCTTATAGCTCTTAGAACCAACCCATGTATTAATTTCATAGATATCCTTTGATTAATACAAAATATGTTACAATTTATGGAATAATAAAATGGTATATCATAGAATACTCCCTCTCCCCCGAAAGAATGCGAAACTCCGTCATTTCGCCGAGGGAATGTACAATTTATACAATTTTTACCTTATTTTGGAGTTATATACTGTTTTGTAAGAGGATTTGAAGTGATGGGGAGTGCTTCAAATGCAATTTTTGTGGTAGAGCTTTGTCAGTATAAACAATTTTCTCCTGGGTATAAGTACATTTCCGAGTTTCTATATCTTACCATACCTGAGCTTATTTTCTTATGTGACATCAATTTTGGGTACAATTTCCCATTTTTATGTACAACATACAATTTGGCAAATAGTGTGCAATTTTGGCATTCAATATTCAATTTAGCGTGCAAATTGAACATAAATGACAATTTTAGTGTGCAAATTTACAATTTCGCGTGTAATTGCGTTCAATTGACAATTTCAGTATGCAAATATATAATTTTTGCGTACATTTGGCAATTTAAGTGTGCAAATATATAATTTTCGCGTATATTTGGCAATTTTAGTGTGCAAATATATAATTTCGCGTACATTTGGCAATTTTAGTGTGCAAATATATAATTTCGCGTGCATTTGGCAATTTTAGCATGCAAATATATAATTTCGCGTGTATTTGGCAATTTTTGGTGTACGAATATATAATTTTTGCGTACATTTCATAGTTTTAGTATGCCAATATGTAATTTTGCGTTCAATTGATAGTTTCTGTATGTACATATATAATTTTGCGTACAGCTTGGATACACATAGAAATGTTGATTTTCTAAAAATCTGACTTCAGTGTATGAATTAGGTACAGACATACAGTATAATGTGCAACATATAATTCAAATGTAAATTGGATACAACTTACAATCTAGTGTGCAAATATGCAATCTTTGTGTGCAAATAGGGTACAAGTGTACAATCTGGCGTGCAAACATACAATTTTAGTGTGCAAATTTGGTACAAGCGTACAATCTGGTGTGCAAACATACAATTTTTAGTGTGCAAATTGGGTACAAGCGTACAATCTAGATTACACTATTCAATTTATGGGATTTGAGACAAATTTTTCCGAGGGCCGGAAAAACAAAGTACTTCATGTACAATAGGCTTGTTTGTCTCTGAGTTACTCATTGATTTTGCTATATGGGTGTATTAATTGGCAATTTCGGCAGTGGGCCGCTGCTTAATTGACTTTTCCCCTAGCCTTTTGAGTATGTGTCCCTGAAAGAGATTTATTTGGTGAGTATCTTAAGTAAACATGTTTTATGTCAACCATTTTCTCAACAATTTTTTTTTTTTTTTTTTTTTTCATTCATTTTTCCAACAATTTTCTTGGATACCTAAAGTGTGTTACTTTAAGTAAACCTTGGCATAGTATACAAGTGCTAGTGGGTACAAAACTGTCTTAGTTATCTACCTGCATTCATGTATATTAATGTTAGATTTGTACAATTTTACAATTTGTAGTTTGCAATTTCGCAATTTTGCGCGTATATGCGCGCATTAATCATCGATTTTGTGAGAATACCATAGATTTTCATATTATACATCAACAAGTGGCTGTGTATATAATTTTTTTTTTCTAATACTTTGATAATTTCATTGACAGTGGAGGTGTGTCAGGAGTGAGATGTGAGTCTCCCCCTGGTGTGCTCATGCAGTGGTGGCAGTGCCTAGCTTGGTGTCAGTGGACAGTTCAGGGTGGGGGGGGTGTGTGTGTCCATTTAAGGAGTGTGTGGCTGGTATTGGAGTATCAGTTCCTCTCTGGAAGTCACTGCTGTAGTACCATGGCCCATCTACAAGCTCTCTTTGCTCTGCCTGTCCCCCAGGTGATGGAGGTGGGGAGTCCAGTTAGGGCCCTGGTTGAGTCTAACCAGACCATCCATTATGGGTACATAGTGAGTAATTTCAAGGAGATCATTGAGCATGGTGATGTGATGGTCTGTAATTACTCCTGCCACTATTTCTTAGGCTCAGCCTTGCGTCGGGGGGCCACTGTGGCCCTTCTGACTAGGGCCTTGGGTAATATGGGCTTCTGGCCCATGGACTATAACTTAGGGCCGCGGGAGCGAGTGCTATGGGATTATCTGTTGGCGGCGTCCCTCCTCGATCTTGCGGCATCCGGGGATCCATCCACGGCTGCCGAGTATGGACTGGGGATGCTGGAGGCCCGGCTCGTTGAGTGGGAGCAGGATCACGGCCATATGTATGGCTCGGACTCCGACTCGGACTCTCCCATTGATGTTGAACCCGAGGATCTGTGGTAGGATCCCGACTGACTGAAACCTAGGGTGTAAAAACCCGCCATCCCAAAGGCCCTTTTCAGGGCCGGCAAATTGTCCGAAAAGTTCTGAATACTGTCTCTGATGTGTTGTCTCCTGGTGGTGGACTGGGGGGCAGCCTAGGCTGTGGGCAGTCTAGGCTGTTTCCACAGTCACCGGGGAGGGCTGGTGGTTTAGAAAATTAGCACTAGTCTGCATGTTTGACCTTGCGGTCTCCTCCTGTTGTTCGTCAATAATTATATCTGTTGTATTTTCCAGTGCTGTCATGGTCACCGGGCTGGTGCCACAATCATTCTGGAGAAGCATGGAGTAGTACAGTCCTTTGTTTTTAAGGGCTGGTATAGTACTGAACCTAGTGCGCCAAGGTAGGTGTATCACCTGAGGGAGGTGATAAGCAAATTCTCCTCTCTGTGTTGTTATAACTGCTGGTCCATTCCAGGTAAATATAGCCTTAGGTAGTGGGAAGGTTTTAACCACTATATCCTTATAGGTAGGGGCAGCTGCTGATTTAATCTCATCAAATTCATGTGGTATTGGCCTCAAGGGTAGCGCGAAGTTTGAGTCTCCACAATATATTTTAAAATATATTGTGGGGTTTGTGCGCTTGGCCACATTTTTCTTGCCACAGTGTGTCTGTGCAAATTTCTTAAGGTACTTCATTATTCTGTAGGCTGAGTAGATGGTCAGGGTGAATAATATAGCAATTATCAGGGTGTGGGTTTCCTGAATTGTGAGGAAAGGGGTGTGGGTTTCCTCTGTAGGGGTTAATTTGGTAGGATTCTTATCTGGGAGCAATTTGTGTAGGGGCAGCTCGGTGACTAGTCTGAAGGCTTTGGCTGTAGGCAGGTAGGCTACAGTCCCTCCTAGTCTGTATAATTTGAGCAGTATGTATACTATAAAAATGTGAGCTGATATCCCTAGGATGAGTGCTAAGCTTTGGAAGATTGGATGCTCTGTCACTCGACGTAGGTATGATTCCTCGTAGCGCGTTTCCATTTCCTTATTAAGGTTGGAGGCATCTTTTAATACTGTTTTGGCAAAGGGCTCTAAATTTAGTTGAGTAATATCATCCATGATTGGATTTTCCTGTAGTTTTTCTAAGGTTCTAGAAAGGTTTACTACTGGGAAATTTGGAAGATTCTCTGTTTCATCTGGTTTGGTTTCAGAAATTTTGTTAAGTGCTGCCATGAATGGTAAATTAATTGTCTTGAGAATGTAATGAAATGATAAGGTTGAGTTACAGGGCAACCTTGTGTTTGGAAGAGAAAATTCTCCTACACTGATCGTGCACCCACAGGGTACACCTATGATTGAGTAGGACTGGGCTTTTCGAGTTTCAGACGTTTTACCATGGCAGTTGATAAAGTAATGGGGTTCGTTAGTAGTGACCAGATACTCATCTTCAGAAATGGAAATAGCATGGGTGGTAGGTGCTTGCAGTGGTGAAACTGTAAACTTGCAATGTTCCTTAATCTGTCGAGCATGGTTAGTAAAAATGGCTACAGGGCATGTAGGCCTGTGTTTATAGATTTTACCATTTACATCTCTGCATACCTTTACTGTAGTACCTTCACATGCCTGCATATCTGCTGAGTCCAATTCGATGAATAATGATTCGTCGTAAGATACTGCTAGAAACTCAGTTGTGGTTTGCAACTTGGTGACTCCTCTGGTGGGGGTCTCCTGTGTGTCTATAGGCATGGGTGATGTAATCATTTGGTACAGTTTGAAGGTGGAGGTGGTAGATTGTATTATAATGTCCAGATGAATATATATATGGTGAGCTGAGTAAGTGTATGAGGTCAGCTTCTGTGAATAATAGAAATCTAAGTCATTAATTGCGACTTGTGCTCCAGGGTGTGTGATCCTAAGTTTGTTATTAATGTCAATTAAGTATCTAGCAAGGTCTGAGGGTGGTACTTTATCAGGGGTTAGGATTCCTGATGATAGCATCCTCAGGGCTGCATTTGTCCTTTGCAGTGATTGAACTGTATTCATTCTTGCTGCTATGATAATTAGTGCATCATTTAATACTTGCATTTTCTCCCTTTGAGTTTTCTCGTGCCTTGAATATGAGTCAAGTGACCTGGACATGTTAGAGGCCCACAGGTTGACGGTGTCACCTATGGTGTTGATTGTGCTGTCCAGTACCTTCTTATCTTGGATGTATGCTTTAACAAACTTATCTTGTCTGTCTGTGATCTTTTCAATGAGACTAGCCGCTTCCTGATCTTGTTTAGCAAATTTTCTTAGTATTTCATCTATGTTCTTGAGCTGTCCCATTACTTGGTTTACATCTTCTACTGTGGCTAGACCTAGCACACCGTGAAACAGGGGTGCTAGAAAACCCAGTATGGCCTCTCTTTTGGCCTTGTCCAATGTGTTTATGGGGTTGGATAGGAACAATTTGATGGAGGCTAGTGTTTCATTTATCTCCTTGTCTGCAATTTCCAGCAAGGTGTCTAGCTCCTTAGCTTGTTGGATAATTTGGCCAGAGGTATGATCTTGTAGAGTAGGAGTGGTCAAGTGGAGTATTCTATCCCTTATGGATCCTTGGGTAATGGGTGCCCGAGGTATCTTGTAGGGGATAGCTAACAATAGTGTTGTGGTTGTATGTCCATTGACCAATGGTTGAGGGCTAGGTTTGAATACTACTCCTATGTTTTGTCTCACCACAGGTGTATAACCTGCAGTAAGTGGTTCTATAGTATATAATAACAGCATAGTTAGCAGTATGGGTGAAACTCTCAGTGTCCCCATGGTGCTTGTGTAAAGCAAGTTTGCTGTTTAAAGTCTTGTCAAATTTGTAGTGATTTGGTGCTGGTAAAGTCTAAGTGTATGGTGTAACACTTTAAATGAAGTGGTTCAAACTGTACCTTTGCAAGATTGAGCTGTCTTGGCAATATGTCCGGTGAGTCTATAGAGATTGACCAGTAAATGGTAAGGTCAGGTTGAAGGTGAAGTAGGTGTGTTCTTTATCCTAGTGCAGTCTCTCCTAATGGAGAAGTGGGCTGGCTAATTCCCAAGTGGGGTCCTGTAGACTTGTGTTCCAGACTGCAGCTGGATGAAGACTGATGGTGGGCTATGGTCCACAGTGCTTCTTATGTAGCCTACCCTACCCACATCCATTGTGGGCCTGATATTGTTTCTCTGGAGTCAAGGCCTTGATCTCCAGTGTCTGCAACTGTGGGGGTCTATTGTGTACTCTGTGTACTGGTAATTAGCTCCTCCTGTCATCCAGGACAGCCATTCATGACCGTCTAGACAGTTGTCTGAGTGTAGCTTATAAGGTCAATTGATCTCTATAGACTGCTGTGTTGGCATAGCGCGCTCTTTCATGTGGGGGTTAGGCTTTAGACACTCCATTGTGTTACGCTTACTCTTCTTAGACTTCATGTCTGCTTTACTTGGGGGGGTCCCAGTCTTTGACCCTTTTCAGAGGCAATAACCTACTGATATATTTACAAATTTGATTGGCTTTATATACATATAAGTAATTCATTATCAGTCACACATGTCTTATGTGTGGATGAAGAGAATTTGTAATACATTTTGAAAATCTTATGTCTTTTGGTATCTCAATCTTGTTTCTAATTTCTTGAAACTGCACCACACCTAGATGTCTTTCTTAGTATGTGGTGTGCAGGCCTAGGCTTGATAGGGCCTATGCCTGTGGTTTCTCTTGTAAGGGTGATATCATTTTTGTTCCTTACAATTTTGCTGTAGTATTTGGCCTCATGTGGAATAAGCCTGTGTGCAAATTCATTGTTTCTGACAGCCACAACCTTTTTCAGTCTGTCTATGTGCACTGGTCTGGCCACCAATAGATTGGTGTCCAAGTTTTTGAGTTTGGCACTTGTCAAACTAGGTCTATCTACTACAACATATGGTCCCATAAAAAGGGGTTGAAGTTTCTTACACTCTGTGTTGGTCAGGATTCTTGGTATGTTTAGGTACACCATGTCGGTGACCTTGATTTCCTGTGGTGTAAGTTTCTTATCATATCTATCCTTCCTTTCCTTTTGTAGCTTGGCGACCCTTTCTATAGCTTTCCTCCTAGAGGTATCTTGATTCGTTATCATGTTAGCTACATGGTCTGCTACTGTGGATATGTCTTCCTGTATTCCCAGCCCTAAGTCCATTGGGGTGGCTGGGTTTCTTCCATGGAGTAGGAAGAAAGGGGTGAATCCTGTGGTTTGGGATTCAGTGTTGTTTAATGCAAAGGTTATGGGTTCAATAAATGAATCCCAATTGTTTTGGTGCTTTGAGCAGAATGCTCTGAGTGCTGTGCCTATGCTAGCATTGAATCTCTCTACAAGCCCATTTGATCGTGGCCTGTATGGTGAGGAGAATTTATGTTTGATCTTGAGGTGTTTAGTTAACTTTGTGAACTTTGCACCTGTATAACATGTCCCATTGTCTGTTTGAAGAGTGGCTGGTGTTCCATGATGACAAATTATATTCTTGTAGAACTCTGCTGCTGTTGTCTCAGCTTTTAAGTCAGTAGTAGCCCAAGCTGTTGCATATCTGGTAGCATAATCTATGCAGACTTGTATATGTTTGTTTCCCCTGGCAGTTGTGGGAAGTGGTCCCACCGCGTCTAGGTTTAGGAACTTCATTGGTGAAGTCATGTACTCTCTCACTGTCATTGGTGTTTTGTGTGAGTGTACTTGCCTTTTTGCTGTGAGGCATGTGTGGCAGGTGGAAACATATTTTGTTGTGTCTGCTAGCATAGACTTCCAATATACCCTAGGTCGGAGTGCTGACAGCATCCTACTTGAACCAAGATGGCCGCCAGTAGGTGAGTCATGGAAATACTGTAGTGTACTTGTTACCCATTGCTGTGGTATAACAATTTGAAGTGGTACAGTATTGGTTTTTCTCCAATTTATGGGGCATATATGGACTAATGTACCATTTACCAAGGTGTATGTCTGGCCTTGGTTGATGATTCTATTTCCTTGTGCTTTTGGTGCAGGCAAGGTTCCATCCTCAAGATACTGTATGAGGGGCAATAGGTCCTTGTCTTTCCTTTGTTCCAAGCCAAGGTTTGTACCTGAGATGGATGTGTCGGGAATCTGATCCAGTAGTTGATTTATATCTAGCACATGTTGTTTTATTCTGTCTCTTTCTTTTTCTTTTTCATCGACTATTGGCCTATCTTGTGCCTTTTGTTGGGGTGTGTCACTCTTGTTTTGGTGTGTAGGCTCCTTTGGAGGGCCTATTCTCGCCTTGATGGGAGTGGCAACCTTTTTCTTTAAAGGCACAATTTGCTTTTTGTCATTCTTCTTTGTCTCAGAGTTCTTTGACTTAGTAGATGCAGTGTCTTTTGTGACATTTTTCCTGGCAGGTGGGGTTTTGGTAGGTTTGTTTCCTGTGACCTTTTTCTCATTTAGAATAGTTTGTGATTGTGTGGGGGGTTTTGGTGTGCCCTCCTGAATCATTTCTCTAGTCTTTGAGCGTGTGGTCATAGGACACAAATGGTTTGATGTTTCCTCTCCCCGCATTGGTTCAAAGAATCTGACTGATTTAGAAGTTGCTTGAGTAATAGCATATATTGTGTCTTCTGGATCTTCATCATCTGAGTCAGGTGGGGTGAAGGGTGGCTCCTTAGGAGTTGCCTTCAGCATCTGATTGAGTGATGAGAATTCAATAGGCTCGAAGTCATTATCTGGAAAGAGTTGTGAGTGGCAAAACACAGTGGCAAAACACATAGTGTGTAGATTGCTTCAAGATACCCCTAATGGGTGTCTCTGGCCTTTCAATGGTGTTGGGTGGATCATCCCTTTTGAATGGTACTTTCTTTGTTATTTTTGCAAACTTGGTTCTACTGGCTGCTCTAACTCTCCTTGGTGGGGGTGGAGGGTTAGTCATGGGTCCAGAGTCTGGGTATTCTCTTCTAGACATAGCATCTGGTGGTGTGTTATCATCACCTTTCACGTGTTGGATGGTGAATGAAAATTGTTGTATGTCTAGAGCCCATCTGGCCCATCTATGTGTGAGTCCTGTATTGGTTAATAGTGGGATTAGGGCTGCATGGTCTGTGTATAATTGGAAGTGTCTAGTCTCTAGATAGTGTCTGAAGTGTAATACTCCATACACTACTCCCAGTAGTTCTCTCTCTGTGGTATTGTAATTTCTCTCATGTTTGGAGAGGGTTCTACCTGCAAAGGCTACTGGTCTGAGCACTCCTTCATTATCTCTCTGTGAGAGTACAGCTCCTAAACTCACATTGGAAGCATCAGTTGCCAAACTGAACTCTTTCTCATAGTTTGGATATCTTAGAAGAGCATTGGTACAGAGGGCATGCTTTAATGTTTTGAAAGCATTATCTGCCTCTTCTGTCCAGACAAACGCTTTGAGATGTGTCTGTAGATCATACAATGGTCTAGCAATTTGGGCATAACCTTTGATAAACTTTTTGAAGTATTGGCATAGGCCTGTGAAGGATCGGACATTTTTGACTGATTTTGGTGTTGGGAAGGTTTTGATTGATTCCACCTTTGTGGGAGATGGTTGCAGTCCCATGGGTGTCACTCTCATTCCCAAGAAGTCTATTCTGTCTATGAAGTATTCACATTTTGATTTCTTCAGTTTGAGTTTACCAACTCTTAGGCTGTTGAACACATCTTCCAGGTCATGGAAGTGTTGTTCGATTGATGGTGATAATACCAATATGTCATCTAGGTATGGTAGGGCACATTTGTACTTGAGCTTGTTCAGAATTAATGTGACTAGATGGCAGAATCCTGCCGGTGCCGTTGCTAAACCCATCGGCATCCTTTCATAGACATATTTTTTGTCATTTGCTATGAATGCGGTTTTATGCTGATCCTCCTGTCTTATAGGAATTTGAAAAAATCCCTGTTGGGCATCTAGCTTACTGAATACTCTTGGTCTGAGTGACCCTATCATGTCTAGAGTGTCATCGGCTCGGGGTGTAGATAAGGCTTGATTTATCGTGTTCTGGTTCAAATAACGAAAATCTGTGACGCGCCTATGGCCTCCTGATGATTTTTGTACTAAAAAGGATCTGGGCCAGGGGCCCTCGGCACATTCTCTCAGAATGCCCTGTTGTACTAGCCTTTCACACTCTTCCCCTATTGCAGCCTGTTTTTCTGGTGTTTGTCTATATGGTAGGAAATGACATGGTACTGCTTCAGGTTTTACATGTATTGAGTGGGTATACAGGTGTGTAGCACCAATGTCTCCATCTGACGTGTGGGAGATCTCACTGGTGACCTTGGTGGGTATGGTGTCAAGGTCAAGGTCACTGGGTGGGTGGAGTGGGTCTTACTGTGTGTATGATTGTTCTTAGTTGCGGTACCAGCTTTAATTTACTGTGTGCATGATTGTTCTTAGTTGTGTTACCAGCTTTAATTTTTATGAGCCTGTGAGAGATGGGATCTTAGTAGGATGTTCTCCACCACTTTGTCATGGTAGAGTTTGGCATGATCAAGTTGTAATATGAGAAATATCATATGACTAGTGGTGTATGGAGTAAATACATCAGGCTCATATAAATGGTGTTATTTCCAGTTGTCACTGGTTTATTCAGCTTTAGGCAACATGTAAGAAATATCAATCATACAGTAGTTAGTATGTAGGTAATTTGCACATACAGTAAACATACAGTAATTTATAAAGTATAATGTTCAGTTCCACTCCACCTGTGAGGTATTAATAATACAGTGTCCAGCATAGTTCTAGGTGGGTTCCCACACCTAGCTCCTGACCTGCTGCTTAGAGGAATAATGTAATAATGGATAACTTTACCCTCTGGTGGAAGTCTTGAAGAAGATAGCCTCTGGCCACTAATGGTAGGAAACCAATGCCTGTCTAGCATAGTTTCACCATAGTGCAGTGGTATAGCAGGTAGCAGGAGATGACTGGAGATGTTACCTCTAGAGCGGTTCTTGGTGATGTGTCTTCCTGGAGGTGCAGACAGGCTATTTGTAGCAAATCTTGGAAAAGCACCTCCAGACTGACTGGAGCCAGCAGCATCTGCCTAACTCTACAATTGTTTGAGGGGACTCTTTCAAGTGTCACAGGGGGACAAAGGACCCCCATGGACGCCGCTATGCCCCCCATTGTCTTGGTCGGTTCTGCATCTTCAGACCCTCATATCTCGGTCATTTATGCGTTTATAACCGCCATTTTGGGCATGCGCGGAGTTGAATATGCCAAGTTTATAATGCTTGCTGGATAGGCGCGTAATTTGCGCCGGTTTGTCTGTAGTGCACTCAAAGCTCCTTTCAGTCTCCATAGCATAACTTCCTTAATAATGGGAGTTCCGCCTTGATCTTGGGCTCATTTTGACCGTCAAATTATGGGCTTTCCATAAAAGCTTTGATATTTGACCTAGCTTGCTCAGGAGCGACGCTAGAGCGACCGGAAGGTTATGGCGTCATGCTTATGTAACCCATTGTTCAGTCCTTAGAGTGCTCAGACACTCATGACGGCGTCAGCGGTGCTCAGGCACCCGTGACGGCCGGTTGCATTCACTTACAAGTTATTAATTTGTGCATTGAACCATGAGGTCGCACACTGAGACCCTCATTTTTATTATATTGTGCAGTGAACCATTAGGTCGGAGCCTTTTGATGTCAGAGAGAGTGTTTGTAACTGACCTGGCTGGTGTGCAGTGGGGCATGAACGCTCTTATACAAAGTTTGAGCGCTCTTATAGCTCTTAGAACCAACCCATGTATTAATTTCATAGATATCCTTTGATTAATACAAAATATGTTACAATTTATGGAATAATAAAATGGTATATCATACATGAATACAGGCCACAGAAGGCCGTGAATATAGGCCTCAATAGGCCGTGAATACATGCCACAGAAGGCCATCAATACAGGCCTAAATAGGCCATGAATACAGGCCACAAAAGGCCATGAATACAGGCCTCAATAGGCTGTGAATACAGGCCGCAATAGGACATGAATAAAGGCCACAGAAGGCCGTGAATACAGGCCACAGAAGGCTGTGAATACAGGCCTCAATAGGACATGAATTCATACAGGCCTCAATAGGCTGTGAATACAGGACTCAAAAGGACATGAATACAGGCCGTAATAGGACATGAATACAGACCTCAATAGGTCATTAATACAGGCCTCAATAGGACATGAATACAGGCCTGAATAGGCCGTGAATACAGACCTGAATAGGCCATGAATACAGGCCTCAAAAGGACATGAATACAGGCCTCAAAAGGCCGTGAATACAGGCCTCAATAGGACATGAATAGAGGTCACAGAAGGCCGTGAATAGAGGCCACAGAAGGCCGTGAATACAGGCCACAGAAGGCCGTAAATACAGGCCTCATTAGGCCGTAAATACAGGGCAAGGAAGGCCATGAATACAAGCCACAGAAGGCCGTGAATACAGGCCTCAATAGGCCGTGAATACAGGCCTCAATAGGACATAATACAGGCCACAGAAGGCCGTAAATACAGGCCTCAAAAGGCCGTGAATACAGGCCACAATAGCAAATGAATACAGGCCTGAATAGGACATGAATACAGGCCACAGAAGGCGGTGAATATAGGCCTCAATAGGCCGTGAATACAGGCTACAGAAGGCCGTGAATACAGGCCTCAATAGGCCGTGAATACAGGCCACAGAAGGCCATGAATACAGGGCACATAAGACCATGAATACAGGCCTCAATAGGCCGTGAATACCGGGCACAGAAGGCCATGAATACAGGCCACAGAAGGCTGTGAATACAGGCCACAGAGGGCCGTAAATACAAGCCTCAATAGGCAGTGAATACAGGCCGCAATAGGACATAATACAGGACACAGAAGACCATGAATACAGGCCACAGAAGCCTGTGAAAACAGGCCACAGAAAGCCGTGAATACAGGCCTCAATAGGACATGAATACAGGCCACAGAAGGTCGTGAATACAGGCCACAGAAGGCTGTGAAAACAGGCCACAGAAGGCCATGAATACAGGCCTCAATATGCCCTGAATACAGGCCTTAATAGGCCATGAATACAGGCCTCAATAGGACATGAATACAGGCCACAGAAGGCCGTGAATAGAGGCCACAGAAGGTCGTGAAAACAGGCCACAATAGGCCGTGAATACAGGCCTCAATAGGACATGAATACAGGGCACAGAAGGCCGTGAATACAGGCACTATTGAGGCCTGTATTCACGGCCTATTGAGGCCTGTATTCACGGCCTTCTGTGGCTTGTATTCATGGCCTTCCTTGCCCTGTATTTATGGCCTAATGAGGCCTGTATTCACGGCCTTCTGTGGCCTCTATTCATGTCCTATTGAGGCCTGTATTCATGGCCTATTCAGGCCTGTATTCACAGCATATTCAGGCCTGTATTCACAGCCTATTCAGGCCTGTATTCATGTCCTATTCAGGCCTGTATTCATGACCTATTAAGGTCTGTATTCATGTCCTATTACGGCCTGTATTCATATCCTATTGAGTCCTGTATTCACAGACTATTGAGGCCTGTATTCATGTCCTATTGAGGCCTGTATTCACAGCCTTCTGAAGGCCGTGAATACAGGCCACAGAAGGCAGTGAATACAGACCACAGAAGGCCGTGAATACAGGCTGCAATAGGACATGAATACAGGCCACAGAAGGCCGTGAATACAGGCCACAATAGGCCGTGAATACAGGCCTCAATAGGCCGTAAATACAGGGCACAGAAAGCCATGAATACAGGCTACAGAAGGCTGTGAATACAGGCCACAGAAGGCCGTGAAAACAGGCCTCAATAGGACATGAATACACCCCACAGAAGGCCGTGAATACAGGCCACAGAAGGCCGTGAAAACAGGCCACAGAAGGCCATGAATACAGGCCTCAATAGGCCGTGAAAACAGGCCTCAATAGGACATGAATACAGGCCTCAATAGGCTGTGAATACAGGCCTCAATGGGACATGAATACAGGCCTCAATAAGACATGAATACAGGCCACAGAAGGCCGTGAATACAGGCTACAGAAGGCAGTGAAAACAGGCCTTAATAGGCCGTGAATACAGGCCTCAATAGGACATGAATACAGGCCACAGAAGGCCGTGAATAAAGGCCTCAATAGGACATGAATACAGGCCACAGAAGGCCGTGAATAAAGGCCTCAATAGGCCGTGAATACAGGCTGCAATAGGACATGAATACAGGCCACAGAAGGCCGTGAATACAGGCCACAGAAGGCTGTTAATACAGGGCACAGAAGACCGTGAATACAGGCCTCAATAGGCCGTGAATACAGGCCACAGAAGGCCGTGAATAAAGGCCTCAATAGGCCGTGAATAAAGTTTCAATATGCATGCATAATGATGCATTGTTACTCATCTCATATGTCAGTAGTCACACAGAGTTATGCGTTACAATACCCATGTACACGAACACTCTATGAGCATAGGTCTGTCAGTGTCTGTGGTCACACAAAGTGTCCCACAGTGGTTAATTTCACTATTTGTGTGAGGAATCACTCAGTGATTATGCACCAGTTAGTGTTTATATCATTAAGTGACCCATGGTGACTCATCTTACAATAGGGTTGAGATAGGTATTGGGTTTACATTGGTCACCCTTTTCCAATACTCATCCTGAGTGAATGGAAATCAGTACATCAGTGTCAATTTAGAGAGACTATGTTATAAATCATGTGTCAGCATGTTTTATGATCAAGATACATCAGCATGGGTGGGTATTCAATGTATCCAAATCTTTTCTACATACAATGACTCAGACTGATACAAATTTTGTGGATTGTCTATATAAAGGGTGCATGTCTACAGAGAACACAGATTAAGTACCTTTGAGTGGGGAGTGCACACAGCAACAGCTATGACTACCCACTAAATATTCACACAGAGGGTTGTCATACCAGGGTCTCTTATTGAGTCACTGCTGTGGTGGCTATTTAGCCAGCATGTAGTACGATCACCCAGTAATGTAGCCAGCTATTTAGTCACTATGGCCAAAGTCCTAAGATCACCTGGTAAGATTTGGCCCATCTCAAGTCATAGGGGCCTGAACCTGTCGTGGAACCTATTGAAACAAGGTCCAGATGAGCTCCGACCATTATACAAGTTTGGACAAATTACATTCAGTAATGACATGGAATGGTAAATACATAGATAGAACTAAACGACCGTGAAAACAGGCCACAATAGGCCGTGAATACAGGCCTCAATAGGACATGAATACAGGGCACAGAAGGCCGTGAATACAGGCACTATTGAGGCCTGTATTCACGGCCTATTGAGGCCTGTATTCACGGCCTTCTGTGGCTTGTATTCATGGCCTTCCTTGCCCTGTATTTATGGCCTAATGAGGCCTGTATTCACGGCCTTCTGTGGCCTCTATTCATGTCCTATTGAGGCCTGTATTCATGGCCTATTCAGGCCTGTATTCACAGCATATTCAGGCCTGTATTCACAGCCTATTCAGGCCTGTATTCATGTCCTATTCAGGCCTGTATTCATGACCTATTAAGGTCTGTATTCATGTCCTATTACGGCCTGTATTCATATCCTATTGAGTCCTGTATTCACAGACTATTGAGGCCTGTATTCATGTCCTATTGAGGCCTGTATTCACAGCCTTCTGAAGGCCGTGAATACAGGCCACAGAAGGCAGTGAATACAGACCACAGAAGGCCGTGAATACAGGCTGCAATAGGACATGAATACAGGCCACAGAAGGCCGTGAATACAGGCCACAATAGGCCGTGAATACAGGCCTCAATAGGCCGTAAATACAGGGCACAGAAAGCCATGAATACAGGCTACAGAAGGCTGTGAATACAGGCCACAGAAGGCCGTGAATACAGGCCTCAATAGGACATGAATACACCCCACAGAAGGCCGTGAATACAGGCCACAGAAGGCCGTGAAAACAGGCCACAGAAGGCCATGAATACAGGCCTCAATAGGCCGTGAAAACAGGCCTCAATAGGACATGAATACAGGCCTCAATAGGCTGTGAATACAGGCCTCAATGGGACATGAATACAGGCCTCAATAAGACATGAATACAGGCCACAGAAGGCCGTGAATACAGGCTACAGAAGGCAGTGAAAACAGGCCTTAATAGGCCGTGAATACAGGCCTCAATAGGACATGAATACAGGCCACAGAAGGCCGTGAATAAAGGCCTCAATAGGACATGAATACAGGCCACAGAAGGCCGTGAATAAAGGCCTCAATAGGCCGTGAATACAGGCTGCAATAGGACATGAATACAGGCCACAGAAGGCCGTGAATACAGGCCACAGAAGGCTGTTAATACAGGGCACAGAAGACCGTGAATACAGGCCTCAATAGGCCGTGAATACAGGCCACAGAAGGCCGTGAATAAAGGCCTCAATAGGCCGTGAATAAAGTTTCAATATGCATGCATAATGATGCATTGTTACTCATCTCATATGTCAGTAGTCACACAGAGTTATGCGTTACAATACCCATGTACACGAACACTCTATGAGCATAGGTCTGTCAGTGTCTGTGGTCACACAAAGTGTCCCACAGTGGTTAATTTCACTATTTGTGTGAGGAATCACTCAGTGATTATGCACCAGTTAGTGTTTATATCATTAAGTGACCCATGGTGACTCATCTTACAATAGGGTTGAGATAGGTATTGGGTTTACATTGGTCACCCTTTTCCAATACTCATCCTGAGTGAATGGAAATCAGTACATCAGTGTCAATTTAGAGAGACTATGTTATAAATCATGTGTCAGCATGTTTTATGATCAAGATACATCAGCATGGGTGGGTATTCAATGTATCCAAATCTTTTCTACATACAATGACTCAGACTGATACAAATTTTGTGGATTGTCTATATAAAGGGTGCATGTCTACAGAGAACACAGATTAAGTACCTTTGAGTGGGGAGTGCACACAGCAACAGCTATGACTACCCACTAAATATTCACACAGAGGGTTGTCATACCAGGGTCTCTTATTGAGTCACTGCTGTGGTGGCTATTTAGCCAGCATGTAGTACGATCACCCAGTAATGTAGCCAGCTATTTAGTCACTATGGCCAAAGTCCTAAGATCACCTGGTAAGATTTGGCCCATCTCAAGTCATAGGGGCCTGAACCTGTCGTGGAACCTATTGAAACAAGGTCCAGATGAGCTCCGACCATTATACAAGTTTGGACAAATTACATTCAGTAATGACATGGAATGGTAAATACATAGATAGAACTAAACGACCGTGAAAACAGGCCACAATAGGCCGTGAATACAGGCCTCAATAGGACATGAATACAGGGCACAGAAGGCCGTGAATACAGGCACTATTGAGGCCTGTATTCACGGCCTATTGAGGCCTGTATTCACGGCCTTCTGTGGCTTGTATTCATGGCCTTCCTTGCCCTGTATTTATGGCCTAATGAGGCCTGTATTCACGGCCTTCTGTGGCCTCTATTCATGTCCTATTGAGGCCTGTATTCATGGCCTATTCAGGCCTGTATTCACAGCATATTCAGGCCTGTATTCACAGCCTATTCAGGCCTGTATTCATGTCCTATTCAGGCCTGTATTCATGACCTATTAAGGTCTGTATTCATGTCCTATTACGGCCTGTATTCATATCCTATTGAGTCCTGTATTCACAGACTATTGAGGCCTGTATTCATGTCCTATTGAGGCCTGTATTCACAGCCTTCTGAAGGCCGTGAATACAGGCCACAGAAGGCAGTGAATACAGACCACAGAAGGCCGTGAATACAGGCTGCAATAGGACATGAATACAGGCCACAGAAGGCCGTGAATACAGGCCACAATAGGCCGTGAATACAGGCCTCAATAGGCCGTAAATACAGGGCACAGAAAGCCATGAATACAGGCTACAGAAGGCTGTGAATACAGGCCACAGAAGGCCGTGAATACAGGCCTCAATAGGACATGAATACACCCCACAGAAGGCCGTGAATACAGGCCACAGAAGGCCGTGAAAACAGGCCACAGAAGGCCATGAATACAGGCCTCAATAGGCCGTGAAAACAGGCCTCAATAGGACATGAATACAGGCCTCAATAGGCTGTGAATACAGGCCTCAATGGGACATGAATACAGGCCTCAATAAGACATGAATACAGGCCACAGAAGGCCGTGAATACAGGCTACAGAAGGCAGTGAAAACAGGCCTTAATAGGCCGTGAATACAGGCCTCAATAGGACATGAATACAGGCCACAGAAGGCCGTGAATAAAGGCCTCAATAGGACATGAATACAGGCCACAGAAGGCCGTGAATAAAGGCCTCAATAGGCCGTGAATACAGGCTGCAATAGGACATGAATACAGGCCACAGAAGGCCGTGAATACAGGCCACAGAAGGCTGTTAATACAGGGCACAGAAGACCGTGAATACAGGCCTCAATAGGCCGTGAATACAGGCCACAGAAGGCCGTGAATAAAGGCCTCAATAGGCCGTGAATAAAGTTTCAATATGCATGCATAATGATGCATTGTTACTCATCTCATATGTCAGTAGTCACACAGAGTTATGCGTTACAATACCCATGTACACGAACACTCTATGAGCATAGGTCTGTCAGTGTCTGTGGTCACACAAAGTGTCCCACAGTGGTTAATTTCACTATTTGTGTGAGGAATCACTCAGTGATTATGCACCAGTTAGTGTTTATATCATTAAGTGACCCATGGTGACTCATCTTACAATAGGGTTGAGATAGGTATTGGGTTTACATTGGTCACCCTTTTCCAATACTCATCCTGAGTGAATGGAAATCAGTACATCAGTGTCAATTTAGAGAGACTATGTTATAAATCATGTGTCAGCATGTTTTATGATCAAGATACATCAGCATGGGTGGGTATTCAATGTATCCAAATCTTTTCTACATACAATGACTCAGACTGATACAAATTTTGTGGATTGTCTATATAAAGGGTGCATGTCTACAGAGAACACAGATTAAGTACCTTTGAGTGGGGAGTGCACACAGCAACAGCTATGACTACCCACTAAATATTCACACAGAGGGTTGTCATACCAGGGTCTCTTATTGAGTCACTGCTGTGGTGGCTATTTAGCCAGCATGTAGTACGATCACCCAGTAATGTAGCCAGCTATTTAGTCACTATGGCCAAAGTCCTAAGATCACCTGGTAAGATTTGGCCCATCTCAAGTCATAGGGGCCTGAACCTGTCGTGGAACCTATTGAAACAAGGTCCAGATGAGCTCCGACCATTATACAAGTTTGGACAAATTACATTCAGTAATGACATGGAATGGTAAATACATAGATAGAACTAAACGACCGTGGTGTACGAGGTGGTCGATCCACCACGAGGGAGTTGTCTCCCCCGAGGGCGTTAGCCCGAGGGGGAGACAACTCCCGAGGGGTGGATCAGCCACCGAGGGCACCAGGGGAGTTTAGTTCTATATTTATTTTATGTTTTAAGAGTGTCTAATTAACTGAAAATTAGCAAAATCCGTTACCGTAATCCCCCGTACGAGCGGCGGTCCGCCATTTTGAATGTTTACATGCACCCAGAACGAGGCTGCAGTGGTGGATCTGCCGCTGTGGTGGATCGACACATGTTACGCCACTGGGGGTGTGGCGATCGACCGCGCAATGCTATCTCTACGGGAAGAAGTTATTCACATAAAATAAATGTAGGTTCTAAGTGGTAAAGTGGTGCTGTACAGCTGAAATGAAGGAGTGATGCAATATGTGGTACCATGGGTATTTATCCATATTCATCTCTGTAATGGTGAGAGATTTTGCTTATTACTTAGTAAAAATGGAAAGGAAACTGATGGATACATGCACTGTAGTGACCTGTTTCAGCACCAGGTTTCAAATTATACACCGGTCTCAAATAAATGCCAGAGTAAGGGGGTATCGAAACAAGTCTGGAAAAACCTGAAATCAGGATTAGAAAAATGGCTCAAATAAGGGGTAGCGGTGTAGGGATATTGAACTTAATAAGGGCTCAGGCGCTTAAAATGCTCTGCTTTAAAGGTCTCTGATGCAGGAGTGCATCATACCCATTGGTCATCATGATTGGCCAATGAAGTGCTGGCGAGACTGCTTAGCAGCACTTCATTTGAGCATCATGACGAACCTACGGTGTTGATACATATACTCCCGGAGGATCGGCATGATGCTCCAATGAAGTGCTGGTGAGTAGCCTTGCCAGCACTTCATTGTTGCATTGTGACAACCAATGGGCATGATGCATTAATACATCAGTGGCCTTTAAAGCGTTAAACAGGCCACAACGGTGCAACAGTAACTGATGGAGGGATAAGGTGAGGTGATATAAAAATGGCAGAAATGATCTGAATAGAAGCAGCCTTGTTTCAACTTTTTCCCCTTAATCATACGGACTTCTTTTTTTTTCTGAAAACTTACAAGTTTCTCTGTGTAGACACCCTCTCAGAGGGATAACACTAGATGACCTCATAATATCATTTTCAAAATAAATTAGAAATGCAAGCAAGTGTATAGCACTTACGTCATACTTAAGCAGGTACTCCAATGAAGCGGACCGACTAAAATTGGCCTGATATCTGCTCGTTTTTAACTAGACTTTAGAGAAATATTCCCCACAATTCTGGCAAAATTAAATTATATTTCATTTGACTGGAAAAGCATCCAGAAGTGAAAATCTTCGCTCCTGATTCAAAATTGGGAATAAATTGGCTTTGGGGGAGGACCCACTTCAGACAGACATGTGCAGGTTAGGCAATCATTACTTGAGACACCATCTGTAAACGTACATATTTTCGCACAGCTAAATTTTCGTGCAGAGGGCATAGAAATAATTTTTCGTCCAATCAAATTTTGCGCAGATACACGTTGGGTGGTACAGTCGGAGTTTGTGGGAAATTTCCGTGCACATCTTATTTTCATGCACTACATAGATGCAGAGAAGTAGCGAAAAAATATGTACTGCGTGAAAATTCACTTTCTCCTTAATTCTATCAATCTTGATATATTATTTTATTACTTCAGTCAGTTTGCTCTTTCGCAGGACAGAACACGCACGGATGACTTTAAAAGAGAGAAAAGGAGGAAAGCAGTTATTTTTTCTCTCTTTATTCTACGCCGCCCCCCTTCCTCCCTTAAAAAAAAACAACGAAAGAAACAACCGGCATGCTTTCATAAATGTGTGGGAAAATGGATTTTTATGTGCAACAGACATTCACAAAAAAGATCTGTCAACAATAGAGGGGTCGTTGTTTTTTTGTTGTTTTTTTTCACACCTTTTTATTCTGTTGTAATTTTTTTTTTTCTGTGCACCTCTATGGAGGGGGGGGGGTCGGGTTGATACATTTTCTCAATATACCGAAATAGTCCAGAACTCCCCTCCCCCCCCCTTTACTCACTAAACCAAAGGTCAAAGTGTCTGACTTCATAGATGTGTTAGCTTGTAACTGTCACAGGCCACAAAAAAAAAAAACAGTGGGAAAAGAAAAGAAATAAAAAGTAAGTGATTGAGACAATGCCCTATTCAACCAATGTAAACGTTTTAACTATGGGTAATTTAGAAACTGAAACGCCCTATTGTACTGAGATGTCAGTTTCCAAGCAGGTGTTTGAAGATACCAGTATACTAGTATAGATTGAAACTATCACCATTGGTCGCCTGCAGGGCGGCTTTCACGGTTCGTCCATGGACAAATATAACCGGAAAAACTTAGGGCTGCTTTGACACCTGTTTAACCCTTTGGTGCCCGGTAGTGGTTGAATATATCATGCCCTTTAGTTGATATGATGTCCTAGTTAATACGGCATGACTGCATCATGCCCACCCTCTCGATTAGATACAATGTTTGAGGGTTATTGATTCATTGGTGCATCATGTCGAACAACAGGCATGATACATTCATCTTTAATACTGCACCAGTACCCCTCTAGGGTGTAACCATGGGGCAGGTGCCAAGTAAGGGCGCCAAACAAGGTTCCCATGGCGTGCGTCAGCTGTCTCCATTGGATAAGAACAATAAGCAGTGAGCAGCTGATTTCTTAACAATCCCCAAACATATTTTTAGCGACGGGTACTAAGCACTAGCCTAGGACTCAGCCCCACAGGGCCAGACAGAATCGAAGCAGGTACATACCCTCTAGTGCACAGGTAATTGTTTGTTGTTGTTTTTTTGTCTGTGTTTTCCCCCTTTATGTATATTCTTGAATGAGAACACATTCGGAATTTCTAGGGCAAAGAAATACCAGAAATACCTAATTATTTGAATAGTCTCACCAAGCCGTCAATTTGAGTACATTTGGATCGTTGTAACCCTTCATAATTAAGGAGGTTAGAGGGAAGCCCACCCCCTCGATCTTTCAATTAGGCAAACCAAGCATCTCATTTTAACTCTATGGACAAACCAGATTTGGAATCACTTGAAAATGGTCAGAGTTAAACTATAATTAACTTTTTCCTAAACCCTCCATATGAGCCGACCCTTCCGCCCTTGAGGAAAATGCTATAAGCTGACTTGAGGTTCAGATCAACAAATCTGGTTTGCTTATGGACGACTGTGCAAGCATTCACACCTCAGTAGCTATTACTCCGTAGCTGACTGCTGTGTTTTACCTCAGTGTCACCAGGATGCTGTATTGTAGATGTGGGTGCTAGATATTACACCGGCCAAACTGCTGAACGACTGCCACCATTAATCTATTAATACTGCGTGTCCTATAGACGTGTACTCATGTCATTTCCGGGGACTTTCTTCCAGGGATGCGCGGACATTCAACAGTAGTCTACAGACGCAAGGTAGTTAAGAGGAGTACTTGTACGGGATGTCCGGATAACCCAAGGTGTACCCAAAATGGTTTCATATGAGGCCGATATATAATGTACGTAAGGCCTGATTCCATAAGATATAAGGAAAGTATCAGGCCTAATTGAGAGTTTAATGGTATATAAAGACAGTGTGCGTATTGTCTAATTGAAGGCGGTTTACACATTCTACAACAGACAAGAACTACTTCAATTGAATGATAAGGCCGAACACAATCGCTTGCTTTGGTTATAACGGCAATCCACTTATGGGCAACTTCCACATGGCCATTGTACTCTATACTTAAGGACTGCTTCCACCAGCTATATAAACGTTCTGATATCTACTTAAGGACTGCTTCCACCAGATATATGAACGTTCTGATATCTACTTAAGGACTGCTTCCATCAGATACATGAACGTACTGAAATCTACTTAAGGACTGCTTCCACCAGATACATGAACGTACTGATATCTACTTAAGGACTGCTTCCACCAGATACATGAACGTACTGATATCTACTTAAGGACTGCTTCCACCAGCTATATGAACGTACTGCAATCTACTTAAGGACTGCTTCCACCAGATATATGAACGTACTGATATCTACTTAAGGACTGCTTCCACCAGCTATATGAACGTACTGATATCTACTTAAGGACTGCTTCCACCAGATATATGAACGTTCTGATATCTACTTAAGGACTGCTTCCACCGGATACATGAACGTTCTGATATCTACTTAAGGACTGCTTCCACCAGATATGTGAATGTTCTGATATCTACTTAAGGACTGCTTCCACCAGATACATGAACGTACTGATATCTACTTAAGGACTGCTTCCACCAGATATATGAACGTTCTGATATCTACTTAAGGACTGCTTCCACCAGATATATGAACGTTCTGATATCTACTTAAGGACTGCTTCCACCACATATATGAATGTTCTGATATCTACTTAAGGACTGCTTCCACCAGATATATGAACGTTCTGATATCTACTTAAGGACTGCTTCCACCAGATATATGAATGTTCTGATATCTACTTAAGGACTGCTTCCACCAGATACATGAACGTACTGATATCTACTTAAGGACTGCTTCCACCAGATATATGAACGTTCTGATATCTACTTAAGGACTGCTTCCACCAGATATATGAATGTTCTGATATCTACTTAAGGACTGCTTCCACCAGATACATGAACGTACTGATATCTACTTAAGGACTGCTTCCACCAGATATATGAACGTTCTGATATCTACTTAAGGACTGCTTCCACCAGCTATATGAACGTACTGAAATCTACTTAAGGACTGCTTCCACCAGATATATGAACGTTCTGATATCTACATAAGGACTGCTTCCACCAGATACATGAACATTCTGATATCTACATAAGGACTGCTTCCACCAGATACATGAACGTTCTGATATCCACTTAAGGACTGCTTCCAAAGGCTTTATACGGACACACCTTTGTCTACTTAGGGGCTACCTCCAAGGACATATGGGCAGTTCACTCTCTACTTAAGGTTTGTTTCCACAGGATATTTACAGACATACCAAAGTTACCTGAATGACTGCTTTCAACAGAACTGTGCACATACCACAATACGCTTAAGGGCTACTTCCGGAGGATATAAGGGGACTCCAAAGTATTATTAAGGCCTGCTTCCACATGGTAAAGGATAATCCACTGTGTAATCTGATAGTTCTTGATCCTATAGGTTATATCTGTACGAACTTACCTTTCATAAACAAAGTCTCCTGTATCATTTTTTTTTTTGTTGTTGAAAAGGACAAAGCACTAACGTTAATATCAAACAAAATGGATGCCTTTGTAAACACATCAGATGACTGTGGCAGGGAAAACGCCACTTGCTCGGACAAACCGATTGACTACACCATGCTCTTCCTTATATGGACTATATTAGACAGAGTACTGGTTATTCTGACCAATGGTATCACCCTCCTGATATTGGTCAAGTATGCCATGCTTGAGACTGCAACCAATATCTTCATCTGCTTCCTTACTGTAGCTGATCTTAGCTCCGCTCTGTCACTTCCCTTCACCATAGCCACGGTATACTTACCATTGGGTACCTCCAGCTGGAACGCCAGCTGTTTTCTCCACGTCTCAATCTCATTAATTTCATACCTTGTGAATGGAGTCGCTCTCTCGACGATCGCGGTTGATCGCCTCATATATGTAGTTCATGGTTTGAAGTATCATCAATTGCTATCTGTGAAAAAGGCAAAATATGTAAGTTGTACACTATGGGCCTTGGTGATGTTGTATGGGCTGGTTTTTATTAGCATGGGGTATCAAGACGCATCAATGGGGGGCACCGGTATCTGGCCGTGCCGGTTTAATGCTGCCGTGGCACACATAAGTATTTTGACTACGATTCCACTTTTTCTCAATCTCATCATAATCATCGGCTGCTATGCCAAAATCGGGCATGTCGCTGTAAAACAGAGAAAGGCGATTGAAGCCATGAATCTCAAATTCCCGATGGCAAATCATGTGTCGGGTGAATATAAAATCACCAAAGTCATGCTGAGGGTACTGTTAGTGTACATCGTCTGTACTTTATGTCTCTTTGTCGTGCTCGGTCTGTTTTTTTTCGCTTCGGAGTCTGTTATAGAAACAGCTGGACATATTACTATTAAGCTGTGGAAAACAAACATGTGGTTTAATCCATTTATCTATGCTGCGAAAAGCGACAAGTTCAGAAAGCACCTTCGGCACCTTTTCAGAATGAAGCAAAAGCAGAATAATGATGGTAAGATCTAACCTCATGCCTTGTATACTTTGCTCGAAAGAATTATTAAAGTCCATACATTTGATACAAGCCAAGTCATATAGATCTTTTCAATCATGAGTTGGGGCTAAAAGATCATTTTAAACTCAGGGTGTTGCTTTTAGCCCAGTCACAATTGATTAAAAAGAAAGTTCAAATGAGACAACAAATCAAACATCTTGCTGAGGGATAAAGATGTTATGGTAAACCAGGGCAGATGGTGACACTGCTAGCACACAGCAAATATGGTGTCCATTATACAATAAGAGAACTTTGTTAGTAAACATACATTTTTATTGATGATGCACACTGAAAACCTGGAAGATCCGTAACTAGTCAGTGGTGACAACTTTAGATCCTTAGGACTTTAGGTCGTCAAACTAACAACCAAAGTCATCAGTATGATGACTCTGTATTGTCAGTATTGTTATTTTGACCACCTAAGGTAGTTGTTTTAGGTATTGTCAACCTGAGGACCTAAAGTCGTCACCACTGACTAGTTTCAGAGCTGCCAGGTTTTGAGTGCGGTGTAGAATATATGAATAGTACCTGTGAAACTATCAGGGGAAAAGACCCTTCATTAGTTCCTGTAAGGAGGTCCCTCTTCCCTTGCATGTATGCTATCTAGTTGAATATTTTCCTTAGGATGTGTGATTTACTTCAAACCTTGCAAAACATAATTTTTTCTTGTCATCTTTACTACAAAGAAATGTCGTCAAAACTACGACGGAATCCTAGTCCCAGAAGTTGTCAGAGAGCAGTCTTTATTTTCACAGAGATGTCTTTATTTTCACTGAGATTCCTTATACCATTGTACTGCCACCTGGGGCTTCTTGTAAAGCTACACTGAATCACTACAAGATAACATATCTGGTTCACTGTTCAGTTTTACAAGGATCCCTGGTAGATTCAACAGTTATTTTCTGGCAGTTTTATTACATTGATACACTTCGCAATAAGATTTAAAAAATGTAAAAGGATGTCTGTGTGTGATGGGCAGACGATAAAATGGCGTTTTACAACCATTATTCTTTTGATTAGTATCAGCACCACCTGTACATTACAGGTGGTTTTGTTAGCATTACACAGTATTTTAGATCTGTACAAAGTAACACACATCGATCATGTAGACTTTGCACACAGGTCCCAAATAATATATCAGTGACTAGTAGCTTTTCTACAGTTAGATTTTGGGACATATTTTACAAAACCGTTACAAACTGTTTTTAGACAGGGGCAGTTGATGGACCCATTTACGCAGGAGGTATCATGCATGATTGGCAAACACGGCGATCTGTATTTTCTCTATTTCTAATGTGTTTCTTAGAATAAAGACACCTTTTTTTTGTTTCTTCACTCTAATTTGTATGAATTCTGAGCTTTTATGTAGGTTATAGATGTGTCATTTACTTGTGTGTCCACTTTCTGATAATAAACTTGGCTGTATTCTAAGTGTATTACTTATTTGTTAGTTAACACAGAAGTGATATGAAAAGGGAATCATCAGTATCATTTTTTCCCGATAGTGCTTTGATGTTTTGTGGGCTAATGTTAGCATAATTAAGGGTGTAGGGCTTATTTTAATATCTCTGATGACAACCTAGCCTTCAAACCGTGATGATAGCCTCTAAGACTCTTAAATAGGGGCCTACAGAATGCTACAACTGCACATACAGCCTACAGCGTGTTGCTCCTATGGTAAAAAGAGCTGTCAGTAGGTACCCTCTTTTCAAAAGAAGTCACACTCTGCTTCACCATTCAACTTGCACTCACCACATTAGTCTGAAAAGTCACCTGCCTTGTTTAAAACAGAGAGAGCTGCACTATCAGGTACCTACTCATGTCACACACTCTATTACATATTGTACTGACTAACTTCACCCAACTAGGTACCTACTCAAATCCCCCCTTATTAGCACCATACTTGAATGACCACTTTTCAGCAACAAAAGGGACAAGTTAGAGCTACATGAAAAGAAAGGACTGGAAATGAGGGCAATTTTAGCCAGTTCTTCCTTTTACTATAGGAGCAACACCCTCCGGATCTCTTGTGCATGATTTTATAATGATTGATCTTAGAGAGGAATTTCTGGATATAGCATTGACCTCCAGTATGATTTCCAAATTGTCAATGAGATCTGGCATCAAAAGTTATGATAAAATAAGTCCCTGATGCAGTCAAAAATCGCAGGAAAATGGATTTTGCTGTCAAAATTGCCTGCAGGAGTTACCGGACTGCAGGACCAAATGTCTGTATGCAATCTTGGGACCTTGGGCTGTATTTTGGTGTTTTGGGTTTTTACAGCATAAAACAAAAGACATTATTTTTTAAGTTTTAGGGAGTTAAATAGCGAGGTAATTATTGTTTTTCGTTACTGTATCAACCTATAATAAGGACGCAGTTAGCTTAAAAAAATATGTTCATGGTTGTTCAGTGCCTAAGAGTTTAACTGCCACCAAAATCGTGAAAATGAGGGATTATCCTAGTATGTAAAAGGCTCAAAAAAGGGGGGGCATGTATTAGGGGGAAGTTTTCCGCTCACTACCACAGAAATGAAAAGAAATGTATTAGGGGGAAGGCACTTATTAGGTCAAATATGGTTTGCGTTTCCTGAAAAAAAAAATCTTGACGTATTCAGTCCCACAAAAATCAATTTGGGCCTGCAGGATGTTGAAATCTACAGGACCAAATGGCCTGCAAGGGGAGAAACCTTTTGTATAGACTGCCGATGAATCTACTCTCTTGACGTTGTCCCCACACATCATACAGACCCTATGACATTGGTTCAACATACTGTGACAATGCTTTGCCAGATCTTTATCAGCTCACCAGTACTGCATTTACTTCATAATTTTCAAGCAACCTTAACATTGAGGCACTGTGCGACTGTCAAATGATGTAGAGAAAATGTTTGTGATTCGGTCTTTATTTCAATATAATTGACGACCTGAAAATCCTACTTACATTTTGCCTGGAGAGGCATGCTGTTGTCAAAGTTGTTACCAGTTACTCTCTAAAGCACTGATTTCCATACAATCAGTGGAGCAAATTCTTGCTAATCCAACCGATTTTTTCTCTACTTTTGAAGTCTATACAAAACGTTTCTCCCCCCACAGGCCATGTGGTCCTGCAGGTTTATAGTTGTGCAGGCATAGATTAGTTTTGGCAGGACCGACTACCTTAAAATTTTCATGGTCAGGAAAGAAATAATGAAAGACGAGAATAAACTCTCCATTTCAATAATTAAGCTCTTCAAACCTTAAGAGACAGTAATGTCAATTTTGACGACAATAGCCAATGTCCGATAAATCTTTGTCATCGGATCAACTAAAATCACCTGACTGAAACCAGTGGTGCCAACACCTAAGAGCCCCCACTATACATACACCTAATCCTGTGTATAGAAATTTAGTAGATTTGGTGATACTTGATGATAGTAGGCCTAGAATCTATGTTGTCGTTAGGGCTCTTGAAACAAGCCTCGGAGGTGATTTCATATTATGCGGACTGCTACAATTAAGTAGAAAAAGAAAACATATAAGGAAGTCACCCTGTGCTCGGTGCCAGGATAAAGTGCCTGATGTTGGCACGCGCCAAGCTTTAGTCTTCGAGATCAGTACAAAATCTTCTAAAATGCTCCTCGTGTCTGGTAGAACATAAAAAATGCACCTCATTGGTTGTATACATATTGGGTTGATGTACTACTGGAGGGGATTTCCCGACAGTGCTCTATAGTTCTCTTGGGAAATGCCCTTCTATGAGGGTCAACATGATGCCTTAGGCAAAAAAAAATATGTGTTTTTCCAGTTACATTCCTCAAATGGTTAGATTGGGTGGGTTAGTCTTTCTTTTTCTTTCTTGACTTTGTGTAGAAATGTTGAATAGATATGCTATATATTTATGGTAAAACTATGAAAAGCAAGACAAAGGTGAAAAAAGTTATGCATGTTAAGGTATGGACTCGAGCGCAAAAGAAATATTGATGAAAAAATATAAGATTTCCAAAAGAATAAGAAAAAATAAAGAGAAAGTGAAAAATTTCCTAAAAATTTGCAAAAATTCAAAAAAAAAAGTTAGGGTCTGACCTGTTTTGCTAGGGTCGGTCGGGTAACTGGAAACAAAACATTTTCTTTTCTTTTGGCCTCGTTTAAATACTAGCAAGTTCACCTGTCGTTTCATTCTGCAAGAGCTGTTGGGAATACAACATCCCCCCACACAAACACACACACACACACACACACACACACACACTAATAGTGAGCCCTCTAACTTTCACACAGATTGATATGAATTGACTGTTCTAACTATATGAGCTTGGTACCACCCACGGCCTACCTCTATCTACTATTCCTTCTCATTACAATGACCAATTTGTCCTCTGGAGGTTGTAAATCATATAGATGGTGTGCATTCATGGTTGTTACAGTGATGCCAGGGTGAGTAATGAACACTGTTAATCCAATATGTGATATTAGAAGGTTTGCCCAATTTCATCATGTCAGCTAAATGCTGCATTTTTTAGCATTCACAGTCTGCATGTATTTAGCATTCACTCTTATTATGGAAAGCAATTTGTTCCCCCTTTATGGTGTTGGTTGCTGCTCATTTCTGATCCTTAACCCTTTAAAGGCCGCTGATGCCTTCATGCATCATGCCCATTGGTGGTCATGATGCACCAATGAAGTACTTGCGAGACTGTTTACACTTTATTGGAGCATTATGCTGACCCTACAGGGTTGATACATATACTCCTGGAGGGTCAGATTGATGCTCCAATGAACCACTTCATTGGTGCATCATGCTGACCAATGGGCATGATACACTCTATCAATAGCATGAAGTAAAATGTGGAACTGTTTGAGTGTTTAGACTTCATTGTAACCTTTACATGACAACTAACAAGAACTACCATAAACTCTATTTTAGATTTATAGCCCAGAATCTCCAGCTTACCACTTGTATCTTAATACAATATAGTTATAAGGAAAACAGTTTAATAAGGCCCCAGGTTCAACTTTAAAAATATTTTCCTCTCAAAGGCTACCCCTGTCTCATGACAGAGGTAAACCTTTGAGCAGGTAACCGATAACCCTTGCCCTTACCAGTGAAAAGCAGTCCTCATCTGTCCTCGGCTGGCTGACCTTTGCTTGGGACCTATGGAACATCATCCAAGATGCAGGAACAGGGCTTCCAGCACTGATTAAACACATATCTTTTTGTTGATGGCTTCACCTTATTGATATTCACTGGAAACCCTCCATGTCTTAATTCATCACCTTTTCTTATCAATTATCCATATGTCATGACTACTAAACGCTTAAAGTAATTTAAGTAGGCTTAAAGACCATTCATGGTCACCTAGGAAATATTGCTGCTGGTGTATTCACCTATGGATCATGCTAACGTTACAGCACTGATATTTTCTTAACAGATTATCACCATCTAGCTTCTTATTCACATTCAGTTACATACAAAACTTTTGCATTAGTACCAAAAAAAAAATGAACCATGGCCCATGCCCTTATTTTATTAATGTTTTCCCTGCAGATCATTTCTATCCTTTACATAATTATTCTCTGACATTATCATCTAATATACAATGTATCCATCAGACACCTTTCAATATTTACTAAAGAATTGTCCAGGCCCCAAGTCTTACAATCACCAAGATTTAACACACAGAGCACTACACATTGCATCAATGCTTTATCTTATCTGTACAGCAGATCTTTAACCACTCAGTGCCTACATATATTTACCATTCCTTCCCATTACTGAATGTCATTTGTTCCAACTTAAGTAGTCCTTGGAGCTCATCTGCAATATATGGAGAGCAGGATGGAGGATTCTATCAGTAGCATCATAAGTAGATCTATATAAGGGGAATTATGGGAGCAGCTCAACAAGGCTTTCCCATATGGTGAGCTGCTTAGGGATAGTGTCTAACATAAAGAGGGAACTCTCTAACCTGAAGATCTAGCTCTAGGTTTATGAACCAAAATTTTGTGTCATCATTTATTTAATTATTCGAAATTGCTCAAGAATAGAAAAAAATAATGTAATTTTCTTGGTCAATACCTCATCCCTTTCCTCTCTCTCTCTCTCTCTCTCTCTCTCTCTCTCTCTCTCTCTCTCTCTCTCTCTTTCTCTCTCTCTCACTCTCGCTCTCTCTCTCTTTCTCTCTCTCTGTCTCTATCTATTTCTCTCTCTCACTCTCTCTCTCTCAGGGCTGAATAAGCATAATTAATTGGCTCTTACGATAATGCAAGATTTTGTTCCATCTCTAAAAGTTTTCCGACATTGTCAGAAAGCTTTCCAAGATATAACAAACTCTTGCAATGTAGGGATTATACACAGGAGCCCCCTCCTGGCTCCTTCTAGGATTTAGTATACTATCTGTCATGTAAAGATGACAGGACTTCTTAAGGCTCCATGTCTATGATCCTGCAATTGGTGTACACTTGTAAATTCACTCTAAACTACCCTTGGGATGTTTTCTTTTTTGGCATTTTTCTGTTCCTTTTTTGTTGATGATATTCAGCTTTTGTCACTGTCTGGTACATTGTTTGCTGCTAAACAAGGTAATTGTACAAAGTATGTTATTGAATTCCTTTATCACTATCCTCCTAGCCTGGCATACTTTCTAACATAATGTTATATTTAAGGTAGAAGCATTTTCCTATTGTAGTTTCCAATACATTTTATGTTAATTTAATATGCCATCTTAAGATAATATAGCTGAAGATATCTGAGAGGTATCTGAGAGTAGCTGAGAAGGTAAAGGGTACATGAATGATACTTTACTAAAATACGGATCAAAAATGTTTGACATGCTCTGATCTGGTTGGATATCAGATGATCAAAACAGGCCATTTGCAGTGCCCTTACATAATCTGGGTACAGTTGTGATATGCCGCACCTCAGGGGATAAGCAGAACTTTGGGTATCTTAGAGCAAATTTAATGCATGGCAGACACTTGAGACAATTATTTTGGAGAATTACAACAATTTTGTGGAATTCTCCACTTCTTCATTCTGCTTCTTTCATTCAAAAGCTTCTCAAACTCTTCCAACTATTCCCTCTTTAACATTGACAGTTAGCATCTTCACTGAACTCCCACAAAGGACCAAACAACCAAAATCCATTTAATCTAAACAAATTGGATGCATCTTTAAGGAATTACTTGTGACATTTTTATTGAATGGTGGTCTTTTCATCTCTGAACAAACACAAATGGATTGACTTTGTGCCTTGGGAAAGTTTTAATCCCATTGCATTAAATAAGATTCAGGTGTTGTTTTGCCAACAGAGCCCACATAACTGAGCACCAATCAGTCCCATCACTATTTGTCAGGGTGACTGTTTGTGTTACATCCTCTCTCAAATCGCGCCTTGCAACCAAAGAAACCAGAACTATGTAGGTGTAGAGGTACACGTTATTAAACCATAGGAGTTGGGTACCGTCTGACGTGGCGGGTGAGTCGAGTCGTCGGACGTTCCTCAGGTTCCGTATAGGTGGAAGCACCGATCCGGGTCTGTGGGGACATCTGACGACGAACACCTGGGTCCGTATATAAAGCCCAGGGCTCAGCCGCTACGTCAGAGGCCCTTCTGGCCTCCACACCATGTAAACCATTGTCCGTTGGCATACACTTGGAATACTGTCTTACTCTTTCTTTCCGAACCGTAAGACCCGAACCCCCCAGGTCCGTAAGGCCACAAACCCTTACACTGGTGCCGTGACCAGTTAATTCTGGTGTATAGCCCGGACGTTATAACGTCCGAACGGCTAGTACATGGGTTAGACACCCTCAGGGAAGCTAACCCAGCAGGGCAATCACTTGCCCAAGAGAATGGAAATGGATCATTAATGCTCCAAGCCCATTCGGACTCGCAAGATGCGGAATCAGCATCTTGGAGAGATCCCGGACCCCACTATAATGATAGTGAGGAGAATCTGCCAGACTCTGTACGACGCGAACAGTCTATACAGAGACATAGTAACTTAATAGGCCAACAATCGCTTGTTGACGAATTAAGTGATTCGATGTTCGAAGTTGGCGGTAGTACTAACCCAGAACATCCGGCACCAATGCGAAAAAGGGTAACATTCGGAGAACTACCTTATAGATTACCCAGGCCCGAATTACCAATATTAGATTATAGCGCTATAGATGGCGACTTAACCTATGCGGTACCGGAAGGTGAGGAATTAAAACGACCGGATGTCCTGTTGTTGAATGAAACTTATGTAACTTTGAACGAGAATTTAAATACCTTGGTCAAAGCTAAGGATGAAGTATTCCATGAAAAACTTTAGATGGAAGAGGACCTAACTGGCATGCGAAAGGAATTCGAAGCCAGAAGGAGCGAGTATATGAAAGAACTCGAGAATGAAGAACTAAAACTTCATTCAATGAGAGAATCATTCAACAAAGAATATGATAATAGGCACATTCGTATCCAAACATACATAGATACGAACGACCAACTAAACCTTGATAAGGCAAAATTTGAATCCGAAATTCGCCATTATCAGGACGAGTTGGATAAATTGAAACTTCAGTGTAGTAAACAAGCTGAAGACAATGAAACCATCCGGGTAGGCATCATAGCTTACAACAAACAACTGGAGGAGGATAGACAGAAACTCACAAATGAGCTTCAGGAATTGCAGACTACTGCAATAACTCTAGATAAATATGTAGAAGCAGCCCAGTTAACTATAGGTAATATAGATCCAGCTGTGGTATCTACAATGTTGGGAAAGACATCTAAAGATGCAACCCCAATTAGATACAGCCCATTCGTTGATGATGGGGCTGACAAGAATGTAGTATCCGGAATCTACAAGAAACCGGATAATGCCGCAGTAAATGAAACCGCATCTAAACCAGTAATTCCAATGCTGGATACGATAGGTCCGGCACCACCCATACCAGATTTGAGTCACAAGATTAAAGCGACTCACGATGGTGCTACAGGGAATAATAATAATACACCCGTGGCACAACCAAGAGCACCCGGACCAATGAGGCATATGTTGACACCACCTTCATATTTCCCCCAACCCGGCCACAGTACACCAGCGGAACCAAGATTACCGAATCCACCCCCAGGTTCTGGTAATGGTCCTACTGATGGACGTTTTCCGAGACCAAACCCGTCACAAAACAATATTAATGGCGGTACGTATCAACCAAGAACATCTTCCTATGGATATAGAAATAATTATAATCCATCAGGAAGTGGTAATTATCAAAATGGTAATAGCTATAACCAGGGATGGAATCAAAATAATTCTTACCCTAGATATGCGTCTTCTGGAAACACCGGTTACAATGGCGGATGCCCTGGTGGTTCATCCGGAAGCTATAATAATAATGGTCCACCAGGAGGAAACCCTCCAGGCGGCCCAGGAGGATCCGGATCCGGAGGATCAGGATCAGGAGGAGATGGCAGGAAACCAAACAGGAGAACTTCTATGCCTGCAGGGATGCAAACCATCTTTGATAGGAGCCAATGTATCCAAAACCTTGGCATTGACTGCTACCGAAAGGGAGCGGACGGCATGGAAGTCATGAACTGGAGCATGCGAGAAGCAGATAGACTACGCGGATGTAATAATCCGGCACGTAGGCAGGCACGGATACCCCCTCCATATGATTCTAATGATCCATGGAAGGACAGGTATCAAGCTTTTGTCGACGAAGTCAATTGTAGTGGATGGACAAAAGAAGAAGCTCTGCCATATTTGATTTGTTGGTTAAATAAAGGCGGAAAAGTAGCTCTCAACCAATGGAGAGCAGCTTATGGAATATACTGTACCTATGATCAATTGGTCGAATGTGCCGCATACCTTTTCGGATCAATCGTTAGAGAAGATCCGTGGGTAAGCTTTAAGAAGAGAACACAAAAACCTAAAGAATCACACAAAGTCTTTGGTTTGGAGCTACAGGACTTGCTTTCGAAAGCACGTCCAAATTGGGCTCATGACGATGATTGTTATCTACAAGAATTGTTTATACAATTCTATAGTGGATTGCCAGATCCGGATCATAAGCAAGTGGTCTGGGACTCCTGGAAAGATGACACTTCCTTCAGTGATCTGTTCATAGCAATTGATGGACATGACATGAAGAAACGTTTGGTAGGTCTTGGACCTAGTCCAGTAAGAGCAGCTCCTTTCCAATACGGAGGTACACCTGCTCCGGTATATGATACTTCCCAATTAGCTCCGGTTGAATCGAATGAAGTTGATGAGGAAGATGAATATGTCTCCGATGAAAACGGAGAATATATTGGTTCAGTCCAGGTGGCTGGAAAGTATTACCGACAAAAGCGGTATAGGAAAGTACATTCGAGAGGGAGAGGAGGATCTGTTGCTGGTAAAACAGCTTCCGGATCAACTCAACATGGCAGTGTAGCCTCTACGGCAAACTCAACTGTAGCAGCCACTGTTGCTCCGACTAACATGATGGAAACATTACTAGCCGGATTAACAGAAGCTCTAAGGAGACCAAGAGTTGATAAATCTCAAAGGAGATGTTTCAGATGCCAGAAACTGGGGCATTTTGCTCCCGAATGTATGGCTGAGAAGCCTGTTCCGCGTAAACAGGAGGGTGTCTCTGGGATAAGTACAGAGGAAAACTAGAAAGGGATCTCCCGAGGGGCAAAGAAGGGGATCCCAGTGACAAATCTTGTCATAATATCACCATCCGTGACGATGGTTCGCATTTAGTAACAAGATCGCCTAACACCGAGGTGGTTGTAGACACCCGGAAGGTTAGGGAAGCTGATATAACAGGTGCCACGGGAGCACAGGGGAAACCCAATATCAGTAATGAGGCAGACGGCTATGAATTAGCCAAGGTCTGTGGTGCCCACCTGCCCCCGGGTCATCCTTGTCTGGAATTCCTGAAAAGATGTGGATCGACTCCTGGTGTGAAAAATGACGTTCCGATTGTCACGGACATACCCTCTGTTCTAAACGGAAGGCGGTGGTATGTTTGCCTCACTGTTAACGGAAGATCTGCCGAATTCCTTGTGGATACGGGAGCTAGCCACTCTTGTATCTCCAGGGGGTTCTACGATCTTATACCGGATGAACATGATACTCTCAAATCGGGAGGAAGTGCTCAGACGGCCGACGGCAGTACCTTGCAAACGTATGGTAGAACTTGTGTGAAACTACAGTTGGATGGTATACATGACTATGTCATGAGCACCACCGTTGCGGATATAGCAGATGAGGGGATACTTGGGTTGGATTTCGCATCCCTGTATGGTGCTGTGTTAGAACCTCAAACAGGAGTGTTGAGTGTGAGATACCCGTATCCCGTAAAGGTTAGATGTGTACTGAGACAAGTGAGCAGTATGGCTAGTGTGGCACACACTGTGCGAATCCCTCCGGGAGTAGCCTGTGATGTGCTTGTAAGAAGTGATCCTGCAATGCGTAATAAGCCTGCAGTGATAGAACCGGATGTAGTTACGTTATCAAGTATCGGATTAAATTCTGTAGACACGATAGTAGCGAATGCATCCTGGTCGGTAGTACCTGTCTCCAATACTGGAAACACTACTATCTACTTGAAAAAGGGACAAGTTTTTGGAAATGTGACCCTTTCGGAAACTGTAACGGATAGTAAGCTAAGCTTACAGAAGGTAACAGGGGATGATGAAATTTCGGAAGACTTACTTAAGTTGTATGAAGAAACTTCATTAGAAGATCCGGAACACCGGAAAGAGTTCTATGATATGCTCTGTCAGTATCATACTGCCTTTGCCAAACCTGGTGAAAAACTAGGTACGACAAATAAAGTATTACATAAAATAGATACTGGAGATGCCGAACCCTTTAAGATACCGTATAGACGGTTACCTTTAGCAAAAAAGAGAGTAGCTGAAGATGAAATAAACAAGATGTTGGAACAGGATGTAATAATCCCTTCCAATAGTCCATGGAGTAGTCCTGTGTGTATGGTAACAAAGAAAGACGGTACTATCCGTTTCTGCATAGACTACAGGAAGTTGAATGGAATAACGAAAAAGAATTCGTATCCATTACCGAGAATAGATGAAACCATTGACTCCTTAGGAGGAAACAGCTGGTTTTGTACCCTAGACTTGCAATCAGGCTACTGGCAAGTGGGAATGAACCCTTCAGATATGGAGAAAACTGCATTTTCGAGTCATATTGGATTATTCCAATATAATGTAATGCCGTTTGGACTGTGCAATGCACCTGCAACATTTGAAGCAATGATGGAAACAATTCTAAGTGATTTATTGTGGAAAAGATGTCTTGTATATCTAGACGATGTCATTGTCTTCGGAAAAACATTCGAAGAGTGTTCTAATAACCTGAAAATGGTACTAGAACGTATTATTTCTAATGGTCTCAAATTGAAACCTAAGAAATGCCACATGTTTAGAAAGTCCATAAATTATTTGGGCCGCATCATCAGTGATGAAGGAATAAAGGCTGATCCGGAAAAAATCGAATCAGTTACGAATTGGAATAGACCTAAAACACCCAAGGAAGTGAGGTCCTTTTTAGGATTCTGTTCCTATTACAGGGAATTTATTCCGAATTATTCTAGAGTCAGTTACCCATTACAAGCAATAGCTAACTGGACTCCAGGAAGTACCAAGGAAAAATTTCCTTGGACGCATGAACAGGAAACCGCTTTTCAAAAGCTAAAAGACCTGTTCACGAGTACTCCCGTATTGCAATATCCGAATGAAACGGATCATTTCATACTGGATACTGATGCTAGTAATGATAGCATTGGTGCAGCTCTCTCGCAAGTCCAAAATGGGAGAGAAGTACCGATTGCCTTTGCCAGCAACACACTGAGCAAGACTCAGCGCAATTACTGCACAACCAAAAGAGAGTTGTTAGCAGTAGTCGTATATACCAAGAAGTTCAAACATTTTCTATGGGGAACGAACTTTACTTTACGTACGGATCATTCCTCTTTAAGGTGGCTACTGAACTTCCGAGATGCTGAAGGAATGTTAGGCCGATGGCTAGCCCATTTATCCGAATATGGGCTTGAACATCAACAGATTCAGCATAGACCCGGAGTTAAGCATTTAAATGCTGATGCTTTGTCTCGAATACCAATCCGGAAATGTGATAATCCGGATTGTACTGATTGTGGAGCTCATAGGGCAGTGTTAGCAGGGATTCGAAGACCATTCGTACCCCTAGTTGCCAGTTTACTGGATTGGTCTATGGATCACATACGACATTTCCAGGAAGCTGACTCGATAACTGCGCAGCTACTGCAATTAGTACCAAAGGGTATACGTCCAGTTAGACCAGAGGTCTCTCTGGAAAATCGAGAAATGAGAAGGTTTCTTGCTCAATGGACCGAGCTTGAAGTCCGGAAAGGCGTGTTATACCGTTGGAAGCCATGTAATAATGGTGAGAGAATCATGCAAGTGGTGATACCACATGCTATGAGACATGACATTATGTACTTCTGTCATGGGCATCGGACCAGTGGTCATTTCGGAAGGAAACGCTCGCTAGCACGACTTTCCAAGAAATACTATTGGCCTGGCATGACACGGGACTTGCAAAGATGGGTAACCACCTGTCCGGATTGTTGTAAAAACAAACCCGGACCCGGGATGGGCAAACTTCCCCTATCCCAAGAACTTTTTGGAGTTAGATTCGCAAGAATCGGGGTAGATATTATTAGTGGATTTAATACAACCGCTAATGATAATACCTGTATGATGGTAGTGTGTGATTATTATACGAAATACACTAAAGTATTTCCACTACCGGACCACAAAGCAATTACTTGTGCCGAAGCCTTTGTAAAAGGTTGGGTACTAAGTTTCGGTGTACCATTAATGTTACACAGTGACCAAGGCAGAGAATTCGAATCAAATCTCTGGCAGGGTATGTGCGAATACTTAGCTATTTGCAAGACTAGAACCAACCCGTATAGGCCACAAAGCGACGGATTGGTGGAAAGGTTCAATAGAACCCTCATCCAAGTTCTAAAGTCACTCGTTAATGAACATATGGATGACTGGGATGAGCAATGTCATTTCGTGACACATGCTTATAACAGTACGGTACATTCAAGTACAAATTGTTCTCCGAACCTTTTAGTATTTGGAGAGGATTTGATAATGCCTGCTGACCTAGTTTTTGGAGTCGTAGGGATGGACCCTGAACTACCTTGCCATGTAGTTTTTGTGGAATGTTTAAGAGACAGATTTAGAAAAGCATATGAGTCTGTCCGAATTGATTTGGAGAAAAGTGCCAAATGGCAGAAAGTAGGATACGATACCGATTTAAAGCATCGGAAATTCCAATCCGGAGACAGAGTTCTCAGATTACATGAACCGCTTAGACACATAAAATTAGCGTCTAATTGGGACGGTCCCTTTACTATAACACAAGTTATCAGTGATTGTACCGTAATTATTAAATCTGACCTTGGTCGACTTTATAAGTCAAATGTGGCTAGATTAAGGAAATGGTCTGGGAGGGAGACCTCCACAGAAATGTATGGTGAAGGTTCCGGAAAGATCCTGAACCAGAATCGCATAATAGACCAGGTAAAGAACACTACAGTGAAGCGCGGTCGTGGTAGACCCAAGAAGTGTTCCGAATCAGTGACACCCACGCCAACACCGATTAAGCGTGGGGGAGTTAAAAAAGTCTCGGCAGGTGAAGACAAAAAGAGGAGGAAAGGTGTTTCTAAGGCTAAGAAGCACCTAGAGAAAGCTCTTCAGACTGTCAGGTCCGATAAAGAACTATCCGAGAAGGGGAGATACGTTCGCCGCAGCCCCCCAATTGCCCAGAGGACTGCAGTGACCTAACCTGTATACACAACGAGTGTAATGTTTACATTTAGAGGAACGGATGACAACTGACCCTAAAGGCTTATTTGTCGCCGCCGCATGATGTACCAATGGGTAGTGGACGGATAATCCGGTGGATTTGCTTAAGCTTTCCATAATCTCCACTTAAATCCCCAGACGAGTCATCGGTGTGAGCGATAATTACCTAAAAACAATCAGTTTGTTGATGTACCGCCTGTAGCACGTGCGTTTCCGCAGGACGTCACAGTGTCCAGTCTTGGCTGACCTCTCGTGACCCCGCGTACCGCGGGGAAATGACGTCACGAATGCTGGCCTGTCGCCATATTGTTTTTCGGTAACGTTCAAGACGGTCGAGCTCGCTCCCTTCTTGGATTTTACCGGCTAGCAAACCCCTCGCTGCTCCTCCAGAGTCTGTCTCCTGGTAGACAGACTCCGTTTGTGTCGGCCCCGGCGCCGTAAAAGCCGGAAAAAGGAGTAGTTTACTCCCGTGGGCGATTCCCCAGTCATGGCTGAGGAATCCGTAGCTGCAGCCAAGCTATCCGGTGACCCGGATAAGCTGACTCCGTCCGCAGAAGCTTTTCCGGAAGCTTTGTCGCCTGTTACACAGGAAGAGAGCGAGATGATGGACGTGGAGGAATCCACGGATCGCTCGTTCGAGGAGAAACTGGCTTCATTTTCACTAAATGAGCCAGAGAAGATGCTATCTCCACTTCCACCAGAGGAATCCGGAGCGACTGCGAGTGCTGAACCCGCAGCGACAGAGTCCGAGACCACACAAGTCGACGGCTCGAAGGACCAGTGGAAGCCAGCAGTGGCTGACCCGTTCCCAGTAGAATACGATGGTCGCTACCTGTATGTCCACCCGGAACTACAGGCACAAGTGACCTACGCAGACGGGACACCAGTCAGGTTGGACCCGAAAGTTAGGGTAGCTGTCGAGGGCGTTATGGTTCCCGATCAGCTGACCAGGACGCCTCCCGAGTGGCTTCGAGACTGGCCGTGGTTCCAATGGGGACTTATGGTAGACGCTGACTTCCGCGAGACAGTGTATGAAGCCAACCGAGCCTTCGAGCTCGGTACGTACCCTAAGCCGGACATGTCCCTGTGGAACATCAAGGCAAAGAACATCAACTGGGTAGGCTGCGTCTCGGATTCCGAGGGGCAGACTTACCCACGCCCTTGTGCTACCCGGCCCCAGTACCGGACCACAAAGGAGTACCGGGAGGCCGCTGCTAACTTCGAGCAGTGGGATGAAGGTATTTATATTACCGAGCAAGAATTAGTGGACGTCCAGAACGGTTCACTAATTGGTATGGACCGAGGTGCAGCCATTCGGACGGTTCTCGTCCGCCGAATGACTGCCGAACGGCTCAGGAAGAGGCTAAGAGGGCCGCGGAAGCACCCGCACCTCCTATCCCTGACCTGAAACTCTCTACCAGAAGTTCAGCCAGTGCTACACCAGCCACCGGCAGCACTACCACCCAGGTAGGAGCCTCGACCTCCAGCACATCCGGAACCCAGGAACCGGAGGAAGACTGGAAGGTCAGCAAGAACCGAAGGTCCGCTGCTCGGAAACTTAAGAATCTCCCGGATTCTGCAAAGGCCGAGCCGAAACCCAGCACTTCAACCACCGGCAGTACTGCCATGGAGGTTGAATCGTCTGACGAGGAGTCTGTGCACGAGTCCTCGGTTGAGTATGATGAGAAGGCCACTCCATCAACTCAAACCGAGGCCGAACGCTGGGCTAACGCCAAATCCGGATTCAAAACCCGGATTCCGACGTGTTTCTCCGATTGTGCGTACGGAGTTAAGAAGGACGGCTCTACCCTCTATGCCTGTCCAGACTCAATCAATAAGAACGATGAGTCGGATGATGAAGATTGGATGCGTCTTTCGGACGAGGACCCCAATCCGAGCAAAGCCTATCGAAAGATGTGGCTTATGCTAAACCACACCGAAGGGTATTACACTTATACCCAGAGGAGGAAGCTGCGTTGGGCTTTAGAGAAGTGGTACGGCGACGATCAAAAGTCCTGTCCCTTCTCTATCTGCCAGGATGCGAGTGATGTCTCGATCCGGACCTGGAGTACTCCAGCCCGGTTTCAACGACATCTGGTAGAGGCCCACTTCCACCATCACCCGGTTTACATTTGTGATCCGAATTATGGTAAGAAGGGCAAGAAGTGTACTACGAAGGTGCAATACAACCGACGTAGTGATCTGGCTAGACACCAGAAGAAATGCCACGCAGAAGGTTTGGACGGGGCACGGAAGCGCATCATGGAGCTTCATCAGGAACTCATGAAGGAGTTCGACAGTCTGAGCGAGGATGCTTGGTCTAAGATCCGACCAGGGGACCAAGTCCTCTGCGAAGTTCCGAAGACCAAGGATTCGAAACTCAGAGCAAAGATAGTCCTGACTCCTGGAAAGGGTAAACTGGACATGCACGAGTCTCTCTGGCAGAAATGCGAGGAATCCGGAAAGGATGCAAAGAGAGCTCGTGAAAGGAGCAGGAGAGATCAGAACCGTTTCGGCAACGGTAATGGTCAGAGCACGACTAAACCGAAAGTCAGAGCAGAGGACCGTTCCAGGTCCCCTCTGGCTAGGCACCCCGCAGAGCAGGCTCAGGGCACTCCGGTGTTCAAGAAGCCCGAACCTGCCGGATACGCTGGAGCCGTATCTAAACCTGGGAAAGTGAGTTCTCGAAACTTTCCGTCCTTAAACCAGGGACCTGGACCTGAGAGCCAGACCTTGGTGGTAGGAAAGGATGGTCGCCTTATGCCAAAGAAGACCACCGCATCTGCTGCCGCCGGATCTGCATCCGCTCCAGCCGCCCCACCAGTTACCTTTACCCAGGAGCAGTTAAACATGTACCTGCAAATGGGACTGAAGCAGAATGCACCACCTGCCTACTGTGTACCAACGGCAGGTGTGTCCGGAAGCCCTAAACCCGGAAGTGGTCCACAGGCCGCCTCGACTCCTCCCAAGGCTGTCGCTGCACCTGCGAAACCAAAAGACGCTATTACCATTAAAACCGGTAATGCGGAAGTTTGGTTCGAGAAGTCTCGCCAGGGGGAGGCAGATGTCCAAAAGGCCATCTACACCCACTGGGAGAAGTGTGTTCGCGAAAAAGCGACCGAGTTTCATCAGGGTCTCCTAAATGACATCCTGATGTGCTTGAAGCAGGTGGGCGACGCCGAAAAGCAACGCCTCGAGACCCTCATCCGGGACGATGTGAAGGCCCAGGAGGAGGCTGCCGCAGCTGCCCAAGAAAAGGCAGCTATGGATGTACACGTGTTGGAGAAGCGTGTAAAAGAGGAGATCACTCGGAACACCAATCTGAACACTAAGTTCATGAGGGTGTTCGGAGTCGACTTGGACGAGTGGGACGGCACTCCCGAGTCGGCTTTAGCTCTTCTTAAGAAGAAGCATGCTAAGAAATCCGTTTAAGCATGCTAGGGTTATTTCTTCTATAATTTTTTTTTAATGACCAGATATAGTCTTTGCGGAACCCTATAGGTCTGCGAATGTTTTATTCACTAGTGTATGAACACCTATGGTATGTGTTCCGGGTTCCTCTTATGACCAGTCTATTGTATAATTCAGGTTGTATAACTTTATTGCACCCTGAATAGTCTATTCGGATTTATAACTTCATCCATGAACAATCCGATAGTAGACTTGCTGCTGTGAGACGTATCCGGATGCCAGTTCCAGACTCCTGCTGTTACCCGTGCTAACCACTTACTAGGATGGACTTTACGATTTACCTCTACAACTCATCTGTACTCCCGAATGGACTTATATCAAATACTACTATTACTTCCGGATCAACCTATATCGGACTATTATTTACTTATGTCAACTAAGCTTAAAAAGGATTACGTTCTCTACATAAGTTGACACATCCGGACTATTATTCTACAAATCTACACCATTCGGATATACTACAAACTTTAGCACTACTAGAGGATTGTGGGTAGCTGCCCCAAAATCAACTACCGTGTTCACTCTATATAAGGAAACTATAAACTTTAGCACGTCCATCCCGTGGTTAGCTGACCACACCTACCTACTAGTACCCGGAGGATACAGCAGAAGACTTCAGCAGCATTTATAATTCCTGTATATTGTATATAATGTCATATTTCTATTTTTCTACAATTTTATATGTATGTGCATATCAACTAGATACATATTATGATACGGGTACATAGACATTTTCTTGAAACGGATCTCTGATTATTATTGGCATTCATATTATAAGATCCGTTAAACCTCACCAGAAAACACATATTATTGTCCTGCGAGACAAATTGTATAATAAGTATATTGATCTGGTGCTATAAAGGTTATTAGGTACACGGTGATAATATATCATTATTATATTCATTACCACACCGTGAATTTTTTTTATTTTTTTTCAAGTGTATGGTATAAATAACCCTATTCGTACTACTCACGGAATCTTTAACGGATTCGTATGTTAATAATATACGACATGTCATTATATAGTGATGTTACTATAACAGTCTTTTTTAAGACTACATATTCAAATGTGGTGTTAATAACTACAAACACACATACGGATGTTATTATGTGATATATTTTATTATCGACAGTTCCGTTACACATAACTGTCATCATCACATGTATACGATTCATATTACTTGTCTTATTAGTTATACCGTAAATATAATATAATATTATGTGGTATAATAATTTAATAGACAGTTCCGTTTCACATAACTGTCTCTTGTTCAAGTAATTCGTATAATATTTCAACATCCTAATCGTTATTTGTAACTTCATTTCACTATCGAATATATATATGACATTCGGTTCATACTTAATTTGGTGTTAATGTTATACCTATGGTTGTACCTCTATTACTAAAGGTTTAGACATGTAGAAATGTTATCCTAGTAATATTATATGTATAACACCCTCCTAAATGTCTGGGGGAGTGGTGTAGAGGTACACGTTATTAAACCATAGGAGTTGGGTACCGTCTGACGTGGCGGGTGAGTCGAGTCGTCGGACGTTCCTCAGGTTCCGGATAGGTGGCAGCACCGATCCGGGTCTGTGGGGACATCTGACGACGAACACCTGGGTCCGTATATAAAGCCCAGGGCTCAGCCACTACGTCAGAGGCCCTTCTGGCCTCCACACCATGTAAACCATTGTCTTTTAATATTAGCTGCCTCTTTGATATCATCCGGCAGCCGTGAGTGTGCGTTAAGTAATAAACCTAACCGTTGGCATACACTTGGAATACTGTCTTACTCTTTCTTTCCGAACCGTAAGACCCGAACCCCCCAGGTCCGTAAGGCCACAAACCCTTACATATATTTAACCTATTCATTCATTCTTAATCTATATTATAGGATGATCAACACAACTTTAACAACTGAAATCAGTTTTGTTGGTGGCAATTCTAATTTTTTCAAGAATCAAAGATCACAATGTTTCACTTATATACAATATAGGCTTCATCAGGTGATTCATTCATTCATACTGCAATTCAGAAGGGAAATTATAAACATTCTAAATGATTCAACTAATAATGGTTCAAAAGTAGGATACCCATGAAAAATACACTATTATCATTAACATTGACCATGCCTTATCTCTCACTGTTCAGCAAATGGATGAAGATAAACCAACTGGGAAACACATGTTGCATCAATACTTAATATCATTTCTGAATGCAATTTGCTCCTACTTCAACAATGGTGGGTGATCATCCATAGAAGGCATGGTGCAGGAGTCAGTAGAACAATGAGTAGATCTGTCTGAGCTGAGTGACTCATGCAAGCAGCTCAAGAAGCATTTCCCATAGAGTGAGCTGCTAGGGGATATAGTGTTTATATAAAGGGTCTGGCATAAGTAGTGCCTTCCTTACCTACATGTCTGCCTATGGCTGTTGAGAAAGCAGCATTCTTTTTTATCATTCTTTGTATTTTCTCTTTGACTGTATAAAGGGTACCACAATGACAATGTTAAACGATGTTCAAGGGCTGAAGACAAATATGTCTTATCAATCAATCTCTCTTCAGAGCATTAACTGGTATTGATTCCTAGTATTCGATTCTCTTTCGCTGCCTCCTGTCATGACTTGAACAGAAAATAGATTTATTTCTCATCTCTGAAAGAACATAGTTGAAAATTGATTAAATCTCAAATCTTTCTGACAAATGACAAAACCTTGCAGGCTTCTTAATGACGGTGGCAAGATTATTTCAGCCTCTATGGTCAACAATCCTGAGAGCAGTCTTATATAGAGAGCAATCATCCTGAAGAATGTTAGATTAAAGAACAAATTGACCGCCACTTTACTATCAGTAATATGATATCTCCTTTTGCCAGATCAAAGAAGGGAATCTTAAATCTTTCAAAAAAAAAAAGATTTCTCATAAAGAAGGGAACAGAAACAAAGACACACGCTAATTGTTGCATGAAAGCTTTTGTGAGAGGAAAGAGGTTTTAAGAACCTCTATCCTCTCCTATACTGTTCAAACAACATAAGACCATTACCTAGTCAGACACAAGGACATCTTACCCGTGTTACAAAAATCATCTCCTGATACAGGAGGTGCAAGTTATAGAAAAATATCTAGAAATACACTAATGCCAGCTCTTTTAGATAGAGACTTCTCTTTCAATCCTTTTATAACATATCATTAGGTATAAATCTTTTACTTTGAATAGAATATTTACACTCAAAATCAATTTGACTTAGGGAACAATATAAACCATGCAAGATGTAAATATTTGTATACAGGTGCAACAAAAGCTAAGGGAGGTCACCTTTTGTGCAAATTTCAATAATTTTTTGCAATATTCACCAGTAATGCATGCATCTGTCCATCCCCATTCTGTGAACACACTCTTCAAATCTCACCAAAACGGCTGCAATAAATCCCAAATCCAATACATTGACAGTTTGCATTTCCACTGAACCATTACAAATGAAACTCATTGGGTTTCTTCATACAAATGAATTCCTTTAACCTGAACAAATTAGAGCATCTTTAAGAAATTCCTTGCATCTTTTCCATTGTAAGTTAGCTTTGCAGTCCCTGAACAAAGACAGATGGATTGACTTGGTGGTGTTGAGAAACTGTTATCTGAAGACATTTAATAAAGGTAATGTTTTGCCAATGACTCCAGCTGTCCAATAAACCAGCCCCTACATACCGAACTTAATACCCAGCAAATTGTCATGAATCCTCGTCAACCTGTGTGAAGTGGCTCACACATGTCGCTAGATGGAACACGACGTCGTTATAGCACAAGATCACCAGGAATAGCAATTGCTATGCCACGTGAGTCTAACACACAGTGGCGAAAGATGACGGAATGAGTTATCACTCCAAAAGGAGTCACCATTGATGACCAATCATGGCGACAGATGACGACAATTTGCTGGGTAATATCTAAATGTGTATAACGCTCACGATCTCAGACATTCTATGAGACTCTCCCTTCTTATCATAGCAATTGTATAAGTATTCTTCATTTATATATTGTGTCTTTTCAGGTCAGAATTGTCCTTTGGATATATATATATATCAATCATGTAGCGTCATTATCTGCTTTATTCCTTGTATTCTATATACCGTAATATCTCATTTAGACCAGGGTGTCCACTATCTAAATGTGTCCCAGCCTGAGCCTTGAAGTTTAACATTGATGTGTCGTTGATAAGAAAGATTCTGGCAGGGAGCAGACCAACATAAGTTTTGTTTGCATACCACATCAAATCCTTTACAAGCAGAGCTCTAATATGCTATTGTAATGTAGAAACAGAGTGCCTTCAGAGAGCACCCACAAGTGGAGATGTTAGAGGATAGCGTGAGTAGCAGAGATTGTGATGTCTGGAGATGCTGTATGGTGATCAATAACTAGACACTAGTGGTCAATAAGTCTATATAAGGCTACTGCGGATAGCGCACTCTGGTAGAAGGTGTAGTATGACAGTTGCCTGTGGGATAGATATGTGCTGCTACAAAAAAAAAACACATAAAAAATACTACAAAAGAAAAAGAGCAACAGAATCAATGATACCTTTGAGGCTTCTTAGGAGAATGATAAATATACCAGAAAGAAACCCTTTAAGTGCCACTGATCCATTAGTGCATCATGCTAATTGGTCGTCATGATGCACCAATGAAGATATCAGCATCAAAGCTGTAACCCTAATGCAACATAAGAAAATCAAAGTCCCTATAATTTGCAAGTTAATTTGAAATGATAATGTACCTCTCCCTGTTGATGAGGGAAATTTCCTAGACTATCCCAACGACAAGAGGGAACTCTCAGTCTTCCTAATGGAACATGTTCTGAGAAGAGCAGATCATAAATTGGTTGTAATAAGTGGAGGATTTAGTTACAACGACAATTCCACTCGACACTTCTCACTTGAGAGGGGACACACATGTAGTTTAACGTGCACTGCACTGCTCCTCAGACACCATAGTAGTGCAAGCCAGAGCCACAGACATACCGGTCCTTCTACTTGCACACTTTGAGAGTGCATGATGTTTTCAGGAACATGCCCAATGGGTCTCATTCATCAAATCCTGAGTTTATGCACTGACAGGGTCAGACTCAACATCCTTTATTGCTCAGCATTCCAAGCAGACAAGATATGATGCGTTCCTCAAGCATCATGATCTGCCAGATGACATTGGAAAGGACAAGGCTCATCTCACTTAGGATGTATTGAAATCAGCAGAAAAGTTTGTTTGCCACATCTATAGGGTACCGCATGCAAAATCAGCGGATGATGCAAGGGCCATCCTGTTTGGACAGTGCAAGAGGACAGACGCTCTTCCTTCAACCTCAGATGCACTGAATTTACTTTTAATGTGTGTGCATCACCAGAGTCTCATTTGGAATCTAGCTCATATCCCCAAACTCAACATCCCCTATACTACAGATATGGGATGGAAAATGGAAGACAATTTGTTGGTACCAGTGTTGATGATTAAGGAAGCCATTGCAGAGGCATGCTTGTCTTTAGTAGCTTGCCAGTGGCTGTAGGAATGCTAGCTTCTCTTGCACTTGCTGTGGCAAAGTGCACCGTGTAAAAGACTAATAGGAACATTTTGATGGGTTCATTCATGGAGAATTTTATGAAAAAACGAACTGCAAAGGTAAAATGCAACACCCTTTTACTGCTGCCGCTTTTTGATTAAGATGCATATAGCACAGGTGGCATGGACAGCGTGTAATATGTAAACAGGGTGTAAAACTGCTAATTTAAATATGATGATATGGGAGCTTAATGATGTGATGGTGTTGTGGTATAAGGTCAATAATGAGTGAGCCGGGAAGCAGGTGGTAAAACCCATCACTTTTTAACGCTTGTAGTTTGGTAAAAAATTTCATCGTCTCTCTCTCTCTTTCTTTCTCTGTCTCTTTTTATTGTTCCTGGTCGAAAAGGTGTCAATGCCACACCAGGGGTGCAGTTTGCAAACAGGATGAAAACTAACTACTAGTTTTCAACATGTTTTTTGATAACCTTACCATAACCATAGCGTGCACCATAACATAACATTGCAAAGAGGTTGCACCATAACATGACATTGCCTGCTTAGGTGCATGCCTGCTTTAACTACCCTTCATGTTAGTTAAATATAAAAGCAAAAGAAACGTTTATTATACAAGCACGGACCAGTGTGCAGTGGTTGTTATTGTTGTTGTTGTGAGGTTATGGTTGGACTAGAGGTAAGGATGAAATCCACACTTGATCCTGGAGGACAGCTGCCAATGGCAGTGGTACAGCATGCAATCAGGGTGGGTGTAGACTACTAGTTCTCAATGTGCTAATGGAAACATCTTTAAAAAAAAAAAAAAAACAGTGAGAAAAAAAAATGTAAATTTAACCTGCGGAAAAGTGCTTTACACTGACTTGGAAAATAATCAATTGTTTAAAAAGTGAGCCATGGAGCATGTGGAAAGCATTTAGAACCCTACGAGATATTTAAAAAAAAAACTCTGTGGGTAAACTTTTTTTTTTCCAAACAAAAAAAAAATCAAAAAAACTTATTTTTTGTTATATTGCCTTTTTTTTTTTTTTACCTTTTTACCAACAGGTAAAAACCAGACTTTTTTGGTCTTTTTTCTATAGTTAGGGGTAAAATGGTTAACAGGATAAGCTGTGACAAATTTGCAACCTTCAGCGGATATTTTGAGTTACCACGCTCACTATATGACAACAGCCTAGTGAGGAATGGCCAGTTTCAGTTCTGAACACGCTTTTGTTAACGATTCTGTTTGGGACAAGTGGGGATTATGTAATTTTTCACCCTTTGGACTTTTTTTTAGAAACAAAGTTTTCTGCCTTTCGCATGTGAAAGAAATTGAAAATGCGCAGGGTATGGCGTGAAGTCTCATAATGTGCATTACAACATTATGAGTGACCTCAATCCCTGCTACCTGCCAAAAAGGAGTGTTTACCATTCTTTATCAAAGGTCTGAAATAAAAACCTCTGTTCTCTTTTGTGAGAAGTGGATAAGCTCAGAGGTAGTTAAGCAGGAGTCATGATTAGCTGGGCAGCTATTGTCTAATGTGAGAGAACCTTGTACCATCAATTGTCACAGTGGCAACTCGGTGGTCAGTTTGACAGAGAGTGGGGGTGGGTAATGAACCCACTTGGGAAAAGGGGGAGGTGGGAAAAAGTTGCTGCACGCACTGCACACAGTGGCAACTTGGTGGCCAGTGTAACATAAACAAAAACAGGGTTGCATATACAGGCTCATTAGGCTGCTGGTGGAGGGAGGGAGGGAGGGAGGGATGGAGGGAGGGAGGGAGGGAAGGAGGGAGGCAGGAGGGAGGGAGGGAGGGAGGGAGGGAGGGAGGGAGGGAGGGAGGGAGGGAGGGAGGGAGGGAGGGAGGGAGGGAGGGAGGGAGGGAGGGAGGGAGGGAGGGAGGGAGGGAGGGGAAAAAGTAAAGGTTCATAAGAAGTGGTGAGTGGCTCACTGTCTGTCACACATGTGCTTTTACCACCGACATCTCCACAGTTATGTCGAGCAGTGAAAACGATAAGTAAAAGGGTACCACCCCTTAAACCAGAGCACTCTTTCACAGAGGGATTTCTCTCCACACCTTGTTATAATATAACAGTGGACGATTTGATAAAATTCCAAAGGTGAAAAGCTTAATGCACAACTTTCACAGTGAATGGGACAGTGGGGAAAATGCCAAGTCTAATTTTGACAATAACGTGAGTTTCTTCAGTGCTTCAAGTACACTAAAGCCCTCACAGACCTAACTGGAGTTGTGACAACAGCGCCGCCGCAGGCAGCGTCTCCTTCATTGTAGACACCATCACCTGGAGACAATGTGTGCAACAGACACACTTCGACCAAAGAGGAGGCGGTGGAGGAACAGGGTGAGGGATCGGTTTTGAACCATTGGAAAAAAGAAAAAGCAAAGAACACCAGCAAAAGCAGCAGCAGCAGCAAAACCAGCAGCAGCAGAAACACCACTAAGGCCACCAACAAGGCTGCTACACCTTTGGTCTGTATTTCAAAATGGGAGCATCAAATTAATTTCCAAAAGACGGGCCATGGAGGAAGTAAACGGTCAAAATATTGGGTATCCCACTCCTATTTAATTTTTTTTTTCCCCAATGGTGACGAAAACCCACACGCATAGAGGTGTACAAGAAACCCAATGTGAAAGGTCTGACCATTCGCTCCTACAAAGGTGAACCCTTTGAAAGGTGTATTAATCTTTCACCTCCTCAGGTCAGAGAATTCATCAGCAAATGTCCAGCTCTCCTAAAGCACTACGTAATATTTTACTCCAAGCCTGCCAGGGAACGACATCCGTTCCTTATCTCATAGAGGAATTGGACAGTGATTTGGACGATGTGCCTGCTTCATTCCCTGTTTCGGTACTGGTAAACCTTTAAAGGGTGGATGTAATATCCACATTGACACTCTGTCCTACATAAATGAAATGAAGCATTCTGTGGATTCTGCCACGAACCTTCCCAACTGCCGCTCACATTACTGTGGCCACACCGTTACAACTCAAGTGGTGAAAACTCTTCAAAAATGTGTGGGACCACTTCTGGAACAAGGCTACAAGAGTTTCTACCAGTGAAAAAAATAGGGTCAGTAGTCAACATCTCCTCTCGTGTCAAATTGTAGCGTGGTATATTATGCACCAGTTCGCCAACTGGTGCTGATGTGTCACACAATCATCAAAGCATTATAGTGCATCATCTTAATGCATAGAAACAATAGTATAGTATGCGCGATGAAAAATAACAAAATTTACTTTTTTGTGTCTAGGTGTGTAATGTGGCGTTTACCTCTTCTGACCACCACCGCGTGAATGACCGACTGACCGTGCTAGCACTATTTACATATGGAATGGTAGGGACTCTTTAGGGGAGTGTGGTGCTTGTATCCACCCCTCCACCATACAGTGTGTGCCCTGATCAGGGGAGGCCACTCCCCTGTAGGGGCTGTGAGTTTGCCACCCTAGTCTCTCCCTGTTGTATAACAGGGGCCCATTTTTCCACAAAGTTACTGGTTGAGTCTTAAGGTCTATACAGGGTTCAGAAGAAATCATTATTTTAATCTCCCGTATTCCTAGGTCTTGCTGGACCTACTCAATTCACCCTATCGGTTTATCATCAGGTGGAATTGACAGAGGTAATTTTTCAGCCATTTTTTAATGACTAAAACATGATTTGGTGAAACTTAATTTTTCAAAATGTAGGGTAGCTCCCCTATTTTTCGTATTATGTACCTAAGTTCATTTGGGTGAGGCTCCGTACAAGTCGGGGGTCATTTCTTAGTAGTGTACTGCTAATTACCACTGGTTCGATGGGTTTTGTTAAGGTGGCATTTAGTGGGTGATTAGCCGTATTTGCCGTCCTTTGTATTCATGCCTTGTGGGCATTTGGTACAAAGTTTCTGTATCCACTTGCATTCTATGAGTGCGAGGAGTCTCATCCACTCTTGACTTTTAGGATGTCTACTCGCAAAGCCTACAATATAGAACTTCGTATCTGTTGATTGTCATGGTCCTTCTGATTGAAATGCCATGCTATGCCTGTTTTACCTGTTTGGATGTCTATGGCTCCTATGTGTTCCCCTATACGTTTTTTTGTGGGGTGTTCTGTTTTTCTCGCATATTGTTGGCAACATCTCGTGCACTCCAGACAGTATATGACATTTGAGCTCATTCAGGTGACGTTGGTCTTAGTGTTGTGTTTTGTCCTGGTCGTTTTCGATGTAATCTGGCCATTTATGTCAATTTTCTGACATTTTTCACAGTTGATCATTTCACATCTGTTTTATTTTGTTTACACTTTTTCCATTTGGTTCTGTCTGGGGGCTCCTCATCGTCGGATATTGGGTACCTAGTGGCTGCCCTCACTAGGTTGTCTTTGAGGTTCTTCGGGCATCTTTTCCCTTTAACTAGCCTGAGATGGTTTTAGACTCTTCTAAGGTATCCCAGTTTTTTCCCACTATCTCGTCAATCATGTTGTTACCTGGTCTGTACATACGTAATTGGATTCAGATTTCTCATCATTTTTGAGTTTGGGCTGTAGAAGTGCGTTCCTATCCATTTTGAGTACCTGCTTGGAGACCTCCTCCAGGACAATTTGGGTACCCTTTCTCCTCAAACTCTTTCATTTTCCTGGTACTATGGTATAGGTAGTCTTCTACCTTATGGCAGATGCATCTTAATCTCAACATCTGGTAATCTCCTCTTGGTCGAGGGAGCATGTGCCTATGTATGGTGGAGGTAATTATTCACATCAGTTGGCTTCCTGTAGAGGACAGTGTACAGTTGCCTTGTGTCTTTGTCAATTTTGACCTTTGTGTCCAGGAAGTTTACCTCCATGGTTGAACTTTCTAATGTGAATTTGATGCTGTTATGCATTGAGCTCAGATGTTCTACCAATTTGTTTAGTTCATCTGGTTCCTCTATCCAGACAAAAAATATGTCATCGATAAATCTCAGCCAGGTGGCTGTTTTTTTGTCATAGGAGTTCAGGATTGACTCCTCTTTTTTCTTCATGAAGAGGTTGGCATACGATGGGGCAAGCCTAGTCCCCATTGCTGTCCCTCTGATTTGCATGTAGTGTCTCCCATTGAACTGGATGTGGTTTGTGTTCAGCACCATATCTAGAAGTTCTACGAGGCTCTCATTTGTGGGTATGAGTCTTTTATCTCTATTTTCCCTGAGTTTTTCCTCGATTACTCTTGTCCCCTTCCCATTGGGGATATTGGTACAGAGTGCTGTGACATCTAATGTCCCCAGAATTGCCCCCTCTGGAAGGGGGTCCATATCCTCTATTTTAAGGATGAAGTCTGTGGTGTCTTTAATATAAGACCTGATTTCCGGGACCATCGGTTTGAGAAAGGTGTCCACAAATGCTGACACCTTTTCTGTCGGGCATCCACAGGCCAAAACTACAGGTCTGCCGGGTGGTGGTATGACCCCCTTATGGATCTTGGGAAGGAAGTATATATGAGGGGTTCGGGGGTTTAGATTTCTCAAGGTGCCTGCCATTTTGTTAGAGATTTCACCCTGGTTCACCATTTCAGTGATCTTGTTGTCTATCATTTCAGCATACTTGTATACTGGTTTGTGATCCAAGCTACGGTATGTGGTTTGGTCACTTAATTGACATAAGCCTTCATTCACATAATCCCTAGTGTTTTGTATCACCACAGCTCCTCCTTTGTCAGCAGGTTTTATGGTGATTTCTCGGTTCTTAGATAGGTCTCTGAGAGCCGAGTGTTCAGATTTAGTGAGATTTTTTCTCGCTGGTTTCTGTTTCAGCATGTGGGCTGTGAGCCATCCTGAGTTTGGAGCCATGCTCAGAATGAGGTTTGGGTCCTAGTAGGGTTTGCCTAAACTACCCTTGCCCTTATCTTTGGGTTTATCGGCCCACATTTGTGTCAATTTTCTCTGTTTTTTTTTTTATTGTTCTTCAAGATTTGACCACTTTCATTTTCATTGTCATCTTTATGGAAGAAGACTTTAGTAAGTAAGGTGTTATGAAATTTGTCCAGTTCCATTCTTATGTCACCATCTGTGGCAAAAGTCTGGGATGGGCAAAAGCTCAAACCTTTATCTAATAGGCTAATTTCAGCCTCTGTGAGGATTTTCAAAGATAGATTTACTATGTCGCTAGATGATGTGGAAGAAGACACAACTTCAGAGTACTTTTCAAATTTTATTTTTGAGTTCTCATCCTTGTTGTTACAAGCAAAGGTGGAATGTTTGATATCAATATCCCTTGGTACATCGAGATTTTCATTTTGATTCATGACCTCTTTGCCCTGTGACCTTGTGTCAGGCGAGGGTCCCTTGGGTTGGGTTGGTAGGGTGGTTTTGACTCACCCCTTCCTCCCCTTCCCCTGCCGGGACACCCCCTCTGACTTCGGCCTCTTTGACCTCCCCTCTGCCCCTCCCCTGTGGAGGGGCATTGGGAAAATCCTGTGCTGCCCTTTTTCTGAGCTTTGGCCTATGCCTCTGCTTTGGCAGTTGCAGCTTTCTGCTTATTGAGATTTTTGATGGCATCCACTGGATTGATAAGCATATCGTCAGATGGGTACCTTTCATCCATCTTGTCAATTCACTTAATCAATGCAGCGAGTTCATCAGTGTGTTCAATATCTATGACATTTTCAATATGTTTTGCCAGAATTCTCCTTTTCTCTTTAGCTACATCTTTGCCATCGATATCAGTGGTAGTACCTTTAACCATGCGTATAGCATGTTTATGGCCAGAGAGATACTCTTTCTGTAGAGATTTGAGGGTGTCTACTGCTATGGTATTCATTTTATTAGCCATTTCTTTTTTCAGCTCAGCTACTTTAGCTCTAACATCCTTACGTTTTGAGAACCATAGAGGGGGTCATCTAAACCTACAGTCCATGGGTCATAATGTTCATCTACACACTTCTGGTTCTTCGCGCTCCTCCAGAAGTTCCATGTCGACGGGACGAAGATCACATCTTTTTTCTGTAGATTAGAAAAAGTATGACTGTTATCTCTACCATTTTTGGATTTTTTTTTTTCACTAACATTGGTATTATGATGATATTTCTTTACAGTATTTGGTCTTTGGTTTTTGCCAGCATCCATTTTACTGTGTTCGAATCCATGAATGGAGTTAATTGTCCCTACTGGATGACTTCCATTGGTCTCCCTATTGGGACTTTCAGTGGGTTTGGTGTTGTACCGGTTTTGCATACCACTATCATTTCCACCATTTTGTGTTGAGGTAGTGGGCTCTTCCACTTCCAACAGACTACTCTCTGACATGAGGCGCTTCTCAGTGTCAGGTTTAGTTTGGTTACTGGACTCTAGGTCCTGTAACAGACACAGTTCAATAATACCTTTTTTGTGTCTGAAAATAGAAAAAAACCTCTTCTTACATGGAAACCTATCACAACATTATACTAGTTACACACTAAGCAGCGTGTGAAATTTTGCAGCATACCTTCAGAAACTAGAAATATACCTCAAAGTGGGTGTATTATGTCATTCTAAAAGTGCTAAAACCATATGTTGCACCTGTCTACAATGCACCTTGGAACTTCAGCTTTAGACTTGGTTGGGGTAAAAAGTCATTTTTCATTCAAAGTAAATTTCAAGGAAGGCTACCTTTCAGGACTTTTAGCTTTGGTGAAAAACAACTCTGACTACTCTCTGGCTCAGGCATTGTTTGAACATGCCATTGCAAACATAGGTAGAATCAGTAGCACATGTTATTTTAATACCTGGAAAGAAAACCTTGTCTGTAAAATAAAAAGAAAAGTGAAAAAACTGGTTTGTGTTGTGTTGTGTTATTTACACATTTCATTTCTTGTCATAACAGTTAAATTGCATCGATATGCATCAATATGGGAAAAATAAGACTTGTAATGTCCTAACCACAAGAATCAGTAGCAGAAGTTATTGTAATACCTGGAAAGAAAGCTTAGAATCAATGCATGGGACAAGAGCTAAATCACTAACTGCAAACACCTCTTTCTGTCGCATATGTACAAAACCTTCTAATGGTAAAAGTTCTTTCGTATGTCGAGGTTGTCTGTAAAATAAAAAGAAAAGTGAAAAAAACTGCATTGTGTTGTGTTATTTACACATTTCATTTCTTGTCGTAATGGTTAAATTGCATCGATATGCATCAATATGGGAAAAATAAGACATGTCATGTCCTAACCACAAGGGGACTCCACTAAACCCAGCTATAAGTAGTTCAAGTAGTTCCAATAATATCCACTAGGTGTCAGGCTTAAAACGTCACTAATTTTTTTAACCACAAGGGAGCTCAACTAAACCCAGCTATTAGCAGTTCCATTAATATCCACTAGGTGTTGCCACTAATTTTTTTAACCAGAAGAGGTATCCACTAAAACCAGCAATAAACTGTTCCAATAATATCCGCTAGGTGTTTTCATGACAACACAGTTTGTTTATTTTTAGTGGTTGCTATGGCAACCACCTCTTAGCCGATCAGAGATCAAGAAACGAGGTAGCATGTCCATATATGGGCATGGGGGGTGGCTTCCAGTCAAATGCTGCCTTCTGATTGGCGAAGAGGTTCAGGTCAAATGTCACTTCCAGTTCGTAAGTAGCTCAAACGGATTTCAATAGCTGTAGCTATGCGCTGAGTTTACCCCTATAGACTACTTCTGCTAAACTGATTGACTCATGGAAGCAGCTCAAGAGGCATTCCCCATATAGTAAGCTGCTCAGGAATAGTTAGCCTATTTCTGGGTTAGTAGTTCACTGATAATTTTTTACTTCTTCAGCCCACAGTACCTTTGGGGTACCAGATAAAGCAAAATTTCTAGGCTGTGAAGCAGAAGGGACAGTGCCAGCAAACTCGACCTGGTGAGTTCACAATTCAGCTAACATGTTTTCAGAGTTATGAAGTATACCTGCTTGAATAATTTCATATGATTCACATTGACGTTTTCTTTTGTTGATATTTTTTTTAAACGTTTTATAGCCTCAAAGTTCAGAAATGGAAAAAAAGAAGATGAACATGAGGTTCAAGCATTTCCCACATAGATATGACTGTCTCCTACTCATATTTGAGACCTCTGCTGGCTTCCTGATGGAGATGGCAAGAAAAATTAAGGCCCTATGTTCAACACATCTGAGAGCAGATGTATAGATTAACCATTAGTGAGAACCTGAGCTGAAAGGACAAATTAAACAAACCTTTACTATCAGTAATATGGTAGTTCCTTCTCCAGATCAGACATCAAAGGCCATCTTACCCCTTTCACTAGCAACACGAATCTGCCCATAATTTGTGGGGAATTATTACGCTATAGTAGCGGCCGGGTGTCTAGTTGGCTATCTCCCTTAATAATCCATTAATCCTAACAGAATGAATAGTTCCTGGTAGGCAAATAGTACCCCTATCCACACAATGCAACATTAATATCTGTGTTGAGTCTAAACATCTATTTAGAGGGTGTAAAGTCGATGCTGTTTTCAGCAGCCAAGCCACTCCACTTATGCATGGCATGGACCGGAGTCAGCTGACCCCCCATGTATTCAGTGGTGATTAGCAGCCTCATGATGAGGTCAGAGCTATCTGGAACAGCTTTAGTGCCATTAAGGACACATGTAGCTACACACAGGTGTGAGAACTGGACTTGTGTGACTATCAAAAGTATTTTGACTACATTAGAAAAAATAAGGCTTAAAAAGGTACTCTGTAGTGATCACTTTTTGTCATCTTATGGATGGTCCCGTGGGGGGAGTACCCCATGATCTTTAAGGTGATCACATGTGATCACACTGGGTGATCACTACAGAGTACCTGTCTGAACTGTTTAAAGAGGGGTTTGTGAATGATTACGTTGTCATTAATTAAGATTTTTGCATAATTATCCTCTTCCCTCTCCACAACCAAGCATCCATTGAGGGCACTTACAGCTGACTTATGATGCCTTGGTGAGGCATACATGTAGTTGTTTGTATAAGGAATATTAGCCATTCCCCATGGTTATAATTATGGTTTGAGTGACAAAACAGGTGTCAATGATTTAACATGATTTCGTCTTTGATAATTTTGACCAAATGACTTTTTTGATCAATTATCATTCCCATGTGATGAAATGTTTCACATCATTCATCTTATAGACACTGATGATCAAGAGTATTGTAGATAAGAAAATCCGTAGCTCACATAGTGAGCATTGTATATCCTATTGTTGTATACTAGGGCCCCCTGGTGGTAGAAAAATATCATCAAAGTGATGACCTTGGCTGATCATCATGATTACCTCAGGTCACCAATAGGGAAAGAGGAACTTAACTTGCAGCAGAGACATAAATATTTATTTATACCAGCTCAGTTCTCATATCTACCTATGCACAAGACAAGGTAGAGCTAGGATTTGTGACATATCCACATATAGAACCATTAATTCACACTTCTACATATGCATATCATAGGGCCTATCTGAGAGTTCCTATGGTGAGTCTACCTGGACTGAGGTAGTATGATGTCACAACTGGCTGCACTCTGTAGGCCTACTGAGCTCCATGTGAGCTCCTGGCACCGTTTTCAATTTTCTCAGCTAATACTTAATATTTTTGAAAAATTTGAAAAAAAAGGATATATTTTTCCCACGCCATGTACGCATTACCACAGCCAAGAAATTTGCAGTGTATGTTGCCTCTAGTTTATCATTCTTATTGCTACTTTCACAAACACGAATTTACCATAACGATCGGAGCTACTATAAGTAGAGACTCCTCGTTCAATTCTTTCATACCATATTGATCATTTTAGTATGAAAGCAAAGCAGAAAATCAAGGAGGTAAAGGAGTAAGGTCAGGTATTTTTGTGATATTCAGCAATATTGTATACACCTGGTGTTCCCAATTTTACAACCATACCCTCTATTCCCCGAAACTGTTCAAACAACATACACCATGGCCTAGTTAGACACAAGGGTATCTAACCCATTTTACGAAAGTCATCTCCTGATACAAGAGGTGCAAGTTATAGACTAAAAGAAAAGAATACACTAATGGGAGCTCTTGTAGATAGAAACTCCTCTCTCTATCCTATTATATCAATTGTTAGGTATGAATCTTTTATTTTGGAGAAAATATGAACAGTTAAAATCAATTTGACATAGTGAACAATGTATATGGATACAGCTGCAACACAAAGTAAATGAATCTATTCATCCCCTTCCTATGAACACACTCTTCAATCCTCACCAAAGCTACTGCAACAAAACCTCCAATTCATTACTTTGACAGTTTGACAGTTTGCATTTCGACTGAATGTTTTCTAATGAAACTCATTGGTTTCTTCATACAAATGAAATCCTTCAACAAATTGGATGCATTTTTAAGAAATTACTTGCATCTTTGCCATTGTGATTTGCCTTTCAGTCTCTGAACAAACACAAACTGATTAACTAGGTTTTCTTGAAAGACTTTGTCAGGTGAATGTTGGTGGGATATCATAGGCCAGACTCTTGCCGTTACCAATATTCCAGGGAATAGCCTAAAACCAATACTGGATGATAAAAGGGATTGTGGGAAATGATGAATATTGAGCTTGCAGGTACATACATTGATCTTTTACATCAATGACAGACTGATTAGCAAACTCTGTCAAAATCTTGAGATGTCTCCAAAATAAATGATAATAACCCTTTAAAGTCCTGTTGAGTTGGTATGAATATGGCAATGATGGGATCCATGGTAATCAATTGGACTGATTGGGTCTGATCTGAAAGAACTCCATCATTATCTAGACTCACATATGAAGGAATAAGATGGTTGAAAGAGATGTCTGTATGAAGAGATTACTTTGGCAGTAGATGGTATGTGGTCAATTTAAGAACTGGCCTGTTTATTCCAAAGATCTGTGTGTGTCTAATGCTGATAGCAAGCAGGGATATAGCTGGATCAGAAATTGCAACAGGGGAGTCACATAATATTGGTAGTACCTAAAAACTATCAACTGAAGAGACTCTTCTAATTTGGAAGTGTGTAAAATCATGAGTTAAAACATATAAAGATAAATAATGGATCTAGACCCCTGTCACAATGGATGACCAAAGTATTTTCAAATATCCTAAAGTCATATTTGGTGCATCTTACCTACCATCTGTTAAAAAGGACTGACTGACATCTTCAAACCTCTTGATGACCGTTTTGTTTACTGTCCATCAACCAGAAAACGTTTTTGTTACTGATAACAGTTTCCCTAAAAGGTAGTGAGTGTTGCTTCTGCTGAAATCACAATTTGGAACGCAGGTTCAAGACTGAAGTAGCATGTTTGTGTTAATTCATTTTGAGTGCCATTATCAATTTAACAGCAGGTTTTGTTTAAAATGCTGCCAATGTGACTAGTGTGTGAAATGTGGGGGTGGTTTTACTGAACATTCAGAATAATGCTACAAGTAATTAACTGATTGGTGACACCATGTACATTACACTTTCCTGTAGATTGTGTAAAAGGATTGAAAACCAAAAAAGATTTTGTGCTCGAAAATGTTGCGTTTTTGCCACTAGGACCAGATGAGACGCTTATAAAATCCCATTATGATGCATCAATACAAGACCACTACGAATGTGGCATATCGTCAACATCAGTCATGTACATGTATACATGTTCTTAAGGCCAGGAAAAATAAAAGGTCTGTTTTCAGGAACACAGCTCAAAGCGCCAGATCAATAGGTCGAATTCCTTTTAAAAATTCTTTTTTTACATTTATATAGGAAATATTAGGGCACATACCAATGGATGTATCAGATTCTTTGATTTCATCGTAAAATAATGAGAGGAAAATGAAAACTGTGAGAGAGGGAAGAACACGAAAAGGATACAGGAAAAATCCTCAAAAAGTAATGAAAATTCTTTTTTTCATCTAGCCTTATGTTTCATTTTTGTTTCTCGTTGTTTTCTAAGTACATTAAAGAACTTATAGTAATCCTGCTACCATGTTCTGCCAGGTTTTTCAAAATATCTCCTGCCAAGCCGTCTGTAGTTCTCTCCGCATCCATCAAACAACTAGGGGAGACTAGTCATTTGTCCGGCCAAGTCTTTGACAGTTCAAACCAACTGTTTCAGCTCCAGGGGAAATAGCCTTCATTAGCCCTTTAGCTGAATTCACCATTTATGATGTTATGATAAAATAATATGCAGCCCTGTTGAAATCTTATCCAGTACCTCACTTATGCTTGGCTTAATCATGATGAAATAACAACATACTGATGGACCTTTCTGGCAACAGGCCCATATCTACAGAACCATTCAATAATGGTTATTTGAATCTGAAGCCTTTTAGACAAGATGAAAAAATTATGGTTAAACGGGATGTCCCTGTCTATCTGTATTTGAGTCTTCTATCTCTGTCCTATAAAAATAGCAAAATCAAATAAGGCCCCATGTTCAGCATCCACACTGTAAAAATAATAACTGTTGAATCTACCAGGGATGATTGTAAAATTGAACAGAGAACCACCATGATTATACAGCAGGGAACCAGTGTAGTTTTTACAAGAAGACCCAGGGGGCAGTATGGTCATACAAGGCATCTCTGTGAAAATAAAAAAAAATCTCTGGCAACTTTGGGACAAAGATTCCATTGTTATTTTGGCAACATTTTTCATACAGTGCAGACGGCAGATAGGGAAGATAGCTTACCTTCTTTGGGAAATTAGGGTATGGAGAGACAAAGTAATACTGTAGGGATAACAATGGCATTGTATGAGCCTGATAACAGAGATGACAGTGAATTCATTTTGCTGCATGGTTACATTCCCAGCAAATTGTCGTCATCTGTCGCCATGATTAGTCATCACCAGTGACTCCTTTTTGAGTGATAACTCATTCCGTCATCTTTCGCCACTGTGTGTTAGACTCACGTGCCATAGCAATTGCTATTCCTGGTGATCTTGTGCTATAACGACGTCGTGTTCCATCTAGCGACATGTGTGAGCCACTTCACACAGGTTGACGAGGACTCACGACAATTTGCTGGGTTGCTACTTCATCTGTAGTAAATGTCTTAGTAGAATGTCCTCCTTTAATTGCATATGCGAGTTCCATTGCAATCCTGCAAGGGCATCATTATTTCTTATTCTGTTAAAATCTCTGTTTTCATGGCATATTCTTTATAACATTATAGTTCTGCTTCATCCATTACTATATTTAATGTGAGGATCTTTAAAATCAGAATTGATTTCTCCAAATTTTGATTGGCTATGAGTACTCTACCTTGGATGTATGATGGTAACCTTTGCTGTCATACATTATCAGAATGTTATAGTCTCCATTGATTAAGGATGAATATTTTACCTTATTTTTTACCAAATCCTTTTATTTGGGATATTATGCATGATGAAATAATTCAGGAGAGAAACAAATGAATAACACATTCTGTTCTCATACGCGTCTTTGCTGGCTTTTCCCTGATGATTGGCCATGGGTAACTTGTCATTTTTCTATGACCACTAGCTTAAGGGCAGGCCTCCAAAAGCCATACTTTCATCCTCCCAAGATTGCCCTTTCCAGAGATCATTCTGCTGACCGGTACTTGGACCTCCCATAAATCAGTCCCAATGCAGTGAACCCAATGACCCTGGGTTCTAGTTTGACCATGACTAGCATGAAGACACAACCACTGCCACTTTGGTCTGGAAGGCATTTCTCAAGTGTGCCCTAAGACTAAAATCCCCAAATCCATGCATTGATCCATTAGGTATGCATTTGCTGCCTCACTCACAAATTGTGAGAATATACCCCTTTGAATCATCTATAGTGGGATCCCTCACTGTAATGCAACTACAGCCGTACGGCTAATGGTCATTAATGATCATACTGGTACGACTGTCCTACGAAACTCTATGTAATAACTCAGTTAAGTGCTGATTGTACAGAGCAGTCATAGTGCATTTCCTACAGTCAACCACTCTAGTTTTGAGGGTTTCAAATTGTAGTAGGTGGGTGCAGTCGTACTATCTTGGGAAATGTTTCCTGACTGGTACAGAGAGAAACTTGACAGTCAAACAATAATTTGAGATGTGTTCATAATTATTTGGGGGGCTTTCCTTTTTTTCACCCTCTTAATATTTGGACACAATTTAATCTTTGACATTTTTGCAACTCCAATATCGTACCTTTCACCCCAATCATTTCTTGAGCCCAGTATAACCATACAGAGATAAGGTGGAAATTCAACTTATCAACATTTATCTTGAGTGTCATTATCAAATTGACAGCTTCATTTCAAATGTCAGCTCCTGAAATCAGGAAGCTGCCCTGATTTGCAAACCCTCAGAGATGATAATCAGGGAACTGGGATTGACACTCATTGGTAATAAATAATGAATATAAAGTGATGTAGGGATATTGCAGACTATATCATGCTATTAAATGTCTCATTCAAGGAAGTAGGATCTTGCAGTGTTTCATTGAAAGCATTACTTCCTGTTTCACCACTGCAGCTAACACCTACAGTGTTCATCCAATGATCTTGAACTTGAAGAACGCTACCCACTTGGCAAAATGCGGGTTTTTTTTAAACATATTTTTTTTGGTTTGGGTAAAAATCATTTTTCTTAAATTTAAAAAAAAAAACTTTTTAAACATACATATTTTGAACCAATTTTGAACCAAATAAAAAGCGTTGCTATTTCAACCAATTTTCAACCCAATAAAAACATTAATTTATTTACATTTCTTTTATGTTAGAAAACGTTTTACTTAAAATAAAAACATTTTAATAAGAAAGTCAAAAAACATTTTTTGAGTACAGGTTTTTACGTTATTTTGACATTGAAAACAAACGTTTGGCAAAATCAGTAACCAAATTACATTTTTAACATTAAAAAACGTTTTTCTGCCAAGTGGGTAATCAATAGAACTAGGACACACAAGTCTTGTCCCCCCGCCAAATCCTCATTCATCCATCAGCTATAACCCTAATCACTTCTCTTTGACATCTTGATTTCACACCTTAGATCTCCAAGGTACAGGATGATACATGACACTGCTAAGTAAAGGTAAATCATATAGAGGAATTATTATCCATTATCAGATTTATAATGCATCATTATATTAAAGCAGACATATCTAAATACCGCTGTCAAAATATAAGCTTACCATAATCATAACAATGACTTCTCAAACTCTTTGCAAAAAAACAAATTTTGCTTTTCAAAACTGCTTATCCCAAAATGAATATATGCATAATCTTGTTCATGTGTCTCAGCCTGAAATTACAAATCTAATATTGATCTGTCGGTGTTGGAAATTTTCAGGCAAGGATCACACCAACATATATTTAAACCTTTGTTCTCCAGCACTCCACATCTATAAGCGAAGATTTAGTGCTATGGTTTAATGTAGAAGGACATTACCTTTAGAGAGCACTGACATGTTAAGATTGAAGAGGATAGCGTGAGTAGCAGAGATATCTGGAGATGCTGCATGGTGATCTATAAACAGACCCGAGTGGCCAATGAGTCTGAGTAAGGCTACTGTGTATAGCTTACTGTTGTAGAAGATGTAGTATGACACTTGTCGGAGAGATAAATGTGTGCAGCTACGAACACTACAAAATAAGAGCAATGGAATCGAAGACACCTTTGAAGCTTTTTGATAGAATGACAAATGTAACAGAAAGCAAAAGCAGCATACATATAGAATATGCTCTACTTATGGAAATTTTATTTTAACTTTATACCACCAATATAACTGTTGATGAGTTATGCAGAAAGCTAGAAGGTCTGCACTAATAGCTTTGATACCATATCAAGTGTCCAGTATTAAGTGGCAACGCACATTATTCACATATTGCTTTTTCCCAATGGCTGCCATTTTTTTTTATCATAGTTTATGGACAATTGTGAAGTACATTCTAAAATAAATGTTAATTCAATGACACATTTGACTGGAGTTTTATCCAATCAATTTAAATCTTGAAAACTGAATATTTGAATGTGTCATCCTTCACTCGTTTCTCCACAGACAGTTAAGCTGGTTCCCTCTCCAAACCTCTTGATGACAGTTTTCTCAACCCTTTAAGTGCGGCTAATGAAGGAGGCATCATGCGCATGATGCACCAATGAAATGGTGGTGAGCAGTCTTGCCAGCACTTCATTGGAGCATCATGCCGACTCCCGGAGGGTCTTCATGATGCACCAATGAAATGGTGGTGAGCAGTCTTGCCAGCACCTCATTGGTGCATCATGATGACCAATGGGCATGATGCATTAGCAGCCCTTAAAGGGTTAACCCCATCATCTTATTATTCAGACCTTATCTTCTCCACTTCTCAAATATTGTTTAATGATCCAGAAAACTTTGTTGTTACTGATAACATGTTTTTTTTTTCTAAAAAAGTATTCTAAAAAGTAATTGATTGCTGATTCTTTTGAAATCACACTTTAGATCACAGGCTCAAGACAGAAGACTCATGTTTGTGTTAATTCAGCTTGAGTGCCATTATTAAATTAACAGCAGGTTTTTGTTCAAAATGCTGGCAATGTGACCAGTGTGTGCAATGTGAGGGTGGAGCAGTAAATTACACATGTTGATTGTGGACTGATAAACTAAAGAATTAGAAATTGTTTCATAGTTGCCATGGGGTACCCTTGTAAAGTCCCCTTATGATACATCAGTACACTACCACTATCAATGTCACATATATAGAGAGAACTAAATGTGTATGAGGTGGCCGATCTACCACGAGGGGGGATGTATCACCGAGGACACCAGGGGAGTTTAGTTCCCTATTAATTTTATGTTTTTAGAGTGTTTAATTAACTGAAAATTAACAAAATCCAGTACCGTTGTTCTCTGTACGAGCGCCGGTCTGCCATTTTGAATTTTTACACGCGCCCAGAACGAGGCTGCAGTGGTGGATCGAAGTTGGTGGATCGAAGTTGGAGGGTCCCGGGTTCGAGTCCCGGTTTCTCCATGACATTTTCCGCTGACCACTACACTGGTGGAGAAACCGAGTGGTCCTGCCTCGCAAGGGGGACCTTTAGAGAGCTCGGTACCTGGGCCGGTATGGTATAGACAAGCGCTTCAACTTGCTAGTGCTGGGGAGACTTGGAAACAGGTGGCACCCACAGTTACTCCTGGGAACAGGAGGTGAATCAAGCTGTGTGTGACTCAGTACTGGTACCATTCAGACTGGACTGGAGGACCGGTTCTGGCGGGATACGGTTGAAGCTGGTTGGGAGGAGTGTAGGGGTTCGTTCCCCCGTCGGGTGCGCAGAGCCTTCAGAGGGACTGTTCACTTGATTGTGTCACTCCCCCTATGTATACCATAACGATCCAGGGTAGTTGGAAGGTAGAGAATGTCAGGCCAGGGGAAGTAGCTCAGGGGTAGAGCTTCCGCTTCGAAGTTGGAGGGTCCCGGGTTCGAGTCCCGGTTTATCCATGACATTTTCCGCTGACCACTACAATATCATGTACATATATGTTCCTAATATGTTTTACTTTGTTTCCTAAGTGCACTGAAGAACCAGCTATCAGGTTCTGGCAGGTTTTCAATAATACCTATTAATGGCTGGACCTACCACAGTAGTGGAGGTGGCATCTTATAATCTCCTGCCAAGCCTTCTGTAGTGTTCTCTGCATCCACCAAACAAGTAGTAATTTGTCCTGCCAAGCCTTTGACAGTTCAAACGGGGCCCTTTGAATACTGCCCAAGCTCCAGGAAAACATGGGAAATGTAGCCTCCATTAGCCTTTTAGGTTTATACCACGATTTTGGGACTTCCGGTGGGTTTATATGCAGTTTACCCGTGCATTATTCTGCATATACCACACATGTGCATTTTTGAAATTTTTGGTATATACTTTTTCAGGGTCATGTTGGATATTTTGGGAAATGTTTGGCGGACATACAAAGTCAGTCTAGCCATTTTCCATTGTGAAAAATCGTCCAAACTCGTAGGAGAATTGAATCCCGGCCGCAGTGGAGGTAGGCGAAGGCCTTAGCCATAGCGCCACACTGAACGGTGATGAGATCCAATGCGAATGTAAATAAGTTCTAACCTGAGGTCCTATTTTCGTCTTGATTTCTCCATAAAGTGAGTGTGAACATGGCGGTACCTCTCCCGGCAAGGAACAAAAACAATGGCTTTGCGCAGAGCGGTGACCCGGGTCGTATTGCTTGCTTTTACAAAATGTCTTCTCGTGGCTATAATCTTTGGATATCAGGTAAGAAATTGATACAAAATGGAGGAAATGGTGGTATAAACCTATTAGGTGATGAATATCGGGGCCCACGGGCTGAACATGCATGTACAGTCCTAGGGCCCCGATATCCATCATCTATTAGCTTAGTAACTTAGTGCTCATTTGCATCATGTGCTTTTGATGTCATGATAAATCAATTCAGCCCTTCGGAAGATTATCTAGTCTTTACATTTGAACAATGTCTGACTTTACCACGACCAAATAGCAGTGTACTGATGGAGGTGTAAAAGAAAAAATACTTATGAACTATTTCACAGCCCTGTGAACATGTATGTTTTTGTTTATAATCAAAACTACATGACCATTAACAGAGAGGTACTTGAATTTTAAAAGCGCAGGTGTATACTTTAACAGGCAGGAGGGTATCAAACAAATATCCTTCAGATTATTCTCACCCCTTACACATTACCTGGCATTATCTTCCATTATACCACGATCTCTGGGTTACACAGTGCTTTTTGGTGTCTATTCCCATCCAACATATCTGTCGATATTGCACACCCTATAGGCTGTAACATCAATTTTGTAAGGCGTGCGGTTATCCATGTAAGGCATGCGGTTATCCATGTAAGGCGTGTGGTTATCCAGGATAACCACATGCCTCTCATGTCCTCCCATGTCATATGTTACATGTTAAAACCAACAGACTATTTCTTTGCCATGGTAGGGGTCGAACCTGCAATCTCAGGTTCTTAATCCAATACCCTATGCATTGCACCACAGGGACTGACGAGGAAACCTTGGTTAGAACCGTGTCTCTATGATATAGAGCCAACCAGCAATAGTGTAGTGTGAACGCGTCCAGCACCTTGACCCATAACCAGGCCAGTCGCGCACAGTACCTAACCAACGCCTGCTGGGCGCCGAAATGGGAAACGCGGTGGTCTAGCGGTTAGCGCATTCCGCTCAGCCGCGTGAGGTACATGGATCGAGCCCCGATCCGGGCGCATCTTTTTCGCCGTGTGGGCTGTCGCTTTCCGCTGCCGGCCGAGGAGGTGTATTATACACAAACATAACAGCGAGATGCGTCTTTTTTCGCCGTGTGCCGCTGTCGCTGTCCGCTTCCGGGCGAGGAGGTGTATTATACACAAACATAACAGCGAGACACATTGAAATCTTTAGCCGTGTGCCGCTGCCTGTCCGAGCCGAGACGGGTGCTGTCACTGTCCGCTGCCGGGAGAGGAGGTGTATGTACACTATTTTTCGCCGTGTGCCGCTGCTAAGCCTAGCCGAGGCGGGGGCTGTCGCTGTCCGCTGCCGGGCATCGAGTCCTGGGGAGGGGGAATAATTTTTGTTTTCAACTTGAATTTAGTGGTATAATATTGATTATGTATTGGTTTCGTGGTATAAAATAAGTAGTCAATGGATAACTCATATATACTCTGATAATGGTTGGTGCTCATCTTTGATCTACAGGGATCAGGATGGAGTATTCTATGAGTAGCATAATTGGATGTTTTTAAGGTGAGGGACTCATGGAAGGAACTCAAGGAGGATTTTCCATAGAGTGAGCTGCTTTGGGATAGTGTCTACTATAAAGAGGGAGCCTCGAGTTACGATTTCCTGACCTAAGATGTAGCAAAATTTTCATGAAGTATAATTTTCTGGGATCAATTCTGTATCCTTTTTCCTAATATTCTTCCTTCCCTCTGCTGCTTTCATGGTTTCTACTAAATGTGCCTTTCTCACAGGGCTGAACAAGCATAATTAGAGGTCCATCATGACATTGCAAGATACTTTTTTCTTCTCTGAAAGCTTTCCAACACTGTCAGGGAGCTTTGGGAGAAGTAACAAAATCTTGTAATGTAGGGATTACATACAGAATCCCCCTTACAGCTCCGTCCAGGATTTAGTTATGTATCATCTGTCATGTAGAGATTACAGGACTTCTTAGGCTTTACATCCATGATCCCTCAATCCTTGTAAACATGCATTGGGTAAATTCAGTCTAAACTATCCTACAGCCTTGGGACAGTAGTAAGCTTTATTCACTGTCGTGCACGTTGATCGATGCCACACAAGGTAATACAAAGTATGTTTATGATTTCCTCCTTGACTATACTGACATACTTATAATGTAATGTTATATTTGTTAAATATTGAAATCATTACCTGCATACATTAAACATCTCTACATATTTAATCGCTGTATATCATAAACCTTACTGTAAAGTGTATACCAACACTACCTGTCCATACTTGTACTATGCCATAGTTACATATACCTACAATAGGGGTCACCCCAGTCACTCTCTCTATATGTACACGCTGTGTCTTATCCTTAGAGAGACCAGCACATGCCGCCTTAACACATATACTTAAGACACTGTACAATAATATGTTGGAATAAATGGCTCATTCCCAGATATATAGGGCATGGGGGGACTGATACTGGAATTTACGAACTCAGCATTTCTTAATAATGTTATATTTTATTGATAGCCCTATATCTTGGCTTATTGAAAATATTCATTCAAGGATCCAACTCTGAACAAACACAAATGGATTAACTTTGTGCTCTGGGAATCGTTTAATCCCATTGCATTAAATAAAATTCAGGTGTTATTTTGCCAATGGAGTCCACATTAAAGCACCAATCAGCCCCATCAATATTTGTCAGTGTGAATGTGAGCATTGTGTCCTCTCTCAAACCACGCCTTACAAAAAAAGCAATTACAAAAATCTAGACAAATCTATCTACATTTAAGATTTCTTTTCATTCATGCTACAATTCAGGAATAGAAACTAGAAACATTCTAAATAATACAATCAATTAGGGTTCATAAAAACGATAGGCATCTAATGAAAAAAGTACTGTGCTCTCTCTCAAATGATAAACAGATTTGTCAAATAAACTAAAACTAGATGCCTGTTAACCATTCATTCATTCAAACTGCAATTCAGAAATAGAAATTAGAAACGTTCTTATAAACTTGAGTTTAACATAAGATAATCTCATAGCTTACTTAGTCATCTAAGTTTGATTGTAAAATTACCAAAGCCCTATCAAACACTTGCCCTACTTGATAAGGATTAACACAATGAGAAACACATGTTGCATCAATCCTTCATCTTAGCTGTGCAGCACCATTTTACCACTCAGTGCCTACATGTATTTACCATTCCTGAATGCAATTTGTTCCTACCTCAGCAGCAGAGGGTAATCTTGTAGGATCTATGGGGAGCCACCATGGAAGGTAGGCAGGGTGCAGGAGTCAGCAGAACCATGAGTAGATCTGTATGGACTGTGCGACTCATGGAAGCAGCTCAAGAAGCATTTCCCATATGGTTAGTGTCTAATATAAAGGATCTGTCTTAAGTACTGTCTTCCTGACCTGTTTATACGTCTGACTGTGGTAGTTTAGGAAGCATCATATCATTATTTGTGTTTTACCTGAGACTGAAGTAGTGAAGCACAATGACAATGTAAATTTACATCTTAATGTGTCCTTCTAATCAGTCTTCTAAAACTAACTTCCTAATGCTTCTTAATGTTCCATTCTCTTTCGCTGCCTGCTTTCATGACTTTCAACAGAGACTTTGCTTCTGCATTTCTCAAAAAATATTTTAACGTAATTTGATCTGTGATCGCACCTCCTCTGGAGAGAGCAGGTTTCTGAAAAGAGTGTCCCGCCTCTGGCGTCAGGATCAGTGCCATAGCGATACCATTGCAAATGAGATCAGTCTCTGATGCTAGAGGCACCTGATCTCAGCGAGCCTCACTTTCAGATAATGAGATCATGACGTCACACGCAGTGATGCCGGCTGGCTGGCAGCTGTAGTCAGCCGCCGGTGTGCAGTGATAGTGGTGTAGAGGTCGGCAGAAAACGTCCTGGAGAAACCGGGAGTCGAACCTGGGACCCTCCAACCTGCAGCCAGAAGCTCTACTGCTGAGCTACTTCCCCGTCTGACATTCTCTACCTTCCACCTACATCTGGATCGGTATAATACACAAGGGGGGCAGCTTATACCAGCTGACCAGCCCCTGAGGGCTGGTGCAACTGGAACGGGCCAGATGGCCTACCGCCATGGACTTACAGCCAGAGCTGGCCCCTACACTGGAATTAAAATGATTAGGGATGAATAGTCAACCAAATAATCATACTCCAAGCTCAGGTAGAACTAGAAACAATTAAAGGGCTAATAATACTGTCCCTACGCCGTCCATCAGTGACTGACTGACGTCAGTTGTCTGTGAATCAGCATTTTTGTTTGTGTTGACATCCCTGAGATCAGGTGCCTCTAGCATCAGGGACTGATCTCATTTGCAATGGTATCGCTATGGCACTGATCCCGACGCCAGAGGCGGTGACACTCTGTTCAAAGGGGACAAGAGAGTCTCTACAGTGATACATAAGACTGTTTGTTTGTTAGCCTATGTTCTCTGAATGACCAACAACCTGGTACTCTCTTGTACCTTGTGATATGATGTTCTTATAGTGTTATGATTATAGTACGCTTAGATTTAATACAGTATTGCTTATATATTGTTAATTGGTTGACGTGTCTCTTGCATATATCGTCATTTTTCATAGTGAAGAGAGCAAAATTGTCTGCGTGTATTTTGTGTCCAATAAATCACTATCAACAACAATGTCCCTTTACTTTCAGTAATATGATATCTCCCTTTGCCAGATCAGATCAGACCTTTTTCACACAAGATAAATTTCTCATAAAGAAGTAGCAAAGAAAGGAACACAGACACTAATTGGAGCTACTGTTTCTAGAGACTCGGCATGCTTTGCTTTCATACCACGAGACAGTAGGACCAGGTTATGGAAAAAAAGAAAAACAGAAAGAGACACTAATGAGAGTTCCTGTAGATAGAGACTCCTCTCTCGATTCTTTTATAGTGTATTGTTGGGTATGTCTACTATTTTGAAGAAAATCAATGGATTGGACATTATACACGATGTACATCGTACAAGGTGTATATACATTCAGAAGGCCATTCAGATTCCAAAAGGGCTGGTATTTTATTAACAATATTCGGCAGTAATGAATACATCTATTTATCCCTATTCTATAAACAAAACACTCTTCAATCGTCAATTTGATGTAGTGAACAATGTCAACCATGCAAGGTGTATATATACCATTGTGAGCTGGCTTTTCAGTCTCTGCACAAACACAAATTGATAAACTATTTAAGGGCTGCTAGTGCATTAAAGCACCATGCCCATTGGTCGTTATAATGCATGAATGCAGCCGTGACAAGTAACTTCTTAGGACTGCGTTGATGCATTATGCCGCCCCTACTGGATTGCCGTGCAGTCTCACCAGCACTTCATTGTTTTGCCAAAGACTCCAACATAAACGAGCACCAACTAGTTCTTTCAATGTTTGTCAGTTTCTCTTGTTGGGAATGTCCTCTCTCTGGTTTATTACCTTGACTGCTGTAAAGTTGTCCAATAAATCAGCCCCTATAGACCAAACTAAAGGACCCTTAAACTTTAGATTGACCACAGATGGTCTTCATATGAAAAGCCTGCTACCTTAGTTTTTCAAAGAAATACATATTACTTTAGTGTCACTTTGGTGTGACCGGAAACTTTGTAGTCAAAGAATGATTTGAATATTCTGTGTCTAAATTCGTCCTCCTCACCCTCCATCCATCTAAACTTTTGAGAGTATAAAACACAATTAAATGGGACATTTTTGGACATACAATATCCTACCTTTCAGCCCAATCATTTCTTGAGTCAAGTATGACGAGTTAAGAGATAATGTGGAAATTGGACCTGTCAAATTTTATATTGGAAAATGACAGCTTCATTTCAAAGGCTAGCACATGTAATGAGGAATGCTGTTGTAACGGGGAGCACTTTCCAAATACATAGGGTACTTTCCGAAAGTGCCAATATGGGTTGATACCCCTATAAAGCCCCAAGGGACTAGCCCACAGGTCTCAGACTCCTACAAGACACTCCAGGTTAAGGTAAATGCTACAAGTTACTTCTTCTTGGTTGGTGTTTTTGGAGCTAGGGCAGGTTATTTCACATAGACAAAGAGATATATATTGATGACTGGTGACTAGTATATTCTATTACTATTGTATCTGTATTTGGTTTGATAATATATTATATGAACTATATTTGACTATATACTAATTTCATCTTCATATTTACATCCATCTATCCATTCCCCAACATGGGGTTAAGCTAGGCAAATTATTAATCTATAAGAGATCAAAATCTACAATTAATTAAGCCCCAAAAATCGTTACACTGTGCTGAATTGAAACATTAGAAACAATGATAAGCAGCAGTATCATCTTATGTCATGTAATCTGTACATCCCCTCCCATTGAATTTAAGCTCCCTCCTGATAACCGTACAGTTCATAACCTGAATGCTATGGCTTCCTTCTCAATTTATGAATGAGTTCTCAACCTATGTTCAAAAAGCCATGTCCTACTTTTAAAAATGTTAGCTATCTCAACACGAATATGCAAAACATCTACATGCGTGTCAACCTGAACCCTTTGTCCAGGATGAAGAATTTCAGGCAGGCACACCCACGAGTGTGTTCACACCCCACATAACATCTTTAAGCAGATATCTAGTATAATGGTGCTGTAATGTAGAAGGAGACTGCCTTTAGAGGGCACCACCAAGTGTAGATGACAGATGATAGATAGCATGAGTAGCAGAAATGGCAATGTCTGAAGATGCTGCACAGTGGTCTATAAACAGACAGAAGTGGTCAATGAGTCTGTTTAAGGCTACTTTGTATAATGCACTGTAAAACGATGTTGTTGAAATGATGGCGCATTCGTCGTCCCAAACTTGCCAGAGATCCGTCGGTTTTTCACAGAGATTCGTTGTGTGTTTATGTACTAATGTACTGCAACCCACAGTTTCTTGTAAAAAGTACAATGGTTTAGAGTTTTCTAATTATGGCGGTCTATTGTTCAGTTTTACAAGGATCTCTAAAACATTTAACAGTTACTGTTTACAGTGTGTACTTTTGTACAAAAGATACAGTTGCCCTTGAGGTATAAGTGTGCTGCTGCTACAGCAAATCATGTCTGGAAATGCTCGATGGATAGCTGGAAAAGTACAGAATTAAAGAGCAATAGAAGTACGCCATTGAAGCTTCTTTATAAAGTGGGAATTGTAACAGAAATAAAAAAAAAACATACAAATGAAATATACTTTACATATGGAAATTTTATTTTAATTCTTCACAATGTATAAATTACTGTCGACGAGTTATGTAGAAATCTAGAATAGTATTCCCTAATGGATGTGCTTAGATATTACATCAAGGGTCCAGTATCGAGTGCACTGGCCTACACAGTGTTCTCATTATGGTTTTTTCCCAATGGCTGCCATCTCAGTGGTTATTTAATTTATGGACAATTGTAAATGCATTCTTAAATAAGTGTTAATTCAATGACAAATTTTATTGGAATTTTATCCAATGAATTCAAATCCTGACAACTGACAGTAAAGCTGGTTCCATCTGAAAACCTCTTGACAGTATTTTTAACCCCCATTCAGCTCTTATCTTCTCCCCTCCCGCTGTTTTTTCTCAAATACTTTGTAGTCAACCACTTTGTTGTTACTGATAACAGTTTCCCTGAAAATTAGTGAGTGTTGCTTTTCCTAAAATCACATTTTTCATCACAGGTTCCAGATAGAAGTTGCATGTTTGTGTTAATAAATCTTGACTGCCATTATCAAATTAACAGCAAATTTAGTTATGAATGTCTGAAATGTTTGTGGCGGTGCCTTTTCCCTGAAAATTCAGAATTTAATAACGATTATTGAACTGATAAGTGACACCATGTACTTCTTGCCTTTTAAACCTGGAGCAGTATACTTCACTGTGATGTGGATTGTGTAGGGAATAACTTGGTGGAAAAATGGCAATGACATTTGATTATTAAGCTGCCTTCTAAGTTTCCAGAAAATTGACCAACTTCTGTTATTTCATGGTTGATATAGTGGAATATCACTCTCCAACGGGTTTGATGTAGGAGCTCCGTATTTCATACCCCACCCTGGAATAATCTGGTGCCATATTCCACAGCCTTTAGAATTATGTAAAAGGTAAATACAATCATGTTTAAACATTTCTTGATAAATTAATGTAATTTTTCAAATATGTATATCCCTAATAACATGGAATAGATACCGCCTCCTGAGATAAACCTCAGTCAGACCCAATACATGTGAACTTTTGCCTATATATTCCACCCTCTTTCGCTGCCTGCTTCAATGGCTTCTACTAAAGAATCTCTTAATATCTATAGGTACATATCCACAGAACCATTTTATTAATGGTTAATTGAAGACAAAGCCTTTCAGCCAAAGAAAACAAAACACACCCGTAGTGTGGTAATAGTGGTTAAAACGATTGCCATACAAATATCCCTGTCCTCTCATTGGGTCCTCATTGAGTACATTGAGATCAATATGAATGTTACTTCATTTCCATGAATAATGACGGTCAGTTCAAACACATTTCTTACAAAGGGGGAGCAAGTTATTGAAATGGAGACAGAAAGAGACAATAATAAGACCTACTGTGGTTAGAAGGTTCTCTTCTATTGCTCTCATCCCATGCATATTGATAATTGTGGCCTGGAAATGGGCCAGTGCATATGACGGCATTCATGGTGAAGCAATAATTATCTCTCTGAATATCGAGTACAATGTAAAAAAAACAGTTTAATCTACCAGCCATCCTCGTAAAACTGGAAAACAGTGAACCACCGTAATTGAAAAGCGTTGCACCAGTGTAGTTTTTACAAGAAGCGCCAGGTGGCAGTATGGTTGTTCACAAATGTACAAGGAATCTCTGTGAAAATAACTACAGATCTTTGAGAACTTTGAGACAAGGAATGCCCGATTATTTTGACAGCAATTTTTCACAGTGTACATCAATGCTTCCTCTTATTTAAACACTTTGGTTCAATCACAGGGCAATGTAGCTAAGGAAGGAACATCTGGAAGTTTTAATTTGTTTCAATAAAAAGCAAAATATGAAAAACCAAGACGCTGAATGAAGACAGTCATGATGAGGGAACGCAGCTTTATTTCCTTCGGAAAATCAGAGCACAAAGAGACAGAGAAATACTGTAGGGTAATTGTATGAGACTGGTAACAAAGGTGACAGTGAATTCATTATGTTGCACGGTTAAATTGCTACTTCCTTTGCAGTAAACCTATTAGTAGTAATAGGTTTTGCCTTCACTTAATCACCTGCATTTGGGTTCCTTTGTAATATTGCAGGCCAGGTGCGTTAGTGCATTATTCTGTTAAAATCTCTGTTTTCATGGCAAATTCTCTATAACATTAGAAGTCTGCTGCATTAATTTTCATTTACGTGAGAAATAATACTGAACATTTCTCCAAATGTTGACTTTGGCTATGAATTCTCTAGCCTGGATGAATAAGGGCAATCTTTGCTATCATATTTCATCAGAATTGGATAGTCTCCATTAATTGTGAGTGAATATTTCACCTTATTTTACCAAATATTTTCTTTAAAATGTTATTATGATGAAACAATAAAGCAACGATAAGGACTTTATGTCTGGTGTAATGCAGGGAAGTAAATGAATATTAAGTGCTGTGGGAGTACACCTTATGTTGTGCCCAATGTAATCCTCATGTCTGAAGATTTCCCATCACAGAAAAGTACTAAATTCATTAAGAAATTGAGCTGAGGTGCATCATGTAGGGCTGTAGCATCAACCAGTTCTTTCAACACACTGTCAAAAAGGTGTTTAAAAATACACACCAAATTTTCTCAACACCAGCATTTAAACACCTAAACACTTGAAGTGTTTAAGTGTTTAGCTGTTATACACTTTCTGTCAAACACCTAAACACTGAAGTGTTTAAGTGTTTAGGATTTAAACACTTGGTTAAACACTTCAAAGTTAAATGCGTTTAAGATTGAACGTGTTTAGCTCAAATAAGTGTGTAGAAAAGTAGGACAAAAAGGTGTTTAATCAAGTGTTTAAGTCCTAAACACTAGTGTTTAATCCCTAAACACTGTTTTTACAGTGCAGAGGATGCATATTATAATACAAGTAGTAAAGAGGTAGAGAAATAGAAGAAAAATACATAACTGACTTGTTCTGTTCACATTATACCTATTTGATGGCTATTCCCTCATGATTAGTCATGGATAGATTGTCATTTATTTATGACCACTGACTGAAAGGCAGGCTTCCAAATGACCTACCTTCATCCTCCCCAAGATTGCCCTTTCCAGAGATCATTACGCTGACCAGTTCTTAGACCTACAATAAATCAGTCCCCATGCAGTAAACCTAATGACCCTGGATTCTAGTTTGACCATGACCAGCATGAAGACACGGCCACTGCCACTTTGGTCTAACTCCCACAGAGGAAAGTAGTATAGTATGTATCGGAACGGGACTATAGCTAACTACAGGATATTACTCACTGAGGATGCAGCCAATCAGAGGCCTCCATTTGGTCACGTGACCCGGACCCCCTGTGGTGCATACCCATATATGGCTCTGTCTCACCAGTTTGATGCAACTACGTTCGGGGAGGTTTCTGACCGAGGTTTCTGACCGGGGAGGTTTCTGACTGGGGAGGTTTCTGACTGGGGAGGTTTCTGACCGGGAAGGTTTCTGACTGGGAAAAAGAGATGGCCAATTGTGCCATAAATATAAGGGGTGGCAAAAAATGTGTCAGTCTAAAATAGAGCCAGGATAGGATCAATCCTATATTGACTGAAAAAACTATGCCTTTCTGTGATGGAATTCAAACTACAGGTCAATAGATGTTTTTATAACTGCCGGTCAGAAACCTCCCCGGTCAGAAACCTCTTTGGCAGAGGAGGAAGTCAAGAAAATCTTCCTTCTTGGTTTGTCCTGAGTCTGGAAAGGAACAAAAAGCACAGGGAAGGGTGCCCTGGACCATAAGGAACATGGGGGAAGTGAGAAAATAGTACCTTTCTGTGACCACTTTCAAACTGGAGGCTAAATTAACTCTGTAACTGCCAGTCAAAAACCTCGGTCAGAAACCTCAGTCAGAAACAGTCAGAAACCTCCCCAAACATAGTTGCATCTTCAGCCTTCTCTCCCGATTATGTAATTGGGGGTTGGTTAATCACATAACCTTTTTGTCTGTAAACAACCCATGATTTAATAATGTGCGTTTTTTTTTGGTGGGGGGGGGGGGCCCTTGGGGTGGGGGGGCCAAAAGGAGGCCTCTGATTGGCTGCATCCCCAGTGAGTAATATCCTGTAGTTAGCTCTAGTCCCGTTCCGATACATACTATGCTACTGAGCAAAACTTAACTGTCAAACATTTTTGGAGACAGTTGGACACCATTCAATCTATGACAGTTTGGAAACTCCAATATCCCACCTTTCAGGCTCATCATTTCTTGAATACAGCATACACTGAAAACGGAAACTAATCAAAAACTAATCAGTAGTGTTGAGTGTTGCTTCATTCTTTTGATGGTGCACTAATTGATGAGGACTCATCACAGACTAATCAAAATGATGAGGTTAAGCTCATCACTTCAATTACACTGGGTGATTAGTTTTACGTCATCAGAATGATGAGCACATCATCATAGACTAGTCAAAGTGATGAGTCTAGGATCATCATTTCTACCACAATGGGTGAGTAGTTCTGCCTCATCAAAATGATGAGGACGTCATCACTTGCTAATCACAATTATGACTCTATCATGAGGCATATATATGGCATAAACCATTTTGCTTTTTGCTCTTTGAAATCTCCTTTTACCATTTGAAGACCTGCTAATGTAAATGCATGGGCCTATTGGTTATCAATATGCATAGATGTAGCCCTAGTGAGTAACTCATAAGGCCTTTATTTGTGCATTATGCTTTCCATAAGGCTTATTGAAATCCCAGAGGATCGACATGATGGTCAAATGAAGTGCCGGTGAGCAGACTCACCAGCTGTTCATTGGTGCATCATGCTGACCTGGAGGCATCATGCACTCCTGCATTAGTGCCCTTTAAAGGGTTAAGGTGGCTCATATAGCCTTACTAAACTGATTCATTGTAAGAAGCATGGTAAAATCAATGCTTGCAGTGTGGTGGGATTTAAACAGACAACCCTCCTCCAGAGATTAAGACCTTACAGAGGACCCTCGATCAGATGTTAATATCTACTTAGGACCATAGCTTCAATACACATAACAGGTATTAATAATTTCATATATGCAACTGTAACAGAATTATTAAGACATCTGTTTTTAGGCTGATTTGATGAAAATATAGAAAATATATGCATAGCAGTGTCAAACATCTTTAGAAAATGCATATCACCCAATACAGTGTGCCTCACAATAAGGCATATATGTCACAATGCAACAGACTATGATGTAATAGGACCCTCACATGACATGACAGCTCTAGTCATATTCATTGCAAAAAATAATGCATCAGTATAGTCAGCCCCGACAAAATATGGCAACTCATCACATAAGAAGAAACACTCTACATGTAAAATGTTATGACATGACACAAATGACAGGATTTTCTGGGCATGACGGGCATGGGTCTGGAATTAACAAACTCAGTATTTCTGAATAGCACTGTATTTTATTGATAGCCCTATATCCTGTCTTATTAAAAAGTTTCATTCAAGGATCCAACTCCTAACATGTAGGTTTTTATCACAGATGCCGTAAAACCTTCCAAAAAACATGAAACAGTTGCAGCATGATTATAACTATTAAATATATGTCTAGCTGGACCAAATTCAGTGTACAAACTGGTACACTATATATCTTTATGTATATCAAAAAGCTAAAGTAAAGGTCAAAACTCCTGAAATGAAATTAGCAACTATTTCTCCAATTTCCTAACTTAAGCCTAGCTCATGTAGAAGTCAGCGGAAAATGTCTTTTGGAGAAACTAGGACTCGAACCCGGAACCCTAAAACTTCGAAGTGGAAGCTCTACCCCTGAGCTACTTCCTCTGGCCTGACGTTCTCTACCTTCCACCTACACCTGGATTGGTATGACACACACTAGGGGAGCAGTGAAGACCAGGTAACCGGCTCCTGAGAGTCGGTCTACCGGGTAGAGGGATTTCCGGTCCCCTACACTCATTAAAAAACACTTATACAATGATTGTATTAACTGTCCATTGTTTCCAGTGTGTGTACCACCTGTTTCATTCTGATAAGGTGAAACTAATCACCCAGTGTAATTGAAGGGATGAGCTTAGCCTCATCATTTTCATTAGTCTGTGATCAGTCCTCATCAATTTGATGAGGCCAAATTACTGCCGCGGTGCACCATCAAAATGATGAGGCAAAACTCATCACTACTGATTAGTTTTTGATTAGTTTCCAATAAGTTTTGGAGGAGTTTCCATTTTTAGTGTTGGTAAGCAATACAATATGTGTAAAGTACAGTCTTATAGGGATGGTATAGTCTGGTGATCTAGAAATAGTTACTATATCCTGAGTGACTGATGAAATGAGCAATAAGAAAGGGTGATCTAGAAATAGTTACTATATCCTGAGTGACTGATGAAATGAGCAACAAAGAAATTCACATTTCTAAGGACTTTTTTTTCTGGAGGGGAGGAGGTAGTACTCTTTGACACATTTCAGATCAGCATTAAGAATGCATTCGGTACCATTGGTATCCTGCAAAACTTCCTTAAAGAAGACGGTGATACAGTTACAAGTTATTCCCAGTACCAAGCTAATCATTCCTTCTCATTGTTACACTGTTATACCAAATCACTTAATGACCTCCTTACTCCTTATCTGTCACAGAGCCGTGAAGGGCTTACAATGAGGCTAAGACTGCCTATACGAATAATCAATCTGAAAGCTAACAAAACCAGTAGTTGTTAACTCTTTTTCTACCACATTCTACATAAAAATAAGTCTACCAGAACCAAATAATTTTAAGCTTTATTTGGATAGGAATTTTATGAATAGAATATGATGTAAGCTTTCAGAAACCGAAAGAATTTTCTAGATATTCCAATTATAAGTGAACTTATGAAGGACTATGCTGTCCCTAATAACCAAAATGTGTGAGACTTGTATTAGCTGGATTAGGCCTTAATTGAAGAGATATGGTATGACAAGTATGGCATGCAGATGTAACAATTATCGCAATACTACCAATGTTCAAACTGAAATATTTCAGTTAAAAATGCATCTATCGATATGAATGAATTGCAAATCATAGATGCTTTTTAAGAATTATCAGATTTTTTATCAGAAAGGTATTTACAAAAATGGTGTTTTCTTGTTGCCATGGCAACCAAAAGAAACAAAAAATGTGATATCTAGTCATTTTGTTGCCTTTTGTTGCCATGGCAACCAGGATTTTACCCAGAATACATCAGAATATACTCTTGATTTTGTCACCAACGTTTTCCTCGTGGAAAATTACCCTTAGTCACTTTTTGACACAAAATTGATAATATTTTTCATTTTTTTCAACTTTCCCCCATCAATATTGCTCAAATCATGGCACAAAAAAATAAAACTCATCCATGTTCACCTACCATCTAGAGGGAAATATGCAGAGAGCTAAATGGTTTGGGCTGTCATGAGATTTGACCAATTTTTAAAGAAGTTATAAGGGGTGAAAAATCGTCAAAAATCGTCAAAAATCGGCGAGTAACTCGCAAAAATGCGCGTCCGGTAAAGCAGCAGTGATTGGTAGAAGAAGAGTTAAGCATTGCCTTACCCTCAAGCAACCCTTGGAAAACATCATTTCATATGCATTCACCTGATTGATTAATAACTGAAAGTGTTGATTGAACAGGTTAAAGATTTCTAGTCCAAAGCAGGGAGATTCATGTGTTAATGTGTATCAAATCATGGCCTGAGAGAAACCGGTCACAGATTTTGATATTGGTGAACATTATAACTGATGATGTGAAGTTTGTACAGGAAAATATTACATTTCTACCACCAGGTGCAAGGAAACGGCATGGACGTTTATACAAATGACAGATAGTGTCATACTAGTAATTGTGCATGATCAAGTTGTTATATGAGAAATATCATATGACTAGTGGTTCATAGAGAGTAAGAATATCAAGCTCTTATTAGTGTTATTCCAGTTATCACTGGTTTATTCAGCTTAGGCAGAACATGTAGGAATATCAATCACACACATGTTAATAAGCAGGTAATTTCCACACACAGTAAATATACAATTGGTTATAAAGTATAAAGTTCTGTTCCACTCCACCTGTGAGATAATAATAATACACTGTCCAGTATGGTCCTAGGTGGGTTCCCACACCTAGCTCCTGACCTGCTGCTTAGAGGGATAATGTATAAATGTGTAACTTTACCCTCTGGTAGGTGTCTGGTAGGAGATAGCCTCTGGCCACTAGTGGTATAGTCCTATGCCTGTCTGGCATAGTCTAACCTAGCATAGTGCAGAGCTATAGCAGGTAGCAGGAGAGTTGAACTGGAGATGTTACCTCAGTGCTGGTTCTGGTGATTCTGATTTCTAGAGGGAGTTGCCAGGGGTATAAGTACCATTTCCTAGCTTGGCCCCCTCAGACTGACTGGAGCCAGTGGCATCTCTTGAAGGGGGTCTTTCATGTGTCACTGGGCGCACAAAGGACCCCCATGGATGCCGCCATGTCCCCCCATTGTCTCGGTCGGTATGGCATGTTCAGACCCTCATATCTCGGTCGTTTATGTGTCTATAGCCTCCATATTGCGCATGCGTGGAGTTGAATATGTCAAGTTACCACTACCCACTTTCAGGGCGCATAACTTGCGCTGGTTTGTCTGTAGAGCATTCGGAGATTGAAACCGTCCTGGTGGCATAACTTCCTTAATGATGAGAGTATGGCCTTGATCTTGGGCTCATTTTGACCGTCTAATTATGGAAATTGCATAAATGCTTTCATATTTGACTTAGGTTGCTCAGGGGCGATGCTAAAGCGACCGGAAGGTTATGGCGTTGTTACTTATGTAACCTATTGTTCAGTCTTGGGTGCTCAGACACCCATGATGGCAACAGCGGTGCCCGGGCACCCGTGACGGCCGGTTGCATTCACTTACAAGATGTTATATTGTGCACTGGACCATGAGGTCGGTCTCTTAGACTCTGAAAAGCATTATATTGTGCAGTGGACCATGAGGTCAGACTCTTTGATGTTGTAACCTATGTGTCTTTGACATAGCTGGTGTTCAGTGGAGCTTGAGCGCTCTTCTAGAATGTATGAACGCTCTTCTAGACATTCTAGACCTTCAATGTATTAATTTCTTATATATTCTTTGATTAATACAATAAAATGTTAAGATAATTGGAATAATAAAATGGTATATTAAATAATAGCATACACTGTAGAAAGAATGTTGTTGAAATAAGGATGCTTTCCTTGCCCCAAATTGAAATGGTCAGAGATCTATCCTCATGTTCACAGAGATTTGTTGTACAACTGTATCACACCATACTTCCACAATGGGAATTCTCTAAAACCACACTAGTGCCATGCTTTTTAATTAAAGTGGTTCACTTTTGAGATTTACAGGAATCCCTGGTAGATTTAACAGTTATTTTCTTATAGCGTAAAATGAGATTTTAACTGTGTCATCCTGAAAGAGCAACTCTCCATCTATAGCCTCCATGATGGCAGTTCTAGATATTGTGTGGGTGTTTTTATATTTGCCTAAATCTTTCTATTTCTATGGGCACTTGTTGATGAAGCCATAGCACAGAGAAGAAACACAATCCCCTGCTTCCATTTGCTGCACAGCCTTCCCATCACCCCACTATTGCTAGCCATGTATTTCCACAGATACCTATCGGTACACGAATACCAGGACTCTGGGTAAACAAAAATCTTAACTATCTTTTTCATATCAGTCATAAGCAGTAACTATATGACCTCAAATCTCATTGACACATAGTATCCGATGAAAAAACTACAATAATGAAACTATGGATGCAAGAGAATGTAAAATGCTTTCTACCCTATTCATCATATTTAACATACAGAGCAGAACAAAATCTAAAAACCCAATTTTTGTGATTCAGCTTAAGAAAGCAGAAAACCTTTGGAGATTTCTTAGCAAAGTTATGATCAAAAAGATAAATGTAGCAAGAACCACGGATAGGAGTTGCCACTCCTATCCCTCCTGCAGGACTTGCCACTCTGCGGCCGACGTGTGACGTCACGGCCGATGTATGACATCACAAACTGCGTCACAAGGTGACAGTGATGACACTGACAAACCGAAAACATAATGAAGTTGCTACGGTCGCTGCGCTCCTGGCCGCTACGCGGCAAGCAACTCCAAAAAATGGGATAAGGATATGCATGCTTATTGGGCGTTTGTGCTTATTATGTCAGGTACAGTGTCTGTTTTGTCGACAATCAGCAATCCACATGTGTAACACAAACCATATATATATACCATAAATACAACCGCCAATACTGTTACAATGTATGATACAAATGTAGTCCTGTAAATCCTGATTCAGTGCATCAAACAGGGTTTGTAAACTTACCAAACTGGATGCAGCACATGGTTTGAGATAAATCTCACTGGCAGGCATTTAATGAATGCAGGGATCATCAGTAATGGTACACATGATGAATATGTCTGGGGCATCCCGGGCTCACCTAGGACCTCTCGGGGTATGAATGCATCTCTCAGCCTGCTCACCACTCCTCCTAGTTCTCACAGATATAGGGGTGTAACCCAAAACTTACTTGATATTTCTCAAAGGGAACGTAAGTCATGTGTTAGAAATTAGGTGATGGTGAGAGACGAGTATTATTTTCAATGATGAGGAACCAAAGCTTTGTGCAGAATTTAGTCAAGTTGTGACTATATATCTTTGTGTTTCAAACTGAATTTATGAACATAGAAATGTGGGTGAAGTCTCATTGCAGGGCCCGTGTGTAAAAACAGGAACTAGGGAACTGGAGTATTGGGATTAATGGCTACTTTACCAATCCTGCCTCAGAATTACCTGCAACAATCTGGTTCCTTTATTCTTCTTGTTTGACAATATCATGACAGTTTCAAAGCAATGTCTTGTCCATGTTACATTGGAGCTATGGGGACAATATGACAGCTTACATAGGGTTACACATTATATATCTATAGACCATGATAGGATGGGTAGGTGAAGCTATGGTAAGTCTCAGGCCACCCCCTGGGGACTGGAGGTCATTGGCACATTGCTTGCAGGAAGTACACAACAACCCTTTATTGTCCACATGTTGCCAGAAAATGAAATGCTTTACTGTTTCTTTTTTATATTTTTTTATGTGGGTTTTCTTTTGGGTAATAATTCAGCAATGCAGTGCTGGTTCACAACCTCTTAGCATCAATGAATCATAGCAATCAATGCTACCATGAACTTCTGTGTATAAGCTGTAGCTTAAATAAGAACTAAATACCTTCGTTAGCTCTCTGAGGCTTCTAGACAGCCATTCATTCCTTTATATCTTTCTCCTAAAGTTATAGTGTGCCTTATAGATATGCGGGTGGAAGTTTATGATAGTATAAAGCTATAAGACACCATGCAGCTGTTGAAGGACACATTGCCTGTTGAAGACACCCTGGAGAGTCTATTGATGACCCATGTCACAGGGCTCCCCTCACAGCTATACCCCTGGGCCATAACACCTCTCTACACTACTTAAGTCGTCTCTCACAACTACCATGGTGCAGCATGCAAGGCCTGAACTAGTTGTCTGCTAATGCATAGTACATGCTAAATGAATAATTTCAGACCTTAAAACATTGATTGCTGCATACTGCCTTAAGATCCATGTCCCTGGGTCATCACGAGGCACCTTTTCAAGAGGTTAACCTGCAGCCTAGAAGAAACTCACCATTCATGATGCTGTGAGAATATTTTGCCTTAACGAGATGCAATTATAGGTAGATAATAGAAGTAGGTAATATCGGGATGCTAACTTTGCTATCTGAGTAAAACTCTAATCTTCCTCCTTATAGCCCATAAGCGGGATCCAATTAGGTCCCTTTAGGCCCATGTGCCTGCTGACATGAGCAACTTCTGAACTTGAACTCACAGCCACACCTGTTCCTAACACGTCATACAGTTTAGAATCATGGTATCCATAATGATAATGAAGCCTCGCACACATCCTCCCAAATTCTTACTATAGATGTCCATGGCACATTAGATTTGGCATGGCACAAGGTGCGATATAAGGTTATTTGGGAATAAACCCCAGTGTTGGTTAGTAATTTGTAGCAGTATGCCATGGCTATGTAAGCAAGGCAGTAGGGTTATATGACGAGCTGCTGAGAGAGAGCCTTGGAGCAGCTGAGAGACCAGAGCCTTTTGGCCTGAAGCTATTTCTTGCTGTTATATGGATCCAGCTACTTTAGTAGCAGCCTTCCTTCTCCCATCACCACGCTAGTAGTCATCCCACGCCTCTACTATGGTAGGCTTTTACTTAAACATTGAACCACCACATAATGCCATAATGCACCATGCAAGTAGGTCTTACTAATGCTCTCTGGTTATGATGATTCATGAATGGCATCATTGTATGTAACCCACCACGAGGCGCTTGTCAAAAGGAAAGTGAGAACCCAAAAATGTCATTCTTATTAGCTTGAAATATGCTCATTATTTCATACGAATTATGGTGTACCTAAACACATTCAACTGAGAGATTGTATAGCGATATGGTAAAAACGAGACCATATATTTATTAACCCTGAGACGCTACTCAAAAAGATTTGCCTGAAAGTTCTTCCTAGTTTTCTATTTTCACCGTCCATCAGACAATCAGACCAATATGTTTGTCAAGGGCCATCATGTTGCCCTAAAGAAACGCTGGTTAGTATGCATTGGCGCATCATCATGACCAAGGAAGACAAACCTAGAGGCATCATGAGGTACCCTAAGAGTTAAGACATATAGCAAGCTAGTCTCCCCTGAGGGGGAGGATTTGGAGGAAAGGAGAGTGGTACTCAGGGTAGAGGCATCTATGGGGGATAGGGATCATTACACTGCAAAAATGGTGCTTAGATCCTAAAAACAATTCTAAACATATTCTTGCAACGTTTTTGTAATCACATTAATTTTCTAAACGTGTTTAGCCAAAGAATGTGCTTAGCTCAAATATTTAGAAATGTAGGTGTTTAGGTTAAAACTTTGTATTTAGATATCTATGAATTTTTGTGTTTAGGTGTTTATGAATTTTTGTGTTTAGATATTTAAATGATTTGATGGAGAGTTAAGGTTTACAGACATGTATGCATTAAAAAAAAGAGATATATTTTTTTTTCTCATTTATGGTGGGGGAAACATCAGCAGGTATTTACTTGTCAAAGTCTCCAAAGATGTCAGCCACAGCTATATATGTGTACATGTATTACACACTGCATCAGAATGAGAGACTTGAGAAAATACAACAGCTTGGCAGGAAGGAAATTGCCTTATCCATTCCAGAATAACATCAAATAGGTGTCAGTCATGGAGCTTATTGATTATTTTATGCTAATGATGGTGGTATAAGGTGAATCTAGTCAATTTTCTATTGCTCTTTCTATTCACATGACATTCTATCAAATGAAACCATGATAAACATGGGATTTGGGGACATTTGTCACAACAATTGATTATAACTGTGTGCAGATAGTCCATTCAAAGGTAGTGCTGCTACCTGGTGTGGATTCAACATCCAACTATCTAAACATATTGATGTTTAAATCTAAACACCTATTATTCAACTGTTTCAACTCTAAACATCTAAACATGTTTAGCATAAACGTTTATGTAGTTAGAATAAAAGTGTTCATTTCCTAAATGTGTAATCAATGAGACACCTAACTGACCTATATGTTTAGGTTTTAAACGTGTTTAGACCTAAACATGTTTAAAATCTAAACACCATTTTTGCAGTGTATATAGCAATGTAATGGTTTCATCTAGTTTACTTTTGAGGTGAGGCCTTTAATATTTGATTGAACCTTTCAGAAAAGAAAAGAAAGTTTTACAATTTTGAGCCACAAATGATTGCTAGAATGTTGTTGGATGTATATTAAATCCATTAAAATGGCATTAGAAAGATTATTTTTTTACGTTTATACCTATTATTTTTTTCAGGGTCCAAGTCTCCAAATAACATTGCTGTGTATGCGTCATTATGTATAGCTAGCACGGCTTCCAACATAGGGCAGCAGAGTGAGTGAGAATATCATATTGATACAGCCAGCTTGACATTTCAATGTTGTGGACATCCCATTGTAAAGCTGCAGCATTTTGCAGGGACCAAAATAGAGCATTTCGTTGCTAGTGAGGTATTTTCATTTGGTTTTTACCATAGTAAACCTAGTGAAAGATTCTTTCAAATGGGATCATTGATTTTCCTATTTAGAATGAAAATCATGTTTCCATGGCAACAGGCATCAACAAAAATTCCTATTTAGGCCCAAAAACGTTCTTTTTACATGCCTAATTTGGAACCTTTCCGCCCAAAATAGAACGTTTTATCTGAAATCATTGAACTCTCCATAAAAAAGTACCCTATAATAGTATTAGGCATATTTTTCCTATTCTAGCCCATAGTGGTGCCCCCTGGTGGCTAAAACAGGTACTGAATCCCGCAGGAACCCCCATTTCTGCTTGCTGGCTCACATATTTGACCTAATTTGCCCTATTCTAACCTACTTTGACCTAATCGACTTACTTTGACTGATTTGACCTAGTTTAAGATATTTGACCTAATTTGAACTAGCCTTACCTAATTGACCTTATTTTGAACAAGTTGACCTATTTTTACCATTATTTGACCTAATTTGACATATCTTAGCCTGATTTTACCTACTGACCTACTTTTGACCAATTTGACCTACTTTTACCATATTTGACCTGATTTAACCTCATTGACCCACCTTTAACCAAATTGAGCTATTTTCGCCATACTTGACCTTTTTTGACCTATTTTAGCCTACTTTGACCTACTGGACCTACTTTTGACCAATTTGACCTACTTTTACCATATTTGTCCTGATTTCACCTCATTGACCTACCTTTTACCAATTTGACCTATTTTTACTATATTTGACCTTAATTGACCTACTTTTGACCAATTTGACTCATTTGAACCCACTTGGACCTAATTTGACAAATGTGATCTATTCTTACCACCGTAGACCTAATATGATAGAATTTGACCTGATTGACCCATTTTCAACCAATTTGACATATTTTATCCTAGTTTGACCTCATTTGATGCATTTGACCTACTTTTAGCCAATTTGATCTGATTTATCTAATTTTAACCTAATAGGCTATTCTGACTAATTTCATTCAATTTGACCTATTTTGACAAATTTTAGCTATCTTGACTGCTTATGACCTAGTTTCACCAAACGTTCCGAATTTGCCCATTTTAGACTTATATGACCTTTTTCATCCAGAATTTATCCAGATCACCCTTTTGCTACTAGGTATGGGAACCGGTAGCTACTCTATATCGGAACCAGCAGCTACTGGATATGGGAACAAGTAGCTACTGTGTGGGAACCAACAGCTACTGTTTTAAGAACTAGCAGCTACCTGATGTGGGAACCAGCAGGCATTCTATTTGGGAACCAGCAGGTAGTGGGTGCAGGAACCAGGACCTAATGGATGTGGGAACCAATACCAGTTACTCTATGTGGAAGCCAGCAGGTACTGGGTACAAGACCCAGCAAGGGTGTGGGATCCAGCAACTACTTGGGTTAGGAACCAGTTTATATGGGAACCAGCAGCTACTGGATGTGGGAAGCAGTAGCTACTGTATGTGGGAACCAGCATGTACTGGGTACAGGAAACAGCAACTAATGTGTATGGGACTACCAAGTGCTGGGTGTGGGAACCAGCAGCTACTTGGTATGGGATCCAGTACCAGTAGCTGATTGGTGTGGAAAAACCAGTTACAGTGGGTTGAAACCACCAGTTATGGGATGCTGGAACCAGCAGCTACTTGGTATGGAACCATCAGTTATTGTGTAAGGGAACCAATAGCCACCCAGTAGTTGCTGGTATAGACGTATAGAAAGACACAGAGTGTACCATGCAATGCCAAAAGATACCTGTCACAAGTTGGTTTGCATGACAGCTTGACAGCAATGAAATGAAATTGACTTCACCAAAGTCTTTACTAAACCATAGTATAAGTTCAAACAGAACGGAACACCATAGAAACATGATTCAAAAACTGTTAGAATCCTTATGACGAGTCATATCTGCTCGTCATACTCCCATTGTGTTTACTTTAAATGGCCTCATAAGGATATGCGGGATTCGTTTTGAAAAAAACTGTGTCAGGAATCTTCAATTTGTCCTTCAAATGGCATGAAACACTCACTTAGAAGCCCTTCTGTTTGAGTCAAGTGTATATATGTGTAAATAGAAAATATGGCAAACAAAATGATTGTAAATAGAAATATACTTACTCACAGCTGCTAGCAGTATACCGGCAGAAGAAGGATCTCAGGTGGTGCGAGGTTGGTCATGGATGATTGATCACGTCACCACCAGGTTACTTATCAGAACAGCAGGTGTAATGTATGCAGTGGCCAGCTCTCACGAAATTGGAGCATAAGCACTTGTATTGCACTGCATTGTACACTTGCTTCGTAACTTGTCTTGACAATTACATGATACCATATTTTTATTTATCATTTTGGCATCTATAAGCTGTTATATAAGATAAGGTAAAATCTCTTGAAAGTCATGAAATAAGGAAATCTTGGTTATAACATGGAAAAGCCTAAGAAAGAAATCATTACAATACCTTTTCAGAAAGGATTTCAAAATGACTTTTTACCACCAAATGACATGAAAATGTATTCAGGGAAATTAAGGTCTGAACACAACATAATAAATTAATTTCTATGTATATCACTGGCCTCAATGATCCTCTGATAGATTGTGGGATAATAACATCCATGCATTCATTTTGCAAGATTATTCCAATTAATTGTCTTGTTCAATATACATGATATGGGCTTCTAGGAAAAATAAGCATAATGGAGAATCATGACCACTGATTTTATTTAAAACTGTGATCCGATTTCATGGGAATTGACCATGTGTGCTGCCCTGTAACCAGGTGGGATCACCTATATATAGTTACTTCAGCCCTATGTTCATTTGAACCCAGGAGTGTAAACTGGACCATGAGGGAGGTATGACTGGTCACTATGTAGCCAATAGTGGCACCTACGACTGGGTGCTATGACTTCATAGTGGTGACTATTTAGTCAGTGGTTGAATAAATAGCAGCAGCTATTTTGAGGCCTCTACTGGAGCTCACTATGTAGTCACTGGTATTGAGTCATTTCTTACACCTCCCACTCAGATTTGAGGATATCCTTAATGTCCATGAGAAACTTTGGATAATTTTGATTAAAATACTGTGATTTTATATCACTTTTAAATTTCAGCATATTTGAATCTGTTTACATGTGTTCAGTATGGACTATAGGTTGCAGTTATTATATGTACAAGTGACAAGTAATCAGGGATGGACTATAGATTGGCATTATATAAATTTTAATGGCCATACATCAAATGCATCAACTCACCAACCTGAAACACTAAATCCAAACTCACCAACCATTACATCCCTTGAAGGACCACCAATGCATTAATGCATCATGCCCATCGGTCATCATGATGCTACATTCATGCATCATGTCGACCATATGAGTTGATACACACACTGCAAAAGGGTCGGCATAATGCTCCAATTAAGTGTTGGAGAGCACGCAGACTCTAATCCCACCTTACCAACCACTAAAATATAGAACCAGCCTGTACATAGCAATGTGCGATGCCTATCCCGGTACTGCTGACTGTCCAGGATCACCTTATGCTAAAACTCTAACCCACATTAACAATTACTAGAATAAAGATGTATACATATAAACCCAGCCTGTAAAATAGCAGTGTGTGACACCTACCAACGACTATCCAGGATCGCCTTGTGTTAAATACCTAAAACCCAAAACCACCAATCACTCTGTATGTACCTGAAGCAACCTGGGATGTGTAAAAATAAACACCAGTAAAAAGAACAACGGCTGTGTAGGTGTTACCAGTCTGCAACATGTGTATTTGTAGCAGTAACTGCTCCAAATATAACAATACTATGTGACTGGGCTCCTAGTATGGGAATGACATGCTTGTTTACCATTCTAAGACTCCAATTAACCAATGCCGTGTCACTTTGAACTCATAATATGCACGTTATACATTGGTGCATCATGATGTCTAATGGACATGATGCATTAATGCATTAGAGGCCCTTGAAGGGTTAAGAGGTGTGTGCAGCCCTACTGTGGAGGAGGGGGTATGAGAGCTGTCAAAGTCATGACCATTAGGGTGTGTTACAGTTAGACCTCTGTGATGTCACAGGGTGTTTAGCTCCAGGCAGACATATAGAATATAAAATATATTAGATAGGATATTGCTAGATGACTATATGGAATGCTCCTATGATTGGTATGTAAATTACACGATTTAACATGTACAATAGGAGATACAGATCTAATTGCAATGTGTGTATAGTTTTCAGGTAAGTGCATCCTAGTCATCTTACCCAAAGTTCAACTTAATGCATTGGTTTGTTTGCCTGAAAAGACCCATAAATAGTAACAATCAGTAACTGTAACACACCCTATGAAGGGCCAAGTGTGGGGGGGGGCAGGTCCTCTGTGTGTGTCTCAGTGCTATGGTCACATAACCAGTTCTGAAGGCCAGGTGTACGAGTCAAGCTGACCTGTTCACAGTTTGTTAGATGTGCTTGATACTATGGATAGCATTATACATAGCTGTAATGGTTAAAGGCTATGGGCCACAAAAACCCAAAAAAAAATCTAGGACTTTGCCAAGCATGTTGTAGAAATTTGTTGTTTCTCCATACTATCAACTATTCAGTTATCATGGTCACTGAATAACAATTATTCTTTGCTGGGCTTTCACTGGTGGGTGTTAGAAATGTTCACTTCCTGCTTGGGATATCAGACATCAAAACCTTGGCAAATATGTGCATACATGTCAAATAACAATTTTAGAGAACCTTTGAAAATTTTGAAAAAATCATATGGAGTAGAATGTGTTGTCCTCTTGAACCACTAAGTAGGATGTTGCCTCCAGGTCTTCATTGGTCCAACTTCATGCACCTATAAAGACAAATGGTATATCCATTACTCACAAGGTTATGCCAACCCAAACAGAGGGATGTAGGTGTGGACATAGAGGGAGGTGGGTGTGGACATAGTGGGGATGTGTAGGAAGATAGAGGGAGGTGGGTGTGGACACGGAGGGAGGTGGGTGTGGATAGAGAGTGATTTGGGTAGACCCAAAGGAAGGGCGGGTGTGGACATAGAGGGAGGTGGGTGTGGACCCAGAGGGAGGTGGGTGTAAACACAGAGGGAGGTGGGTCTGAACAAACAGGGAATTGAGTGTTGATATAGAGGGAGGTGGGTGTGGACAATGAGGGAGGTGGCTGTGGACATAGAGTGAGGTGGGTGTGAACACAGAGTAAGGTGGGTGTTGACATAGAGTGAGGTGGATGTGGACACAGAGGGAGATGGGTGGACAAAGAGGGAAATGGATGTGGACATAGAGGGAGGGGAGAGTGGACACAAAGGAATGTGAGTGTGAACAGAGAGGGATGTGAGTGTGGGCATAGAGGGAGGTGAGAGTGGACAAAGAGTGAGTGAGTGAGTGAGTGAGTGAGTAATAGATGTTTAACGATATTTCGACACCTAAGGTCATATTCATGGCGAGAACTAAATTACAAAATTTCACAGAGGAATGTGTCGGTGCCCACGCATATGTGCACCACAAACATCCTGAGGGGATAGGAAAGAGGAGAAATAGACCCTTTTAAGTGGGCTAGGGAAGCCCGACAAAGAGTGAGGTGGTGTGGACACAGAGGGAGGTGGTGTGGACACAGAGGGAGGTGGGTGTGGAAAAGGAGGGAGGTGGGTGTGGACATAGAGGTGAGTGGGTGTGGACAAAAAGGTAAGTGGGTGTGGACAAAGAGGTAAGTGGGTGTGGACATAGAGGGAAGTGGGTGTGGACATAGAGGGAGGTGGGTGTGGACAAAGAGGGAAATGGATGTGGACATAGAGAGAGGGGAGAGTGGACAAAGAGGGCAGTGGGTGTGGACAGAGAGGGAGGTGTATGTGATGTGGACATAGAGGGAGATGAGAGTGGACACAAAGGGATGTCAGTGTGAAGACAGAGGGATGTGAGTGTTGGCATAGAGAGAGGTGAGAGTGGACAAAGAGGGAGGTTGTGTGGACACAGAGGGAGGTGGTGTGGACACCGAAGGAGGTGAGTGTGGAAATGGAGGGAGGTGAGTGTGGACATAGAGGTGAGTGTGTGTGGACAAAAAAGAGGTAAGTGGGTGTGGTCATAGAGGGAGGTGGGTGTGCACACAGAGGGAAATGGATGTGGACATAGAGGGAGGGGAGAGTGGACAAAGAGGGCAGTGGGTGTGGACAGAGAGGGAGATGAGAGTTGACACAAAGGGACGTGAGTGTGGACATACAGGGAGGTGGGTGTGAACACAGAGGGATGGGAGTTTGGGCATAGAGGGAGGTGAGAGTGGACAAAGAGGGAGATGGGTGTGGACAAAGAGGGAGGTGTATTTGGACATAGAGAGAGGTGAGAGTGGACACAGAAGGCAGTGGGTGTGGACAGAGAGGGAGGTGTATGTGGATATTAATAGAGGCAGGTGGGTGTGGACATAGAGGGAAGTGGGTGTGAACACTATGGGATGTGTGTGTGGGCATAAAGGGAGGTGAGAGTGGTCAAAGAGGGAGGTGGGTGTGGACATAGAGGGAGGTTTGTGTGGACACAGAGGAAGGTAGGTGTGGACATAAAGGGAGGTAGGTGTTGACATAGAGGGAGTTTGGTGTGCACAAAGAGGGAAGTGTGTGTGGACATGGAGGGAGGTGGGTGTGGACACAGAGGTAAGTTGGTGTGGACAAAGAGGTAAGTGGGTGTGGGCAAAGAGGTAAGATGGTGTGGACATAGAGGGAGGTGGGTGTGGACATAGAGGGAGGTGGGTGTGAAAATAGAGGGACGTGGGTGTGAACATAGAGGGACGTGAGTGTGGACACAGAGGGAGATGGGTGTGGACACAGAAGGAGGTGGGTCTTGACATAGAGCGAGCTAAATGTGGACATAGAGGCAGGTGAGAGTGGACACAGAGGGAGGTGGGTGTGGACACAGAGAGATTTAGGTGTGGACATAGTGGGGATGGGTAGGAAGATAGAGGGAGGGCGGGTGTGGACACAGAGGGAGATGGGTGTGGATACAGAGAGAGGTGGGTGTAGACACAGAGGAAAATGGGTGTGGACACAGAGAGAATCGGGTGTGGACATAAAGGGAGGTGGGTGTGGACACAGAAGGAGATAGGTGTAAACGCAGAGGGAAGTGGGTGTGACCACAGAGAGAACTGGGTGTTAACATAGAGAGAGGTGGGTGTGGACACAGAAGGAGGTGGGTGTGGGCACAGAGGGAGATTGGTGTGGACATATAGGGAGTTGGGTGTGGACACAGAGAGAGGAGGGTGTGCATTTAGAGGGAGGTGTGTGTGCACATAGAGGGGATGCGGACATAGAGAGGATGTGGATGTGTGAGGGGGTGCATGTGGAGATGAGGCATGTGAGTGTATGTGGATAAAAGGGAATGTATGTACATAGATGGATGTGAGTGTGGACACATAAACAGACATGTAAATATACTGGGACAGAAGGGGAATCTGACCACGAGTGTTGCAATTTTCAAGAACCCTGCATACAAGTAAAGTCACCTTCTGCTAGGTGCGTGTGTGAGTTACCCAAATTAGGCTGGCTGGGAATGGGTACACTGTATAGGAGGTAAGGTAATCACAATGTGGGCCCACTATGACCTGGATTGGGAAAGGGTCTGACTGCCTCTCACACTTAGTTGTATAGTAGTAGTATGCAGCTGCAATAAGGAGGGCTATTTCTGAACACAGCCAGTGGCCACACAATTACATGTATAGGGTTGCAATCATGCCTTCAGGTGTACAATATCACATATTATTGCAAATAAAGATCCAGTCAAGTACTTAGGATTTCTTTTATGGATCGGTCAATGGACCATTCTGGGTATTATTATTATTTTTCATATTTACTAAATTCTTCGCCATATAAAGCCTAAGCTCTGCCCATGATCCACACTCAATAATCTCCTGTATTCCTCAACAGGAACCAGGATCCTTTAGTCATCACAAACACACTTCCTCCATTAGACTCTGTGACATAAGGTACAAGGATGTAATAACATTCCAACCTTATCTACTCAGTCCAACTGGAGGAAGTGCGATCCACCTGTGGTGCCATATTTGGAATGAGAGGATATTTCACAATCTCCTCTCAATCCTCATTAACATAATCTACCCACAGGTGGCACTCTCTCCTTATGACATGTGTCACTTTTCTATTGAGCCACATGTACAGAACATTTCACAACACTGTGAGCTGCTCAAGCTCTTAGTATATAAGGTAGCTTGAGCAGCTCCCAATCCATCTATTCTAAGATAATCTCTCCCAACTTACACCTTACACCTATACCTAGAACCTACGACAGGTTGAGTTATAGGACCGGAGGCAGAGCTTAGATCTTGGCGAGTGTTATCATTGTTACCACCTTTATGAAACACTCATGTCAGCTATGCAATAAAAGGATCAAATGAACTTCCCTGGATTCCCTGTACATTCACTTCACCACATGTAACCGTCCATTGACACGATGGTGGATGAACCCTCCACGAATATCCCACTACCAACCTCTCATTAAACATGAGCAATAGTGAGACATCACCTAAGGAGCCAGCTTCAGAACAACGCACCTTTACATCACCTGGGCTAAACGCGCCCAACCATTCCACAAGTGATACTACACACCACCTCCAGAGGCAAACTTCATCACCTGCAGCCTTCAAAATGATCCAATTATATCCACCCAACACACCAAGGAACACCACCCCTGGTAGGAGCTATACAGCGCCACGATCTGACGCTTACAGCGACATCCCCAGGAGTAGCCGCAATGATTAGGATTAAGGGAACGGAACTACAGCACCTATAGTCACCGCCCCCCAGCCTACAGGACCCGACCACACGACCGCCCACCACTACTCCAGAAGTTAACTCTCAATTGACTCTCACACCTCCAGGACTCTTGCACTGACGATGAGGAGCCCAGCCAGGATACCTCGATTCTGGAGCCTAAAAGCAAGTCTGGTCAATATGGACAGCAAGGTAAGGCCATTGTTGTTGATACAGAATTGACTAAGAGTGCAGTATCTGTTAACATGGACAACCACTTGTATAGAGCTCTCGTTGATTCTGGCGCCTCCTTGTTTTTATTAACCAGAAACGGTTGATAGAATAGCAAGCATACATTTTGAAATATGTTAGAAACCTTAGACTCACAGACTTACTGGCTGATAAAACCCCTTTTTCCTCCAAAAACATCCTACAATGTCTATAGTCAGAGTATAGACATTGCCCCCCCAACCCCACCCCAGCCCTACACCCCAACCTATTTTTCCTAACAAACCCACCCATGGTAACCTTCTTACCACCCTTGAAACAGACATACATAGAACCACCCAGACACTATAGGCATATTTTCTTCGTGTAATAGATGTTACCTCTCCATTTCCCATATATTATTTCAATGGAGAGTACTCATTAGAACCACCAAATTCAGTTTCTTTTATGTTTTATTTTTCCACAAATTCCAATTATCCCCTCCAAAACTCAAAACCTTAGTACCACAACTAAGTGGGTGACATTGCCAAAAATTTTATTTAATTTTCTGAAGGCTCAGGCAGCCGTAAACTGGATGATCTGGTTGGCACGCCACATAAATTACCCACGGTCACAGCGTACGCTCGGTTTGTGTCCCATTAAATTGGGGCATGCATGCGCCGGTTTGTTACAAGCTCAGGGCTCCTCTATACCCTAAGGTATTACCAAATGACGGCCTACTGTAGGAGAGCAGCTCTCCTGCATCCTGATCCGTGTTTATACCTCTGTTTACCATTGGTACTGGAATGTTTGGTGAGACACTTAATCAAATAATAACTCAGCATGGTTCCCTGCTGTGTTAACACAGCAGGAACAAGTGCACACAGCCATAACCCCACCAACCTAGTTATATTACAATATTCAGATCATCCAATGATCATCCGTACATAACGCCTAGGTACCCCATATAATTTGCATGTTATAAGCTAAACACATGCAGACCAACCAATAGCTAGGCCTCGTGCCATATATGGGTGAGACATACCTCATCGGGAGGCATGTAATGAGGAATTAGCCAACCTCATGAAGTGCTTATAAGCCTCACCCTACCTCCATCTTTCCCACTTCCCAAACAATATACCAAACTTACCAAACCCAGTCACCATATGGAGCAAGTATCCAGAGACCACAGGGCCAAATGCCGAGGCTGCCATGCAACCAGCCCAGGTAGGTTTTTTGTCTTATGTGTCCATTAGTAGCGTCATCAATCGTTCTAGCATGAATATGATGGATTATGCCATCATGTGACCCAGATACCCATTACATGCCAATGGTAGTGTGCGCCCAGAGTGCTTTGTAAAATGTGATAGTTGAATTCGCAGTCCACTTCATGCCTTTCTACGACGACCTGACCACTTTAGATCTTACTTATTAACCTTTTGGCAACACCCCACCCACCCCACCCACCCCACACACAACCCATCCTACCTCAGATTACCCATTTATTTAATACTAATTTTTAAGCCTTAAGGCACCAAAGTCATATGGACTCAACCCAGGGTGGCCCATCCATAGCCTTCTAGGCCCACATGGCAAATAGGAGCAAGGCCATGGATCTGTTTGACAAGCTGTTCAATGTTATCTAGCCAAGCACCCCCCACCACTGTATTGAACCATCTTAGCTCACTAATCACTAAAAACTCTTACAAAAGAGCCAGGGTAAAAATACATCAATTACTAGCCATAGATTAACCTAACAAGCTAGTCTATTTTAGAAATTATGCCTACCAGTGTCCTATTAGCAACACACCCCAAACAACAGACCCCCCAAAATTTTGTATAAAATTTTTCATTTTTCAAGATATTTGAGACAGGTAGGAGTCGACCTGAGCAGGTCATACCTGTATTAATCCCCATAACTTATCTGATTTTCGCCATTATGGTGCAGCGCCAGCTCGCTACCACCACCTGGTGGAGTTCAGATAAACTAACCATAGCGTCCCTGGATACAGGACCCGCGCTAAGCCAAATGAACCAATTGAGCTCTGTACTTAGGTTTTGTATGTTGACAAAATGATATTGATCTCACATCCTTTTTCTGTATTGACCGTGGCCTGTCTGCAACCCACAACAGACAAACTATAGGTCGATAAATTGTCTCCTCTTCCTGTTGTTTCCTCAACAGGCCTACCACCAACACAGCATCGTTTCCTTCAGTGCCAGAAGCCAAACCAGTGCCATCAAGTCCAGAAACAACCAACACCAAAACAACATGGCAACTTATAACCTAGTAGCTTCCTCGCCATGGAACTTTTCAGGCCACAAACGACAATATCACCATAAGGAACATCAGAACCTATTTCCCAGCAGTATACACCCAAATTGACACTTCAAGAAACACAAAAAGACACTTTTTCAAAACGAATTTTCCTATAACCATATTTTAAATCCAAATCGCTGAGACACAATTGTGACGTTAATTTATGATTTTTGATGAATTTTATGAGAGACACACCAAAAATACCCTTCTGGCTCGCCTCTCTAGGTGCTATAAATTTCATCACCTTTACCACTGTTTTTCAAGCTCAACTATGACATGTATTTATGAGTTTTAGTCAAATTAGTTATCCATAATCAACAGGTTGTATACATCCCATTTTTGTAAATTTTCATGAAAATTACCATGTTTCTAGTCAACAGTAACACTGAATACCACCTTGACTTATACCTTATACCCGACTGTGTAGCAGACCCTACACAACTTCAGTTATGAGCCTTGGTAATGTGGAGCCAAAAACTCATCACCCTCGTGTTGATTGTTGACCCCACAATACCAAGAATCACCAAACTTGGTTAATTTTCACCTGGATATATTTCATTGCGTATTAATGTATAAGACCAACATGTTATCAAATCAGAAAAATTTTCATTTTCCCACGATAACATACCGGTACATATATATTTTAAGCATTGTACATATCCCGGCATTTAAAACCTACATATATACATTAAGTCACTTGATCCACACAAAAACTTTATTTTTGTAATTCCATAAAGGAACCCTTTTTTTATACTGCATATAATGTCAAACCCATCAGGTTTTTCACAAAACTCAGTATTTGTATCATAATACCCATAATTGTCAATGGACTTGGCAAAGCCTCATCTTTTCTACTTATTTTTCTCCCTTTACACTCGTGCAGAGACGAGTAGGAATGTGGGGATTTGTCAATGGACCATTCTGGGTATTATTATTATTTTTCATATTTACTAAATTCTTCGCCATATAAAGCCTAAGCTCTGCCCATGATCCACACTCAATAATCTCCTGTATTCCTCAACAGGAACCAGGATCCTTTAGTCATCACAAACACACTTCCTCCATTAGACTCTGTGACATAAGGTACAAGGATGTAATAACATTCCAACCTTATCTACTCAGTCCAACTGGAGGAAGTGCGATCCACCTGTGGTGCCATATTTGGAATGAGAGGATATTTCACAATCTCCTCTCAATCCTCATTAACATAATCTACCCACAGGTGGCACTCTCTCCTTATGACATGTGTCACTTTTCTATTGAGTCACATGTACAGAACATTTCACAACACTGTGAGCTGCTCAAGCCCTTAGTATATAAGGTAGCTTGAGCAGCTCCCAATCCATCTATTCTAAGATCATCTCTCCCAACTTACACCTTACACCTATACCTAGAACCTACGACAGGTTGAGTTATAGGATCGGAGGCAGAGCTTAGATCTTGGCGAGTGTTATCATTGTTACCACCTTTATGAAACACTTATGTCAGCTATGCAATAAAAGGATCAAATGAACTTCCCTGGATTCCGTGTACATTCACTTCACCACATGTAACCGTCCGTTGACAGATCATTGCAAATGCTGGTAAAGTGCTTGAATTAGCATTCATGAATATTGCACACAACAAAGCACAATGCCATTGGTAATATTGAGATACTAGTGCCATATCCTATTTAGGATTGTAAGTGCCCTTATGAATAGAGCAGCAAGAAAATGGTGACCTTTGCATGTCATAATGAATAGAAATGGTGAAAAATGGCAAATTTATGCTTACCCACTGTTACCCTCAGTTTTTGGAGACAACAGGTCTTGTGTGTAGGTGAGCCAGGTGGAAATGATAGCTGAGGTGGGGCAGTGTAGCCCAAACTGGTTGGTCCTGTTGGTGTTTGGGAGTGTTCAGTAGGTATCAGCAGGGGGTGAGGGGGCACAGGGGTGGTTCTATTTCCATCTGATATGTCATGTTCATTTTTCAAATCATACTCAAATATCTTCATAACGGACACATGTCATAATATGGTATTTATGTGTTAATAGTCCATTAAATATCACATAGTTATAGTCCATTAAATATCACATAGTTCATAGTGAGTCTATACATGAGGTCTGATAGACCTAGGCATAAACCTGTTACAGTGTATTTTCAATGGATGGAGCTATGGCATGCATCCCATATGAAGGAAGTCTGGTGTAAATTTGAGATTTCCCCAAATATTTTCCCCCAAAGATGACACAAAAGAGAGTCAAAAAGTTGTCCATGTGAGTATCTTGATGCTCATTTTTGAGAAGATTAATTCTTGACACTTAGCAATAATTGCTGGTCTCATATAAGTGACAGTGGTTAGTGGGGGTGGGGAGGTGTTAAAAAAACTCTTCAGCACTAAATTTTCATAAGTACCTGTCTTGGATATGGACCAGGGGTAAAGACCAAACCAAATGTCTGGGTATTTATTTAGTATAGTGAATAAGGCACAGTGAGATTTTGGGCACTGTTACACAGTTAAGTAGACAGCACAGACAGTGTTAAATGATGCCAGTATATTTTTTTTATGGGAGGCTGAGTTTAGATATGCTTTTACATTCACCCACTTATGCCCCAGAAATCCCCCTCCCCATCTGACTAAAATGACCTTTCTCTTTCTCTCTTTATATCTATCTCTCTTGCTCTCTGTGTGCCTCTCTTGCCCGCTCATTTCTTTCCATCTCACTCCCTCTCTCTGTTGTTTGGGCCAAACCAGGATTCCATGCACACACAGAGGCCCCTGGTGGACTCTGGCATCTTCACTTTATGCTGAAGAATCAGACTTATGTGTATAAAACTCACTAGAGGGCCCTGTTAAAAACTGGGGAATATCGGGGTAATTCACGGGATTGTAGGTACTATTCCCAGGATCTTCCCGAGAATATGTGCTCACAGATTCACCAGTCGTTCACGGGATTTTCCCGTGTCTTGTTTCAAGGGAGATTTTGGGAATTTAAGTATATTATCTGTAGGGACTGTGGGAAAATTCACATTAATAACAATGTTATTTATAGCAAACATCTTTCAGTCTATTGTGGTAAGAGGACAAGGAGGTGTGCTGTTTGCAGTCCAAACTTTACACTCTATAATTATCTCCTGGGTGAGTGCAATGTTGCCATCCTATCACTGCATGAATTTTTGGATTTAAGCACATTTCCAATTGCTTAAGAACTGACTATTCAAGCAAGTTTGAGTTTAGTAAATTGCACCTAAGTTGCTTAAATATCATTAGTTAAGCATGTTTTGGTAACTTTAAGGTAACTTCAAGTTGCTTAGGTAGGCATTTTCAGCAATTTGAAATGTCAACATTCATGCAGTGTATGGTGGCTTGAGGTCATGCTATACCAATGCAAAAATCTGATTGGTTCCTAATAAAGAAGAAAATATGTATCCCCCTAAATACAGCTTAAATCCTAAGGCATTATCTAACATATCTTATTTTTCTGGCTGGAATTAATGACCAATTGTTAATGGGGAAAGTTCTAAAGAGATGATCAGCATTTCTCTCTTTTATTTTCCTCCTTATATTGGAGATTGTGACATTAAACCCTCCTTGAAGGGTCATTGCTGTCATTGATGAAAAAAAACACAGACACACCTTTTACCTGTGAAGAACAATGAATGGAGTGGTAGGGGGTAATCTAGGCAGAGTGTATGGATGAGAAAGCTAATGGATATCAGAAGTGAGTGGGCATGCACAGAAGCAGCCTGAGGGGTGGGTATTAGTGGTACTAGAGTTGTGGTTGTGTGGGACAGCTAATGGGAAGCACTGAAACATTAGAACGAGGGCAGTAATGCAATAGTACTACATATCACCTCAAGACATGGAATGTCTGACAGGCTAAACAAAGTCAAGACATGGAAAGGGAAGGTATTAGTGTAGGGATGTTGTTCTTGCACCTCAACGGGTGTGTAGGTGAAGGGGAAGAAAGCAGGTCATATAGCAGAGATGATAAGGTAACATCTAAAAATCAGCAAATTTAAATCAGTCCCATTGAAAAGAAAGTATCAATGCAGATTTAGCATGTAAATTAAGCACAGATTTTGTCTATTTCTTAGAGGTTACAGCTTCACTAAGTGAAATTTGGAATTTAAGTAAAATCTGAGGTTTCTCTGCTGACTTATCATTACACAGATCTACACACAGGAAGATAGACAGAGAGGTCAGAGTAACTAGATAAGAGCATGGAAACTAGTAGGACTTGATTATATTGTTCGTGTAGATATGTATTCAAGCCATACATGGCTTAAGTAATGTAGAGACTGGATATGTAAGCCAGTTCTACCTAATGTGGAACATTCCTCTACGCTACACCATACTGTGCAGCCAGACTATGCACATGTATATAGCATGGCCCTGGTAGGGATGACAGCATTTGCCAGGGACCTGCACTCATGTCAACCTCACCATTATGGTATCCATCCCGATTTGTGTCTCCGCACCATGCTTTGTTTTTATCGAGGATACATTTCCAGGGAGTGATGCATTAACATCCTTCACAGGAGGGTATTTCAAAAAGATTGGGAAACCAGTTCTCACCGTAACTATTTGATCCTGCAGTTCTCCTACATTTCTCACCCTAAGAACAGACTTCCCTGCTTGACTTCTGCTACAAGTGAACTGCACGGAAATAGGTCGAGTTGCAAAATAAGAGACTGGACCCCTCCTATACCACTCCTATAACTGACTCCCTCTTTACAATACAAGAGGGAATCCACTCCAGAAGGTCAGTGAGTTCAATTTTGGAATTATCACCTCCGACAGGATCAATTCCAAATCTTTTTGAGATAACCTCCTGGAGAGGTAACCCTCAATTGGATGTTTCGAGGAGATGAAACTGCTGACAGAAGGTCAGAATGAAATTAAACTGTCCTGATTACGGACAACTCAATCCCTTCCAATGATTTCCAAAGGTAACTACAATGAATTTGAGATTTATACTTATCACTGCAAAATCTGCCTGTAAAAAGCAGTATCAGCCAAAGACTTTATATATCACTGAACAAGGGGGTGCAAATATAGGTAGCAATATAACCTGCTACCTACTCTGACCAATTGGGTAGTCTCTTGTCTGTAGTAACAGTAGTTTTTTCTTCTCTCAAAGCTTTTATAACAAGCATTCCACACCATACCTACACAGTGTGGGTATAAGGCACAGAGAGACAGACAGACAGACAGACAGAGTGAGAGATGGGGTGAGAGGAAGGAATGGAGGAAAAAAGTGAGAGAGTAATCTAGATAACATATAGAGACAATAGTATGACTTATTGATATTACAATGGGAGTCCATCCGAAATGCTGGCACTGAATGATAGCCTCATAAAATAAGAGTCACTTGGATGTAGATAATGAACCAATAGACTAGTGTCACAGCCACATCACCCACCATCTGACCCCTACACAACCCTATTATGCACCTCACAAACAAGTCAGAAATGACTAAATGAGGCTTTATTACTGAGCCTTGTAAGCTCAGACAAACGGTGCCAGCTGGTCGGCAGTCCCATGTAATTACATCGTGTCCTGGGAGGGAGCCAGTGTGTACAGCCCTATACAGCATGGTGACCATATCACTGGTCACATACACTGGACCTTTGAGCTCTAGTTCCCTCAGCTCTGCCAAAAGCTCCAGGAGGGTATTTGACCTTAGGCAAATGTGGTGCTCATAGCTTCACATCACACTGAGAGCTCTCACCATGGCTAAGTCTAATCTCTTACAGGCCTTCATTGCTCTTAAAATAGTTTTCTATCTTGCTGAGGAAAAAACCTTCTCAATATGAGGAGATCAACACAAACCCTCAAAAGACTAGAAATTCATCAGTTTCTATTTGATTCTGTCACCATTATTTAACTTATATAAGTATGTAATTAGATTCCGAAAAGTACTTTGAGGAAAAGAATTAGCATTTTCAAGTGGAGGTGGGAATGCACCGTTAGAAGCATTGGCAGCCTTTGCTTGCCAATAGCCACAGGAGGTACAGCTTCAATAAATGTAGAAGAGATGTATAAGACTGCCTCAACTGAAATTGAACCTGACAACTTGACTGATGTGAAAAATAAGGTAAATAGGCAAGCGACCGCTCTTATTTGGACTTCGGGTATTCTATAACATAGAACAGACATCCATGTTTTAAGGCTACGGTAGGGGCCTTGAGCCAGAAGGCCCAGACACCTGCAGTACCTTAATGTCATTATTCCTATGTGGATTATACGCATTATATTTAATAAAATATGGACAGACAGCCATGTATCAAGGCTAGGATAGTGGCCCTGAGCAAGAAAGCCCCATACATCTGCCATACATTAATCTCATTATTCCTATAATTACTATGATGTGGTTTGTGATTAGAGTCAGTGATACATGCAAGTCTTGTAAGACCTGCAGCTTAATGTAAGCTGGGGAATTTTATTATGAAGTCTCTGAACATAGCTGGATATTGTCTTACACAATGACATTGGACATTGTATATAATGTTACTTTCTAATAGCATCATAAGTAAAAAAGTGCCTGATATTAAATTAATGTATATAAAAGTCCAGCAGACAGATACATCACATATGGCTTTGCATTAAGGCTGAAAATACAAATCCTCCTCAAACAGGTGCTCATTATTAATCAATAATCAAATCTATGGGTTAGTGAAAAATCTTCCAAGGGGGGCGTGAAAAGGCTGTGGCACATCAGAAATACATCAACGCTTCGACTGTTAAATGCTGAGCATTTTTTTTCAGTTGAGACTGGCATTCAGTTATAGGGCTGAAGAGGTTTGATGGAGATGATTTAGAAGGATGATGGCTTAACTTAGATTTAGGGATACACAGGCACGTGGTCTGATAGAGGTGAAATATAAAGGTTAACTTGACTTGGTACGCCTCCCTGGGAAGACAGCATAGTGTATATAAACCATACCATACTCTTTGCAAGCCTCAATTCTATTAAAAGTATCCTATGTCAAGGGAATATAGAGACATCCTTTCCTTTCCTTCTATGAGAGGACATCTGAAGAATCTTAGGATGAGTACTATGCTATAAGTGATACATTAGACTGCCTGGATTATACACCCCGTTCACCAAGTAAAGACTGCTATAAACATTGTATACTATAGGATGAATGCAAAAAAAAAACCGATTCGAAGTGGTTTGTTCAGTGTTGTCAGTGTGGTATAAAATTGAATACAGCTGGTTCATTACCATAGACTATACAGATAGTGTGTGTCTATGTGTCAACTCCAGATCTACCAAAAAATGGATATTGGAGACAGGCCTGGGGCCTCAATATGAAAATGGGAAAAAGCAGCAGCTCATGTGGTGACATCCTCTGCCCAGCATGCCAGTTAATAGATCAATAATATTCACTACTCACTTATGTCAAGGTGAATATCGATGCCCCATTGACAATGCACGAGAATCTCGTATTGCACCCCTGTGTTAAATAATCAGTGCCAAATCCACATGATTACGTCATAGACCTACTGCACAGGCGTCACCTTGGTAAAATGCAAACATCCAAGATGGCGGCGGTCAGTATTTTCATGCAGACGATGGGTGAATATTAGTGAATTATGAATGATAGTGATTGAAAATTAATTTCCCCTCAAAACACCTTGACATAAATATAAAAATAAGTTTGCGCCACCTGTTTCTTCACTCGCAGGTCTGAGCCCCTCCACACTGGGCCTTACAGCCTTATGTGGATCAGCCCAGACCCGCTCATGAAGAAACGGTCGGCTCAAACTCATCATCATTCACCTTTACCACCTTTTACAAACTTGGTTAACACTGTGGGCGATGGGAAAACGGAGAAGCATTTATAGGGAAAAAGGCAGCTCATGTGGTGACATCCTCTCACACACGATTCCTTTAATAGATCAATTATTAATTCTCCCTACTCGCTTTTTGCTTGGGAGACTACTACAAAACTAGCCTTGCATAAAGGTCTTTCTTACATATTACAATAGATAACAATTTAATGTGACAGAATTCATCATAAAAACTTCATTCTGTTCTTTTTTCCTCGTTTTTCCTTTTGTTTTGTTATGTCCATTGGCTGCACCACTTGCACATGCTCGATGACAGTTCCTCTATCTAGTTACCTGTGGATTACACTTATATGGTAATGGTGAAAGGGAAGCTCAGGAAAACCATTCATGACTTCACATGACATTTCTTAAGTTTAGTTCTCATGAAATTCCACACTAAAAGAGAATTTAAGAATAACATTTTAGAGATGGGTAATGCCAACAATTTTCAATCCGTAGCCTGTACTTCACCAACTGACATGAACACATTGTCACAGGACACACATCAAATCTGTAAAACAAGCATCTCACCTTTCTTAATTAAACAAATGTTTCATTGAACACAGCCCTTTCTCTGACTGCTATCTCTTGAATTGCTGTTCCATAGTGTTCCATTCACCTTAAAAACAATACATGCCCACACACTTATGCTATCTTCCATTAACAAATCAAGGCTTGAGTGCTGGATTGTGAGGGCCTTTGGCATGCCCCCTTTGAGGTATGCTCTGGAGGGCATTTCTCAGATGGTATTGTCCACCACTTTGTCATACTAGTAATTGTGCATGATCAAGTTGTCATATGAGAAATATCATATGACTAGTGGTATATAGAGAGTAAGAATATCAAGCTCTTATAAGTGTTATTCCAGTTATCACTGGTTTATTCAGCTTAGGCAGTATTGTTATTTATCAGCACTACAAGTGTTAATATACAGGTAATTTCCACACACAGTAAATATACAGTTGGTTATAAAGTATAAAGTTCTGTTCCACTCCACCTGTGTAATAATAATGATAATAATACACTGTCCAGTATGGTCCTAGGTGGGTTCCCACACCTAGTTCCTGACCTGCTGCTTAGAGGGATAATATATAAATGTGTAACTTTACCCTCTGGTAGTTGCTTAATAGGAGATAGCCTCTGGCCACTAGTGGTATAGTCCTATGCCTGTCTGACATAGTCTAACCCAGCATAGTGCAGAGCTATAGCAGGTAGCAGGAGAGTTGAACTGGAGATGTTACCTCAGTGGTGGTTCTGGTGATTCTGATCTCTAGAGGGAGTTGCCAGGGGTATAAGTACCATTTCCTGGCTTGGCCCCTCAGACTGACTGGAGCCAGTGGCATCTGCCTAACTGCCTGGTTGTTTGAGGGGGGTCTTTCATGTGTCACTCGGCGCACAACGGACCCCCATGGAAGCCGCCATGTCCCCCATTGTCTCGGTCGGTTTGGCATGTTCCGACCTTCATATCTCAGTTGTTTATGCAGCTACAGCCTTCATATTGTGCATGCGCAGAGTTGAATATGTCAAGTTACCACTGCCCGCTTTCCGGGCACGTAACTTGTGCCGGTTTGTCTGTGGCGCATTCGGAGGTTAAAACAGTCCTGGTGGCATAACTTCTTTAATAATGGGAGTTGGGCCTTGATCTTGGGCTCATTTTGACCATCTAATTATGGTAATTTCATAACTGCTTTCATATTCATGAATTGCTCAGGAGTGACCGGAAGGGTATGGTGTCGTTACTTATGTAACCTATTGTTCAGTCTTTTGGTGCCCAGACACCCATGACGGCATCAGCGGTGCTCAGGCACCCATGACAGCCGGTTGCATTCACTTTAAACATTATATACACTATTGTTTGTTCTCAGTGAACCATTAGGTCAGTGTGCTTTGACCATTAAAACATTATATTGTGCAATGGACCATGAGGTTGGTTCCTAGCTGGTGTGCAGTGGGGCATGAACGCTCTCATGGATATGCAATGTATTAATTTCTTATATATTCTTTGATTAATACAGTAATATGTTACAATTTATGGCATAATAAATTGGTACATGATAGTATGACTAGACACAACCAATACAACTTGAAACCCTCAATATCAGAGTGGGTAATTGTAGGCAACGAACTACTACTACTCTGTACGATCAGCATTTAAGGCAGTAATTACATAGGGTTTGGTAGGGCAGTCGTGCCAGTGCAATTATTAGTGACCACTAGATGCAGGACTGTAATGGCATTTAAAGATGATATCCCAACTAAAATTCTGTTATTTTTGAGTCATGACATATGTGAATGGGTCATACTTTCCTATAAATCCTCCCCAAGTTTTAAAACATTATGCAATGCATTTCAGTATGAAATATGCATCTGACTACATAATTCTTTTACTGTAGGTCAACACTAATCCACAGGATAACATAACAACCTCTAAATGGGTAGTTGGTGGCACAATGAGGGCACCTGGTGGTTAATTGATGCACAACTCATGCACAGACCAGTGGTTATCATGGCAGTGGTCAGCTGGTGGAGCCCTCTTTTGTTATGAAATATCACATCTATTAATCTGTCAAATTATTTCCCACCATAAGAAAGAACCATTCCATATCAAGATGCCTTCTGTATACACATTCAGGGACACTTAATATCAAAATAATGCATGCCATCTAATAGGGAAATGGGTTTGATTGACAACTTTATAGTTCATTGATTATTTTCTAAAGGGTCGTTTTAGCTGAAATTGCATCTTTAACTGAGGGATCTCACTACAACTTGAAGGGGGTCTAGTCGTACCATCTTGAGAAATTCCTTCCAGGACTGGTGATCTATCCATGCTCACACACAGAAGAATTCAGGGTACAGTAGGTACTGATTTCTATATGAAAGGCAAATACTTAAAATCCCCAAAAGTGCTTGTATTGTGCATATTTGGTATCAAGAATCTATGGCCCTCCTCTTTGTGGCTTCTCATGACACCCGATCCTCTATATCATAATATAGAGCTTCTACATGTATGCCTTTGTGACGGCATTTCCTAACACCACTCAGCTGGGGATCTAGCAATGATGGCTAGGGTGGGTTAACCCTGAGATGTCCTCATAGCTTGAGTTGTCCAGACCTTTAATTTTTCCAATAAAGTTTGTTTGGCACTGAAAAGTGCAGACTGTCTGAATGAGTGCTGTGATATTTCAGTGTTGATTTAGCACCAGTCAGATTGTTTTGGCCAATAGTAGGAGCAGTGCTTCAAGGTATGTTGACCTCTCTTAATGTATGGGATAGGAACCCGCTGGGAATATAAGCATTAACACTGTTGCCAAAGGGAATACAGAATATAAAGCAGCAGCTAATGGAACCTGCTCTCTGTAAGCCTCCTTTGAGGCACACCCAGGAATGGTGATCTATCTATGATCACACAGAGAAGGAGTTAGCTTACAGCAGGTTCAGATTTCTACATGAAAGGCAAAGCCTCCCCCTCCTGTATTGTGTACCTTCTTGGAATTATGAATTATTTGTCCCTCTCTTTATGGTTTATCATGTCACCCTGTCATTGGGATAGAGCCAAATCCTCTACATCCAAATATATAGCGTCTACATGATTTTTAGCCACAGGAGGGGTTTTCCTAACATGGTATGACTAAGGATCTAGAACTAATGGCTAGAATAGGACAACCTTCTTGAGTTGTCCAAACCTCTAATTTTTTAACTGAAATTAGTTGGGACTGAAAGGTGCAGACTGGCAGCATTGGTTCAGCACCAACCTGATTATTTTTGCCAATAACGGGGAGGGGGGGTACTTCAAGATCAGCAATATGCTTATGTTCTACACCAAGTAGGCAGGATTAAGCAACAATAAAATGCTATTATCTTATTTATTTGTCTGAGTTGGTATCAAAAGGTGTGGCTTAGGTACTTGGGGAGTGACGTAGACCTACCAAGGATCCTTGTAAAACTGACCAAGGAACCACTACAGAGCTAAGTGCATTGTAGTGAAGCAGTGCAATTCCTACAATGAAGCAGTATAGTGCAGACAGTGGTACAGCTTTGGGACAAGGATTTAAGATTTTTGGAGTTGCTTGCCGCGTAGTGGCCGGGAGAGCAGCAACCGTAGCAACTTCATTATGTTTTTACGGTTTGTCAGTGACATCACTGTCACCTTGTGACGCAATTTGTGACGTCATACGTCGGCTGGGACATCACATGTCTGCCGCAGAGTGGCAAGTTGTGCAGGACGGATAGGAGTTGTCAAGGAGCCATGCCTGTGTGCAGGGTTTTGCCGAATTCAATGTGGGTCACGGATTTCTACCATCCATTGCCCTTAGAGGTATATTATGTGACAAAATAGTCTGTAACCCAGTGTATAAATACATCACCCTCCAACTGCTCCTTACACGCCCCTCTTATAAACAGCAAATCAGCCTGAAACGACTGAATGAAGCTTCATTACTGAGCCCTGTGCCTCTAGACAAACAGATGTAGCCAACCATGTGATCAAATTGGACCCAAGGGGACAGCAGTGTCTGCAGTGCTATATAGCCTAGTGCCAAGCTTGACTGGGAGCCTATATGCCAATGACTCTTGAACTACACAGGGTCAATATGAGCTTTATATTATTTGCTACAAACCAGAGTTAAAGATCTATGTACTAGACACATGATATTTGGCATGAAAACCTCACAGAATAACACTTCCGATTGTCACTACTATAACCAGTTAACTGATACTTTGCCCATGAGAGGTTTCTAAAGGCATAACATGACCACAAAAGAATTGTCAGCTTCTTTTAGAATTGCCCTCTAGATATCATAACTAAGCCTGCAGTGAACAATCCCTACCTTGGGGCTGTCAATACTATTAACATCTCAGTATTATGGGTCTCTGTTTCTTGTTATTGACTGGTCATAAACACTCATTAATGAGATAAAGGAATCTGTGATGATCGAGATGATATTTGGTGATACAGTACACATCAACATATAATCCGATTTTATTTCATGGTGAATATGCTAAAACTCTGAGGTGTTGTCATACTAGTACTTGGCATGATCAAGTTGTCATATGAGAAATATCATAAGACTAGTGGTGTATGGAGTAAATACATCAAGCTCATAGAGAATAGTGTTATTTCCAGTTGTCACTGGTTTATTCAGCTTTAGGCAACATGTAAGAAATATCAATCATACAGTAGTTAGTATGTAGGTAATTTGTACATACAGTAAACATACAGTAATTTATAAAGTACAATGTTCTGTTCCACTCCACCTGTGAGGTAATAATAATACAATGTCCAGCATATTTCTAGGTGGGTTCCCACACCTAGCTCCTGACCTGCTGCTTAGAGGAATAATGTAATAATGAATAACTTTACCCTCTGGTGGAAGTCTTGAGGAAGATAGCCCCTGGCCACTAATGATAGAAACCAATGCCTGTCTAGCATAGTTACACCATAGTGCAGTGGTATAGCAGGTAGCAGGAGATGACTGGAGATGTTACCTCTAGAGCGGTTCTTGGTGATCTGCCTGACTAGGAGTGCAGCCAGGCTATTTGTAGCAAATCTTGGAAAAGCACCTCCAGACTGACTGGAGCCAGTAGCATTTGCCTTACTCTACAATTGTTTGAGGGGAGTCTTTCATGTGTCACTGGGGGACAAAGGACCCCCATGGACGCCGCTGTGTCCCCCTTTGTCTTGGTCGGTTCTGCATCTTCAGACCCTCATAACTCGGTCGTTTATGCATTTATAACCGCCATTTTGCGCATGCGCAGAGTTGAATGTGCCAAGTTTATAATGCCTGCTGGATAGGCGCGTAACTCGCGCTGGTTCGTCTGTAGTGCATTCGGAGGTCGATTCAGTCTCCATGGCGTAACTTCCTTAATAATGGGAGTTCCGCCTTGATCTTGGGCTCATTCTAACCGTCTAATTATGGGCTTTCCATAAATGCTTTGATATTTGACCTAGGTTGCTCAGGAGCGACGCTAGAGTGACCGGAAGGTTATGCCGTCGTGCTTATGTAACCCATTGTTCAGTCATTAGGGTGCTCAGACACTCATGACGGCGTCAGCGGTGCTCAGGCACCCGTGACGGCCGGTTGCATTCACTTACAAGTTATTAATTTGTGCATTGGACCATGAGGTCGCACACTGAGACCCTTATTCTTATTATATTGTGCAGTGAACCATTAGGTCGGAGCCTTTGATGTCATAAACTCTGTCTAACTGACTGTGGCTGGTGTGCAGTGGGGCATGAACGCTCTTATACAAAGTTTGAGCGCTCTTATAGCTCTTAGAACCAACCTATGTATTAATTTCATAGATATTCTTTGATTAATACAATAATATGTTAGAATTTATGGAATAATAAAATGGTATATCATAGAATACTCCCTCTCCCCCGAGAGAATGCGAAACTCCGTCATTTCGCCGAGGGAATGTACAATTTGCATATTTTTACCTAATTTTTGGAGTTATATACTGTTTGTAAGAGGATTTGAAGTAATGGGGAGTGCTTCAAATGCAATTTTTGTGGTAGAGCTTTGTTAGTAACAATTTTTTCCTGGGTATAAGTACATTTCCGAGTTTCTATATCTTACCATACCTGAGTGTATTTGCTTGTGTAACATCAATTTTGGGTACAATTTTCCATTTTTATGTACAACATACAATTTGGCAAATAGTGTGCAATTTTGGCATTCAATGTTCAATTTAGCGTGCAAATTGACATAAATGGCGATTTTAGTGTGCAAAATTACAATTTCGCGTGTAATTGCGTTCAATTGACAATTTTAGTATGCAAATATATAATTTCGCGTACATTTGGCAATTTTAGTATGCAAATATATAATTCCGCGTACATTTGGCAATTTTTAGTATGCAAATATATAATTTCGCGTACATTTGGCAATTTTTAGTATGCAAATATATAATTTCGCGTACATTTGGCAATTTTAGTATGCAAATATACAATTTCGCGTTCAATTCACAATTTTAGTATGCCAATATATAATTTTGCGTTCAATTCACAATTTTAGTATGCCAATATATAATTTTGCGTTCAATTGATAATTTCTGTATGGACAAGTATAATTTTGTGTACAGCTTGGTTACACATAAAAATGTTGATTTTTTGTAAAAAAAAAAACCTGATTTTAGTGTATGAATTGGGTACAGACATACAGTATAATGTGCAAACATACAATTTAAGTGTGCAAATGGGGTACAAACTTACAATCTAGTGTGCAACATACAATTTTAGTATGCAAATTGGGTACAAGCGTACAATCTGATGTGCAAACCTTACAATTTTAGTGTGCAAATTGGGTACAAGCGTACAATCTGGTGTGCAAACATACAATTTTAGTGTGCAAATTGGGTACAAGCGTACAATCTGGTGTGCAAACATACAATTTTAGTGTGCAAATTTGGTACAAACGTACAATCTGGTGTGCAACATACAATTTTAGTGTGCAAATTGGGTACAAACGTACAATCTAGTTTACACTATACAATTTTTGGGATTTGAGACAAATTTTTCCGAGGACCGGAAAAACAAAGTACTTCATGTACAATAGGCTTGTTTGTCTCTGAGTTACTCTTTGATTTTGCTATATGGGTGTATTAATTGGCAATTTCGGCAGTGGGCCGCTGCTTTTGATTGACTTTTCCCTAGCCTTCTTGAGTAAGTATCCCTGAAAGAGATTATTTGGTGAGTATCTTAAGTAAACATTCTTCATGTCAACAATTTTTCTCAAAAAACAATTTTTTTTTTTTCATTCATTTTTCCCAACAATTTTCTTGGATACCTAAAGTGTGTTACTTTAAGTAAACCTTGGTATAGTATACAAGTGCTAGTGGGTACAAAAACTGTCTGAGTTATCTACCTGCATTCATGTATATTAATGTTAGATTTGTACAATTTACAATTTGTAATTTGCAATTTCGCAATTTTGCGCGTATATGTGCGCATTAATCATCGATTTTGTGAGAATACTATGATATACCATTTTATTATTCCATAAATTCTAACATATTATTGTATTAATCAAAGAATATCTATGAAATAAATACATAGGTTGGTTCTAAGAGCTATAAGAGCGCTCAAACTTTATATAAGAGCGTTCATGCCCCACTGCACACCAGCCACAGTCAGTTAGACAGAGTTTATGACATCAAAGGCTCCGACCTAATGGTTCACTGCACAATATAATAAGAATAAGGGTCTCAGTGTGCGACCTCATGGTCCAATGCACAAATTAATAACTTGTAAGTGAATGCAACCGGCCGTCACGGGTGCCTGAGCACCACTGATGCCGTCATGAGTGTCTGAGCACTCTAATAACTGAACAATGGGTTACATAAGCACGACGCCATAACCGTTCGGTCGCTCTAGCGTCGCTCCTGAGCAAGCTAGGTCAAATATCAAAGCATTTATGGAAAGCCCATAATTAGCCGGTCAAAATGAGCCCAAGATCAAGGCGGAACTCCCATTATTAAGGAAGTTATGCCATAGAGACTGAAAGGAGCTCCGAGTTCCCTACAGACAAACCGGTGGGAGTTACGCGCCTATCCAGCAGGCATTATAAACTTGGCATATTCAACTCCGCGCATGCGCAAAATGGCGGTTATAAACACATAAACGACCGAGTTATGAGGGTCTGAAGATGCAGAACCGACCAAGACAAAGGGGGACACAGCGGCGTCCATGGGGGTCCTTTGTCCCCCTGTGACACATGAAAGACTCCCCTCAAACAATTGTAGAGTTAGGCAGATGCTACTGGCTCCAGTCAGTCTGGAGGTGCTTTTCCAAGATTTGCTACAAATAGCCTGTCTGCACCTCCAGGAAGGCAGATCACCAAGAACCGCTCTAGAGGTAACATCTCCAGTCATCTCCTGCTACCTGATATACCACTGCACTATGGTGAAACTATGCTAGACAGGCATTGGTTTCTATCATTAGTGGCCAGGGGCTATCTCCTTCAAGACTTCCACCAGAGGGTAAAGTTATTCATTATTACATTATTCCTCTAAGCAGCAGGTCAGGAGCTAGGTGTGGGAACCCACCTAGAACTATGCTGGACACTGTATTATTAATACCTCACAGGTGGAGTGGAACAGAACATTGTACTTTATAAATTACTGTATGTTTACTGTATGTACAAATTACCTACATACTAACTACTGTATGATTGATATTTCTTACATGTTGCCTAAAGCTGAATAAACCAGTGATAACTGGAAATAACACTATTTATAAGAGCCTTGAGATAATTACACTAGATACCACTAGTCTTATGATATTTCTCATATGACAACTTGATCATGCCAATAACTAGTATGACAAAGTGGTGGAGAACATCCTACTAAGATCCCATCTCTCACAGGCTCATAAAAATTAAAGCTGGTAACACAACTAAGAACAATCATACACACAGTAAAACCCACTCCACCCACCCAGTGACCTTGACCTTGACACCATGCCCACCAAGGTCACCAGTGAGGTCTCCCACACGTCAGTGAGGTCTCCCACACGTCAGTGAGGTCTCCCACACGTCAGTGAGGTCTCCCACACGTCAGAGAGGTCTCCCACACGTCAGTGAGGTCTCCCACACGTCAGTGAGGTCTCCCACACGTCAGTGAGGTCCACCCCACACATCAAGGCATTATCAGTCAAGCTGGCAGAACAACACACAAAGACCTTACGTAGTCAGGGGCCTGTTGAAGAGGTCTCGCTCCCACCTAGATCTAGGAGGCCCACAGGAGGCAAACCAGCCTCCAATACAACAGACCCACACTCAGTAGACCCCACACCTCCCACCCTGTCTACTCAGGGAACAACCAGTTCTCAGGGATCCAACATTTCCCAGGGATCTCTACAGGACGCTCAACTCACGCTATCTACCTCAGGGGAAGAAGGATCTGCCTCAGGGGGTGGATCCACACCCTCATCTAGATCCTCCACCCCAGCTCCGGCCTTTGACAGCCACTCCTCCAGAGACACCTCCCCCACACCCTCCATCATGGACACCGATGAAGGCCCCCAACGTAATCAGACAGCTGAGAAGATAAGGGCCTATGAGAAGGCCATCCAAGATGCAGTTACTGCCCTAGAGACCAACAAGTCCCAGCAGGAGGATAGGGAGAGGATCCTCAACCAACAACTGGCAGAGAGGAATGCAGCTATGGATGCTCAACAGAAGGCCATGGAAGATCAGCGGAAGTCCCTAGAGAGACAACAACAACAGATAGCAGACCTCATGAAAATGGTATCATCCCAGACCCCACAGCCTCCCACACCTGCCATCACACCTGTTGTCCCACCATCTGCCTCTGGATCCAAAGAGGACATCATAATCTCCATGGTGTCCAACATGACCAAGCTCATAGACAATAAACAGCAGGACAACAGAAAGATCAGAATACATGAGGTAACGAAACCCAAAACCTTTTCACACCCATCACCACTCATGTCAACAGCATTATTTATTGATCACAAATTCCCAGAATATCTGAAGGATAAGTACAAAGTAACAGACAGTGAAACCATGGTAACATATTTACCCAAGTACCTCGAAGGACAAGCACTAGCTTGGTTCGAATCCTTCAGGGAGAGTGCCACACCTGATATGTTGACATGGACCAATGTAGTAAATAAATTAAAAGAGTATTTTGCTACTCGAGACAATATAATCTCAAGGACTGCACTCCGTGCACAAAAGGTAGATGAACCTGTCCTAGACTATGCATCCCATCTCAGGAAAGTGTGTAATGCCCAACGCCAAAGCGATGAAATCCTAAGCAAGGCATTTACCCAAGGCATGAGGCCCTGGATCTCTGTGGCTCTTGAGAACAAGAAAATAGACTCCTTTGACCAAGCCCTAGACCTAGCCTTGGAGGTTGAGACCCAAGAAAGATCTAGGAAGGTAAGGGATGCAGAGTCAAACCCACAGCCTACTAACAAAAAGGTTCCAGGAAATCAGCACTAGTACAGATGAAGATGTTAACCTAATGTCTAGTGCCCATGTAAGGCAACAGGAGGCTAAGGTTGCATCAAGAGACCCTACCGGTAGATATAGAGGAAATAACTATGACCCCAACTACCAATCCAATAGAGGTAGAGGTAGAGGGGGCAACAACAACAACCGGGGGGGTCACAACAGTAGGAAAGACAACAGCTCTTCCAACTCCAACAATGGTGACTCTTCATACAGTGATAGGAGAGACAGAACCCCAAGTAATGGCAGATCCTATAATAATCAGGGATCCAACAGTAGGAGCCATAGTTCACATAGGAACTATAACTCTGGATCCTACAACAACAATGGTTCCTACAACAACAACCAGAGTTCAAACAACTCTGGATCCTATAATCAAGGATCCAACAGTAGAAGCCATAGTCCACATAGGAACTACAACAGTGGATCCTACAACAACAATGGTGCCTACAACAACCAGAGATCCAATAACTCCGGTCAATACAGCAACTCTGGTCAATATAACCAGGGTTCCAACTCACGCCAGGAGGATTACAAACCTGACACAAGAGGTTACCAGGGGAACCAACAAAGTAACCCCCAAATACCACCTCATGTGATGGATCAAATCTCCAAGCTCCTGGTGGCAGCCATCTCAACCACCCCACAGAACCAGGAAAACTAGGATGTCACAGTGCCGATGGGCCAGTGCACTGTGACGCCCCAAAAACAAACAATCAATCAGGATTAACAAGGATCCAACCAGAGACAATTGCTAGTGCCAATCTACCATCTAACAGACAGAGACGTCCATCAGTGATACACATCACCCCGCCAGATTCATCATCAAAGGATACAGGTGAGAGTACCAAGCTTTCTATTGTACTTCTTCAAAATGGCTGTATCAATGCAAATCTATATGATGTTTCAGATGTACAATGTTTGGTTGATACAGGTGCTACCATCACCTGTGTCAGACAATCATTCCTCATGGACCTCCAAAAGAGATTCCATATCCAACTGAGGAAATCTAAAATCAACATCCATTTGGCGGATGGATCGGTGTGTCATGTTAGACATTCAGCTATGCTGAACTTTAGAATCCAAGGTGTCAGATTCCAATACCAATTTGCTGTAATTCCCAACCTCACACAGCCCGTTGTTCTCGGCACAGATTTCTTAAGCACTACAAAATCTCAAATTGAATTTAATGTTGATCCTGAACAAATTCTCAAACCCATTAGGGCAGTGAGGGATTTTACCATCCCTCCATTCTCTGAACTTGCAGTATTGGGTAAGGTCACATCTACTCAATCACTGCAAGGGAAAACTGGAGTAGTAGATAACCTCCAAAGAAATAACAATGCCCCATATCTAGTTCAAAGGGCAGCAGTAACCCCCAGGGAAAATAACAAACATCCCCTAGTGTTACTCAACACCAGCAGGCGCCCACATAAAATCAAAAAGGGTGCCATCATAGCTCTATTTCAGGAAGTCAAGGAATCTGATTTAATAAAACCTCAACAGGTGTCAGACACAACCCCACACACTGATCAATCCATCTCAGCCATACGGCCTGAGGATGTAACTCAATTCAGTGACACAGACTCAGACTGTGAGTCCAAATATGCTGACCCTGAACCCAACTCAATCAGACTCTCTGAAATAGCTGCTATACATAGTGAGGCACATGACCTCGAGCCAGAATTGGAAGAGAATGTTCCACCAAAATCTGTGCTCACATCCAAAGATCAGCATGATAGATTAGGATCACTGCTGACCAAGTATGATGATATCTTTGTAGGAAAAGATGGAGACATTGGTGCTACACACCTGTATACCCACTCTATACATGTAAAACCTGAAGCAGTACCATGTCACTTCCTACCATATAGACAAACACCAGAAAAACAGGCCGCAATAGGGGAAGAGTGTGAAAGGCTAGTACAACAGGGCATTCTGAGAGAATGTGCTGAGGGCCCCTGGGCCTCCAGATCCTTTTTAGTACAAAAATCATCGTGAGGCCATAGGCTCGTCACAGATTTTCGTTATTTGAACCAGAACACGATAAATCAAGCCTTATCTACACCCCGAGCCGATGACACTCTAGACATGATAGGGTCACTCAGACCAAGAGTATTCAGTAAGCTAGATGCCCAACAGGGATTTTTTCAAATTCCTATAAGACAGGAGGACCAGCATAAAACCGCATTCATAGCAAATGACAAAAAATATGTCTATGAAAGGATGCCGATGGGTTTAGCGACGGCACCGGCGGGATTCTGCCATCTAGTCACATTAATTCTGAACAAACTCAAGTACAAATGTGCCCTACCATACCTAGATGACATATTGGTATTATCACCATCAATCGAACAACACTTCCATGACCTGGAAGATGTGTTCAACAGCCTAAGAGTTGGTAAACTCAAACTGAAGAAATCAAAATGTGAATACTTCATAGACAGAATAGACTTCTTGGGAATGAGAGTGACACCCATGGGACTGCAACCATCTCCCACAAAGGTGGAATCAATCAAAACCTTCCCAACACCAAAATCAGTCAAAAATGTCAGATCTTTCACAGGCCTATGCCAATACTTCAAAAAATTTATCAAAGGTTATGCCCAAATTGCTAGACCATTGTATGATCTACAAACACATCTCAAAGCATTTGTCTGAACAGAGGATGCAGATAATGCTTTCAAAACATTAAAGCATGCCCTCTGTACCAATGCTCTTCTCAGATATCCAAACTATGAGAAAGAGTTCAGTTTGGCAACCGATGCTTCCAATGTGAGTTTAGGAGCTGTACTCTCACAGAGAGATAATGAAGGAGTGCTCAGACCAGTAGCCTTTGCAGGTAGAACCCTCTCCAAACATGAGAGAAATTACAATACCACAGAGAGAGAACTACTGGGAGTAGTGTATGGAGTATTACATTTCAGACACTATCTAGAGACTAGACACTTCCAATTATACACAGACCATGCAGCCCTGATCCCACTACTAACCAATACAGGACTCACACATAGATGGGCCAGATGGGCTCTAGACATACAACAATTTTCATTCACCATCCAACACGTGAAAGGTGATGATAACACACCACCAGATGCTATGTCTAGAAGAGAATACCCAGATTCTGGACCCATGACTAACCCTCCACCCCCACCAAGGAGAGTTAGAGCAGCCAGTAGAACCAAGTTTGCAAAAGTAACAAAGAAAGTACCATTCAAAAGGGATGATCCACCCAACACCATTGAAAAGCCAGAGACACCCATTAAAGGTATCTTGAAGCAATCTACACACTATGTGTTTTGCCACTGTGAGAGAGAATACTCACAAAACTTTCCAGATAATGACTTCGAGCCTATCGAATTCTCATCACTCAATCAGATGCTGAAGGCAACTCCTAAGGAGCCACCCTTCACCCCACCTGACTCAGATGATGAAGATTCAGAAGACACAATATATGCTATCACTCAAGCAACTTCCAAATCAGTCAGATTCTTTGAATCAATGCAGGGAGAGGAAACATCAAACCAGTTGTGTCCTATGACCACACGCTCAAAGACCACACAATCACAAAGTATTCTAAATGAGAAAAAGGTCACAGGAAACAAACCTACCAAAACCCCACCTGCCAGGAAAAATGTCACAAAAGACACTGCATCGACTAAATCAAAGAACTCTGAGACAAAGAAGAATGACAAAAAGCAAATTGTGCCTTCAAAGAAAAAGGTTGCCACTCCAACCAAAGCGAGAATAGGCCCTCCAAAGGAGCCTACACACCAAAACAAGAGTGACACACCCCAACAAAAGGCACAAGATAGGCCAATAGTCGATGAAAAAGAAAAAGAAAGAGACAGAATAAAACAACATGTGCTAGATATAAATCAACTACTGGATCAGATACCCGACACATCCATCTCAGGTACAAACCTTGGCTTGGAACAAAGGAATGACAAGGACCTATTGCCCCTCATACAATATCTTGAGGATGGGACCTTGCCTGCACCAAAAGCACAAGGAAATTGAATCATCAACCAAGGCCAGACATACACCTTGGTAAATGGTACATTAGTCCATATATGCCCCATAAATTGGAGAAAAACCAATACTGTACCACTTCAAATTGTTATACCACAGCAATGGGTAACAAGTACACTACAGTATTTCCATGACTCACCTACGGGCGGCCATCTTGGTTCAAGTAGGATGCTGTCAGCACTCCGACCTAGGGTATATTGGAAGTCTATGCTAGCAGACACAACAAAATATGTTTCCACCTGCCACACATGCCTCACAGCAAAAAGGCAAGTACACTCACACAAAACACCAATGACAGTGAGAGAGTACATGACTTCACCAATGAATTTCCTAAACCTAGACGCGGTGGGACCACTTCCCACAACTGCCAGGGGAAACAAACATATACAAGTCTGCATAGATTATGCTACCAGATATGCAACAGCTTGGGCTACTACTGACTTAAAAGCTGAAACAACAGCAGCAGAGTTCTACAAGAATATAATTTGTCATCATGGAACACCAGCCACTCTTCAAACAGACAATGGAACATGTTATACAGGTGCAAAGTTCACAAAGTTAACTTAACACCTCAAGATCAAACATAAATTCTCCTCACCATACAGGCCACAATTAAATGGGCTTGTAGAGAGATTCAATGCTAGCATCGGCACAGCGCTCAGAGCATTCTGCTCAAAGCACCAAAACAATTGGGATTCATTTATTGAACCCATAACCTTTGCATTAAACAACACAGAATCCCAAACCACAGGATTCACCCCTTTCTTCCTACTCCATGGAAGAAACCCAGCCACCCCAATGGACTTAGGGCTGGGAATACAGGAAGACATATCCACCGTAGCAGACCATGTAGCCAACATGATAACAAATCAGGATACCTCTAGGAGGAAAGCTATAGAAAGGGTCGCCAAGCTACAAAAGGAAAGGAAAGATAGGTATGATAAGAAACTTACACCACAGGAAATCAAGGTCACCGACATGGTGTACCTAAACATACCAAGAATCCTGACCAACACAGAGTGTAAGAAACTTCAACCCCTTTTTATGGGACCATATGTTGTAGTAGATAGACCTAGTTTGACAAGTGCCAAACTCAAAAACTTGGACACCAATCTATTGGTGGCCAGACCAGTGCACATAGACAGACTGAAAAAGGTTGTGGCTGTCAGAAACAATGAATTTGCACACAGGCTTATTCCACATGAGGCCAAATACTACAGCAAAATTGTAAGGAACAAAAATGATATCACCCTTACAAGAGAAACCACAGGCATAGGCCTTATCAAGCCTAGGCCTGCACACCACATACTAAGAAAGACATCTAGGTGTGGTGCAGTTTCAAGAAATTAGAAACAAGATTGAGATACCAAGAGAACATAAGATTTTCAAAATGTATTACAAATTCTCTTCATCCACACATAAGACATGTGTGACTGATAATGAATTACTTATATGTATATGAAGCCAATCAAATTTGTAAATATATCAGTAGGTTATTGCCTCTGAAAGGGTCAAAGACTGGGACCCCCCAAGTAAAGCAGACATGAAGTCTAAGAAGAGTAAGGGTAACACAATGGAGTGTCTAAAGCCTAATCCCCACATGAAAGAGCGCGCTATGCCAACACAGCAGCCTATAGAGATCAATTGACCTTATAAGCTACCCTCAGACAACTGTCTAGACAGTCATGAATGGCTGTCCTGGATGACAGGAGGAGCTAATTACCAGTACACAGACTACACAATAGACCCCACAGTTAGCAGACACTGGAGATTAATGCATTGTCTCCAGAGAAACAATACCAGGCCCACAATGGATGTGGGTAGGGTAGGCTACATAAGAAGCACTGTGGACCATAGCCCACCATCAGTCTTCATCCAGCTGCAGTCTGGAACACAAGTCTACAGGACCCCACTTGGGAATTAGCCAGCCCACTTCTCCATTAGGAGAGACTGCACTAGGATAAAGAACACACCTACTTCACCTTCAACCTGACCTTACCATTTACTGGTCAATCTCTATAGACTCACCGGACATATTGCCAAGACAGCTCAATCTTGCAAAGGTACAGTTTGAACCACTTCATTTAAAGTGTTACACCATACACTTAGACTTTACCAGCACCAAACCACTACAAATTTGACAAGACTTTAAACAGCAAACTTGCTTTACACAAGCACCATGGGGAGACTGAGAGTTTCACCCATACTGCTAACTATGCTGTTATTATATACTATAAAACCACTTACTGCAGGTTATACACCTGTGGTGAGACAAAACATAGGAGTAGTATTCAAACCTAGCCCTCAACCATTGGTCAATGGACATACAACCACAACACTGTTGTTAGCTATCCCCTACAAGATACCTCGGGCACCCGTTACCCAAGGATCCATAAGGGATAGAATACTCCAGTTGACCACTCCTACTCTACAAGATCATACCTCTGGCCAAATTATCCAACAAGCTAAGGAGCTAGACACCTTGCTGGAAATTGCAGACAAGGAGATAAATGAAACACTAGCCTCCATCAAATTGTTCTTATCCAACCCCATAAACACATTGGACAAGGCCAAAAGAGAGGCCATACTGGGTTTTCTAGCAACCCTGTTTCGCGGTGTGCTAGGTCTAGCCACAGTAGAAGATGTAAACCAAGTAATGGGACAGCTCAAGAACATAGATGAAATACTAAGAAAATTTGCTAAACAGGATCAGGAAGCAGCTAATCTCATTGAAAAGATCACAGACAGACAAGATAAGTTTGTTAAAGCATACATCCAAGATAAGAAGGTACTAGACAGCACAATCAACACCATAGGTGACACCGTCAACCTGTGGGCCTCTAACATGTCCAGGTCACTTGACTCATATTCAAGGCACGAGAAAACTCAAAGGGAGAAAATGCAAGTATTAAATGACGCATTAATTATCATAGCAGCAAGAATGAATACAGTTCAATCACTGCAAAGGACAAATGCAGCCCTGAGGATGCTATCATCAGGAATCCTAACACCTGATATAGTACCACCCTCAGACCTTGCTAGATACCTACTTGACATTAATAACAAACTTAGGATTACACACCCTGGAGCACAAGTCGCAATTAATGACCTAGATTTCTATTATTCACAGAAGCTGACCTCATACACTTACTCAGCTCACCATATATATATTCATCTGGACATTATAATTCAATCCACCACCTCAACCTTCAAACTGTACCAAATGATTACATCACCCATGCCTATAGATACACAGGAGACCCCCACCAGAGGAGTCACCAAGTTGCAAACCACAACTGAGTTTCTAGCAGTATCTTACGACGAATCATTATTCATCGAATTGGACTCAGCAGATATGCAGGCATGTGAAGGTACTACAGTAAAGGTATGCAGAGATGTAAATGGTAGAATCTATAAACACAGGCCTACATGCCCCTTAGCCATTTTTACTAACCAGGCTCAACAGATTAAGAACCATTGCAAGTTTACAGTTTCACCACTGCAAGCACCTACCACCCATGCTATTTCCATTTCTGAAGATGAGTATCTGGTCACTACTAATGAACCCCATTACTTTATCAACTGCCATGGTAAAACGTCTGAAACTCGAAAAGCCCAGGCCTACTCAATCATAGGTGTACCCTGTGGGTGCACGATCAGTGTAGGAGAATTTTCTCTTCCAAACACAAGGTTGCCCTGTAACTCAACCTTATCATTTCATTACATTCTCAAGACAATTAATTTACCATTCATGGCAGCACTTAGCAAAATTTCTGAAACCAAACCAGATGAAAGAGAGAATCTTCCAAATTTCCCAGTAGTAAACCTTTCTAGAACCTTAGAAAAACTACAGGAAAATCCAATCATGGATGATATTACTCAACTAAATTTAGAGCCCTTTGCCAAAACAGTATTAAAAGATGCCTCCAACCTTAATAAGGAAATGGAAACGCGCTACGAGGAATCATACCTACGTCGAGTTACAGAGCATCCAATCTTCCAAAGCTTAGGACTCATTCTAGGGATATCAGCTCACATTTTTATAGTATACATACTACTCAAACTGTACAGACTAGGAGGGACTGTAGCCTACCTGCCTACAGCCAAAGCATTCAGACTAGTCACCGAGCTGCCCCTACACAAATTGCTCCCAGATAAAAATCCTACCAAACTAACCCCTACAGAGGAAACCCACACCCCTTTCCTCACAATTCAGGAAACCCACACCCTGATAATTGCTATATTATTCACCCTGACCATCTACTCAGCCTACAGAATAATGAAGTACCTTAAGAAATTTGCACAGACGCACTGTGGCAAGAAAAATGTGGCCAAGCGCACAAATCCCACAATATATTTTAAAATATATTGTGGAGACTCAAACTTCGCGCTACCCTTGAGGCCAATACCACATGAATTTGATGAGATTAAATCAGCGGCTGCCCCTACCTATAAGGATATAGTGGTTAAAACCTTCCCACTACCTAAGGCTATATTTACCTGGAATGGACCAGCAGTTATAACAACACAGAGAGGAGAATTTGCTTATCACCTCCCTCAGGTGATACACCTACCTTGGCGCACTAGGTTCAGTACCATACCAGCCCTTAGAAACAAAGGGCTGTACTACTCCATGCTTCTCCAGAATGATTGTGGCACCAGCCCGGTGACCATGACAGCACTGGAAAATACAACAGATATAATTATTGACGAACAACAGGAGGAGACCGCAAGGTCAAACATGCAGACTATTGCTAATTTTCTAAACCACCAGCCCTCCCCGGTGACTGTGGAAACAGCCTAGACTGCCCACAGCCTAGGCTGCCCCCAGTCCACCACCAGGAGACAACACATCAGAGACAGTATTCAGAACTTTTCGGACAATTTGCCGGCCCTGAAAAGGGCCTTTGGGATGGCGGGTTTTTACACCCTAGGTTCCAGTCAGTCGGGATCCTACCACAGATCCTCGGGTTCAACATCAATGGGAGAGTCCGAGTCCGAGTCCGAGCCATACATATGGCCGTGATCCTGTTCCCACTCAACGAGGCGGGCCTCCATCATCCCAGTCCATACTCGGCAGCCGTGGATGGATCCCCGGATGCCGCAAGATCGAGGAGGGATGCCGCCAACAGATAATCCCATAGCACTCGCTCCCGCGGCCCGAAGTTATAGTCCATGGGCCAGAAACCCATATTACCCAAGGCCCTAGTCAGAAGGGCCACAGTGGCCCCCCGACGCATGGCTGAGCCTAAGAAATAGTGGCAGGAGTAATTACAGACCAACACATCACCATGCTCAATGATCTCCTTGAAATTCCTCACTATGTAACCATAGTGGATGGTCTGGTTAGCCTCCACCAGGGCCCTAACTGGACTCCCCACCTCCATCACCTGGGGGACAGGCAAAGCAAAGAGAGCTTGTAGATGGGCCATGGTGCTACAGCAGTGATTTCCAGAGAGGAACTGATACTCCAATACCAGCCACACACTCCTTAAATGGACACACACACCCCCCCCCCCACACTGAACTGTCCACTGACACCAAGCTAGGCACTGACACAGACACATGCCAGAATCTGGCACCTAACACCTCAAGTGCCACCACTGCATGAGCACATCAGGGAGGAGACTCACATCTCACTCCTGACACACCTCCACTGTCAATGAAATTATCAAAGTATTAGAAAAAAAAATTTAGAAAATATACACAGCCACTTGTTGATGTATAATATGAAAATCTATGGTATTGTCATACTAGTAATTGGCATGATCAAGTTGTCATATGAGAAATATCATAAGACTAGTGGTATCTAGTGTAATTATCTCAAGGCTCTTATAAATAGTGTTATTTCCAGTTATCACTGGTTTATTCAGCTTTAGGCAACATGTAAGAAATATCAATCATACAGTAGTTAGTATGTAGGTAATTTGTACATACAGTAAACATACAGTAATTTATAAAGTACAATGTTCTGTTCCACTCCACCTGTGAGGTATTAATAATACAGTGTCCAGCATAGTTCTAGGTGGGTTCCCACACCTAGCTCCTGACCTGCTGCTTAGAGGAATAATGTAATAATGAATAACTTTACCCTCTGGTGGAAGTCTTGAAGGAGATAGCCCCTGGCCACTAATGATAGAAACCAATGCCTGTCTAGCATAGTTTCACCATAGTGCAGTGGTATAGCAGGTAGCAGGAGATGACTGGAGATGTTACCTCTAGAGCGGTTCTTGGTGATCTGCCTTCCTGGAGGTGCAGACAGGCTATTTGTAGCAAATCTTGGAAAAGCACCTCCAGACTGACTGGAGCCAGTAGCATCTGCCTAACTCTACAATTGTTTGAGGGGAGTCTTTCATGTGTCACAGGGGGACAAAGGACCCCCATGGACGCCGCTGTGTCCCCCTTTGTCTTGGTCGGTTCTGCATCTTCAGACCCTCATAACTCGGTCGTTTATGCGTTTATAACCGCCATTTTGCGCATGCGCTGAGTTGAATGTGCCAAGTTTATAATGCCCACTGGATAGGCGCGTAACTCCTGCCGGTTTGTCTGTAGGGAACTCGGAGCTTCTTTCAGTCTCCATGGCATAACTTCCTTAATAATGGGAGTTCCGCCTTGATCTTGGGCTCATTTCGACCGTCTAATTATGGGCCTTCCATAAATGCTTTGATATTTGACCTAGCTTGCTCAGGAGCGACGCTAGAGCGACTGAACGGTTATGGCGTCGTGCTTATGTAACCCATTGTTCAGTCATTAGGGTGCTCAGACACTCATGACGGCGTCAGCGGTGCTCAGGCACCCGTGACGGCCGGTTGCATTCACTTACAAGTTATTAATTTGTGCATTGGACCATGAGGTCACACACTGAGACCCTTATTCTTATTATATTGTGCAGTGAACCATTAGGTCGGAGCCTTTGATGTCATAAACTCTGTCTAACTGACTGTGGCTGGTGTGCAGTGGGGCATGAACGCTCTTATATAAAGTTTGAGCGCTCTTATAGCTCTTAGAACCAACCTATGTATTAATTTCATAGATATTCTTTGATTAATACAATAATATGTTAGAATTTATGGAATAATAAAATGGTATATCATAGAATACTCCCTCTCCCCCGAGAGAATGCGAAACTCCGTCATTTCGCCGAGGGAATGTACAATTTATGCAATTTTTACCTTATTTTGGAGTTTATATACTGCTTGTAAGAGGATTTGAAGTAATGGGGAGTGCTTCAAATGCAATTTTTGTGGTAGAGCTTGTCAGTATAAACAATTTTCTCCTGGGTATAAGTACATTTCCGAGTTTCTATATCTTACCATACCTGAGCTTATTTGCTTATGTAACATCAATTTTGGGTACAATTTTCCATTTCTATGTACAACATACAATTTGGCAAATAGTGTGCGATTTTGGCATTCAATGTTCAATTTAGCGTGCAAATTGAACATAAATGACAATTTTAGTGTGCAAATTTACAATTTCGCGTGTAATTGCGTTCAATTGACAATTTCAGTATGCAAATATATAATTTTTGCGTACATTTGGCAATTTAAGTGTGCAAATATATAATTTTCGCGTATATTTGGCAATTTTAGTGTGCAAATATATAATTTCGCGTACATTTGGCAATTTTAGTGTGCAAATATATATAATTTCGCGTGCATTTGGCAATTTTAGTATGCAAATATATAATTTCGCGTGTATTTGGCAATTTTTGGTGTACAAATATATAATTTTTGCGTACATTTGACAGTTTTAGTATGCCAATATATAATTTTGCGTTCAATTGATAGTTTCTGTATGTACATATATAATTTTTTGCGTACAGCTTGGATACACCTAGAAATGTTGATTTCTAATCTGATTTCAGTGTATGAATTGGGTACAGACATACAGTATAATGTGCAACATACAATTCAAATGTAAATTGGATACAAACTTACAATCTAGTGTGCAAACATACAATTTCAGTGTGCAAATTGGGTACAAGCGTACAATCTGGTGTGCAAACATACAATTTTAGTGTGCAAATTGGGTACAACGTACAATCTAGTCTGCAAATATACAATTTTAGTGTGCAAATTGGGTACAAGCGTACAATCTGGTGTGCAAACATACAATTTTAGTGTGCAAATTGGGTACAACGTACAATCTAGTTTGCAAAATACAATTTTAGTGTGCAAATTGGGTACAAACGTACATTCTAGTTTACACTATACAATTTTTTTTTGGGATTTGAGACAAATTTTTCCGAGGGCCGGAAAAACAAAGTACTTCATGTACAATAGGCTTGTTTGTCTCTGAGTTACTCATTGATTTTGCTATATGGGTGTATTAATTGGCAATTTCGGCAGTGGGCCGCTGCTTGATTGACTTTTCCCCTAGCCTTTTGAGTATGTGTCCCTGAAAGAGATTATTTGGTGAGTATCTTAAGTAAACATGTTTTATGTCAACAATTTTCTGAACAAAATTTTTTTTTTTCATTCATTTTTTTTTTTTCAACAATTTTCTTGGATACCTAAAGTGTGTTACTTTAAGTAAACCTTGGTATAGTATACAAGTGCTAGTGGGTACAAAAACTGTCTTAGTTATCTATCTGCATTCATGTATATTAATGTTAGATTTGTACAAATTTACAATTTGTAGTTTGCAATTTCGCAATTTTGCGCGTATATGCGCACATTAATCATCGATTTTGTGAGAATACCATAGATTTTCATATTATACATCAACAAGTGGCTGTGTATATATATTTTTTTTTCTAATACTTTGATAATTTCATTGACAGTGGAGGTGTGTCAGGAGTGAGATGTGAGTCTCCTCCCTGGTGTGCTCATGCAGTGGTGGCACTTGAGGTGTTAGGTGCCAGATTCTGAGCGCTCTTATAGCTCTTAGAACCAACCTATGTATTAATTTCATAGATATTCTTTGATTAATACAATAATATGTTAGAATTTATGGAATAATAAAATGGTATATCATAGTGTCATAGAGTTTGCATTATGATGCCGTATTACGAGGGGGGCTATGTAATACGTAGGTTTGCACATTATACAGCCTGGTCCATGATTATTTGATAAAGGCATAGCTTTAAGATGAACAATGTGCACAGCAGCAAAGTGAGATGAGATCTCTTGAATACCATGGAATAGATGGAAAAGAGTACTCGTAAGAATCTGTTTTCACACTTGCAATTTGAGTGCTGCATGTCACTCAGCCCTTTGGGCTTCGTGAACCTTTGCCTATGTATTAGAATTTATGAAATCCACTTTTTACCTGCTTTGGCAAATAATGTTGGTCAATACTGGTATACTTGATAGGATGTTGAAAAATGGGAAAGAACGCAAGGACACATAAATAAAGTTAAACACATCATTATTTCTACTTGTCTATACATCACGTTTCAAAGATTCTCTAGTATAATGCAGGTAATAGCGGTTGAGTGCCTTTTTTTATAGCACGGGTCATGTGATGCTCATCTTAGACATCATCAATAACATCATTGGTGGCACTGATCTTGTTCCATGTTTTGCCACCACCACTTGTCTTCATAATAAAACCCTTAAAAGAAAATAGGAGCAAAACAATTTCTTTCCAGCACCAAATATGTGTGTTACATGACAAATAAACATAAAATTGAGAAGACATGAAACCCCTCCTTAAGTGTTATTAAAAAGGAGACGCACTGTTTCTCAGTGAAGAACAATGAGTGAAGACGGATGTCGTAAACTATATGCAGAGTTAATGTGGTCGCGAGCTAATGGATTTCGGAAATGAGCGGGCGTAAACAGAACAATCCTGAGGGGTGGGTATTAGTGGTATTCATGTTGGGGCTAATGGGAATTGGTGAAACATTAGAACAAGGTTACTACTATCATAGTATTACGGCTGCCTAAAAAAACCATGCCGGTGTAGGTGGTAGAGTGGAGGCACTAGGGTGTGTCCTTCCAGCACCTCAAGACATGAAATGTATTGTTTGGGAGCAGAATGAGTGCTATATATCACAGAGGCACTCCATAGAATGCATACCATATAAAATAGTTGTTCAATGAAATGAGAAAATACCCCCATATAAGTGCACACCTCCTCTTCTGGCCACATTTTAGAATAGAAATGACCAAATATTCTGATTTGTCTGGGGAAAAAATGTTGTCATAGCCAAATCAAATAAGGCGCAGTTAACATAATATATGACGTTCACCCTTGCTGTGAATTGCTCCTGCAAACCCCTAATTCAGTTATCCACATATTATGGTGTTAGCGATAATGATATTTTGATAGCTAGTCCTAGCTAAGGTAAATAAGTGTATCTAGTCATATATTTAGATGGGAGGTGTGCACAAAAATTAAACTTGAATTCACCAGACTCTGTCAGATATCTGAAGTTGAAACGCTTTTAACATATTCAATTAGATCCGGAAATGCACTGTTGGAAGCACTATCACTGTCAACTGTCATAGTCAGGTCTGTTAACATCAAATGATTTTTTTGGGTGACAAAAGCACCAAAATGTTAAATATAGGTAGAATAAAATATGGTCTTCAATATTTTTATAACTTTATCTAGTACAGGGGGTCTGAATCTAAACCTCCTAATATAGAAGTATCCCACATGTTCTCATGTTGGTCCAAATAGATGAAGTACCGGAACATTATCTTTGAGGCATTTCCCTAAAAAATCCAAAAGTAAATTCAGTTTTTATCCAGTGAAATTTAATGACTCCCCAGGCCTATATTATTGAATTATAACATTGATATCACAAAGGCTTATGGTGTAACAGTAGAAAGCCATGGAACCGTCGATTTTAGGCAATGTTCTATGAAAGAGTAACCTATTTTATTAGTACATTTATAGATTTATCCAAAACAAATTTATGACATTAGTTTGATACATTAGAGGCTAAAACATGATTATAAAGCGTATTTGTTCACCAGATTGCTGAGGTATGGCGGGCCATGAGTAGCACGCGCTGAGCACAGGATCCCACAAAACTTCCTATAAGGAGTGTGATAAGCTTTAGACAGGACTATTATAGACACATTTATATTTACAAGCTTCACATGGACAGTGGAGACAGAGTGTTAATAAACTGGGTAAGTGGTATCTTCGTTCTTTTCTGTGTGGCACCCAGGATTAGTGACAGTGACTGGTACAGTGTGCAGTGATAGTGACTGTTTGTAAACATGGCCAGTGGTGAACAGGTTAACAGGTGGATAAATTAGTTGAGGAATAGACTGACATGCGCTACCACAAAAGATGTTGACATATTACAGGCAATGCAAACTACACTCCATGACACAAAGATAGAGGTTTGAGAGGTTAGAGGTGACATTAAAGAGAATAGGGATTTTAAAGGAATCTCTCAATTTTGCCCATGATGAGATTAAGAGGCAGACTAGATGCACAGGGTGACTACATAGGTGACCTATCTAGAGAAGTCAATCTTACTAAGCATGACATTGCAAGTAATAAAGAGGCTATTTATTATATTCTTGGATCATAATACAAGGAGGAAGCATGTAGTTATGGAAGGTGTAGACATAGCTTTCGACATGCTATTTAAGGTTCATCCAAACCTACCATACACTAGCATTGATCTTGCATACAGAACCGGCCCTATAACATGGCGTAATAGGCCCATCACTGTGACCTTTGTTAGAGCGGAAGTTAGGGACAAAATCATGACATTCAAAAGCAGGCTTCAAAAGCTGATTGATACTCGGAACATTTTCGTCTCAGAGGATACAAATCCCACCATAAAGGCACAGAAGTCAGACATAAGGATGATTGGTAAACTAGCATTAATCGCTGGTAAACAAATATTGTATATCAGGGTAGATTCTACCACCACAATACACAGAGCCCATATTCAAACATGTTCAGTTGTCAACTAGAAATGGATGGTATAATTTATTGCTCAGTAGAGCAAGCGCTATGTGCAGAAAAGTGTAGAATGGTAGGGGCTACAGCTGCGTTACAAGTGCTCTCTTCTGCGGACCCTTTCGAGGTCAAGCGCAAGGTGAAATCGATTACAATCCCTGATTGGCAAAACACAGCAGACGGCCTACTATACAGGTATAACTTTTGCAAGTTCTAACAAAACAAGGGCCTTAGAGCAATCCTATTATGCGACCAAAGGGCCAACAAACAATTAATTGAAAGTATGCCGGACCATGTATGGGGGAGCCAGTGTGCTATTACGAGCAAGATGCTTGCTGACAGATCATTTAAGGGTCAAAATAGAGGGGGTGGCGGTACTTGAAAAAGTGTGCTGAACCACTGAGGTGCTACCCACCCCTACTCCCACCTCCAGGACCAACACCAGCACCAATCCCAGTCCCTCAGTCACAACAACAGCCACAACCAGGGCCTAACCCAAATCTGAAGCCAGCACCACCACAGCCTACATTACTGACCCCTGACCCAGGAGCACCACAGGGTTGAATACCCAATTAAATGTGATCAGTTGATGTGCCAAATGTAGTTGGTATTACCAATGTACTACAAACCATACTGGAGGCCATTTTTTAACACACTACGACTGTTCACCCCTAAGTCGTAGTGAGGAACCTTAATTTAGTGACATTACCAGCCCAACAGTATTGGCCATGTATGGCCTTTAGCAAATTCTATGTGATTGCTACATAAAGGCTGATCATACAGAGCAGTCGTAGGGCCCTACCTGTGATTACTGGCACTAACTTGGTGGGTTTCAAATCGTATTAGCTGTATGCAGTCATAGTGGCTTAAGAAATGGCCTCCAGACTTACTGACTGACTGACCCTCATTAGGTGAAGTTCGAAATCACTGTGTAAACATGATTTATACCATACAAGATGCTACATTGGAATTATTAGTGTTTTTCTCTCAACTATCCACTAGTGTGTATGCCCATACGTAGGATACTATAAGATTACTCCTGAGCTCTGCCACTGTCTTTTGAACTATGCCAATGCCCTGGGTGTGCATGGGAATGGAACTATAGTGCATATACATATACACATGAGGTGTTGGGTTTCCACAGGCCTTTTGCACACCCTCCTTTGAGGCATGCTCAGGGCTGATGATCCATCTTTGCTCACACACACTAGGAGTCAGCTTACAGCAGGCATAGATTTGCACATGAAAGGCAAAGCCTCCCTATCCCCAATAGCGCTTGTATTGCGCATGGCCAGTATCATGAATTTATGGCACTCCTGCTTGTGGGTTCTCATGTTGCCCTGTCATTTGGTGAGAGAGCCCAATCCTCTACAATCAAATGCAAAACTTTTACATGACTTTAGATTTCCTTATGAAAGGCAAAGCCTCCCTGTCCTGTATTGTGTACCTTGTTGAATTATTTGTTGTCCTCTTCATGGGTTCTCATGTTACCCATTCATTGGATGAGAGCCTAATCCTTTACATAACTATATAGCTTCGACATGAATTTAGCCACAGGAGGGCTTTTCCTAACATGGTATGACGGAGGATTTAGAACTATCTGCTAGAATAGGATAACTCTGAGATACCTTGAGTTGTCCACACCTTTAATTTTTAATTGAAATTTAGTTTGGCACTGAAAAGTGCAGACTGGCTGAATGAATGCTGATCAGCATTGGTTAAGCACCAACCTGATTGTTTTCACCAATAAAGGGGGCGGGTGCTTCAAGGTATGTTGACCTCTCAGGGTGATGCTACTCTATCTGGGGGGAATATAAGCATTAACATTGTTGCCCGTGGGAACATAAAGATCTATGTTGAAATAAAGCACCAGCTAAAGTACCCTGCTCTCCACAAGCCTCTTGAGGAGATTTCAGACAGGCTGGGCTGGGTTACTTAAATGGGAAGACCACGGATGTCTGCAATCTGCACATATGACTGATAATCATGAATCGTCTTTAACTGGCCTGTTCTTGAAAAAAAGTAATATAAGTGTCTTTATCATTTGTTCTGGTCGGGATGTGATAGAGCTACAAGGGGTATATGGGTTTTGCCTATCTACAAGGCATATTTAAGGAGCTAGAGGGCTAAAACTGCCCAAAATCAGGCTTTTTTTTAGCGCCTACATAAAGGCTGATCATTTTTAGCGCCTACATAAAGGCTGATCATACAGAGCAGTCGTAGGGCCCTACCTGTGATTACTGGCACTAACTTGGTGGGTTTCAAATCGTATTAGCTGTATGCAGTCATAGTGGCTTAAGAAATGGCCTCCAGACTTACTGACTGACTGACCCTCATTAGGTGAAGTTCGAAATCACTGTGTAAACATGATTTATACCATACAAGATGCTACATTGGAATTATTAGTGTTTTTCTCTCAACTATCCACTAGTGTGTATGCCCATACGTAGGATACTATAAGATTACTCCTGAGCTCTGCCACTGTCTTTTGAACTATGCCAATGCCCTGGGTGTGCATGGGAATGGAACTATAGTGCATATACATATACACATGAGGTGTTGGGTTTCCACAGGCCTTTTGCACACCCTCCTTTGAGGCATGCTCAGGGCTGATGATCCATCTTTGCTCACACACACTAGGAGTCAGCTTACAGCAGGCATAGATTTGCACATGAAAGGCAAAGCCTCCCTATCCCCAATAGCGCTTGTATTGCGCATGGCCAGTATCATGAATTTATGGCACTCCTGCTTGTGGGTTCTCATGTTGCCCTGTCATTTGGTGAGAGAGCCCAATCCTCTACAATCAAATGCAAAACTTTTACATGACTTTAGATTTCCTTATGAAAGGCAAAGCCTCCCTGTCCTGTATTGTGTACCTTGTTGAATTATTTGTTGTCCTCTTCATGGGTTCTCATGTTACCCATTCATTGGATGAGAGCCTAATCCTTTACATAACTATATAGCTTCGACATGAATTTAGCCACAGGAGGGCTTTTCCTAACATGGTATGACGGAGGATTTAGAACTATCTGCTAGAATAGGATAACTCTGAGATACCTTGAGTTGTCCACACCTTTAATTTTTAATTGAAATTTAGTTTGGCACTGAAAAGTGCAGACTGGCTGAATGAATGCTGATCAGCATTGGTTAAGCACCAACCTGATTGTTTTCACCAATAAAGGGGGCGGGTGCTTCAAGGTATGTTGACCTCTCAGGGTGATGCTACTCTATCTGGGGGGAATATAAGCATTAACATTGTTGCCCGTGGGAACATAAAGATCTATGTTGAAATAAAGCACCAGCTAAAGTACCCTGCTCTCCACAAGCCTCTTGAGGAGATTTCAGACAGGCTGGGCTGGGTTACTTAAATGGGAAGACCACGGATGTCTGCAATCTGCACATATGACTGATAATCATGAATCGTCTTTAACTGGCCTGTTCTTGAAAAAAAGTAATATAAGTGTCTTTATCATTTGTTCTGGTCGGGATGTGATAGAGCTACAAGGGGTATATGGGTTTTGCCTATCTACAAGGCATATTTAAGGAGCTAGAGGGCTAAAACTGCCCAAAATCAGGCTTTTTTTTAGCGCCTCCCACGCCGCATAGCGGCGGTACCGCGAAGCGGTACGGGAGTGCGCTATGATGATTTCATTTGCCCCATGTGATGAGGTCTCACAATACAAAATTACTAAATACCGACATTAAAGGCGGGAGGCGTTTTTTTACGCGGTCACAACCGCATTTCTTGTTCAAACAAAAACACAATAATCTCAATTGCAACTTGCAAATAATAAAAGATACTGGGGCATAGGTTCCTTTTTTGGTTTTGGTATTTCCCCTAGAGCACAGGGAAAATTTTAAGACCAAATAGGAATATGTGGCCACTGTACTTTTTATGCCAGGTCACTGAAGGTACATGGTCAGTTCTACAGTAGACCCTAGAGAGACCCTTACATAGCACCATTTATGTCAGTCTGGCCCCAGTGTATAATGTATTTAACTATAATCTCTTACATGTTAATTCACCTTTATATCAAAGTATCTTGGCCTGTTAGTATCAACCCCCTACTCCATTAAGGCTTAGAGCTATGGTACAATCACTAGCAATTGAACCCTAGAGAGACCCTAGACCTGAGAGAGACCCTAGACTCTAGAGAGCCCATAGAGACTGCCACCAGTGTATAACATATCTAACTATAATATCTTATATGACAATAGACCTTTATGAGAGTAACTTATCCTGTTAATATCAACATCTTACTCTATTAAGGCTTAGATCTATGGTACAATCACTAGCGATTGGACCCTAGAGAGACCCTCAACTTTGGTCCCATACTGCGGATTTAAAAATGATATTTAAGCTACACTGCAAAAATGGTGTTTAGATCCTAAACACAATTCTAAACATATTCTTGCAACGTTTTTGTAATCACATTAATTTCCTAAACATGTTTAGCCAAACAATGTGCTTAGCTCAAGTGTTTAGAAATGTAGGTGTTTAGGTTAAAACTTTTGTGTTTAGATATATGAATTTTTGTGTTTAGGTGTTTATGAATTTTTGTGTTTAGATGTTTAAATGATTTGATGGAGATTTAAGGTTTGCAGACATGTATGCATTAAACAACAGAGATAAATTTTTTTTTCTCATTTACTGCGGGGGGAGGGGGGTGGGCATCAGCAGGTATTTACTTGTCAAAGTCTCCAAAGATGTAAGCCACAGCTATATACATGTACATATATTACACACTGCATCAGAATGAGAGACTTGAGAAAGTACAACAGCTTGGCAGGAAGGAAATTGCCTTATCTATTCCAGAATAACATCAAATAGGTGTTAGTCATGGAGTTAATTATTTATTGTATGGTAATGATGGTGGCATGAGGTGAATCTAGTCAATTTTCTATTGCCCTTTCTATTCACATGACATTCTATGAAATGAAACCATGATAAACATGGGATTTGGGGACATTTGTCACAACAATTGATTATAACTGTGTGCAGATAGTCCAGTCAAAGTAGTGCTGCTACCTGGTGTGGATTCAACATCCAAGTATCTAAACATATTGATATTTAAATCTAAACACCTATTATTCAACTGTCTCAACTCTAAACATCTAAACATGTTTAGCATAAATGTTTATGTAGTTAGAATAAAAGTGTTCATTTCCTAAATGTGTAGTTGATGAGACACCTAACTGACCTATATGTTTAGCTTTTAAACGTGTTTAGACCTAAACATGTTTAAAATCTAAACACCATTTTTGCAGTGTACCCACATATATGGACTGTAATCCCCAACACCTGTACTATATGTACCCTAAAACTTTTTAGGCTGATCCAAAATATTTTTTAGACTCCCCTGGCAGCCCAGATAACAATGATTCATGATTATTGGTCATATACTGACAATCTCAAATAAGTCTGTGGTCTCTGTTTCACTCTAAACGGAAACTCATCGACACCTTAGTAATCAGATAGTGATTAGTTTTGCCTCATCTTGCACACGATGAGCCAAACTAATCAGTAATGAGCATCCAGACTCATCAAACTGATGAGCGAAAATTATCACTACTGATTAGTTTTTGATAAGTTTCCGATAAGTTTTGGATGAGTTTCCGTTTTCAGTGTTGTAGATCAGTGATATACGTATAAATGATCTGCACCAAGTAGCCACATGGGTCAGCAAGGATTAACTGGCAGTAAATTAATGTTCGCTTATTCAATTGTTTGTGTTTGTATCAAACATTATGGCTTAGATACATGGGCAGTGAAGCACACAGTGTTACAAGTTTGGTACAAGGATTTCAAAATAATTTTGATAACATGTCTTATACAATGTTGTCAAGAAGACATTGCTTGCATGCAAGGTTTTTTACAGAATTCAATGTGAGTTGAAAATTTCTACCATCCTTTACCCCTAGAAGTATATATTCGGTCACAAAATGGACTATGACCTAGTGTATAAATAGATAGAACTAAACTACTGTGGTGTACAAGGTGGCCGATCCACCACGAGGGGTGGATCGGCCACCGAGGACACCAGGGGAGTTTAGTTCTATATTTATTTTATGTTTTTAGAGTGTTTAATTAACTGAAAATTAGAAAAATCCGTTACCGTAGTTCACCGCATGAGCGCCCATCGCCATTTTGAATGTTTACATGCACCCAGAACGAGGCTGCAGTGGTGGATTGGCCGCTGTGGTGGATCGGCACACGTTATGCCACTGGGGGTGTGCTGATTGGCTCCGTAATGCTATCTCTACGGGAAGAAGTTATTCACATAAAATAAATACATCACCCTCCAACTGCCCATTACAAGCCTCCCTTATGAAACAAATATCAATCTAAAATGACTGAATGAAGCTTCATTACTAAGCCCTGTACCTCTGGACAAACAGATCCAGCCAACCATGTGATCAAATTCGACCCCAGTAGGGGGCAGCAGTGTATACAGTGCTATATACTAGCCTAGTGCCAAGCTTTACTGGGGGGTGAAACTGACTCTTGAATTACTCTGGGTCAATGTAAGGTGTGTATGCTACAAACCAGAGACAAAGCTCAATGTACTACATACATGATATTTGATATAAAAAGCTCACAGAAGGGGAACGGAGCTGCGAAAACTGTATCAATGTAGAGGTATATCAGTATCTAGTCTCTATCACTAGTCATATAGAACACATCTTTTGTCATACTCACTATAATAATGCGCTATGTATTGTCCTGTGGTGTCCTGTGGTGTTTATATAACAAAATATCAAAAAATGTAGCGAAGACCTGTATAGCTATAGACATTATTTTATTTTTAAATAAAAAATGAGCGCTGCTCTATATATAAAAAAAAAAAAAAGCTCACAGAATAACACTTCAGATTATCACTACTATAACAAGATAACTGGTACTTTGCCCATAAGAGGTTTCTGAATGCATGACATGACCACAAAAGGATCGTCAGGTTTTTAAAATTGACCTCTATAGATATCATAACAAAGACTGCAGTGAACAGTCCCTACCTGGGGGCGGTGAATACTATAATTATCCTAATATCACTGGGCTCTGCTCTTTGTTAAGGACCAGCCATTAATGGGCGAATGGAATCTCTGATGGTCAATGTTATATTCGGTGATACAGTAAACATCAATATATAATCAAATTTTATTTCATGGTGAATATGCCAAAATACTTAGATGGCATAGACCTTGCACCGTGACATCATATTACAAGGGAACTGTGTAATATGTAGTTTGCTTATTACACAGCCTGGTCATGTGATCATTTCATGACGTCCTAGCTTCAAAATGGTGTTCTAAACAGTGTACATGGCTGCAACATTAGAAATCTCCTGAAACAGCATTGTATTTCATTGAAATGACATGAAATAAATGCAAAGGAGCACTCATGAGAGTCTGGCTTTCAGTTATTGTGGAGTTTTAGTTTTGCATCACACTCAGCCATTTCACAAGATGAAAGTACCTTTTTATGCTAGTAATGTGATGCTCATCTGTGACATCATCAATGACGTCATGGGTGAAGCTGATCTCATTCCGTGTTTTTCCACCATCACTCTAGAAAGAAAATTGCAGCAAAACAATTTCCTTCCATCACCAAATTGGTGCAGAACATGACAAATAAACATCAAATTAAGATATGGAATCTTCATTTAAGGGTGGTTGGTTTAAAGATGTAGCACTGGTCACATGACGCTCATGTGAGACATCATCGATGACATCATTGTTGGTGCTGACCCTGTTCCACCTTTTGCCATGAACACTGGTCTTCATAACAAAACCCTTAAAAGAAAGTAGGAGCAAAAACATTTCTTTCCACCACCAGACCTGTGCGTTACATGACAACTGAACACTAAATTGAGATATGAAACCCTCCTTTGAGGGGTGACGAACAACAAGCAGGCACAGCTTTTCTCAGTGACAGCCAATGAGTAATGGAGCACCACCTCAGGACATGAACTGTATGGGTGGGGAGCAGATTGAGGATAACATATATTAAAAACTTTTTTAAAAACGTTTTTACCAGAACCAAATACAAATGCTTGCAAACGTTGAAAAAATGTTTTTGCAAAGTGGGAAGGTCAATAGATGCTCAATAACCATGACTTTAAATACAAAGATGAAAAACTGTTTAGATTATTCTTGAGGATCCCACTGAAGACCTCATGTAAACCTTTGTCATTTCACCTTCTCCAGCCACAGTCAAATTGACTACATTCAATTCTCAAACAGAAAAGAAACTCCTTTCAGGACTTATGATCTCCAAGACAGATCATGCCATTACTGACACCTGAGGGGTGATTGGATATTACCCAGGTTGGTTGAAGGTTAGGGGGGGTAGTCACCATGCATATGTACACTTGTTGTAGTTGTAATGCAGCCAGATAGATTGCTTCTAGAGTCAGTCCTGGACTAAAGGATTTCCTTTTTCATCAAGAATGAATTCCCAGTGAGGGCCACATCATCAATCTTCACTGCAGACTTGTTTCAATGGGGCCTTAATTGGACTTCCCCCTTCTAGAGAAGATGGGGCTGTGGGCAAAAAGTCATCAGTTTCTTATTTAAACAAGAAATGGCTGGCACTAAACAAAAGAGGGTGAAGATATCACTGGTTACAGCCGGGGATGCCATTAATGAGGTGGTATTTATGGTCAGACAAGGAGACAAATCATTATGGCTTTAAAAAAGTTAGGTCCAAACTGATATGAAACACAACTGAGATGGCTCTTGACCTAGCCTGCCTCAGATAAATACCGGCTGGTGGCACCTTAGACAGGTGAGCAGGTATTCAACGAGTTGCAGTGAGCAGCTCGTGGCCACTCCCGGAGAGATGATAGAGCAGCACATCATCTCATGATAGATGATAGTAACCTGAGGCCAGCAGCAGCAGCAGCAGGTAGATAGAGCAATTCAGGGGGAAGTCTCGCATAGCCATTAAACAGTGTTTCAGACAGTGATTTAGTGAGCTTGTATTTTTGTGAAATAGGTGTTAGGGCAGTTTTTATTCCAAAAAGGTTGTCTGTGGTGGCATAGCTGCCTTCTACACAGTTTGACAAAAAGATACAAAAGGTCACAGCAAATCAAGAAGAAGAAGAAGAAGAAGAAGAAGAAGAAGAAGAAGAAGAAGAAGAAGAAGAAGAAGAAGAAGAAGAAGAAGAAGAAGAAGAAGAAGAAGAAGAAGAAGAAGCCCAGGGAGGTCACTCATATATAACTACTATACATTCAAAGTGTGGAAATCCCCTGCAGTCTGGGTTGTGACCCCCCCAGGTTTCTCGCTGCTGCTCCCATAACGGCAAAGACTGTGGGACGCGTTCAAACCAAACCAACGGCTGCCGGGCGCTGAGGTGTGTGTACCGATGGTCTATTGGTTAGCGCATTGCACTCAGGTTCTAAAGGTAACCGGGACAAGTCCCCGTCCTGGTGAACATTTTTTTCGCTGTGTGTACACACACTATGGCGGGGTTCGAGTCCTGGTGGAGGGGAACAATTTTTGTTTTCAACTTGTGTTTATTGATATTCTATTGATTATTTATTGATTTTTTATTGATTAATCATGTAATAAAGACAGTAAGGAATGGGCTAACACCTCATTCGGTGTACCTCATTCAGTGCCCATTTATTACCGTGTTACTGAGTGAGTGAGTAATATATGTTTAACACCATTTCGACAACTAAGGTCATATTCTACTTTACACAATTTGACAGGGGAATGTGTCAGTGCCCGCGTATGTGTGCACCACACACATCCCGAGGGGATAGGAAAGAGGAGAAATAGACCCTTTTAAGTGGGCTAAGGAAGCCCATTGAATGAGAATGAAGGTCAGAGGATAAGAGAGGACAGAAAAGGGAGACCATACCCCTTTTAAACATGGGTTGGGGAGACCCGACCGTGTTATTGAATGACAACCAATATAAACTATTCATATGATCGATGGTCCATTTTCAGTCCATTTTATTGATTTTGGATTACATATTGGTTACTGATAAAGTGCTCAGTTGAAATGAATTATAATACATATCTCATGTAGAGAATCGGAGTGTTGCATGTTTGGGTTTCATTGAAAACAAGTAGCCATATAAGCTGTCACTGCTGGAAGATCAGGGCTTTAAATGTCAATATGAATTTACTGGTTAGCCTTAGTTTCTTTTAAGGTAATAATCTGAAATTGGTTTTATTGTGGTTACATATCCCATGAAGCCTATTTGAATAAGGTCGTGTAACCTTGTATTCCTAACTTCAACCAGTCCTACGCTAGCATACAACAAACCAAGGACAGGTTATGGGATCCAAATCAAGACAAAAACTGTGTCTTCATCAAGAATGTCATCTTTGTCATTAGCAGCGAAATGACTCTATAATATCAACCTAGCAAGTGAAGCATAGCCGAATAAACTGTTCCATTCAAAATGTCAACTTTTTGTAAAAAAAAGAATTGATTGCCACAAGTGTCCCCTTGGTGGCCCCATTGATGATGCAAAATCAGCATGGAGAGTAAACAACTCTGCTTGGAGAATGCAGTAAAGCTAGCAGACAGCAGTGCCACCAAATAGATTGCCTCCAACATTAGCCTGACATTAGAGGATTTTTCCTTTTTATTTAGGATGAATTTCAGGAGAGGGCTGTGTTAAGACTCTTCACTGGAGAGGCATCCCTAAATAGGGCCATAATTGGACTTTTCCTTCCTCGAGAGTAGACCGGGCTGTTGAAAAAGCGAACAGTTTCTTATTTAAACAAGAAATGGTTGCTGTTGAGACTAATGGATGGGTGTACTTTACAGTTCCTGCTTAGGAAGCCATAAAAAAGGTGTATTTATTGCCTGTCAGGGAGAAGAATTCACTAATTGCAGGATCTGAAATATATACCAAAGGTCTGTGAGAAGTAGAGGGCTTGGTTTAAAACAGTGTCATGTGTCATTTCTATAATAGGGTCTCATCATTTAGGAGGAGGGACTAAAGAAGGCTATCTGAACATGAAACATTGAGACGAGTGGGTTAGTGTAATCAACAGTTACTGCTCAGGAACGTCGACAGAAAAGCATTTTCACAGGCTATTTGTATAAAGTAACTTGTCAGAGTGAGGAATAATCTGATATGGTGGCTAGCGGTGTAAGTGGTCAATTTCACCAGCTGGCATGCTACTTTAAAACTTGAGATGAAATGGCCAAGTTACTTTCTTGACTCTTAAGGTACATTGAAATATTGCAGGACATGTGGTTTATGCGATCCAGCAAAATACCCTGAGCATGCTCTTAAATATAATACTGTATTATTATTTGCCTATTGCATGCCATGAGGTTTGGATAAGTAAATTTTATTGATGCTACGTATTGATTATGTCATAAAACACAGTTCACACTATAGGGGAACAATAAGCTATAGAGCTGACGGCGTCATAAACTTCTGGCATCATTTACACCATCTCACAGATGTTATTGCCCAGATACTGGACATGACCTGGATGCGCCCGGACAAGGTGCATCTCATGGTTTTAATCCGCTGTCAAAAGTCCCATTATTAAGGAAGTTAGACCACTGAGAGCGTTTTAAGCTCCTGGTGCCCCACAGACAAACAGACGCAAATTACGCTCATGCACAACAAAGTGCAGGGAAACTAACATGTTTCCCTCCCCAGATGCACAGTTACAAAGCCGAAGTTGCATAAACGATTGAAATACGGGCCGTTGAACATGCCAAACTGACTGGGACATTGGGGGCACCGGTAGGCTTATGGGGGCGCCCTGTGTACCCCCATGGACATGAAAGACTCAGCAGTGATGGACAAAGGCAGTAGCAGTTGCCACTGACTCCAGCTAGTCTGGGAGAGGAAGCCATGGGTTGACTACTTAAACCCAGCCTCTAGCCTCCATGAAGGCAGTATCCAGAGAACCACCTCAGTGACAACATCTCCAGTCCAGCTCTCCTGCAGCCTGCTTTGCATCTGCCACAAGAACCCTCTGCAGGATTAGACTATGTCAGACAGGCATAGGACTAAACCCCACTTGTGGCCAGAGGCTTTCTTCGTCCATCTATCTACCACAGGGTAAAGTTACACATTTATATTATCCCTCTATCAGCAGGCCGGGAGCTAGGTTGTGGGAACCCACCTAGAACCTATATTGGATGATGTATTATTACTATTACACATAGGGGTGGAACACCTACTTATACCCATATTATATTTACTGTGTGTGTGAATTACCTGTATTAACATTTGTATTACTGATACACAAATACTGCCTAAACCTTGAATAAACCAGTGATAACTGGAATACATATTAAGAGCTTGATATTCTTACTCACTATAGCCACTAGTCATATGATATTTCTCATATGACAACTTGATCATACACATATCTCTAGTAAGACAAATGGGTTAGTTCATGAGGATGTAGTTTCACAGAACTTCTGCATCAGAAATCCAGGTGATCAAGAACCAGCCAATCTTCAGCTGAAACAGAAGAGGCAAATTTGGTTAGGATTGGCAGTACAGTATGTGAAGCTGCTTTAACTCTTATACGATATAGACTAGGAGATGCCTTTATATTAGTACAGAGATTGGTGCCTGAGGACAGAGGGTCATGGTTTAGAGTGGGAAGCTCTATATATGTGTTATTAAATATCCCTGCTCACTTATCGATTATCTTCATCTTATTACTTGTGTTCAATACCCATGTACTTTTATTGATAACTGAATCTTGCATCAAAAGATGGTAAAGTCAGTACACTGTCATGTGATGTGATCAACACTTTCTATGTCTACATATGTATAAACATTTCCCTACCATCTGTGTTTAATAGGTTTAATGAATGTAAAAGGTCAACACGGTAAAAGGTATGCCCGCACGCCCCCTCGTGGACATACCGTTTACCATGTCGATCCACATATGAGCTGTAATTAGGGCCTTTAATATCAATATGGAGTTACATTTGAATATCAGGCAAACATAATTCATGTTGGCTTTAATTACAATTTGAAAATCAATTGTAATCTGGATATATGATTTCATGTCATCACACATGCTATAGAGCATTATTCTAGTGTGGCTGTCATTTAAACCTGGGATTCCAAAATTCAATCAGTAGTATACTAGAAAATGTCACTATATCAAAGAAGGTAATTCTCATGGCTTACCCTGCATTATACAGCCAGGCTGTACATAGAGTGCATCCCCATTAGGGATGACAGCATTTTTCATCAAGTATAACCAGGGCACTCCAGCAATCTCCACACTCCGGGTTCCCAAGCCATTCGTTTATCTGCTCCATGCTTCATTCTGTTTTTATAACAAATACCAGTTGTTCATTTCCATTGTTTCCATTTTTTGGTTCCTGCAATTTCAGCCTTGCCAGCACAACAAGATGTCATCATATTATGACTCGTTATTCCTTCAACTATAATCTTTTCTGCCATTCTTGTTATGGCACTTTCCTAAGATTTACCTAAATCAATAACATTCACGTCATGATGTGACATTTGATCGCCATGTGATTTCTTATCCACAAGAGCATGTTATTTCTGAACCCCAAATAGATGGCTGACCACATCTGTGCATAGTTACCGAGGAGCGGTAAAATGTCTGCCTGGAGAATGTTGTCACGCCAGCAGGGGTTTTCGAAATAGACCTTATTAGTCAAGAACCAGCGACTTTTTAACTGAAACAGAGAAGGTTGATATATCAGGGACAAAGTAGGCATTAGCTAGAACAGGCCTTGATAGTAGTACATGGAATAGTGCCTGAGGACAGGGTGTGGTGGTGTAGGGTGGGAGCTGTACATAACGGCTGCTAATGCAGCAACACCCAGTGTGTGAATAGGTTCCCTGTATGCCCACTAATTCTCTTCATGTCCCTACTCCGGCTCCAAATCTGTGTACCCATATCAACCATGTACCATGCTACCTTTTCTGTGAGGCACATCCCACATGGACAGTGCACCCTTGATTCATGCCCATCTGGAATCATATTTTAGACAGTGCAATGCTATTCTGTAAATGCAAGTTATATAAGGCCATCCGATAAGAGGCTGTATGACGTGTCCTTTATCAACACATTAACTTCCTGCTCTACTTCAAAGATGGGTTCCAAAAACAGTTGAAGGACAATATTTTGGGATGGGAACATTAGACTATAAAAGGTAGACATATCATATTAAGGATTCTTAAAAGTTGAAGAAAGTACCTTTCGGGAGGCCCCCGATTCCTGCTAGCCTTCTTCCTGGCATATGACCTGCCTTATATTTCGGGTATTACGATGGTCCCTGATGGTCTCCTGAACATTGTCACTTATATCCTGTGAATTCTTGCCTCCCCACTTACAAAATCTTTTCCCTCCATTATTGTATTTCTTCATATAAAGTAGCTATTTCACAGGCTTGGAAAACCGTGGCAAGCCTCCTCAGTTGGAGGAGCGAAAAACGTTGGCCCATCCTCCAACACTTTTGGTTGAATATGCCATGATGTAAGGTTAATTGTAGAAAAGGCAATTTGTGCAAGGCAATAATGATTTGTATAAGGATGTTGACCTATATAGTGGTAGACCTTGTAATTATCCAGGTATGTGTATTAACCTATTCAAAACAAACTTGTGTATGATGAGATATGCTGCATTTACTATATCAAAATGATTTCAAATTATACATTTTCTGTTTACTCCATACCCCCTGTCACACCTCCCCACCTGCATTACCCCCACTGTTGGAGGATTGTCCAACACCTGCACTAATGTCTTATAAGTGATCACTATGGCAACCAGGAGATAAGAACACTCACTGAGGGCAGTGTTCACCAGTGGGGAGTTGTCCAACGGTGGCCGAGGCCCCCATTGTCCAACAGTGGAGAGTTGTCCAACAGTGGCTAAGGCTACTCCACATAAACGTTTATTAGTGGAGATATGGCCAACGTTTTTCTCCAGTCCACTCTTGGCATTATGTTACATTTTTCCCAGCTTGTTTCAGGCCCCTGACAGAAATCAACATTTCCCTTGCATAACTCATTAAAACACTGCCTCTGCTATAATTCTTACCATTCACTCAGTGATTTTCCATTTCCTATTCTTCCCGCTTTCCTATCATTACCCGGAGTCAATACAAACTCTCGTTATTGGTAGATTAGAAATACAGGGGTGGATAATTATCGTTTTACTTTAGCCACAGTACATGTGTATTGAATTGCTCCTGAGCAGATACAAACTAGGTAGCAGGATAGGGACATATGTATGAAGTGATAAAGGTGTCCATTCATAGGAAAAAAATAAAAGCGAGTAAAATGTCAAAACATAGTGTATGCTGTTGGAGGATTGGAGAACCCATGTTGGATACACTGACAAAATTACAACCTACTCTAGTCTCATACTTAGTACAACCATCCTCCGCATATTAGAGCCGGGGCCTGGATAAGGATGGAAACATTTTTCACCAAGGACACTGAGGGAATGGTCATTCAAGCAATCTACATACAGGATGCTTTCCTCATCGACTGCTATATCTCTGCTTACATCAAATTGAACACCTGCACATAGACAGATTGTATTCTATTTTCTTTTTGTTACGCAAATGATTTTAATGTTGAGGGTTAAGGATGGATCAACCCTGAAAATGTTTCAAGCATTCACCTTGATTTTTCATCATGAAAAAGAGAATGGACTAAATCAAATGAATTAGAAAACACTCTGTTGAAGCACTGATGCAATGGTAGTCTCATTTATGGTGCATTGGGAAAAAATGTGAATTATTGAAAACCTGCTTGCTGAGTCTGACAGAAAGGCATTTGAGTCCACTTGGGATTGAAAGTTGTGCATAGAAAGTGTAACTGGGCCAGCAACCAATAGTACCAACACCAAATAAATTGCCTCCAGCATCAGTCCAAGACTAGAGGATTCCCCCTTTTTCTTCGGGGATGACTTTCAAGAGAGTGTGGCATCAGCACTCTTCACTGCTGACACTTTCCTTAATGGGGCCGTAATTCAACTTCTCCCTTCTGGAGGAAATGGCCGCTCAGGAAAAAGTCAAGAGTCAAGAGGCACAGAGACAAAATGCTTTAGTACAATCACTGGTCACTACTCGGGTAGCCATTGAGAGAGAGCTATTTAATATCAGGGGCAAAGAGGTATTTTCTTAATTTGGAGTAATGGCGGAATTATAAACATGCTTATTGTGGTGCATTTTATTGATGTTAGATATTGATTATGACAAAAAATACAGTCTATGTAATGAATCAAACATGTCAAGAATCAGGTGCTAACACTATAACAAGCAATCACTTAATCATGCACACTGTCAAAAATAACTGTTGAATCTATCAGGGATCCTTCTAAAACTGAACTGAAATCATATTGCAGTGAGTCAGAGTAGTTTTTACAAGAATCCCCAGGTGGCAGTGCGGTGGTTAGAGGTTTCTGAAAATAGCTAAGGAACTCTGTCAACTTTGGGACAACGATTCCACTTTTTCTCGTCTATATTATTCCTCTTGGCACTTTTGGACAAGGATTCCTCCGTTATCTAGAGAAGTTCACACTTCTTTTGCAGTGCAAGTATTTCTCTTTGTCCTCTTCAGGATAAGTTTCAATTAATCCCTAAAAGAAAATTCATCTTTTTGTCCTAAAGTTTGAACAATCTATATGTACATTGAAACTTAAGTTATGTTCATCCATAATTGGAATGAAAAAGTTTGAATTATGGCCAGAGAGTTCCATTGTATTTCTGTTTCGAGAAACGAGCTGACTCAAGGGTGAACCAATTTTCAATTGAAACAGAGGAGGCAAATATAATTAGGATTTACAGCACAAGATGTAGCTGCCCTAATTATGAGATAGCGTATACACATTGATAGTAGTCCATGTACTGATGCCTGAGGACAGGGAGTGCTCTGGTTCCTGGAGGGTGTTGCTCCTATTGTAAAAAGAGCTGTGAGTATGTGCCCACTTTTCTAAACAAGTCGTGCACTGCTTCACCTAAGTACTTGCACTCACCACATTAGACTGAAAAGTCACCTGCCTTGTTTGCAATAGAGAGAGCTGCACTACTAGGTACCTACTCATGTCACATGCTCTATAGTTTATTATACTGACTCCCAACTAGGTACCTACTCAAAACCCCCTTTTCTAGCACCATACTTGAATGACCACTTGTGAGCAACAAAAGGGACAAGTTATAGCTACATGAAAAGAAAGGACTGGAAACAAAGGCATTTTTAGCCAGCTCTTCCTTTTACTATAGGAGCAACACCCTCCAGGGTGACTGGCAGGCATAGCTAAGGCTGTAGTTATACAGGACAACTCAGTAAACACATGTGTCTACAGGTAGACGCTTGTCACTAAACAGTGATACACAGTGTATTTGATAATACTGCCTTTTCTCCTGGTGATTTACAGAGAATGTTCCTATTTTATAACAGTAATTCCTTACACTGTTGTGGTGTAGAGTGGGAAGCTCTATAAGAGCTGCTAATGTAGCGACACCCAGTGTGTGAATAAATTCCTTGCACACTCGTATACGCATATTATTTTATGTGAATAACTTCTTCCCATAGAGATAGCATTGCAGGGCCGATCCACACACCCCCAGTGGCGTAACGTGTGCCGATCCACCACAGCGGCCTATCCACCATTTTGCTAATTTTCAGTTAATTAAAGACTCTAAAAACATAAAATAAATATAGAACTAAACTCCCCTGATGTCCTCGGTGGCCGATCCACCCCTCGGGGGGGGGGGGGTTCCCCCCTCGTGGTGGATTGGCCACCTCGTACACCACGGTCGTTTAGTTCTATCTATTTACTCATATATGAGGATACCTTTCCTATCAGACACATCCCACATGGGTGGTGTGGCTTTGGTCCATGCCGATCTGGACAATTCAATGCTACACTTCAAAAATGGTGTTTAGATATTCGATTTGCTTCTCTATACTATGATTCTGTATTTGGGGATTGGCTTATGAATGAATTTAGGTTGAGGACCCTATGCATCATTCATGCTCACTTTCTGAAGAGGATCAATGCACCTTCATCTACACTGTATTGAACCCATAGCACATCAGTGCCAGGGCCCCATTGCTAAATACAACAGACACACAGAAAGGATTTTGCCTTATATATTTTCTTAATTCACAAAATTGGTGTCCAAGCACTAGTTGCTTCCCCCTGGTGCACTAGTAGCAATGCCATACCGGGTAATTTCATAGCCTCTTATTGTTAACGTAATATACATACTGTATTAGGCAAACCTGTGATTAAGGAGAATACAGAAATATATTGTAACCAAGCAATAACAGATGACTGCATGCAGAAGGTCAACTATAGATTAGAGCTGACACCTGGTGTATATTTTATGTCTAAACACCAAGAATTATTAGTTAAACACCTACTTTTCTGTCTGTTTACAGTCTACACATGTAAACATGATTAATGTAACTGTTTAGGTGTTTAGAATATAAATGTTTTAATCCTAAACGCATGGTTGGCTAAACACCTATTGAACCAAAATGTCTAGATTTTAAACATGTTTAGACCTTAACATGTTTAAAGTCTAAACACCATTTTTGCAGTGTATTATGTAAATGCATGTCATATTTGATGACTCCTGAATATTGCCACTCATATCCTAGGGACTCTTGCCTACTTATTTTCATTTTTCTTCTATTATGGTAACTCTTCATTTCCTAGCTATTTCAGGCCACTGACAGAAATCGATATTCCCCTTGCATAACTCACTGAATCAATACCTCCGCTGTAATTCTACCCATCCAATTATAGATTCTCTATATATCCACTTCTTCAGGCTTTCATATTATTACCTGGAATTAGTCAATACAAACTGTCGTTATTGGAAAGTTAGGAACATGAGTGTCTATTAGTAGGGTTTTAATTAGCCATGGAACATGTCTTTTGAATTGGTCCTGAGGGAAAGCTTTAACAACACGCCCAAGAGGCCAACTATTTCTAGCTAGATTCTCATCCATAACTAATACAAGATCATCAGTTTGGATATTTCTCTTTGTGTCTAACCATTTTTGTCTTAGCTGCAGTGTAGGGAGATACTCTTTTACCCATCGTTTCCAGAACTGGTCTGCCAGGTACTGTACATGCCTCCACCTACGACTGTACATGTCTTCCTTTCGGAAGGTTCCTGGGGGTGCTCTAAGCCCTACACCTAACTGAAGCAAGTCATTCGGGGTGAGAGGTTTCAAGTCCTTTGGATCATCTGACACTGGAGTGAGTGGTCTACCATTGACTATGTATTCAACCTCACAGAATACTGTGTTCAATTTCTCATCATCCAGGACTTGATCTTTTAGTATGGAGTTCAGTACCTTGCGTACTGTCCTGATTTGCCTTTCCCAGACTCCACCCATGTGGGATGCAGCTGGCGGATTGAACTCCCACTTTATCTCTCTGATCAAGAGACTTTCCTGTGTCTTGTGGTCTTGATTCCACCTTTGAATTGACTCCCGCAACTCTTTATTTCCTCCAACAAAGTTGGTTCCATTGTCTGACCTGATCTTTTCAGGTTTTCCTCTCCTAGAGATAAACCTGATTAGTGAGTTGATGAAAGAATCACCATCCATTGAGCTGAGGATTTCTATATGTATTGCTCTGGTTGTTAAGCAGGTGAAAAGACAGCCATACCTCTTTTCTTGACTACGGCCCCTTTTTACATAAAATGGGCCAAAACAGTCCACACCAGTGTAGGTGAAGGGAGGCTTGTGAGGTGTGACTCTGTCTGTTGGCAAGTCTGCCATCTTTTGAACTCCTAACTGTCCTCTCAGTTTCTTGCATATGATACATTTCTGCAATACCTTATTCACTAAGGGACGTCCTTGTGGTATCCAGTATTTTTCTCGGACCTTTGAGAGTACATACTCTCTACCTGAGTGTCTGGAGGTCCATTCATGTGTGTGTCGCACAATAAGCTCTGCAATATGATGGTCCTTAGGCAGTATCAAAGGGTGCTTGGCCGAGTCAGTTATCGGTGCACTTTGAAGTCTGCCCTGTACTCTGAGCATACCATCCTCATCTCTGAATGGCTCCAATTTGAAGATTGTGCTCTTGTGAGACACTTGCTTGCCTGATTTTAGGCTTCTGAACTCATCTGAATAACAATTTTGTTGTACATGCTTGATAATGCTTCTCTCTGCATTTTGAAGTTCATCAACAGTTAGGCTAGGAGTCAGTTTAGGCTTTCCTTTTGTCAGCCAATCACAGAAGCGGATCAGCCATGCAATTGCCCTTTTTAGACGATACCAGCTTGAGTACCGCTTGAACATTTGCTCCAAGTGATCAGGTGCATCAGTGACTACAACACATGCCTTTGCTTCTTTCTTCACTTCTTGGTCATCTGCTAGCATGTCAGGAGATGTTTGAGGAACAACCGGCCACTGGGACTCATTCTCCCACAAGAAGTCCGGTCCCTGTTTCCATCTTTTGCTAGACAGAATTTCATTTGCACTGAGGCCACGTGAAGCATCATCTGCTGGGTTTGATTTGGTATCTACATACCTCCATTGACTTGGTAAAGATCCATCATGGATGATTGCTACTCTGTTGGCAACAAAAGTCTGGAACCTCTTGGTAGTGTTCTTGATGTACTGCAAGACTATCATACTGTCAGTCCAAAAGATGGATTCTGTGATTTTCAGACGAAGTTCTCTTCGCAGTAAGCTGTCCATCTTCACAGCAATCACAGCTGCTGATAACTCTAGTCTGGGAATTGTCATGTGCTTGATGGGAGCAAGTCTTGATTTGCCTAACAGGAAGGAGCAGTGGATTTGTCCTTGTTCATTTACCACAGGAAGATAAGATGCTGTGCCGTAAGCTTCTTCAGATGCATCAGAAAAGTGGTGAAGTTGGATCTTCACACACTTACCAAAGTCCTGTGGCACAAGGCAACGTCTCACTTTGAACTCTTCAAGATGTGGCAGTTCTTCCAACCACCTTTTCCACTTCTTTACATTGTCAGGCTCCAGCTCATCATCCCAACTTTTATCTCTCTTGCATTCATCTTGAAATATCTTCTTTGCTTGGAGAATGAATGGGCATACAAAACCTAAAGGGTCATACACAGAACTGACCACTCTGAGAAGCCCTCTTCGGGTGAATATCACTTCTTTTTCCTTGATTTTAATGCCAAATACATCTTCATGAGTGTCCCATTGAACACCTAGTGCCCTTTCCACTGGAAGTGCCTCTGAGTCCAGATCAAGATCTTTGACCTCCTTTGCTCTGTCCTCAGGGGAAACAGATTCTATGACCTCTTTGTGGTTAGAGATCCATTTGGTCAGCCGGAAACCTCCAAGGCTTAAAAGCTGACAAAGTTCATCCAGCAATCTCTTTGCTTGATTTACTGTTGATACTGATTTGAGACAGTCATCAGCATAGAAGTTCTCCATTACAGTCTTGACAGTCTCTTCATCAAACTCAGTCTTGTGGTCCTCAGCTGTGTGCTTAAGAGCAAAGCTTGCACAGCTAGGGCTCCATACTCCACCAAACAAGTGTACTGCCATTCTGTATGTCTCTGGGGGAAGATCAGGGTTGCCATCTTTCCACCACAGGAACCTTAGTACATCTCTGTGTTGTGGAGACACATGTACTTGATGAAACATGGCTTCTATGTCACCCATTATTGCTATGTGGTCTTCCCTGAATCTTAGCAACACTCCAATCAATTTGTTTGTCATATCAGGGCCTTGCAGCACTTGCTTGTTTAGTGATGTGCCACCATATTCTGCTGCACAATCAAAGACAATCCGAAGCTTGCCTGGCTTATTTGGACTTGTGACAGAATGGTGAGGAATGTACCACTTGACACTGCTGTCATCTTCATTTTCCTGGACAGGTTCTGCATATCCTTTCTGAACTAAATCCTCTATACCTTCCTTGTAAAGCTTATGAAGATTGGCATCCTTGGACAATCTTCTGCCAAGACTCTGTAAGCGTTTCTCTGCCATTTTCTTATTGTCTTGCAGATCTGGTGGTGTGACCTTAAAGGGTATGTCCATCTCATAATGGTTATCTTTTAGTTTGATGGACCCATTCCAGACATCCAGAACCCTTTTGTCATCTTGAGACATCTGTGGGAGGCTTCCAGCCAAAGTTTGAGCCACATCCAATTTCCAGAACTGCTCAACTTGTGCTTCCAGACTTACATCTGGTCCCTGGTCAGCTTGAATGAAATTGCAAAGAGCAGATCCATCTTGGTTCTCACCTTGTAGAGGACCATTGAGTGTCCAGCCTAGAATTGTTCTAGTGGCAAAGGGTTCATTTTCCCTTCCTCTCCTCACTTCAAGGGGGATTAGAGCATCTGGGACATCCTGACCAATAAGAAGAGTGACATCTGACTTCTCTTTATGGAAAACTGTCAGATCCTTAAGATGATCCCATTTCTTTACATCTCCTGAAGATGGTATACTATCCCTTAGCTTTGGGAACCTTGTCAGGGTATAGACTCGTGGTAGTTGAACTACTCTTCTTTTCTTCTTTGGCCCTGTAGTTGCTGTGACTTCAAGAGAGATTTCAAGGCTATCCATATCTTTACCCTCACCAAGAGTTTCTAATGACAGGGAGGTCTTTTCTCCCTTTACTTCAAGGTGCTTTACCAAGTCCTTTGAACAGAAGGTTTTGTTGCTTCCTGGATCAAGCAGGGCATGGGTACGTATGTAGTTGCTCTGTCCCTTTCCTCTGACATACACTGAAACTATAGGTAGGGCAACCTTTGAGCTTACAATATCTGATTGTCCACAGGCATAACTTTTGGCTTCTACCTGCTTGTCTTGAGACTTCTGATCTTCCTTTTGTTCCTCATCCTTTGAGGACTCTGACTTGGTGACCTTTGCTGGTTGATGAAGCAATGCAGAGTGTTTCCCTTTACACTCCTTTTCTTGACAGCCTTTTGGTCTTTTACACTCCTTAGAAGTGTGATTACCAAAGTCAAGAAAATTGAAACATAGTCTTTTCTCTTTCACAACTTACCATCTCTTTTCCAGGGACATCTTCTTAAACTTGTCACATCCACTCACTCTGTGACCATCAGCATCACATATACGGCACTTGTATTCCTTGGGCTTGTTCTCTTTTTGGGTCTGATCTACAGGTTTTACTTTGACATCTTTGCTTTGGGTGTCAGTATCAGTCACACTAACATTAAAGCTTGATCCTTTCTTCTTGGACTGGGAAGGCTTGCCCTTTGGTTCCTTGGTGACTGACCCTATATTCCCAAATACTGGGTCATTAGCCTCTCCAGCTACCATCTCAAGGAACTGGACAAATTCATCAAAGTTTGGGTATTCCCCAAATCTCTCACGGATCTTAAAGGCCTCCTTACGCCATCGAGTTTGGATATACAATGGCAGTCTTGTCAAGATCTTCACCATTCTATCTTGAGATTCTACCTCTTTGAGCTTATTCATAGCTCGAAGTGTTTCCATGCAGCCCCTAACATCATCAGCAAAGTCCTGAAGAGCTTCACCATCATTTGGCTTCACTGCTGGGCCTTCAGTTATCTTTGAGACCCATGCCTTTGAGATCACAAAGTCATTACCAAACCTCTGTTTCAGCAGGCTTCTGGCCTTCTTATAGCCTTCTGACGGGGCCATTAATGCACATGGCTGTATTACCTTTGATGCCTTTCCTGTGCAATACTCAAACAGTCTGTTCAGTTTATCACTAGCCTCAATATTGGCCTTATCTACACTAGCAACAAAGGCATTCATAAAGGTCCAGTACTTCATAGGATCCCCATCAAATTTCATCAGGCTAGTCTTTGGTAGACGAATAACATCTAGCATCTGACGTTGGATTATCTGGGATTCTAAGGCTGACAGACTTTTCTCTTGGATTTCACCAAGAGTTTGATTTATACCCTTGAGGCTGGGGTCTGATGGCTGTTTCTCATTATTCCTATCTGAAGCTTGTGGTGATTTCACTAACTCCACAATCTGAGCTACTTGTCCAATGGTGAATGTCTCATCTGATCTTCTATCATTGTAACCTGTTATAGGTGATCCTGACCATTCAGGTGCAAAAGGGTTTTGGTAACCTGCTATAGGTGACCCTGACCACTCAGGTGCAAAAGGGTTGAGCTTTGATTTTCTCACTTCTGGTTCTTTCTCATTTGAACTAAAGGTGGTAGGTTTTCTGGCAGTACTAGTACCTATAGGACCCCCCGAATGATGAGAAACCCTATTGTCATTAGCTGAAGTGAATATACCCCCACACTGCAACTTTACATCAGTATCATCTCTAGCAACAGCATTTTTAGACAAAGAAGCAAAGCTATTACCAAAATGTCTATCAGGAATATTTTGACTGACCTTTGATCCTTTATACACATAATCAGGATACTCAACAAACTTGGTCAGGGCATCTTCTTCAGCTGCTGCAGCCTCAAGTTCAAACTGCATTTGTAGTTGTTGACGGCGTAGTTCCATTTTCTTCCTTTCACGCTCCAGCCACAGCTCCTTCTGCCTGCGCTGATGTTCAGCCTCTTCCTGCTGACGTTCAGCCTCTTCCCGAAGCTGTTCTTCTCGGTGGCGTGCCTCTGCTCGCTGCTGTTCTTCTCGACGGCGTGCCTCTGCTCGCTGCTCTTCAACTTCTTGTTCTAGTTGTAGCTGGGTAAGCTCAAGCTCTTGTAACTCCCAGAAAGCTTTAGCCTTGACTTCAAGAGCAGCCCGTTTTGCAACTGCCTTAGCTCGTGTGCTTGATGCCCTTGATGCCTTGGAGGTGGCACCAGAGCCAACCTGAGACACACTGTCATGAGCATAAATACTGTCCTGCAGTCTCTGCTGTTCCAGGAGAATATCATACTCTTTCTTTGTGTCAACAAACCTTCCCTCTATCTGGGAATACACAGCCTCTTCAGTTGAGGCCCTATCAGGTTGAATGTCCACTACTAAATCCATGATCTCCTGATGCACTGAATAGAAGTTTGAGAATGCAGTTGCCATTTTCTCAACTGCAACTTGGAGTTCAGGCAGTCCAGCATCCTTGTTCATCAGATGAATCACCATATCAATTTTCTTAGTTAAATGTCCAGCATACCCACCTCTTGAGCGGCGCAGTGTCACCAGTTGTTCAGTCTTGACACTATGTGGATCCAACATCCTGCTTGATTCCCTGTGCCTGGAACCAATCTGTGACATGATGACTTGCTTAGTCCTTGCTGAGGATCCTTGAAGATTATTCTTTGTACCAAATGTGGTGGCCTTGGCCAATGATTGCAGACAAAGTCTTTGTTACAAGTTGACTTGTTGACAGGTTTATTGCTGAAGTAGCCACAGGAGGCCTAATCCCCTTTGGTAGACACTTATTTCCTATGGTTGTCACAGTAGCACATAGTAACACACAAATGTCCTCAGGTAATATAACATTTCAGCATAGAATCCATTGAACATAACTGTGTGCAATAACATTCAGTAGTCCAACCTTAGCATGGATATATCCTTCAGGGTAATCTGGTATAATAACCTTCAGGGTAATAACCTTCAGGATAATAACCTGTACAAAGAATATTGCCTCCTCTTAGTCCTCAGGTACAAAGTCCAGTATATCAGCAAGGTAGTCCATAGGGTTGATGTGAACAGCACAGATCAGATGTAGTGATTGAGGAGGGAAGAGAGGGACCTGCTTTTATATGCTATCTAAAGGCTGAGATCAGAGTCTCACATCATCCAGAAGTATGAGGTCAGACTGATGTCAGATAGGGAGACAAACAGGTGACTGATGATATCAGCTAAAAGGATGAAGTAAGCACATTGAATGGTACACATGAGACAAGTATGACATCAGCAGGCATGAGATCAGCCAGTGTATATGTTCCAAGAATGCTGATGTAGGCTTACCACATAATACTAGGTCATTGAAACATACAACCATCAACATACCTTTACTGTACTTTGATTATAACCCATTTAGTTATAAACTATGACATTCTCAATGTTACAGATATACACCAGAAAATACAAACTTTATTTTATGACAATCTATACAACCCTACTATATTCTTTACCTTACACTACAGTGATAGTCAGTATGCCTTGGGGAAAAAATATTCTCTGTGAATCATGTGGAAATCTAGTTGGTGAGGCTGACTGCGAGGCATTTGAGTGTGTCTGGGATGGAAGATTCTGCTTGGAAAGTCCAACTGAGCCAGCAACCAGTGGTACCAACACCATATACATTGTCTCCAGTGTATGCCCGAGACTAGCGGATTTCCCTTTTTTATCGGGGATGAATTTCCAGAGAGGGTTGCATTAACACTCTTCACTGGATACCCATCCCTTATTGGGACTTAAATTGGACTTCTCTCTTCTGGAGGAAATGTCTGCTCAAAAAAATATCATATTTAAACAATAAATGACTGGCACTGAGACAAAATGTGTTAGTGCAATCATCAGTTACTACTAGGGAGGCATTCAGAGAGTGATATTTATTATCAGTGAAGGAGAGGTGTTCCTGTGCAGAGTCCTTCATATTGTAGCAATTCTTGCCTAGATGCACTTTCATTTTCCTTCCAATTCTTCATATGCAGTTGCTATTTCAAGCCACTGGCATTAATTCATATTCCCCTTGCATAACCGATTGAATCACAGTACCTATGTACTAATTCCTCCCACCCACTCATTGATTCTCTGTACCCTCTTCGTCAGGCTTTCCTGTCATTACCTAGAAGTAGTCAATACAAACTCTCATTATTGGATATTGGAAAATTGGGAATATGAGGGTACACCCCCTATTTCATTGTCAGGTCACGTGATTTTCTGATGATGTAATTTAACTGCAATTCAGTCGTATCTCCTATTTTAAAGATTGTAAAAACATGAAATAAATGCAAAAATGCACCTCCATGGAATATTTCTGCATCACACCTCAGGGATTAATATATTCCCTGAGGTGTGGCTGTCCGCATCACACGAAGCCTTATAGGCATAAATGTTCCCTGGTCATGGACATTTGCTTATCTATGGTTTTCGCTATAGCTACATGACATGTGTATTGAATTTCTTATGAGGGAGTATGAACATTCGAGTTATCCTTTATCCACCAAACCTATCACAGATGGTATGGCTTTACTTTGGATTAATTGTTTATTTAGAGAAAGATAGGAGGAAAGCAGATATAAAATAGGTAGAGGCATAGGGACATAATAAAGTCAGAAAGGTATCAAATTAGGGCTTAGGAAAATAGAAGCGCATAAAACCCATACGTTGGATACAGCAATATTACTCCAGTCTTTACTACACTGGTCCGAGCTACGATCCTCCACATATTGGACCCAGTGGGCACACAATGTTGCATCAACATTGACAACCAGTTGATGTTATGTTGATGGTGTTGATCAACCTGTTTTCAACACTTTTTCAATATTTGTATTTCAACATTGTCAACCATCACCATTTCAACATCCAGTCAACAGTTGACATATCAATGTTGAAATATTGTTGTCAACTCAACGTTGATTCAACATTGATTTGTCAATGTTGAATCAAAAATATTGATTTCAATGTTGATACAATGTTGATTCAACATTGATATGTCAACAAAACAACTGTCAACGTTGTTTCAACATTGTTGAAACAATGTTGAGTCAACATAGAAACACAAACATTGAATCAGCACTGATGGTTAGATGTTGAATCACAGTTGATTTTGAGTATGTTGTTTCAACTTTCAATTTCAACTCTATTTCAACCCTAAATCAATGTTGATATGCAAACATTGCAAACATTGTTTCAACGCTGAATCAACATTGATGAGCCCAGTGGGCCTCGACCTTGGTAAGGATGGAAACATTTTTCACAAACCACACAGGGGGAATGGTACTCAGTGAAATGTATACATACAGTATCCTTTCCTTATCTGCTGCTGTCTTTGCTTATACCAAGTTGTACTCAAGCAAAACACAGATTCTGCTATTTTCAATTTAACCACATAACATTTCATTTCCAATGATTTAAGTACCAAATAGCTTGCCTCCGTTATTGTTCCGAGACTAAAGGATTTCTCTCTTATCCGCAAGAATTCTTCAGTATCCGCAAGAATTCTTCAGTACCTGCAAGAATTCTTCAGTATCCGCAAGAATTCTTCAGTTTCTGCAAGAATTGCTCAGTTTCCGCAAGAATTGTTCAGTTTCCGCAAGAATTCGTCAGTATCCGCAAGAATATTTTTTCAGGGGAAAAATTATTTGTGGTATGTCCTTTTAGGGGCTCCGTACAAAACTGAAAAGTGAACCACCAAAATCATATTGCAGTGAGTCAGAATAGTTTTTACAAGAAGCCCCAGATGGCAGTGTTGTAGTTGGAGAATTATCTTTTAAAAATAGCAAAAGATCTCATGTACAAGGACGCTTTAGTTTTATGTTCACCCAAAATTGCCTCAAGGAAAGGATTGCATACTGGCTATGTAAAATTGTGTTTCTGTTTTAGGAATCCATCTGACCAGCCAGTTTTCAACTGAAACAGAAGAAGCAAATAAAATTAGGCTTGACTGGACAGTATACAGCTAACCTAATTCTGAGTAGGCATTAGAACAAAGCTAGAGCAAGCGTTGCTAGTAGTGCAGAGGTTGGTGCCTGAAGACAGTGAGTGGTGTTGTAGAGTGTGAAGATCTACCAGGAGGCTGTTGCGAAAAGATTTGGAATTCAATTCTCACTCTTACTAATGCATCTTCCAGTTCCTCCCGATTCTCCACCCAGAAAGACCAATTCCCACCTTATACTGTAATGGAATTGACTTACTCTGAATTAGACTGCATTGCAAAAAGTTGAGGAACTGGTTCCATGATTAATTCCACCTGAATGCTTCCCATAGTCAAAAGGCCAGGGAATTGGAGAAAGGAACTGTCTGGGAATTGGTTCTCGATAAGGAAGCATTCACCAGTTCCTGACCACTCCTAAACTACTTCTATGACCAATTATCTTTTGGCAACCCAACAGGGAATTGATTCCCTGAGGTCAGTCAGTTCCATTTTGGGAATACCACCTCCGACAAAATCGTTTCCAAATATTTTTGCAATAGCCTGCAGGGCTGCTAATGTAGCGACACCCATGGGAAGCAACTCAGCGGCTGATTAATTTCCCTGCACACTTCTCAATTCTCTGCAGCTCCTTACCCATGCTCTATGTACCAGGCTTAACCAAAAAACACAGACATACCGAGTGTATGAGGCACATCCCACAAAGATGGTGCACCCTTGGTTAATATGGAAGGAAGAATTTGATGCTGTTCAGTAGATCCTGTCAAACAAGTGAATCGGTTTCTGTATAAGGGCTCCTTTATTAGTACCTTGTATACATCATCATCATTAATTCAGGAAGCATGCCTAAAACGTCATGGGACAATTTTCCGCTCTGGGAGCATCAAAATATGAAAGGTCGATATATTGATCACTCTAAAAATAAATAAAAAATGGGGCAGAATTCATTGAAAATCTGCTGGGTCTGACTGAAAGGCATTTGAGTGTGTCTGCTATTGAAAGTTCTGCCTGGAAAGTGTAAGTGAGCCAGCAGCCAGTGGTACTACTATTAAATAGATTACCTTAGGCGTCGGCCCGAGACTAGAGGATTTTCCCTTTTTTATTGGGAATGAATTTCCAGAGACAGTGGCTTTAACACTCTTCACTGGATACCCATCCATCAATGGGGCCGTAATTGGACCTTTCCCTTCTGGAGGAAATGGCTGCTAAGAAAAGTGAGATCATCGCAAATTTTTCACTGGGTCCCGCAAATTTATCATCGATCTTTGAACCTGGACCAATGTTGAAATTCCCCTGTGCTAGCCCACCTTTAAGAGAGTGGTATTTTATATCAATGGAGGAGAGGTGTTTCCTTAAGTTGGAGTAATGGCAGATATAAAAACCACATGTCCTTAATATTCAATTAAAACAAACCAGGCCTGGTCAAACCAGTACTCATTTTCTGAAATTGATCACAGGCTCTTCTGTTAAGGTGTTAACTAAATGGAACATGGGACTTTCCGAAATGACATTATATTTTTTTTATTCTGAAATTTCAGTGAACCCCACCAACGGTTGCTCCGTGGTCATAGATAACTGTCGAATCTACCAGGAATCCTCGTAAAACTGAACATATTGCAATGAATGTATTGCAATGAACCAGTGTAGCTTGTATAAGAAGCCACAGATGGCAGTATGGTGGTGCAATAAATCTCTGTTAAAATAACAACAGACCTAGCTATGGCAACTTTTGGACAAAGATTTATCATCTGGTCATTATTTCTCTGACCTTTTTTTACACCGTAGGACCCCCAGTCATTTCTGAAAACATGATAACACTTTAATACAGAGACTGCTTTATAAATACATTTAATTCTCAATAATTATGATACACTACAGGTCACCAGGTATGCCACATAGTTGACAATTATGCGAACAGATCATGTGACTAAGATAAATCGAGAAATTAGTGTGTAGGTGGTCATAGAACAATTGCCTTATGTACAGCTTGACAGCAATCATACCGGTTAAATGATAAGCGTTTAATCAATGTTTACCCCAGCATGAGGTGCCGCTGTCCAAGAAAAACCCCTCGCCCTGCGGGCTCAGGGTTATTCAGGGACAAGGGCACTGAATGCTGGGGTAAACATTGATTAAAGTGTTTATCACAATAATTCCGCCCTTTTGTATTAATTTCTTATCTAATAACCCCAGAATAAATGCAGAAGAAGAGATTTGTAAGTACAATACGCACACGCTCGCTTTGCCATGGCTGTCACAGTGTCAGCGGAAGTAGTCCTAATCTTTCTTGTCCATGTTCCAGCCCGGTGATCATCTATTGTCACAGCGGCCGGGATCGTGCCCCTGTAGGGCCTGAACGATTTTAATGGGAAACATATGAAGAGGTTGACTTTGTATACTTCTCACATTTATTAACATGTCCAGATTCTTACCAGCAGGTTCTTGGAGAAGAATAAAAAGGTCTCAGAGTGCGATAAAACCCGATAACAGAACTAGGTTATGACCAAAATATCACGATCTTAGCCAGAATCGTGGGATAAGTCTTCGTAGTGTTTTACTCAACACATAAGGTGCACCCAAAGTTTGTGGATATCAAACAACTTATGTTTCAATCAAAGGATTTTCGAAATCTAATAACTTATGGGTAGAGAAAAGCTTCCGACACACCCATATACCACTCTTCATGGGTAGGGGCTCCTAGGGGTAAGTTTAGAATAAAAAGTTCTCAATTATAAGGCCTACAGGGGTCCATCCTGACGTGTAAGACTCACCATATATGCGGGGTATTACGGTAGGCCTCATGCATAACTGAGTATTAGAATACTATTCTACATAACTGGAGGTCATGATAACATGATGTATACCACTTAAGCAGTTTAGAACTACCATTTGTTACAGTAGTACCTCGCAAATAAGGAGTACCTCAAATATAAGCCTCATCCAAACTTAAGGGTATGCTATAAAGGTATATATCAGACTGGTTTAGTGCTACCGTAAACATCATTCTTAAGCCAATCCCTGTCATAAGGCTGTGCTACACTTTTGGACAATGTTATAAGCCGATTTCAGAGTGTACAGTTTTATTTTGACATACAGTTAGAAATAAACCAGGGTTAGACTTTGGCAAAAAGTTGGAAACCAACTTTGACCAGAATTGCAAAATAATATCGCCTTATGACCAATGTTTTATGGTAATGAAATCCTCACTGATAAGGCCCTCCCCCAATTTTTGCTAATCCTTTACACGACAAAGGGGTCTATCCTTACGTATAAGCCGTGCCTTATGCATGTGAAACATTACAGTACTATTCACCGGGTAATTTCAACAGGTCTTTTCTGAATACAATCTGACTGCTCACTTTCAATTCGTAGTGGGAATCCTTTATTTAGTGGGATTACAGTCCAATAGCATTGCTTGTATTTAATATTAGTGCTGGCAGCACCTGAACTGCCTTACCAAGCTCTATGGAATTGCAAGACAAGTGCTGATCATACAAAACATTCATAGGGCAAACCTATGAGAACTGACATTAGGGTTATGCTGTCAAATGTTAGCGGCACTGGTAGTACCTTCAGAAATGGCCTCCTGAAAATAACTCAATCATGCCCTCCCAAAATCTAGCGATATTAAACTTAAGGAGCCCTAATGGTTCTCATGCTGTATAAGGACATAGCTCCCAGGGAAATAAACTCACTAAATGTCCCTTATGGGACTAACCATTTAAAGGCCACTAATGCAGGCGGGTGTCATGCCCTTTAGTCGTCACGATGCAGCATCGAAGTGCTGATGAGACTGCTCCTCAGCACTTAGTTGGAGCATCATGCCCTGAGGGAGTTTGTGCATCAACTCTATGGGGTTGACAAGATGCAAGCATGTAGCCCTGGTGATTTACTCGGCAGGCCTGCGTTCATGCATCATGACGACCAACAGGCATCAGCCGCCCTTAAAGGTTCAATGATAGCCATACATCGTACTGTGTTATCATCTTTTGTTTGTGTGTGACAGGCAATATAAACTATTTACATGATGCTTCACATAGAACATTATATTGATGTCGGAAATCAATTACAACTTAAAACCTCACCATTTACGTGATGAATCATACATGTTACAACAAGAACCGGATACCAGCTGTTATACTAACCTACTACTAGCATGCAATCCCTTCTATGTACACTTTTTCTGATGAAGGTTTATATTGTCCCATGCCAGGCATGCTGAGATGTACCCTTTCACCCTTTAGGGTGGAGCGTACACTGATGCCTCATTCCAATTAGTCATTTTTGTCATCAATGTTGCCCTGGTAAGTAACTCCTATTGCTTGTGCAGAGTTGTAGTGGTTAAAACACTCCCTCAGTGTTGGCATGATGCAGCAATGAATTAATGGCAAGCAGACTGGCTAGCACTTCATTGGTGCATCACAACGGTCATCGGGTATGATGCATCTCTGTAATATCTGCCTTTAAAGAACTGCAAGATATCGCAAAGATCCAATTCCTTTCTTTTCAAGACCACTGCTGCACTGGTGCATCATGCTGACAATTCGACAGTGTACTCCATTGCAGCAAGGGCAAATCAATTGTCTAGGCTGTGTTCAAACATCAAATCCCTTAATCTTTACGGGCCGATTGGTCATCATGATGCATGGATGCAGTCCTGACCTATGGGAGGGACATACTCCTGGAGAGTCAGCATGATGATCCGATGAAGTTCTGGGGAACACTCTCACACTTTATTGAAGCATCATGACGACCAATGGGCATCATGCACATCTGCATCAGCGGCCCTTAATGGTTAAAGAGTTCAAACATTACTTGGTTTCAGAATCAATTTGACTCGATTTTGCAGCGTCTATCAATTCATTGTTACATTCAATAAATACTTTTTACACATTGCTGCTGTTTTATATTTGTTCTCTGATTCAAATCTAAAACCTTGTAATACAATATTTCTACTTGTAATTTGTCCATAATTTGATATCTAGTAGACTGTATTCTGCACAAGTGAAATTTGTCCATTCTAGAATAGTAGTCCTTTCCACTCTTACAAGAGAAATGTCACAGGGCTTGGTAAAACTAATGTATATTTCATACCTTCCTTACATGAAATACCAGTACTACTAGTTGTCTGTGTTTTAATTTAATTTAAAAATCAAATTTCTTGATAAAATAATGCCAATAGTATGAAGTCATTAGAAGTGCACTCAGACAGTATCCATGGAGAAGGTAGCCCCCTTGTCAGCCCCTTCATTGTGCTCCACTAGACACTTAGTACTGTCAGTCATTCCCTCCCCGGGTCCCCCGTCCGGCTGCTCCCCCCACCCCTGATGGTGGTGGTGATTGCCCCGGGGCAGTAACCGATCTCCTCTCCTCCTAGAGTAGAGCACTGCAGCCAAGACCCCCAGGAGGAACAGACAAATTAGGGCTGCACTGGAGAGCCCCACAGAGACTGACATCCTTGGTAGGGTGCCAGTGTGTTCTTCAGATAGATTGGAAAGTTGGTTTGTTGCATGATGGCGTGCCGCGAATACGTCACTGGCGTTTTGGTGGTGAAGGCCCCCTGGAGGAATAGAGGTTCTCTGCTTGTTCCCCTTAGCTGCTCCTCCAGTTTCCCCATGCTCCAGTGTGTTTTCAGTATCCAGGTATCCCAGGACACCACCATCTGGGTTTGAAACAGGGGGAGGGAGGAGCGGTCGTCGCTCGGCGCAATGCACATACTCCGTCCTGTCATGTCCTTCTGAATTAAAGGCAGCACAGACAAAATGAAAACAGTACTCAATTGGTCTATGATCAATCAAACCCTCCTCACCCCTTATTTCAGTATGACCACCCTGTCCTTCTGCACCTCCTGTAGGTACTGTAAGGTCACTGATGATGAGCATGCTACTATTTCTGAATGGATGCCCATGAAAGGCTATCCATCTCTCATCTACCCTAACAGCCAAGTGGCGACTGATATTATAGCTCCATGTGATCCTGGGAGTAGGCCATCCCTCTGCATCACACTGCAGATGCCACGTGTGTTCCACAGCATCGCTGGATATTCTCAGAATAGTCGGTGGTGCACAGGTAAATTCTGGTGCCCCAACAACCGGCTCTAGTCTAGGTAGGCCACATACCGCCCCTTGTAAATGGGTTTTGTTCTGGATGCTCGCCCAACGTCTGAACCACTCCAAACGGCAGTCACAGAGGAGTCTGTTACCTGTAAGGTCCCAAAACTCCAGTTGGTATAGTATAAGGTGTAAAGATGCCCCTATGTAGTGCAGCTGATTGCCACTCACATCCAGTCTGGTTAAACTGGGCATCCTCTGGAACAGGGTCCCCTCTATTGTACTCAGGAAGTTGTCTGATATATCAAACTCCTGTAGGTTAAACATAATCCTCCCACCACTAATCTGTACACTCTTAAGCTGGCATTGACTCAGATTAAAGAACTCCACATGCTCCATGGCTAGATAAATCCCCAGATCTACACCCCCTATTGGGTTACTGCTCAGGTCTAGGTGCAGGGCCTTGGTATGAGCCAGGAAACTCAGATCTGTCATTTTATTATCTGATAACCACAAAGTTGCCAAATCAAGCCCCTGGAGAAGCCTGGCTGGGAGATGTAAGGGCCTGAGGTTATGTGACCAGAATATGTTTTTGAGACTGCCGATCAAAGGCATAAAGGCATCTACGTGTATATTGGTCAGGGCACATCTGTCTAGCGATAAGGTCTCCACCTGTGCACCCATGAATAAACCAGCCTCAAATGTCTGTAGCGGGTTATTGTCATGAAGATTGAGGTGTTTCAATACAAGCCCATCAAATGTGCCATTCTCAATACAGGCAATCTTATTGTTATTCATGGAGAGAACAGTGAGCGAGCTAAGGTCGGAGAATATCCCAGACCACAGCATCATCAATTCATTATGATCCAGCCCCAGCTCCCCTAAATGCCCCATCCCCCACCAGACGCCAGGCTTAATATCAGTCAGCCCGTTCATGCGTAGATCCAGGCGGTAGAGTAAGGGGTATGCGGTCTTAAAGCTGTCGGCTTTAAGCTCGGTAATGTTATTCATGGATAGATCCAGTATGGTAACATTAAGGGGGAGGTCTGTGGGTACTTTAACCAGGTTCATCCGCACACAGTGGGCTGACAGGTTATCATCCATGTAGTGGCACTGACACACCTGACTGCACTCATTATCGTCCACTCCTCTATTATCACCCACTTCCCCCTCACCAGCAGCAGCTCCCACTCCTGGCCCTACTAGAGTTAAGAGGGTCAGGAAGGTAAGGGACAGGCCCTCGAGGGAGGAACCCATCATAGCTCTCACCCACATGGCTCTTAACGCTGACACGCACTCTGCAACGATGTCACCTAAATGCCTCACCAGCCAGCAAACCCATCCTTTAACATCCACTGGGTTTTATAGGGACAGCTGGGTTATTTCTGGTAGGAGTAAGTATTCACTGTAGCTGTTTATAAGAGTTCCAATTGTGTTGAGTTTAATATAGTATAGAATAACCTCTACCACGTACCCACTATAACTAAATAAAAATAAAATGTTAAATAGTTTTATCCTTGTCTAAATGATAAAAGACAATTATTCCTATTCAGTGGGCTTTACTTTTGTTTAGCTTAGTCTATATTGCAAAAGTAAATTACAGCTTTTCGTCCTCAATACAGAATTTCAGTAAAACAGTCAGTACACACACTGCTTATCCTGTTCGTGCAAATAGATACTGGTAAAAAATTGGTTCCAGATGGCGTTGGAAACAAAACAGCCATCTATTTTCACCACTGCTTCCACCAGCTCCTGCGCTCCTCCGTCTCTGTTGGCATGAGCAACAGTTCTGCTTCTATCCCTCTTATTTTTATTTTTAACTTGCTCCTTTATTCTCATTTCACTGAGCCTGAATTGATTGTGCAGTACGCCCCTGGGGGAACCTCCTTTTTCCTAGGCTCCAGCACCAAGCGTGATTCCTCCTCTTTTTTTTCTAACCTCCTTCAGCTGCTCCCCCATCTGATGTGTTCACCCTCTTGGCCTGAGCTGCCCCTGTCAACGCCTCATTCAGCCACTGGCGGAGCTGTGGGCCAACATGGCCATAGATCTTATTAAAACCTCAAGTCCAGTCACATTAAGCCGCTATCATGTCTCCCATGACAAAGTGAGTGGCCGGATGTTAGCCTGTCTCTCCCAATAAGGGGCGGAGGTTAAGGCAAGCCCACTAAAGTAGCCAAGGTGTGGGGGCGGAGGTCTGCGGGTGGGGGCAGGTAGCCAATGTAGAAAAGGGGCCAATGAGGGGAGGTAGCCACTGGAGAGGAAAAAAAAACACTGTAGGGAAAACAATTACTGCAGAGGGCTCGTCAATGTATAGAATTAGGTAGTTAGCCCGCAAGCTGGTAATCACTGTTTCCCACATATGATTTGTACTGGCAAAAGGAGTCTTAGAACACCCTGCACTAAGCCCCCTTTTTGCAGATTGTGTCACAATTATATGTCGCTAATATAAAAGTTGCTGATCGATGGTCAGTTTTTACTCTGCGTAGGCAATAGATTGTGTAGCTCAGTCATCCCTTCAGCTCTTCTTCTCAGCTTAGTCTCTCTAAGAAATAACACAAATCCATTCAATGAAAACACACAGTAACTGTAATAATCATTAAAGGCAATGTAATGAAACACACTACAGTGGTGTCCTAGCAGTTCTGTACTTCTCTTGCCATAGTGGATATATCCCACAGCCTTTATACTCTGACTAGTGTTCACTGAAGTAAAATTACACTCTGCTATAGTATAAGTGAGACATAGCCACGGGAACAAATATCTATCCACTATTTTGTACTTGCAACACTGATATTGCTAAACAGACAGCTGTTTTTTTAATGATGAATGTTTGGCTAGCACCTAGTTTTGAAACACTGAAATGTTCAGATGGGGTTTATTGGTATCCAACCCACCAGTCTCCAAATCATATCAAAGGCATTCAATAAAGCTAATGAGGAAGATATCTCTTCATTCCCAATGGATGAGCACGGTATCCTTCCTGCACAAATGTAGGTCTTGCCTAACAACTTCAAATTTCAAGAAGGGTAATAATGGTGATGGTATGTTGCTCTAGTATAAACTCATAAGCATTACCCTCCCTGTGATAGGAGAGGAATCCACATTGTTTAGCTGGCAGAGCTTTACATTATTCACCCAGGCAGGCCTCAGGTCCACCAAATAACCTACAAATCCTGAAATGGAAGGTAATCCTTATGATGGCTAGCGTGCGATCTCAGAAAGCCCACGTAGTCACGTGGTACAGCTTATCTAGTCACATGATCTAGCATTAATCTCGATCCAGATAAGTAAGGCCGTACAAACCATGATTACATGCTCTAAACTATGATAGAACTAGAAACAATTAAAGGGCTAAGGATACTGTCCCTACGCCGTAGAACTACTTTTGCCAAAACTATTAGTTTATAAAAATTGGATCAAGGCTATTTGCTCTGACAGTGACGCTCGCGAGTCTGCACTACGAGGCCTTTCTGAGAATCACGATTTGCGCCTTATGATGGCCTGATGTTGTTTACTCAGCACTGTTCACCTGTATTTTTGTCATGAATTGAAATTGGTTTGCCAAATCTTAAAGCACAAGGGCGATGGTACACAGTTTTACGTTATCCACTCAAGTAGCCCTTAGGTCCACTGTAATTACCAACAAACCTACCAATGGCTTATAGCGATAATGGGTTCTTGCTTTTTCCAATGTAGAAGCACTGTTCTGTCTGTATGGCAAATGGAAATCAATTCTCCAAATCTTTAAACACAAGGGTGATGATACACAAATTTACGGTATCCACTCAAGCAGCCCTGACGTCCACCCTAATTACCTACAACCCTGCAGATCGGTTTGAGCGATAATGGCCTCTTTTTATTTTCAATATAGAAGCTGTTCTGTCTGTGTCCTGCATGGAAATCAATTTTCCAAATCTTTGAACGCAAAGGCAGTGACATACAGCTTTATGGTGTCCACTCAAGCAGCCCTGAGGTCAACCCTAATTACCTACAAAGCTGCTGAAGGCTGATGATGATAATGGCCTGTTGCTATTCCTGTCTGCCTCCTCCTCCCTCCTCCTGTCAGCCGGTCCTGCTCGGACTACAGCCGGCTACAGGTAATGACACATTGTCAGGGTGGGCACATTCTAAGTAGTGACCGTTGAATCTACCACACATCCACCTGAATCTACACAGCAAATCACCAAATTTGTGATACACTGTAGAACTGCAATTTCTACAAAGAAGCTACAAAATACAGCGCAGTTCAGCACTGCGGTATAAGTAACATGGCTGAAAATATTGGTAAGGGTTGTTGCTGAAAGTTGCCAGAAAACAGGCGTAATTCTGACGGTATCTTTTTACAGTGTAGCGTTTGGAGAGGAAGGAGCCATGGAGTACCTGATGAGAGTGAGCAATGCCAAATGAGAGCAGGCAATGCCAAGGGAAGTCGTAAATGCCAGGTATGTGTACTTGTCCCTCCTCCTCCGTCTACTTCTCCCTGTGCTTGGGGGTAGGGTTGATTCTCTTTGACTGCTGCTTTTACGGTTTTTATGTCTGATGGTGGGTAGAGGCTATGCCAAATGGGGGTAGGCACTGGCAGAGCTACTGTTAATGCCAGGTTGGGGACGTAAACAGCAATGCTAAGTATGTGTAGTTAAAGCCCTGCTCTTTTATTTGGACTTTTAATCCTTTTTGAACATCAGGTGTTCCACAAGATTTAATGGCACTAATGGACTACTCCTGTGTGTAAAGGTTAGATTCATTTGACTATACACTTCAGTCCATAAGCTCTGAATGAGAAAATTAAAACGGCGGAAACTGTTAAAGGTCAAGCAGCAGAACTTACTCTCTCATGCGCTGTTTCTCAGTAAAGAATTCAATCTAATGTGCAAATGTTTATAGATATGCCCTGACTTCAACATTTATCCTACAATGGGAAAAGTCAAATCAAAGAAGGCAAGGCAAATAACAGAGCTTTTTCTTCCACCCTCATATTCCATCTAACAGTCCCCTGTGTGCCCTGTGTCCATAAGAAAGGGTCCAACAAACAGGAATAGATGTTAGACTAAAGCATCTCAGAGGTATTGGATTCTAGATGTACTGTCTTTTTCTCCCTTTGCTTGTAGTGCAAGCTGCCGTCCACTTGAGGCAGTCGATACCTGGAGCGTCTACTCGGCGACAGTCTGTGATTTCACACAATTTTATTTTTCTCACAGTGCACGCTGTGTGAAGGTGTCCTGTCTTCCAAGTGTCTTCACTTGATTAAACCCTCTATAATGAAGGGAGTTACACGTAAAGACAATATATCCAATATCATAAGGTCCTCACTGGATGCAGAGGGGAGTTGGCATTCATACTTTTGATGTATGTGTTAAGGTGAAATGTAGGCAGCCCATTTACGAAGACAGAGGATTGTTTGCCCACTCTTTAAATAAAGGCAATTGGGTCATTCCAACACTTCCTATGGCAGTTCATATTAATGAGGCGAGTCCTGTCTATAGATTCAACTGCTATCTCCAAGCATCTCCACTACCAGCCACACGGCTAATGACGAAGCAGTGGGTACTAGGCATCGACTGATGTCCTTTTACTCGTTTATCGAAACAGTACAAACTAAAATGGTCTAATTAGATCTACCTGAGACTCCTAATGCCAGGCTGGGATGGGCGACAAGCACACAGAGACAGCTCCTCTGTCCCAGTGTAATAGCGGAAATCTCCACTGCTCTTAGGCCTTTTTCGTGGTACTATGGGTGCGTACAATCATAACGATTTGACAAAGGTTAGTGCCATTAATCGTAGCTTGGTAGGGCAGTTGTAGTGCTGCAGGCACAATGTACCCTAAAGGCTGTAATGTCAATAAGTTAAGGTCCCTACTACGATTTAAAGGCTAGCAGTCGTAGTGTGTTAAGAAATGGCCTCTTGTGCTGATCCTGCCTCTGGCACCCACAGTGCCACTAACCAATGTATCAGTCCATTACACATAAATTATTACACAGACACAGTCATTGCCTCGGGCTAAGTATCCTGATGATGAAACGAAGCTATATAGCAGGGTATCAACAGTAGTTCACCCAACAAGCGCTTTGCCTTGCCTAAGGGAGCATAAAAGTCTATGTCGGCACCTTCAGCCTGAGGTATATATGCTTATAGACACTTTCCAAAAGTCTTTTTACAGGTAATTTTGTGAATGATTGTTCCCTTCATTGCTTCCTGTCTGACAAAATCCCAGGAGCATGTATGTTTTACAGAAGGTGTCTACTGAATTGCCTTAATGTATGTGTAATACAGGCTTTATCGCTGTGTCCTATGTAAGCACAGAGGGTTCTGTGTCATTATAGAGCCTTCCCACTGATTCCTTAGCCACTCCTCCTGCTACAATGACACTCGTCCATGTGATTAGCTCCTAAGGATGGGACTGGTATGCACCGATACCTTATCCCGCTACTTAATACAACCACTGTCTACTGTGGCTCCCCCTGTGGCTGAGAGTAGAGTCACAACTACTGCCACAGCACTGATAGGAGTGACTATACGATATAAATCAATGACGATCACAAAATCCAATTTCAGGATTGGCACACTGTTGCCAGAGATACCTAAGTATGACAGGTATGTGAATATGTCATAGGATTAGGTAGAGTGGCCAAACACTGCAGGCACTAATGTTGGTCACTATGAGTTGCAGGTCTTTATCATCATGGTCTGGGTTATTGGAATACCCCTCTGGAGGCTTAGAATCAGTCTGCCTCCAACATTGGGCTTTACTAGCACTATGTAAGCCATCCCATGCGAAGAACCAATCCCACTACTGTATCCATTAAGGGTAAGACAGGGAAGCTGGCTCCTGAAACTGCTACCTAATGTAGCCACTGCCTAATGTGAACCTTCCTTCAGCTACTAATGGTTCTGGCTTGGTGTTTACTATAGGGCTGATGGAAGAAACCCTGGAAACCCTTTCCAAAGATGTCTCTGTCAATGTATGGTGCCATATGGTGAGACTGTTCGACTGTAGCCATAAAGTGTGAAACTGGTTCAGAGACGCCTTTCAGCCTAAACCTGCTTTAACTAGTGAATGCACTCCCGTGTCTACTTGATGGATGCCTGGAGGGACCCTGGAGGTGCCAAACTCCTGCAGGTAGCCAGCATGGGTCAATACCCTAGGTCTATTCCAGTACTGGTAGTGCCATGTGCTCTCCTGTAAGTACCTAGAAGACAGCAGCGTGGCTAGCTCCTCTCCCACCCAGCTCCTCTCTCACACTGCCTTCCTACAATGCCTGCCTCTCAGATAGCTCACCATCATCAGGTAGTTCCACATGCTGCTGGTGGTGGCGCCACTGGTGGTGCCAGGGGACTGTAGAAGGATGGGGGAGAGTGAGAGATGAATTATACCCAGTGTTGAGTTTGGCCCAGTTATGGAGGCCCCAATAGGACATACCAAAAAGATTTTTTTTTTCATTCAAAAAATATTCCTGCGGGTACTGGAACATTCCTGTGGATACTGGAACATTCCTGCGGATACTGGAACATTCCTGCGGATACTGGAACATTCCTGTGGATACTGGAACATTCCTGCGGATACTGGAACATTCCTGCGGATACTGGAACATTCCTGCGGATACTGGAACATTCCTGCAGATACTGGAACATTCCTGCAGATACTGGAACATTCCTGCGGATACAGGGACATTCTTGCGGCTACAGGGACATTCTTACAGCTACAGGGGTATTCTTGTAGGTACAGGGTTATTTTTGCATGTACAGGAACATTCCTGAGGCTACACTACACAGGGATAATTCTAGCACCTACAAGAATTCTTTGTGTACCCACAAGAATTGTTTGTGCACCTGCAAAAATGTTCCTGTACCTGCAGGAATCTTCCAGTACGCGCAGGAATCTTCAAGTATCTGCAGTAATCTTCCAGTACCCGCAGGAATATTTTTTCATGAAAAAAATCTTTTTGGTATTGTTCAGTATCCGCAAGAATTTTTCAGTATCCGCAAGAATTCTTCAGTAGCCGCAAGAATTCTTCAGTACCTCACTTCAGCTGCTTATACAAGCTAAGATACATTGATGAGATAAATCTGGAGGCCATTTCTTAACAGACTATTACTGCATAGTCCTAGTCGTATCAACATTCCCATAGAAATAGCAATGACCTTTTATAATGATAGTGCTATGTGCGGTCATAGTGCCTTAAGAAATTGTCTCCAGATTGGTACCAGTAACATACTAAGAGTCTCACAGTGGTTGCAGTAAATCATACCAGTGCTTGATAATTTCTTTCCAGCCAGCTGTCTATATGGGTATTCTTGCTGCCTCTTCCTCTTCTTCCCCCTCCTTGGATACAGATACGGGGCAGATGGAATGTACTGTATGCAAGGCCAACATCTATCCATATATGCCCATATATATTCCCCCATCCTATACTTCCCACAAGTTGGAACTCTACAGACCTAGAGGAATAGGGGTGTAGAAGGTTGAGTGGCACTGTAGTAGACTCCTTGAAGGTATGGTCTCAATATGTGATCATAACAATACTACCATACTGACCCGTATAAGCACCGGGCGCTCATTGATTTAAATTCCACTGTACTGTCTGCGCTTTATTGAGATATATAATTTAGTACTAAGATTAATGTCAATACTCCTCTACTCCCTGTGCTTTTTTGAAACCGATGCTTATTTAAGACCCCAGCACTAAAACAGACCATTACTGTATTTTGATCTTGAGTTTAGTCTACTGGGCACAGCAATCACTTCAGCTGCTTGTACAAGTTAGGATTCATTGATGAGCAATATCAGATTGGTACCAGCAGTCTCATCCTAGGAATCCCACAGCAAATGCAGCGATGATATTTCATCCCACCAGCTGCATAAAGCGGCACTATAAAAAAGGTAATTTAAATAATAGTTTCTTCCTCATCACAAGCTTGCCAGAGATCCATTGCTATTTTTCAGCGAGATTCCTTGTACATCTGTTTACCTACCACTACACTATAACCTGGGACTTCTTGTAAAAATACACTGGTTCAGTGCTATTTAATTACGATGGCCCGCTGTTCAGTTTTTCAAGGATTCCTTGTAGATTCAATAGTTTTTTTTTACAGGGTGCAGAGAGTGCCTCATCCCCTTCCCCCTCCATGGATACCAAGACATGCCTGATGGTATGAACTGTATGCAAGGTCAACATCTGTCCATGTATGCCCATATATCTCCCATCCTATACTTCCCACAGGGTAGAACTCTACAGACCTAGAGACATGTGGGTGTAAAATGTTGACTAGAACTGAAGTACTAAGCTGTGGTCCTAAATTGTGATCATATTTTGTCTTAAAATGCACATCCACATATAAAATCAGCAACAGAGGTCCTATCTTCCCGGCCATAGTGTTTGGTTTATCATAATTTCTTTTTCTAAACTAGCAATTTTGTTCAGGATCTTATCAGGTTTAGACAGTACTGTATAGAACTAAACACCTGTTAATATTTCCAAAGGTTTTGGGACCATTGTTCATTGACAATTCCTCACTAGCAACAAAATGCTCTATTGTGGTCCCTGAAATATAAGGAAGCATTATGATGGGACCTCCACAATTAGGAAATGTCAAATCGAGATAGATCATACTTTCACTCACTCTACTGCTCTTTGTTAGAAACCCTGCTAGCTGTGCATGATGAGACTTAAAAAACTATGTTTCATTAAGACTTAAAAAGCTAAGGGTATGTATAAAGGTCAACAATTTCTTTCTATTGCCTTTTCATGTATTTGATGTTAATTCCACAACGTTCTAGCAATCATTAGTGACTCACGATTGTAAGAAATGTGATTTCAGAAATTAAATTTAAAAGGCCTAACCTTTAGAAAAAGCTTAGGACAGCAAAAACTAGTAACCTTACCTGGAGATCTCATCCTATATAGTGTCACCTCAGCCTGCCTTTATTGGTTGTTTATACATGTATTAGGTCTTGGTAAAAAAACACACACTTGTTTTTGGGCTTCCAATGTCTTCCATTCTGAATTCTAGCCTATGTTGAGCCACTACTATTTTACAATGGGATCCAGTGGGAAAAGGGGGAGGAGATGGCTGCCTACATAGATGAAACCATAACATTGCTATATCTCCTTTCCACCAAAGCCTACCCAGCAGTACACCCGTACCTAGTGCCATATATAGGCACTAGTGACTGCTACAATGTCCCTGAACTTGGCACTCTTCAACCCTATGTTTCAGACTAGAAAAATAAACCTATGCTTGAAGAGTGGGCAGTATTTCAAGTTCCTGCCTACTTATGAGTGAGGCATAGTGGGAATGAAATTAGTGTTCTCCCACCAGACCTTTCTGCTTCCTATACTGCTTCCTGTATGGTGGTTCCCTGATGGGTTTATACCTCAGGGCACCAGAGTAACCCAGCAGGGGGACTAGCTCGCTGTATGACTTAACCCTTGAAGAACCTCATAATGGAGGCGCGATGAATCTACCTGGTCTACAAACTATACTGGCTGGGGCCCCTGACAGCTCTAGAAAATGAAATCTAGATATAAGGTTGAAATCAGAATAACATCCTTAGATCTAATAGTCTTTGTAAAGACAACAACCCCAATGACACTGTCCCCATAGCCATAACGCTATACATGGCTTTAGAATGTCTAAAATAGTTATTTTGAATTCATATTTGAAGTCATTGGAAGCTGGACAACTAAAGACGCCCATGGTCATCATGATGCACCAATGAATCATTGGAGCATCATGACCTCATGACCTTCAAGGGCCACTTTTAATGCATCATGGCAATCCGTCCATGGGGTTGATACACCCCCAGTTGGTCAGCATGATACTGCAATGAAGTGCTGGCAAGCAGATTTAACAGCAATTTGTGCATCATGCCGTCCAATGAGCATGATGCACTACAGCTCTATATGAGGCCCATTGTGCATTGCATTGTGACATATCTAAGGACCACTAATGCCTGAATGCAGCATGCACTTTGGTCATCATGATGCTTGAATGCTGCCCTGGGGGTCGTTACACATCACAGAAAGTGGCGCTGTTTAGCAGATTTTCACAAAAACTGTTACACAATACGATTGACGCTGTTACTTCTCCTCTATATTGTGACACTGTTCAACAGAGACAAAAAAACTGTTACATAATGAAAAAATGTGACGCTGTTCTCCCTAAGTGACGCTGTTTAGATCCGGTTACAACAGAGGTACTGTATCTAACCTATGATCAATATTCTATGAGGATCTATGATAGATAAGGCCATGGAAGGACACAATGAGGTCAGGAAATCAAGTGCAGATATTGAAAACGGATTTTAATTTTTATAAAAAAATTTCCAATTTCCAATATTTGCTATGATTTTTCATTACACTTTCCACAAGTGACATGTATATAAGAAAAATGCAATAAAATGTACATTTTTAATCATTTTATAACTTGTCCTAAAAAGTGACACTGTTGGGGACAACTGATGCTGTTAACTATGCTGGAGGGCCATCTAGTGCAAACTATGAGAACTACATGCCGTTTTAGAACTTCTAGTGCTGATTTTGGATGGAAATCCCCAGGATATCAGTAAACTCTTAGCAGAAATGGATAGATGACATGTTAAATCATGACGCTGTTACCTAACTAGGTCAAATTACACTGAAAGCCTGTGTAACAGTGTCACTTTCACAGTGACTGACGCTGTTTAGATCCATGATAGATTGTGTAACAGGGGGGGGACACAGGTCGCTATCTATGACGCTGTTACTGCGTCAAACAGTGGCATTTAGCATGCCTGATTGTGTAACGACCCCCTGGTCAGTAACTCACCCATGCTATATTGATGCGACTGCACATGGTTTATATATACCTCTGCATGGTCAGCATGGCGCATGGTGCAGACCCCGTGAGTTGACGCTCCAGGAATTCACTTGTGTATTGTGCCCACCACTTCATAATTCACCAATGCATTAGTAGCCCTTAAATGGTTATTAAAACCTAACCTTAAGTTGGTGGGGTCAACTTCACCTTTAAGTTGACCCCACCAACTTAAAGCCAGAAATTCGACTTTTAAGAAATCATAATAGCAAAGAGTAAAACCTCACCTAAAACTCAACCCCCCCCCTTCAACCTTATCTTGAGAATATTGGTTATCTCAGACCCAACAATCACATTTATTTATTTACCTGACCAATGAATGTTTGGCCCGTTTTGTGATGTAACATGTATAGAATATGTTAATTTAGTCTTGAAATAATCAATAATCCCCTTAAATTGATAAGGCAAGACTTTTGGGACCACTTTTATTCATATCACTTTTTCAAAACTTCACCTATCAGTCAACCCCTCAACTTGGGGCTAAAAGTTCTTCTCATAGAAAAAGAAAACACCAAATAGAATTTGACTTATAGGTGAGGTTTTACGGTAATTGTAATGGTTTTTATCCATTAATGTAGGTTTTGCTCAGCATGTAGCACAGTCGAGTTATACATGTGATCCTGTGGGAACTCAGGGTCAGAATGATGCAGTGAATCAATGCTGCCATGTCATTTACCAGTATGACATGTGTTCACATAATGACAGCCAAACATGACCCTGGATGCACAATGTTTATTCTAAACCTCGGCCGGGTGTCTTGGGCTCTATCCAGCTACCATTGTTTAGTCATGGCAGCTAGGGGGAGACAGGGCTCCAGTAGAGGAGGGGTGGTATAAATCTCCTGGGAGGGGGGGAGGTGGGAAGGCAGAGGGAGGGACTAGCATCCAAAGTAGCTGCTTTTCCTCAGGAATACCAACAGTGTGGGATGTGCATGCACTTGAGGTTTGACGACTTACTTACAGTGTATGTGCTATAGGCCAGCTTGGTATTGTAAGCAAAAAGCTTGTAAGGTTCATGTGTCGCTAGAACAGTGATGCTCTAGTTGTATGTTAGACATGTAAAAGGATAATCTCATTCATACATCATGAAATCCATACTTGTTTGATCAGAAAGTATTGGCATGATGCTACAGTTTACTCACTACCCCTGGGCTTACCTAGCCCACTTACAAGGGTCTATTTCTCCTCTTTCCTATCCCCTCCGATGTGTGTGGTGCACATATGCATGGGCACTGACACATTTCTCTGTGCAATTGTGTAATGTACTTCTCACCATGAGTATGACATTAGCTGTCGAAATGGCGTTAAACAACTATTACTGACTCACTAACCACCCCTGGGGGTTATTTCCAAACAACCTAATATCACACCCTGTGCCATGTCACATCTAATACTTCCTACCTCTATCGTTGCCTATAGTTGCAGCTCCCTAAAATGTTGCCTCAAGATGAGTGAGGGACATTTATTATAAAGGCAGTATGGAGCAATCAAAGTTTTAAAGGTCTGAAATCGTTCATTCAGTATGACTTAGTATGCAATAGCAGACGTCTAGTCTAGGAGTAAGGGAGCACTAGCAGTGTAGTGGTTTGGCTCAGGGATATAGCTGTGAGGGGAGCTCGGTAACGTGGGTCATCAATAGACCCTCCGGGGTGTCCTCAACAGGCAATGTGTCCTTCAACAGCTGCATAGTGTCTTATAGCTTTATACTATCATAAACTTCCGCCCGCATATCTATAAGGCACACTGTAACTTTAGGAGAAAGATACAGATAAAGGAATGAATGGCTGTCTAGAAGCCTTGGAGAGCTACAGGAGGCATTCAGTTCTTGTTTAAAGCTGGCACAAGAGCTCAAATACAAAGATTTTCCACTTTCTGCATATCTATCATCACCCTAGTTGTGCAAGTGTCCTGGCAAAATCCTGATCTATTCAGTGCATTCTAACCATGCTAAATTCAAGCATATACATATGTCAAAATAAAATGCTTCCAGCATTTTATTCATGTCAACTAGCAGTCTTGATTGCACCAGCACAGTGGCTCCAGATGGAGCCACAAAGCAGAATTCTCTATTTTTGGTGCGTTCGGAGTATGGCCGAGGGATCAACGCTGGTTTGTAAGGCCACCCCCTATTGGTCTACCCCATGTGGGTCAATGTTGATCCCGAAGTCAACTTACTACACTCCCAAGCATAGTTAGGGACCGGTACCTACCCAGACATGGCTGGGGTGGAAGGGGGTGGAGGGAACAAGCTAAGGTGGTGTAGTTAGCGTTCGAGGTCACCCCTACCCATAATGCACTGGATCTAGTCAGAATACTGTACACCGAACGCCTCGAGTGGTGGTACCTTTTGATTTGGATGCCTGACAGCAGAGCAGACCACTCAGTGCTGCCCCTAGGTGGCTTAGACCTGAACTAATTAACCAAGTGGTTTCCCTTCCCACCAAAGAGGAGAGACCAGCTGAAACTAGAGTCTAATGATGTGCACATAATGAACCACATCTTACCAGAATAAATGGCACCCCATGACTGGGGAAGGAGTATATAATTCTTTGAAACACATATCAGACAAAACTATATCAGGTTTTATACTAGCTTTAAGCTACAGCTTATATGAAGAAGTTCATGGTAGCATTGATTGTTATGATTCATTGATGCTGGGAGGTTGTGAACTAGCACTGCATTGCCGAATTATGACCCCAAAAAAAGGCACACAAAAAAAAACACGGAAAGAAAACGGCAAATATAAAATTTTCATGCAACATGTGTTCAATAAAGAGTTGCAGTGTCCTTCCTACAAGCAATGTGCCAATGACCCAAGGTCAGTGGCCTGAGATTTACCATCACTTCCACTACCCATCCTATCATGGTCGATAGTCATGTAATGTGTAACCTAATGAACGCCGCCATATTGTCGTTATTACTCTGTAGATAGCTAAAGGCTTCATCACTATGACACGGGCTTCTGGGCTATAATGGTGTAAACCTAAGAAGACATTTAATTGAAACATGATATGTGAAAACAATGCAAAATGTAAACGCAAAGAAGCAATATAAAGGATTCAGATTGTTGCAGGTAATGCTGAGGCCAGATCGATGCTATAGTTGGCTTTACTCTCAATGCTTCAGTTCCCTATTTCCTGCTTCAAAACTTGGGCCCTGCAGTGAAACTTCATCCACTTCATTTCTATGTTAATGAATTCAGTGTGAAACTCAAAAAAGTCACAACTTGACTATATTCCACACAAAGCCTTTGTTCTCCATTATTGGGAATATTAGTCATCTTTCACTGCCACATAACGTCTCTCACATGACTTACGTTCCCTTTGAGAAATACCTAGGTAGTTTTGGGTTACACCCCTATATCTGTGAGAAATAGGAGGAGTGGTGAGCAGGCTGAGAGATGCATTCATACCCCCAGAGGTCCTAGGTGACCCCCAGATGCCCCAGACATATTCATCATGTGTACCATTACTGAATATCACTGCATTGATTAAATGCTTGTTGGGTAGATTTAATGGGAAGCATGCATTGCATCCACTTTGGTATGTTTACTGACACTATATATGTGGAGACCTGTTTGATGCACTGAATCATGGTTTACATGACTACATTTGTACTGTACATTGTAACAGTATTCATGGCTGTCTTTATGATATATATGGTTTGGAAAGCTGAGTTATGCATGTAGATTGCAGACCTCCCCATTGTCAAAAAAACAGGCATGGGATCTGTAATAACAAACATGCATGACCTGATCTCTTAGTTGATGATATCTAAGATGATAAATGCTTAAAAGTCTTCTTGTTCCAACCACAACATTACATTTTTAGATATTGTTCAGCCCTGTATGCTAAATTTGGGTCAAATATGACAGATGATATTTCACATTCTGTTTCATCAGCAATTTTCTTAATTGTACTGCTTCTTCAGATACAATGCATCAATATGATAGATCTAGGAGGAAATCTAGTCACTGCTTTATGACCAAGATGCAAAATGTAATTGCTATAACTAGTGCAATATTAACCAGAAACATTATTCTCAAGTTAAAGTAATAGGCAGACATTCACAAGAGTTGCGATATTGAAGGGATGTCTGTGAGAGATTGTGCATTATATACAGCTTCTCCATGTATAGGTGAATGTTTACTATCTACAACAGGTAGAACCTCAGAGATATAGATGAAGAAACCAGATATATTGGGTCAGAAGAAATCTCTGAGAGGCTAGTACTGAGGGAATTAATCCATTACTGCACACAGGATGCCTTATGGCCTTACACCATGTATTCGGAAGCTGATTGCTTCCCAATACATGAGTAATGCCCAGAAAAACCTTTATAAGTCCTAAGATTGCCAGATAATCATCATTATTTTGAAGGGATTTTGGTATAGACTATGCTTTGTTATTAGATGAGTAGATATTGGAATCTACCATTTGTGTCGGTTGATTCTGAAGGGTATGACAGAAAAAGATCATACTGTACTTGAGGGTATTCCATAAATACTTATAGACCGAGGGCCTGACATCTCAGAATTCCTGCTTCTTATGGAACAGGTCCCATGCCATCAGCACAATGCACTGCGAAAGGCAAAGCAAGAGGTTGACGCAGGGGATCAGGTTCATTCTGTGTGTTATGGCTTCTTTAACAGCTGCCCTTGGAAAAAGAGATGTAGGCAAATATAAGGACACCCACACATTATCCAGAACTGCCATCATTTTTTTTAGGGTGATACTGTTCAACGCTCTTTTTAGGTTATTTGTAAATTATATCAAATGCATGCCATTTCCTTGAACCTGGTGGTAGTAATGTAATATTTTCCTATGCAATTTTTAAATCATTAGTTGTGCTTTTCATCATAATACACTTCTGATATAGACAAACAACAAATTCTATGACCAATTTATGTCGAGCCAAGATTTGCTACACACTGATACACATAATCTGTCATAACCTATTTAAAAACATTTCCGGGTATTGGTTATCACAAAGGTCATCATTAGGTGGATATATAAAAATAGTTTGATATTCTTCCTTTTTTGCTTTATTGCTCTTGCTAATCAAAAGAGATTGTACTGTGCATTTGTAGATTATAAAAAGGCATTTGACTCAGTTAATAGGTCTTCCCTCTGGTATAAAATGATTAAAGCAAATATCAAGGGTAAAGTACTTAACATCATAATGAACATGTACAAAGCTCATACAAGTGTGAGAGCAAATGTTGTCCTGTCTGAATCTTTTCAGGTGTACACCAAGGTGAAAACTTGTCCCCCTTCTTTTTTGCTATTTACCTAAGTGACTTGGACATGTTCCTGCAGGCTAATACAACTGGCATAGATTTTGGCAGACCCGAGGATGTAGAGACATTGTAAAGTCATATGTAATGTTATATGCTGATGACACAATATATTTGTTAAGTGAATCTATCAACGGCCTTCAAGACAAGCTTGATGCACTTGCAACTTATTGTAATGAATGAAAGCTTGAGGTTAACATTGCTAAGACCAAGGTTGTTGTTTTCTTGAAGGGTAACATTAGGAAGTTACCGAAATGCTTATATTGTCTTAAAGAATTAGAAGTACACCCAGTAATATATATCTAGGTACGCTGTTCAACTACAATGGCAAATTCAAGAATGCTATAAACAAACAAGTGTCACAAGCTAAAAAAAGCATTATTCAGTCTGCTGTGTAAGGCCAGGCAACTACAATTGACACTTAACATACAATGTCACCTTTTTGATGCTTGCATAACCCCAATACTGTTGTATAGTAGTGAGGTCTTGGGCTTTTCTGACTGCTCTGAAGTCGAAACGGTACAGACATATTTCTGTAAATACATCCTCAAGCTCAGTCCACACGCAGGCAGCTGCAAAGCTCTGGGTGAGCTAGGGCGCACAAGAATGCCAACGCAAATTAAATCTAGAATGGTGAATTTCTGGCACCATATTGTGACTGGTTAGACAACAAAGTATGCATCTCCAAATAATGACAGCCACACAAATAAGATGATTATATGTATCCACTTTGTAAGAACACATCAATAGTACTTAAGATATGATGGGACTTGGAAACTATTATTGTGAAAATAAGGTTAGCTGATATTGAATTGCAAGAGTGGCATGCTCTGATGTGGGAATCAGGTATATGTCATAATTATTGAATTTTCAAGAAAGATTTGATACTTGATCCATACCTTCTTAGGCTCAAACCAAGGGACACTTTGCAACTATGCCGCTTTAACGATACTGCCAACTTTGTACAAGCAACTCAGTAGGAGGTGACCTTCACTATACTTTTGAATGTAACTTTTTAAAGGAATGCATTAAATGATAGTGAGTCACTTAAGAGACCAAGTTCAGAAAAAAAAATGGAAATGCTTTTTAAGTGCTCAAGTTCTGTTTGCCTAACAGACCTAGCTATTTTTTACAACATTGTTATGTGTTAGTTCTCTGGAAATTATCAATCTCAGAGGAGGGTCAAGAGAAGAACAAAAAACAAAAAAAAAATCTATTGTTTCATTACCAGTATTGTAGTAATCTCATTTTTTCCCATATCTTACCCTTTGTGACATAATATTATGACATGTGGTGCTAAAAAGAATCTCATGTACCAGTACTGTATTTTATGATTGTAACTATTGTAGTGTACACCATGTAACATATTACTTTCCTTTGCTTTTGCCTAGAGGTTGTGAAACAAAATGAATTGAAATTGGTAAAACAATAAATGATAAGACGGGTTGTTCAGCCAGGTACTGGAAAGTGCGAACTATTCACTGTATCACAGGCTTCTCTGGGAAAGGACTGCATGAGAAGAACGATATTGAGTCATTTTCAAGGGACAATCTTTATTGTATCAAAGCTAGGATACTACAGCAATACACCCATCCCCTAAAGAAGAAGGAAAATTCTTTAAAAATAAGTGATAACTAGTTTCTATCACTTAGGTCATCATTTGGCCGGTGCATTCAACATGAGATAATGGGTTATTGCTTACTACTGTCATAATGAAGTTCAGTTACAACAACCTTCCACATTTCACACACTGGTCACACTACCAGCAATCATTGCAAAACCTTGATAATGGCACTCAAGATGAAATAACACAAATATTAGATTTCTATTTGAACCATATGATTAAATAACTCATATCCTTGTCACAGAAACTGTTATCAGGAACAACAAAGTTTTCTGGTTGATAACACAGTACTTGAGAAGCACAGTGAAAGGGGAGAAGCAAAGGGTTCAACAATGACATCTGAAAATGGTCATTGAAAACATATGAAATCGACCAGGATCATCTTTGATAAAATGTGACAGGAAATACGATTATTATTTTTCTCCATTTCACATAACTCTTTATTGTGTCCATATGTTTTTAACCCAGACTTGATTTTCTGTTGTGAACCAGAACCCCCTTATTTTGGCAAAATTATACATCTGTATATAAATCCTGAAATATGGCATTGTGCTAAAATGATTACTACCCTCAATTGTGGTAACCTTAGTTGACCTCTAAAGAACATGTAATTCACTGCCTAATCAAATTGTTACAGTACCATAAAAAATGAACAAAATCCTGACATAACAGGACTTATTTTATTTGGAATTTTACCGTTTTGTCCAGAGGTCATGTCTCCAAGGTTTACATCTGTGTGTGCTGATTTATGAAGGGACCATAAAATGGTGAAAAGCTAAACCACACAGAAAGGGAGCCATAGAGAAGAAAAGAAATAACCCAAAGCACCTTGTACTGTCGCCATCCTTGATGTATGATAAGAGCCTTTTATATAGCAGAGAAACAAGGTGCAAGCCAGTCTACTGCTCTTTTTGATAATTTCTAGTTGTCTCTTAAGCAGTTCCCAGTATGATTATAGCAGCAGTACAAATGTCTCTCACAGCAAACTGTTATACCACACTGAACTATCAGTAGTAGTCTGACACAGATTTATCGACGACTTCTCCTTATAGATCACTTTGCAGCCTCCTCAGACATTGCACTGTCTCTGCTGTCCGTATATATTATCTTCTGTCATCTCTACCTTTCAGTGGTCTCTGTAGACCCTTTCTTTCTCCATAACAAGGTCACAATAGGCGTCTGCCTCTGGAAGGGGTATGCACACAAACCTTGAAATATAATCAAATTTCATTATGATTCTAGGATTTCTAATTGTAGGATTTGCTCATAGCTATCAATACAATAACCTTGGTGAATCTCAACATATTCTGTAATGCAAGGGGCAAGGCAGCCCCTCACTTTGATTGCAGAATTCTTACGATAACACGCCAATACTCAGGAGTCACATTAGTCTCTGCAGGAGGGTGTTGCTCCTATTGCAAAATGAGCTGTGAGTATGTGCCCTCTTTTCTAAACAAGTCGTGCACTGCTTCACCTAAGTACTTGCACTCACCACATTAGTCTGAAAAGTCACCTGCCTTGTTTAAAATAGAGAGAGCTGCACTACCAGCTATCTTCTCATGTCACACGCTCTATAGTTTATTATACTGACCGACTTCTCCCAACTAGGTACCTAGTCAAATCCTCCTTTTTTAGCACCATACTTGAATGACCACTTGTGAGCAACAAAAGGGACAAGTTATAGCTACATGAAAAGAAAGGACTGGAAACGAGGGCATTTTTAGCCACACCATCCTGACACTGCAGAGACTGCTGACACAGATGTACTTATGATGTCGCCAAGTGAATATGTCTCTGTTTATTCTTTATATACCTGTTCTAAATATACAATGTTATGACATGACACAAATATATATGAATTCCAAGTCTCATCAGATGACACATAGCACGAAATCAAACACAACACAGCATGACATATTACAAGAATCACCTCAAATCCATTGACATACAAAACACATTATACTCAGAGATCTCACAAGTGGGCACAACTTAACAGAACATAGCATAACAAACTAAAAGATTACATGACGAAATGCAAAACATTGTATGATACATAAAGTATAACATATCCCATGGCGTGACACAAGATCCAACATATATATTCCTCACAAAATATGATATGACATAATGCAACATGATATGGCATGCAACATCTAACAACATGACATGGTATATGCAATTCAATATAGTAAATCAAGACAAAGAACACTTCACACAAAATTACATAATAACAGAATGGCATAATGTAATGTAACATAACATATTATTGATCACACAGAATAGAACATCAAATATTTATGAGACAAAAGCACTTCACCTAGTCTATGACATAGCATGACTAGATCTATAGATGTATAGATCAATACAACAGACAACATCCCACATCATAAATATCACCTCAAATGCACAGTTTACTTGTATATTGCAATGTACACACACTAGTCTCACACTGCCTCTTACCCTACAAAGCACCCACACAAGAACATAATGTCACTGTGTGCCCCCTTTCCAACCCTTCAGTGGTGACCCACTGCCTGCCTGCAACTCATGTACACACACTGGTCATAGGCCTACAACACACATAAACACAGAAACTCACCTGTATGCCTCCTGTCCCCTTAATACACATCTCAATACCAATATTACCTCTGTGCTGAGTGGCTACAGTGTGTTTTGTTTTGTTTATGTGAAAAAGGTGATATGCAACTCCCACTGAACCCTACCTGTTACCAGTTACAACTCTGGTTTACCTACTCATTGAGATAAGTTTTGCTCATCAATTTGATGAGTCTGGATGCTCATTACTTATTAATTTGGCTCATCATGTGCAAGATAAGGCAAAACTAATCACTAGCGATGAGGTGTCGATGAGTTTTCATTTTGAGTGCACAGGTTACTCATTGCTTGATCAGATATTTGATATGAACCTGTCAATTTGACAGAGCCACTCAAGATAAATATGTGGCCAGGCAAAGACTCCTCTGTAGTGAAATTCATTATTAAAGTCCTTTTAAAGATCTATACAATGAGACGTTATTGGCAAAAATATTCCTTGGAAATTGGCATAAGAATCTCTGAATTTAGATTGATGGGATTATTACCATGGTAATCAGAAATAGGCACATGGGCCAATTTTGCTTTCAAATATAAAAAAAATTCTCATTTTACGGTTATTATTTTGTTTTTGACAAGACCTCCTGGTGGCTTACTTATGAGGGCTATTAAATCCATGAATCACAGTACCAACAAGAGAGCTAATAGCATCATGCATTAAAGCATTATGTGGTGCTTCAATGTTTAACCCTGTAAGGGCTGCTGATGCATTAATGCATCATGCCCATTGGTCATCATGATGCATGAATGTATCAGCAGGGCCTTACAATGGTTAAGTAAAAGCCTCCTGTACTGGAGGCCGGGGACGACTACTAGAGCAGAGATGGGAAAAGAAAGGCTGCTACATAAGTAGGTGGATCTATATATACAGCAGCAAGGAATTGCTTCAGGCCAAAAGCCTCGGGTCCATCAGCTGCTCCAAGGCTCTCTCCCAGCAGCTCGTCTTCCACCATTAGAAGGGGTTCTGGTGCAGAACTACATTATGCCAACCATTCCAGCCTATGGGGTTCATACAAACCCAGAGGGTTGGCATGATGCTCCAATGAAATGAATGACTCAGCAGCACATTATTGGTGGACCATGATGACCACTGGCCATAATGCACTCCTGCTGAGTAAGAGGCGCATTGTGCACTGCAATTTGACATATAAAGGCCACTTCATGCCCTTCTGGTTTTACCCACCAACAAAGGTTACTCATTGCTTGATCAAAGCTGTCAATTTGATAATGCCTCTCAAGATATATGGACAGGCAAGAACAAACACCCCCTATAGAGAAATTCCCTACTTGGAGATTTTGTTGCTACTCATATCAGAAAATGATTATTAAGCTCTAAATGTGGTATCAAACATAATGGTCATTATATAATGTAAAAACTAAGTAAACCAATTAACAACATAAAATAGAGATCACTGAATTGCAATAAATCAGCCATTTTTCATTGAAATTTCTAATCAAAATCCCCTTATGATTAGGTAACTCACCATGTTGATCGAGGCATTATAAAGACCTAATGGGGTTGATATACCACTACAGGATCAGTTTGATGCACCGATGAAGAGCTGGCAAAAAAAATACACTTCAGTACTTCACTGACAAGACAAAAACATGATACATGAATACATTAGCAACCCTCAAAGGCTTCCCAGTTGGCAAAAAACCTTTTTAAACAGTTTTTTTAAACCAATTTTCAACCAAATAACGCAATAAGGAAACCGATAGAAACTCAATATAAATACATACAACCCCATGGGGTTGTATGTATTTATATAAGTCAGCATGATGCTGCCAATCATTATTGCCATGTTATTCACTGGTACTAAATTTGTTCACATAATGACAGCCAAATATGTTCCTGGAGGCTTGTTGTTGTTATTGCATGTTTACACTAACCTCGGCCAGATGTCTTGGACCCCATCCAGCTACCATTGTTTAGTCAGAGGAAGCTAAGGGGAGACAGGGCTCTGGTAGAGGAGAGGTGGAATATGTCTCACGCACTGTTAGTGCGTGAGACTAACAGTGGGTTATTTTACAGCAAAAACCCTTGGCAACTTTGGTTCCAATACATTTTGCTGTAAATCTACAGCAGGTGAGTTGCTGTAATTCGACAACACACTGTAACCATACAGCAAGATCATTCAGATCTAGAGATACATATGTTGTAAATTAATAGCAGAATTACATAAATATGTCCTGTAAAATAACAGCAATATTTTTTTATAAATGAACAGCAAGATTTGCTGTGAATGAACAGCAGAATATACTGTACATTTACAGAAACATTTGCTGGCAACTGAGGTTCCATCAACTATTGCTGTAAATTTACAGAAACTAGGAGTGTAGAATTACAGTAAGAGGTGCTTTTAATCTACAGGAACTGTATTGTATAGTATGTATAGGCACTGCTATATAATACCCTACCAGGGAGGTGAGTCCGTGATACAGTCCGTGATACAATCCCCATTTTTTTATGTATGCACTCTGTGCATGCATTGATAATATAAATCATGCATGCCCGATGAAAACAAGAATGTCTCCAATCCCAGTGAAGTGCCATCACTGAGAGCGAGAGAAGTAAACAAACATCTCTCCCAAACCAGTTCATGGTTAATCAGTTTTTAACACTGGACCAACCTAAAGGCATGTTAGCTTCAAGTTCAGAGTCCAAGCACTTGTATGTACAATTTAGAAACAGGTGTGGTGTCTTTAGTTTATATTACTGGTTGTTCCTAGTTTCTTCTCAGATAACCTTATACGTCATCTATTGTGCACAATGTTAGATTGGACCCATTGAAGTTATTATTACATTACAATTAGTTGATAAGCTCTGGGGACATTGTTGGACTGAGGTGGCACTATGAGCATATACATTCTTAACAAATGGTGGATACTGCTGCCCCCAACCGACAGAACCTACAGGTATGGTTATTTGGGTAAAGGATCCCGCTTGTGGGCTATAAGGAGGAATATTAGAGTACTCCTCATATAGCAAATTTAGCATCCCAATACAGTAAAATTCCGATATAACAAAGTGCTTGGGACAAGGGAAAAAATTCGTAATAAACGAATTTCGTTGTAACTAAATAATCATTTATAATGTAGTTAGAGGACACTTAATAAGTTCATAGTACAATGTAGGGGTTTTAGAAGCCCCATGACACATCCTGACACCTATCAGAATCTCCCATACCCGCATATACTCGTTCATAGCAGCATATAGGCTGCTGTAGAAGCCCTAGGCTGCTGTAGAAGCCCTATCACACATTCTGACACCTATCAGAATCTCCTATACCCGCATGTCTGTGGGCCGGTACAGGAGATCTGAGAGCTGCTATGAACGAGTATATATACTCGTTCATAGCAGCATATAGGCTGCTGTAGAAGCCCTATCACACATTCTGACACCTCTCAGATCTCCTGTACCGGCCCACAGACATGCCTACCACAAAGTTAATGGCTGTAGAAGCCCTATCACACATTCGGACACCTCTGAGATCTCCCCTCAGAGGGTACAAGTGAAGCCTTTGAAGTCATTGTACGGCCAGTTAGGCTACTGTACAGGCCCAAAAAAATTCGTTGTAAACGATTTCAGCCCATGATAAGTTTGTTGTAAAGGGATTTCTTCACTATATCAATGTATGAGGCTGAATTAGTACAATGGAATTTGTTTGTTATAAATGAGAATTCATTGTAACAGGATCCGTTGTAATGGAATTTTACTGTATTACTTACTTCTATTATTTACCTAAATAGTTGCAGATAACATTGTAGGTTGGTTTCATCTTGATTTTCACCATCATCATCATGCCGACCTTTTGTGAGTGTATCAACCCCCGAAAGGCATCTAGATGCGTCGCTGGTAAGTTACTCTCCTGGGCTGCAGGTTAACCTCCTGAAATGGGGCCTCATTATGATTGAGTTACATGGATTTTAAGGCAGTATGCAGCAATTGAAGTTTTAAAGGTCTAAAATCATTCATTTAGGACTTAGTATTTGGTGACGGGCTAGTCCTTGCATGCTGAACCATACCAGTTGTGAAGGAGGACTAAGATTGTAGAGAGGTAGGTATAGCAATGAGGGGAGCTCAGTGACATGGGTCATCAATAGAGCCTCCAGGATGTCCTCTCAACAGGTAATGTGTCCTTCAGCAGCTGCATAGTGTTTGCAGGTATCATAAACTCCCACCCACAAAGCAGTCTATGAGTCATTATTTGACATTGAAGACATCCTATGAGCCACAGGAGGCATTCAGTTCTTTTATAAGCAACAGCTTATATGTGCATAAGTTCATGGTAGCATTGATAGTAATGATTCATTGAGGCTGGGAGGTTCTGAACCAGCACTGAATTGCTTAATTATGAACCAAAAAACACACACACACACACAAAACAAACAACATGAAACTTGCTGGCATCATGTGATCAATAAAGGGTTGTAGTGTCCTTCCTGCAAACAATGTGCCAATGACCCCAGGTCCTAGGGGGTGGCCTGGGCTACCCTACTCATTTTATCATGACCTATAGACATGTAATGGGTAGCACTAAGTAAGCTGCCATATTGTCTCTATAGCTCCATTGCTGACTAAAGCCAGAGCTCCAATACTGCTACACAGTGTAAAAGTAACCTTGCATGAGTGTGATGATATTCATATCAAACCTTCACAAAATGTAAACAAAATCAAGAAGAAATAGGTGTCACGTGTTAAGGCTGCAGTCAGATTGATATCCATAGAGTCTAGGCAGTAGCCTAAAAGGTCCAGGTCACAAGCTCTGCTGTGGGACTTAACACACGTGTTCATGATCATAGATTCAGTCTGAAACTCAAAAATATGTATCATATCTTGATTATATTCCATACAAAACTTTCTTTCCCCTTCTTGGAAATATTAACCCTGTCTCACTTTCACAAAACACATGACTTACGTTCCCTTTAAGTAATATCTAGTAAGTTTTGGGTTACACCCCTATATCTGTGAGAAATAGGAGGAGTGGTGAGCAGGCTGAGAGATGCATCCATATCCCCAGAGGTCCTAAGGGACCCCCGGATGCCCCAGACATATTCATCATGTGTACCATTACTGAATATCACTGCATTGATTATATGCCTGCCAGTGAGATTTATCTCAAAGCATGTGCTGCATCCAGTTTGTTACATTTACGGATCCCATATAGACACCTGTTTGATGCACTGAATCACGATTTACATGGCTACATGGGTTATTTGTCATTTGAGTCAAATACATGCCATTTCCTTGGACCTTGTGGTAACAAGGTCCAAGGAATTATTCTTAGAGACATTCTTAGCCCTATTGTAAGACCTTCAAAGGTCGGTGACAGATTAAGAAAAAGGAGGTCATTAAGTGATTTGGTATAACAGTTTAACAAAAGAATAGAATAAGTCCCAGCTACTGGAAGAAGCTAACTTGTAATTCTATTACAGGCTTCTCTAGGGAAGGACTACATGAGACCAATGGTATTAAATGCATTCTAAATGAGCAATCTGAATTGCATCAAAAGTCACCATCAGTACTATCCCCTCCCCTCCAGAAAGAAAAGATCTTTATTGCTCAGGTTATATAGTAACTGTAATAATCAGTATTTCTATCTGTAAACAAGCTGTGAACATCTCTGAGCCGAAACAGGGTACCCAGATGCATGCCACTTCCGCTGGGTAACAGGAAGTCGCTGTTTTTCCCAAGCTGTTTTTCCCGCAACCGATCAGTAACGTTCCGGTTTACGGAGAGACACCCCATACAGCCAGACTAGATGATATTTGGCCAAAATTCCTTTTCAGACATAATGCACTTACTTTAAAAGTGGGCATAGACTACGCAAATTGCATGTATTGGGCTTGTTTTATTCTATTTAGAGGGAAAATGCTCCGGAATGTTACTGATAGCAGTGTGCATTGAAAGCCACTTATATGTATCTGGCATGGGTAATTCCTGGAGTACATAAAAAAATCTTTTATGGAGGACCCCCCTAGGGTACCTCTTCATTGCATATAATAAGAACACTGATGATATTCCCTAACCAGGTTAGACGGATTCTATCAGTAACTTCCCAGTCATGAAAATTCATAATTAAATACATATAAAAAATAAATTATGCCCCAAGACTCACCCAAACCATATTGAAATCTTAGCTATGACCACCCACTAAGGAATGAAAATATTGTTGGTAGTATAGAAGTGTTTCCCTTGCTATTATATGCCTAAGGAACCATATGTGCATTATTTCTTGGAGTGAACTACTGGGCTTCTTGGTTACATTTATTGGACTGCTGCATTTAACATAGAATTATGGGTTACTATTGGCTCTAAATACCATTTCTCTCAAATACCAAGTCACCAAGGAATTAAGCAACAAAGGGATATTTTAGACATTATCCCTGATAAAATCAGTTACATTGAAATGAGGATTCATTGACAGGACAAATGTTTATTGGGAAAGATATCACCCTTAATACTGATTTCAATTATAAAGTTCCAAGTACTGTCATTTCCAACCACCTTCAACATTTCATACACTGGTCACATTGCCAGCATTCATAACAAAATCTGTTGTTAATTAATTTGATAATGACACTCAAGATAAATTAACACAAAAATGAGATTAAAAAACACATTTTAGCAGAAACACGATTGGTTCATTGTCATAGAAGTCGTTATCAGGAAAATCAAAGTTTTCTGGTACTTGAGAAGCAGAGTCGAAGCTGAGAGGATAGGAGTTGAACAGTGAGATAAAAACTGTGGTTAATAGGATGTGAAAGGCAGAAACATTAAATGAAACCCTAAAGGAATCGGGTTAAATTGGACAAAATGTGACAGCAAATGCCAAGGATATTTAACAACATTGCATTTTTATTGTACCAATATACGACCAGTAAGCATGAATCATGGTATGCTAGGTTGTCTTTGCCTCCTTTTTGTGATAATATATTGTACATTATACCATTCATACGACATCCATTATCACTCACTATGCTATACTTGCTTATACCCACTGGGCACATCAATGTTGATTCAGCGTTGAAACAACGTTTGCAATGTTTGCATATCATTATTGATTTAGGGTTGAAATAGAGTTGAAATTGAAAGTTGAAACAACATACTCAAAATCAACTGTGATTCAACATCTAACCATCAGTGCTGATTCAATGTTTGTGTTTCTATGTTGACTCAACATTGTTTCAACAATGTTGAAACAACGTTGACAGATGTTTTGTTGACATATCAAAGTTGAATCAACATTGTATCAACATTGAAATCAATATTGTTGATTCAACATTGACAAATCAATGTTGAATCAACGTTGAGTTGACAACAATATTTCAACATTGATATGTCAACTGTTGACTGGATGTTGAAATGGTGATGGTTGACAACATTGAAATACAAATATTGAAAAGGTGTTGAAAACAGGTTGATCAACAGCATCACAATAACATCAACTGGTTGTCAATGTTGATGCAACTTTGTGTGCCCACTGGGTAATGTATGCAATAGTACCACACCCTGTCACTAGGGGTGGTACACCTGATGGTCATTATGTACATACCACCAGGTGCCAGTACACCTGCCAGCATTACCAACTAGGTATTCGCTGAGTTAACATCTCTTCAGCATGTACTTTGTACAATAAAGCTATCATCAATTATCCACTAATTGCAAGCTTCTTGTTATCACTATGTTCATATAGTAGCTGTAATTACCCATAGCTAGATATGACACTTTTAATCCATTCTTCAAAATAATAGATGTAGTTGTGTTAATCATGTTTTCTGGTCGTCAATGCTTAGGGCTTGAGGGGGAACTATGGTCTTGCCTATCTGTGAAGCATAATAAGAGATCTGCAGGGGTCAGAACAGCCAAAAAAAAATTGTTGGTAAAAAATAGGAACTATTTTTTCCTCTTGTTAAAATATTTATAAATAAAAAAAGGCCAAATCATTATTCAATACACCTGGTATATTCCCCCTAGGGTAGAGATTTTTTTTAGTAACAGTTGGAGATCCATGGACAATTGTTTGTGGTGAATGGGTGCATAAAACCTTTTGTGTAATTGATAAGTGGTGACATCTACAACCTTTTTCAGGTCCACTTACACTAGAAAAGACACAGTATATGGACTAAAAGAATCTACCATGCAGAGACCTTACATGTAAGTATGAAGCACACAAAGAAAATTGAACCTACATGTAGAACTGAATGGCCCAGACACTACGATCTAATTTTCGGGTAGTTTACCCGTGGTCACATCTACGACCATTCTGCATACTACTAGAGATATCATAAGAAAAGTATATGTGTGGTCACATCTACGACCATGGTCACATCTAAGACTATGGCCATATCTTCAGTTTTCTTGCAACGTACTTGATACTTGGGTATCATTATTATGTGTTCATTATACCTTATCATGAAAGAAACAATGAGGGTTAATGAGGTTATTTTATCTTATTGCAACTCTGAGCTATGGCATTGAATAAAAATGTGTGGTCACATATACGACCATGGTCACGTCTACGACCATATATGCAGCCATACTGCAAGGTGCTTGATATTTCAGTATAACCAATATATGTTAGTTGTTCCTTGATATAAAAAAACATTATATATTAGTTAGGAGATTCTGCCTGACAGCAACTCTGTGCTATGGCATTAAATATAAAGTGTGTGGTCACATCTACAACCATGTAATAAAGCATTGTACTGTAGTCATCGTAATATATATATGGAACTATATACACTCGTGTATATTTATATAATTAGCCGCGGACGGTTAGGGACATGATTATTACATTATCACTCGTGTATTACCAGTATATATTATTCCCTGGCAGCAAACTAACTTTATATATATATATATATATATATATATATATATATATATATATTTAACCTTCCCTCATATGTGGGCACCATAGCCCAATATATGCACCTTGTATTCACAAAAGGACTTAACCATACTGCAAAAATTTATTTTGGACCCCTCTGACCAGCTACATATTGATTGATCTCTGTATGAATCCCCAAATACAGCACTGTATTGAAATGTAATACCATTACTATGGACCTTCTTTGTCATTGGCATATATGTTGATTAATTGTCACCTAATTAAATTAGTACTATATTGTTGATAATGAATACTAAACCACTGAGAAGGCAGCTGTGGGGAAAATGCATTATGATATGATCTTGCAGGACCACTGGATAATGAGTCCTTGGGGTAGTATTAGAGAAACCTGACCCTCCTCTACGTAACTCAGCAGTAAGAATATGTAAGCTGAAGGTGGCATACCATATAAGACATCCATAGAGGCTATTCCGTTTCTTATTCTCTGGTACATTCCTCATTTATTGTTGTTTCCCATAATCTGGTCATTGATCTAGAATGTCCCAGTATGGTTATAGGAGGAGCACACATCTCTCTCACAGCAAACTGCTATACCACAGTATACTATCAGTGGTACCCTTACCTAGTCTCATCTTCCACTTGTATTAATTTATAGATCACTTTGCAGCGTCTCCAGTCATTGCAAACTACCCTCTATCTCTTCACTTGTGGGTGCACCCTACAGTCCATTTCCTTCTCAATCACACTACATCTCTGCTTCAAGTCGTGGAATGGTGCGCAAAGAAACCTTGGGATGGGTTGCTCACTCTCTAAGATTCATGACCCTAGACAGATCATAAGAAGGCATTTCTGATGGTATGTCTAGACCCCTTCAAATCGTAATAGGAGACCTTAGTCAGCTGCCACCCTAGGATTTCCCTGGTGTATTGTGCCCACCACTGCATAATTTACCAATGCATTAGCAGCCCTTAAAGGGTTAATTAGTAATTTTATCCAATTATGCTGGCCCTGCGCAGCACTTGCCATAGTTAAGATGTGCATGTGATTGTGTGGGATCGTGTGCAAGTCAGCATGATATAGTGAATCATTGCTGCCATGTCATTCAGTACATTTCTTCATCATAATGACAGCCAAACATGATCCTGGAGGCACCATGTTGTTCTTATAGGTTTTCGCTTGCCTGGGCCAGATGTCATGGGCCCCATCCAGCTCCCAGTGTTTAGGCACGGACCACTAGGAGGAGACAAGGCTCTGGTAGGGGAGAGGTGGTAGAAGTGTCCTGGGAGGGGAGGGGGGCACGGTAAGGGGACTAGCATAGAAGGGGCTGCTTCTCCTCAAGAATACCAAAAGTTTGGGATGGGCACTGTGGGATGTACAACCGGTGCCCCCCACCCCATACTTTACCCCTACCCCACCCCACCCTACCCTACCCCTTTTATACCTACCTACCCTACCTAATTTGTTTCTGCCTCCTTTACTGTAAATTGAACACCAAAAGAAAATTATTTGTTATACGTCCGCGAACCAGTGAGCGCCAATGGGTGTGTGCGCTTGCGATGGTGGCGGCAGGCTTGCCCTCCCACACCCTTTACATGCCACGTCCCAGGCAGCGAGCTAGTTTTCCCAGTAGATTCTTTTTTAAGGTAAGGCCCCCTGACTGTGTGTGATTAACACGTTTATTAGCAGGAGATTTTTACACCTACAAGCGTGCACTGGAGGAGGGGGAGGCAGCCATCCTCTTACCTTAGACCATAAAACTTTTAGACCTGGAGTAAATGGTTTCCCCCTGTACATTTGGAGGAATGGTGTCAAAGTGTAAATTGCTAGAAACCACCAACCACAGCTTTAAGACTTCCACTGAGAAACCATAATAAGGCGCTTTGAACATAATTCAAAGCGCCTTATTTATTGTATAGTTTAAGGTTGCATTCTGTCATGTGTATGGTGTGTAAAAGACTCTGTTCAATTACGTATCCTGTGTGAAAAAAGGTAAATAAGGGGGGAAAAAGGAAAAAAAAAGGAAAAGTAAAAATTACATAGTTTTACATAGTTGTGTAAAACGATTTACTAAAAGCTAACGTTAAGGTTGTGTTCTATTACGTATACTGTGTAAAATTCTGTCATGTATACAGTGTGTGTGTTTGTGTAAAAAAGAAAAAAAGGTCTCAATAAACACTCTAAAAAAACTAGGCCTAAGAAACAAAAAAGAAAAAAGTGATTGTGAGTTTTATATGTGCCTCCATTTACAGTCAAGTGCAACATACGGTAAACCTTCTTTTATTACTCCGGGCAATAATGTATCTAGTGTGTTACATAAATGTGTAGAAAATTTTTTTTCTGGAAAGCAATTCCTGTAGACAACATTCAATATTTTAGAGGAGCTGAACCAGACACTGTTGACCACTGTTTAACTAGCGTTAATATGTAAAAGTCCTTTATTGTGGCTTTTTGGGGTGTTTGTGTCATTTGTATTGACTTCTGTAAACATGTTACATTACAGGTAAAAAGATTGGTGTGTTGGCATGCACAAATTTTGAGGAAGGATACCTTTCAGGACTTTTAGCTTTAGTGAAAAACAACTCTGCCTACTTTCTGACTCAGACATTGATTAAAACATAGCTAAAATCAGTGGCACATGTTATTTTAATACCTGGAATAAAATCTTAAAGTCAGTGCATTGGACAAGAGCAAAATCACTAACCGCAAACAACTCTTTCTGTCGCATATGTACAAAAGCTGCTAATGGTAAAAGTATGTTCATATGTCGAGGTTGTCTGTAAAATAGTGGCGGCCTGCCAACTAGTGGATATTATTTGTATATTCCACTATTCAATAAATCAAAAACTACCATCAGTTTCTCCAAATGACTTGGGATTATATAAGTTTTCCATATTATGAGATAGCCAAAGCAATAAAAACCATGGTTCATTGTACCAGTTTCAGATTTATTGACATCTGAAGATGGGGAGTCCTTAACTATTAATGGAAAAAGTGCAAATGAAAAGTATTCAAATTTTTAACAAAACTGGAAAGAAAGTGCTCAGAATTTATTCACCAGACTTTGCAGGAATTGAGATCCAGTCATCATGTACATTTTATGAGCAAAATATTTTCTTTTTCCTCTATGACTGAAATCTAATAAGTTGCAGTGAAATATCATGATATTCAATAGAAACCTTCACAAAAAGCTGTTATACACACATATGGATTGATGACCTTTGAATTCCTGGTCGATTACACAGTACATTCTCAGCCACGACTGTAAATGGGCAATACATCCTACTGTAGTACATACACTAAAACCCAAATCAGGTCATTGGGTTTGTACTAACAGCAACTATCCCCGTAGTCCCTGATAATAAGATATCCACTGTAAAACCAGTGCGCTGGGCTGACAGTGTCCTGAAAAGCAGAGTGAAACGGGAGAAGATAAGGGTCTAACTATGAAATGTGTGATTTGACTGAATTAGCAGTACTTCACCTATACCTTATGCTCGGGGTAACAATAGTGCCAAGCTAAATTAGGAACAACAAAGTTTTCTGGCTGATTACACAGCACCTGAGAAGCAGAGTGAAAGGGGAGAGGATAGGGATGGACAAGTGAGAGGTGGGATTAAAAGAACTGTCTTTAAAAGGCTTTGAAATGGACCAAGCTCAAGTGTCCGTGGAAAATTGAATAAAACTCTACAATAATTGGATTAAATTGGATAAAATGTGTATGCAAAAACCACTTACTTACCATTCTTGCATTTTTAATGTGTCAGTATGCATTTAATCAAGACTTGAATTTTGATTGTGAATTGGCAATGTGTCCTTACACAGTCACATACTGTTTTAAAACACCTCTACCATAAAGTCTCACATTTGAGCCAATACAGCACATAGCATTCTGTGACAGACCTCCTCCTTGCATGTTGCACCCCAGAGGTTGTGATAGAGGAGGTGTCACGGTACTAATAGGGCCAAGGACGTTCTGATTTTCCCCCCATCTTCCACCATAAAACTGGCGTCAATCGGGTTCTAATTTGATGGCGTTCACAAATAAAGGCTTAAATTAAAGCTGAAGTCATTCTTGATTTTTTTAGCATGGTCAACCATAACGGAGTCAGATCCGTTTTTGCACCAGTTGCCATGGAAACCACCATGTTGAATAAATTACATGATACAGGCACCCCTGACAAGTCACAAATGTGACCTTGGACCCCTCTCTGACACAATAGGTTTCCATGGTGACCAAAAAAATTTTGCAACTTTTTCCCCCCAAATCGTTACCTTTCTTCTGGTACCAAAATTATTAATCTGCGATAAAAATAAGGTCCCCTGGCACTGATTATACCAAGCAAAACACTGTTTTTAGTTGGGACTATTTAGCTGTCCTAGGTTTACTGGGGCGGAATACTACTGTGACACCTTAACAGGTGGGGTCATTTTTTCCGACAATATATAGTTTGCCCAGAAATAAAGATATTTACCTCCCTGACATGAATCTCAACTTTTTACATGGAAAATTTGTATATTTATGACCATGGAGCCTATTGAAATATGGGTGAGGGGTCCCTCAGGGGTCAATTATTTGTATTTTAGGGGTTAAAAACAGGGACCTTTCTTTGGCTTGCTCTACCGAAAAATTGGATCTGACTTTGTTATGGCAAACTACCCTCATATGATGCCTTAACACATTGACAACAATAATGTATAACTGGCTAAGATCCCATCTAATACCTAAAAGCATCAGAGTAATCAAAACAAGGGCAATGTCCCCAAAACTAGGCCAAAATCTGCATGATTTGGCGCAAAATGTGGTATTTTTTGGATGATGGCTGTTTATTTTCCCTAGCAACGCTTGACTACACAATTAAAAATTCTGAGGTTTGACTAAAATCCTATTTTCAAAGGAATATTCCATATGTTTTGAATAGAAGAAGCATAATTTGTGCTATTTATTAGCATTTCTAGAGGCTTTCAAGGTAATTTTTATGGAGGAGCCCTGGAACCACTTTCTGTGCCAAGTAGCCCCAACTGCCCCATCTGGAGCGAAAAAAGGTCAATTATACGCAAATCCCAGACAAATTCAAAGAAAAAATGACCATAATAGCTTCTCCTACACTTAATTTAGCTATTTTAATACAAAAAATTCATCCGGTTTGGATTGAGTCCTTACAAGAGCCCAAAATGTGGCCAAAATCACCCCACCCAGCCACCCAGTTAAGGTGTCACGGTACTAATAGGGCCAAGGACGTTCTGATTTTCCCCCCATCTTCCACCATAAAACTGGCGTCAATCGGGTTCTAATTTGATGGCGTTCACAAATAAAGGCTTAAATTAAAGCTGAAGTCATTCTTGATTTTTTTAGCATGGTCAACCATAACGGAGTCAGATCCGTTTTTGCACCAGTTGCCATGGAAACCACCATGTTGAATAAATTACATGATACAGGCACCCCTGACAAGTCACAAATGTGACCTTGGACCCCTCTCTGACACAATAGGTTTCCATGGTGACCAAAAAAATTTTGCAACTTTTTCCCCCCAAATCGTTACCTTTCTTCTGGTACCAAAATTATTAATCTGCGATAAAAATAAGGTCCCCTGGCACTGATTATACCAAGCAAAACACTGTTTTTAGTTGGGACTATTTAGCTGTCCTAGGTTTACTGGGGCGGAATACTACTGTGACACCAGGACTAGGGGTGTAGAGAGGTGGCATGGCTCAGGGGAGGGAAGCTTGGTGACACAGGTCACCAATAGGCCCTCTAGGGTGCCCTCTCAACAGGCAAAGTGTCTTGAAAAAAAAAACAGCTGCATAGTGCTTTATAATGCTAATCTTTTGCAAACTTCCATGTACAGGATGCACCTGCATGTTTATAAACTTCACTGTAACTTTAGGAGGTAATCATTCATATTTAAGGTATTTATAAGAATTGATAGTTTAGTACTTTTTATGGTCATAAAAAAGTCATAAAAAGCAGTGGGACTTTACCCACTTCATTTCCATGCTCATAAATTCAGAGGTCCTAAGTGACCCCTGGATGCACCAGACCTATTCATCATGTGTTCCATTACTGATGATCCCTGCATTCATGAAATGCCTGAGTGAGAGATTTATATGGGAGCATGCATTGCATCCACTTTGGTATGTTTACTGACACTATATATGTGGACACCTGTTTGACGCACTGAATCATGATTTACATGACTACATTTGTATTGTACATTGTAACAGTCTTTATGAAATATGGTTCGCAAAGTAGTTGTTTTTTTAAGTGTTTTATTGGGTCAAAGGAGGAAGAATAAAATTATCCCTCTCCTAGCAACCTTGTATTAAGGTTTTTAAGCTAGGTCCCATTAGAAAACCAAGCGGTTGTTGCATAATACAATTTAACTGACAATATATAGTAATGACGACCTCCATTCAGAAGAATATACCGTTTAGGCCTTTCAGTAACCTAAGTACAAAAGCACAACTTAAATCAACTAGGGGGGGGTGATGAGATGAGATGAGTTATGATTATATAGTTAAGAAACTATGTCAGTAATATTGAGTTACATAAAGCAATTTGTGTAGTCTGACTTAATGCTAGATTTAAAGGTATAATAATCTTCAATAAGCGTATACTTCATCTTTCAATGGCTCTATACAGTGCACTGCGGATTTTTTTTTTTTTTTTGAACAATTTAAACTTTTATTTGACCAAACAATTAATTTGACATTGGAAAACCACAGAGTAACTCTCCTATTCATTGGGAAAGGTAAAGTCTATACTGGTCAATAAAGTTAATGATAGCATTATCAGTAAACTGTTTTGTGAATGCTATCATAAAGTAATATAAACATAATCTTGATGAGACAGGTGGGATAAGAATAACATGTTAACGTTGAGAGAAGGCAAAGGCAAACATAATTATTACAATTATTATGAATATGACTCCCTATTTTTTAAAAAGAAAATTAATAACAAAGCTGATAGTAAATAGGATAATTATAATACAGCTAGTCTTTTAAGAAATTATACTAGGTAGGAATCGATGCTATCATGTCCAATTTAGCCCTGTTTTTGAACACATCATAATCGTCTATATTTCTTACCTCGGTACTAAGGCTATTCCAAATAGAGGCAGTAAGTGCCATAGGAGATTTTTCAAATGCTGTACACCTGGGGGTTGGGTAGCTCAATAAGGGTGCTTGGTTTAACCTGGTAGGTCTAACCACTGGTTTGACATATTGTATTTGCTTGGATCTTTTATAGGCAAATGACTTAATATGAAATAACCTCCTGTTTTCCAGGGTAGGTAGACAAGCCTCTTTGTGTATTTGTACAGTTGGAGTCAAAATATGGAGAGATAAACAGGTTTCGATACACTTATTCTGCATTCTGTGCAACTCCTCCAGGTTCATAACACTAGCTCCCATAGAAAGAATATCACAGTAGTCTATTATAGGTAACATATAACTTTTGTAAATTTTTAACCTGACTCCTGTCGACATATATTTTCTGATTTTATATAAAAGAAAAGACTTGTGGCGCAACCTGTTTATAATATTTCTAACATACATGTTGAAATTTAGTTCCTGATCTAGGAGTACACCCAAGTATTTATAAGAGACCACATATTTTAGGATCTTACCATTTAATTTGATTTTAGGCTTCCTCAGATTTCTCAATTTGTTTTTGCTGGCAAAAAGCATTACTTTGGTTTTAGATTCATTGATAGTGAGCTTGTTTTTTGAAGACCAGAGGTAGAAACCTTCTAAAGCAGTTGTTAACGTAGCAGAAATGGTTTCTATTGTCTTTCCAGACACATAAAGAACCGATTCATCAGCATAGAGTATAGTAGAGTGATTATCATCAGGCTTTATACAGTCATTTATATACAATAAGAAAAAAAGAGGTCCCAAAATTGACCCTTGGGGTACTCCACAGACCAAAGGCAAATTAGCATATTTATTATGGTTGGCAATGGAGCATTGCTGGTGACGAGACAAGTAATTTTCTATCAGGGTCAAATTTCTATTTCTAATCCCATATTGCTCAATTTTGTCCAGAAGTATATTATGATTTACAGAGTCAAAGGCTTTTTTAATATCAATAAAAGCTGCTAGGGTGATATTACCTTTATTTCTTTCTTCAAGAATGTCGTCAACAAGTTTAGAGATTGAATCTAAAGTAGATTTTTTCTTCTGATATCCACCTTGATTTTTTGATAAAATTGAATGTAAATCTAAATGTTTTGAAATGGCATTGTGTATTAATCTTTCAAGAATTTTTCCAGGAACAGGTAGAATACTTATGGGTCTATAATTAGAAACGTTGGTGGGATCCCCTCCCTTGGGTAGAGGTGTGATGGTGGCTATTTTCCATGTGTCTGGAATGACTCCATTGTCAACACAAAGCCGAATGATCTTCACAAATTTGATAGGCATATGTAAAGCTGCTGCTTTAAAAATATACGTAGGCAAATACTGGAGAGCAGAGGACTTAGACGTATCAATGTCCTTAACACATTTCATAATATCTTCATCGGAAAAATCAAAATCAGGCATGTTCTCTATGCATCTTTCACCTTGAAATACATATGGTAAGTGGTGAGCTGAAGCCAAACCAGGTCCTATTTCGGCATAGAAAGTATTAATAAAATCAGAGGTATTTTCTATAGAGATCGAGTCCCCATCCTCGTTAACCAAATTTATACTATTAGTAATAGCACTACCAGAAGGTAAGATTTCTTTAATAGTGGTCCAGAACTGTCTAGAATCCTTTACATTGGCGTCAGCAAGATCTTTATAATATGCTTGCTTGGCAGTATTTACCTCTATATTAACAGCATTTTTAATTTCTCTGGCATCATGCCACTTAATAATAGACAATGAACGTCTAGCTTCCTTTAATGCCTGATTCTTATCATTAATTCTTTCTAACAAATAATTTGTCATCCAAGGCGATGATTTGTCTTGAACCTTAAAACACTTAACCGGACATTGTATATCTAGCATTCTCTTAAGCAAATTTTCGAACGTATCCCAGCACTCTTGGGGGTCCTGACAATTATCAAAATAAATCCAATCACAATTTTCAAAGTCTAAAAGTAACTTGTTCATATCAAAATTATGATAAGACCTGCCAAAAAATTTTCTATATGTTTTTTTTGTCTTGGGGCATTTCTTTATAATATGTACCGGAAGATGGTCGCTTAAGTGTATGTTCATAGGACCAGCAGATACAATATTATCACAATTTGTAAAGATCAAATCAATGCACGTATTTGCTCCCAAGGTTGTGGTGACACCTTTAACTATCTGCTTGAGATGATATTGGTCCATAGTTTCATATAATAAGTTTTTCTCATTAGAGTTTTGCAATGTATTAACATTAAAATCTCCCATAATGAACAAATCATAATCATCAATCTTATCTATTTGAAGGAATAGGGCTTTAAAAGTATCACAAAAGTCCTGTATGGAGCCATTAGGCGGTCTGTATACATTACAAATTATGGAGCGTTTTACAGTATCTTTCACAGAAAACAACCATTGTACCTCAATATTAGCATTACATCTGTTAAGATCTTGAAATTTGGTAATTGAACACGTAATCCCCTCATCGACGTATGCACATAAGCCCCCTCCCCTATATATGCTTATTCTATCATGGCGAAATAAATTATATCTTGGAAAAGTATATAATGAGCTATCGTCTGCGTCATTTAACCAGGTTTCAGAAAACAATACAATGTCTATGTTTATATTGCTTAACTCCTCTTTTAAATTAACTATTTTATTTCTAATGCTCCTAGCGTTAAGGTGTACAACAGAAAACCCCTTCTTGAAGTTAGGCAAATTTGCTATGATACAATTCCTTGAGAACGCTTGCAAAATATGTTCAGTATGTAAGATGTGTCTAAACAGGTGATGACAATACATGTATAATATGATACAACAGATAACCAAAAAAAGTTCGAAAAATAAAAAATACAAAAAGAAAATACCCAATCCCACCCTCTAAGCATGGGTATACGGCTACTTGGGCCACCCATACCGGTTAAATTGTAGGGTCTGGAAAAAAGAAAAGAAAATAAAAGAAAAGAAAAGAGATTTTTGTTTCGTTTATGATTACAATTGGTTTCAAGGATCTTATTATTTTCAACCTTTTCCCTTAATGGTATCTTGTAGGAATCAATCTATCATCAACATTATTTGGGTTACAAGCAAGCTTATAGACATATAGAATTAAATATTGTCTCTCTTATCTGCCAGATCACAACAATTACTGGCTAGTTGAATTTCCTTTGTAGTCAATAGAGGGTTTTCTTCAAGCTTCACAAGATATGCCATTCTTAAAGCCCTATTTTGTAGCAATTGTAGTTCTCTATTTTCCCCCCTATTATCCCTATCCCATATAAAATCACAATATTCGAAACTAGGTCTGATCATACATTTAAATACATCAACAGCTGCCATCACATCGAGATATTTTCTAGTCCTACCAAATTTAAAACAATTTATTTTTAATATTTCTTAGGCATTGGGCCCTATGCACAATAAATTTGAGCTCAGGGTCCAAAGTAACACCAAGGTAGAGAAAAGTGAAAACTCTTTTCAGTTCAACACTATTAAGACTAAATCTACACTGATTGTCATTTTGCAATTTGAAAACCATCCATTTGATTTTTGTTTCGTTTATGGTAAGGGAGTTATTTACACACCATTTTGATATTGTCAACAGATGTCTATGCATAGCATCTTTCCTAGTTGTGGCAATCACTGCATCATCAGCATATAGAACTATATCAAAATCATCAACCTTAGCTAGGGAATTAATATAAATAGAAAAGAGTACAGGACCCAAGACTGATCCCTGAGGCACGCCATATTTAACTAATTTAGTTGTGGAAATCTTATCATTAGCAAGTATCTTCTGGTAATTTTCTAGTTATTTACACACTGTTGAGTGATGATCTCCCAATACTGGATCTGACAAATTAAGCACAAATGCTCTTACCCCTAAGACTAAAAATCTCCAAAGGAGGTCTTGCGTTGAAGCCCAACCACAAAGTTACATTTCCAGATATTTTTCAGCCCTGTATGCTAAATATGTGTTGAATATGGCAGATGGCATTCCATACCACCTGCAGTTTTCTTTATTGTTGTGTTTCATTGAATATTATGCATCAATAAGATAATACATAGATGTAATCTAAAAGGTAATTGCTATAGCTAGTGCAACATTATCCTCCAGTTAGAGTAAGAGGCAAACATTGACAAGAATTACGATATTGAAGAGTCTGTGAGAGATACTACAACCTTGTGCATTATATACTGCTACTGCTTGTTAAGTTGAACATGTTCATTAGCTACAACAAGTAAAACCTCACAGATATATGGGAAGAAACTAGATATTGTGTCAGAAGAAACCTCTGAGAGGTCAGGACAAAAGGTACTTAACCCTTTACCGCTTACACCTTGTACGGCTTTACACCAGGGAGCATGAACCTGATTAAAGTGAGCAATGCCCAATGAAATCTTTGTCCTAAAATTGTGAGATAATCTTTGTTATTTCAAAGGCATTTGTTATAGACTATGCTCTTGTTTTTAGATGGGCATATGCTTGAATCTACCTTCTGTGTAGGTTGAAATTTGATGGTTCTGACTGAAGGAATCTGGAGATTATACTGTACTTATTTCAATAAATACTAATAGACCGAGAGTCTGAGGCATTAGAATTATCATCACTTTCCCTTACTTGTTGAACAGGCCTGGCAGGAGGTGGAAGCAGTGGATTGGGTTACTTCTGTGTGCTATGGATTCTTTAACAGGTGCCCTTAGAAAAAAGAGATGTAGGCAAATATAAGGACATTCACACATTACTTAGAACTGCCATCATGGAGGCTAAGCATGGAGTGGTACCCTTTCAGGGTGACAGAGTTTAAAGCTCTTTTTAGGTTATTTGTCATTTGTCAAATGTGTACCGTTTCCTTAGACCTGGTGGTGAAAATGTTATATTTTCCTCTACAAATTTTATATCATTAGCTATGATGTCAACCATATAGGTTCCTGAAACAGACAAATTTCAAACTTGTGTGACTATTTTATGTCAGGCCAATACTTTGGGTTTTGGGTAACACTCCTATATATATATATGTGCGAGAAAAGTGGTGGGTAGGCTGAGAGATGCATTCATATCCCCAGAGGTTCTAGGTGACCCCAGGATGCCCTAGACATATTCATCATGTGTACCATTACTGATGATCCCTGCATTCATCAAATGCCTGCAGGGGAGACTTATGCGAATGCATGTGCTGCAACCAGTTCAGTATGTTTACTGACCCCATATGGACACCTGTTTGATGCACTGAATCATAATTTACAGAACTACATTTGTATTGTACATTGTGACAGTGTTGGCAGTTTCTTCATACATGGCTAGCAAAGCTGTGTTACACATGAGACTTGCTGACCTCCCACTTGTTAATAAAAGGGGATCTAGTGGTGTGTGAGACGAGGCTTGTAGAGGTTGCTAACGCTTCCTGTGCGACCACGCGAATACACCGGCAGCCCCAGTGCTTCCAACTTTTATAGTAGACTTGAATGTGCCTACTCCAACAGTGGACCCCTGCTGATTGGCTGTCAGCAGTAAAATGTTTATGTTCAAGCCTCCTGATTGGTTCAGGGCTTTTCTGCTCCTCAACTGGTGCCCAGAAATCCCTATCTGTGCAATACTCGACAGTCCCGGCACCAGTCTGGGTTCCTGGACCAGGATTTGTTGGTCTGTGCTATACTGTGCAAAAAGAGGATCTGATGTAATAAGCACAAATTATGAATAATGTAGATTATCATTCATTTAAATAGAAGGAATGAACCACACACATACTAGTTCTCTATAAGGCCACTGGTACTGTATAACTAACCATGTATATGTTAGCACAGGTGGACACCAAGAGGCACAGGGCTCTAGGATTACAGCCTACACACACACCACCACCCAGCTACACATGCACACATGCACTCACACATGGTATAAAACAGCTGGTGCAGGCAGGAGGTGGCAGTGACCGGTGAGTGACAGAAGGAAACAGAGAGATTTCTCAGTACACAGCACACCTCAGTACCTCTGTACAAACAGTATACAAAATTTATATTTTCTTCAACACACATATACACACAGCAGTGCACCTCACTGGGAGCTATGGGACCACCCAAGAGTACAGCAGCCATAGCTGGGAGGACTCGTTCCACTAGGGGGAAGGCAGCCCACAGCAAGGTGGAGGCCTCAACAGCAGGGCAGACACCGGCCACCCCCCTCCCCCCTCACACAAGCACAGCACAGGCTAAAACTAGGAAGCCTTCAGCAGCCAACAATACAAAGGATATTGAAGGTATGAGAACAGAACTTTCTAGTATTAGTGAGATTTTGAAACTTATGAGGGAGAAAGCAGCAGCACATGGCAAGATGGCGGAGGGGGCAGGGGAGGCCGGCAGCCGGCACAAGGACACCATGAGGTCAGGCGGCCATCTTGAATCTTCCAAGAAACACAAACACAATGCCACAGGTTCTAATTCTTCTAGACATAGTGACAGTAATACAAGTGATTCAGATGACTCATGTATAGATATTAACCTCTCAGTTAACATAAGTTCTCCACTTTTTCAGAAGCAGACCACCACCAAGAGGGACAGGCACACATCTTCTAAGCCGCACTCAGCCTTCTTTAGCAAGGCACATGGTGCCAAGAGGCGCAGTCACCTCACTACTGGCCATGACTTCTTCAGCTGACGAATTGGAGGAAGGAGATGAGGTGCGCTCTCAGGTGGTCAAGCTTCTTGCATCTAACATGGGGCCATCATCATTGGCATCACGTGCTAAGAGATACGTTGCTCATGCTCATGTATTCAAAGGTTCAAAAAGAACAAAGACAGGTCTAGCTGAATTAAGTGAGTCAGAGTACAACTGGGGGTTTCTCCAATGCATATTTCATGACAAGAATACAGACAGATATAGGAAGTGGATGGTTAGGCATCTAGAGGAGGTCAATGAGGATGCCATGGTATGTCATTGGGATGACGTCAGAGAGGGATGATAAACTGACATGGGCCCACACTTACCAGATAGACAAATTGAGAGCAAGGATCTCCCAAGTTAGGAAAAAAGCCTCAGTAGCCATAGATGGGTAGAAGGGAGATACCTATAAGATGACACCAGAGGTAGAAGTAGCCAACAAAGCCCCCCCCCATGCAGACAGTTCAACATGGGACAGTGTCATGCTAGTCAGGACCATGTAGTAAATGGGTACAGGCACTTGCACATCGTACGAGGCAGGACTATTAACCGGTTCACGACTCAACCAACTTAATCAGGTCAAGTTATATATGACTTTCATGTTAGTGCACCTGATGTTTTATCTTTTATGTTATAAATATGCTCAGTTCCTGAATAATTCTCTTAAATCAGTTCAATCAGTCAGAAACTATGTCTCAGGTCCAAGTGTGTTCCTGGAAGACAGGGGTTATGATAACAGATCATTCTCCCATCCTGCTGTAAAAGAATTAATCAAAGGTTTTGAAAGACTATCAGACCACGTTCCAGCTAGAGCCCCAGCGCTCTCAACTAAGACCATGAAAAAGGTGTATAATATTCTGAATCAATTATCTGTAGAAGGTAAAGGGCAGCAGCGTCTCTGCTGTTTTGAACATGCTCATTTCTCAGACAATCAAACTTCTTAGCTACGCAATAGTTCTATGACTCACCCCACAAGGTTCAGAGAAAACATTTAAAATTAGAGAAAAATGCTATGTGGATAGATGTTTTATCCACAAAAAACGTTGTCTAGAACAAGAGCAGTGTCAATTCCAATCCCAAGAATTCATAAGTCTCAGTACTGCCCAGTTAAAGCATGTTACGCAGCAATGTCTTTAGTACAAGGTCCCCAGGATGAACCTATTTTCTTATCCCCTTATACATAGGCCCCAATGACAGCATAAGGGTAACAGCACTACTTAGGTTGGTGTTGGTAATATTGGGACACCCTGCAGGCACGACGGCTACCGTACATTCAATGAGAAGGACGAGGCACAAATTTGCGTGAAGGCTGGCGCCATGCAGGATGATGTGGAAATACAGGGTACATAGAAAGGCCCAGTGAGCGAGGTGTATGCCCCGAAAAAACTGTACACAAAAGTCCCAGAAATAATGTCAAAACAATTCTCATAGTTTGCAGTATTATTGTTTTAACATGTCATTAACAGAGCTCTTACATATTGCAATAAAAAATCATTTTATGCCAGATCTGCCTTGGTTCATTCCTTTAGCATAATTTTGCCCTTATCTCCCTTTTGATCATAGCTAAGACTAGACAATCTCCAAAAGCCAAACCACAAAAGTACATTTTCAGATATTTTTTCTGCCCTGTATGCCAGATATGTGTCGAATACGGATAAAGGATTTTACATTCTGTTCCAATTGCAGTTTTCTTTATTGTAGTGTTTCATCAAATAAAATGCATGAATAAGATGGGAGGTCATCTAGTTACATCTTTTATGATGAGGATGAAAAATGGAATTGCTATAACTAGTGCAATGTTAGTCCGAAACATTATTCACCAGGTACATTTCCACCTACATCGACCCAAAATCAAGCTTTGAAAGAAAATCACACAGGCATCCATTACCCATTCCCATAATGATTTGCAGGAAAGCCAGATTTAATGAAATTGAAATAAAAGAGTAGACCTCTGCATGCACTCTACATTTTTTGGTTTGTTTAAGTATTCCTTGCTGTTTTCGATCAGTGAGAGCCAGCAGAAATACATATTTGTATTCTGTGTTAGTGTATTTATTTGTTAAATAGGATATTAAAGCATCTAGATTTTTAGTACTTAGTTAGAGGTATATGTTCTATGGAAATGTGATGAAATTGAAAAATCTACCACGATGAGGTGGGAATGTATCATTAAAGCAGGAGGCAGACATTCACAAAAACTGTGATATTGAAGATTCTGTGAGAGATATCACTCCCTTGTGCGTTGTAATTATATATGGCTACTCCAAAGAAAGTTTAATGTCTGGTATACCTACAACAGGTAAAACCTCACAGATATAGTTGAAGAAAACATATATATTGTGCCAGACAAAGAGGCTACCATTACGGGGACTTGACCCATTACTGCTCACAGGATGCCTAATGGTTTTACCAAGCAGTGAATGCAGTAAATTATGTCATTGGTTGATATTTAATCCCACCAGCTGCCTATATAGATGTGGAGAGCGCCTCCCCCTTTTTCTCCCCCTCCTAGGATGCCGCTGATGCATTAATGCATCCTGCCCATCATGATGCACCAATGATGCACCAATGAAGTGCTGGCGAGACTGTTGCCAGCACTTCATTGGACCCTCTGGGAGTATATGAATTGACCCCTTAAGGTCGGCATACTATATATGCTCCAATGATGCTTCATCTATGCATCATAACGACCAATGGGCAGCGATCTTTAAGGGGTCTTACCAGCAAAGATTCATTGATGAGCAATATCAGATTGGTACCAGTCTCATGCTAAGAGCTGCCTATAGCTGTGGAGAGCAGCTCCTCTTCTGCCCCCTCCTTGGATACCGAGACGACCTGGTGGTACGTTCAGTATGCAATGCCAACATCTTTCTATGTATGCCAATATATATTCCCCCTATCCTATACTTCCGTCCAAGGTAGAACTCTACAGACCTAGAGACAGGGTTGTAGAAGGTTGACTGAAACAGTACCACTACTTATTTAGGTGGGTCCAATTTTGTGTGATCATATGTTCAGCTGTACCATCAACAACACAGGTCTGAATTCTGTATTCTAAAATCACCATCAATCCCTTTTTGGTTTCAACTTATTTTCATATTTTTTTTGTCTAAAATAGAGAACAATTCTGTTTCTCATATAAGGTCTAGACAGTGTTGTATGGAGAAAAAAAAACTGGTTATCTTGCCTAAGGTTGCCAGACCAGTGTGTATTGACTAGCAACCCAAATGCTCTATTTTGGTCCCTGTAATATACTGCAGCATTGCAATGGGATGCTCAGAATATTGAAATGTCAAATAAAATGCAGCCATATCAGCATGACACTCTCACTCAATGTGTCAGGCATATAAAAGTATTTTGTATCAGAGTTAATAAAAGGTAGATATGAATGTCGAGAAACTCTTTCTAAAGTCTTTTTAATACATTGAAGCCACTACTATTTCATAATGGGATTCGATGCCATAAAGGGGGTGCTTTCATAGATGAAACCATTAAATTGCTATATGATCCCCATCCCCCAGAGTACCACTCTCCTTTCCACCAAAGCCTCCCCCTCAGGGTACCTTATGATGCCTCTAGGTTTATCTTCCTTGGTTATGATGCCAATGCAGTATTAGTGAACCATTCTCTACTGCTGCTTTCAGGCATAATGTTGGTCTTTTAGTGAACCATTCTCTAATGCTGCTTTCAGGCATAATGTTGGTCTTTTAGTGAACCATTCTCTACTGCTGCTTTCAGGCATAATGTTGGTCCTTTAGTGAACCATTCTCTAATGCTGCTTTCAGGCATAATGTGTTGAATATAACATTTCCTATATATATGCCAAACTCTAAGAGACTGTCTAAACAGTGGCGTCCCCTAGTGGTCACACTATGAACTATTACCTCACTATAGGTGTCTCTCCCTAGTGTTATATAGCTAAATACTTTTACTACATCAGAACCTGTTGGTTACAGTCTGAGCATGCTCAGAAGTCAATGTGCCTTTTGTCCAACAATAAATCTGTCTCACAACTTGAAGACCACAGCAGAGGCAACATCTCTGTGTTCCTTCCTCTACCACAGCTTTAGGTTATGGACTCAGTCTACATTTATAGTTCTTCACACTGCACACTAACTTCACCACATGGAGGAACACAGTATTTCTGTCAGCTAAGTAGAAATATTTGACAAACTTTATTGTTTGACAGCACATGGTTCTTTATACTGACTTTACCACATGGAGGAACACTATCTGTCAGTTCAGTAACATTGTTTGACAAACTTTAAGTTGACAGTACATGGTCAGTGCACAGTGACATTGCACAGTGACAGTACTTTCAGTGACATTTGCCTGTTTAGTTGTGAGCCTAGCACACAGTGCTAGTTTTGAGATATTTTGCTTTACCACTTAGTGACATTTGAACATTGTAACATTTATTGGTTTACCACACTGCATTTTTGAGACTTTGGTCTTTTTGGCTCTACCACTCAGTGACCTTCAACATGACATTGCTCTACCACACACTGGTTGTCTAGACATTTAGCATTTATGTTTGGCCTTCCGTACTACATAGTGACAGATTTGAGACTTTTGCCCTTGCTTTTTTAAATTGTTTTGGTAAATTCAAGTTTCAAAATGGCTACCAAGAAGTTTGAAATAGTGCCATTGAAAGGGCCTAATTATGCCACATGGAAGGTCCAAGCGAAAATGTTGTTGAAACAAGATGCTTTATGGGGTATAGTTGCTGGCACAGAGACAGCACCACCAGCAGATCAACCAGATAACCAACGTAAGTTTATGCAAGGTAAAGACCAGGCCTGTGCACACTTGGTTTTATCAGTTGACCCAACCCTATTGTATATTCTTGGGGAGGACCCAGAAGATCCCAAAGTCGTCTGGGACTGTTTGGGGAATCAGTTCCAGAAAAAGTCATGGGCGAACAAACTTGTGCTGCGTCACAAACTTTACTCGATGCAATTAGCAGAAGGACAGTCGGTTGATGAGCACATTAGAGTAATGACAGAAATTTTCAACATACTTTCAATAGTTGGGGATAAGCCCGATGAAGAGGACCGTGTGATCCATTTGTTAGCAAGTTTGCCAGAAGATTTTGACATGTTAACAACTGCATTTGAATCCCTTGATAGAGTGCCATCCATGGAGATAGTTACAGAGCGACTCAGACATGAGGAACGTAAGATAAAGGATAGGTCAGAGGAAGGTTTTGCTTTAGCATCACGCAGTGTAGGTAAGAGAAATAGTGGTAAGAGCAGTGGTAATGGCAGTGGTGGTAAGACCAACAGTGGTGATAGCAGCAGTGGTAAGAGCAAAAGTGGTATATGCTACTACTGTAAAAAGCCTGGTCATTATAAGAAGAACTGTCCAAAGCTTCTTCAGAAGGCTCAGAAGGAGTCAGGAGGAGGAAGATATACTCATGGTAGACAGAAGGCTAACCAAGCAAGTTCCATTGATGATAACGACTCCTCTTGTTTCATTGCACAGCTTGCACTCTCGACCTCTGTAAGAGGCGGACATAATTGGATAGTAGATTCAGGAGCAACAGCTCATATGTGCAATGATAAGGAGCTCTTTAGTGAGCTGCACAACACCAGAGCATCTGACGTTACTCTCGGTGATGGTCATGGGTTGCAGGCTATTGGTGTTGGGATTGTGAAGTTGAACTTATCCGGTATTATGAAAGAGTGTGTGCTTAAGGATGTATTGTATGTTCCAGACCTAGCTTACAACTTGGTTAGTGTCTCGAAGGCAAGTGAAGCTGGGTTACAGACTGTATTTCTGGACAATCAGTGTCGTATAGAGAAGCCCGATGGCCACGTTGTGTGAGCTGCCTTTAGAACAGGATCGTTGTACTATGTTGATTGTTTGTCTCATTCTGTTGCGACAACCCAGCATGAGGACACATGGCATAGACGTTATGGCCATTTAAATGAGGAATCCCTGAAAAAGTTGGCACGGGATGGTATGGTGAAAAGTTTCAAGTATGATTCATCCAAGAAGTTGAGTTTTTGTGAGCCTTGTGCTGAAGCAAAGAACCACAGAACTCCGCTCCCAAAAGATGGGGGTACAAGAAGCAATGAACGCTTAGGTCTTGTACATAGTGATGTTTGTGGTAAGATGAATACCTCGTCACTCAAGAAGGAGGGAATACGACATGAGCTAACCATCCCAAAGAATCCTGAACAAAATGGTGTAGCGGAACGAATGAATCGTACCTTGGTAGAGATGGGGCGAGCTATGTTAGGAGATATGTCCAGGTCCTTTTGGGCAGAAGCGATGTCAACAGCAGTTTATTTGAGAAATCGTAGTCCAACTTCAGCTGTTCAGGATATGACACCCTTCGAGGCTTTCAAAGAAAAGAAGCCTGATGTTGCTAACCTGAGACCTTTTGGAGTGACATGCTATGCACACATCCCAAAAGATGAGCGTAGTAAGCTTGACTCAAAATCCAGAAGGTGCATCTTCCTTGGTTATGGAGACAATGTCAAGGGATATCGTCTTTATGACATGAACCACAAGAAAGCTTTATATAGTCGTGATGTTATATTTGATGAAGATAGTCTAGATGAGACTGTAGAAGGAAGTCACCATGTCATCATAGAATCACTGGAAGTCAAGGAAGAAGCAGATGAGGTTCAAGCTCAAGCTCCAGTGGAAGCTCAAGTTAAAGTGCCGCAGGAGGTTCCCATTGAGAATCCTGACCTTCATGATAACTTTCAGTCCAGGAGGTCCAGCCGTCTGAAAAAGCAACCAGACTACTATGACGAGTTGGTCATGATTTCAAATGTGAAGGACCCAGCTAGCTACAAGGAAGCCATGGCAATGGACAAGGAAAATTGGCAAGCAGCCATGGAAAAAGAAATTGAATCATTGCAGAAGCATGATGTTTGGGACTTAGTCAAACTCCCTGAAGGTAGAAAAACTGTGGGCAGCAAGTGGGTGTTCAAAACCAAGCTTAGTCCTGATGGAACCATAGAGCGGTACAAGGCTAGGCTTGTGGCACAAGGGTACAATCAAAAATATGGTCTAGATTATGATGAGACATTTTGCCCTGTTGTAAGAACAGAGTCAGTTTGTGCACTGCTTGCTGTAGCTGCAAAGAAGAACCTTCTACTTCACCAAATGGACATCACTACAGCATTCCTGGATGGAACACTTGAGGAACACCAGGTCTTGCTTCAAGACGTTCACCCCAAGGTTCTCTGGTCATTGTGAACAGTATGGCGATTCGTACTCGATCCCACCTGGCAGAAATCGTCATGACAAAAGTGATGACGAAGACTGGATGAGATCGAGCACGGATGATCTGGTTCCATGGAAGTTCTACTGAGTATGGGTAGCTAGCTTGAGCAACACCTGGAAAACCCCAAGGACGTACTACGGCTACGAACATAGAATGAAGCTCGAATATGCAACTTCAAACTATAGTAGCCAATGGATAACCTGCCCATTTGAGGTATGTGTGAAACTGTACGAGACTGTGAAGAAGTGGTCCTCTAAGGATCGCTTCTACGACATCTCATGGAGGCCCACATGCATCATGCGCCAATCTACCGATGTACCAATGAGAAAAACGAAAATAAAAAATGCAATGGCTACGTCACCCGCCGCCGCGGATGTTTGACAGAGCACAGTGTCACACTCATCACCACTGAGTATTTCTACCACGTATCGGAAAGCAAGCAAGATGCCTACTTTACGAGGAATGTTAAATCTCACAGGTTCGATATGACACCTGAAACCCACTAGGAAGGAAAGGTCATGAGGAAAGACAGTGATACCCTGGATAAGAGTGGCAAGGTTAAGCCCCACCTTGGGGTCGACCCTCACCATAAGGATAAAAAGAGGTCAAGGTCTGAATCGCAGTCACCCTCGCCACCAGAAGCATCAGAGAGGGAACGTTCCCCCACCCTAGAGGAGATCATGTCTCAGACTGGTCCCCGAGGTATAGATCAAGTTTCCCCACTGATGCGACAGTCGAATCCTGGTGATTTCTTGACCTGGCTACGCTCGGGAATTGAATATACCTACAATGATTGGATCCGAGTTCGGGTAGACCAACCCCAGGTCCCTCCAACACCAATCGCCGCAATTTTAAATGTGCACACTATTGCACAAATAGTGAGAGGAGACAAGAAAAGGGACGACTTCCCATTCCTTCAAAAGGTCAAGACCCCGGTAAGGAGTTGCAAGTACTGACGACTGGAGGGAAGACTCGAGGTTCAATGGGCCCACCTTCGAACCCAGCACCGACGACTAAGGTCAAGCGCTCGGGTCCTGAAAGGGAGGTGGCCATGAAGGATCAGAACCAGCCACTGCCTGTTCTTGGTGTGCCAGCTGCCACTTCTGCCAGCCAAGCTCCGAATACTGTGACTAGCATCTCGGTGCAATTCAGCGTTTTCGAATGCCTTCACGAAATACAGCAGAGGGAGACTGAGTGGATCACAACCGAGGCTACCGCCAAGGTTGATGAAGACCGCAAGACTGCAGAAGAACCTGAGAGACCCTGCTAACACCAAAGGCATGTGTGACCTGAAGCTCCGGAAGTTAAGAGGAGGATGGACTCCATGGATGCCAAGTTTATGGGGGCTTTCGGGTGCCTCTTTTCTGAATGGGATGGCACCCCCGAGGCTGCCTTCAAACTGTTGATGAAGCACCAGTCTAAGAGCAGACCATCACCATCTAGAGGTCCCAGTGCAGTGGCCGGCTCCGCCGCCTCTGCAACACCCACCATACCTGAAAGCTCAAAGTTTGACCAAGCTTGTGCTATGGAGACTTCGGACAAATAAACGAGTCACCACCTATCCAACCTGGCGACCAGATTCACTTTTCTCTTGGTTGTAAATTTGTCAAAGACAAACACATGCAGCGATGGCCTTGATGACCGAAGGGATGCAGACTCGAATCACCTTCGATGATCTACATCTTCTCATCTTCATCAGGGCACAACATAACAGCGACGCAGCTTGCCACCGCCAAGTTAGACCTACCCACTGAATGGATCTGCAGACAAGCAGTGACATGAAAATGAAGACACTCAAAGTCTAATTCTTATTGTATGGATAGACCCACTACACTGGTGGGCTATCTCTAACTACATTATTATCGCATGTCTATTGTTATTAAGATGGGTCCAAACTCGCCCACACCTCGTATCTATTTTCATATGTTTAGTTACCACATAAAAAGTGACTACTACTATTTAACTATTCATAAATGAGTTGATCTCATAATGTTATATATGTGTATAATATCAAACTTTAGTGTTATGTACCTTTTGATCTGTAAACCACCTCGAAGAGTTGGTATCTAATAGCGGTACTACTTCATATTCTCTAAGTCACTTAAACATACACCGTCAGTGTTCAAACACTAAACATAGTCATCTTATAGTGTCAATAGATACTCTATTTTTTTCATTTGTACAAAACTAAAATCAGTTAGATGATCTGACCAAAAAAAAATTTAAAATGTAAACACATACCTGAGTTCAAAAACTTTTCTTTTTCGGGTAACAGTGCGTATATGTTCTTTTTTAAATACATAATACTCATTTATAATCAGGTACTTGTAACATAATATAAAAGTTGTTCTTCGAACAACTGTTGTACAATCATGTAACTCTACTCTTCTACCATTCATCCACTAGAGGGTAAAGTTACACATTTATATTATCCCTCTAAGCAGCAGGCCAGGAGCTAGGTTTTTGGGAACCCACCTAGAACTAAATTAGACAGTGTATTATTAGTATTGTTATTATTACACAGGTGGAGTGGAACACTATTTTATACCCATGTTATAATTACTATGTGTGGAAGTTACCTGTATATCAACATTGTATTACTGATACATAATTACTGCCTAAGCTGAATAAACCAGTGATAACTGGAATAACACTAATAAGAGCTTGATATTCTTACTAACTATAACCACTAGTCATATGATATTCTCATATGACAACTTGATCATGCACAATTACTAGTATGACACTATCATCAGGAACCCTTACCCCTGATAAAGTACCACCCTCAGACCTTGCTAGATACTTACATTAACAAAAAACTTAGGATTATACACCCAGGAGCACAAGTCGCACTTAACGATTAAGATTTCTATTATTCTCAGAAGCTGAGCTCATACACCTACTCAGCTCACCACATTTATATTCATCTGGACATTATAATCCAATCTACCATCTCTACCTTCAAACTATACCAGATGATTACAGCACACATGCATCATTCAACACAGCTCACAGCAAGCGCTTATAGATACCCAGGAAACCCCCACTAGAGGAGTCACCAGATTGCAAACCACAACTGAGTTCCTAGCAGTATCCTATGACGATTTATTGAACTGGACTCAGCCGATATGCAGGCAGGTGAAAGTCATAAAGTGAAAGTATGCAGAGATGTAAATGGTAGAATTCATAAGCACAGGCCTACATGCCCTGTAGCCATTTTTACTAACCAAGCTCAACAGATTAAGGAACACTTCAAGTTTATAGTTTCACCACTGCAAGCACCTACCACCCATGCTATTTCCATTTCTGAAGATGAGTATCTGGTCACTACTAATGAACCCCATTACTTTATCAACTGCCATGGAAAAACGTCTGAAACTCGGAAAGCTCAATCCTACTCAATCATAGGTGTACCCTGTGGATGCGCAATCAGTGTAGGAGAATTTTCTCTTCCAAACACAAGGTTGCCCTGTAACTAAACCTTATCATTCCATCACATACTTAAGGCAATTAATCTACCATTCATGACAGCACTTAACCAAATTTCTGAAACCAAACCAGATGATAGAGAAAATCTTCCAAAATCTCCCAGTAGTAAACCTTTCTAGAGCCCTAAACAAATTACAGGAAAATCAAACCAGAAAATTGCACAAAATACGGTTATACGCCTAGAGCTAAGGAAATGTATTTTTACCAGAGGAAAATATATGTTGTATATACTGACAAGCTCTACCACAAAATTTGTATTTGAAGCACTCTCTATTACCTCAAATCCTCTTACATACAGTATCAAATTAGACATAAGGTAAAAATATGTCATACATTCCCTCTGCGAAATGACGGAGTCTCACTTCTCTTCAGGGGAGGGGAGTATCATGTACACTTTTATTATGCCATAAATTTTCTATGCATTAATGATAGCATTAATGCATAGAAAATGAGGCAATAATACATATAACTCCATATGAGCATTCACAGTCCACTGATCACCAGATAATGGCCCAGATAATGGCCATGGCCTAGATGCGCCCGGATATGACACATCTCCTGGTCTTAATCGGGTGTCAAAAGTCCTATTATTAAGGAAGCTAGACGACCGAAAGTGTTTTGAGCTCCTGGTGCGCCACAGACAAACCAGCACAACTTGTGCGCATGCGCAGTAGGGAGCGGGGAGCTGACATGTTCACCTCTCTACATGCACAGTTACAAAGGCGCAGATGAACAAACAACCAAGATATGGGCCGTTGAACATGCCAAACAGACTGGGACACTGGGGGCGCCACACTGATGATGGGGGCGCCCTATGTACCCCCATGGACATGACAGTGGTAGTTGGGAGTGTTTCCAGTGTATATCAATAAGGTGAAGCCATCTAACAAAAATATATGTGTTTAATCAGTGTTGAAAGCCCTGTTCCTGCATCTTGGAATGATGTTCCATAGGTCCCAAGCAAAGGTCAGCCAGCCGAGGACAGATGAGGACTGCCAATGGCCCGTAATTCTTGGTCCGGGCCCACAGTTTTCTAAAGGTTTGTCTTCCTATTGGTCCGGGTGGCCCACAGAAAAATTCTATGAGTATTGGCTAAATACCTATAGTCATGTTGTATTTCATTGGAAAGAGAAAATCAGAGGGAAAATGCACATCTTATCAATGTCTAAATGTGATTTAGCAGGGAATATCTTAAATTTCCTTTGTGATAAAACTGAAATATTCATTCTTGGCCCACAGATGTTGGTGTTTATTGCTATGAGCCCGGGTAAGCCATGACTCAAAAGGTTAGTGTCTACCCCTGGTATCAAGATTCAAGTGGTAAGCTAGAGATTCAAGGCTATAAATCTAAAATAAAGTTGGCTCATGCTCTTGATAGAATACTTCACCCTACTCCTTTACCCTTTAAGGGCCGCTGATGCAGGAGTGTATCATGCCCATTGGTCAGCATGATGCACCAATAAAGTGCGAGCAATCTCGCCAGTACTTCATTAGTGCATCATGACCTCCAATGGGCATGATGCATGAATGCATCAGCAGCCTTTAAAGGTTAAGGATGAGAAATGAGCAGCCACCAACACCATAAAGGGGGAACAAGTTGCTTTCCATAATGAGAATGAATGCTAAATACAAGCAGACTGTAATTGTTAAAAATTGTAGCATTTAGCTGACATGATGAAATTAGGCAAACCTTCTAAGATCACATATTGGAGTAACAGTGTTCATTACTCACCCTGGCATCACTGTAACAACCATGAATGCACACTATCTATATGATTTAGAACCTCCAGAGGACAAATTGGTCATTGTAATGAGAAGGAATAGTAGATAGAGGTAGGCCGTGGGTGGTACCAAGATCATATAGTTAGAAAAGTCAATTCATATCAATCTACAGACCATGACCATACATTCAGTGTGAAAGTTAGAGGGCTCACTATAAGTGTGTGTGTGTGGGTGTGTGGGTGGACCTTATGAGGTACTCTATGGGAATGGGGATACCTTGTGAGGTACTTCTTCCTTGTGAGGTAACCTCACAAGGAAATGCCCTTATTTGGGCATTTTAGGTTATAAAACGAATTTTCAGAGTTTTCAAGTCAAGACCTCACAAGGCATTAAGTGTGTTTAATATTGTGTTTAGGTGTGTTTAGAAAACACAGTCAAACACAGTATTCTAAGTGGTTCCACACACACTCACTAGGTGGCTCTTCTGTGCCATGGTAGTTATCCCACCTGCTGTCCTGCCTCAATACCTCATAAGGGCACCCCAGACAATATAAGGAAACACACCATCAGGTTGTCTATAGATAAACGCCCTGTCAGACTACCTCCTGCACTAGATAATTCTGACATGTAGACTGAGGGCTACTAACTTGCCATACTAACATGCCCCATTTGTTAGATATGGGACTTACATTCTATCAAAGTTATCTTGCAAAAGGTGTATGTTAAGAGTCTGTAAGTTACAATGGTATCAATTTTGCCTGGTTTAACTACAGTTATTAGTCAATCTACAACAATATATCCACATTCTCTCCAAACAGCAGGCTGTCTGGAATTATAATACAATATTTGATGAATATGGAATGCAGTAGTTGCAGAATATTTTTGTTGTCTTTGTATTTTTTCAGTTTAACTAGTAACATCAACCTTTGAGTATTTATTTAACACACCTGTGTGTGATGCCCTATATTGATATAATCTCACAAGGAGTTATATATAATTGTGTGTCTAACATAGATAGGATGGCAGTGTCTGTCTAACATAGATATAGAGAGATAACCTTTCAGTAAGATGACCTTTATTACTGTGTTAGGACAAAAATGTGAACCTCACGATCCTATTCATGTCAATTAACCTCACCATCCTATCCATATCAGACACACACAGTACAAGGGTACTCCTTATGAGGTCCTATCCATATCAGACACACACAGTACATGGGTACACCTTATGAGGTCCTATCCATATCAGACACACACAGTACAAGGGTACACTTTATGAGGTCCTATGCATATCAGACACACACAGTACAAGGGTGCTCCTTATGAGGTCCTATCCATATCAGACACACACAGTACAAGGGTACTCCTTATAAGCTCCTATCCATATCAGACACACACAGTACAAGGGTACTCCTTATGAGGTCCTATCCATATCAGACACACACAGTACAAGGGTGCTCCTTATGAGGTCCTATCTATATCAGACACACAGTACAAGGGTACTCCTTATGAGGTCATATCCATATCAGACACACACAGCACAAGTGTATTCCTCAGGAGGCCCTATCCATATCAGACACACACAGTACATCAATACACCTTATGAAGTCTATCCATATCAGACACACCCAGTACATGGATATTCCTTATGAGGTTCTATCCATGTAAATCTGTCCATGTAGGGTCAAGGAAGGATATATAAGACACACAATTATGCACAACCTGTTCTTATGAGGTACTCACAATGTAGGATTATGAACATTACTTGAAATCTAGAAATCTTTTTTTAATTGAAGCTATTGAAAAAGCCCATAGGTTGAAGGAATAAACATGCCCCCATCATAGTAAAGCTAACTAGCTGCAGTTAAATGAACCCAGCATACTGGGTCATAAAACCAATGTTTCTCTAATTAATGAGTGGCAGATGGTCTTTGGGGAAGGGGTGAAGTTTCAACTATCCCTCTGCTGGCACTGAACCTCATAGGGGCAAAGACACACACATACACAATGCATTTGTAAACTAGCACTGAGATGGTGAAAAGGGCCATATCATAGATATTATAAGACTAACAAGCTTGCTGACAGGATCATAAGAGCAAAAAGTTTTCAAATCCTAATAGCTCTACACACATTCATTTATCCATTCACAGCTTTGTACATTCTTAGAAAACATAAAATGTGTTTTTTAGTCAATTTGATTTTTAGTTAAAGAAGGACATAAAGTGCATCTCAGGTATGAGCATTGTGGTGTTTGATGTTTTGTCACTAATAGACACAGAGGGGGTTTTGTCAATGTTGGGTTCAGACACACCAGATATACCTAGGTTGGCCCTGTGAGGTTGTATCCATGTAATATTCACACGCATAATTTTATATAGGTCACCTTTGCGAGATCTCCCCAAATGTCAGTTATAAAGTTGATCTTACTTAAGTTGTATTCTTGTAAACTGAAACCCTGGTTACTATGGTAACTAGGTCATCTCTGCTCTAGTGTGATGTTTATCTGACTAATGATTGCCAGATGTTCTCTGGGAGGGGAAGCCTTCACTCTACCTCAAAAGGAGAAACACTCCATCTTAGTGAGACACACATATTTCTGTACATAATTCTACACAAAGCTCTATAGACAATATTTTAGGGATGATGTGCAATGATCTTTCATCTGACCATGGGAACATCATATAGATGGTATATGAGTTAGTGTCAGTAAAAAAGTGTACAAATGCCAAAAAAAAACATGGTTTTGGCCTTTAGCCATAGAAAAGAATATGCCTATCCTATCTATTTATATCAGTTTGGGTGGATGTTGGTTGAAAAGTTTTGCTACGGTCAGTTGAGTGTAGAAATTTACTCTTTGACGTGTCTGTGACAATGGCTCTTATGTCAGAATAAATCTATCAATAATAGTGATATATTGTCCATAATACACACCACATAAAAAAACCTTGTAAGGGGTTGAAATTGGTATCAAGATTTTAGCTGTCAGTCCAACGGTCCCTGATTTGTGGTTCAGAATATTTATGCATGTTTCAATAAACGAGCAGGAAAAACTGTGAAGACAGATATAGACAATGTCTTCAGTCTTCACCATCTTTGGGTTTAAGTTTAATCTATAGAGTGTCAAGTTATATCAATTATGCAATGTTACTTTTGGAATTCCAAGCCAATTCCAAATCTTGAGGATTGGTTATTTTGAGCATGGGTAATTTCAATGCCTCAGGATACCCAATTGTGGGGGAAAGAAAGTGGATTGGTTATATTGAGCATGCTTGCTACCATGTCCAGTAGGCAGGTTTCCCTCCAAAATGCATGTTTCATCAAAGACAGCTGGAAAACTGTTGATTAGAGATGAGTACATGAAATGGGTGAAGGTCATTATGAAAAGTGGCCCCAAATATGCTACAGCCTTTGGCCATCCATATAGAGTGTTTTATTTCAGTTTTTTTTTGTGCACTGCAAAAATCAAGTTTATCTTTTTTGCAATGTTATGCTTGGAATTCCAAGCCAATTCCAATGCCTCAGGATACCCAATTTTGGTTTGTTCCCCTGATCACCAAACATGAATGGAGGGTGGGGAGTTTGTTAAATGTGACATGATCTACAAAAAAGGCCCTTAGTGCAGGGTGCTTTAAGGTCCCTATTCCCAGTACATGTACATAACATATATAGCCTATATGCCATCAATGTCTTTGTGAAGACCCATAGCTCTTTCATATATCATTTTAATGTCATAAACATTTTAATTGATCAGCCATCTTTATGTGCTTATGAGAAAGAGACGTCATTACAACTTTCTTACTGAGTCTGTTAAGGAATCCTTTAGGTCAAGTCTTTTTCAAATGCATCTGTTTAATTTTTCCTGCTGATCCTCACAGAATTTCCTGCATTTACAGACAGATCCACCTGCACCCACCTTTTTATATTCACCAGAGTGCAAGATAGCCATCTGACATCAGTGTCATGACCTTAGTGGGCCATGGGGCTGACTACTACATTTAAATATCTCAGATATTGTCAAAAAAATGTCCATTACTTTTTGAAAAATATTTTTTTTTACATATTTTTTTTTCATAAAAGGAGTGATCCAGCATATTAGTCATCATGATGCTGTCATGAAGTTCTGGGCCTGCCATTAAAGTCCCAGAGCATCATGCTGATGCTCTGGGACAGTATCAACCCCATAGAGTTGACATGAGTGTATCCCTGGCATGTTACTCTCCAGGGCTGCATTAGTGACCTTAAAAGATTTGAGATCATCATTGTTTACAAAATATGGGGGGAAATGCCAAAAGTAATCAAACTTACAGATGTAGAGTTAGCAGAGGTATTATTTGAAGAAAAAGAAGTGAAAAGTATTGTTTATCCCCCTCTAACAATGGGGTGGGGAGAACTAGCCCCATGTGTTTATGTGTCCTCCTGGTCACCAAACACACAGCACCACGCGATGTGTGATGTAATGTAGGAACGTCCTGGATCAGGATGGTCTGAGAGAGGTTATTCCCGGGACTGTGAGGCCATCATAATGTTGAATGTTAAGAGGGTCAATTCAAGCTTGTCTTGTAGCACTTGTTTGTCTTTTGAGTATGATTTGATTCTTGGTTTTATCTCTTGTTTATGCTGAATTCACTGAAGTTGTTTTGTTTCAGATATTCCCTAGGTTTCAGAGCAGCACCAATTATCCCTTCTAGTCTGTACCAAAGCCTCATGTGCCATCTACAGCCATGTCACTCCATATGCTATTAGATATACCAGCACTGTGATGCATAGTATGCTGCCTCTTCATGAAGCCTTCTCTGATATCATCAGCCATTTCATATATGAACCTTGAATAGTGCATCCCTTGAATAATGAATGTTACCAGCACCAAAAGGCATTGGAATAATCTCATCTCATTAGACAGGGCATAACACAAAATTAATTCAAAATTCTAACTGGCATAAATAGTTCCAATGACCTAAGAAATGCACTTTTGGAACTTTAAGTTGATTCAAAGTAGAGATACCCTTTTCGATATTTTCATAGTATTACACTCATTCAGGGCTGGATTTCTTCCCGGATGAAAGATATTTCTTCCTGGACAGTGGAAAAACCTGGAAGAAACCTTTTTTGTATGGTTTCTTCCAGGTTTCTTCCGGAAGAGACTGGAAGAATCTCAGAACACTCTTGGAAAAAAGACAGACTGATGAGGATCTATAAAAGCAAGACTGGACATAAGAACACTAGTTTTCTTGCAACTGTAACTCAATTGCCTTTAAAAATTTGGATCAATTTAGTGTCTACAACACCCCCATCAAAAGTGTTAGCTCCAGCTTAGATAAGTATATCAAATATGCTGCATGTTCAGTAGATGACATGACAATGTGCCCCTGTTGAACCGATTCTTACCCTCGAACGATATCAAGCCAAAGCACCAACAATTTAGATATCAGGTGATGATTTGGTATGCAATGGCTTCTACTTTGTTCAGTGTAATAAGAAAAACAAGGTGGAGAATTGTTGAAAGAAATGGGTTGCATCCATCTCAAAGCCAAAAAAACTAGGGAAATGTCCACAATCAAAACATAAGCCCAAGCTCCAATAGGCGGCATGGGGCAGCAGCATGACAGGCTGCACAGATATTCCTTTGTTCTTTTTGTTTGCATGTGTCACTGAGAACAATGGATTTGGCATGCTGCCTGTAACGCTGCCGCTCCATACCGCATTGTGGAGCCATGGCTATAGTCAAGAATGGTATCACACAGTAGATAAGGTCTCGTTCTATACAGGTTAATTACCCAGGGTTAATTACCACACTATACTTTCAATATCTCTTTGGGTGTTCATCTTTCACTTTCGGTAACTTAACATTTATGGGATGATTATCTAACTTTTAGAAAAGGAAAAAAAGACACAATTAAAAGATGATGGTCTGTTTTCAGACAAATGTGTAGAGGCAAGGAGAAAGGGGGATCCATGCTTAAAGTCAAATTTAAAATTCAGATCACTGGCTTTTCAGTGATATATTGCAAGAGAAGATACTCCTGTTAGTTTTAGAGGAATGGCTTGCTAAACGTAGGTAGGTGTGACCATTTCCTGAATGGCAAAAAGTTCTATGCCTAATTGATCATGAGATACATCTATAATTAGCATAATTTATGCTAATTAGCTAAATTATAATTTTTTATTCTTTTGCCTATAACTTTTGATCTAGAATTAGTATTTTCGTTCTGTTTTCACCATAGTAAAACTAGTGAAAGATTCTTTCAAATGGGATAATTGATTTTCCTATTTAGACTGAAAATCATGTTTCCATGGCAACAGACATCAACAAAAATGCCTATTTAGGCCCAAAAACGTTCTTTTTACATGCCTAATTTGGAACTTTTCCACCCAAAATAGAACGTTTTATGTAAAATCATTGAATTCTCCATAAAAAAGTACCCAATAATAGTTTTAGGCATATTTTTCCTATTCTAGCCCATAGTGGTGCCCCTGGTGGCTGAAACAGGTACTAAATCCCCCAGGAACCCCCATTTATGCTTGCTGGCTCACAAATGTGCCAAACAGATATTGAAATTATAGTCTGGTAATTAACCCAGGGTAATTAACCTGTATAGAATGAGACTCAATCTACTGTGTATGACAGGAGGGGTAACTATATAGCTTCATCTACAGAAATATTATTTGACTCTGTTTTAATCAGAGCGAGTTATTATCTGTTACATTCTGTACTAGGTTGTAGTTAAGTACATGAAGTGACTATGTTTACTGCACCTCTATATCTACCTAGCTATTCACCTTTCACTTTCAGTATCTCAAAATTTATGTAATAATTATCTAGCCTTTACTCAGAAAAGGGAAGAAAAAGATCCTCATGTGGGGATCAATTAACCGCCGGCCACCCCCCATATAACCTAGTAATGGACTCTCCCGGTCGCCCAATCCACCGGATAGCCCCACCTAACACCTTCATGTGGGGATCATCCCCATCCCCAATAGCTCCAAATCCGACCCCACCCTCAAATAAAACTATTTTAACAACATCTCCAGTACCATAGCACAATTTCGACCCACAAAAACACTGTTTTTTCAATACAGAGGCCAACGACCTAATCGAGGAGGCGGAGACCTCATTGACAGGCCAGCAGGAGTTCCCAGCAGCAGACCAGGCACGCCCATACCAACCGGCCTGCCCCATTGGAGCACACGAGTCTGCTCTCCAATAGGGCCACCCACTAGATTTGCCACCCTGGGAACAGATTGTCCCCACCTGATGTACAGCTACAGCTGCCCATGCAACATCAACAAAGACAATAGACCAGAAACTTTCAAAACAATTGGCTTGCCCCAGGTCTGGAGACCCCTAACCAAAATAAACCAATCTTCATCTGAGGAGGATAGTGACTCCAGCACCTCCCTCTCAGCAGAACCAATAAACATGGACCCTGCATACAGTTCCGATCTGAATTTGCACCCTGACTCAGGCAAGCCTAGCAGAATGCATTTCAGCAAAATTGTAAACTTTGTCCCCAACACCAAAAAATCCAGATCCAGGAGAAGACCCTCACTAGGTCGCTCCCTCAACCCAAACGTCTTTAACCACCAAGACCCACCACCAAAAGGTCTTGTAAACCAAAGTCGCCATAGAAGGAGAAAATAATTTCAATAACCATCCTTTATTTATTTTATTTATTTTTGAAACTGTCTTTAAAATTATGGACTAAAAGTGTAGAGACACACTTCACTCACCGACCGCCCATGGACACTATGAACACTGACTCAGTCAGCCTAGTCAACTGATTTTTAAAGCCAGTTTTTCTTGTTTGTATAAGGCTATGATACATAACCATGAAAACACGCTGCATTTTTACATTTATTTTCCTTTACAAGAACATTATGAAGACCACAAGCCAGGCAGCAGGTTTTTGTGATCTTAAGATGCCATAAGGTTCTTTTTCTCTCACACTGTACCTTTTCAAACCCAACCATGTCAAATAATTATGGGTTTTAGCTAGTTTATATTTTTCTAAAAATTTTACAAGGAAGCGCTGGCAACCAGTATTTTTGCAGGATCAACTGAGATCCAATCCAAATATCAGCCAGAGCCACCATTTATTTTTTTTTGTATTAACCTTGTCCTTTTCAGCCAATGATAACCCCAGGTAGACTGAAGGCTAAACATGCTAAATTTTCCATTAACTAAGACAAACCTTTCTACAAATTAACAGAAACTTCTACAGATAAATAAAATTCCTTAAACATATCACCTAAAAGCCTTCAGACTCCCTAAGCCTTATCAGTATTATAGGGAATGATTGATCGACTTGCCGGTCATCAATTACCTTACCTCTGTTTTTATTTATTATATTGTATTGTATATTGGCTCAAGACCTAAATAATAAGTGCCTACCGGTACTGAAACAAACTTCAGTATTAACTCGTCTACCTCAAGGTCTGCCTTAAGCCAATAACTGCATGTTTTAGGATAGTTTTTATTTCCTTTATCTTGTGTGAATTTTAGTGCTAGATAAATAATCCAGCCCTTGTATCCTACCACGACCTGAATTTTTCATATTCTTCTTGTCAAAATTACAAACAACACCTCTTTGGCACAGTTTCGTTTTGTACTGTTTATAAATTATTCATGTTCAACCAAAAAAAAAACAATATTAAATATCTCCTTAATACTGTAAACTTTCAACTTAAATGATAAGATGTAATACCTATTATTACACATCAAACATATTGTCAGTAGACCTTTTCTCACAAACTTCCTCCTTAAAACCTCGCGTGGAATCGAGTAGGAATGTGGGGATTTGTCAGTAGACCGTTATAGGTATTGTACTTATCATATTTATTTTTCACCTTGACTCTACCATGTAACCCAGTGTCCGAGTCTACCCACAAGCCAAACCATACCAAAGACCAAAGGCTGGCGGCGTCAACTGCACTCAGTGACCCCGCCTCCTCCCACTGGAGGATACGCCGTCAATCACAAGCAGCTCGCTGCATGCTGGAAATTCCTAGCAGACAATGTTTAGAAACAACTCCTCCTGCTGGAGGACATGCCCATTGATCATGAGCAGCTCACAGCATACCGGGAGTTCCCAGCAGCTATATTTAGAACCACACTGAACTCTGTGAACCCCAGTGCTATGTTTGGGATCCCCCCTACATACCTGCACTGGAGTTCCCCAGTTACTATATTTAGCTCACCTGATACTATTTTTAGGATGAGCTGGGTGAGCAGCTCCTACTACAAATACCTGTGGAGGGAGCAGCTCACTCATCTTTCCACCTCCATACTTCATACCTCACACACTCACGTGAGACCAAGGCCCTTAGCTCAAGGGCTAGGCTTGGACACTGTTGGGCACCTTTATACTGTATCACCAACTATACCTCGTGGACTTCAATGAAAAAAGTGGATATCAAACTGGATTCCTGATTCGTCTGTATTCATCCTTATTCATCATTTACGGACTCGTTGACAAAGGTGTCAAAAGATACCACTGCCCTGCATTATTAAATCATATAAATTCATGGCTACCAAAATAATTGCACAGCAGACCTATTAGAGGAGCTGTGCATCCATTGGACTGCCATGCCTATATAACCCAATATATGCATGGCATGGAAAAATCCCTGTCAAACCACATCTCCAATCACTATAATTGGATTTCAAAAAGTGCAAGTTTCACATTATATGCACAATATTTTATTAGTACAACAACACTTTCCTGAATCCTAAGATATGCATAAACATGTAAAAGCAAGTTGTAGCCATTAGTAATGACCCTGCATTAAATCACCTCTGAGGCAGCTTCTGCTGCCCTCCTACTACTCCCACAAACTCAAGTCTTATTTCTGTTATTCCCCTAATGCTATGGTGATTATTTGCTTAGAAACAGGCATTCTTTCAATTTATCTGCCTGACATGGCTAAATCCATGGGCTTAGGTCCTATATCAACTAATTGCAGCAGGGTTAAGGTGAAACCATCTAATTGAGAAGAGTGATGTTCCTTGGGCAGTTAGAAAGGGGGGGGGAGGTCACTTATCCATCCAAGGTGGAGGTAGGGAGAGAGTGGACAGTAACAAAGAGCATTTCTGAGGTCTGCAGTTTCTTGTGCCTAGCTGTTGTGTAATGGTCAACCCTAGGTTAGGAATAATTTGATTACTTTAAGAATACTTGACTATTCTATACATCATTTTTACATATAACTAGAGAGAGAGAAAGTGAAATAGAAAATGGTGTATAATTAAGATGTCCAAAAATAAGTGGACAAGTGGTGTGTCGTGTCTTATATCGAAAATGAAAGAAAGTACTTACATCACCTTCATGTTCATACATCGTGTTTACATAAAACGAATGAGAGAGAGAAAGCGAAAGAGCATACGGTGTATAAGCACAGTCTAGAAACACCCCCCTAACATCCAGATGTAATGAAGGAAACGTGACAGGGTCATTCTCATGAACTGTTAGCAGATTAGCATTTTAGCCTTGTTATGTTATAAATCTGAGAGGATTGCTTTGAATTGAATTTTCACTGATTCTATCAGGTCCATAACATGTTTGGTTACATTTGGGTCTATAGTTTTGCCTCTCTATGGACAATATTAACTGCGTGAGAAACAAAAAAACTGGTGGAAATAGCATATTTTCAGGTATTTTTCCTAAGTAAGAGAATGCTCTATGGCACAGAAAATATAATCAGGAAAGAAAATGCAGCCAATTTCATTATTTTCACATAGATAAACAATGAATGAAATGCTGGAGTGCTTTAAACCTCTCATTAGTTCCTAAAATACAGGTAATGGGCATTAAAATGAGATTGTGTATTTTTTCGAAGCGTTGACTAACACATAAATGGATGAAAAAAGAACCCCTATAGCTTTTGCCAAAATTACAATAAATGTCGTCTAGAGGTTACTATGTAACACCTTCTACCTATACGCATATGTATTACAAAGGAATTGGGAAAATATGGAAAACACTTGCCTCTGTAGCCAATTAAACATTTTCATGGTATATTTGTGTAATATTCCCGAAGCATTGACTAACCCAGAAACAAAATTATTTATCTCTACATCCCCCATGTTATGCATATTTAAGTTTTCATTTTACACATAGATATTCTTTGTAATAATGTAAGCAACATATTGAAACGAGAGAGATTTGCTATACATACATAAGGTAATAGATCCAAGGTACATTGCATGTAATGTTGACTAACAGCAAAATTCTTGAGGCGTTGACTAACGCATAAAAAGAAGAAATATCTACACAGCACCCATGTTGTGTGCATTTACATCATTATTTTGCACATAAACTATCTCTTTCAATCAATAGAACAAAATACTTAAACAAGAGAGTTCCTCTATATAATGGGTGTCATAAATCCATGCAGTATGGTGTGTAATGTTAACTGACACTTTAATCTCTCTGAAGTGTTGACTAACGCAAAAAGGTTATGTACAGCTACACAGTTCGAGTGCTCTGTATATATCTAACTACCTTAAACCCTCAACTACATAAAATTTCTTTTTCAAAATTTTGATGTCTATTTATCATTGAAGTCAATTGTTTACCACATGCTCACAATTGGGCTATAGGTCAGGCTTTTCAAGTATTACCTTATATAGAGAAAAAACCCATCTAAATTGTGTTTATGTAGGTCAACGTATACCCTTCAAAGTCAAAGTCCGTGTATACATGAGGTTAGCTTACAGCTATAATGTTGTGGTAATCATTTGATGCATGAATTGCCACATCATCAAGAAAATAACAAATAAAAGGTAAGTCTGCTATACACAGTTTTTCAAGTAAAATTGTCATAGTACAGTTGGTGATGTTAACCAACAGCTAAATTATACTACTTATGGGTGTTTGATATCCATATTAATAATGCAATTAAGATACTTGTTTCCTTTCAGCGAAAATATTGAGTATATATCGGTACTGAAAATAGGAGTGTCATTGATACCAATAGAATTGATGTATCAGCATTTCTGGACTCATGATTATCGCATTAATAAAAAAATTATATTGATAAAATATGATATGGGCCTCTATCCCAAGCACAAGCTATTTTAAATCGTGAAAGAATTTTGAAATTATTCCAAATAGAACCAGAATTATGGCCAAAGACAATTTTGGAATCCATATCCATTGATAATATGGAATATTCATGAGTCAACTGCCTGGTGGCTGATAATACCTTAGGTCTGAAAAGTGGGATATCACCTTTGGTCACTGCCCTAGGATGAGGATCAGTTGTCACTTGTACTCATATAGGAGCTGAGGAGTGGAAATGGAGTTAAAATCTACCAGTCCTTTCATTTTTGTCCTATGATTTCATTCTTTTCTGAATATCGATATATTTGAAATATCATCATGGTAATAGTGATAATCATCATTGAAATAGATTGCATGTCAATGGCACTTCTAACTGAAAACTAAGTCCCTCATACAATCTGAAGTCAGCACTTTCAAATAATTACAAAGATACTGAATTGAAAAAAAAAATTGAATAAAAAGCAAAAGAATAGCTCACTTCTTCTGAAAATAAGGTAAAATCTGCTCTTGTATAGTCTATGAAGCGTTGACTAACGCATTTTTGAACCCTATCTTTATAGCTACTTCACAGGTATTTAGAGTACAAAAGGCCCAAGACCCACCCACCATTGGAAATAGGTTGGTCTCTTTATACATTCATGTTAGAATTGAAATCTTTTAGTGGAATTCCGCTTTGTAAACCTATTTGGAAGACATTAGAATAAAATGATTACTTTATTCTCTTAACCAAACAAAGATAGCACAAATCCACCTGTATAAAGAATATATAAAGAAAAAAAACTCAGCACATGATAATATTGCGCTGGTTCCACAGAGAAAAATCGGTCGTAATAGCTGTAATCCGACACCTTTCCCATGAAACTAGATTGAGCGATTGGACCAAAAGTTGGCTCCACAGACCTTATTCCGACCGATTTGCACCCGACCGATCGAAAATAACTGAAGAGCAATTATACTAAATTTTATTTAGACCGATTAATGGCTGTGGAACCATTGATCCGAGTTCTATTTAGAGGAAGTATGACGATTTAATCCCATTTACCCTTAATCCGACCATTTATAAAAAATCATAAATTATTGGTATATTCCGACTGACCGACATACCGCTACGCCATCTACCGTTTTAGTATGGAAACACCTGTTCTCCTCTCATAAGATAGGTGGCGCATTGCTCGTTTGCATCACGATGCAGTCATGTGACCTTTGGTTTGTCCGTACTCCAATCAAAATGGCGGGTCGCCAAAATCAAGCCGACATGGGCAAGAAGGGAACAAGAAAGGCTCTGGGGACGATGACTAGAAGGAGGTGTAGAACAAAACCTACAGAACAAGAAGATGAGAGAACAGAGCATCACAGGGAGTCGCAAACAGACACATCTGACGACTTACCACCCCCAACTGGACCGTTCGGACTCGGCAGGCGCGGTCGTCCAAGGAAAAAACAGGCATCTGAGGTAGGTTTTCGCTCGGTGTGATATGTCCATACTATTTCTACCGCTATCCTATATGAAGAAGGCAGATTTTCTCTCTGTAGGTGAACACAGTCCTAATTGTCAATGAGAACCGTATTTACATTTTATCTCGTGTAAGGGTGTGCCTATGTTCTAAAATCTAGGCATTTTGATGAATCCTATGATGTGCCGTCCCCCCCTCGTTGTACCTCCCCAGCCCATAAGATTTCAGAACCGACTTCCTAAGCCGATGGCACACACACATTTTCTGTTATTTATCACGGCCTTATTAATTCTACACGTTGCTGTACGACAACTTTTGTAAAAGTACTGTGCTGTGCATGTATATTTTGTGTAAAGAAAAAAATTTATAAATTCATTTCATTTTCATCTCCAGGGGTCCTCCAGCTCGTCGGCCAACATAGTCAAGAAGACTTCTTCATGTGCAGAGAGCAGACCTTCTCCATTGAAAAAGTTAGAGGACCACTTCCATGAGGAAGAAGGTGACTCACACAGTGATTACAAGAAATCACAGACGCAGAACATTACCAAGAGAAAAAAATTAGTGACATTGGACGATTCTGCAAAGGACAAGTGTGATGATAATATAGATGAAGAGGGTAATGCTGTGACTCCTTCAAACAGAAAAACCCCTCACAGTAGACCCGCCACACCATACCTTTCTGACAATAAATCGTGTGGAGAAGATGAGTACCTCGGGAGAAAAGTTAGCTTTGAACTGACTTCTAACCCTTATGGTCATTCCGACCGACTTACTTCCACCCCAAAGTCTGGAGGACGAGATGGTGATGATGATGACGACGATGAGGATGGAGATGATGAGGGTGAACATAGCTCAGAGGACGAGGCAGAGAAACAAGAGATGGCTGAAATAGCAAAAAAGTTGGCTGCTTATAACAAGAAAAAACTAAAAAAACAACTAGAACGATCACTTACTAACAGCGAGCTGGAAAACACCCCCCCCCAAGGTCGGAATCGGATCAGATTATCTGGCTGATGATCCCGACGAAATTGACTATAGCAAAGAAGAGAACTTAGTTCTAGATGACGAATTTGGTGGCATGCCAGATACTCCGTCCAAAGATTTGTGGAAGGGTGGGAAAGAGGAGGAGTTGTGCCAATTGTGGGCAGAAGAAAGACATTTATATGTCATGAGCCATAAGCAGCATAGAGATCGGAATCTGAGGGATGACACCATACGCCGATTTGCAGCTATACTGAATATGAAACGTGAGTAGCTTTCTGACTTCTGTATAAAAATTTTTTTATTTTTTCTTCAGTTCCTGTACTTTTCATCAAAACAATTTAATTTTGTTTTATATATATCAAAATGTAAATTGCAGTATCACTTTAGAATCGCTTCTGATAACAATAGGATCATAAATTATTCTTTTTTGTCTTTTGCCAGCAAAAGATGTCAGGACGCGCATGAATACTTTGAGGACGCAGTACACTAAGCTGATCAAAGACCACCCTAGTGGATCTGGCAGAGGAGACACTACAGCCAGGCATGAAGAGATTCTCAGGTTGTGTAGTTTCATGAGGGGTAAACCAGCGTTGCATAAAACTTTGTCAAATTACAAGAGGAAGTTGATCATTACTGATGACACTCCAGATGAGAGCCCAAAGAGGATAAGGGACTTGTCTAGCCCAAAGTCCAAAAAAACACGTTTTATTTTGGTGAGTGTACATCATGAACTAGAAACATTAGAAATTTTCTGTTACGACCGACTGGTTATTGGGGTCACATATTTTTCTGTATGTTGGGCCTTATTTTCTATATTGTATAGTACATGAATTAAGATTTATTTTATTACATTTCTTTGCCACATTACAGGTAAATAAATTATCATGTCATTGATATATTTCAGACTTCTGCTGCTGCCAAGACGCTGGGTGTGAAATCCAAGGATGTGGTGGAGGCAGTTGATCTGACACAGATGGACGAGGGTGATGAACTTCCTCCTATAGAGAGGAGTAAGCCTCCAGAGAGAAAGTTCTTATCTAAGAAGGAAGCACTGTCTAGATAAATTATTGATATCACTGACAATGACAATGATGAGGACGATTTCGAACCTGTTCAGTCGGCCAGTCGGCCCGTCGGTCGCCTAGGCAACAAAAACAGACCAAGGAGGTTGCCTCAACGTCTGGGGTTCAGAAGGGTGGAGGTAAGGCACCTGTGAAAGGGCAAAGTAGTAAAAGCAAAGAGGATGTAGTGGCTGAGAAAGCTAAGAATCCGACCATCTCTTATCCTGTCTCTAATGCCAAATTAAAACAGAAAGAGGATATAGAGGCTGAAAAAAAAGGAGTTAGAAATAAAAAAGAAACAGGAAATGGAAGCCAGAAAGAAACAGCAGTCGGAGGCCATGAGAAAGAAGGAACGTCTTCAAAAGAATTATTCATCGGATTACAGTGATATAGACAATACAGAATGGTTTATGCAGCAAGGTGCAAATTATCGGCGGGTCAATGAGCAAAAAAAATCGAATGAGAAGAAGGATATTCAGAAGACCTTAACGGAAAAAACTAACCAGCTAGCTATAATGACTGAGGGTTTGGCAAATCTAGGAAGAGATATGGCACGTCACACTCATGCAGATGATGAATCCGACTGTGCAGACACAAAATGGGTGAAAACCCTTGTCCCTTACCTGCGTGAACTCACTCCCAAGAAAAGAGGAAAGTGATGCATTTCACACAATATTTATTTGAAGCCATAGAGGCCGATGAAAATTAAAGAAATGTGATTTGTGATAGGACTTATTTTTCAATATCTGAAAACCACTGACGGTCCTCTGGTCCATCGGTCGAAAAAGTTGGACCATTTTGTTCAGTATTTTAGTTAGATTTTTGTTTAACGATTCTTTATTCCACTTTGAGAGGGAATCATTTATTTTTAACTATTTTATTCCAGACTTCAACTTTTATCCCAGACTTAAACTTTGTTGCATAGCAACTAATTTCTAGGACTATGATTAGTTGCTGAAGAAGAGTAGCCATGACAGGCTAGTGCATGTGTTCTTATTTTACTCTAGTCAATGAATAATCAAAGTACAACTTTCACATCTTTTGAACTGGATACTTTATTTTGATTCTGCTTGTCTGAAATCAGACCGATCAGAGCACACCTGAAGTGCACAAAGATAAATCTGATGAAGTCAATCCAAGACTTCCTTACAGCTATAATATTTCACAGGATATCATGTGTTATTATGTGGTCCGTCCATTATAAAACTAGATCACAGCAGTCATACAAAACATGTTTGAACCTGTGCAAATACATTGTCGTGGAGAAGGACAACAAATATCAGTCTGAAAGACCTCATTAAACAATCGCACGGTGTGGACTAATCAGATCTGACATTAAGATTCTTGCATGTTTCAGGTATCAATATAGCATGTGGCTTTCCTGACATATATCTATATACTATGAACACGAGATGACTGTAGGTTATCTTGTAGGCAACTGTAGTTGCGTATCCTACTCGTACATGTACATGAAAATGTACTCAAAAAGAATTCGATTTTGTTAAAAGTTGTGACAGACAATTTTTTGGACAGTCTGATGAGTGAAGGCCAAGGTAGATGTTGTATCAAAAAGGCACCAAAACAGTTCTACGTATCTATTTTGCAGTTGTTTTTTTCTTAATAAAGTTAGACTTTCTTGTTTGAATTACATATTTTCTCTTGTGTCCTTTAATATAAAAATCATCATACATGTACACAAAGCAGATCCACCGTGACATTTTGATTCTGTCTTGTACTTTGTTTTCCATTGGTCGTTCTTAAATCTCAACTCATGTCACATGTACACAAAAGCAAGACAAAGTCAAGGTACCTAAAATATTAATATAATACACACTGTTCAGTCGCCATAGAAGAGAGGCTTCTGCACTGCTTCAGGGCCAGGGGCATTCGCCTTCTTTAGTGAGACACCAGTACGTAAGGCGCTCCCTCACCTGCCTGACATACTGAGAGTGATTTTTTTTGGTGAGACGTCGGTCTGTGGAGACAAGTTCAATTTCCTTCCTCCACTCACCACGGTGGAGGTTGTAATCCTTGTCCTCCCAGTCAGTCTCTGGTTTAGAGGTGTAGCAGTTAGGAACCTTAGATTTGAGAAAGTTGTGGAGACAAATGATTGCCATCACAACGTCCCTAGCCCCCTCTGGCTCCATGTCGATCTCTCGTCTTTATTGTGCAGATGGAAAACCACTTCTACTGGCAATAAGCTATTGCAAAACGTGATTCCTACCTCGATGAGAAGGGATATCATGTATTATTGTCATGGACACCAAACGAGTGGCCATTACGGGATCCATTGAATATCTGCAAAGACGATATTACTGGCCAGGGAAGAGGAGCGACCTACTTCAGTTGATTGCAACTTGTCCCGACTGTTGTAAAAACAAGCCAGGACCCTGCATGGGCAAGTTACTCTTGTCCCAGGAGCTGTTTGGTCTAAGATTTGCTCGTGTAGCAATCGACATCATAAGTGGATTCAAAACGACACCTAAGGAGAATACATGTATGATGGTCATGACAGACGATTACACGAAGTATACTCGGGTGTTTCCCCTTCCAAATCATAAGGCCGCTACATGTGCTAAAGCATTTGTAAAAGGCTGGGTGCTACATTTAGGTGTACCCCTCATGATGTACAGTGATCAAGGTAGGGAGTTCGGTGAGGACATATTTATGCCCGCTGGCTTGGGGTATGGTGTGGTTGGAATTGATCCGGAAGCTCCTTGCACTGTGCTCTTTGTGGAATCACTCTGGGACAGTTTTAAACAGGCATACAAAGTAGTTCGAAATGAACTACTGAAAAATGCTAAATGGCAAAAGGTGGGTTACGACACTATTGCTCAAATGATACGTTTTAATCTAGGGGACAAAGTGCTAAGGTATTACTAGCCACTCGAAAGGTTGAAGCTCATGACACCTTTTATAACTAGGGCGGAATCGTGGTGCTTAGACGCTATTGATTTTCGCTCTGGTTGTTTTTGCGTCCTCCGGCGGTTAGTAGTCGCAGTACCTACCTTTTTGTAGTTGGACTTTATTTTCGCCAATTTTATATTGGAAGTTGCTCCGCTGTAATGGCACAGGGAACAACTGAAGCTGTGCGTCAGGCCACCAACATTGAGTAGGACGAAGACAAGGCCCCAGCAGCCGCGTCTCGGGTGGAGGAAACAATGGAGACCTCCGATGCTGGCCTGGGAAGCAAGCCAGAAGTGGAAGAGGCCGCTAACTGTCTCGCTGCGTTATCGACAGCCGCGACAGACAGGGACCGAATGCCTCCTCCACCACCTCCGGGTCCAGTAGCTTCTGCATCAGGTTCTTCAGACCCAACCGACCCAACAGCAGAAGGTTTGAATATCTTGAATATCCCATTGTATCCTCCGGGTTATAAGACAAGAGTCGAGCACCTCGCCCACGTTGAAGAGGAGGCCGGTAGCGTCTTTACAAACTGGGGAACCTACATCCCAATGCACCATCAATGTTTGGGTATGGCATAGGAGCCGAGGTTCCTGGACAGCCGGGAGAGATACCCGATGATTTCAGGGCACTAGTCATCGACTCGTGTTCTGACGAGCTGGCAGAAAACATGCCAGTGTCATGTCTGCGGAACTACAAACGTCTCGCTGGAGCCATGATGTTAGACGAGCTAGCACGGGCTGTGGTATCAGAAGGGACTTCCTGGAGGACCACACAGTTGCGGGAGTCGGAATCCGACATGGACACCAACTCTACCATCATGCTGCATTCGGTCACTACAGGGCGAACTAAGAAATTAGTTCGCAAGCCTGTACCAAGGGGACTACTGACTGAGTCGGACCTCGAGGACGAGGATATCCGGATTGCGGTGGAGAGGTCTAAGTCGGAGAGTAAGCTGGGTGCCAGCATTCCAGAGGCAGCCGGCTTGGTTTTCAAGGAAGACATTGCCCGTCAACAAGCTGCTGTGGAGGAAAAGCGTCATGAGCTTGCCGCCCAGCAGAAGGAGCTGACTGCCGTTCGCCGAGCCCATCGCAAGCAGCAGGCCCAGCTCAAGTCGGGTACTTTGTCGGAGACTGATACCACCACCAGTGGCCGAAGGAGTACCGGTAAGGGAAAGGAGTCTGGTAAAACAGATTGCAGCCCTGAAGCCCCAAAACAGCCCGTTTAGAAGAAGAAGGAGAAGAAGGTGTTGAAGGAGAGTCCGGCTGTGCCCACTCCTACTTCTGCAAAGAAGGGGGACAAAAGCCAGCCGAGGCCTCCGACCCCTACCTACACAGCAGTCACCATGGCCATCGCGGTTACTGCAGCACCCACTGTCACTACCAGCGGGTTGTCTGCTGTCACCTCAGTTGTGACTATGACTGGTACTGTCACCACCAGTCGAGTCCAATCAAAGGGGGCACAGATTTAGTTGAGCAGCGAGTCAGGGAGTGAATGTGACCCAGAGCTGCCCGAGTCGGCCAAGTCAGAGTTGCAGGTGGTAACGACGTGGGAAGACATGACCACAGACATGCCGAATGTCCAGGCACTGTCAACATGGACGGTGACAGTGATGAAGGGGAATGGATGAAATCCGGACCTAATGATACACCAGTGGGGAAATTTATTCTGATTTGGATTGATCAGCTAAAATCCAAGTTAGGACTGGTCTATAACTATTAGGCGAGGACTAGTTTAGTGGGCTATGACCCAATGGGGACCCAGCGGCAACTGCCGTAAGTGCCCATTCGAGTCGTGCCAGCTCTCGCTTACCAGAGAGAAGGTATTCAGTACCAAGCCTCGGTTCACCAGGCACATCGTGGAGCACCATATACACCACAAGCCCTTGCTGAGGTGTATCCCTGGTGTGTGATGGCACCTTCGTGACCAACATGGCCTTACATTTGCAAAAGGCCCATGGAACTGGCCTGGAGAAGACAGGAAAGCATGCAGTTAGGTGCTTTAACGAGCTACTTGCCGACTGGGCTGAGCTCCCAGCGAACCAGATGAGGAAACTCGCGTTTGAACCCGAGTTATGCGCCTGGAAGTGTGGAAATATCATCACTTACTTCGCGTTGAACCCCTCGGGTTCAAAGTTTCAACTTCCAACTGAAAAGCATTTGAGGGAAACAGCTGGGGCGCAAACCCCATCCACATTCCAAAAACAAACCCATGCAGACCGATCCCTGAGCCCCGCTGGTGCTACGGTTCAGTCTAGACCAGCTTACCTGGCTGATCGTCGCCAGTCCGGACAGCAAGTCTCAGTGCTGGATATGCCTGGCGACCAGACTTCACGTGTGGTCAGCCAGACAGTACCACCACCCGGTTTAACTGCTGGAGCCCAACGCCCTCCAGCTGTTAACACCAGTAGCCCAGATGACTGGCTTACTTTCCTGGGCCACACCACCGGACAGGGTGAATGGTGGGCGGGAGAAGAATCCAGCGATGCACAGCGCCAAGCATACCGGGAGTACATGGCTATGGTTCCCTGCTATGGGACCTGCAGGACCTGAATCCCAAGTTCTGACCTCCTCGGGTAGGGCTAAGGCTCTAGGAAGGGGCCGTGATGGATGCAAGTCTACCCGACCACTCCCTGCCAATGGTAGTGGACAAGGAGGTGCCACGGTTGAGTGCTCTGTGGTCCCTAGTGCAGGCGCAGCGCCTGTTGTTGTACCCCCACCCACTCAGAAACAGCTGCTGCTCTATCTGTGGACTCTCGGGTCCCCATCATGGGGCTGGTGGCAAATACGTTGGCTGGACTCGAGAATCCAGAAATGTTCATCTACCACTGTAACGAACATACATGTAGGATCCAGAATGACCTCATGAGCCAATGGCAGTCACTTCACTGTCAGAAGTCTATCAACTACTGGCGGGATGTAACTGAAGCCACCTTCAATCTCGTTTACGAGATACAGAAGCATGAGGAGGATAAAATCAAAGAGCAGGAGATGAAGCGGGTCGAGGAGGCCTACAAATGCTGCGTCGAAAAGAGAAAGGAAGCCGAGAAGTTTAAGGAGTTCCACGCCACCGAGAACTTAAAGTACATTACCAGGTACAAGGAGGCGGACCTTAAGTTCTTCCTCTGCTTCGGCAAGCAACTGGACGACTGGGACGGCAAACTGTGGTCTCTAGACGTCCCCTCGGTTGCTGATGCCGGAGCAGTGGGAGGCAGTTCGTCCGAGGGTATGGGTGACTTGGGTTCACGTCTACTTGACTTGGACCCAAGCACTGGTAACCTTAAGCTCCTCGACAAAGAACGCAGCAGCTCGGCTCCAAACCCGGAGTCCGCTGAGAAGATGGACACGGACTACGAGTCTACTGACTTGTAAGTGTCCATCTGCCAGTTATTTAGTACCTGAGGGTAAAGGCATCCCTTATATGCCAAAGACCATTCTCGGATGACCACCCGGATCCTACGGACTGGAATGACAACCTGCAACTAGATGGACGCTACCCAAACCACTCGTGGACTACCACTCGAAGGGGGCTCCATCTACACAACTTCATCAGGGCACACCATAACAGCAATGTGGCTTGCCACCACACACATGTCGCTGGATGGAGCTGCAGAAACCAGTCATTCCAGGTTCGCTGGAAGTCAAACTATTATTGTAAGGGTGATTCTACTACCCTGGGAAGATACCTCTTAATTTCTTATATTTTTATTAAATCTAAAACAAAACAAATTTTTTTTTTCGGGTTAATACGAAACACTATTGTTTCATCCACTCTTGGATATTTTTATAAATACTACATGTCTATAAACACTGTATAAGTTTAATAATGTGTGTCAATACTAGTATAACTTTGTAATATTGTTACTTCATAATATAGGTCGATGGTGCATAAGGTGCCACTTCCTATCTAGTTAAACTTAGTTACTTCAGGTTATATGTAACGATGCCTATATGGCTCTGTATCATGAGTTTGATGCAACTTTTGGATCCATAGGGATCGGGAAGGGGTCAGACCTAAAACTCTAGTAGGCTTAAATCCATCTGTATGAGTAAACTATATTTATTGATGGATGACCATACAAGGTTGTTCTTTCTTAAATATGTGCACTCACCCCATGGCACCTCTTCAGACATATGGTACCCCATTCTGTCCCGTTCCCAACCACTTTTATTTTGTCCTCATAGATAGTCTTTAATATCCAAACCTTCTATACATTTTCTGTGGAAAATTATTTGGTCATGAACATACTTCATAGCTGTAACATCCTTTCCGCTTATCTCATTAGGGATTTAAGACCCCAGCCTCCCTAAATTTGAATTTTCAACCCTTTTTTTGCAAGAATTTATACTAAACTTTGAAATTTTGTACAAGGTAAACAAATAGGGCCAGCGTAATACTTTGGGTCCCAGGGATACTGCAAAACCTTCCCCTTAAATTGTTATCCTGGGTGATAACCATATCCATAAAGATGTTTTCATAATTTTCAATATACTCAATCATGTAAAGTGGTTGGGAACGGGACAAAGGTGATTGGAAGCAGGATATGATCAGTATATACATATGTAGGTGAAATTCTAAAGGATACATAGTAAGAAATTTGTCATGAGTTAGTGTGAGGGAAGGGGAAAGGATATGGCCAGTGGTAAGTGATTTTCATGTGTGGTAGAACTGTACAAAGTCACATTTCAAATATGGTTGGGAATGGGACAAGAAGTGGTTGGGAACAGACCATTATCATTATAATGACTGGGGCCTATTCATCATATTGATGCAATTCCATGTGCTGAGCTAAAGGAGGGACAGGGCCAGAGGAACAGGTGCTTGTGAGTGAGGTTCATGAATGACAAAAACCGAGTAATGTTACTTTTCTTTAAAGAAGTGATTGGGAACAGGACATAAGTGGTTGGGAATGGGACATGAGTAATGGGAAACAAGATATAATCATTACAGTGACTAGGAGTAATTCAATAAATTGACATAATTCTATGCAATCAGTGGATGGGGGAACAGTAGCCACGGGATTGGTGCTGGTGATTGAGGTGTACAACTGAATGTCACTTTCAAGAATAAAGTGGTTTGGAACCGGACACAGAAAGTGGTTCGGAATGAGATGCTATCATTACAGTGACTGTGATTAACTTCATTATACTGAGACAATACTATGTCATGAGTTAATGGGACGACCGAGGTGAAGGGATAGGTAATTACGATTGAGTCTCACAAGAGTTATGATTGAATAATGTTACATTTGAAAAAAAAATGGTTGGGAACAAGACACAAGTGGTTGGGAACAGGACATTATCATTACAATGACTGACATTTTCTTTATTTTTATGTTATGAGTGGATGGGAGAACAAAGGGGAGGGAATATGTGCCTTAGAGTGAGTTTCATGCATTGTAGAACTGAACAATGGGGTGTTATAAGAAGTGGTTGGGAACAGGACAAAAGTGGTTGGAACAGGACACATGTGGTGACTGATGAAGGGTTGCAGAGAAATGAATGACCAGAAAGCTCTATATTAAATTTTCTTTTAGGGCTCAAATAGGGCTAAATTGTGCATATTATGCAAACAGTTAAATATGAAAACTATGGAGATACTACTATCTTAATTTTTTGTGGTTGGGAACGGGACATAAGCACCATGGTAAGTTTGGAAGATCCTGAGAATGGATAAATAAGGAGACAGAGGCTAGCAAAGATTGGGCATTGCTTCAGAGACATATGGATTTCACTTATAGTACAACTATTGTAGCTTCAGGAAAATCATTATTAGAAATATGGTGGGAAGCATTCATTTTTAAAGACTCTTTTAAAAAGTGGTTGGGAATGGGACTTTGCTATTTTCTCATATATACCTATACCATGTCGACCAGATTGCTTACTAAAATATGCCCATAGGTTAAAATGATAGCCAATGGTATAGACATAAATATGAACACAAAAACACTTACATATAGTGGATTAGCATTTGTTTTCTATATCACTGAAAAGAGGAATATGATGAAAAACATGGAATTTGGGACATGTATTGCCCCCTTTTAACAAAAGAATAACAAAGCAACAGGGTAAATCATATATCTTCTGAAAGGGCACAACTAGCACAACCTCCTGGGCCAATAAACACCTAGGATATTAAAATTTATTGTGATTTGGAGTAGTCCAAATGTAAAAGTGGTTGGGAACGGGACAAACTCAAAAGTTGCATTGAACTCATGATACATAGCCATATATGTACATAATATTTATAATGCCCCTCTATTGTTATATTAGTTTTCTAACTACTATATTGTAGACTTACCTGTGTAAATAATTGTTATATATCATATCATCAGGTTTAAAATAGTCTATTGTATCATCTACCCTAGGTAAAGTCTAGGGGGGGTGGTGTAGGGGCTGGCATTGTTGTATATATACTAGTGCGGATCATCCGAGAGATGTGCTCGTGTGGTGCTCGTTCCTTCTATGCCAACCATGTGTGGCTTCGCGATACCCGTTTGGTACAAGAGGGGTCAGCACCATGCCTCGCACTCAGCTCGTACTAAGGAGCTGGACGATCGGCAGAAGGGGACTGGACCTAGTCCAGTCCAGACGTGTTTATTTTCCTTCTCAGAATAAAGTCCATCCGAACAGATGGGAAGTTAAGGGCTTTGCCCAACCCGAACCTTTCGTGTTGTGTGCTGCTTGTAGTGATTAAGCGAGCCTAAGAGCTGACCAATTCAACATATAGAACAAACCAGTACACAGGTTTCTTCTGGAAGAAACTGGAAGAATCTCAGAACACTCTTGGAAAAAACTATGTAAGCCATGACTTTTGCTAAATTCACCTGCTATGGTGAAGAGACAGACTTATGAGGTGAGGATCTATGAAAGCAAGACCTGACATAAGAATACTAGTTTTCTTGCAACTGTAACTCAATTGCCTTCAAAATTTGGATCAATTTAGTGTCTACAACACCCCTCTCAAAAGACCACTCCTATAGTGTTAAAGCGTTAGCTCTAGCTTAGATAAGTGTATCAAATATGCTGCATGTTCAGTAGATGACACGACATTGTGCCCCTGTTAAACTCTATATTGACCTGGCTGTTCATTTTTCACTTTCAGTATCTCAACATTTATGTATTGATTATCTAGCCTTTACCCAGAAAAGGGAAGAAAAAAACACAATTAACCCTTTCATTTTAGTGGCCACACATACTAAATTCAGAATGATAAACATACTGAGGCTTTTCAAAGAAGGGTTATGACTGTTTAAGTGCTGCACCTCTGCCCTAGAGCAGGACATACTATTATTTCAGAGTTGTCTATTCAAGACTACAACATAGTGTGACTTTTTTAACTGGAGAACCCTGTGGGGTAAGTGTAGCTAAATAGCAGCCGATATTAGTTTACATATTAGGGGCTGATTATACTGACCAGTAGTGGGTCACTCCTGACGATTATCCTAGTCATAGGGGTCGTGAGCTACAGTATAATGTTGTGCAGTGTCCCCCAGATGTTAGCCTTATGAGGTACACACAGTTACACAGAGTCTTCTTATGAGGTACACACACAGTTACATTGTGTCCTAATGAGGTACACACACACAGTTACCGAGTGTGGAATATGGGTGGAATAAGTGTGGAATAAGGTGGAATGGTGTAGACTATGGGTCCAATAAGTGAAATATTTGAATAAGTTAACTATGCTTGCACTAAGTGTGGAATAAAGGGTGGAATAAGGAGGAATATGGTGAAGACTTGGTCCAAAGAGTGAAAAATGGGTGGAATAAGTAAAATATGGGTGGAATAAGTGGAATATGGGTGGAATAAGTGAACTATGTATGCACTAAGTGTGGAATATGGGTGGAATAAGTGAACTATGTATGCACTAAGTGTGGAATATGGGTGGAATAAGTGGACTATGTATGCACTAAGTGTGGAATATGGGTGGAATAAGTGGACTATGGGTGGAGTAAGTGGAATATGGATGGAATAAGTGTGGAATAAGGTGGAATGGTGTAGACTATATGCCAATAAGTGGAATATGGTTGGAATAAGTGGAATATGGGTGGAATAAGTGAACTATGCATCCACTAAGTGTGGAATAATGGGTGGAATATGTTGAGTATGGGTGGAGTAAGTGGAATATGGATGGAATAAGGAGGAATATGGTGAAGACTATGGGTCACATAAGCGAAATATGGGTGGAATAAGTAGTGGATGGTTGGAGTAAGTGAAATATAGATGCAATAAGTATGGAATAAGGTGGAATATGGTGTAGACTATAGGTCCACTAAGTGGAATATGGGTGGAATAAGTGAACTATCCATTCACTAAGTGTGGAATATGGGTTGAATAAGTGGAGTATGGGTGGAGTAAGTGGAATATGGATGGAATAAGTGTAAAATAAGGTGGGAAATGCAGTAGACTATGAGTCCAATAAGTTGAATAGGTGGGATATGGTTGGAATAAGTTGACTATGTGTGGAGTAAGTGGAACATGAATGGAATAAGTGTGAAATGAGGTGCAATAAATGGAATATGGTGTCAACAAATATTGCACTAAGTTAGGAATATGGGTGGAATAAGTACGAATTATAGATGAAATCAGGGTCGATTATGGGAGGAATAAGTAAATTATAGGTAGAATAAGTGCATTATGGCTGGAATAAGTGTGTAATATGGTTGCAATAAGTGTATAATTTGGGTGCAATAATTGGAGTATGGGTATAATTATTGCAAAATTTGTTGAATGTGGTTGGAATGAAGGTAGCATTGAATGTGAGTGGAATATTGGTGAAAAAGTTTGTAATATAAATGTAATAATTATGTATTTAATTGCATAAAATAAATTGGGAATATGGATGTAATAAGTGGAATATGGATGGGAAAATGTTGAATAATGGTGAGATAAGTCAACTAAGGTTGAATAAGTGGAATATAGTTGGAATAAACATGGAATAAGTTGATAGATTACTGTACAGTGTGAGAGATAACTGACTGGAAAGAGTAGATAACTAGAGACTGGTTTCTGTAGATAGTGGCTGATAAACACAGACACTGACATAAGCAGCAGTAATATTACAGCAGTTATTACTGTAGGTAGAGACAGATTAAGTACAGCACATACTGATTGAAGACCTTGATTCACCAAAAAAAGTTCTTTGAGGTATCACAGTGTACCTTCAAGCAACACTCTTTTTGGTAAAATAACATGCACATCCTTCCTTCATCACACTTTTAAAGAAATTTATAGCCTATATAACCCACACTCCTACTCAAAGCCTACCACACATGACTCTTCTGCCAAACCAAAAGGGTCAATCTAAACTCCTAAACCCCTCATGAAACTGGTCTTGCAGCTTTACTGCGCCCTCTTGATCCCTAGCATCCTCATTTTTTAATGTAATTTGATTTTGATGTATTTTGCCTCAGCAATCTAGAGTTTCCACCACCAAGTTAAGGTATAGATTCCACAGGTATAGTTGTGGATGCATGTTTTAATTGCTCGAGGACGAGCAAAGTCTAATGGGGGAAGGGCTAACAGGAAGCACTTTCCAAATGCCCCATGGCATTTGGACTCTGTTAGAGGGAGTATACATAGGGAACTTTCCAAAAGTGCCCATGTGGGCTGATACCCCTATAAAGTCCCAAGGGACTAGCCCTCAGGTCTCAGACTCCTACAAGACACTCCAGGTTAAGGTAAATGCTACAAGCTACTTCTTCTTGGTTGGTGTTTTTAGAGCTAGGGCAGGTTATTACACATAGACAAAGAGTTATATATTACTGACTGGTGACTTGTATATTCTATTACTATTGTATCTGTATTTGGTTTGATAATATATTATATGAACTATATCTGACTGTCTACTTGTTTTATCTTCATATTTACATCCATCTATTCATTCCCCCACATGGGGTTAAGCTAGGCCAATTATTAATCTGTACATAAGAGATCAAAATCTAAAATTAATTAAGCCCCCAAAATCATTACACCTTAATTATCTCTTTGGCTATTCATCTTTCACTCTCAGTATCTTAACATTTATGGGATGATTATCTAGCTTTTAGAAAGGAAAAAAAAAAGACACAATTAATTGATTGATTGATTGATTTGTGTTTTACAACACTTTAGCGGCACTAAGTGGCTATCCCATGCTTCACAGGTTGATAATTTAACAAAGGAATGTGTCAGTGCCCACGCATGTGCACCACACACATCCTGAGGGGATAGGAAAGAGGAGATATAGACCCTTTTAAGTGGGCTAGGGAAGCCCGTACATCCTGAGGGGATAGGAAAGAGGAGATATAGACCCTTTTAAGTGGGCTAGGGAAGCTCAAAGACACAATTAAGAGATGATGGTCTGTTTTCAGACAAATGTGCCAAACATACATTGAAAGTATAGTCTGGTAATTAACTTAGGGTAATTAACATGTATAGAATGAGACTTGATGTACTGTGTATAACAAAAGGGGTAACTATATGGGTCAATCCACCGAAAGTGGGCACCTGGGTCTTTTTTAGTCTATGACTATATATAGTCATTTTGCACATGTCCTATTGTCCACTAAAAGACTAGAAACCCATCCAAAATTGCCTGTAGTATTAGGCATATATTAGGCCTACACTATTCATGTCAGTTTAGGTGGATGTTGATTGAGACTTTTTTACTATGGTCACTCATGTGTGGAATTTTACTCTTCGAGGCGTCTGTGAAAATAACTCTTAGGTCAGAATAACTCTATCAATAATAGTGATACAATGTCTCAATTACATGTCACATAAAGAACTTATAAAGGGGTGAAGTTGGTATAAAGATTTTAGCCATCGGTCGAATGGTCCCTGATTTGTAGGTCAGAATGTCCATGTGGACTGGGTTTTCGTCACAGAAGCCTCAACTAGATGTTATAATGTTGCTAATTTATTTAGGTATCTATTTGTGTTTCTTACATGTCATATCAACCATCACAGCCAGCTTATCAATTCTGACAAGCATTGGTAAGCTGTGGGCCTCCAGTGTAGCATTTCGAGTACCATTTCTCATATAGGGGGTTTTCGTCACAGACGCCTCACGATTTTGTTTGTTGCAAAGTCAGAATCATCTGCTGTTACCCAGTGGAAGTCAATTACTTGGGAGAGCCTTGTTTTTGTAAAATAAGTGTTACAACTGGTTGTTTATCAAAGATTTTCTGAAGATTCTCTGCAGACTTTGACAAATTTGGCCATCAAAGTTTAAGAATCTGATCAAACTTCTTTCGCAGTCCAAAGATTATATCCCCTAGTATTTGCTGATGTGGTTAGATTTGGTTAATTTGGTCTTATTTTGATGAAAACAGTATAGCTTGATTGAATCAGCAAGCCTCTTGGACTTGGCAGGTGGCTGTCATGTTGATTTTGGGCGATATTTGATACAGACTCATATTCATGAGGCGTCTGTGACGAAAACTCCTGTTAAACAAAATTCTCTCTTGTGAGCACCATATGCTGCCCTAAGGTCAAAAATGGATTGAAATGTGCAGAAATGATGTGCCCCAAATATTTTACGGCATTTGCTACATGTTCTGTTGATTTTATTCAAGAGTTGGTGGTTCTAAAATTGTGTTTGACCTAAAATTGCCTCAAATTGCTCCAGAAATTCCTATGTGTACATGAGATGAGGGTATTCAATTGGCTTTTCTCTGGTTGATATGATGTGTTGTATTCCTCTTCATCAATTGTGTGTGTTATAATTAAAATCCCATTCCTTTTTTTGCCACAACAAGCATCAAAGCGCAGAAATGAGTTTTCGTCACAGACGCCTCCGACAGAAATGAAATTCTGTTCTTGTAATCTTGCAAAGCATCATCTATACAATATTTATTCTTGTTAGACTATGATACATTATTATTCAATGTCCTGACCAAAAATAATTTCATTTCCAGCATATTTATCTAAATTTATTGCATTTTTAGTTTTAGTCACAGGCACCTCATTTCAACATTTTCCCCCCAAAAAAATATTTTCAGTCCATATAACCAACTAATACTTTACCACAAGATGCCCCTAGCCTAAGTCCATTTTGGTACAGAGCAGCCTTGCAATTGCTGAAAAAAACCTTTTGGGGGCCCCTTTACCTGTGTGAAATTTGGATTTTCCTCATTTTTTTCCACTTTGGCAGACATTCAACACTCAAGGGTACAAAATTGGTTTTAGTGAGGCCTCCACTGTTTTATTTTCCCCAAACTAGACATAATGAGGATTAGTTAGAGCAATTCTGGAACTAATCAGGACATTATTGAAAGAACTACAGTAAAGTTAGTGATTTGAAGATAAAATTGTCAATTTTTTTAATATTTTGATAATTATGTCCGGGCTCTCACAAAAATCTTTAAAGATACAGTTTTGCATTCTTGTATGCTTGATCCAGTTAGTAATAGCTACTTGCAGCCCAAATTTCAAGTTGCTGTGATTGTCCCAACTTGTTTTAGAGCAATCCTAGAGTTTTCGTTACAGACGCCTCACAAAATTCGCTGATATCCAGTTGGCCATGAATAAAAACTGCAGTTCTTGGAGGAAGGCAGTCCACCAGGGGTTTTCATATTGCCAAGATGTTGCATTATCAATATAATAAACTTTTGTCTTTCTATACTGTGTGCACCAGATATGTGCACTTTTTCTGACATTCACCCAGCTTTTTCCTTGGATAGCATACAATGAAAACTTTCATACAGGTGTAAATCATAGAAAACTAGGCTTATCATCGCCCCAGGCCCTAAGAACAGAAAGCTTTTCATACGAGTCCTCTCCCATAGATTACAGGTGACTGGGGTGACCTGTCAGAAGTGCCTCGAATTCAAAGTGATTAAGAATGTGCATGTTATTGTACTGTTCACTTACAGCTCTAAAGATCATGCAGCCTACCAAGGAAAAGGAATTACATAATCATTTAATATACTTATTGGGTACATCACATCCATTAAATCAGGTTCTGTCTCAATAACCAAACTTACAACCAAAAGAGCCAGCACCATATGGGTGTGGTTTATATTTGAGATTTTACAGTACCGGCTAGTGAGAACAGAAGGTATTGCATGCTGGTGGAGACTATAAGCTTTCAATATTGAACTTTCCACTGATGATAGTTTTGATTGTAGTGTTGCTCTTATTCTATGACATGCAAGGACTAAATAAGGCTTTACGGCAATATGCCCTTTTTAGCACCATGGTGACATATTATGCAGACTACAAGTGGATACAATACCCATCAATGCAGTTGACCTTTTCATTAACAATAAGCATGATGCAGGATGGCAATATAGTGGTAGACAAATGTATAAGGAATCGCTGTGAAAATAACAATGGATCTCTGGCAACTTTAGGCTGAGGATTCCGTTGTTATTTTGATGACATTTTCTTAACAGTGTAGGTAACAAAATGATCTGATGATTCATCTTTGGGAGTTATTGAGAAGAAGACAAAAAGAAAACTTGATCTGGTTATGTCATCCACTTGCAAATTAGGTGTGGCTTATACACAAAATTTAGCCCTGGAGGGAGTGTATATATATATATATATATATATATATATATATATATATATATATATATATATATATATATATTTATTTATTATATATATATATATAAATATATATATATATATATATAAGTCAATGTGTTGAAATGAGTGTACCGGTAATAATCAATATTGAACATTATAATATATAATAATGATAAGAGAAATAATGAGAAGACATTGCATTTGGTGAGAATTGACTTTGTCAATATCAATCCTATACATGTGTATGCCTTTATTGATAAGACAATAAATTCATACAATAAATGACAATATAAATATATATATATATATATATATATATATATATATATATACATATAATCACAATATCCACAATACAATATAATAACAATATATACATAAATAACAATAAAATAATTTAAAGTTTAAAAATTCCAGCACCACCCAGCGTGGTGTATGCTGTCCGAGCATATGTAGCCAATTGACCGTTGGTTCAACTGCGGAAGCTAATATACTCAAGGAAATGTTATGTGTGACGTCATCGAAAATCATGCACCCTGGTGAAAAGTAGTACCAATGTATCACTCATTAATTATATATATATATATATATATATATATATATATATATATATATATATATATATATACCTGGGAGTATATAGTCCCATAAGTTAATGTGTTGAAACGAGTGTACCGGTAATAATTAATAATGAATATTATAATATATAATAATGATAAGCGGAATAATGAGAAGACATTGGGTTTTGTGAGAATTGACTTTGTCAATGTCAATCCTATACATGCCAACAACCGGCAAACACAATGTAAAACATTCCACATTAAATAACTATAACATTAAATCATTACATCTAAAGCCAGCAAGCTGTCCTTAGACTCATGTAAATATTTATAAATAACATTAGACTTCCAATTGGCTCACTTCATAATATCCTGAACACTTAGGCATGCATTCTTTAATAAAGTTGCACCACCATGCCTAAGTAAATGAGTTAAGACTCCATTTGACAAACCACATTGAAAGGCAATATATATTAACCTAGTATTTACATAGCTATATTGCAAAGGTCTTGAATGGATGGAGAAAAGAAACCTGTTGTACCTACAGGCTCTTACACACTTATTAAAATATCTAGCTGGGCATAATTCAGACCTATCATCTCTTTTAAGATACACAATGTAGGAGCGCTTGCCAAATTGGTCAGTTTTTGATGAAGTAACTCTGATCTCTATACAGTCAGAAGAAACGTTCTCCTTTAAAAAGTTATGAGGTGAATGTACTACATGACCTATCCTGAAAACACCTCGGTAACATAACAATATAGCTGACCAAAATACCACATCTTCTATAGACTCTATATTAAATCTAGACTTAATTTGAACCATGTCCCTAGGACTAAGAGGGTAGGTTGTACTACCGGGCCCTTTACACAACCTTTCAATACCATCAAGGGTCTTTTTTACCACAAAATTACTGCTATAATCCGTATAACCTTTTAATTTCTGGTAATACCACACAGCAGACAAATAATTCCTGACTGAGATAGGTTTCATAAAATCAGACAGGTACACACAATATAAAGAAGCTTGAGAGGGAGAACAAGGAAGAGAAGTAAAATTAAAATTTTTACAAAATTTTCTGTACCTGCTAAACTGCAGTCTTCGAGTTTTACGAGTAGCCTCAGCCCCCTATATAAGAATTTTTTCTTCTCCTCTCTGGCTTCTTGCAATCATAACAACACATGTTATATTCACCCAAAACATTCTTGCATTTTTTCGGGACACGTTTATAATTTAACCTCAACAATTGGTCAGCCAAGATGTTATCCTCTGACCTAATATATGTAGAATATAATTCAACATAACCAGAAAATCTCACATAACCATTCCATGCACAATTTGTTCGTGGATCTACCAGTATTTACCATAGCCAAGACTTGCATGTTATCTGTGATACAGTGGACTCTAGTGTTACTAAACTTCTTTAATCAGTGCTTCAGACCCACCATGACAGGATAGAGTTCATATACATTAATATTCCTGTGGTGAACCTTGAGATTATCTAACTTAGGCACAGGAGTAAAATGACCACAAATGTCAAGCAATGGATCAGTATCATACCATGTACCATACAAGTAATCCTTACTGGACCAAGCCCCAAAACCTTGTATCGAAGAATCCGAGTACATTCATTATCATTTAAAATGATATTTTTACAATTGAAAACTTTAAGAGGCATGTCGATATCTACATGGGTCCTCCTTACACCCCTTCGCCCTGTTAAACGCATAGCAAGTGCGACTGGTTTGTTTAGATTTGAAACTTTTAGGTTTGGCTACACCTGCTTTTTGAGCCTGAACTGTCCCATCGTAGGACAAATGCCTTATAATATCTTCACTTCTTACATCACTGAATGACTCTACACCATCAGAATTTGCCCTATTCTTAACAGAGGAATCGTAAGCACTAAGGCCTTGAGGGTATATATTTTTGTTGAAGATTTTTCCACCAACACTTCTATGTGCTTTACCACAGCGAAGATATCTTCCCCCTCCTCAATAAGTTGCTTCATCATCCTTACGTTAACAAGCAATAACTTCTCAATGCTATGCAGTTTCTTGCCCTTTTTAAGAAAATTCTTTTGATCCAACATACCTCTGTCTGTATATGCATGATGACGACCATTCCTAGAGGTGGTTGAGTCAATAGATGTTGAGGAATTCAATGAAATGGTACGGTAAGAAGAAGACCGGCTTGTACGAGTGGATCCTGGTTACCATGGAGCCTGCGGTAGTCCGGTGACCATTGTCAGCCCCACCCCTGTCGCCTGGTTACGGCATCACTAGTGGAATGTTTACAAACATTGCCACGTGTACGATCCATCTTCGACTCGCCCTCCGCTGTTGTAGTAGTTGCTCGGTTCAGCGCCTGCCCCTCCAATAGGAACTTGATATCTGTTAACTGCTGTTCAATATGGCTAGAACAATCCTCCAAATCCCCAATCGTCTGGTCAATGGTTGAGCCAAAATAACCCCAGTAGCATTTGGGGTAGGTAGCTCCTGGCTAACCCCATTAGATCTCACACTGCTCGAAGTCCTTGAATTGGCTATATTCCTGTCTTTTTTAGGAGATTTCTTGGCTTTAGACCTCAACCCGCCACCAGAAGTTCCTTTTCTACCCATAATGACAGGGTATATACCGTATTAACGTGACTAAACTGAAAAAAAAAACAGTTTAAAATTTCCAGCACCACCCAGAGTGGTGTATGCTGTCTGAGCATTTGAAGCTAATTGACAATTGACCGTTAGTTCAACTGCTGGAACTTATATACTGGAGGAAATATTATGTGTGATGTCATCGAAAATCAGGCGCCCTGGTGAAAAGTAGTACCAACGTATCACTCATTAATTATATATATATATATATATACCTGGAAGTATATAGTCCCATATATATATATATATATATATATATATATATATATATATATATATATATATATATATATATATATATACGTATATATATGGGATGGTCAGCATGGTGCTCCAATAAAGTGCTGGTAAGCAGTCTCTATGTCAACCAATGGGATTGATGCACTCCTCCATCAGTGGCCTTTAAAGGATTAAGCATTATTGAAAAATGCCCTCCAGGTGAAACTTATAAACAGGATCTTCCGGAACTCAGGAAATAGGCCTCCTTTAGATACAAGAGCGGCTATAAAGAAGCTTTAATATACCATTGTGCTCTACACTGTAGTTTCAGCACTGCATAAACACTATGTGCTAGAAACACGGACGCCAGGCGCGGCCTCCATACAATAGGGAATGGAAGCTGAGCACCCATTAACGTTAAGTTTTCTGGAGTTTATGGACAGGTGCTTATTGAAAAGAGCTAAGTCTGGTGCATTGTTCCTAGCAAAATATTGCCTTATGAATAATTTACTAATAGGAGGGGTTTATGACTTTAGATATACTTTGATGTAGTATAGAAATACAGACCATGCAAATAGACCTTTGCTGTATCATACCAGCTTTATAACTAAGGATGTATGAAAACACATACTATACAAAATTATCCCCTCGGGGTACTAGATTTGAATAGAAAAGACAAGACTGAATTGTTGTAATACAATCATTTGTCACCAGTACTTGACTTGATGGTACGGAAAACATGCTGCCAAGAAATACTTTTTTTCCACTGTGTTAGGTCTGACAAAAAAGGTTACTAAGATCGGTATGATTTCTATGCTAGACATCAGGATGGCATTTCTCAAGACGATACAACTAGACACAGCCACTATGATTTAAGTACCTCAAAACTAATTTGAGTGATCGTATGAATGACACTTATATATTGTAATCAAGTAGGGCTTGATACAACAGGCATAGAAAACCAAACTTTAGTGACAACAAGATATATAGGGTTGTAAAGGCAGTGAGGGTCCCACTGGGATTTGAAGTATTGCAGTCATAGTACCTTGAAAATTGGTTTCCGTTTTAATGAAAGACTCATCCCGCAATGTGTGTACTTCAGTGTATCATGCTATTAGGATAAGCTCTACTGAAACATTTTTATTGTTTCTCCAACTTGTGTATTAGAATCGACTTGTAAGTACACAGATTTTATGATATTTTTGGGGAGCACCTAAATGTGCTTGAGACAGATATATAAAGAGCAGGAGTATTAGGTGTTTCCAAAGACAAATATTCAGAATGACACAAAATAAAACGTGACAGAAGTCTTATAAAACCTGACACTTCACTTCTCATCTGCACAGAGGATTTATTGTAACTGTACTATTATGGCCACAAAGATTATTGAAAAGGATTATAGCTCTCAAGACTCTATTTTAGGAGGTTGTTTCTATGTAGAATTTTTTCATCCCAGTGGAGAAAGTTCCTATCAACAAGATATATTCTGGAAAACTTTTATTACTATGCCATTGTGTGTCTCACAATGAATTGTGTTCTCGTCCTACTCCTAGCCCTCAAGGGTTTGCAGAAATCCAAACAAAGGGTTTCCTTACAATTGAAAGCTTTTTGTTTCATGTGAAGACATATATATCCTTAGGAGAGGAAAGATGAGAATACTATCGTCAACATCTTTGCTTTCTTACTCTGAATAGACACAAAAGTTGATTTCATGTAAAGCTTAAAAACCCTAGATTTTACCACATCCTTAATTGCATCGTAATAGATGCATTTGAATTGTCCAAAATATGGAATTTATAGATGTATAGAAGATCTGCTAAGATGCCAAAACCATTAATGAAGTTATAAGGAAGGTTAAGATGCATCCACTAATACTACGGTGAATGCCAGGAAGCCATGTATCATCGCATTTGAACATCAAGTTTTGAAAATGCTGGGGTTATTAGTCTGGCAGCCAGCTAGGTTGACCTTGCAGGAAAACCCCCTGAAGAATCTTAACGATGCCAAGCTGGCATTGTTGGACAATTTGAGAAATCCAAGATGGCTGCCACAAGGACGGACTAAAACTGTTTTATGTCATAGTTCTGTCAGTATCCATGTGATTAACATGTGTAATATATCAAAAGTAGGGTTTTTGGGGATGACAAATTGATTTAAGGGGTCAGATCAATATTTGTAGCAATGTGTTATGGACATAACTGTAATGGAACAATGTCTGATTGTTAAAAGTTTAAAAGCTTGTTAAAAGCAAACAGGCAGAAGCATATGCAAAAGGGTTTGTATGACATCCCTTCCCCCAAGCAAGGAGGCCTTCAAACTTAATGTCAAATGAGCACATACATCATACATCTGGAGTGCTGCGATGCCTTTAGGGCTTCCAGACAAAAGAAGTCTCTCTTTTGACATTTGATTCAAAATATCACAGAACAGGGCCTCTTGTCTCAACAACTTTGCACGATATGACATATGCACTGCTTCTATAGCTATTGGGCCCTTAAGGATTGAAAGAATAAGTGATACACCCAACCATTTTCTCAGCACAATGTATTTAAATATCAGAATAATTTAGTTATTGCTTCATAATGTAAACTGCAGCCTTGGGACAATGCAAACTAGAGTAAGGCTCGAATATGGGTAATCCCAAAGTAATCATTTTATCTCTGTTAGTTAACTTTCATGTATTCTTTGCTGTTTATGATTTATAATCAATCAATGTATCCTGATTTGTAACTTGACACTTAAAAGTCATTAAATTTGAGTGATACTGTCCTGATTTATGACTACAAAGTGTGGAAAAAGATATATCCATCAAGATGTCTGTTGTTTCACCTAGAGTGTGGGCTCTTGCAAAAATATACTCGTGGCTGGGTAGAAAAAATCAAAGGAAATAGTTTACCACTTTATATGTGTGCAGACCCCCTCCCCTTTTCTCTTCTTATATGGAAGAGACATGTATGTGTTTATGAATCTGATAACTAGTTAAATGTTATTATCAGTTACATACATGTAGGTAACAGCACTATGGGTAAGCAGGTGCTTGAGACCTTACAGACTCAGATTCACTTAATGTAGATGACAGTGCCGAGTCACCTTGCTCCTCCCAGGAGGACCCTGCCATATTTATTTGCACAATCTTTCACTTTACCTCAAGCTACCTCACTTTATCTTGCTGAATCTCACTGAAGTAGTTACCTTTTTAAAATATCCCTAGGAAAATCCTGTATCCCTATTTGTAGTACATGGTGAACACATGACAGGAGTGTTCAAAATGAATGTCAGGAGATAATTGAATTTAGGATTAATATATCTCCAAACCCACGAGATTATTGTAACGTACCAATAAGGATGTAGTTCAAGGTGTATGGTACTTGGTAATTTGTGTTACACCCTTTATATTTATAGCATGAGTCTAGTTCTCTCATACCAAGCAGGACCACCTCTGGTGAAACCCCACACAGAACGCTCACCACATGTGACCCCTTAACCCATTAAGGGCTGCTATTGCATTAATGCATCACGCATGAAGTTTGAATACAGCTTTTGAAAAAAATGACTCCCAAGGGCTGGATTCATTCTAAGTAATGTATTAGTACCATTTATAATCTAACCGCAAAACACATTTTTGTTCATATTCCCTTGAACCTGAACATTTAAATAATCACTTTAAATTAAATAGAAAACTTCTTCATGTCTCTACTATTGAAAGTAATGTCTTCTCTAAACCATTTCCTTGCTATTTCCCAGATAAGATCAATTTCTAGATTATATACTTCTGGAAAAATGCCCAATGCTGCTTCTTAATGAATACAGTTGTGACATGTCAGTACTAGTAACTTCTAGCTAGGTTTGGTTCAAGCCTAGGTTATAAGATAAAATAGGCACTCATAGACATTTGCATAATGACAATTTGTGACCAGAATATAAAGTCAAGTACATAACTTAATACATAGTTAATGCTATAATTCTTCTATGAGATGTTTACTGAAGAGCCTTTAGGTTTAAGATCTGGCAAGTGTCTTGGCCACACCATTTTTTAAGCCTCATATTGCACTGCAGACAAGAAAATAATAAGGATATCTCTTTGATATTTGGTATGGCTAAATTGTTCATAGAGAAGGAATTAATGTTAATTTTGCAAGGATTTTTTCACTTAAATTGAAGAATTTATGGTCATGTTGCCGGATCTTACATTTCCCTAATTTTGTAGATACCTATGGTAAACCTCAAAAAGCTAAGTTAATGCCTTTAACCCTATCCAATATCATCCTTTATATCACATCCTTGTGTAGGGGACCAGAAATCCTTGTGCCTGGTAGATTGACCCTCAGGAGCCAGATACCTGGTAATCGCTGCTCCCCTTGTGTGTATCATACCGATCCAGGTGTATTTGGAAGGTGGAAATATCAGGCAAGGGATCATGGTGTAATGGTTAGCATGCTGAAATGTCATGCCAGAGATCCGGGTTCGAGTCCCAGTGATCCTAGATATTTTCACCGTCCTCTACACTTGTCATCTAACAGCCTAATATGATTAAATAAAACAGATTCTGAACTCTCAACTTGAATGTGCATTGGTTTAAACTAGATAACACATGAAAAATGGGTGTGTGACATCATGAAAAGTCCAAATTTTAGTGACTTTTAGGGATAAACCACTAAAATGCTCCAAATCTGTTAAATTAAAAATGGCACTTTTAGATCGTGATGGCTGCTATACACCTGTAACTTCTAAACCGGTTCATTGCACCTGAAGAATCTTCTAGAGTAGTGTGACAAAAGCAGCGAAAGTTGAGACCTCTAAAAAAAATTTCCCATATATATATACTGCCTAGGTACTACCGGTAAAATGTTTCCTACTATAAAGCTACAGGAATCTGATTGGTATAGAAGTGGTACTGGTTGATTGATCTAAATTACGTAGCAACCACAGCTTAATTGTCACTTGAAATAAGCCATTGATTTTATATTTTTATTTTCAAATTTAAAATCCCAAAAAGATTGTCACGACGACACTCACAGGAAAACTGGTACATGTATAGGAAGTGTGGCAGTGCTGCCTCTGACACCACCTGGTAAGTGAAAATTGAACTAGTCCAGTTTGTGAATATACCAAGATAATCTTATACAATGGATTATCACCACCGTTGATTTTATATTTTTGATTTCAATTTTGAAATCCAAATTAAAAATCACATTTGATTTGGCACTTCATTTTTGAAATTCAAAATCATATTCACATTTTACTTTTGAAAATCATTTTATTTTCTATTTTACATTTCTTTTTTTTTCTTTTTTTTTCACATCACATCTTATCCCTATTGGGCCACTGTAGACAGCTTATTTATCAGAGCTTTTTTGTTGTACAGAAATATAACATCATCATAAATTACTGTGATTCATCCTCACGACAGACAATGGGGTCATCACGTGCTGACCACATCTGGATGCTTATACCATGTGCATCCAGCTTAGGGTAAATTTACTTTCCATTTCTTGTAATTGATATTGGCTAATATAAAAAAAAAACGCCGAGAATCAACAAAAGTGTACATGTAGTTGGGAGATTTGTATGAAGAATGAAGGTGGTTACAACCGACCCAAGTGGTGAGACCTCCCTCTAGTGGTGAGTCAGGGTGACTACATAGACTCCCCTAGAGGAATGTATTCCAACGGTCCCTATAAGTAATTATTGGACACATATGTAACATGCTGGTACATCTTGGGGTAAATGTTATATAGATTATTCCTTATCTCAATTTGCTTTTTACTTTGGCTCCAGATCATATTTTAACAATTCACATGTTTTGAATTATAATAACTACTGAAATATAATATCGACAATGCAATGTGTTATATATAGCATACTTTCTGTAGAATAAGTACGATAGCTTGGAATTCAGAATTCACTATATAACTAGTGTCATTAAATGTGTTTAATTTCAATGAACAATACACAAGACCATTGTGGCTATTGATTTCCCCTTATGTACTAGTATTACAAAGTGTCATCTGGATTAAATCTGTCAGATATCATGACTGTGATCAAATAACTGATACTATTTTATGTACATTTTAATCACTATGTGCTCTGCTGTTAGTCAATTTGTACTTAATGCATTAATCAATATATTCCATTTCAGAATTGCCTTAATTTTCCAAATGATCTCTCCCTGCGGTAAGAAACTTCACATCACAGATAAACATAGTAGAGTAAAGTCCATTACGTAAGCCTCATCCATACTATTATCATATACCATTTTATTATTCCAATTATCTTAACATATTATTGTATTAATCAAAGAATATATAAGAAATTGATACATTGTACTTCCATGTGAGCGTTCATGCCCCACTGCACACCAGCTAGGGCAAAGATACATAGGTTACAACATCAAAGAGTCCGACCTCATGGTCCACTGCACAATATAATGCTTTTAAGAGTCTAAGAGACCGACCTCATGGTCCGGTACACAATATAATAACTTGTAAGTGAATGCAACCGGCCGTCATGGGTGCCTGGGCACCGCTGACGCCGTCATGGGTGTCTAAGCACCCCAAGACTGAACAATAGGTTATTTAAGTAACAACGCCATAACCTTCCGGTCCCTCTAGCGTCGCTCCTGAGCTACCTAGGTCAAATATGAAAGCATTTATGTAAAGGCCATAATTAGACGGTCAAAATGAGCCCAAGATCAAGGCCGTGCTACAGACAAACCAGCACAAGTTACGCGCCTGGAAAGCAGGCAGTGGTAACTTGACATATTTACCTCTGCTCATGCACAATATAAAGGCTGTAGGGGCGTAAACGACCGAGATATGAGGGTCTGAACATGCCATACCGACCGAGACAATGGGGGACATGGCAGCGTCCATGGGGGTCCTCATCATCATCATCATCTCACAGGTAGAGTGGAGCAAAACATTATACTTTATAAACAATTGTATATTTACAACCCTGATGAAGGCCATACAGTGCCGAAACTGTTCGTTCATACTACTTACAATTTAATAAAATGCCATCTTAGAAACTTAGTTGGAACTTTAGTTGTGTTGTTATTTATAGTTTTACTATAAACCACAGAAAAAGTTGTATATTTACTGTGTGTGGAAATTACTTGCATATTAACATCTGTGTGATTGATATTCTTACATGTCTGCCTAAAGCTGAATAAACCAGTGATAACTGGAAATAAGACTAAATAAGAGCTTGATATTCTTATTTTCTATATACCACTAGTCATATGATATTTCTCATATGACAACTTGATCATGCACAATTACTAGTATGACAAAGTGGTGGAGAACATCCTACTAAGATCCCAAAATTTCACAAGCTCTTATCAGTTAAGCTGGCAACATTACCAAGAATAATCACACACACAGAAAAACCCACTCCACCCACCCAGTGACCTTGCCACCATGTTTAAAAGGTCACCGGTAAGATCTCCCACACGTCAGTGAGGTCTGCCACACGTCAGTGAGGTCTCCCACACGTCAGTGAGGTCTGCCACACGTCAGTAAGGTCTCCCACACGTCAGTGAGGTCTTCCACATGTCAGTGAGGTCTCCCACATGTCGAGTTCTTATCAGTCAAGCTGGCAGAACAACACACAAAAACTTTACGTAGTCAGGGACCTCCACCTAGATCCAGGAGACCCACCGGGGGCAACTCAGCCTCCAATACAACAGACCCACACTCAGTACACCCACTCCACCCACCCTGTCTACTCAGGGAACAACCAGTTCTCAGGGATCCAACATTTCTCAGGGATCCCTACAGGATGCCCAACTTACGCTATCTACCTCTGAGGAAGAAGGATCTGCCTCAGGGGGTGGATCCATACCCTCATCTAGATCTTCCACCTCAGCACCTGCCTCTGACAGCCACTCCTCCAGAGACACATCTCCCACACCTTCCACCATGGACACTGATGAAGGCCCTCAACCCAATCAGGCAGCTTAGAAGATAAGGGCCTATAAGAAGACCATCCAAGATGCAGTTACTGCCCTAGAAGCAAACAAGGCCCACCATGATGCTCATGCCCTTACCTCAAAGGAGAGGGAGAGGATCCTCAGTCAATATTTGGCAGAGAGGAAAACGGCAATAGACTCCCAGCAGAAGGCCATGGAAGACCAGCAGAAGGCCATGGAAGACCAGCGGAAGGCCCTAGATAGGCAACAACAACAGATACCAGATCTCATGAAGTTGGTATCAACCCAGACCTCACAGCCTCCCACACCCACCACCACACCTATCGTCACACCATCTGCCCATCTGGATCCGAAGACGATGTCATAATCTCCATGGTGTCCAACATGACCAAGATCATAGACAGACAACAACACGACAACAGGAAGATCAGGCAACATGAGGTAACCAAACCCAAAACTTTTTCTCACCCATCACCACTCATGTCAACAGCATTATTTATTGATCACAAATTCCCAGAGTATCTGAAGGACAAGTACAAAGTAACGGACAGTGACACCATGGTCACATATTTACCCAAGTACCTTGAAGGACAAGCATTGGCTTGGTTTGAATCCTTCAAGGAAAGTGCCACACCTGATAAGTTGACATGGACCAATGTAGTACATGAACTAAAAGAGTATTTTGCTACTCGAGACAATATCATCTCTAGGAATGCACTCCATGCACAAAAGGTAGATAACCTATCCTAGACTATGCATGCCATCTCAGGAAAGTGTGTAATGCCCAATGCCTAGAGGATGAGACCTTAATTAGAACATTTACCCAAGGCATGAGGCCCTGGATCTCTGTAGCTCTCGAAAACAAGAAAATAGACTCTTTTGACCAAGCCCTAGACCTAGCCTTAGAGGTTGAAACTCAAGATAGATCTAGGAAAGTAAGAGATGGGGAGTCTAACCCACAGTCTACTAAGAAAAAGGTCCAGGAAGTCACCACTAAATCAGAGGAAGAAGATGTTAACCTAATGTCTAGTGCCAATGTAAGGCAGCAGGAAGCTAAGGTTGTATCCAAAGACCCTACCGGTAGATATAGAGGAAATAACCTCCAGAGAAATAACAATGCCCCATATCTAGTTCAAAGGGCAGCAGTAACCCCCAGGGAAAATAACAAACACCCTCTAGTGTTACTCAACACCAGCAGGCGCCCACATAAAATCAAAAAGGGTGCCATCATAGCTCTATTTCAGGAAGTCAAGGAATCTGATTTAGAAAAACCTCAACAGATGTCAGACACTACCCCACACATTGATCAATCCATCTCAGCCATACGGCCTGAGGATGAACCTCCATTCAGTGACATTCAGAGACTGTGAGTCTACATATGCTGACCCTGAACCTAACTCAATCAGACTCTCTGAAATAGCAGCTATACATAGTGAGGCACATGACCTCGAGCCAGAATTGGAAGAGAATGTTCCACCTAAATCTGTGCTCACATCAAAAGATCAGCATGATAGGTTAGAATCACTGCTGACCAAGTATGATGATATATTTGTAGGAAAAGATGGAGACATTGGTGCTACACACCTGTATACCCACTCTTTACATGTAAAACCTGAAGCAGTACCATATCATTTCCTACCATATAGACAAACACCAGAAAATCAGGCCACAATAGTGGAAGAATGCGAAAGGCTAGTACAGCAGGGCATTCTGAGAGAATGTGCAGAGGGCCCCTGGGCATCCAGATCCTTTTTAGTACAAAAGGCATCAGGAGGCCATAGGCTCGTAACAGATTTTCGTCATCTGAACCAGAATACGATCAAACAAGCCTTATCTACAACCTGGGCCGATGACACTCTAGACATTATAGTGATATACCATTTTATTATTCCATAAATTCTAACATATTATTGTATTAATCAAAGAATATCTAAGAAATTAATACATAGGTTGGTTCTAAGAGCTATAAGAGCGCTCAAACTTTGTATAAGAGCGTTCATGCCCCACTGCACACCAAACCAAGTCAGTTAGACAGAGTTTATGACATCAAAGGGTCCGACCTAATGGTTCACTGCACAATATAATAAAAATGAGGGTCTCAGTGTGCGACCTCATGGTTCAGTGCACAAACTAATAAGTTGTAAGTGAATGCAACCGGCCGTCACGGGTGCCTGAGCACCGCTGACGCCGTCATGAGTGTCTGAGCACTCTAATAACTGAACAATGGGTTACAAAACCACGACGCCATAACCGTCTGGTCGCTCTAGCGTCGCTCCTGGGCAACCTAGGTCAAATATCAAAGCATTTATGGAAAGCCCATAATAACACGGTCAGAATGAGCCCAAGATCAAGGCGGAACTCCCATTATTAAGGAAGTTACACCATGGAGACTGAATCAACCTCCAAGTGCACTACAGACAAACCGGCGCAAGTTACGTGCCTATCAAGCGGGCATTATAAACTTGGCATATTCAACTCCGCGCATGCGCAAAATGGCGGTTGTAACAGCTTAAACTTCCGAGATATGGGGGTTTGAAGTTACACAACCGACCAAGACAATGGGGGACACAGCGGTGCCCATGGGGGTCCTTTGTGGACCCAGTGACACATGAAAGCCTCCCCTCAAACAATTGCAGAGTTAGGCAGATGCCACTGGCCCCAGTCAGTCTGAGGTGCTTTTCCAAGATTTGCTACAAATAGCCTGACTGCACCTCCTAGAAATCAGAACACCAAGAACCGCTCCAGAGGTAACATCTCCAGTCATCTCCTGCTACCTGCTATACCACTGCACTTTGGTGAAACTATGCTAGACAGGCATTGGTTTCCATCATTAGTGGCAAGAGGGTATCTTCCTCAAGACATCCACCAGAGGGTAAAGTTATTCATTATTACATTATCCCTCTAAGCAGCAGGTCAGGAGCTAGGTGTGGGAACCCACCTAGAACTATGCTGGACATTGTATTATTGTTACCTCACAGGTGGAGTGGAACAGAACATTATACTCTATAAACTACTGTATATTTACTGTATGTACAAATTACCCACATACTAACTACTGTATGATTGATATTTCTTACATGTTGCCTAAAGCTGAATAAACCAGTGACAACTGGAAATAACACTATTTTATGAGAGCTTAATGTATTTACACTATATACCACTAGTCTTATGATATTTCTCATATGACAACTTGATCATGCACAATTACTAGTATGACAAAGTGGTGGAGAACATCCTACTAAGATCCCAAATTACCCAATGCTCTCATGAAAATTAAGCTGGCAACATTACTGAAAACAATCATACACACAGTAAACCCCACTCCACCCACCCAGTGACCTTGACACCATGCCCACAAAGGTCACCAGTGAGATCTCCCACATACCAGTGAGATCTCCCACATACCAGTGAGATCTACCACACGTCAGTGAGGTCTCCCACACGTCAGTGAGGTCTCCCACACGTCAGTGAGGTCTCCCACACGTCAGTGAGGTCTCCCAAACGTCAGTGAGGTCTCCCAAACGTCAGTGAGGTCTCCCACACGTCAGTGAGGTCTCCCACACGTCAGTGAGGTCTCCCACACATCAGTGAGGTCTCCCACACGTCAGTGAGGTCTCCCACACGTAAGTGAGGTCTCCCAAACGTCAGTGAGGTCTCCCAAACGTCAGTGAGGTCTCCCACACGTCAGTGAGGTCTCCCACACGTCAGTGAGGTTTCCCACACGTCAGAGAGGTCTCCCACACGTCAGTGAGGTCTCCCACATGCCAGTGAGGTCTCCCACACGTCAGTGAGGTCTCCCACACGTCAGTGAGGTCTCCCACACGTCAGTGAGGTCTACCCCACACATCAAGGTCTTATCAGTCAAGCTGGCAGAACAACACACAAAGACCTTACGTAGTCAGGGGCCTGTCTCCCTCCCACCTAGATCTAGGAGACCCACAGGGGGCAATCAGCCTCCAGTACAACAGACCCACACTCAGTAGACCCCACACCCCCCACCCTGTCTACTCAGGGAACAACCAGTTCTCAGGGATCCAACATTTCCCAGGGATCTCTACAGGATGCTCAACTCACGCTATCTACCTCAGGGGAAGAAGGATCTGCCTCAGGGGGTGGATCCACACCCTCATCTAGATCCTCCACCCCGGCTCCGGCCTTTGACAGCCACTCCTCCAGAGACACTTCTCCCACACCCTCCATCATGGACACCGATGAAGGCCCCCAACCTAATCAGACAGCTGAGAAGATAAGGGCCTATGAGAAGGCCATCCAAGATGCAGTTACTGCCCTAGAGACCAACAAGTCCCAGCAGGAGGAAAGGGAGAGGATCCTCAACCAACAACTGGCAGAGAGGAATGCGGCAATAGATGCCCAACAGAAGGCCATGGAAGATCAGCGGAGGTCCCTAGAGAGACAACAACAACAGATAGCGGATCTCATGAAGATGGTATCATCCCAGACCCCACAGCCTCCCACACCAGCCATCACACCATCTGCCTCTGGATCCAAGGATGACATCATAATCTCCATGGTGTCCAACATGACCAAACTCATAGACAGAAAACAACAGGATGACAGAAAGTTCAGGCTACATGAGGTAACAAAACCCAAAACTTTCTCACACCCATCACCACTCATGTCAACAGCATTATTCATTGATCACAAATTCCCAGAATATCTGAAGGATAAGTACAAAGTAACAGACAGTGACACCATGGTAACATATTTACCCAAGTACCTTGAAGGACAAGCACTAGCTTGGTTTGAATCCTTCAGGGAAAGTGCCACACCTGATATGTTGACATGGACCAATGTAGTGAATAAATTAAAAGAGTATTTTGCTACTCGAGACAATATCATCTCAAGGACTGCACTCCGTGCACAAAAGATAGATGAACCTGTCCTAGACTATGCATGCCATCTCAGGAAAGTGTGTAATGCCCAACGCCAAAGTGATGAAATCTTGAGCAAGGCATTTACCCAAGGCATGAGGCCCTGGATCTCTGTAGCTCTTGAAAACAAGAAAATAGACTCTTTTGACCAAGCCCTAGACCTAGCCTTAGAGGTTGAGACCCAAGAAAGATCTAGGAAGATAAGGGAGGCAGAGTCTAACCCACAGCCTACTAAGAAAAAGGTCCAGGAAATCAGCACTAGTGCAGATGAAGATGTTAACCTAATGTCTAGTGCCCATGTAAGGCAACAGGAGGCTAAGGTTGCATCAAAAGACCCTACCGGTAGATATAGAGGAAATAACTATGACCCCAACTACCAATCCAATAGAGGTAGAGGTAGAGGGGGCAACAACAACAACCGGGGGGGGTCACAACAGTAGGAAAGACAACAGCTCTTCCAACTCCAACAATGGTAACTCTTCATACAGTGATAGGAGAGACAGAACCCCAAGTAATGGCAGATCCTATAATAATCAGGGATCCATCGGGAGGCCATAGGCTCGTCACAGATTTTCTTTATCTGAACCAGAACACGATAAATCAAGCCTTATCTACACCCCGAGCCGATGACACTCTAGACATGATAGGGTCACTCAGACCAAGAGTATTCAGTAAGCTAGATGCCCAACAGGGATTTTTTCAAATTCCTATAAGACAGGAGGATCAGCATAAAACCGCATTCATAGCAAATCACAAAAAATATGTCTACGAAAGGATACCAATGGGTTTAGCGACCGCACCTGCAGGATTCTGCCATCTAGTCACATTAATTCTGAACAAACTCAAATACAAATGTGCCCTACCATACCTAGATGACATATTGGTATTATCACCATCAATCGAACAACACTTCCATGACCTGGAAGATGTGTTCAACAGCCTAAGAGTTGGCAAACTCAAACTAAAGAAATCAAAATGTGAATACTTCATAGACAGAATAGACTTCTTGGGAATGAGAGTCACACCCAAGGGACTGCAACCATCTCCCACAAAGGTGGAATCAATCAAAACCTTCCCAACACCAAAATCAGTCAAAAATGTCAGATCCTTCACAGGCCTATGCCAATACTTCAAAAAGTTTATCAAAGGTTATGCCCAAATTGCTAGACCATTATATGATCTACAGACACATCTCAAAGCATTTGTCTGGACAGAGGAGGCAGATAATGCTTTCAAAACATTAAAGCATGCCCTCTGTACCAATGCTCTTCTCAGATATCCAAACTATGAGAAAGAGTTCAGTTTGGCAACTGATGCTTCCAATGTGAGTTTAGGAGCTGTACTCTCACAGAGAGATAATGAAGGAGTGCTCAGACCAGTAGCCTTTGCAGGTAGAACCCTCTCCAAACATGAGAGAAATTACAATACCACAGAGAGAGAACTACTGGGAGTAGTGTATGGAGTATTACACTTCAGACACTATCTAGAGACTAGACACTTCCAATTATACACAGACCATGCAGCCCTAATCCCACTATTAACCAATACAGGACTCACACATAGATGGGCCAGATGGGCTCTAGACATACAACAATTTTCATTCACCATCCAACATGTGAAAGGTGATGATAACACACCACCAGATGCTATGTCTAGAAGACAATACCCAGACTCTGGACCCATGACTAACCCTCCACCCCCACCAAGGAGAGTTAGAGCAGCCAGTAGAACCAAGTTTGCAAAAGTAACAAAGAAAGTACCATTCAAAAGGGACGATCCACCCAACACCATTGAAAGGCCAGAGACACCCATAAGGGGTATCTTGAAGCAATCTACACATTATGTGTTTTGCCACTGTGAGAGAGAATACTCACAACTCTTTCCAGATAATGACTTCGAGCCTATTGAATTCTCATCACTCAATCAGATAGTGAAGGCAACTCCTAAGGAGCCACCCTTCACCCCACCTGACTCAGATGATGAAGAGTCAGAAGACACAATATATGCTATTACTCAAGCAACTTCCAAATCGGTCAGATTCTTTGAATCAATGCAGGGAGAGGAAACATCAAACCAATTGTGTCCTATGACCACACGCTCAAAGACTAGAGAAATGATTCAGGAGGGCACACCAAAACCCCCCACACAATCACAAACTATTCTAAATAAGAAAAAGGTCACAGGTAACAAACCTACCAAAACCCCACCTGCCAGAAAAATGTCACAAAAGACACTGCATCTACTAAGTCAAAGAACTCTGAGACAAAGAAGAATGACAAAAAGCAAATTGTGCCTTTCAAGAAAAAGGTTGCCACTCCCATCAAGGCAAGAATAGGCCCTCCAAAGGAGCCTACACACCAAAACAAGAGTGACACACCCCAACAAAAGGCACAAGATAGGCCAATAGTCGATGAAAAAGAAAAAGAAAGAGACAGAATAAAACAACATGTGCTAGATATAAATCAATTACTGGATCAGATTCCCGACACATCCATCTCAGGTACAAACCTTGGCTTGGAACAAAGGAAGGACAAGGAACTATTGCCCCTCATACAATATCTTGAGGATGGGACCTTGCCTGCACCAAAAGCACAAGGAAACAGAATCATCAACCAAGGCCAGACATACACCTTGGTAAATGGTACATTAGTCCATATATGCCCCATAAATTGGAAAAAAACCAATACTGTACCACTTCAAATTGTTATACCACAGCAATGGGTAACAAGTACACTACAGTATTTCCATGACTCACCTACTGGCGGCCATCTTGGTTCAAGTAGGATGCTGTCAGCACTCCGACCTAGGGTATATTGGAAGTCTATGCTAGCAGACACAACAAAATATGTTTCCACCTGCCACACATGCCTCACAGCAAAAAGGCAAGTACACTCACACAAGACACCAATGACAGTGAGGGAGTACATGGCTTCACCAATGAAGTTCCTAAACCTCGACGCGGTGGGACCACTTCCCACAACTGCCAGGGGAAACAAACATATACAAGTCTGCATAGATTATGCTACCAGATATGCAACAGCTTGGGCTACTACTGACTTAAAAGCTGAAACAACAGCAGCAGAGTTCTACAAGAATATAATTTGTCATCATGGAACACCAGCCACCCTTCAAACAGACAATGGAACATGTTATACAGGTGCAAAGTTCACAAAGTTAACTAAACACCTCAAGATCAAACATAAATTCTCCTCACCATACAGGCCACAATCAAATGGGCTTGTAGAGAGATTCAATGCTAGCATTGGCACAGCGCTCAGAGCATTCTGCTCAAAGCACCAAAACAATTGGGATTCATTCATTGAACCCATAACCTTTGCATTAAAAAACACTGAATCCCAAACCACAGGGTTCACCCCTTTCTTCCTACTTCATGGAAGAAACCCAGCCACTCCAATGGACTTAGGGCTGGGAATACAGGAAGACATATCCACCGTAGCAGACCATGTAGCTAACATGATAACAAATCAAGATACCTCTAGGAGGAAAGCTATAGAAAGGGTCGCCAAGCTACAAAAGGAAAGAAAGGATAGATATGATAAGAAACTTACACCACAGGAAATCAAGGTCACCAACATGGTGTACCTAAACATACCAAGAATCCTGACCAACACAGAGTGTAAGAAGCTTCAACCCCTTTTTATGGGACCATATGTTGTAGTAGATAGACCTAGTTTGACAAGTGCCAAACTCAAAAACTTGGACACCAATCTATTGGTGGCCAGACCGGTGCACATAGACAGACTGAAAAAGGTTGTGGCTGTCAGAAACAATGAATTTGCACACAGGCTTATTCCACATGAAGCCAAATACTACAACAAAATTGTAAGGAACAAAAATGATATCACCCTTACAAAAGAAACCACAGGTATAGGCCCTATCAGGCCTAGGCCTGCACACCACATACTAAGAAAAACATCTAGGTGTGGTGCAGTTTCAAGAAATTAGAAACAGATTGAGATACCAAAAGAACATAAGATTTTCAAAATGTATTACAAATTCTCTTCATCCACACATAAGACATGTGTGACTGATAATGAATTACTTATATGTATATAAAGCCAATCAAATTTGTAAATATATCAGTAGGTTATTGCCTCTGAATGGTCAAAGACTGGGACCCTCCAAGTAAAGCAGACATGAAGTCTAAGAAGAGTAAGGGTAACACAATGGAGTGTCTAAAGCTTAATCCCCACATGAAAGAGCGTGCTATGCCAACACAGCAGTCTATAGAGATCAATTGACCTTATAAGCTACCCTCAGACAACTGTCTAGACGGTCATGAATGGCTGTCCTGGATGACAGGAGGAGCTAATTACCAGTACACAGATTACACAATAGAACCCCACAGTTGCAGACACTGGAGATTAGGTACATGACTCCAGAGAAACAATACCAGGCCCACAATGGATGTGGGTAGGGTAGGCTACATAAGAAGCACTGTGGACCATAGCCCACCATCAGTCTTCATCCAGCTGCAGTCTGGAACACAAGTCTACAGGACCCCACTTGGGAATTAGCCAGCCCACTTCTCCATTAGGAGAGACTGCACTAGGATAAAGAACACACCTACTTCACCTTCAACCTGACCTTACCATTTATTGGTCAATCTCTATAAACTCACCGGACATATTGCCAAGACAGCTCAATCTTGCAAAGGTACAGTTTGAACCACTTCATTTAAAGTGTTACACCATACATTTAGACTTTACCAGCACCAAATCACTACAAATTTGACAAGACTTTAAACAGCAAATTTGCTTTACACAAGCACCATTGGGAGACTTAGAGTTTCACCCATACTGCTAACTATGCTGTTATTGTATACTATAGAACCACTTACTGCAGGTTATACACCTGTGGTGAGACAAAACATAGGAGTAGTATTCAAACCTAGCCCCCAACCATTGGTCAATGGACATACAACCACAACACTGTTGTTAGCTATCCCCTACAAGATACCTCGGGCACCCGTTACCCAAGGATCCATAAGGGATAGAATACTCCAATTGACCACTCCTACTCTACAAGATCATACCTCTGGTCAAATAATCCAACAAGCCAAAGAGCTTGACACCTTGCTGGGAATTGCAGACAAGGAGATAAATGAAACATTAGCCTCCATCAAATTGTTCCTATCCAACCCCATAAACACATTGGACAAGGCCAAAAGAGAGGCCATACTGGGTTTTCTAGCACCCCTGTTTCGCGGTGTGCTAGGTCTAGCCACAGTAGAAGATGTAAACCAAGTAATGGGACAGCTCAAGAACATAGATGAAATACTAAGAAAATTTGCTAAACTAGATCAAGAAGCAGCAAGTCTCATTGAAAAGATCACAGACAGACAAGATAAGTTTGTTAAAGCATATATCCAAGATAAGAAGGTACTGGACAGTACCATCAACATCATAGGTGACACCGTCAACCTATGGGCCTCTAACATGTCCAGGTCTCTTGACTCATATTCAAGGCACAAGAAAACTCAAAGGGAGAAAATGCAAGTATTAAGTGATGCATTAAACATCATAGCAGCAAGAATGAATACAGTTCAATCACTGCAAAGAACCAATGCAGCCCTGAGGATGCTATCATCAGGAATCCTAACCCCTGATATAGTACCACCCTGAGACCTTGCTAGATACTTTATTGACATTAACAACAAACTTAGGATTACACACCCTGGAGCACAAGTTGCAATTAATGACTTAGATTTCTATTATTCACAGAAGCTGACCTCATACACTTACTCAGCTCACCATATATATATTCATCTGGACATTATAATTCAATCTACTACCTCTACCTTCAAACTATACCAAATGATTACATCACCCATGCCTATAGACACACAGGAGACCCCCACCAGAGGAGTCACCAGATTGCAAACTACAAGTGAGTTTTTAACAGTATCTTACGACGAATCATTATTCATCGAATTGGCAGGCATGTGAAGGTACTACAGTAAAAGTATGCAGAGATGTAAATGGTAGAATTCATAAGCACAGGCCTACATGCCCTGTATCCATTTTTACTAACCAGGCTCAACAGATTAAGGAACATTGCAAGTTTACAGTTTCACCACTGCAAGCACCTACCACCCATGCTATTTCCATTTCTGAAGATGAGTATCTGGTCACTACTAATGAACCCCATTACTTTATCAACTGCCACGGTAAAACATCTGAAACTCGAAAAGCCCAGTCCTACTCAATCATAGGTGTACCCTGTGGGTGCTCAATCAGTGTAGGAGAATTTTCTCTTCCAAACACAAGGTTGCCCTGTAACTCAACCTTATCATTTCATTACATTCTTAAGACAATTAATTTACCATTCATGGCAGCACTTAACCAAATTTCTGAAACCAAACCAGATGAAAGAGAGAATCTTCCAAATTTCCCAGTAGTAAACCTTTCTAGGACCTTAGACAAACTACAGAAAAATCCAATCATTCATGATATTACTCAACTGAATCTAGAGCCCTTTGCTAAAACAGTATTAAATGATGCTTCCAACCTTGATGAGGCAATAGAAACACGCGACGTAGAATCACACCTACGTAGAGTTACAGAGCATCCAATTTTCCAAAGCTTAGGACTCATCCTAGGGATATCAGCTTACATTTTTATAGTATACATACTCCTCAAACTATAGAGACTAGGAGGGACTCTTGCCTACCTGCCTACAGCCAAAGCATTCAGACTAGTCACCGAGCTGTCCCTACACAAATTGCTCCCAGATAAAAATCCTACCAAATTTACCCCTACAGGGGAAACCCACACCCCTTTCCTCACAATTCAGGAAACCAACACCCTGATAATTGCTATATCATTCACCCTGACCATCTACTCAGCCTACAGAATAATGAAGTACCTTAAGTAATTTGCACAGACACACTGTGGCAAGAAAAATGTGGCAAAGCGCACAAATCACACTATATATTTTAAAATATATTGTGGAGACTCGAACTTCGCGCTACCCTTGAGGCCAATACCACATGAATTTGATGAGATTAAATCAGCAGCTGCCCTGACCTATAAGGATATAGTGGTTAAAACCTTCCCACTACCTAAGGCTATATTTACCTGGAATGGACCAGCAGTTATAACAAAACAGAGAGGAGAATTTGCTTATCACCTCCCTCAGGTGATACACCTACCTTGGCGCACTAGGTTCAGCACCATACCAGCCCTTAAGTACAAAGGACTGTACTACTCCATGCTTCTCCAGAATGATTGTGGCACCAGCCCGGTCACCATGACAGCACTGGAAAATACAACAGATATAATTATTGATGAACACCAGTCAAACATGCAGACTATTGCTAATTTTCTAAACCACCAGCCCTCCCCGGTGACTGTGGAAACAGCCTAGACTGCCCACAGCCTAGACTGCCCTCAGTCCACCACCAGGAGGTACTATACCATGAGACAGATTTCAGAACTTTTCAGACAATTGGCTGGCCCTGAAAAGGGCCTTTTTGGTATTGGGTATTTCACACCCTAGGTCAGACAGCACGGTTTCACCAGAGAGCCTCAGGCTCCACGACAGCAGGACGGTAGGAGCTTGATCCATAGAGATGGCCGTGATCGCGATCCCACTTGATCAAGCGGGCCTCCAACGATTCCAGGGCATACTCCGCCGTTCCAAAGGAGTCCCCGGACACGGTGAAATTGAGTAAACAGACAGCCATGAGATAATCCCACAGGACTCGCTCATGCGGCCAAAGATTGAAATTCATGGGCCAGGACCCTAAATCTGTAAGGGTCCTGGCCAAAAGGGCCAAAGTGGCCCCCCGGCACAATGGAAGTACCGGCAAGGGTACATACTAACAATTATATCTCCATGATCACAGATTTCCCTGTGATTCCTTACAAGATACCCATAGTGAAGGGCTTGGCTGGCCTCCTCCCGGGCCCTAGCCAAACTGCCCACTATCATCACCTGAGATACAGGCAAGTCAAGAATTGCTTGATGATGACCCATGGTGTATTAGGTAGGAACTACAGTGAAACACTGATACCCAAAACCAGCCACTCCCTCCTTTTATGGACCTACCCACCAGCCTGAACTGTCCACTGACACCAGGCTAGGCACTGCCACAGCCACATGTCAAAATCTGGCACCTAACACCTCAAAGTGCCACCACTGCATGAGCACATCAGGGCAAGATTAGACATCTCACTCCTGACACACCTCCACTGTCAATGAAATTATCTAAGTATTGAAAATTAATTTATAAAAAAAAATCATATACACAGCCACTTGTTGATGTATAATATGAAAATCTATGGTATTCTCACAAAATTTGACGATTAATGCGCGCATACACGCGCAAATTGAGCTAAGTAATTTAGAAATTGTACAAATCTAAAGTAATATACATGAATGCAAGGTAGATAACTAGGAGAGTTTTGTACCACATTAGCACTTGTATACTATACCAAGGTTTACTTAAAGAAACACACTTTAGGTAACCAAAAAATTGTTGAAAATGAATTGCATGAAAAGAAAAAAAGAAACGTTGAAATGTAAAAAGATACTCACCATATAATCTTTTTCAGGGACATATACTTAAAAGGCTTGGGGAAAAGTCAATTTAAGCAGCGGCCCACTGTTGGAATTGCCAATTAATACACCCATATAGCAAATTACAGAGTAACTCAGAGACAAACAAGTCTATTGTACATAAAGTACTTTTGTTTTTCTGGTCCTCGGAAAAATTTGTCTCAAGAAAAATCCCAAACTTGTATTTCATGTACCAAGATTGTACATTTGTACTCAATTGCACGCTAAAAATTTTATGTTTGAACACTAAAATTGTCATTGATACTCAATTACACGCGAAATTGTATGTTTGCACACTAAAATTGTCATTTGTACTCAATTGCACGCGAAATTGTATGTTTGCACACTAGATTGTACGTTAGTACCCAATTTGCACGCTAAATTGTATGTCTGCATACTAGATTGTACGTTTGTACCAAATTGCATGCTAAATTGTAAGTTTGCACACTAGACTGTATGTTAGTACCAAAATTGTACGCCAAAATTATATGTTATTTGCCAAATTGTATGTTGTACGGAAAATTGTAATTTTGCATCCAAAAATTGAAAATGTATAAGGCAGATACACCAATTTACATAAGGAATAAGGCAACTTCAAAGCGATGTTGTAAGCCAGGCACACCTAAGTCTGTTTGGCATCCAAAAAATTACACAATTTATGATCAAAAAGCTGGAATTAAGGATATGTATTTTTACCCCCCCCCCAAAAAAAAAAGGATCTTATACATACTGACAAAGCTCTACCACAAAAATTTGTATTTGAAGCACTCCCTATTACTTCAAATCCTCTTACATACGGTATGTAACTACAAATAAGGTAAAAATATATATTGTACATTCCCTCTGCGAAATGACAGAGTTTCGCCTTCTTTCGGGGGAGATGGAGTATTCTATCATATACCATTTTATTATTCCAATTATCTTAACATATTATTGTATTAATCAAAGAATATCTAAGAAATTAATACATTGTACTTCCATGTGAGCGTTCATGCCCCACTGCACACCAGCTAGGGCAAAGATATGTAAGGGTTTGTGGTCTTACGGACCTGGGGGGTTCGGGTCTTACGATTCGGAAAGAAAGAGTAAGACGGTGTTGCCAACGGTTAGAGTTTATTACAAATGTACACTCATGGCTACCCGGTATTATTAAGAGGGCAGCTAACAGTTATTAAAGATGTTCTACATACTTGGAGGCCAGAAGGGCCTCTGACGTAGCGGCTGAGCCCTGGGCTATATATAAGGACCCAGGTGTTCGTCGTCAGATGTCCCCACAGACCGGGATCGGTGCTGCCACCTATCCGGAACCTGAGGAACGTCCGACGACTCGACTCACCCGCCACGTCAGACGGTACCCAACACTATGGTTACACATTATGTACCTCTACACCACTCCCCCAGACATTTAGGAGGGTGTTATAGTTATAATATTAGTACAGGGATAACATTTCTATATGTCTAAACCCTTAGTAATAGAGGTACAACCATAGATATAATGTTAACACCAAGTTAAGTATGATTCGAATATCAATTATACGTATTTGATAGTGTATATAGTTACAGAATAGCAAACCGGATGTTGTAATATAATACGAATTATTTGAATGAGTAACAGTTATATGTAGCGGAACTGTTAATTAACCTTTTATACCATATGGTAACAATTTATGTTTACGGTATAAGCATTAGGATATGTACCATAATCCGCATATATGTGATAATAACAGTTATATGTAACGGAACTGTCAAACACCGAACAAATCACATAATAACATCCATATGTGTTTGTAATGATTAATATCATGATTGAATATATAGTCTTGAAAAAGACTTTTAAAGTAACCACACTATCTAATGACATTTTATATATATTATGACCAAGTGAATCAGTGAGTTATTAGGTATACAACCGTTATGAATTATACACTTGAAAAAGAAAAAATTACGGTGGAGTAATGTATATTAAGCTAATAGATCATGGATGTTGGAGCCCTAGGGGAGTCTATGCTGGATATACCCGAGCCGCGGAGCGGCGAGGGTATATCCAGCATAGACTCCCCATGGGCTCCAACATCCATGATCTATTAGCTTAATATACCACGATTTCCTCCATTTTGTATTAATTTCTTACCTGATATCCGCAGAATATAGCCACAAGAAGACATTTTGTAAAAGCAAGCGATACGGCCCGGGTCAGCGCTCTGTGCGAAGCCATTGTTTTTGTTCCTTGTCGGGAGAGGTACCGCTGTGTATACAGTCACTTTTCGTATGGAATCCAACCATGACAAGTTTTCAAATTAAAACATACATATCCTTAGATAGTCTAGATGATCCCTCCATACGTATTATGTCCAATATATTCAAAATAAAGGAGAATCCATTGATTTTCCCAACGTACGCGAGTCGCAGTCCGGCCATTCCCACCCGCCTCCTTGTCCGGCGAAAGTGTGTCAGTGGCCCGGATGTAGATATAGGTCAACTGCTCGTTGTACAAGAAAGACGCCGAAACAATGGCTTCGCGCAGAGCGGCCACGGGAAAATCAATGGATTCTTATTTATATCGAACAAAATGGAGAAAATTAGCACGCATTCCTCGTCTATGGATCGAATACTTCTTGGGATTTTAATGTTACAACATGACAAGCTTGGAATCAAGAAGAAAACTGACTGGAATCATAGCACTAGGACCTCAGGTTAGAATTTATCTATTTTCGCATTGGGTTTCATCACCGTTCAGTGTAGCGCAAAGGCTAAGGCCTTCGCCTACCACCACTGCGGCCTGGGTTCAATTCTCATATGAGTTGGCACGATTTTTCACTATGGAAAATGGCTAGATTAACTTTGTATAGCTGCCATAATTTCCAAAAATATTCTAAGTCCAACTTGACCCCGAAAAAGTATATACCAAAAATTCTAAAAGCGCACAAGGGTGGTATATGCAGAATATACCACGTATATATCGCATATAAAACCACCGGAAGTGCCAGAATAGTGGTATAAGGCTATGTATCATGAGTTCAATGCAACTTTTGAGTTTGTCCCGTTCCCAACCACTTTTACATTTGGACTACTCCAAATCACAATAAATTTTAATATCCTAGGTTTTTATTGGCCCAGGAGGTTGTGCTAGTTGTGCCCTTTCAGAAGATATATGATTTACCCTATTGCTTTGTTATTCTTTTGTTAAAAGGGGGCAATACATGTCCCAAATTCCATGTTTTTCATCATATTCCTCTTTTCAGTGATATAAAAAAACAAATGCTAATCCACTATATGTAAGTGTTTTCATGTTCATATTTATGTCTATGTACCATTGGCTATCATTTTAACCTATGGGCATATTTTAGTAAGCAATCTGGTCGACATGGTTTAGCATATATGAGAAAATAGCAAAGTCCCATTCCCAACCACTTTTTAAAAGAGTCTTTAAAAATGAATGCTTCCCACCATATTTCTAATAATGATTTTCCTGAAGCTACAATAGTTGTACTATAAGTGAAATCCATATGTCTCTGAAGCAATGCCCAATCTTTCCTAGCCTCTGTCTCCTTATTTATCCATTCCCAGGATCTTCCAAACTTACCATGGTGCTTATGTCCCGTTCCCAACCACAAAAACTTAAGATAGTAGTATCTCCATAGTTTTCATATTTAACTGTCTGCATAATATGCACAATTTAGCCCTATTTGAGCCCTAAAAGAAAATTTAATATAGAGCTTTTCTACAACCCTTCATCAGTCAACACATGTGTCCTGTTCCCAACCACTTTTGTCCTGTTCCCAACAACTTCTTATAACACACCATTGTTCAGTTCTACAATGCATGAAACTCACTCTAAGGCACATATTCCCTCCCCTTTGTTCTCCCATCCACTCATAACATAAAAATAAAGAAAATGCCAGTTATTGTAATGATAATGTCCTGTTCCCAACCACTTGTGTCCTGTTCCCAACCATTTTTTTTTCAAATGTAACATTATTCAATCATAACTCTTGTGAGACTCAATCGCAATTACCTATCCCTTCACCTCGGTCGTCCCAATAACTCATGACATAGTATTGTCTCAGTATAATATCAATCAGTGTAGGAGAATTTTCTCTTCCAAACACAAGGTTGCCCTGTAACTCAACCTTATCATTTCATTACATTCTTAAGACAATTAATTTACCATTCATGGCAGCACTTAACCAAATTTCTGAAACCAAACCAGATGAAAGAGAGAATCTTCCAAATTTCCCAGTAGTAAACCTTTCTAGGACCTTAGACAAACTACAGAAAAATCCAATCATTCATGATATTACTCAACTGAATCTAGAGCCCTTTGCTAAAACAGTATTAAATGATGCTTCCAACCTTGATGAGGCAATAGAAACACGCGACGTAGAATCACACCTACGTAGAGTTACAGAGCATCCAATTTTCCAAAGCTTAGGACTCATCCTAGGGATATCAGCTTACATTTTTATAGTATACATACTCCTCAAACTATAGAGACTAGGAGGGACTCTTGCCTACCTGCCTACAGCCAAAGCATTCAGACTAGTCACCGAGCTGTCCCTACACAAATTGCTCCCAGATAAAAATCCTACCAAATTTACCCCTACAGGGGAAACCCACACCCCTTTCCTCACAATTCAGGAAACCAACACCCTGATAATTGCTATATCATTCACCCTGACCATCTACTCAGCCTACAGAATAATGAAGTACCTTAAGTAATTTGCACAGACACACTGTGGCAAGAAAAATGTGGCAAAGCGCACAAATCACACTATATATTTTAAAATATATTGTGGAGACTCGAACTTCGCGCTACCCTTGAGGCCAATACCACATGAATTTGATGAGATTAAATCAGCAGCTGCCCTGACCTATAAGGATATAGTGGTTAAAACCTTCCCACTACCTAAGGCTATATTTACCTGGAATGGACCAGCAGTTATAACAAAACAGAGAGGAGAATTTGCTTATCACCTCCCTCAGGTGATACACCTACCTTGGCGCACTAGGTTCAGCACCATACCAGCCCTTAAGTACAAAGGACTGTACTACTCCATGCTTCTCCAGAATGATTGTGGCACCAGCCCGGTCACCATGACAGCACTGGAAAATACAACAGATATAATTATTGATGAACACCAGTCAAACATGCAGACTATTGCTAATTTTCTAAACCACCAGCCCTCCCCGGTGACTGTGGAAACAGCCTAGACTGCCCACAGCCTAGACTGCCCTCAGTCCACCACCAGGAGGTACTATACCATGAGACAGATTTCAGAACTTTTCAGACAATTGGCTGGCCCTGAAAAGGGCCTTTTTGGTATTGGGTATTTCACACCCTAGGTCAGACAGCACGGTTTCACCAGAGAGCCTCAGGCTCCACGACAGCAGGACGGTAGGAGCTTGATCCATAGAGATGGCCGTGATCGCGATCCCACTTGATCAAGCGGGCCTCCAACGATTCCAGGGCATACTCCGCCGTTCCAAAGGAGTCCCCGGACACGGTGAAATTGAGTAAACAGACAGCCATGAGATAATCCCACAGGACTCGCTCATGCGGCCAAAGATTGAAATTCATGGGCCAGGACCCTAAATCTGTAAGGGTCCTGGCCAAAAGGGCCAAAGTGGCCCCCCGGCACAATGGAAGTACCGGCAAGGGTACATACTAACAATTATATCTCCATGATCACAGATTTCCCTGTGATTCCTTACAAGATACCCATAGTGAAGGGCTTGGCTGGCCTCCTCCCGGGCCCTAGCCAAACTGCCCACTATCATCACCTGAGATACAGGCAAGTCAAGAATTGCTTGATGATGACCCATGGTGTATTAGGTAGGAACTACAGTGAAACACTGATACCCAAAACCAGCCACTCCCTCCTTTTATGGACCTACCCACCAGCCTGAACTGTCCACTGACACCAGGCTAGGCACTGCCACAGCCACATGTCAAAATCTGGCACCTAACACCTCAAAGTGCCACCACTGCATGAGCACATCAGGGCAAGATTAGACATCTCACTCCTGACACACCTCCACTGTCAATGAAATTATCTAAGTATTGAAAATTAATTTATAAAAAAAAATCATATACACAGCCACTTGTTGATGTATAATATGAAAATCTATGGTATTCTCACAAAATTTGACGATTAATGCGCGCATACACGCGCAAATTGAGCTAAGTAATTTAGAAATTGTACAAATCTAAAGTAATATACATGAATGCAAGGTAGATAACTAGGAGAGTTTTGTACCACATTAGCACTTGTATACTATACCAAGGTTTACTTAAAGAAACACACTTTAGGTAACCAAAAAATTGTTGAAAATGAATTGCATGAAAAGAAAAAAAGAAACGTTGAAATGTAAAAAGATACTCACCATATAATCTTTTTCAGGGACATATACTTAAAAGGCTTGGGGAAAAGTCAATTTAAGCAGCGGCCCACTGTTGGAATTGCCAATTAATACACCCATATAGCAAATTACAGAGTAACTCAGAGACAAACAAGTCTATTGTACATAAAGTACTTTTGTTTTTCTGGTCCTCGGAAAAATTTGTCTCAAGAAAAATCCCAAACTTGTATTTCATGTACCAAGATTGTACATTTGTACTCAATTGCACGCTAAAAATTTTATGTTTGAACACTAAAATTGTCATTGATACTCAATTACACGCGAAATTGTATGTTTGCACACTAAAATTGTCATTTGTACTCAATTGCACGCGAAATTGTATGTTTGCACACTAGATTGTACGTTAGTACCCAATTTGCACGCTAAATTGTATGTCTGCATACTAGATTGTACGTTTGTACCAAATTGCATGCTAAATTGTAAGTTTGCACACTAGACTGTATGTTAGTACCAAAATTGTACGCCAAAATTATATGTTATTTGCCAAATTGTATGTTGTACGGAAAATTGTAATTTTGCATCCAAAAATTGAAAATGTATAAGGCAGATACACCAATTTACATAAGGAATAAGGCAACTTCAAAGCGATGTTGTAAGCCAGGCACACCTAAGTCTGTTTGGCATCCAAAAAATTACACAATTTATGGTCAAAAAGCTGGAATTAAGGATATGTATTTTTACCCCCCCCCCCAAAAAAAAAAGGATCTTATACATACTGACAAAGCTCTACCACAAAAATTTGTATTTGAAGCACTCCCTATTACTTCAAATCCTCTTACATACGGTATGTAACTACAAATAAGGTAAAAATATATATTGTACATTCCCTCTGCGAAATGACAGAGTTTCGCCTTCTTTCGGGGGAGATGGAGTATTCTATCATATACCATTTTATTATTCCAATTATCTTAACATATTATTGTATTAATCAAAGAATATCTAAGAAATTAATACATTGTACTTCCATGTGAGCGTTCATGCCCCACTGCACACCAGCTAGGGCAAAGATATGTAAGGGTTTGTGGTCTTACGGACCTGGGGGGTTCGGGTCTTACGATTCGGAAAGAAAGAGTAAGACGGTGTTGCCAACGGTTAGAGTTTATTACAAATGTACACTCATGGCTACCCGGTATTATTAAGAGGGCAGCTAACAGTTATTAAAGATGTTCTACATACTTGGAGGCCAGAAGGGCCTCTGACGTAGCGGCTGAGCCCTGGGCTATATATAAGGACCCAGGTGTTCGTCGTCAGATGTCCCCACAGACCGGGATCGGTGCTGCCACCTATCCGGAACCTGAGGAACGTCCGACGACTCGACTCACCCGCCACGTCAGACGGTACCCAACACTATGGTTACACATTATGTACCTCTACACCACTCCCCCAGACATTTAGGAGGGTGTTATAGTTATAATATTAGTACAGGGATAACATTTCTATATGTCTAAACCCTTAGTAATAGAGGTACAACCATAGATATAATGTTAACACCAAGTTAAGTATGATTCGAATATCAATTATACGTATTTGATAGTGTATATAGTTACAGAATAGCAAACCGGATGTTGTAATATAATACGAATTATTTGAATGAGTAACAGTTATATGTAGCGGAACTGTTAATTAACCTTTTATACCATATGGTAACAATTTATGTTTACGGTATAAGCATTAGGATATGTACCATAATCCGCATATATGTGATAATAACAGTTATGGGACTATATACACTCGTGTATATGCATATAATTAACAGCGGCGAGTGATCCGCCCTCCCGGTACTACTTGTTGCGCGCAGCAATACAGCGCTCCATTTGGTAACTATGGCAAAGCTACCCCCTGCTATATAAGAGCGGCGCTGCCATTCTATCGGCAGTCGGGCTCTACTATTCATACGGTGCACAACACCCCTGTGCTGGGGGTTGGCACAAAAATTTAATTTTTACCGGTTGCCAAGGTTGGTTGGACTTAATCAACATTACCAGCCGTCTTTTAACCTGGCAAAGTTGGTTTCTACTAAAAATTCTGGCCAAGATGGGCCGTAGAAGACCAAACAAGAAGACTTTAGAGCCTGATTCAGGACCGCCGAGCGGTGTTAGGAGATCTGTCAGGAGGCAAGGGCCCCCTGGGTCGTCCGTTACAGACCAATCCACAGATCCTCTACCCGCTGAAGGGATGACAGACGCTATGACAGACGAGCTGACTGAGTTGAAGATCCGGACGGAGGCTGTGGAGGAGAATCTGGCAAAAATCCTGGATAAGTTGGATGTTTTGACTTCAGAGGGCACCGTCGGGGGCAGCGATCGGGACACGACTTCTAGGCCACGACGGCTGTACAGCAGATCGAGAGGTGGATCTAGGTCAAGTTCAAGCTCCAGCAGTGATAGCTCTCACTCCAGGTCGAGATCCAAGCATAGATCAAGGAAACCAAGGGGTGAGTTCGACCAGCGAAATTTTTTAGGTCACAAAAAAAATGTTGACAGCCTAGAAAAATTACTAATGGTCAATGTTCGTTTAGTTAGTGCCAAACTTGAACAAGGTGAGGAAGTAAAATATATTCTTGACCACATAGAAATGCTGCTGGAGAAATCTGCCACTAGAATATTTACTCTCAGCTCACTTGTAAATTATGACAAGAGTGTCAAAGAGCGAGCTGACAAGAAGGGTATAAGAGCTTTTGAGACTGTGGAGAATTGTGACATCCTACGGCACTTGAGCTACGATGGCACATACACAGCCCAGAAATTGGCTAAATCATCCAAACCTGCTGTCAAAAAATCTGCTAACTCAAAAAATCACTGTTACGCTTACAATAGGCCCGAGGGCTGCAAGTTAAACCCCTGCCGCTACAGGCACGTTTGTAGCTCATGTGACTCTGGAAACCACTCTGCTGACAAGTGTCAGAAGAATGGTTCGGAGAAGTAGGATGTTGCCTCTGGGGAGGGTCGTGCCTCCAGATTAGCTGGCCATGGAGAGGCACTGTTGGTTGACCCCCCTGTTGAGGATTATGTTCTTGGCAATGTTATGCCAGAAATTCCAGTTATTGATGAATGTTGTCAAAAGCCACCAGTAGAGGTGGACTTGTTGAATTTTGCCAGCTCTGAAAATAATTTTGTGGAAAACCTTAGTATTACCGGTTTTTCCTCAAGGAGTAGTCCGAATGTTGGGGATTTTTATCCCATTTTTGATGTGACTTGCTCAGGTAATGTTAGTATAAACATTTACCAAAGTTGTGTTGACGGTACTTGTTCTTGTCAACATTTTATTGGTGGCCACAAGGCCCAAATTTTGCCATGTAGATTGGCATGTTTCCTAAGACAGGAAGGTGTTATAAATTTACCCAAACGTGACTTAGATTATTTGTGGTCGGGTTTTGTAGAAGGTTTCAAAATTGTTGATCCTGGGTGCGAAACAGAGTATGAATGTGGGAATTACAAGTCAATTTTTCAGGGTAATTTTTACAATGAAATGTGTGAAATTGTCAGTGAGGAACTCCAGGATGGTTCCATTTTTGAAGTAACCTCCAAGCCTAGATGCATACATGCCCTTGGCGGTGTCCCCAAAAGTAACGGTAAATTGAGACCCGTTACTGATTGTAGTATGCCCAGAAAAAAGAGTATTAATAATTTTATGGATTCAACTTTTAAACCTTTTTCATATAAATCCATAAATTCGGTCACGGCAATGTTGAACGAAAATGATTTTATGAGTGTTGTCGACTTAAAGTCCGCCTATAGGTCTATTAGTGTCTATGGGGAACACCAGAAGTTCCAGGGTTTTTCCTGGGATATGGGGGAGGGTAAGAAATTTTACCAGAGTAATCGTCTTACCTTTGGACTCAGATGCGCCCCCTACATTTTTAACCAGATTTCTGATTTTCTGGCTAAGGTGGCAAATTTTTATGGAATTGATAGATTAGTCAATTACCTGGATGACTTCATCATTATTGCCAACTCTGAAAGTGAGTGTCGCCGTCAGAGGGACCTTTTAATGGAAATTATGGAATATTTTGGTTTTAAGATTTCCAGAGATAAAGTTACTGACCCGAACAGAATTTGTACCTTTTTGGGTATCACCATTGACTCCCATAAAATGGAATTAACATTGCCTAAAGAGAAAGTTGACAAGTTAGCCCATGCTATAGACAGTTGCATTTATAAGAAATTTGCCAGTAAAAAAACCTTACAGAGTATTGGTGGCTTAATGTCATTTTGTTCCCAGGTGGTGAGGGGGGGCCGTACTTTCAGTAGAAGGGTTTTTGACTTGATGGCAAAGGCTAAGGAAAGGGGTGTCATTAAATTAAATCCAGGTATCATAAAAGATTTTTTGTGGTGGAAGGATTTTTGTAAAATTTTTAATTGCAAAAATTTAATCTTGAATGATGTTTATAATAAACCCATGGTGTCTGATGCGTCCATTCTTGGTTATGGAGCATGGTGTGGTACAGATTTCTTTTATGGATCTTGGAATAACGTTGACAACTCTAAATTAGGGATAGGTCACTGGGTTGCCCCTCCAAAGTATGACAATATTGATGTTCATGAACGTAATATTAATGTGTATGAACTATGGCCCGTTCTAGCTGGTTTGAAGAGATGGGGTCATTTATTCAAGAATTGCCGTCTGAACGCTGTAACGGATAACATGCAGGTGTTGGCAATGTTGAACACAGGCAGAAGTAAAAACCCACTTTGTATGGAGTGGCTGCGTGAAATCTATTGGCAATGTTTTGTATATAACATTGATATCTACTCGACCTATATAAAGTCCACTGATAATATTCTAGCGGACCAATTATCAAGATTAGACTACAAAAATGTTCTTGCCAAGTGTGAAAAAACTTTGTCTGAAAATAATATGTGTATCTAAAAAATTTTTCAGATCCCAGGTTGATGTCCCTGTTGAGAAAGCAGGAGGATTTTGTGAATTCGGGTGTTGCCATGACAACCATGAAAACCAGAAAGCAACAATTTAAGAGGTACAGCAAATTTTGTAGGAAATTTTCCCTAAAAACTTATCCATGTTTGCCATCTCAGGCCTCTTTGTATGCCACTTATCTGGCTGATAAGATGAAACCAGTCTCCATCAGAAATTATATCTCGGCTGTATGGTTTTTTCAAAAGTTGCATGGTCACCCTGACTACAGTAGTAGTTTTATCCTGAAAAAGACTCTAGATGGTATTGAGCGGTGTCAAAGTTTAACCAGAGTTGTTAAATACCCACTTACCACTGTTGACATGTTTAAAATTTTGTCAACCCTGAATATGACACTGATATTGGATAGGGTTTTCTGGTGCGCCATTCTGGTACTGTTCAGGGGAGTTTTGAGGTGTTGCCATGTAGTGGACTCCATACATTCACTAAGGGTGAGGGATGTTGTATTAACTAATGATTATGTAAAACTTCACATTAGGACATCCAAGACAGACCAGTTTGGCCACGACCCTTACGATATTTACCTAGTACTCGATGAATCTTCTCCATTTTGTCCATCAAAAATTTTGGCAGAGTTGATACAGACTGCTAATGGCAATGTTAATCGGAAACTATTCAGTTTTCCTTCAGGTGGCAGGAGCAAATGCTTGACATATTCGTATGTAAATACGCGTTTAAAATTTTTGTCTGTCAAAATTGGCTTAGTAGATGAGAATGTTAGTACCCACTCACTACGCCATGGTGGGGCTACCTTCCTAAAGTCAATTGGCCTTTCAGTAGAAGACATAATGAAACGCTCCAACTGGAAATCCAGATGTGTGTATAAGTACTTGCATGATTCAAGATGTGATTTGTTAAAACTTGATGTGTTACCATCTATTAATGTGTAATAATTGTTACTCCGTGATGTTCCATGTGTTTGCCGGGTGGTTGGCCATTTTGTATATTCAGATCAATTCCACCAAACACATGTCTCTGTTCAATTATTATTATTATTATCATATCCAGTAATCCATTCAATACTGTTATCACTTATCATAATGTTAATATACCGGTTAATACCTTAAAGTCATCCTAGTATTTATTATAATGTTAATATACCGGTAGCTTCCTAGTGGGTCATCTTGATATTTATTATAATGTTAATATACCGGTAAATACCCTTAGTCATCCTAGTATTTTTATAATGATAATATATAATATGTGGTTTCCATGGTAACCAACTTCATCTCTTTATTATTCAATATACCGGTTACTACCCTAACATAATAATCTACCGGTAGTGGTTAACCGGTATATGTAGTCGCCCCTAGTTAACTTATGGGACTATATACACTCGTGTATATGCATATAATTAACAGCGGCGAGTGATCCGCCCTCCCGGTACTACTTGTTGCGCGCAGCAATACAGCGCTCCATTTGGTAACTATGGCAAAGCTACCCCCTGCTATATAAGAGCGGCGCTGCCATTCTATCGGCAGTCGGGCTCTACTATTCATACGGTGCACAACACCCCTGTGCTGGGGGTTGGCACAAAAATTTAATTTTTAATTTTAATAATTGTCTTCCATTGATTGTTAGTTTTAAGATTTTAGTCTAGGTGCTGATTGTAACCTAGGGTTCACTTTTTATTGACTGATACTGCTTTGAATAAAGCCATTTTGTATATTCAGATCAATTCCACCAAACACATGTCTCTGTTCAATTATTATTATTATTATCATATCCAGTAATCCATTCAATACTGTTATCACTTATCATAATGTTAATATACCGGTTAATACCTTAAAGTCATCCTAGTATTTATTATAATGTTAATATACCGGTAGCTTCCTAGTGGGTCATCTTGATATTTATTATAATGTTAATATACCGGTAAATACCCTTAGTCATCCTAGTATTTTTATAATGATAATATATAATATGTGGTTTCCATGGTAACCAACTTCATCTCTTTATTATTCAATATACCGGTTACTACCCTAACATAATAATCTACCGGTAGTGGTTAACCGGTATATGTAGTCGCCCCTAGTTAACTTATATGTAACGGAACTGTCAAACACCGAACAAATCACATAATAACATCCATATGTGTTTGTAATGATTAATATCATGATTGAATATATAGTCTTGAAAAAGACTTTTAAAGTAACCACACTATCTAATGACATTTTATATATATTATGACCAAGTGAATCAGTGAGTTATTAGGTATACAACCGTTATGAATTATACACTTGAAAAAGAAAAAATTACGGTGGAGTAATGTATATTAAGCTAATAGATCATGGATGTTGGAGCCCTAGGGGAGTCTATGCTGGATATACCCGAGCCGCGGAGCGGCGAGGGTATATCCAGCATAGACTCCCCATGGGCTCCAACATCCATGATCTATTAGCTTAATATACCACGATTTCCTCCATTTTGTATTAATTTCTTACCTGATATCCGCAGAATATAGCCACAAGAAGACATTTTGTAAAAGCAAGCGATACGGCCCGGGTCAGCGCTCTGTGCGAAGCCATTGTTTTTGTTCCTTGTCGGGAGAGGTACCGCTGTGTATACAGTCACTTTTCGTATGGAATCCAACCATGACAAGTTTTCAAATTAAAACATACATATCCTTAGATAGTCTAGATGATCCCTCCATACGTATTATGTCCAATATATTCAAAATAAAGGAGAATCCATTGATTTTCCCAACGTACGCGAGTCGCAGTCCGGCCATTCCCACCCGCCTCCTTGTCCGGCGAAAGTGTGTCAGTGGCCCGGATGTAGATATAGGTCAACTGCTCGTTGTACAAGAAAGACGCCGAAACAATGGCTTCGCGCAGAGCGGCCACGGGAAAATCAATGGATTCTTATTTATATCGAACAAAATGGAGAAAATTAGCACGCATTCCTCGTCTATGGATCGAATACTTCTTGGGATTTTAATGTTACAACATGACAAGCTTGGAATCAAGAAGAAAACTGACTGGAATCATAGCACTAGGACCTCAGGTTAGAATTTATCTATTTTCGCATTGGGTTTCATCACCGTTCAGTGTAGCGCAAAGGCTAAGGCCTTCGCCTACCACCACTGCGGCCTGGGTTCAATTCTCATATGAGTTGGCACGATTTTTCACTATGGAAAATGGCTAGATTAACTTTGTATAGCTGCCATAATTTCCAAAAATATTCTAAGTCCAACTTGACCCCGAAAAAGTATATACCAAAAATTCTAAAAGCGCACAAGGGTGGTATATGCAGAATATACCACGTATATATCGCATATAAAACCACCGGAAGTGCCAGAATAGTGGTATAAGGCTATGTATCATGAGTTCAATGCAACTTTTGAGTTTGTCCCGTTCCCAACCACTTTTACATTTGGACTACTCCAAATCACAATAAATTTTAATATCCTAGGTTTTTATTGGCCCAGGAGGTTGTGCTAGTTGTGCCCTTTCAGAAGATATATGATTTACCCTATTGCTTTGTTATTCTTTTGTTAAAAGGGGGCAATACATGTCCCAAATTCCATGTTTTTCATCATATTCCTCTTTTCAGTGATATAAAAAAACAAATGCTAATCCACTATATGTAAGTGTTTTCATGTTCATATTTATGTCTATGTACCATTGGCTATCATTTTAACCTATGGGCATATTTTAGTAAGCAATCTGGTCGACATGGTTTAGCATATATGAGAAAATAGCAAAGTCCCATTCCCAACCACTTTTTAAAAGAGTCTTTAAAAATGAATGCTTCCCACCATATTTCTAATAATGATTTTCCTGAAGCTACAATAGTTGTACTATAAGTGAAATCCATATGTCTCTGAAGCAATGCCCAATCTTTCCTAGCCTCTGTCTCCTTATTTATCCATTCCCAGGATCTTCCAAACTTACCATGGTGCTTATGTCCCGTTCCCAACCACAAAAACTTAAGATAGTAGTATCTCCATAGTTTTCATATTTAACTGTCTGCATAATATGCACAATTTAGCCCTATTTGAGCCCTAAAAGAAAATTTAATATAGAGACTACCAGAGAGGAAGAAAACCCACCCCCATTAGAAGGAGATGAAGATGAAAACCTGCCGGAAGAAAACCCAACAGAAGTAGCACAACAACATCTTCAGACACCTAAACAACAACAACCCGGGCTAAATCCTCACAATCCTAATGGTTCACCTGAAACAGAATTGTAGTTTGTACAGGGCCCCATGCCAGCTTAGGTATTATTGACTATAACCGCAATGAATCTGTGCCTATAATTATCATTGATCTCTACAGCGCCCACTGAGTGGGAGTCGCGGTTGGTTTAGCATTGATTTAGCTCTATTTTGGGCGCGACCCTTGTGTTTGGTATTATGTTTCAATTACCTTGACCCACTGCCCTGATGTACTCAAAATCATAACATATCAATCAGCTGACCAGCATACGAAGGTATAGCTTTTGTTACAGGGATTCTATATGATATTTGAGACGGAGTGAAATCTTTGACACAAGTATAGGTGTAATTTCATTGACATTGAAACATTATGCATAATTGAATTGATACAATAGTGGCACTTCTCCCACAACGCGATGTATGCAAACATAGGAGGCCATAAGAGCCGGATACCTATGTTGGGATTAAGGGGGTTAATAATGGGGGTAATATTATTGGTAAGTGTATATCAAGGAGCAAAGAGGGAGGTGATTCCCTGTAGCACAAAGTCAACCTACTGTGTAGCCAATTGTCAATCTGCAGCGCTACATGCTAATTTTTACATCAGGTATACAAATGAGGTTCAGAACACTTGCTCAAGGCTAAGTATACTATGACGAAACCGATGTTTAAAAAGGGTTTTACAATTGTCCATTTAAATGCCCGAAGTATCCGTAATAAAATGCCTAGCTTGAGAAGGGATTTAGATAGACAAGGTATTGAAATTATTTTATTCTCTGAAACATGGCTTAACTCTACCGACTGTGATGGCTTATACACGTTTCCCAGATATAACTTTTTTAGACAGGATCGAGTTAGTATATATAGAGGGGGAGGACTGTGTGCACATGTTGATGAAGCAGTCACTTGTTCTATCGATACTTTTAAACACTTGAATAGATGTAATGACGATATTGAAATACAGTGGCTATTATCTGTTAAGGGAAATTCGAAAAAATCAATTATATGCAATATATATAGACCACCCGACAGCAACTTAACCAACTTCTGCGATACTTTGAAAGCCTTATTTTTACAAATTGACATTATGGATTCATACGACATATTTGTATTGGGTGATTTCAATGTAAATACTCTGATTAATTCAAATGAAAAAAACAAACTCTACGAGGCACTGGACCAATTTCATTTAAGACAGATTGTCAATTCAATAACTACTTCCTCCGGAACTAATACATGCATTGACTTAATTTTCACTAATTGTAACAATATTGTATCTTCAGGCCCACTGGATTTTCACCTAAGCGATCATCTTCCAGTTCATATCACTAAAAACCATGTCAATGTTAAGAAAAGATATAGACAATTTTATGGTAGGTCTTATAGGAATTTTGATATGAATAAATATATCAGCGACCTAGATGTATGTGATTGGACGTATTTTGATAATAGTAATGATGTCACTGAATGTTGGGATATTTTTGAAAATATGTTAAAAAGAATGTTAGATATTCAGTGCCCGGTGAAATCATTTAAGGTACAAGATAAACCTGCTCCATGGATGACAAATTTTCTACTTGAGCGTATAAATGATAAGAACAAATTGCTAAAGGCTGCACGGGTTTCCACCTCACTTATAGATTGGCACAATGCAAGGACCATTCGTAATGAAGTTAATAATGAAATTAATTTAGCAAAAGAGGCTTATTACAAGGAATTGTCTGAAAACATGATAAATGATTCCAAACAATTTTGGACAATTATGAAAGACATTTTACCTTCTAGTAAAAATGGAACGAAAAGTATCAACTTGACGAATACTGATGGTGATACAATATCATTGGATGAAACTTCGGGTTTTATAAATAAATTTTTTGCAGAGATAGGTCCCTCATTAGCCAGTGCACATAACAAAGAATTTGAGTTTAAGGGTACGCGATGTATTGATGATATGCCTGATTTGAAATTTTCAGATGACGAAATTATAAAGGCATTGAAAGATCTAGATATATCTAAGTCGTCAGCCATAGAGTATTTACCAACAAATATATTTAAAGCTGCAGCCTTGCACATGTCTGCAAGGTTTATTAAGATCATTAATTTATGTTTAGCCAAAAATTGTATCCCTGATAAATGGAAGATTGCAACTGTGACTCCGTTACCAAAAGGAGGCGACTCCACTAATGTGTCTAATTATAGACCAATCAGTGTACTACCAGTTCCTGGTAAACTACTAGAAAGACTAATACATAATTCTATCTCAGATCATTTGGAAACTCATAATATTTTGTCTAAAAACCAAGGAGGATACCAAAAGGGTAAATCGACTATAGATTCTATTGCCAAGCTAGTAGATGATATTTTAGAAAATAGAAATTTAGGAAATATTTCAATAGCCATCTTTATTGATATAAAAAAAGCTTTCGATTCCGTAAATCACTCAATATTAATAAAAAAACTAGAGCAATATGGGATCAGAAATAGAAATTTAACGTTAATTGAGAATTATCTTTCTAGGAGACAACAATGTTCAGTCGCAAACCACAAGAGATCTAGTAACCTTCCATTATCCTGTGGGGTACCGCAAGGGTCTATATTAGGACCTCTCTTTTTCCTTTTGTATATAAATGATTGTATTTCAACCTATGATGTTCACTCCACTATGTTATATGCAGATGATTCCGTTTTGTATGCTCATGGAAAAACTATCCAAGATATTTCTACTGTATTAAATACGGCTATAAACAATTTTTTCATGTGGTCATCTATAAACAAACTTACTGTGAATGAAAGCAAGACCAAGGTAATGGTCTTTGCATCGTCAAAAAAGTTAAAGAAGTTACCAAAACCAAAAATTTATTTGAATAATGAGTTATTAAAATGTGTTATTTCTTATAAGTATCTAGGGGTCATTCTTGACCAAGAGCTTAACTTCAACATGTACATTAGAAGTGTTATAAAGAATGTTAGATACAAGTCATATTTGTTGTATGCCACAAGGAAATGTATGTCTAAACAAACAAGGTTACGTATATATAAATCCTATGTTGTGCCAGTCATTGATTATTGTGACATTTTATATATTGGTTCTAAAGACGACCATCTAGGAGAACTTCAAAGACTCCAGAATAAGTGCCTAAAGACGTGTATGGCATACCATATACTAACCCCTACAAATAAGGTTCATGCTGATGCTAATCTCCCTAAATTAAAATATAGACGGGATCATCACCTTAGAGTGTTTGCTTATAAGAGAAGGTTTCAGGATGGCTATGTGAAACAAATTGTAAGACAGACTAGGTTCAATGCTGCTCCTGTATTAGATTATCCTATTCCTAAGTGTCGTGCCTATGAGTATACTCCTAAAGTGTTGTCAGCAAAAGCTTGGAACAACCTCAGTGTTGAGTTAAGAGATATAGTGGAAAAGGACTCATTTAAGGCTAAATCTAAAGATATTATGGTCACAAAAATTCCTGTGGTTTAAATGATAATATTAATGATTGCAATAATTAAGTTTTATATGGGTCAATCATTAGACCTAGGTGTAGCAACCGCGCCAGGTCCACATCAACTGACAAAATTAATATAATTGCCTTGTATTGTATTATAGCTTTATATCAGGCTATATAGTTTTTAGTCAAGAGATGTTGTTAAGGGAATCACCCCCTTGAATTTGAAAGCTCATGTTGCGAGGGTTATTCAAGGGAGGGGGGAAGGGGGGAAGGGATGGACATGGGATGTATTTAGTCAAGAAATATAAGTACCATTATAGGTTGTCTGCCATGACACAATAAGTATGAGTGAACCTTTCCTTTTTGTTATTAAGTTTAATAATTTTATATGGTGTCACCAAAACAACATAGTGTATGAAGGTGGCACCATTAACTTGATTGACCAGCATAGTATTACCTCCATGGTAAATGGTTATAATTGAGAAAGTGCTATATATGGCCATGTATCCTGCACACACCTTAGGTCAATAAAGTTTAAATTTGTTCAAAAAAAAAAAAAGCTTTTCTACAACCCTTCATCAGTCAACACATGTGTCCTGTTCCCAACCACTTTTGTCCTGTTCCCAACAACTTCTTATAACACACCATTGTTCAGTTCTACAATGCATGAAACTCACTCTAAGGCACATATTCCCTCCCCTTTGTTCTCCCATCCACTCATAACATAAAAATAAAGAAAATGCCAGTTATTGTAATGATAATGTCCTGTTCCCAACCACTTGTGTCCTGTTCCCAACCATTTTTTTTTCAAATGTAACATTATTCAATCATAACTCTTGTGAGACTCAATCGCAATTACCTATCCCTTCACCTCGGTCGTCCCAATAACTCATGACATAGTATTGTCTCAGTATAATGAAGTTAATCACAGTCACTGTAATGATAGCATCTCATTCCGAACCACTTTCTGTGTCCCGTTCCAAACCACTTTATTCTTGAAAGTGACATTCAGTTGCACACCTCAATCACCAGCACCAATCCCGTGGCTACTGTTCCCCCATCCACTGATTGCATAGAATTATGTCAATTTATTGAATTACTCCTAGTCACTGTAATGATTATATTTTGTTCCCCATTACTCATGTCCCATTCCTAACCACTTATGTCCTGTTCCCAATCACTTCTTTAAAGAAAAGTAACATTACTCAGTTTTTGTCATTCATGAACCTCACTCACAAGCACCTGTTCCTCTGGCCACGTCCCTCATTTAGCTCAGCACATGGAATTACATCAATATGATGAATAGACCCCAGTCATTATAATGATAATGTCCTGTTCCCAACCACTTCTTGTCCCATTCCCAACCATATTTGAAATGTGACTTTGTACAGTTCTACCACACATGAAAATCACTTACCACTGGCCATATCCTTTCCCCTTCCTTCACACTAACTCATGACAAATTTCTTACTATGTATCCTTTAGAATTTCACCTACATATGTACTGTGGTCGTAGTTTATTTCTCGCTGTACATATTTTCGCGGATTTCAAGGAAATGTAAAATCCGCGAATTTATGTCCATAGTGAATATATCTATCATATAGGATAGCAATAGCTAATGTTATCATTGGTTTTGAAAATCCGTGAATTTAAATACACGTGAAATAGGGCTTTTTATCAATTCCGTGAAAATGTATAGTAAAAATATCTACGACCACAGTAAATACTGATCATATCCTGCTCCCAATCACCTTTGTCCCGTTCCCAACCACTTTACATGGTTGACTATATTGAAAATTATGAAAACATCTTTATGGATATGGTTCTCACCCAGGATAACAATTTAAGGGGAAGGTTTTGCAGTATCCCTGGGACCAAAAGTATTACTCTGGCCCTATTTGTTTACCTTGTACAAAATTTCAAAGTTTAGTATAAATTCTTGCAAAAAAAAGGGGTGAAAATTCAAATTTAGGGAGGCTGGGTTCTTAAATCCTTAATGAGATAAGTGGAAAGGATGTTACAGTTATAAAGTATGGGGGGAGTGCACATATTTAAGAAAGAACAACCTTGTATGGTCATCCATCAATAAATATAGTTTACTCATACAGATGGATTTAAGCCTACTAGAATTTTAGGTCTGACCCCTTCCCGATCCCTATGGATCCAAAAGTTGCATCAAACTCATGATACAGAGCCATAAGACAATAAGGGTCAGGTCGTCAGAAAGTGTAAGATTCTGCCCTTGAAGGGCCTTTAAAATTAATTTTCTAATTCCTTTATATAACCTTAACACAACTGTGAAGGGACTTCCGCTCAACTCAGAAAACCAAAAAATACCGATCTAGCCCATCCGGTTCCATTTTTATTGCTTGTTTTGTGTCATGTAACGTCCGGTACCAAAATAATAAAATATAGAGGTAATTGAAGTTGCTCTCAGTAATATAAGAATGTCCCATTATGCATAACAAACACATTAATTAACAAGGCCAATATGTCTATTATTGACTTCAATTACAGAATGGAACAGAATTTGAGTTATGCATGTACAGTAGACTGCCTCCTACATGATGATAAAAGTACCGGATGTTACGTAACGTCCGGTACTTTTATCAGAATTATTTCACATAAGCTGCTCTCACATGGAGACAAATGCTGCTGGACACACAATTTTTTCGCCAAAGTAGGGGACAATAAAGCCCTTCATATGGGTAATAACAAAGATTATGAAGATTAATTTTTCCATGTTTTATAACTGATTTAGATTTTGGTATCGGACTTTACAAATTACAGATTTCCATTTTCAAAGACACACAATGAAAAATCCTCACTCAGTAACATGTTCAAACCTGATGGAAATGATACCTATGATCATATACAATACAAAAAATAACTTTGGGTTACTCCAGATGTTCTTTATTCAATACAGAACATTTGTAAAAAGTACAAAAAAACAAAAAAGAACAAATTTGACTGTTTTTCTCACTTCGGCAAGCTATAAGTCTGAGAGTTTTTGATGGATGGCCACAAATTAACATCTTTCTGATAGCCCTAAGTGTTATCTATCAAATGAGTCTATGTAAAACAAAATTGATTTGCAACTTCTTTCTCTAGAGCCATAAGAGTGCAAAATGACCCAAAAACACAAAATCTACTGCTTTCTGGCGACCTGACCCATATATGTGATACCACCATGTACCAAATAACCTTTATAGCACCAGACCAATATATATAATACAATATGCCTCGCAGTACAATAATATGAATAATCTGGTGAGGTTTATCGGATCTTATATTATAAATATGAACATTAATCAGAGATCCGTATTAATAGATATGCATATACTCGTATCAAAATATGCAATAATTTATCACCATAGTGTGCTATACACATACAAATGATACTAGAAAAATAGTTATGTGACATTATATACATGACAAAAAATAGTAGTTGCTGCTGGAATCCTGCCCTGCAGTCTCTCGGGTGCCAGAAAGAAGATATGGTGGTCAGCTAACCACGGGATGGACGTGCTAAAGTTCATTTCATATGATAGGTGAACACGGTAGATGAATTTGGGGCAGCTACCCACAATCCTCTAGGAGTGCTATAGTTCATAGGTATATCCGAATGGTGTAGAGTAAAAGTAGAGTATCAGTCCCGTTTTGTCAACAGTGTAGAAACGTAATCCATTTAAGTATAGTTGACATAAGTAAAAGTCTAATGTAGGTTGGTCTGGAAGTAGTAGTAATATGTAGTTTTAGTGCATTCGGGAGTAGAGGTAAATGTAGAGGTAGCACAGAATCGTAAAGGCCATCCTTATGTAGTGGTCAGCAACAGGTAACAGTGACAACAGGAATCAGGAACCAGCATCCGGATACGTACAGCAGCATCAATTCTACTATCGGATTTGTTATAAGTTATGAATCCGAATAGACATTTCAGGATATAATAGTGGTATATGTCCTGAATATACACAAATAGCTGGTTATAAATGGAACCCGGAACACAAATAGCAGGTGTTCAATATCCTAATAGAAGACATTCGCAGTTAGTATAATTTTGCAAAGGCTAGATCTGGTTATTAGAAAAAAATAAATGTGTGTGAAGAAATAACCCGGAGCATGCCTAGGTGGACTTCTTGGCATGCTTCTTCTTAAGGAGTTCTAGAGCCGATTCGGGAGTGCCGTCCCACTCGTCGATATCGACTCCGAATACCCTCATGAACTTAGTGTTTAAGTTGGTATTCCGAGTTATCTCCTCCTTAACATGCTTCTCTAGAACGTGTACGTCCATAGCTGCCTGTTCTTTGGCAGCTGCGGCTGCATCCTCCTGGGCCTTTACATCATCCCGAATGAGGGTCTCGAGGCATTGCTTTTTGGCATCCGCAACCTTCTTCATACATAATAGGGTATCGTTAAGGAGACCCTGATGAAAGTCAGTCGCTCTATCGCGAACACATTTCTACCAGTGGGTGTTGATGGCCTTTTGGACATCTGCTTCCCCCTGGCGAGACTTCTCGAACCAGACTTCCGCATTACCAGTTTTGATGGTAATAGAGTCCTTTGGTTTCTCAGGTGTAGCGACAGCCTTGGGGGGAGTCGATACGGCCTGAGGACCACTTCCGGGTGTGGGACTTCCGGCTACGCCTGCTGTTGGTACACAGTAGGTGGGAGGCTGGTTCTGCTTCAACCCCATCTGCATATACAGTTGTATCTGCTCTGGGGCGGCAGCAGGTGCTGAGGTCTTCTTGGGGACAAGCCGACCACCCTTTCCAACGACCAAGGTCTGGCTCTCAGGTCCAGGTCCCTGGGTCAAGGACGGAAAGTTACGGGTGCTAACTTTCCCCGGCTTAGATACAGCACCTGCGTATCCGGCAGGTTCGGGTCTCTTGAAGACGGGAGTACCCTGAACCTGCTCGTGGGGGTGGCGAGCCAAAGGAGACCTGGAGTGGTCTTCTACTCTGGCTTTAGTAGTTGTGGTCTGACCATTACTGTTACCACCACGGTTCTGGTCTCTTCTGCTCCTCTCACGAGCTCTCTTTCCCTCCTTACCGGATTCCTCGCATTTCTGCCAGAGGGACTCATGCATGTCAAGCTTTCCTTTTCCAGGAGTCAGGACTATCTTGGCGCGGAGTTTCGAATCCTTGGTCCTCGGAACCTCGCAGAGGACTTGGTCCCCTGGTCGGATCTTAGACCAAGCATCCTCGCTCAGGCTGTCGAACTCCTTCATGAGTTCCTGATGGAGCTCCATAATACGTTTACGAGCTCCATCTAACCCTTCTGCATGGCATTTCTTCTGGTGTCTAGCCAGATCGCTACGTCAGTTATACTGAACCTTCGTAGTACATTTCTTGCCCTTCTTACCATAACTCAGATCACAAATGTAAACCCGGTGATGGTGGAAGTGGGCCTCTACCAGATGCCTTTGGAACCGGGCTGGAGTACTCCAGGTCCGGACCAAGACATCACTCGCATCCTGGCAGATGGAGAAGGGACAGGACTTTTGGTCGTCACCGTACCACTTCTCAAGAGCCCAACCAGCTTGCGCCTCTGGGTATAAGTATAGTACCCTTCGGTGTGGTTAAGCATAAGCCACATCTTACGATAGGCCTTGCTCGGATTGGGATCCTCGTCCGAAAGGCGCATCCAATCCTCGTCTTCCGACTCGTTATTTTTATTCACAGAGTCCGGGCAGGCGTACAGAGTAGAGCCGTCCTTCTTTACTCCGTAGGCGCAGTCAGAGAAACACGTCGGAATCAGGGTTTTGAATCCGGATTTGGCGTTGGCCCACTGTTCAGCCTCGGTTTGAGTTGATGGGGTGGCCTTCTCATCATACTCAACCGAGGACTCATGCACTGATTCCTCATCTGAAGAAACAACTTCCATGGCAGTACTACCAGTGGATGAGGTGCTAGCTTGCGGTTTGGCTCTAGCAGAATCCGGAAGATTCTTGAGCTTCCGCGCAGCAAACCTCCTGTTTTTGCTCACCTTCCAGTCATCCGGGTCCTTGGTTCCGGACTCACTGGAGGTTGATGCTTCCACCGAGGTAGACTCAGTAGTACTGCCGGTGGCTGAAGCAGAACTGACTGCGCTCCGGGTGGAGAGCTTCAGGTCTGGGATAGGAGGTGCGGGTACTTCCGCTTCCCTCTTAGCCTTTTCCTGGGCCTCCTGCTCTGCAGTCATACGACGGACGATAATCGTCCGAAGGGCTGCACCTCTGTCCAAACCCGTTAGCGACGAGTTCTGCACCTCGAAGCTGCTAGCGGCTTCGCGGTACTCCTTCATGGTCCGGTACTGGGGCCGGATGGCACAAGGACGTGGGTAGGTTTGCCCCTTGGGTTCCGAGACGCATCCTACCCAATCGATGTTGGTCTGCTTCACATTCCACAGAGACTTGTCCGGCTTCGGATACGCTCCGAGCAGGAAAGCTCTGTTAGCTTCATACACTACTCCGCAGAAAGTAGCGTCCACCATGAGTCCCCGTTGGAACCACGGCCAGTCTCAGAGCCATTCGGGAGGCGTCCTATCCAGCTGTTCGGGAGCCATGACGCCCTCGATAGCTATCCTAACCTTCGGGTCCAACCTAACCGGTGTACCGTCAGCATAGGTCACTTGTGCCTGTAGTTCCGGGTGGACGTACAGGTACCGACTGTCGTACTCTGCAGGGAATGGGTCAGCCACTGCTGGCTTCCACTGGTCCTTCGGGCCGTCGACTTGCGCAGTCTTGGACCCAGTTGCTGCGGGTTCAGGTTTCGTAGCCTCTGCGGATCCCTCGGGTGGGAGTGGCGACAACAGTTTTTCTGGCTCATTCAGAGAGAATGAGGTCAGCTTCTCCTCGAACGAGCGATCCGTGGGTTCCTCCACATCCATCATCTCACTCTCTTCCTGTGTTACAGGCGACAAAGCTTCCGGAAAAGCTTCTGCGGACGGAGTCAGCTTATCCGGGTCACCGGATAGCTTGGCTGCAACTACGGATTCCTCAGCCATGACTGGGGAATCGATCACGGGAGTGTAATACTCCATTTTCCGGCTTTTACGGCGCCGGGGCCGACACAAACGGAGTCTGCCTGCTGAGAGACAGACTCTGAGGGCGCACAAAAGGCTTGCTAGACGGTAGAATTTAAGGAGAGAGGGCTGACCCAACTGTCCCAAACGCTACTGAAAAACAATATGGCCACAGGCCAGCTTTCGTGAAGTCATTTCCCCGCAAGTCCGCGGGGTCACGAGAGGTCAGTCGAGACTGGACGCGGTGACGTCATGCGGAAACGCACGTGCTACAAGCGGAACATCAACAAACTGATTGTTTTTAGGTAATTATCGCTCACGCCGATGACTCGTCTGAGGATTTAAGTGGAGAATATGGAAAGCTTAAGCAAATCCACCGGATTATCACTCCACTACCCATTGGTACATCATGCGGCGGCGACAAATAAGCCTTTCAGGTCAGTTGTCATCCGTTCCTCTAAATGTAAACATTACACTCGTTGTGTATACAGGTTAGGTCACTGCAGTCCTCTGGGCAATTCGAGGGCTGCGGCGAACGTATATCCCCTTCTTGGATAGTTCTTTATCGGACCTGACAGCCTGAAGAGCCTTTTCTGGGTGTTTCTTGGCCTTTGAAACACCTTTCCCCTTCTTTTTGTCTTCACCTGCCGAGACTTTTTTAACTCCCCCACGCTTAATCGGTGTTGGCGTGGGTGGTACTGATTCGGAACACTTCTTAGGCCTACCCCGGCCTCGCTTCACTGTAGTGTTCTTTACCTGGTCTATTATACGATTCTGGTTCCGGATCTTTTCTAATCCTTCACCATACATTTCTGTGGAGGTCTCCACACCACTTCCTCAGTCTGGCCACATTTGACTTATAGAGTCGACCAAGGTCTGATTTGATAATTACGGTACAATCACTAATAACTTGTGTTACAGTAAAAGGACCATCCCAATTAGGTGCTAATTTTATGTGTCTAAGTGGTTCATGTAATCTTAGAACTCTGTCTCCGGATTGGAATTTCCGATGTTTTAAATCAACATCATATCCAATCTTCTGCCACTTTGACTCGTATACTTTTCTGAACCTGTCTCTTAAGCATTCGACGAAAACTTCATGACAAGGTAGTTCCGGGTCCATTCCTATGACTCCAAATACTAAGTCTGCAGGCATTATCAGGTCCTCTCCAAAAACTAGTAGATTCGGAGCACAGTTAGTACTTGAATGTACCGTACTGTTATAAGCATGTGACACAAAATGACATTGCTCGTCCCAATCGTCCATGTGTTCATTAACAAGTGACTTCAGGACCTGGATAAGGGTTCTGTTGAACCTTTCCACCAATCCGTCGCTTTGTGGCCTATACGGATTGGTTCTAGTTTTGCAGATAGCTAAGTATTCCCACATACCTTGCCAGAGATTTGATTCGAATTCTCTGCCTTGGTCACTGTGTAACATTAATGGTACACCAAAACTTAGTACCCAACCTTTTACAAAGGCTTCGGCACAAGTAACTGCTTTGTGGTCCGGTAGTGGAAATACTTTAGTGTATTTCGTATAATAATCACACACTACCATCATACAGGTATTCTCATTAGCGGTTGTATTCAATCCACTAATGATATCCACCCCGATTCTTGCGAACCTAACTCCGAAAAGTTCTTGGGATAGTGGTAGCTTGCCCATCCCGGGTCCGGGTTTGTTCTTACAACAATCCGGACAAGTGGTTACCCATCTTTGCATGTCACTTGACATGCCAGGCCAATAGTATTTCTTGGAAAGTCGTGCTAATGAGCGCTTCCTTCCAAAATGACCACTGGTCCGATGCCCATGACAGAAATACATAATGTCATGTCTCATTGCATGTGGTATCACCACTTGCATGACTTTCTCACTATTATTACATGGCTTCCAACAGTATAACACGCCGGACTTCAAGCTCGGTCCACTGAGCAAGAAACCTTCTCATTTCTCGATTTTCCAGAGAGACCTCAGGTCTAACTGGACGTATACCCTTTGGTTCTAATTACAGTAGCTGCGCAGTTATCGAGTCAGCTTCCTGGAAACGTCGTATGTGATCCATAGACCAAACCAGTATACTGGCAACTAGGGGTTCGAATGGTCTTCTAATCCCTGCTAACACTGCCTTATGAGCTCCACAATCAGTACAATCCAGATTATCACATTTCCGATTGGTATTCGAGATAAAGCATCAGCATTTAAATGCTTAACTCCGGGTCTATGCTGAATTTGGTGTTCAAGTCCATATTCGGATAAATGGGCTAGCCATCGGCCTAACATCCCTTCAGCATCTCAGAAGTTCAGTAGCCATCTTAAAGAGGAGTGATCTGTACGTAAAGTAAAGTTCGTTCCCCATAAAAAATGTTTGAACTTCTTGGTATATACGACTACTGCTAACAACTCTCTTTTGGTTGTGCAGTAATTGCGCTGAGTTTTACTCAGTGTGTTGCTGGCAAAGGCAATAGGTACTTCTCTCCCATTTTGGACTTGCGAGAGAGCTGCGCCAATGCTATCATTGCTAGCATCAGTATCCAGTATGAAATGATCCGTTTCATTCGGATATTGTAATACGGGAGTACTTGTGAACAGGTCTTTTAGCTTTTGAAAAGCAGATTCCTATTCATGGGTCCAAGGAAATTTTTCCTTGGTACTTCCTGGAGTCCAGTTAGCTATTACTTGTAATGGGTAACTGACTCTAGAATAATTCGGAATAAGTTCCCTATAATAGGAACAGAAACCTAAAAAGGACCTCACTTCTTTGGGTGTTTTAGGCCTATTCCAATTTGTTACTGACTCGATTTTATCGGGATCAGCTTTTATTCCTTCATCACTAATGATGCGGCCCAAATAATTCATGGACTTTCTGAACATGTGACATTTCTTAGGTTTAAGTTTGAGACCATTGGAAATAATGCGTTTTAATACCATTTTGAGGTTAGAACTCTGTCTCCGGATTGGAATTTCCGATGTTTTAAATCAGTATCATATCCAATCTTCTGCCACTTTGACTCGTATGCTTTTCTGAACCTGTCTCTTAAGCATTCGACGAAAACTACATGACAAGGTAGTTCCAGGTCCATTCCTATGACTCCAAATACTAAGTCTGCAGGCATTATCAGGTCCTCTCCAAAAACTAGTAGATTCGGAGCACAGTTAGTACTTGAATGTACCGTATTGTTATAAGCATGTGACACAAAATGACATTGCTCATCCCAATTGTCCATGTGTTCATTAACAAGTGACTTCAGGACCTGGATAAGGGTTCTGTTGAACCTTTCCACCAATCCGTCGCTTTGTGGCCTATACGGATTGGTTCTAGTTTTGCAGATAGCTAAGTATTCCCACATACCTTGCCAGAGATTTGATTCGAATTCTCTGCCTTGGTCACTGTGTAACATTAATGGTACACCAAAACTTAGTACCCAACCTTTTACAAAGGCTTCGGCACAAGTAACTGCTTTGTGGTCCGGTAGTGGAAATACTTTAGTGTATTTCGTATAATAATCACACACTACCATCATACAGGTATTCTCATTAGCGGTTGTATTCAATCCACTAATGATATCCACCCCGATTCTTGCGAACCTAACTCCGAAAAGTTCTTGGGATAGTGGTAGCTTGCCCATCCCGGGTCCGGGTTTGTTCTTACAACAATCCGGACAAGTGGTTACCCATCTTTGCAAGTCTCTTGACATGCCAGGCCAATAGTATTTCTTGGAAAGTCGTGCTAATGAGCGCTTCCTTCCGAAATGACCACTGGTCCGATGCCCATGACAGAAATACATAATGTCATGTCTCATTGCATGTGGTATCACCACTTGCATGACTTTCTCACCATTATTACATGGCTTCCAACAGTATAACACGCCGGACTTCAAGCTCGGTCCACTGAGCAAGAAACCTTCTCATTTCTCCATTTTCCAAATAGACCTCAGGTCTAACTGGACGTATACCCTTTGGTTCTAATTACAGTAGCTGCGCAGTTATCGAGTCAGCTTCCTGGAAACGTCGTATGTGATCCATAGACCAATCCAGTATACTGGCAACTAGGGGTTCGAATGGTCTTCTAATCCCTGCTAACACTGCCTTATGAGCTCCACAATCAGTACAATCCAGATTATCACATTTCCGATTGGTATTCGAGATAAAGCATCAGCATTTAAATGCTTAACTCCGGGTCTATGCTGAATTTGGTGTTCAAGTCCATATTCGGATAAATGGGCTAGCCATCGGCCTAACATCCCTTCAGCATCTCAGAAGTTCAGTAGCCATCTTAAAGAGGAGTGATCTGTACGTAAAGTAAAGTTCGTTCCCCATAAAAAATGTTTTAACTTCTTGGTATATACGACTACTGCTAACAACTCTCTTTTGGTTGTGCAGTAATTGCGCTGAGTTTTACTCAGTGTGTTGCTGGCAAAGGCAATAGGTACTTCTCTCCCATTTTGTACTTGCGAGAGAGCTGCGCCAATGCTATCATTGCTAGCATCAGTATCCAGTATGAAATGATCCGTTTCATTCGGATATTGTAATACGGGAGTACTTGTGAACAGGTCTTTTAGCTTTTGAAAAGCAGATTCCTGTTCATGGGTCCAAGGAAATTTTTCCTTGGTACTTCCTGGAGTCCAGTTAGCTATTACTTGTAATGGGTAACTGACTCTAGAATAATTCGGAATAAATTCCCTATAATAGGAACAGAAACCTAAAAAGGACCTCACTTCTTTGGGTGTTTTAGGCCTATTCCAATTCGTTACTGACTCGATTTTATCGGGATCAGCTTTTATTCCTTCATCACTAATGATGCGGCCCAAATAATTTATGGACTTTCTGAACATGTGACATTTCTTAGGTTTCAATTTGAGACCATTGGAAATAATGCGTTTTAATACCATTTTGAGGTTATTAGAACACTCTTCGAATGTTTTTCCGAAGACTATGACATCGTCAAGGTATACAAGACATCTTTTCCACAATAAGTCACTTAGAATAGTTTCCATCATTGCTTCAAATGTTGCCGGTGCATTGTACAAACCAAACGGCATTAAGTTATATTGGAATAGTCCAATATGACTTGAAAATGCTGTCTTTTCCATATCCGATGGATTCATTTCCACTTGCCAATATCCTGATTCCAAGTCTAAGGTACAAAACCAACTGTTTCCTCCTAAGGAGTCAATGGTTTCGTCTATTCTCGGTAATGGATACGAATTCTTTTTCGTTACTCCATTTAGCTTCCTGTAGTCTATGCAAAAGCGGATAGTACCGTCTTTTTTTGTTACCATACACACAGGACTACTCCATGGACTATTGGAAGGGACTATTACATCCTGTTCCAACATCTTGTTTATTTCCTCTTCAGCTACTCTCTTTTTCGCTAAAGGTAACCGCCTATACGGTATCTTAAAGGGTTCGGCATCTCCAGTATCTATTTTGTGTACTACCTTATTTGTCGTACCTACTTTTTCACCGGGTTTGGCAAAGGCAGTCTTATACTGACAGAGCATATCATAGAATTCTTTCCGGTGTTCCGGATCTTCTAATGAAGTTTCTTCATATAACTTGAGTAAGTCATCCGAAATAGCATCATTTCCTGTTACCTTCTGTAAGTTCAACTTACTATCCGTTACAGTTTCCGAAAGGGTCACGTTACCAAAAACTTGTCCCTTTTTCAGGTAGATAGTAGTGTTTCCAGTATTGGAGACAGGTACTACTGACCAGGATGCATTTGCTACTATAGTGTCCACAGATATTAATCCGATGCTTGACAAAGTAGCTACATCCGGTTCTACCACTGCAGGCCTATTGCACATTGAAGGGTCACTTCTTACAAGCACATCACAGGCTACCCCAGGAGGGATCCGCACAGTGTGTGCTACACTAGCCATACTGCTCACTTGTCTCAGTACACACCTAACCTTTACAGGATACGGGTATTTCACACTCAACACTCCCGATTGGGGCTCTAACACCACTCCATACAGGGATGTGAAATCCAACCGGAGTATCCCCTCATCTGCTATATCCGCAACGGTGGCGCTCATGACATAGTCATGTATTCCATCCAATTGCAGCTTCACACAAGTTCTACCATACGTTTGCAAGGTACTGCCATCGGCCGTTTGAGCACTTCCTCCCGATTTGAGAGTATCATGTTCATCCGGGATATGATCATAGAACCTCTTGGAGATACAGGAGTGGCTAGCACCCGTATCCATAAGAAATTCGGCAGATCTTCCGTTAACAGTGAGGCAAACGTTTAGAACAGAGGGCATGTCCGTGATGATCGGAACATCATTGTTCACACCTGGAGTCGATCCACATCCTTTCAGGTATTCCAGACAAGGATGACCCGGGGACAGGTGGGCACTACCAACCCTGGCTAATTCATAGCCGCCTACCTCGTTACTGATATCGGGTTTCCCCTGTGCTCCCTTGGCACCTGTTATCACCTTCCGGGTGTCTACAACCACCTCGGTGTTAGGCGTGCGAACTATCATCACGGATGGTGATATCATGGCAAGATATGTCACTGGGTCCACTTCTTTGCCCATCAGGGGACCCCTCCTCAGTTTTCCTCTGTACTTATTCCAGAGACACCTTCCTGTCTACGAGGGACAGGTTTCTCAGCCATACATTCCGGAGCATAATGCCCCAGCTTCTGGCATCTGAAGCATCTCCTTTGAGATTTATCAACCCTTGGTCTCTTTAAAGCTTTTTGTTAATCCGGCTATTAATGTTTCCATCATATTAGTCGGAGCAACAGCGGCTGCCACAGTTGGCTTGGCCGTAGAGGTCGCATTACCAGATTGGGTCGATCCGGAAGCTGTTTTACTAGCAACGGATCCTCCCCTCCCTCTCGTATGTACCTTCCTGTACCGTTTCTGTCGGTAATACTTTCCAGCTAACTGGACTGATCCAATATATTCTCCATTTTCATCGGAGACATATTCGTCTTCCTGATCAGCCTCCTGCGAGTCAACCGGGGCTAATTGAGAAGTTTCATATACCGGAGCAGGTGAACCTCCATATTGAAATGGAGCTGCTCTTACCGGGTTAGGTCCTAGACCTACCAATCTCTTCTTCATATCATGTCCATCAATTGATATGAATAGGTCACTGAAGGAAGTGTCATCCTTCCAAGAATCCCAAACTACTTGTTTGTGATCCGGATCCCGCAATCCATTGTAGAATTGTATAAACAATTCCTGTAGATAGCAATCATCGTCATGAGCCCAATTTGGACGTGCTTTCGATAGCAAGTCCTGTAGCTCCAAACCAAAGACTTTGAGAGATTCTTTAGGTTTCTGTGTTCTTTTCTTAAAGCTCACCCATGGATCCTCTCTAACGATTGACCCGAATAGGTACGTGGCACATTCGACCAGTTGATCGTAGGTACCATATTCCATATGCTGCTCTCCATTGGTTGAGGGCTACTTTACCACCTTTATTCAACCAACAGATCAAATAAGGCAGAGCTTCTTCTTTTGTCCAACTACTACAGTTGACTTCGTTGACAAAAGCTTGATACCTATCCTTCCAAGGATCATTAGAATCATATGGAGGGGGTATCCGTGCCTGTCTATGTGCCGGATTATTACATCCGCGTAGTCTATCTGCTTCTTGCATGCTCCAGTTCATGATTTCCATGCCGTCTGCTCCCTTTCGGTAGCAGTCAATGCCAAGGTTTTGAATACATTGGCTTCTATCAAAGATGGTTTGCATCCCTGCAGGCATGGAAGTTCTCCTATTTGGCTTCCTGCCATCTCCTCCCGATCCTGATCCTCCGGAGCCGGATCCTCCTGGGCCGCCTGGGGGATCAGCTCCTGGTGGACCGTTATTAGGGTAGTGCCCGGACGAACCGCTAGGGCATCCGCCACCATAACCGGCATTTCCAGTTGTTCCGGAAGATGCATACCTAGGGTAAGAATTATTTTGATTCCATCCCTGATTGTAGGTATTACCATTTTGGTAATTACTACTTCCTGCCGGATTATAATTATGTCTATATCCATAGGAAGTTGTTCTTGGTTGGTACGTACCGCCGTTAACATTGGGTTGTGGAGGATTCAGTCTGGGAAAACGTCCATCATTAGGACCATTACCTTGACCCGAAGACCGGTTCGGCAATCGTGGGCCTGCTGGTGTACTATGGCCGGGTTGAGAGAAATATGAAGGTGGGGTTAGCATATGTCTTGGTGGTCCCGGTACTCTCGGTTGTGCTACTGGTGTATTATTATTGGTACCAATAGCATTAACGTGAGTCGCTCTAATTTTATAACTCAAATCTGGTATAGGGGGTGCCGGACCTACTGTATCCAGAATAGGAGCTGCTGGTGTAGGTGCATTATTTATTGGTCCGTTAATAGTAGTTCCCTGTGGGCAATTACTATTTTGGAAAATTTTTCCACTAGCTGCGGCATCATCCGCATTCTTATAGATTCCGGATACTACATTTTTATCAGCCCCATCGTCAACGAATGGGTTGTATCTGGTTGGAGTTGCATCTTTGGATGTTTTCGCCAACATTGTAGACACCACAGTTGGATCTATAGTACCTATAGTCAATTGAGCGGCTTCCACATATTTGTCTAGGGTTATTGCAGTAGTCTGCAATTCCTGAAGCTCATTCGTGAGTTTCTGTCTATCCTCCTCCAGTTGTTTATTGTAAGCTATAATGCCTACCCGGATGGTTTCATTGTCTTCAGCTTGTTTACTACACTGAAGTTTCAATTTCTCTAATTCGCTTTGATAATGGCATATTTCGGATTCGTAATTTGCCTTATCAAGACTAAGTTGATCGTTTGTATCTATGTATGTCTGGATACGAAGGTGCCTATTGTCATATTCTTTGTTGAATGACTTTCTCATTTCTTGAAGTTTTATTTCTTCACTTTCTAATTCCTTCATGTACTCACTCCTCCTGGCTTCGAATTCGTTTTCCATGCCGATCAAGTCATCTTCCAACTGGAGTTTTTCATTGAACACTTCATCTTTAGCTTTGACCAAGGTATTTAAATTCTCGTTCAAAGTTACGTAGGTTTCATTTAACAACAGGACATCCGGTCGTTTAAATTCCTCGCCTTCCGGTACCGCATAGGTTAAGTCGCCGTCTATAGCGCTGTAATCTAATATTGGTAGCCCGGGTCTGGGTAATCTGTAAGGTAGTTCTCCAAATGTTACCCTTTTTGGCATCGGTGCCGGATGTTCTGGGTTAGTACTACCACCAACTTCGAACATCGAGTTACTTAATTCGTCAACAAGTGATTGTTGACTTATCAAATTACTCTGCCTCTGTATGGACTGTTCACGTCGTACAGAGTCTGGTAGATTCTCCTCACTATCATTATAGTGAGGTTCGGGATCTCTCCAAGATGAACCCCATTACTGCTGTTCTGTGTCTGTCTCTGACCACAATCAAAACAACCGCCCAATGAAGGTCAAGGTCGAGGTCATGACCTCTTTTCATTTAATTAATTTATATTATAATAAAATACGGGGGTGAAAAAGGAGGAAAAAGGTCTGCGTTGAGCTGTAATTTGATATATATATTACTTATCCTACCCCCCTACCCCCGTGTAAAACCCACAGAAACCTAAAAATGGAGCAGGATATTTGCCTCCATGAAATGAGGAAAAACAGGAAAAATCCGTGTTTGAACACAGAGGTCCGCGTTTGAACGCGGAAGTCCGTATTGGTAATTATATTTGATCATATATTTGAGCTTAAACACCTAACGCCGCGTTGATTAAATACGGCCCCCGCATATTAAATGCGGACCCTCCGCCGAATGAGGAAAAACAGCCCCCTGGTGGAGTGGAACAGAACATTATACTTTATAAACAATTGTATATTTACTGTGTGTGGAAATAACTTGCATATTAACATATGTATGATTGATATTCTTACATGTCTGCCTAAAACTGAATAAACCAGTGATTACACTAAATAAGAGCTTGATATTCTTACTCTCTATATACCACTAGTCATATGATATTTCTCATATGACAACTTGATCATGCACAATTACTAGTATGACACTATCTTTGGGAGGGTGCTACAAGCCAGAGCTAAGGCTAGAAATGTTTGCCATTCCTTGCTAAAGTCATAAATGTCCTATTTGACTGATCTTAAATGAAATATTGCACTAAGGGCATCACTTTTATAGACCTTGGTTTGCACTGTGAGAGCAGGTGGCTATTTCTTAACAGGCTAGGACTGCATCCTCCTAGTCGTACCAACTTTCCCATAGGAATAGCATTGACATTCTGCAGTCATAGTGCTGTGTGTGATCGTAGTGCCTTAAGATATGGTTTGCTTTGTCATTATGCATACCTTACTGGTTATATAACTTCAGACCTATTTTTATACTTTGACTAGTGCCTTCGGCACTTCAGGGGGGTAGCCCACAATATGCCTATATTTCACAAGAAAGACCCCTGAAAGAGCTTCCCAGTGCAGCCCCCTGGTGTCAATAGAAGCGCTTTTGAATAAGACCTTAGTCCGGTGCCGATATTTTTGAACTGAGGTCAAATATGGCTGAAAATGCAGAAAAATAGTTCTAATGATTTCGAGGCTAGAGGCTATTGAAAAAAGAAATACTCTCTACTTTTATGCACGATTGAATCTATCATTCACTTGGTAGCAAGAGACTTTTATCATATATGGTTCCCTGAAAATATAATTCGCAATGGAAATTTGAAGAAAAATCAAGTTAATTTTGAAAAAAGTACATACTTTTATCTTTCAGAAGTAATGCCCCCTTAATTCTACAAATGTAAAGGAGTGTCACCCATGTAATTCTGGTATATTTGAAAAATCAAACTAGATTAGGCAGTAACATATCCATGACCTCAAGAAGCATTGATATGAACTATTGAACTTTGACCCAAGATTGACCTAATTATGGACATGTGACCCTAATTGTAACCATGCCAACGCCTACTCTTTTTCCTACCTCAGTAGCCCAAAAGTGGTCATATGCATCACCTGATGAAGGCCTATATGGCCGAAACGTTGTGATCAAATGCATACTACAAACATTATGGTGAAATAAAACTTCGAAACCTGAATTTTTGTTGTTCTAGTTGTGTCTATTATACAAATTATATTCAGAATTACTCTAGGCACTGTATCTTGATTCAGATCCTAGGACAACGAAACCAAAACACTATGTGTCAGTTAGATTGCTTAACTTAATATACCAACAAACCGGAAATCTCAATCTTGCATCCTTGATTCGGATCCTGACACTCTGAGTCCCAGTGGGAACTACTTGTAAAATAACTACTAATGGACCAAATGACTATCAACACCACCAACTTAAATATACCAATCGCAACTGTCCTAGAGACACCAACAGCTCCAAGCAGCTCCTTATTGTCAAGTTGCTAGGATACTAGCAGACAACTTGAATAAAAGCAACCATCACGTCACATAATACCAAAAAAACTGCAAAAGCTGCAACATCATCCCTAGAGGACTGCAAGCAAGAATTGAATCTGCCGATCAATGGAAATCCATGACCTCAAGAAGCATTGATATGAACTATTGAACTTTGACCCAAGATTGACCTAATTATGGACATGTGACCCTAATTGTAACCATGCCAACGCCTACTCTTTTTCCTACCTCAGTAGCCCAAAAGTGGTCATATGCATCACCTGATGAAGGCCTATATGGCCGAAACGTTGTGATCAAATGCATACTACAAACATTATGGTGAAATAAAACTTCGAAACCTGAATTTTTGTTGTTCTAGTTGTGTCTATTATACAAATTATATTCATATTCAGTTTGGTACTTTTTACAGAGTTACAAAATTGTGCTACACCCTTCCTTAGAGGAGATTTTGCAGTGCACCCTATTGTGGATTTTGGTTTTGTGGGACTGAGGCTTACAGTGATATGTAAAGAGGGATATGGTACCAATTACAGTCTCACTTGCACAAACTATGGTAACGACATATACCAATGGAGAGTCACCGGTCAATTTTGTTCAGGTAACGTTTTATCTTTATTCATTGACTCTCAAGGGGTTGACAGTTATTTCAAACTTTAAGAGCCACTGATGAATTCATGGATCATTTTGATTGGTTGTTATGATGTTTACATCAACCCACCCATGAGCTCTCCCTTGTATAAATCAACTAGATTTACTGACAAGGTGTCTTGTAATAAAAAGGTTGAAATTTTCAAGATTCATTGTCTTCATCTATGGAGTGTTGACAATTTGTCTAACCCCATCCCCTCTCAACACGTTTTGCCAATACCATATTGTGAAATTGTTAATACCATCTGACCCAAGGTATCATATATATTATAACCCTATATATAAAAAGGGATCAGTTTGTCGCTGGTGCCCACCCCATTGAAATAGGCTTCATTGCTTGTCAGGAACAGATAAACCAAAAAAGGCTAGGTAAAACTAGGTACTTTTTTCAAAGTTAACTGGATTTTTCTTCTTAAACTTACCTAAAATATAGTTTTCATTGCATGAATAATAGTTTATCTAATTATGATAAATTCAATCCTTGGATTGAAATTGATTTGAGAAAAAAAAATTAAATTATATCTGCACAGTAGACCTAGAAGCTAGATCTACGTCAAGATAGCTACACAAAAATCCACCATGTTTTCTCCCAAAAGCCGAGCACTGAAATAACATAGCTGCAGAATGATGTTGATCAAATGGCATGAGAATGGAAAGCTTATGTTCCTAACAAAATCCTACCTAAATTTCTGAACGATATCTCTTATAATCGATTGAATATCCTGGGTTAAAGATTTGAATGGAGCACCTCTAAGAGATTCTGCTGGGAGAGTGTAGAGTATCCAGCATAGAATGGGGTCAAAGGTCAGGATCACGTCACTTAGCAATGTTACATCAGTGAGCAACGTTACGTCACTAGTAATGTTACGTCACTAAGCAACATCATGTCTCTAGGCTATGCTAGTTTGCTCCGGTTAACCTGTCACTTTGCAGTGAATACAGACCACATTTTGCCATGAATACAAGCCACATTTTGCTTCGTGTGCAGGCCAAATTTTGCTATGAATACAGGCCCCTTTTTGTTATGTAGGATTCAAGAACACAATCATAACCACTATTGCCCCAAGCTCTAGTGGCGAAGCCACTAGTATTTAAAAAAAATCCTTGAATCCAAGGAAAATGATTGGGTTCGACAGAAATGAAAGTAAGATTTAAGCATTCTTTATTCCTTTACAACTCTGATCTGTACAATTTCAGATGAAGATGAGTGTGCTAATGAAAATGCTGATTGTGGAGATAAGATGTGCATCAACATACCCGGGTCCTATATTTGTATAGCAGACAGTTGTAAGTATAGGTATTTCATATTGACTATGATGGTTTAACAAAGGGTTGTATCTCACACCACCATCAATTAAACCACCCCTCAGGTTGCCATTTGGCTGGTTACAACACCCTCAATTGTCATATGACTATCATAAAATCAATTAAGCAATTCAGATCAATCAGAGAGTCCTAATTGATTTTCATTAGTGCTTGTACTGCTATACCAAACCAATGTGATTACTTCATAGGTGCTAGTCATATGAACCCATGCTCTATCATATCCTATGATCACCCACTAGATTTGAGGGTTTGAAAGCATTGTGACTCTGGAATAACTACAGGTACCTTAAGATTCGCCCTCCTGATATTAAAGCACCTTTATTTTACAGCTAGTGGCTGTGGGTATCCACCCGTTGATGGTTGTGCCAATTCATCTGAAACCAGCAGTGACATCAATTCGACCATTACTTACACATGTAAGGGTGGTTATAGTTCTTCTGGGTCACCTTCCTACAACCGCACATGTATCGCTGGTAGCTGGGTTATAGACAATGGAGCCTCACCATGTACAGGTAATCCATCATGATTATTATTTTTTATTGTATTTTATTTATTTTATTTCTAACAAAAGAAGGTGATGGGTTTAAAGAATACATCAACCTGTTTTCATGACAATGCTTTTTGACTGATTATGAAATCAAAAATATTGTGAGATTATTATTGAAAGATGAATCATCATAGAGGAAATCTGGAGGCCTTAGGATGCATGTCACAACTTGGTAAAACACATCGGGTGCTGCATTAGTTAATATGCATGGATGATTTTGTTTCTAATTTAGCATAGCATTGTAGGAAGTTCTGTTCGCCCAGTTGGTTAACCACCAGGCATGGGACATTGGTCAATCATTGTCCTAATGATTGATTGACTGACTGTTGATTGTAACTTTATTGACCAGAGAAATGTATGTGTATCATACCAATCCAGATGTAAGTGGACAGTGGGAATAGCAGGCATAGGATTCCTATCTCAGTGGTAGAGCACCAATATTAACAGTGGGAGGTCTCAAGTAAATGCATTCACCATTTAGAGACTTGGTCTTGGCTGATAAGTACCTTATTGTCTTGTCTAAGCTCCAGAGTCTCAAATGAGGCCTGTATCAGATAAGCTTGGTGACAAGAGCAACCCGAAAAGATTTTAAGTACTGAAAGGTACATTTCTAATAAAGGTTGGTCTTGATTTTAGGTTGTGAGTCATTGGTAACTCTAGCATTAAGCCTGAAATTAATAGGTATCTGGGTATTTACACAGGGTAATGCAGTAGACATATTCTCCAGCTATGGATGAATAAATGCCTCACATATCCTAGCCATAGTGCAAGAAGACTGCTACTAACAATTTGGCAAAATTGTGTTTTCTACGATTTTAACATCTATTTGATGCTATACAGGTGTGCTTTGAAATACTGTAACAGGTATGACAATCTACATTTATTCTAAATGAATGAAATCAATAAAGTCATAAACGTTCAGAAAACATCATTGGCACATCTGGTTCTTCAGTGTGTAAACCCAATGAGCAAAATGACAAATTTTTATATACATTACAGATGAAGATGAGTGTCAGCTTGATGGTGTCTGTGGTGACGGGTTTGAAGACCGTTGCCATAACACGCCGGGATCTTACAACTGTCTGTGTGACTACGACCCTAAATCAGCCTCATGTACCAGTATGTATACCATGAACTTGGCAAAAAAGCAGCAGCTTATATGTATAGATCATTTCAGAGGATGGCTTTCATTTACAAATAGAAACTGAAGGAACTCAATGTGTGGATTACAACCAACCCTGAGACTATACATCCTAGTCAATTTTCTTGACCCGTGCTGCAGCACATAGGAAAGCCAGGGACTCAGAGTTTGGCTTATAAAAGCTATGGATTATGTGGGGATTTGAAGTATGAGGCTATATCAGTTGTAACTCTCTCCATAACTTACAAAATTGTATCATAACTTTTTCACAATGACATTCAGATTAAGTCTAGCTGATTGCGTAATTATCGTTTCCTTCCATACAGGAGAAGTCAACACACATCTGACAACAAGGTTTTCACTTAAAATAAAACTCTTATGTATTGTTCAGGTAGATGCGGGATTCCACCCATTGATGCGAATGCACATCTGGAAGGTGGATACCATGGCGATGGTGAAACGATTAACTACACCTGCAAAGCGGGGTTCAACAAGAACTGTGCCAGCTACACACGCACCTGTTCTAATGGTGACTGGGCCCTTGATAGTTGTCCTGGCATGTGTGAAGGTAAGCCTAAGGAATTCTGATGCAGTAATATAATTTATATAGTGACCATAGTCAGGCTTGACTTGTCCAGTAGTTTCGGAAAGTCTGATCGATCTGATCAGGATCATGTTTAATAACTACGACTCAATCATCCATAAGTACAGACATAACAGACAATCACAATTAGCAAATTATGCCAGACTCGTGTGCTTTCACAATTAATGTATCATATCCATTGCATGAAGCATACTTTTTCATGCAAAATTCTTGACACATTACCAAAGTGCTGGTAAGAGTCACTATTTTGAGGGTATATCATGCAGACCAATACCCCATATAATTGACTCCTGAATAGACACTCTTCAAATGGGTGATTATGTCTTTCTTTTTCCATTCATTTATTTAAACTTTCTATAAACCTGGCTAGTACACATATTGTGAATATTATGTCTACATCTATTTGTAGCCATACAGGTGTGTTTTGAAATAAAGAGTCTGTAACAGGTCTGACAATCTACATTTAATCTAAATCAATGAAATCAATAAAGTCATAAACATTCACAAAACATCGTTGGCACATCTGGCTCTTCAGTATGTAAACCCAATGAGCAAAATGACAAATTTTTATATACATTACAGATAAAGATGAGTGTCAGCTTGATGGTGTCTGTGGTGAGAGGTTTGAAGACCGTTGCCATAACATGCCAGGATCCTACATCTGTCTGTGTGACTATAACCCTAAATCAGCCTCATGTACCAGTATGTATACCATGAACTTGGCAAAAAAGCAGCAGCTTATATGTATAGATCATTTCAGAGGATGGCTTTCATTTACAAATAGAAACTGAAGGAACTCAATGTGTGGATTACAACCAACCCTGAGACTATACATCCTAGTCAATTTTCTTGACCCGTGCTGCAGCTCATAGGAAAGCCAGGGACTCAGAGTTTGGCTTATAAAAGCTATGGATTATGTGGGGATTTGAAGTATGAGGCTATATACATTACAGATGAAGATGAGTGTCAGCTTGATGGTGTCTGTGGTGACGGGTTTGAAGACCGTTGCCATAACATGCCAGGATCCTACATCTGTCTGTGTGACTACGACCCTAAATCAGCCTCATGTACCAGTATGTATACCATGAACTTGGCAGAAAAGCAGCAGCTTATATGTAAAGATCATTTCAGAGGAATTTTCAATTACAAATAGAAGCTGCAGGAACTCAATGTGTGGATTATAACCAACCCTGAGACTATACATCCTAGTCAATTTTCTTGACCCTTGCTGCAGCTTATTGGAAAGCCAGGGACTCAGAGTTTGGCTTATACAAGCTATGGATTATGTGGGGATTCGATTTATGAGGCTATATCAGTTATAACTCTCTCCATAACATACAACATTGTATCATAACTTTTTCACAATGACATTCAGATTTAGTCTAGCTGATTGCGTAATTATCGTTTCCTTCCATACAGGAGAAGTCAACACACATTTGACAACAAGGTTTTCACTTTAAATAAAACTCTTATGTATTGTTCAGGTAGATGCGGGAGTCCACCCATTGATGCTTGTGCACATCTGGAAGGTGGAGACCATGGCAATGGTGAAACGATTACCTACACCTGCAAAGCGGGGTTCAACAAGAACTGTGCCAGCTACACACGCACCTGTTCTAATGGTGACTGGGTCATTGATAGTTGTCCTGGAATGTGTGAAGGTAAGCCTAAGGAATTCTGATGCAGTAATATAATTTATATAGTGACCATAGTCAGGCTTGACTTGTCCAGTAGTTTCGGAAAGTCTGGTCGATCTGATCAGGATCATGTTTAATAACTATGACTCAATCATCCATAAGTACAGACATAACAGACAATCACAATTAGCAAATTATGCCAGACTCGTGTGCTGTCCCCATTGATGCATCATATCCATCGCATGAAGCATACATTTTTCATGCAAAATTCTTGACACATTACCGAAGTGCTGGTAAGAGTCACCATTTTAACGGTATATCATGCAGACCAATACCCTACATTATTGACTCCTGAATAGACACTCTTCAAATTGGTGATTATCTCTTTCTTTTTCAATTCGTTTATTTTAAACTTTCTATAAACCTGGCTAGTACACATATTGTCATTATCATGTCTGCTTTATATGCATTGTGTTATCTTAATATGCCCAGGCATCAATGAAAGGAACTATAAAATGTTCAAATGTCATTAGAAATTGGTTCGATGTCTTTGAATAAATTTTAAACATGAATGCATGGGGAAAATGAACCATCAAATCCAATAATATAGACAAACATATTGCAGCAGCACCTCAAACAACATTATTCCCTATTGAAATCATTGTGTTCATAGATTGGGATGAGTGTGAGGATGGCCCAGCCTGTGGTGGTGGACTTAACTACTGCTGGAACACCCCGGGAAGCTACATCTGTCAGGAGTTGGGTAAGTACTACTGATGGACCAACCCTGGTGCATATTTTGATATCCCTTAAGACAAGAGTCATGAAGTAACAGCACATCAAAACTAGTACTGTTTTATGAGGACAGTCTGCAAATATGATATTGAAAGCTTTGCCAAAAGGTTTTCTAAGAACAATCATTATTAGTTTGCTTGTATTTTCAGTCCCAACACTGAACCCGTGTGACATCATGACCAACCTTGACCTCTGTGTGAACGGGATGTGTGAGCTGAGTGACAATAAGGCTAAATGCATGTATGTACTATATTCTCATTATGATCTATTTCAAATAACCATTAGCACTGTTAAAGTGCATTATGCATTATGCAAAATATTCTAATGCTAGTGATTCTGGAAACAAATTATGCAACAATAATGATTCGTTAATATATTAGTTTACCTTAAAGGGGCAACGATTGATTCCAGTTCAAGTTGTATGATATTTTACAGATGTGATGAGGGATATAAGGGTGTAGGCTATGATATTGATATGTTGAACAAGTAACCAATGGATAACTCATGACGAGTGTGTGTTATTAGCCTTTGCTAACACACACGAGTCATGAGTTATCCATTGACTACTTATTTTATACCACGAAACCAATAATAATCAATAGAATACCAATAAATTCAAGTTGAAAACAAAAATTATTCCCCCTCCCCGGGACTCGATGCCAACCATTGTGTGTACACGATCGGTAAATACACCTCCTCGCCAGGCAGCGGACAGTGACAGCGCCCGTCTCGGCTAGCCTTGGCAGCGGCACACGGCGAAAAATAGTGTACATACACCTCCTCGCCCGGCATCGGACAGCGACAGCACACACGGCAAAAAAAGATGCGCCCAGACCGGGGCTCGAGCCACGGACCTCTCACGGCTGAGCGCAATGCGCTAACTGCTAGGCCACGGCGTCTCCTCCCTTCTCGGCTTGGCTATGTTTAAATGGTTCCGTGGTTATGGTAGTGGACAGCCCGCAGTCGTCGCCTTCCCGGGCTTTGTATCATAGCAAGACATGGTTCGAACCGAGCGTATCTCGTCAGTCCCTGACAGATATGTGTATTGGAATAGCCACGAAAAAGCACTGTGTAACCCAGAAATCGTGGTATAATGTATGATATTTTACAGATGTGACGAGGGATATAAGGGAGTAGGTTGTGATGTGAAGGTGGATATGACACCAATAGTGCTGGGTGCTGCAGCTCTCTTGATGTCGTCAATCGTTCTCATTGGTTCTGCCGTGCATTGGGTCGTGTCTGCCAGCCGTGCAGCGTCTCTCCTGAGCCCACAGCTGAACCTGCCTACAATGCCACGACCTGCCTTCCCACCACCTGGTCAGTTTGGGTAAGTGAATGGTTGGTTATCATCAATAGGGGTCGGTGAGTTTCGAGGAACTAAGAAAATAAATTTAAAAGTAAACAAGTTGAGTGGGATATGGGTGGGGGTAAAAGAATAAGGGTCCCTCTTGTAGTACACATTACAAATTTCAGGATGTTTCGGTTGCACACAGAGTAGAATGCTCCCAAGAGGGGATCAAACTAAAGTCTAACCTCAAGAATCCTTACACTCAGCTAATCTCCATGATGAATTGCTCCAAACAACTGAATATATTATCTTTATTCACATTTCAGCCCATTTGGATTTGCCAGCCGCCGATCAAACTTCCCAGGATATGCCTAGAGTAATTACTACCCAGCAAATTGTCGTGAGTCCTCGTCAACCTGTGTGAAATGGCTCACACATATCGCTAGATGGAACACGATGTCGTTATAGCACAAGATCACCAGGAATAGCAATTGCTATGCCATGTGAGTCTAACACACAGTGGCAAAAGATGACGGAACGAGTTATCACTCAAAATGGAGTCACCATTGATGACCAATCGTGGCGACAGATGACGACAATTTGCTGGGTATGGTTATAATAGAGTTCATGTAAATCATAAAGTTCATGTACTTTGACTCTGACCTGTAATGTCCATTTTACGGACGGCAGCCTGACTCTGACCTGCAATGTCCATTTTACGGACGGCGGCCTGGCTGTGACCCTGCCACTAAATTCTATATTATTCTCATTAGCATTTACTCTTTAACTTGAAATGTCCATTTTACTACCCTGGGCTTGGCTCTGATCTTAAATGTCCACTTTACTTACAAAGGTCTGCCTCTGACTTGAGCACTTATTCTCAATTTTGCTGAGCTGGTTCTCTTTTTGGCAAGCAATGTTCATTGTGCTGACTTAGACCTATCTCTCAGAAATACCTGTAATTGGCTTCATTGACACTCCAAATGTCTGGGCTGTCTCTGACCACTGATGCTGTATTTTGTTAGTTACATCATCAACCATCTCATAGGGGCTGGAATAATTTCCAGGACAAATAGAGATATTGCTAGATTGCCCTAGGTAACTGTAGCTCTGCTCAGATCAAGATTCCTTTTTTGTTTGTTTGAAACATCTTAAAAGTTTATCGTTTTTAATACTATATGAGACCTGGAGGGTGATCTTCAGTTTTACATAACAGATATATATAATGATTAAATGTTCTTAGGATGAAAAAAAATTGGCAGTCTATATATTTACAACCAAACATAAATTTAACATATGTAACTAGGCTATTGACTGCATGTGGATGCTTACGAGTAGCTATGTATTAAACAGCTTTATCAGATGTGAGAAAATCACAAACTATTGCTCCATAACCCATGAATGCACCTGAGTATATTACACAATCAAGGTATGTTTAGACCAATCAATGACCTTGTTCTATCATGAGTTCATGCCGGACATGTAAGACACAACTGAGATTCACCTTTGGCTAATTAAATACAATTCTACAGTTTTAATGTCCTAGATTTAAGGTGCATCTCCAGCTGATCCTGTCTATAAGGTACACAGTGCTTCCATTATCATGTATAAGCTATGCCTCATATATACACAAGATATTATGACAGTTTACTGAAAGTCAAAATTACACAATGTGATAGAATGACACTTTCAGTTCTCGACCAGCGGGACAGAATGATACGGAGCAGCTCCAACCTTGCGTGGTCAAGTCACACCAAGAAGTCATAAACACCAAGGGTGGGCTTAAGTTCATATACCATGAATTGGCCATAATGATGACCCTATTTGCCAACATAGGGCATGGTGTCTACAGCAGTCTGGTGTACACAATGATAAATGCTTGTATATCGCTGATACCCATTGAGATCTGCAATGCTTATGTTCAGCTGATAATGACAATTAAAATGACAATCATCTTATTCTTTATAAGACCAAATATCATGAATTGTCCAGATTTGGGCTGGCAGGGGGCCCCAAAAAATTCTGGACCAGCCTAAAAAGTTCTAGGGTATATATATATATATATATATATATATATATATATATATATATATATAGTATAGGTCTTGGGGCTTAGGATTAATATATGTGGGTAGGTTAAATATCATTTCCAGATCAAGGGTAGAGCGGCGAAGTTCAGTACCTCCATAATTGCGTGTCACTGACGTAAACCCTACCATGCAATAGTATATATGCCTACCTAATATCTAACATATGAACTATACCTTAATAATTCTTTTTGATATATAAAATAAACATATTTGAGCATACCATGAATGAATATATATGGGTGATTCCTGGGAAAGCTCCCAGTTTCTGTTTTTTGGGGACTTTTTGGCTTTGTTTGGTTGTGGAATAAAAATGATTTAACCATTCTTCTTATTTCTGTTTTTATATGAAAGAAAATACTTGGGCCTTCAGAAAAAGGGCCAATATGCATACTTCGGTCCAATATTTAAGGAGATATGATGATCCAAAGTTGGAAAATGGCCCAAAATGACCTTTTTCAGATTTTCACTCCATTCCAGGCCTTCTTCCATCAAGCCAAACAGAAAGAGATCATCAGAATTTTATTTATTCCTTAGGGCGTGGTCCTAGCTAACATTACAATGTGGTTTGGAGGTGATATGTCTCAAAAATAAATTACCCTAGCCATTCTTATAAGTTGAAATAGGGTCGTTAACACGACTGATGGAAATTAAAAATCTCTATAAGTCATGATAAAAATGTTGCCTCAGCATTCTTATCTATAAATATAGAGGAGGTCCCCATAGGCGTATTTTGGGCAAAAAGGTTTTCGGTCTACCTCCTGCCTGGTATGCGCAATACACATTTAAGACCTGGTTTTGTGAATTTGATGCATTTGAGGGGCAGGGTAGTCTCCGAGAAATTTTGGAGTGGGGTGATTTCTCTGTGTATGGGTTTGAATGGTTACAAATGTGAAAGTAATTTTTTATAAACATGTTAACTATTACCATGGTTACCAATGCAAATTGGTACCATGTCAACAATTGCTTGGTTGTCCTACCTACTTGCAGCACAGGTACAATTCTGTTATCTAACTATCTACTGTATGTCCATTTGTGCACACACCTACCCCAATGTACACCCCTAATTTCATAGTGGTGCCATGTATAGGTACAGAGCTACAAGGGAAACATCATGTCAACAATTGCCTGGGCAATTGTTGACATGATTATTTTTTTAGCACAGGTGCAATTCTGGTATTTAACTATCTACTGTATGTGCATTGTATATATATATCCCCCATTTACATCCCTAATTTCATAGTTGTCCCACGTATAGTGACAGAGCTACAGAGGGCATGTCGATTTTTGCCCGAGCAATTGTTGTCATGTCAACAATTGCCCAGACAATTGTTGACATGTCAACAATTGCCCGGGCAATTGTTGACATGATGTTTCCTCCTATAGCTCTGTTCCAACACTATTTGCCAACATAGTGAATGGTGTCTACAGCAGTCTAGTGTACACAATGATAAATGCTTGTACATTGATGATACCCATTTGAGATCTGCAATGCTCATTTTCAGCTGATAATGACAATTAAGATGACAATCATGTTATTCTTTACAAGACCAAACATCATGATTTGTTCAGATTTGGGCTGGCAGGGGGGTCCCAAAAAAATTCTTGACCAGCCTTAAAAGTTTTAGGGAATATATATATATGGGTGATTCTTGTGAACTGCCCCACATTTGGGGGTCAGGGGCCCAACATGACAAACTCAGCATTACATTTTAAGACTTTATTTTATTGATAACCCTATATCTTGGCTGTATGAAAAGGTCCATTCAAGTCATTAACTCCCAGGATGTCAGTTTTTATCACAGTCGAAGTAAAAAGGTATAATTTGTGTAACACGCTTGATCGATATAAATTCTTATACATAGAACTTCTTCAATAATGTCCCTGTGATTACCATATTCCATGTCCAAACTAGTATAGTAGTTAAAAATAAGTGTACCAAAAATTAGGACTGAGGCTTGAAAACCTTTGAAAATATGAGACATAACGTTTTAAGAATATTGAGATTTTTCAAAAATTTCTAACACAAAACCTTAACTTTACTCTCACAAGTTTAATATGCATTGAGTATGCATGAAATTCAAGGTATAATGTCTTCATGGTCTATACTTTCTTAAACAATCATCCTTCTTCCACTTCTACAGTATATTCTATATGTGGGCAGCAGTCCAAAACTACTCATAAATGGCCAAATATCGATTAAGCACGTTACACACAGTCACTCATAGATAGAGGCTCCATAGAGGTACTTAGACCTTTCATATCATAATGCTGCTTCATACACAACTACTTAAGCAATGGGACTACTGTTTAACACCAAGAAATGTACATTCAATACCTACCTGGGGTCTCCTGTATGGCTCAGAAAATTAAATTCCAGTTTTTTGCGACTAATATTTTTTACATCGATCAAACCAGAAAGTGCAAAAACTAGGAGTGTCCAAACAGGCCTATAATACCAGCCACACATGTCTAGTAACAGATTAGATAGCAGTAGTATACCTCAGACAGCTCTCAAGCAAGCATATCTCAAGCAAGCTATACCATAACAGATAACGGTCAAGCGCGTTACACGCAATGTCATGCAGTTAAACATAGGTAGGTAATAGTGGTTATGAATAATATACAATATATATATAATGAACTATAGCAGCCCACCAGTGTAGTGGGTCTGCTGTACAATGCTAATATACTTCGGGGTGTCTTCAGGGTTTTAGCTGCTTGTCTGCAGATCCATTCGGCGGTCGAAGGACTTGGCGGTGGCAAGCCGCGTTGCTGTGTGTTGTGCCCTGGAGAAGATGGGAAGATATACATTCGTCCATTGGGTTTCCTGGGTCTGCATCCGTCCGGGATCCTTCGATTGGGCACAGTTTGGGTCTTAGTTATAGTGGGCAAAGAAAAACAGGTGATAACCGGGATCAATGACATCTAACCAGTGCACTCGCTGCGGTACTTGAGAAGCTTCCGATCAGCCAGTTGGATGGTGAGGGGATCGAGTTTGTAGACAGCATTCTCATTGTTGCCATAACGACTTGCCTTGAACGTTGCGGGGGTGGACCCTAGCAGGGATGACCTCCTTCCCCCACTTGAAGCTTCTCTTGTCCGACGCCATGTAGCGCAGCATGTAGTGCACTTGGTAGAAGTCATTGTACTTGGCTACCACCTTACCCATAAACCACTTGTCCTTTGAGCTGGTACTGGCCAGGCTGGCAGTGATAAGAATGTCACCTACATGGTACTCATCCTGCACCAGTACCAACTTCCCTACACTGTCCGTTGGTTGTACATCCTCCTGAGGGAGGGTCGAGGTCCGTGGATCCTGTCGAGCTCGCTTGGTTGTAGGGATGGTGACGGCACGCTTTCGTGCGATGTTCTCCTTGTCAGCCGTGGCAGGAGTTGGCACCCGGTCACTTCAAGTGCGGTTACGTGCCACGACTGGTGCCGTCCCTGGTGCGCTTGCAGACAGTGGTGTGCACAACAGGATCAAAACCAGGGTCACCGGTGCTGGCATCCGCGTCGTCCACCTCTGTAGGGACACTGGCAGGCCGTGTTTTCTTCTGCCGTGTTTGCTTTGGTAGGGGAGCCTTCTTGTTCTTATAGAAAACCAGCTCATTCTCAATCCATCCAGAGCAGCCAGTCACAGACCTAAGGTCGACCCAGCAGCAGGGGTCAAAACAGGATTTGTCACGGACAGCGTGTGACCTTCCTTTCTGTTTGACCATGGCAGCATCGACACTCATGGTGCCCTCTACTGACTTGTCTACTACCACTGAGCCGAGAGTGAGGCGGGCGGAGGTGACATCCTGCAGAGGGACATGGATGTAGCGAACGTGACCTTCAAATTTGTTACCTTCGGCGGCGAACTCCTCTGCATTATTGATGATGGGATGTCCTTCCTTATTGCGTTTGACGATGTTGTCAGTGTTGCGCTGTGCAGCAGCGCCGACGCCATTGCAGGGGCCCTTTCCATGGCCCGCCTTGAAGTAGGTCCATGTTGCCCGAAGTCCGACAAGTAGTTTGCAGTGGTGTACGAGTATCGAGAACACCGAGATGTTTCGATACTGGCTGGAGGGTGAGTCAGAAGCATAATGGACCACCTTGACATGTGGCAGGTTCTCCCTGATGAATGCTGCTAGGCAGCGGAGAAACGCCAAGACGGCACCAGTGTCGTGCTTCCGGTTGTCGGTGCACAGAGCCACAGAGTGGTGGTTTGTGGCGCCAGTGTCCTCATCACGGTAGTGGATGACTGCAGGGTGCAGGGTCACTGGCTCCTTTGCGTAATACATACTCTGTGGGGCATCGGGGTATGATACCATCCAGTTTTCTGCAAAGTCCATCTGGATGGTAACTTCCAGCGACGACATACTCACTCGCAGCTCACGTACGATGCGGTGTTGGTTGTGAGCACGGTCCACATGGGCAGCCATGGTGAGGAACTCCAATCTGGTTTTCTTGATGAAGTCCGCCTTGGATGCAATCTCTGTACAAGGGCGGAGCTTCTTGATGGTAGTCTTCTTCTGAGTTCCATCCTTGCCTGTCGACACGTACTCATAGTCCACATTCTTCCACAATTCATACTTGACAGTCTCAGAGGCTTTCTCCTGGAGAGTCCGTTCGAAATCCTCCCAGGTCATTGTCACAAACATCTCGTCTTTGAAAGAGATACCAACGGCAGCAAGCTGAGTGCAAAGTTCTGGTGCTTCTGGCAAAGGCACAGATCAGTACTTTGGAGATCCACGGGGATGAACCAGGGAAGGTGGTTCTTCTGGATGCTATAGAAGAGTGACTGGGAGACCTGGAAGTGAGGAGGGTGTGTCGCCTCATACCTCTTGTGGAGCACATGGATAAACTCCCTGAGGTACATTTGCTGGTACTTCACCTTCTTACAGGTCTTAGTGTCTTTCTTACCAGGTCTCATTTCGGAGTTCTCCGGGTCAGACAAGAAGTCCTTCACACTCTCTATCTTGGCCTCCTGGTTTACCACGTGTGGAGATGGCTCGTCTGAAGGGGTTTTGAGTAGTGACCGCCTGTCCATGCCAAGGGTCTTTGCCAAGCTCACCACGATCCGCTGTTCTTTGATCATGTCGGGCGAAAGCACCTTGTTCATGATGGAGGTTTTGTCCTTGTGAGGAAGATTGGCCAACCATTCAAACACAGCCTTCACACTCCTGTCATGCGCCGACAGCTGAGCTGGATTCTCCTGGTCCTGTGCAGCTGCTGCAACGTGCTCCTCCCTGTGCACTACATTGGGTTCCCCATCCGGTGCAGCTGCTGCAACGCGCTACTCCCCGTGCGCTACAGCGGGTTCAGTGAAGGGGGGATGGTTCGACTGAGCATGGGCAAGCTGAGCCTGCAACTCCTCAATCTGTAGATGTGCCTCAGTCAGGTCTCTGTTCAGTAGCCCTTGTTTGTAGTAGTAGCAGTTGGTTCTGGGAGAGTTGGTCTTCCTTGGCTGTTTCTTCAGGTTTTAAGGAGTGGTCGGTGTCGGTTTGGTGGTCGGTTCTGGGTTCGGCATCGTGTGGTGGGGCTGTACACGTGGGCTGCAAACAAATGAACAATCATTAATTTTCAGTTTCATCATGCCCCATTTATTTATAAGATACATGTAAATGGAAATAATCGATTTCGATCAAGCGCGTTACACTCGGTTACACATACATGTATTTAGATTAAATGTTTGAATGATACATTTTTGCCCTAGTAAGGCTACTACACCCCAGGATATCATTTTGATCAAGCGCGTTACCGCCGACTAGAAATTTTGGTCAAGCGCATTACACATTAAAATGCCAGTATACAATAATCTTATTTCTAAAAATTCAACAAGCAAGGAAACATTCAACATGGAACAAACTATTCTAATCTCAGATTTATTATATTCATATGATAATTACATTCACTGAGGGACACTGTCTTTAGGGACGGTGGCACTGTAAATTGATAACAATTAATATCATTGACTAAGTTAAGTTAAATAGAAGTGTGGAATAAATTATACTAGGTAGCACTTTTTATTACTGATCAAGAATTTTAGGGCCAATTTTAGTTTAGAATTATTGTTATAAATTTAATATTTTAGGGCCAATTTTAGTTTTAGAATTATTATAAATTTAAGATTCTTCACAGATAAGAACACAAAAGAAGGGACTATGATTCAAATACTTACGCAATGTCCTCGAGGAGTTCCACGTTGAACCCCGGTTGGGAGGCCTCCTGGACCCGGATACTTCGGCGCCTCTCTGGGGAGTCGTGCCGAGCTGCCTGGCAAACAGGCCGGGCCTCCGCAACCGGGGCCCCCTCCTGTGTTGGGGCCTCTGTAGGCGGCTGTGGTGGTGCAGGCACTACGGGGGCCTCCTCCTCCTCGGACAGCAGGAGGGGGTTCTCGGGGACATCGCCTGCCAGCGCCCGTTCCTCCTCGTCCGAGATCACCTCGGGATCTTCAGCCGTCTCCTGATGTATAGAACAAGGAAAACATTCATGAATAACATTTACACGATGCAGCAATGCAGTGCTTATGAGTTACTCTTTAAGTACATAATTCTACTTTGATAAGCAATTACCAAAATAACACTTTTTATAATGCTGCACCAATGCAGTGCTGAAGAGTTACTCTTTAAGTACATGTATAATTCTGCTTTGATTACCAAATGACACTTTTAATTCATACTTACTCCATAGCCCTCCTAGGCCACCGACCCATAGGAAGGGGTGGGGGAGCGGGAAGTGAACAGCGCGACCGGCAGGCCGCGCCCACGTCCACGCGCTGGGCGGCCTGCCGGTGTCTGCTTCTTGGTGCTCTTCCCACGCCCCTTGCCCTTGCCCTGGGCTGGTGGCTTTGCAGTGGCAGCAGCAGGCATCTTCTCGGCCGTCGGGGTCTTAGCCACCTTGGCTGGGGGACCAGCAGGAGGTGCTTGGGCGGGCTGCCCGAGGAGCCCTCCCCTGCAGCTACCCTCTCTGCTGCCTCGGCATCCTCCCGCGCCATTTTGGCATCAACCCACTGAATAAGAAAAGGGTCATTTGAAAATGTTTATGCTATACTAGAACTCTAGATTTAGAATTAGGAATTCATAAAAAGTTAATTTACATGTACATTACATAATAAGTGAGCTACTACATTGGTTGTATGTCTGCTATGGTTTGCATTTTTTGTCCTATTACTAATTATGTACTTAATTTTATTATTTCATACCTCAGCCGCATTCATCGCGGTCCATTCTGGAGCCACCACCCCTCACTTCTTGGCCTCGTCTATGGCCCTCTTCTTGGCCGCCCAGAAGGCCCCCATCCTCCTCTTCCTCTCCTTTCCGCGGTCTGAACAGGTGGCATCACAGCGTTTGGCGGACTCCCACTTCCGCTCGTTCTCGCGGAGGTTAACAACCTCCGCGCCCTCCCTCTCCTTCAGACGGTCCATGTAGGACGTCTATTACTCGGAGTGAGTCACCTTCTCACCCTCCGGCAGCTTCTTATGTCCAATGCTGAGAAAAGAGTAAAAATCAACTATGTAACATGTACAACAAATAGATATAAATATGTCTATTGTCTAACCAATTGATTGATTGACAATGCTAGGATACTGTGCAAGATTACCGACACATTGGGAGACATCCGGGAAGCGACATGTGTATTGTATCTGAGATTTTATCAAAAATTGACCTAGCCCAGATACATGTTGAAATTTTTTTGTTCAGAAATGAAAGGATGATCATTCCACATGATAGAGGTACCATAGGCGCACATTGTGTTAAATTTTGGAGGGGGTGACTACAGGATAAGTACATTTTTTATGCATAATAGTGGTGCCGTAACGCGCTTGATCAAAATAAATTCTTCTATAAATCATAGTAATTAAAGTCTAACACACATCATATTAGGCCTGGACATTGGATGGTAGTCCCAAATAATATATGAACACCAAAGAAGCACGAGTTATTTATTATTGTGTACAAAGGAGGGATTTTTTACTCGCCGGTAACACGCTTGATGAAAATAACATCTACAGACTTCTGGTGGTCACTGTGCCAATATAATCAAACCCAGCAGCAATGTAACACAATTAAACAATAATATACACATAGAGGAGGTATCATAACCACAGGAAAGTGTGTAGATAGTGGGAATATGGAGAAAATCGATCGAAATGGTACCTAAAACAGTGCCAGCAAGGAGGAGAAAATGATTTGGCATGGGTGAGGGGTTCCAAAATGGCGGAAAAGGTACCAAACCTGCACTAAAGCAAAGCCAAGGCCTTATTCTATGATATTAAACACAGTTATTCATCAATTTTGCCATGGTAAGGCTACTACACCCCAGGATATCATTTTGATCAAGCGCATTACCGCTGAGTAGAAATTTTGGTCAAGCGCGTTACACATTATTTTGGACCACAGAAGTGTAAGGGTTTGTGGCCTTACGGATCTGGGGGGTTCGGGTCTTACGATTCGAAAGAAAGAGTAAGACGGTAATTCAAGTGTATGCCAACGGTTAGTTTATTTCTTAGTGTACACTCACGGCTGCCGGATGGTATAGAATAAGCAGCTAAGATGGATGGAGAACTGATCTACATGGTGCGGAGGCCTGGAGGGCCTCTGACGTAGCGACTGAGCCCTGGGCTTTATATAAGGACCCAGGTGTTCGTCGTCAGATGTCCCCACAGACCCGGATCGGTGCTGCCACCTATCCGGAACCTGAGGAACGTCCGACGACTCGACTCACCCGCCACGTCAGACGGTACCCAACTACATGGTTAGATAATATGTATCTCTACACCACTCCCCCAGACATTTAGGAGGGTGTTATAGTTATAGTAATATTACTAGGACAACATATCTATATGTCTTAACCCTTAGTAATAGAGGTACAACCATAGATATAACGTTAACACCAGGTTAGATATCATTTGAATGTCATTTACATATATTCGATAGTGTATGTAGTTACAAAATGGCAAAGTTGAATGTTCGAATATGATACGAATTAATTATATGAATAACAGTTATATGTATCGAAACTGTTAATTAGCTTATTATACCATAGGATATCATATCATATGTACGGTATAAATAATAAGATAAGTATCATAATTCGTATACATGTGATAGTAACAGTTATGTGTAACGGAACTGATAACATTAAATACATCATGTAATAACATTCATATGCGTTTATAGTTATTAATACCACATTTGATTATGTAGTCTTAAAAAATACTGTTATAGTAACTACACTATCTAATGACATATAATATTGTAACATCATTGTATGACATAACCATATGGATCCGTTAAGGATTCCGTGAGTAGTACGAATAGAACCATTTGTATTATACACTTGAAAAAAATCACGGTGTAGTAATGAATATAATGATATGTATGATATCACCGTGTACCGAATAACCTTTATAACACCAGATTAATATATTCATGATACAATATGTCTCGCAGGACAATAATAAGTAAGTTCTGGTGTAGTTTATCGGATCTTATATTATAATAATTGACAGTGACTTGAGATCCGTACCAACATACATATATATATACCCGTATTATAATATATAGTACGATGTGACCAGTGTAGTCCTATATGTACATACAACTAACATTATAGAAAAATAGACATCTGATAACATTTACAATTTTAGAAAAAGATGATAGCTGCTGCTGGGGTCTTCTGCTGTAGCCCTTCGGATGCTCACTGATAGGTGTGGTCAGCTAACCACGGGATGGACGTGCTAGAGTCTATAGTTATTAAGGTGAACACGGTAGATGAGTTTGGGGCAGCTACCCACAATCCTCTAGAAGTGCTAAAGTTCATAGGTAAATCCGAATGTTGTAGAATGTAGAAGTGAATTGTAGATCCGGTTCTGTCAACTGTATAGAATCGTAATCCGTTTTAAGTTTAGTTGACATAAGTAGAAATAGTCCAATATAGGCTGGTCGGGAAGTAATAGTAGTATATGGTATAAGTCCATTCGGGAGTATAGATGAGTTGTAGAGGTAAATCGTAAAGTCCATCCTAGTAAGTGGTTAGCACGGGTAACAGCAGGAGTCTGGAACTGGCATCCGGATACGTCTGACAGCAGCAAGTCTACTATCGGATTGTCCATAGGTGAAGTTATAAATCCGAATAGACTATTCAGGGTACAATAAGGGTTATACAGCCTGAATTATACAATAAGCTGGTTATAAGAGGAACCCGGAACACATACAACAGGTGTTCATATACTAGTGAAGAAAACATTCGCAGACCTGTAAGGTTCCGCAAAGACTATATCTGGTTATTTGGTGGTGGAGAAAAAAATTATGGGAAATAACCCGTAGCATGCTTAGGCAGATTTCTTAGCATGCTTCTTCTTAAGAAGAGCTAGAGCCGACTCGGGAGTGCCGTCCCACTCGTCCAGGTCGACTCCGAATACCCTCATGAACTTAGTGTTCAAGTTGGTATTCCGGGTAATCTCCTCCTTTACACGTTTCTCCAGCACGTGCACGTCCATAGCTGCCTTTTCTTGGGCAGCTGCGGCAGCCTCCTCCTGGGCCTTCACATCGTCCCGAATGAGGGTCTCGAGGCGCTGCTTTTCACCATCTGCGACCTCCTTCATACACAACAGGGTGTCATTTAGAAGTCCCTGATGGAATTCTGTGGCCTTCTCACGGACACACTTCTCACAGTGGGTGTAGATGGCCTTCTGGACATCTGCCTCCCCTTGGCGAGATTTCTCAAACCAAATTTCCGCATTACCGGCTTTAATGGTAATAGCGTCCTTTGGTTTCGCAGGTGCAGCGACAGCCTTGGGAGGAGTCGATGCGGCCTGTGGACCACTTCCGGGTTTGGGGCTTCCGGACACGCCTGCTGTTGGTACACAGTAGGCAGGGGGTGCGTTCTGCTTCAATCCCATTTGCAGGTACATGTTCAACTGCTCCTGGGTGAAGGTAACTGGCAGGGCGGCTGGGGCGGATGCCGATCCGGCGGCAGCAGGTGCTGTGGTCTTCTTTGGAACAAGACGACCATCCTTTCCTACCACCAAGGTCTGGCTCTCAGGTCCAGGTCCCTGGTTTAAGGACGGAAAGTTACGAGGATTAACTTTCCCAGGCTTAGATACGGCTCCTGCATATCCAGCAGGTTCGGGCTTCTTGAACACCGGAGTGCCCTGAGCCTGCTCTGCGGGGTGCCTAGCCAGAGGAGACCTAGAACGGTCCTCTGCTCTGACTTTCGGTTTAGCAGTGGTGCTCTGACCATTACCGTTGCCACCACGGTTCTGATCTCTTCTGCTCCTTTCACGAGCTCTCTTTGCATCCTTTCCGGATTCCTCGCATTTCTGCCAGAGAGACTCGTGCATGTCCAGTTTACCCTTTCCAGGAGTCAGGACTATCTTCGCGCGGAGTTTCGAATCCTTGGTCTTCGGAACCTCGCAGAGGACTTGGTCCCCCGGTCGGATCTTAGACCAAGTATCCTCACTCAGACTATCGAACTCCTTCATGAGTTCCTGGTGAAGCTCCATGATGCGCTTCCGAGCCATCTCCAAACCTTCGGCGTGGCATTTCTTCTGGTGTCTCGCCAGATCACTATGTCGGCTGTATTGCACCTTAGTAGTACACTTCTTACCCTTCTTGCCATAACTCGGATCACAAATGTAAACCGGGTGATGGTGGAAGTGGGTCTCGACGAGATGTCTTTGGAACCGAGCTGGAGTGCTCCAGGTCCGGACCGAGACATCACTCGCATCCTGGCAGATAGAGAAGGGACAGGACTTCTGGTCGTCACCGTACCACTTCTCTAGAGCCCAACGTAGCTTCGTCCTCTGGGTATAGGTATAATACCCTTCGGTATGGTTAAGCATAAGCCACATCTTTCGATAGGCTTTGCTCGGATTGGGGTCCTCGTCCGAAAGACGCATCCAATCTTCGTCATCTGACTCATCGTTCTTGTTGATTGAGTCCGGGCAGGCATAGAGGGTAGAGCCGTCCTTCTTTACTCCGTAGGCACAATCGGAGAAGCACGTCGGAATCCGGGTTTTGAATCCGGATTTGGCGTTAGCCCAACGTTCGGCTTTGGTTTGAGTTGATGGAGTGGCCTTCTCATCATACTCAACCAAGGACTCGTGCACCGACTCCTCGTCAGACGACTCAACCTCCATGGCGGTACTACCAGTGGTTGAGGTGCTGGGTTTCGGCTCGGCTCTAGCAGAATCCGGGAGATTCTTGAGCTTCCGAGCAGCGGATCGTCGGTTCTTACTGACCTTCCAGTCTTCCTCCGGTTCCTGGGTTCCGGATGTGCTGGAGGTCGTGGCTTCTACTGGGGTAGTAGTACTGCCAGTAGCTTGTGTAGCACTGGCTGAGCTCCTGGTGGCAAGCTTCAGGTCGGGGATAGGAGGTGCGGGTGCTTCCGCAGCTCTCTTAGCCTCTTCCTGGGCCTCCTGTTCGGCAGTCATACGGCGGACAATAACCGTCCGAAGGGCTGCAGCTCGGTCCAATCCGATTAGTGAATTGTTCTGGACATCCACCAATTCCTGCTCGGTTATGTAGAAACCGTCATCCCACTGCTCGAAGTTAGCAGCGGCCTCCCTGAATTCCTTAGTGGTCCGGCACGGCGGCCGGGTAGCACTAGGGCGTGGGTAGGTCTGTCCATCGGTATCCCAGACACAGCCTACCCAGTTGATGTTCGTAGCCTTGACGTTCCACAAGGATTTGTCAGGCTTCGGATACGCTCCGAGCTCGAAGGCTCGGTTAGCTGCATACACGGTTTCACGGAAACCAGCGTCTACCATAAGTCCCCGTTGGAACCACGGCCAGTCTCGAAGCCACTCGGGAGGTGTCCTGGTCAGCTGTTCGGGAGCCATGACGCCCTCGATAGCTATCCTGACTTTCGGGTCCATCCTGACTGGTGTCCCGTCCGCGTAGGTCACTTGTGCCTGCAGTTCCGGGTGGACATACAGGTAGCGACCATCGTAGCTAGCTGGAAAAGGTTCCACCACTGCTGGCTTCCACTCATCCTTCTGTCCGTCAACTTGGGTAGTTTCGGACTCAGTTGCTGCGGGTTCAGCACTCGCAGCCCCTCCGGATCCCTCGGCCGGGAGTGGAGATAAAGGTTTCTCTGGCTCATTTAGTGAGAATGAAGCCAGCTTCTCCTCGAACGAGCGATCCGTGGGTTCCTCCACGTCCATCATCTCGCTCTCTTCCTGTGTAACAGGTGACAAAGCTTCGGGAAAAGCTTCTGCGGACGGAGTCAGCTTATCCAGGTCACCGGATAGCTTGGCTGCAGCTACGGATTCCTCAGCCATGACCGGGGAATCACCTACGGGAGTAAAATACTCCTTTTTCCGGCTTTTACGGCGCTGGGGCCGACACAGACGGAGTCTGCCTACCAGGAGACAGACTCTGGAGGAGCGAGGAGGGCTTTGCTAACCGGTAAAATCCAAGAAGGGAGCGCGCTCGACCGTCTTGAACGTTACCGAAAACAAATATGGCGACAGGCCAGCTTTCGTGACGTCATTTCCCACGAGGTCATGAGAGGTCAGCCGAGACTGGACACGGAGACATCATGCGGAAACGCACGTGCTACAAGCGGAACATAAACAAACTGAATGTTTTTAGGTAATTATCGCTCACGCCGATGACTCGTCTGGGGATTTAAGTGGAGATTATGGAAAGCTTAAGCAAATCCACCGGATTATCCGTCCACTACCCATTGGTACATCACACGACGGCGACAAATAAGCCTTTCGGGTCAGTTGTTATCCGTTCCTCTAAATGTAAACATTACACTCGTTGTGTATACAGGTTAGGTCACTGCAGTCCTCTGGGCAATTCGAGGGCTGCGACGAACGTATCTCCCCTTATCGGATAGTTCTCTATCGGACCTGACAGTCTGAAGAGCTTTTTCTAAGTGTTTCTTAGCCTTAGAGACACTTTTCCTCTTCTTCTTGTCTTCACCTGCCGAGACTTTTTTAACTCCCCCACGCTTAATCGGTGTTGGCGCGGGTGTCACTGATTCGGAACACTTTTTAGGCCTACCACGGCCTCGCTTCACTGTAGTGTTCTTTACCTGGTCTATTATGCGATTCTGGTTCAGGATCTTTCCGGAACCTTCACCATACATTTCCGTGGAGGTCTCCCTCCCAGACCATTTCCTCAGTCTGGCCACATTTGACTTAAACAGTCGACCAAGGTCAGATTTAATTATTACAGTACAGTCACTGATAACTTGGGTTACCGTGAAGGGACCATCCCAATTAGACGCTAATTTTATGTGCCTAAGTGGTTCATGTAGCCTGAGAACTCTATCTCCGGATTGGAATTTCCGATGCTTTAGATCGGTATCATATCCAACTTTCTGCCATTTGGCACTTTTCTCCAAATCGATCCGAACAGACTCATATGCTTTTTTAAATCTGTCTCTTAAACATTCCACAAAAACTACATGGCAAGGTAGTTCCGGGTCCATCCCTACGACTCCAAATACTAAGTTGGCAGGCATTATTAGATCTTCTCCGAATACCAAAAGGTTCGGAGTACAATTTGTACTTGAATGTACCGTACTGTTATAAGCATGTGTCACAAAATGACATTGCTCGTCCCAGTCATCCATATGTTCATTGACAAGCGACTTTAGAACTTGGAAAAGGGTTCTGTTGAACCTTTCTACCAATCCGTCGCTTTGTGGCCTATACGGATTGGTTCTAGTCTTGCAAATAGCTAAGTATTCGCACACACCCTGCCAGAGATTTGATTCAAATTCTCTGCCTTGGTCACTGTGTAACATTAATGGTACGCCGAAACTTAGTACCCAACCTTTTACGAAGGCTTCGGCACAAGTAACTGCCTTGTGGTCCAGTAGTGGAAATACTTTAGTGTATTTCATGTAATAATCACACACTACCATCATACAGGTGTTATCATTAGCGGTTGTGTTCAATCCACTAATGATGTCTACCCCGATTCTTGCGAATCTAACTCCGAAAAGTTCTTGGGATAAGGGAAGTTTGCCCATCCCGGGTCCGGGTTTGTTTTTACAACAATCCAGACAGGTGATTACCCATCTTTGCAAGTCTCTAGTCATGCCAGGCCAGTAGTATCTTTTGGAAAGTCATGCCAACGAACGTTTCCTTCCAAAATGACCACTGGTCCGATGTCCATGACAGAAGTACATAATGTCATGTCTCATGGCATGTGGTATTACCACTTGCATGATTTTCTCACAATTTTTACATGGCTTCCAACGGTATAACACGCCTTTCCGGACTTCAAGCTCGGTCCATTGAGCAAGAAACCTTCTCATTTCTCGGTTTTCCAGAGAGACCTCAGGTCTAACTGGACGTATACCCTTTGGTACTAATTGCAATAGCTGCGCAGTTATCGAGTCAGCTTCCTGGAAACGTCGTATGTGATCCATAGACCAATCCAGTACACTGGCAACTAGGGGTTCGAATGGTCTTCGAATCCCTGCTAGCACTGCCCTATGAGCTCCACAATCAGTACAATCCGGATTATCACATTTCCGGATTGGTATTCGAGACAAGGCATCAGCATTCAAATGCTTCACTCCAGGTCTATGCTGAATCTGGTGATGTTCAAGCCCATATTCTGATAGATGGGCTAACCATCGGCCTAACATTCCTTCAGCATCTCGGAAGTTCAGTAGCCATCTCAAAGAGGAATGATCTGTACGCAATGTAAAGTTTGTTCCCCATAGGAAATGTTTGAACTTCTTGGTATATACAACTACTGCTAACAGCTCTCTTTTGGTTGTGCAGTAATTGCGCTGAGTCTTACTCAGTGTATTGCTGGCAAAGGCAATTGGTACTTCTCTCCCATTTTGGACTTGCGATAGAGCTGCACCAATGCTATCATTACTAGCGTCCGTATCCAGTATGAAATGATCCGTTTCATTCGGATATTGTAATACTGGAGTACTCGTGAACAGTTCCTTTAGCTTTTGAAAAGCAGATTCCTGTTCATACCCCCAAGGAAATTTTTCCTTGGTACTTCCTGGAGTCCAGTTAGCTATTGCTTGCAATGGATAACTGATTCTAGAATAATTCGGAATAAATTCCCTATAATAGGAACAGAATCCTAAAAAGGACCTCACTTCTTTGGGTGTTTTAGGTCTATTCCAATTCGTAACTGATTCAATTTTCTCCGGATCAGCTTTTATTCCTTCATCACTAATGATGCGGCCCAAATAATTTATGGACTTTCTAAACATATGACATTTCTTAGGTTTCAATTTGAGACCATTAGAAATAATACGTTCCAATACCATTTTTAGGTTATTAGAACACTCTTCGAATGTTTTTCCGAAGACTATGACATCGTCAAGATATACAAGACATCTTTTCCACAATAAGTCACTTAGAATTGTTTCCATCATTGCTTCAAATGTTGCTGGTGCATTGCACAAACCAAACGGCATTACGTTATATTGGAATAGTCCAATATGACTCGAAAATGCAGTTTTTTCCATATCTGAAGGGTTCATTCCCACTTGCCAATAACCTGATTGCAAGTCTAGGGTACAAAACCAACTGTTTCCTCCTAAGGAGTCAATGGTTTCGTCTATTCTCGGTAGTGGATACGAATTCTTTTTTCGTTATTCCATTCAACTTCCTGTAGTCTATGCAAAAACGGATAGTGCCGTCTTTCTTTGTTACCATACACACAGGACTACTCCATGGACTATTGGAAGGGACTATTACATCCTGTTCCAACATCTTGTTTATTTCTTCTTCAGCTACTCTCTTTTTCTCTAAAGGTAACCGCCTATACGGTATCTTAAAGGGTTCTGCATCTCCAGTATCTATTTTATGTACTACCTTATTCGTCGTACCTAGTTTTTCACCAGGTTTGGCAAAGGCAGTCCTATACTGACAGAGCAATTCATAGAACACTTTCCGGTATTCCGGATCTTCTAATGAAGTTTCTTCATACAACTTGAGTAAGTCTTCCGAAATTTCATCATCTCCTGTACCCTTTTGTAAGTTCCTCTTACTATTTGTTACAGTTTCCGAAAGGGTAACGTTTCCGAAAACTTGTCCCTTTTTCAAGTAGATAGTACTGTTTCCGGTATTGGAGACAGGTACTACCGACCATGATGCATTTGCTACAATAGTGTCTGCGGATACTAATCCGATACTTGACAGAGTAGGTACATCCGGTTCTATTACTGCAGGCTTATTGCGAATTGCAGGATCACTTCTTACAAGCACATCACAGGCTACTCCCGGAGGGATTCGCACAGTGTGTGCTACACTAGCCATACTGCTCACTTGTCTCAGTACACACCTAACCTTTACGGGATATGGGTATTTCACACTCAACACTCCTGATTGAGGTTCCAACACAGCACCATACAGGGATGCGAAATCCAACCCAAGTATCCCCTCATCTGCTATATCCGCAACGGTGGCGCTCATGACATAGTCATGTACACCATCCAACTGTAGTTTAACACAAGTTCTACCATACGTCTGCAAGGTACTGCCATCGGCCGTCTGAGCACTTCCTCCCGATTTGAGAGTATCATGTTCATCCGGTATAAGATCATAGAATCCCCTGGAGATACAAGAGTGGCTAGCTCCCGTATCTACAAGGAATTTGGCAGATCTTCCGTTAACAGTGAGGCAAACATACCACCGCCTTCCATTTAGAACAGAGGGCATGTCCGTGAGGATCGGAACGTCATTTTTCACACAAGGAGTCAATCCACATCCTTTCAGGAATTCCAGACAAGGATGACCGGGGGCAGGTGGGCACCACAGACCTTGGCTAACTCGTAGCCGCCTGCCTCGTTACTGATATTGGGTTTCCCCTGTGCTCCCGTGGCACCTGCTATATCAGCTTCCCTAGCCTTCCGGGTGTCTACAACCACCTCGGTGCTAGGCGAGTTTGTTACTACATGCGAACTATCATCACGGATGGTGATATCATGGCAAGATTTGTCACTGGGATCCCCTTCTTTGCCCCTCGGGAGACCCCTTCCTAGTTTTCCTCTGTACTTATTCCAGAGACACCTACCTGTTTATGCGGGACAGGTTTCTCAGCCATACATTCCGGAGCATAATGCCCCAGTTTTTGGCATCTGAAACATCTCCTCTGAGATTTATCAACTCTCGGCCTCTTTAGAGCTTCTGTTAGTCCGGCTATTAAGGTTTCCATTACATTAGTCGGAGTAGACTACATTGCTAGATTGGTTTGATCCGGAAGCTGTGTTACCAGCGGCAGATCCTCCCTTTCCTCTCGAATGTACTTTCCTATACCGTTTTTGTCGGTAATACTTTCCAGCTACTTGAACTGAACCAATATATTCTTTGTTTTCATCGGAGACATATTCATCCTCCTCATCAGCATCATGCGAATCAACCGTGGCTAATTGGGAAGTATCATATATCGGAGCAGGTGTACCTCCATATTGAAAAGGTGCTGCTCTTACTGGATTAGGTCCTAGGCCTACCAATCGTTTCTTCATGTCATGTCCATCGATTGCTATGAACAGGTCACTGAAGGAAGTGTCATCTTTCCAAGAATCCCAAACAACTTGTTTGTGATCCAGATCCCGCAATCCATTATAGAATTGTATGAACAATTCCTGTAGATAACAGTCATCGTCATAAGCCCAATTTGGACGTGCTTTTGATAGCAAGTCCTGTAGCTCCAAACCAAAGACCTTGTGAGATTCTTTCGGTTTCTGTGTTCTTTTCTTGAAGCTTACACATGGATCTTCTCTAACGATTGATCCGAATAGGTATGAGGCACATTTGACCAATTGATCATAGGTGCCGTATAATCCATAAGCTGCTCTCTATTGGTTGAAGGCTACTTTTCCACCTTTATTCAACCAACAGATCAAATATGGCAGAGCTTCTTCTTTTGTCCAGCCACTGCAATTGACTTAGTCGACAAAAGCTTGATACCTATCCTTCCATGGGTCATTAGAATCGTATGGAGGGGGTATCCGTGCCTGTCTATGTGCCGGATTATTACATCCGCGTAGTCTATCTGCTTCTCGCATGCTCCAGTTCATGACTTCCATGCCATCCGCTCCCTTTCGGTAGCAGTCAATGCCAAGGTTTTGGATACATTGGCTCCTATCAAAGATGGTTTGCATCCCTGCAGGCATGGAAGTTCTTCTATTTGGCTTCCTGCCATCTCCTCCTGATCCTGACCCTCCCGATCCAGATCCACCTGGGCCACCTGGGGGGTTCCCTCCTGGTGGACCGTTATTGTGATGGTTTCCAGATGAGCCGCCTGGGCATCCACCATTATAACTGGCGTTTCCAGACGACGCATACCTAGGGTAAGAATTATTTTGATTCCATCCCTGGTTATAGTTATTATCATTTTGATAATTACCACTTCCTGATGGATTATAGTTATATCTATATCCATAAGAAGATGCTCTCGGTTGATACATTCCGCCATTAACGTTGTTTTGTGGCGCGTTTGGTCTTGGAAAACGTCCATCAGTAGGACCATTACCTGGACCCGAAGATGGGTCCGGTATTTTTGGACCTGCTGGTGTACTATGGCCAGGTTGGGGGAAATATGAAGGTGGTGTCAACATATGCCTCGTTGGACCCGGTACTCTTGGTTGTGCTACGGGTGTATTATTGTTGGTTCCGGCAGCACTATCGCGAGTCGTTTTAGTTTTGTGACTCAGGTCTGGTATTGGTGGTGCCGGACCTATTGTATCCAGCGCTGGAGTTGCTGGTGTAGGTGCGGTTCCACTATCTGCGGCATTATCCGGTTTCGTATAGACTCCAGATACTACATTCTTAGTAGCCCCATCGTTAACGAAAGGGTTGTATCCAGTTGGAGTTGTCTTCCCCAACATTTTAGACACCACAGCTGGATCTATATTACCTATAGTCAACTGGGCGGCTTCTACGTACTTATCTAAGGTTATTGCAGTAGTCTGCATCTCCTGAAGCTCTTCTTCCAGTTGTTTATTGTAAGCTATAATGCCTACCCGGATAGCTTCATTGTCTTCAGCTTGTTTAGTACACTGAAGTTTCAATTCCTCCAACTCGTTTTGATAGTGGCATATTTCGGATTCGAATTTTGCCTTATCATGACTTAGTTGGTCGTTTGTATCTATGTATGTTTGGATACGAATGTGTCTATTGTCATACTCCTTATTGAATGACTCTCTCATTTCTTGGAGCTTTCGTTCTTCATTCTCGAGTTCTTTCATGTACTCACTCCTTCTGGCTTCGAATTCCTTCCGCATGCCAGTTAGGTCCTCTTCTAGCTGAAGTTTTTCATGGAATATTTCATCTTTAGCTTTGACCAAGGTATTTAGATTCTCGTTCAAAGTTACGTAAGTTTCATTTAACAACTGGACATCCGGTTGTTTAAATTCTTCACCTTCCGGTACCGCATAGGTTAAGTCGCCATCTATGGCGCTATAATCTAATATTGGTAGTCCGGGTCTGGGTAATCTATAAGGTAGCTCTCCGAATGTTACCCTTTTTGGCATTGGCGCCGGATGTTCTGGGTTGGTACTACCACCAACTTCGAACATCGAATTAGTTAGCTCGTCGACAAGTGATTGTTGGCTCATTACCTTATCCTGTCTCTGTATGGACTGTTCACGTCGTACAGAGTCTGGTAGATTCTCCTCACTATCATTATAGTGGGGTTCGGGATCTCTCCAAGATGTAGGTTCCGCATCTTGGGAGTTCGAATGGTTTTGGAGCATTAATGATCCATTGCCATTCTCCTGGGCAATCAGTTGCCCTACTGGGTTAGCTTCCCTAAGGTTATCTAACCCATGTACCAGCCGTTCGGACGTTATGACGTCCGGGCTATACACCAGAATTAACTGGTCACGGCACCAGTGTAAGGGTTTGTGGCCTTACGGATCTGGGGGGTTCGGGTCTTACGATTCTAAAGAAAGAGTAAGACGGTAATTCAAGTGTATGCCAACGGTTAGTTTATTTCTTAGTGTACACTCACGGCTGCCGGATGGTATAGAATAAGCAGCTAAGATGGATGGAGAACTGATCTACATGGTGCGGAGGCCTGGAGGGCCTCTGACGTAGCGACTGAGCCCTGGGCTTTATATAAGGACCCAGGTGTTCGTCGTCAGATGTCCCCACAGACCTGGATCGGTGCTGCCACCTATCCGGAACCTGAGGAACGTCCGACGACTCGACTCACCCGCCACGTCAGACGGTACCCAACTACATGGTTAGATAATACGTACCTCTACAGAAGCTACCAGAATGGTGTCAGGGCTTGGATTATCACCCACGCCGATCATCTAACACGTATTCTACATGATTTACATACTTTCGATACACAAAAACAACATCAAAAACATCGATCGGCATCAAACATCAAAATTTCATCAAGTTTTGATCAATATCACTCACCTTTTGGTTATTTTCTGGCAAACTGTTGGAGATAAACACCGGGGTAAATGATCCTAAACAAGTTCAGAACCGGATGACAACTTCTGGGAAGGCCCCGGATGAAGGCCACTTCCGCCCGGGTAACAGGAGGTGATTTTCTTCTCCCGCCATAACTTTGCCGAATACCGGTCAAGTGCATTACATACGATAAACAACCCTGGTTTGGGGCAACCGAAGCATGTAGAGACCTGATTTTTTTTTAAAAACGACACCTCAACAATAGATACACACTGTATAATAGATGAGATAACCCCTAAATGATTTATATAGGCTGCACAGAGGAAAGTGTTGCTTCAGGGTGTGTGGGGACTACTGACTTGAAAATTACTTGAATGTGTATTGCGCGCACGGGGCAGGAGATCCCAAAAGTTTTTTTTTACCCAAAAATACCCCATATGGCCCCCCTCTATGGTGATAGATGAGAAACCACAGACAAGTGTTCTAGTATCTGTTATATTGATTTTCAATTTTGATCAAGCGCATTACACATACTATTTCAACTTAATATAAGAACTGATGTTAAAAACAAATTACTGGACATGTCACCTCCAATCGACATGGAAATGTTAGATAGGACCCCCAACTATGAAATAAATAATATTATGGTGGACTACTAATGCTTTCCTTGGTGATATTTGGCCTGGGATAAGGTGGAAATTGTAAAAAATATTTTTGGCCATTTTCCAACTTTGGGCCACCATAGCTCAAAAAATATTGGTCCGACATACGCAAATTTGCCCTCTTTTTGAAGCCCAACATGTTTTCTCACAAATGAGACCATAAATAGGAAGATTGGTTGAACAATTTTCATTCTGGAGTCACATGTATCCAAAAAGACCCCAAAAACCCAAAGGTGGGGCAGTTCACAGGAATCACCCATATATATTGTGTGTCACTAATGTAAACCCCGCCATGCAGTAGTATGCCTATTTAACATCTAACATATGAACTATACCTTAATAATTCCTTTTGCTATATAAAATAAACATATTTGAGCATACTATGAATGAATCTATATGTATATTCTGCACTTTTATGTTAGTTTTTGAGAAAAAAATTAAATATTGAGACCGGGAGGGCATTTCTTAACAATACTTATTAACACTGTTCAGAAATGCCCTCTTGAGGAGGGTGCCCTCACAACTGAACAACTCTTTGTCTAAGTCTATGAAACTAACTACAAATGAGTAACCTCCTTTATTCCTGCTATATATGCTAGCTAATATGCCTGTACACATCCAGGTATAAGTATATTAGCCAAAACTTAATAATATTCCTGTTATAGCAACTCAAATACGGTCTATAGTAACTCACCAGGACTACATTCATGCCGATCCTAGGAGGTTGATACACAATCTCCTGGAGGGCAGGCAGGATGCTCCAATGAAGTGCTGGCAAGAAATCTCGCCAGCACATCATGGGTGCATCATGTCAACCAATGGGCATGATGTACTCTTGCACTAGCTGCCCTTAAAGGGTTAAATATTCTAAACAGGCTAATGCAGACTGGCCAACTTAACAGTCTTGGGCAGGTGAAATTTGGCGAAGGCAAACATGATTTGCATGAAGTAAATGACCAATTGTCATAGATCGTCCAAATCTGCCCTGTTCTTGCTCTCCCATTAATAAAAATTTTAAATAAAGGTATATATGCGTCTTTATGATTTATTCTGGTCAGGATGGGATAGAGCTACAAGTGGTATATATGGGTTTTGCCTATCTACGAGGCATATTTAGGGAGCTGGGGGCCTAATACTACCCCGGACGGCCTTTTATTACAAAGCACACTCAGAAGGCTTGGTAATGCGTATGGACTGGACGAGGTCCAGTCCCCTTCTGCCGATTGCCTGGCTCCTTAGTAGGAGCTGGATGCGAGGCATGGTGCTGCCCCCTCTTGTACCAAACCGGTATCACGAAGTGACACCTGGTTGGCATAGAAGGAACAAGCAACACACAAACACGTCTCTCATGTGATCTGCACTAGTATATATACAACGATGCTGGCCCCTACACCACCCCCTCTCGACTTTACTTAGGGTAAGTGTTACAATAGTAGACTATTTAACCTTCGTATTACATACAGTGACTAGTATTTACACAGGTAAGTCTATGGTATAGTAGTTAAATATCTAATATAACAAGGGCATTATACATATTATGTACATTAATAGGCATCGTTACATATAACCAGAAGTATATAAGGTTGTAAGTACAACCAGATAGGAAGTGACACCTTATGTATCATCGACCTATTATTATACTGTTGTCGACGGACTGTTACAAGTCATGAACATGAGCAACTCAGGAGTCCAGAGAATACAGTTGATGAATCCACTTTATTGTAGTGCTAGGCAGGTACATGTTGGCATGGTGATGTACAATGTGTATGCTGCCCATCTGATCAAGCTAGCTCTATACCGAGGCACTGTGTGTCATAGAGACTAGGTATGGAGAGAGGAAGGTAAAGAATAAGAGTATCCCAAGCTAGTCCTGTATTCATATATATAGGAGCAGCTCGGGGTAGGCATGACGTCAGTCTTGGGAGAAGCATGACGTCATGCTTAGGGATTGGCAAGACCCGGCGTGCCTTGCATCATCTCACCCTGGAGGGGGGAGGGGGCTTGCCTAAAAGGTGGGTCGAGCTGGCCACCTGTTGGAGGAGCAGCTCGATCCCTGATTGGCTAGGAATGGAGGTGGGTGTGAGCACACTCCCACCCTGTACCTAGGGTTAGTGGGGGTCGAGTTCATGACCCCTGGCCAGGATCCGGAGGTGAATCTGAGGTCACTGGCCAGGAGAGGCAGAGCTGGGTAGAGATACCTGGCTCTGTCAGATCCAAAGGTTTGGTAAAGGGAGCCTTATAGGCGAGCTTGATCATTCGGCTTAAAATATTTCATATAATAATAAATGAACCTTGAATACCCCATTGACATATCCCCACATTCCTATTCGATTCTACGCGAATGCAAAAGGTAGAGAACAAGTTCTTATAATCGTCATTGGTACATTCAAGGTTTGGTAAAACTTTACAAGGTGGCTCAAAACTTGGTGAACGTTGTGTATACTTGGCTTGATACCGGTATAAATGTCTTAACTTACATTCTTGAATCATCAACTGTGTGTATAGATCTACTTCTAAGAACAATAACATCCTCAATGGTGAGGCAGGTTTTCGTTGGAAAAACACATACAAAATATAGTCGAGCCCACAAGGTTGTGGTGACAGTCTCTACTATGTACTGATTGCTATAAAAAATCTTAGAGATACATGCAAATCAAGAAAATACACATGGATGAGAAATACTTCGAGAATCCTGGTGGCAACAGTTATACTGGTTGCTATGTCCTGCCTTGAGCAATCAGGGCAGAAAACAGCAGTGATACTCTGTCACATATACCGGTTACTAAATGAGATCAAGTGTACATGGTTAACAAGTTTCATATAAAAATACATGCTTCAAAAATATATCCTCTACATAGTCGGATATTGACTAGGGCAGTAGTCATATTCTGTTCCGTATGCTGCCTTGGGTAATCAGGGCAGCCACAGCGTTTTCATTCAACGAGGCTTGCTGCAAGTGTACTTGAGTTTGACTAGTTGACAAAATATTCATCATTAAGCTCAATAGAAAACATGTAAACTCTGAAAACTGTCTTGTCGTTTTTAGACGATTGGCAGTAATCTTGCGATACAATAAATACAAAGGAAAAATGTAACACGCTGGCTAAGACTAAAACCCATAAATACACATGCAAACTGTTTTGGGCTTGAAAAACAGGTATGGTCCTTTTTAGAGAAAAAGGTAACTTATTGGGGAGGGGGGGCTCTGTGGCACCTAGGTTTCTGATTTGACTCAGTACCCTCACAGAGTGGGTTAGCATTAAAGAGAAACTTACATGAGGTTTCAAAGTTTTCACAGTAATAAATTTGAAAGCTTTATATCAACTTTCTTGAGAATGAATCAGCATATAAATTTGTAAACATGTGGTGACTCTGGGAGTCCCATGGGTGGGGGGTGGGAAAAATTGTGTCCCTACAATGTCAGATCAAGGAGATATAAAGTTCATGTATTTTGTTTTATGTGTATATAGTCCTAGTATTTATATTTTCTTAATTTTGTGCCAATGCTGCTTGGTGTTAAATTGTAGTGTTCCATAGGGGATCTACAGAAATGTTTTCCAGCAGCCGACTTTCTCCTTTGTTTGGCTTCCATGCTGTAGTCGTCATCAAAGGAGTCTATTCTAAATTTTGAGAATGAGACTTCCATAAAAGCCATGTCTCCAACTTCAGGGAAAGTTGAGGAGGAGGAGGATGAGCTGCTGTCATCAAGGGGTGAGTCTAATGTTATGTTGCTTCTTGGTGGTGGTGTAGGCTTGACTGAACGTCTTTTTGAATTTCTGTTGATGGGCCTGAAGGTGGTAAAGGAAGGTGAACTGTGTGCTGTGGCTTGTTCCTGGCTTTGATAATAAGCACAGGGGCATGCAAAGGTTCCTGGGCCGCCCATACATAAGGTACACAGGTTTAAGGTGGCTGGCCTGGTTGGGTGTACAGGAGAAATAACTGTCCTTCCAAGCTGCATATCCTGGGGGAATTGGAGTCCCAGGCCTGTTGGTTGCAAGTCCTATTTGCGTATAGGACCTGCCGGTGCGGCTTATTAGGTGGCTGGTGGTGTTGCTCGGGGGCCTTGGGTCTATTGGGCCGGCTGGGAAATCTTCTTGGTGGGGTTTGCTATTTCTTTTGCTGGTCCAGTTGGTCCAGCTGCTGTGGCACCACCTGCTGTAGGGGCTTGGCCTGGGTCTGTAGATGGAGGCGAATCTGTTCCCAGGCTGCGCTTGCCTTCCTTGCTCTTCTTCTTCTGTGGTCCTGTAGATAGAGACAAAAACAGAGGGGTGTCTGACGTTAGAAACAGGCTGAAAAACATTGTATGGTTCACAAGGCGGTCCACAAAAATACCGAATCTGACCAAAAAGGTTAATTTGTCCGTGTGTCGACCATGAAACAAAATACTGTAGCATTGGTATTGTATGGCTTGTTGGGCGGGAGCTGTAACTAGGGAAACGGAATTAGTTCTGGCTTGAATCACCAGTCGGCGCCACTGAGTGGCGTCTGCCCTGCGTTCGTATAAATGATATGGAATGCTCAGGTCATTTAAAGGTCCATAGACTTGGCTCACTCACCATGATGCGAGTGAAACGGTATATAGTGGGCTTTGTTGGGGGGGGTGTGGTCAAATTTTGAGAATTTTGGGAAAAACTAGGTCAAAAAGGATGAAATTTTGATGTTCGAAAATTAGGCCGAGAAATGACTGAAGGTTCCCGCGGTTTGGTCTGCTATAAAAGGGATGTTGGACGCTTTTTTACGTCATAATGTTGCATAATCGGCGTTATGGAAGTTTACGAGGTAGACGTTGTTTTGCCTAACGGCACCGTGTTGCACATAGTCATTACCATGACGGGCGGGTTGTAAGTATATTTTATTTACCAAATGGTGATACTTGAGTTTTTGATAATTTTGAGGGTCGAGACATGGGGCATTTGGTCTAATCCGCTTTTTGGATTGTATTTCAGCATAACGCAGATCCAGTGGGTGATCATCCCTCCTGGCGGGGCGATCAATGGCTATTGAGGTAAGTTTGATCTGAACAAGTTAAAGTCTGAACATGTGCTAGTGTTGTTGTTGTGGTAGAGATGCCACGTGCGGGTGTCACATGACCGATTGTAGTCATGGTGACGGCCGTGACGTCCGTCAGTTTCGGTAGTTAGAACGAAACCAAGATGGCACCGAGCTGCCGCGTATGGCGCGAAAGTGGTCGGGCCAGACGCTGCAACCGGTGCCAATACCGGTGAACATTAATGTAAGCCGATCTATTGTGTTGGTTAGGTTAGCTGTGGTTATAATGCTGTTTTAGCTCAGTGTTGATAATGATGGCTGTGTGTGGGTGTGTTTTGGGCGTCTTTCGGGGGTTGGGGGGTTCGGTGTGGGGCGGGGGGGAGGGGGGTAAAGGGTAGGCTAGGTGGGCAGGGGGGCGATCCCCACATAAGCGTCTTTGCGGCGTATGTGTAAAGGCTACCTGCTATCCCCACATAAGTGTGATGGTACCTTCCAAACGCTACTGGCATTTGGGTATAACCTCGGGACGGTCCTAAGTTATATGATTGTGGGGGTGGCCGGTAGTCACTGGGTTGGGACGGTGGTCTCCGTCATGAACCGAAACTCTGCCATGTTGGAATGGTGAGTCGAAATTTTACCTACCATAGATTATGTAATAGGCCCTCTCAGCCAGTTTTGGAATTAAACACATATAGGCAGTTGGGATGCTGGGCTTCCTGGGGTTCAGGGGAGTCGATATAGTGAGCTCGGATTGCTTTGCCGCTGCCTGGGCCCGAGCTTTCTTTCTGCTATGATCTCCTGGATCGGGGAACGTTGGCGTGGCTGAATTCGCCGGGCGTCTACTATCAACGCGCGGGGACACCTGTTCTATAAATAGAGTGGGTGGTTCCCCCGTTGTTATGGTTACGGGTATGCTGATAACATGGTTTGTTTTGATTTTAGCCAGTGCACATGTGCTCTGCTGAAATGGTGACCTATACGAGTTATGATTTGGGGGGGGGGTAATGGGGTTTGGGTTTTTGGTTGGGTTAGAGGCCGTGGGAGGATGGTGTGGAGCATTGGGCTCGGAGTAGCCGGGCTGAGTTGTTTATGGGCTTATCCCCACATAAAAGGTGATCTCCTCCAGGGTGGGGCTATCCGGTGGGTCGTTCATGGAAAGGGGTTGGGGTCTGTTTACATGATTTTAACAGGGTGCAAGGTGGCTTTATTGCCGCCTGATTTCCAGTTGATGATCCCCACATGTGGCTTGTTGTGGGTTTCTAGATTAAAAATAAATAAACTTACCGCTGGGGGAAGACTTTTTGGGCCTTTCATCCGATGTGGTGGGGTCAAACAGATATTTGTCTGACCCCGGTTGTAGCTCTAGGCTAGTGAACTTAGTGAGTTCCACCAAACTCCTAGAGGTAGAGGGGGTTTCCATTTTGGGGCCCAAGGAGGATTTATATCTTGTGGGTGGTGATAGCTGGGGCATTAGGACAGTGTCTGATGGTGAGAGCTGGAAATCCGGCTGTCCCTTTTCCTTAATCACCAGGGTCAAGACATGGGGGATGGATGTTAGAGCCTTGTGGAGTCGTAGCCTCCAGAACAGAGGGCATCTGGGGTAGCGCTCCAATTTAACCTGCTTGATCTTCCCAGCGATTATGAAGGTCACTTCCCCCTTCCACTCCACTTCCAGGTGGCGGCCGAAAGGGCTGGTCAGTCGGGGCTTAGCCACCTTGGGTGCCATGATGGAAAAGGGCCACAGGTTTCTGCCGAAAATCATCCTGCCGAAGATGAAGTCGTAGGTCCTACCCTCTGAGTGGATTTGGAGGACGAATTTTGGCATCTCCGTGATATCATCCACCCTGGTTAGGTAGGGCCAGTGTCGACAGCATCTCCTGGCCAAGGCGCGGGCCAGGTATAAGGCCAGGAAAACCAGGATCCAGGCCCACATGGTATCATACCTGCCGGCCTGGTGTGGAGACTGGTATTCCTCCATGCCGCTCTCTGGATGTGGCGAAGTTGTTGCCTGAGGCGGCCACAAGCTGCTGATGTTCAGCACTAACTTTCTTAGTGTGTCGAACTTTGCCGCGTCCGCCATGGTTGGTGTCTTCAGCGCAATGTGCATGGTGACTAGCTGCGCCAGTCTCGTCACGCGCAGTTGACCGTGGCACGTGATTGCACAACACAAGATGGCCAGTAGCGGGGACAGAAGATGTAGCCAGGGGGAATACTCCAGGTGGTAGCCAAGATGCATTAATGTATTTGCTGACAAGAAGGGTTTTGACTTGGTCAAACCTAGGGCGGCTTTCCTGAGGGCGATTACTTCTTTAAATATAGGCAATAATCTTTGGTTGTGGAGGTGTTTTAAATATTCAAAATTTGGTAGATCTAGGGTCTGGGGAATGGTTGTCATGGTGACGCCTGAAACATTGGCTGGTGGGTTACCAAAATGGCGCCATAGAGGGAGGTTGATGGGTATCCTAACAAGGGGCTGTAGTGTAGTGTTATGCATGCATGAAAGGTTTGAATTTATCATTATCATTCCAGCATTTCTAATTGAGCATGGTACTGATATTACTGAAGAGGCTGCGTTTTTAAGCTCAATTTGGCCTTCATTGGGACATAGCATAAGTGAGGGTGATTCATTGGTGATTAACAGGTAGTCTGAATGTGATATAGACTTAACTAAGCGTGGGATGGGGGCGGACATGTGTGCAGCAAAGCTGCATGTGTGGTGTACTGCATCTGGTGTGTCTAACAGTAGTGACAGGGAGCATGTGGGGTGTAGGGGAGATAATAAGGGTAGGGGCAGGTCACAACTGATAAAGGTGTCATATGTACACAGGTCCATGTCGGCTTGTTGTAGCTCAATGTAGTGTGAGTGGGTTGATGGTAATGCTATAAATGGGGGTAGTTTTTGTAAGAGGGTGTATCCTATTGAATGGGGGTCGGAGGTATCGAAAGAGATGGGGAAGGTCTCTGTTCTATATATAGAATAGGTATTTTCCCCTAGGCCTATGGGTACCGGTATGGTTATAAGTAATGTGGTATTATCATTCCACTGGGCCCTAACTTTCCTTTTGTAGTAGAAATCTACCGGTAATTTCAGAATATTTATTTCTGGGTGGTTGCTACTGAGGGCGTCTGAAAGGTTATTCAGTCCTATTTCTAATGTGTCGTGTGGAATGAGGGTAAGGGGTAGCTCGCCCTCCATGAGTGAATTTAGAGCAGATAATAGGTTGCTTAAGTCATCATGGAGATCGATGAGTGATTCTATTTGTGAATTTGCGGCCGAAAATAGCATGGAGTAGAAGGCGTCTTGTTTGGTTTGTGATTCCAAATTCAGAAACATGTCAGAGAGGTTTGAGTCTAAATTTTGAAATTTGTTTGCTAACAGTGATAAGGCGTCATCTGTGTCATTTTGGAATTCTTAGAAAGCGGTGAGTGTGTGATAATTATATTCTGACATATTTAAGAGGAAATGTGTGGCTTATTCAACTACATGCATTTTGGTAGCGAATCTTTTATCCAATTCTGACATTTCTGAATTTAGGATATCAATTTCAGGCTGTGTTCCCAAACCTACCAGGATTCTCAGGATATCTCCTATGGGCTGGCCTGGGGCATTTCTTGGATATCTCATGCTGGGCGGGCTTACCATTTTGATTAGTTCATTCAGTAGGGTTTGTGATTTGTAGAAAAGGTTATCTAACATGTGATCCAAATTTGTGGCTGTTTGGGTTATGTATGGGGGTGCGCTGGGTTTCACTAGTGGTGAGATATTGTCTGGTTTTCTGAGGGGCTGGTCTAGGGTCAGGTTTAGGCTTAGTACTAGTGGGTAATCCATATAGTTGGAGAGGAGGGGTTGGTCCATTTTTGTGAAAATTACTCTAAAATTTGGTCTGAAGATGGTCCTTTGGTTAAATTCCTGGTGTACCAATCCGACAGTTGTGGCTAGGATTGCTGCTAGGGTAGTCATCAGGACTGCAGCCCTAAAAAAAAAAAATTTCAAAGAATATGTAGGGTCTTAGAAAAATGTTTTTTTTGAAAAGACATGAGGGAGTAGCGGTTTGTGTGTGTGTGTGTGGGGGGGTGGGGGTCTTGCACTGGGTGTTTGTTTGTGTGTGGGTGGTTAGGTGTGGGGTATTGGTGAGATAACAGGTTTGGGGAAAAAGGGGTGTGGGGTAGGGTGGTATCTTTTGTGTAATATTGGTTAGTAAAGTGTTAAGAAAAATTATAAAAATATAATATGTGAGTGTTGGTAGCTTACCCCTGCGTGAGTCTAAGCCGGGTACTTGGAGCCGGAAATATCTGGACCTGCCTGACCAGTAATACCATTCAAAGATGGCCTGTTGGAGACCAAGATCTATCAAATTTTTGATTGCTAGACTCCTGCCGACACTTGTATAGTGTCTAGGCAGATTAGCTAGTGGCTTCTCTGAAGCCAGGAGCGTACTTGTGCTCAATAGGGCTAAGTAACTAGCCACATGCTGGTCAAACCTCGCCCAGATAGGTTTAGTGGGTGTGTCGGAGCACACCATAGTAAGAACTGTTTTTATGACAGCTTGAACACGATCATTGGTTAAATCCATTTGCTTTAATACAGCAGGGTTTGTCAAGTAGAAAGCCACGTCACAGGGAGATATTCCCAGGACCAAGTTCCTATACCGGCAGATGAGAGATCTTAATTCAAGGATTTCTCTATCAGCATTCAATAATCCCACAGGACCCAATAGGTCATGTATGGTCCAGCAATCAATGGTGTCCAATCTGTGGTTGGAAAGAATGAAATTTTGCGGGGTAAGTCTACCTGTGTAATAAGTTGGTTGAGTGTACTGAGATGTTAGGTTCACACGAGATGGAGGATTCAGCAGGCACAAATATTGGACAGTGAAGAGTGATGATCATTCAACTTTTTCTAGATACTCTGAGCTCACACTACCATTGGTGAATTGAGGAGTCTGGGCAGTATGACAATAAATATGTCATTACCAAATACAAGAACGACTGATGGTCTATGTACTGAAATGGACACTTAAGACAGGCCTACCTGGGCTGGCTGCATGCCCTGTTCGCCATGGTTATCTTCAATCAGGCACTTGCTCTCAGAAAAACAGGAAGTGGTTGGATGTGGTGTATTGTTGAGAATGGATAAGATTTGGGGTGGGTCAAGGCTTATAAACCTGGTCGTGAGGGAAGCTAACCCTCAGTTGCAGGTCTCCCATGTAGGTGTGTCTTGCCCTTAAAAGGCTAGGCCTTATCTTATTGGATATATGCAGTGGGGGCTGGCCTGCCCCGTATGCAAATTTCTGGTGGCCTTCGGCCGAGGCCTGGTATGTATTGATTAAAAATTGGAATTTTTAGGTCAAGAAGGTTGGTAGATGCAGGTCAGGGTTATGATTGAATTCTGACCAGGTGGGTTGCCTGCTTTGTGGAAGCTTGGCGTGAAATTGGGGCTGTGGTTGATTACAGCCAATCAATATGGTATTCCACCTGCATTACTGGATCTGAGAAAAACATAAGGTGCAAACATGGTTGGAGCATGGGAGACAGGGACTCCTACAGTAGGCGTGTCGGTGGCAAGAATACCGAATTTAACAGGAGTCCTGACAAGCCATCAAGCCAGTGCAAGAATATATAAAATAAAAATTTTATACATATACCCTAGAATGCGTTGCTGCCTTGGGTAGTATATGTGGCGTATCGAACCATTAAATGTGGGTGTGCTGAGAACGTCCATGGGCGCGGAAAAACTAAATCTACAAAACTCATGTGAATGTTGTGTAATTTTAACAACGTACAACAAGAGGGAAAAGGGTGTATTGGTGTTTTGAGAAGGAAAAATTGATAAATAGAAAACAGAAAGTAAAGAAAGGAAATAAGGAATGGTGTTTGGATACTGGGAGGTTTCTGGGAGGTGGTCAGTATTTAGTGTTGGACAGGTGGCGTGTGAGGCGCTGGGTGCAATGTGGTTGGTATGTATATGTCTGAGGGTAATATGTTTGGTAAATTAAGGGGGGGGCGGTGTTGGATGCGGATACTGCACTTGATCAGGGATCAAGGTGTAGGCACGTGGTGGTTATCCAGATCACTGATGCATAGGATGGAGGTATGTTTGACTTGCAGTGTATTTGGTTGTGGTTTGGGGGGGGGGGGGCTGTGCTTTTGGTGTGTGAGAGTGTGTAGTTTGTGTGTTTATTTTTGCTGATGGCGCTTTTTGGCCTTTTTAGGTGGTGAGAAGCTGACAATACCCTTTTTGGCTGGTCTCCCTCTCTTTCTTTTTGGTGGGGGAGTGGGAGTATTGGTAGAAGGTGTTAAGTTCAAATCTGGGTCGTAGAGAGATAAAGCCGGGCCAGTCTGTAGTCTTTTGACTATGGCTTTGGCGCTGGTTTTGGATGTTGGTGTTCTCAATCTGGACACATGTACTGCTTTTTTGAAAACTTTGCCATCCTGCAATCTTTTGACAATTGCAGTTACTGATGAGGTCATTTTTACAATGATATATGGGCCAGAGTAGGTAGGCTGCAGCTTTTTGCTTGTATGTTTTACCAACAGGTTGGGAATGTGTAAATACACGAGCTGACCTGTGGTATATGTACTAAGTTCTGCTGAGGCATCATGTTTCGCCTTCATCTTTTTGTGAACCTTGATCATGTTTTCTGCTGCCTTCAATTGAATATCATCCCTGAGGTTGAGCAGATGTAGGGCCATACCTTCCCTTTGTTTGACATCACTTAGTGATGTGCCTAGTGCTAGGGCTGCTTCTGTTGGCAAGTGAGATTGCTTGCCAAATACCAAAAGGTTTGGTGAGTAGCCTAGGGCGCTGGAGACTGTATTGTTCATGCTGAGAATTACAGCCTGTAGGAAGGTAGACCAGTGTTTTTGTGATTTTGACACAAAAGCTCTCAGGGAGGATTCAATAGTCTGGTGTTGGCGCTCACATAGAGCTTGTGATCTACTCCAATGTGCTGACCCTGTGACATGTTTAATGCCAAATTTCTTGCAGAACAGTGCAAAGAATTTTGAGGTGAATTGTTTGGCATTATCAGTGTTAAGTACTGATGGTGTACCATGGATGCAGATGACTCTTTGGAAGAATCCAAGTGCCACAATGGCGCTTGTGTTTTTCTCAGTTGACCATGCAGTGACATGCCTGGTGGCATGGTCCGTCACCACATGTATGTAGTGTGAGCCATCTACAGCCTTGGAGAAAGGGCCTATAGTGTCCATAGTTAAATGGGAATAGGCAGTCAGTACCGGTTCACGAAGGGTCATAGGTGTTTTGAGATTTTTGGGCTTCTTTTTGGTTGTGAGGCATGCATGACATGTGCCACAAAAATCAAACACCTGTTTGAACATTGAGTGCCAGTAGTAACGTGACCTTATGGCTGCATAGGTCTTCACTGAACCCAGGTGGCCACCTAGAGGTGAGCAGTGGGTGGATTCAATGAGGGACTCTGCCCAGATTTCTGGGATCACGATTTGCAATGTGGGATCCAATGAGTGGCCCATTACAGTATCTGTGACCCTGAAAAGTACCTCGTCAAGAATGATGAACTGATCATGGTTTCTTAAAATCTGATTTATTAAACCAGAGTCATGTGGCAATTGACCTTTTTCAATGTAATTTAGCATGGATGAGGCAAAAATGTCTTTTTGTTGAGCCTCAATTAATGCTTCTCTTGATGGGGTGAGCGAGTGATGTTTGCAAATTTTGGTGATGGCACTTTCAGCTATAGGTAGTACCTTCTGGGATAACTTGACCCTTCTAGCATTGGCGGCCTTCACTGAAACCCTGGGTGACCTGGACGCACTGGGTTGACCCCTTGACCTAGTTTTGGTGGTTTTGACCTCCTTAGGTCGGGTCGGCTTGGTGTGCTTGGTGCTGGGTTCTGATTGGTCGATGGTCGGGGGTGTGTCTTGTGTGTTCCGGGACTGGGCCCTGGTCAAGACGCACAGCTCTGAATATCCCTTGGGTGTTTCGGAATATATTCTTTCAGAGCTATTTTTCTTTGCAACCACTCCTCTTGGTAATTTTCCTGTACTTCCCCAAATCCTTCCTCCCTTTAATATTGATCTGGGAGGTCCCATTAAAACAGGATTATTTGGTACTGGCGCATTTGATTTGAAAACCTTGGTCATGGTGATATCAGAGAAGGTCACTTTCTTAGGGGGGAGGATGATCTGTCCCTTTGATCTTATTGGCACTGGATCATCAGAGCCTGGTGGGTATTTTCTCCTGGAGAGAAAATCAGCCACAATATTGGCTCTGCCCTGCAGGTATTTTACTTCAAAATCATATGACATGACTGTATCCACCCATCTAGCCAATCTACCATTTGTGATGTTCTCTTTTTTATTAAAAAGAGAGACTAGGGCTGTATGGTCTGAGTACACTTTGAAGTGGGTTCCATCCACATAGTGGTGGAATTTCTTTACCACATAGACAATGCCTAAGAGTTCCTTGTCTGTTATACCATATCTGGTTTCTTGAGGGGTCAAACCTCTTCCTGCAAATTCTATTGGCCTGTAGAAACCATGTTCATCAACCTGAGTGATCACGGCTCCTAGGCTGTAATTACTTGAGTCAGTGAAGATCACAAAGGGCTTCCTGTAATCAGGGAATTTGAGGATGGCTTCAGTGCAGATTGAGGCCTTGATTTTCTCAAAGGCTCTTTGACAGTCTGCGGTCTATACAAAAGCACTCTTGGTGGCATCATAGAGGGGCTTCATTATGTGGGCAAAACCCTTAATGAATCTTTTGTAGAATTGTGCCATGCCATTAAAACACCTAAGGTCATGGATGTTTTTAGGTGGTGGGAAGGTTTTGACTGGCCAGATTTTGTCTGGGGAAGGTGACACACCATGTTGGTCTACAGAAAAACCCAAGAAATCCATCTTGGTTGTGCCAAATTCACATTTTTCAGATTTCAGTTTGATATTTCCCTTTATGAAAAGTTTGAGTACCTCATCTAGATCTTGTAGATGTCTCTCCCAGGTGAGACTGTATATGGCTACATCATCGACATAGGCTACAGCGTTTCTGTATTTACATTTCATGAGTAGCTGCTCCATAACATTCATGAAGGATAAGCCTGATGTTTTGAGTCCCATAGGCAATACTTTTGCCGTGTATCTGGTTCCATTTGCAGAGAAGGTGGTGATTGGTCTGGATTCTTCCGCTAGGGGGATCTGGTGGTAGGCACTGTAGACATCCAGTTTAGAGAAAAACTTGGCGCCTGTTCTACCAATTTGCTGCATGAGATCGTCTGCCCTAGGGAAGGAATATGAGAAAGACTTGAGGTTTTGATTAACCCATCTGTAGTCCACTACAATTCGCCACCCTGATGCTACAGATCTGTCGCCTTGGGGTTTTGGTACCAAGAAGGCTGGAGAGTTCCACTCACAAGGTTTTGTACATTCTTCAATTACACCCTGTTTCAGGTGCTTCTCCAGGAGCTCTCTTTGAAAAATTTCCTTGTGTGGGGACATTCTGTATGACGGTCTGTTACAGGGTTTGAAATCTGGGATCAGTTCGAGTTTGATCTCATTCTCTACATTTAGACCAATAGCACTGTCGTTAAGTACAAAAGCCTGCCTGTTTTCTTCAACGATGTTGCGGATTTGCTCCTTCTGTTTGTCACTGAGCTGCTCACAGATTTTATACTTTAGAGGCTCGTTGCTTTTAGGGAGCTGTTGCAATGGATCATCCCCACAATTAATTGGGAAAAGATCTTTGGCAGGTCTGCTGTCCTTTTTTGAAGGTTGCTGGTTGTCAAGGGAACCTATGGGCACAGCTTTTTCAATGTTGAAAAGCTTAAAGGTACCTAGGGTGGTATGTCTTTTCAATGGTACGGGAAAATCATTTGGATTTGCCATAGTTACCGGTATTAATTTTGATTCTGTCTTGGGTTTAACCAAGGCATGTTTGATCAGTATTGGTAATCTGAGACCAATGTTCTCAGTGATGCCTGTTGAGTTAATAATTTCCTGTGGCCCAGCTACAAAGGCATTTAAAGTTGCTTCGGAATTTGGTGGGTGGGATGATTGAATCTTCAGTAGGTCTGATTGGGTACCCTATGGGGGTTTTGGTCCAAAACTGAGCCTGGCCTTGTATTTGGTCATAAAATTTACGCCAAGGATGAGTGGGTGGTTCAGTTTGGGGACGATATGGAATTTACAAGAGAATTCTGCACCCTGAATCAAGAATTTTAGTTTTATTGAGTTGTTTACCTGTACTGAGGATTTGTCTGCTAGGAGTACAACAAGTCTGGATCTTTTACCATGGAGGAAGTTGGGGCTGTTTGACACTCTATCTGCCATTTTCTGGCTGATAAAAGATAGGGAGGCACCTGAGTCTATCAATGCTCTGTATAGATGGTCATTTATGTCGACAAACACAGATCCCTTAGTCAAATCAGTATTAATGTAAGAGACCTTACCTTGCTGCCCATACTTATCTGTTTTGATTCTGAGTCGCAGTCTGGACACCCTCCTGTTGTCGTCCTCGCAGCAGTCCTCACTGTCTGAAGATGAGCTGTAATCCAATTTTGGGTGGTATTTTCTTTTGTTGTTGCTGGTAGGGGGCCGTAGTGAATTGATTTCTGCATCACTGTGAACACCAGTAAGTTGATGGCTTGTGGGGGGCGTTCCAGGTTTCTTTTTCACTGAGGTGGGGGCGGGGTTGCTAGGTGCAAGGTAGCCTTCCCCTAAAACCTATTCATTGTCGTTTGTATCGTGGTCATCCTCTTCATGGTCATCCTCTTCTGGGTTGCTGTCCATATTATTGAGGTTGGCTTCACTTTCTGACTCAGAGGTGTATTTGTTTGAGTCCCTTTTTGGGTATCTGCCAGGGGTTCTGTCTCTGGGCTTCCTTTTGGCCTGAGATATGTCGTCAGTGATGGTGAAGTCAGAGGGGACCATGAGTTTCTTGAAGGATACCTGATTGTTGTCAGTGGGGGTGGTGGCTACAGGGATGAAAAATACATTCCTGTTGCTGTCACTGGACTGAGATCTCCTGTAGTTACTTGGAGAGGTGCCCCTGTTGCTGTAGGGCTGGTTGTTTCTGTTGTAAGACTCAGACCTGTCGCCAGAAGGGGTTCTAAATCTGGTCCTCCTATTGTTGGGGTCAGATTGATTGTTAAAACCACTTCTGTACTTGGCTTCATATTGCTTGTTATAGCTGCCACTGGGGAGTCTGTCTTCCTTCTTTTGGTTGTTATTTTGGTAGTTGTCTTTTCTGGATCTCTGATAGCTATTTTTCGTGTTGTTGTTCTTGTTATTATTGTAGCTGTTGTTGTGGCCCATGGCGCAGAGGTCTGCTGAGTGGCTGGAGGCCTGGGCGATGCTATTTGCTTCTATGTTCAGCTCCTGCTTGAGTGCCAAACGTTCAACGTCAGCTATTTTCTCAGGAGTGTCAGACAGAACCACATTTTTAATTTCTGGTCTGAGGCCATTGAGCAGGTAGTCTACCTGAACAGACTCATCTAGGTTACTGTTGGCCAGTAGTAGAGTCATGTCTGAGATGTAGTCCTCCACTGACTCTTTTGGTTGCTGTTTTCTGGTTCTGTACCCTTTAATGATAGTTGCAGGGTCAAGCTGGCCAAAATGCTTCATGAAAGCTGTGTAAACAGCTTCAGCATCATAGATGATGGGCTTATCAAATATGTTGGCGTAGAACCATTGAGCAGCTCCGCCTTTGAGGAAGGTATACATGCATGATGCATGTAGGTCTGGCCTAGTGGCGTGGACATTCCTGATCCAGAATTTAAACTCTGCTATGAATTCGGAGGCAGATCTGTATGGAGATGGTTTGTCAAAAGGCTCCGGTTTGTTAAAGGAGCTCATTTGAACTGAGGTGAGTTTGTCATGATTTAAACTCATGTTGCCCATGTTTCCAGTGATGTGTGCAGGTGCCTGTGGGTATGGGGTTGAGTGTTGTGTTGGTTGTTGGCTTGTAGCACTCATTGTTGTTGGAGTGTGTGAGTGCAGGGTCTGCATAGGGATGGGCTGATGGCTGGGGTTTTGCCCTTGAGGTGTGTAGTATACACCCCTGTAGACCGAGCTCAGGTTTGTTTCAGCGGCTGGTGGTCCCTGAGGCGGCGCGCCTGCTGCCATCTGGTGTGAGAAAGGGACACTACCCATTCTGTCTTGGCCCTGATGATGAGAAATGGGCGTGGCACCTGTAGCACCTTGAACTGTGTTGTTTTGAAAAGCGCAGGGTGGTATTAAGGTGTTTCCTGGTGTGAGGGCTGTTGGGTTTGAACTACCAGTTGTTCTGTTCAATCCCTGTTGGAGACCATGTTGTTGTTGGCGTTGAGCGGGATTTGCTGGGTTGGATAGGCTTGTTGGTGGAGGAGGCGCTGTTTGTTGCCGGTCAAGTATTGTGAAGATGTCTGACTTCATGTCGTCAAGATTTCTGGCTATCCTGTCAGAGATTTCCACAGTCATGGCTTCAGTCTGCCGTAGGGTAGCTTCACTCCTTTCTACTGCAGATCTGTGGACAGCTGTCATGCCGCGCTCTATATTTTACTTCCAAGTATCCATTGTATCCAGTCTGTCATTCACCTTGGAGACCTGTTCTGCATTGCTGTCTCCAATCCTTCTGATTTCAGTGGAGATAAGGCTTATGTGACCGGCTAGTGCATTAGATAGTGTATCACTGACGGCTGCAGTGCACTCTCTTATGATATCTCTGGTCACAGCTTGGGTGTCATTTGGTGGGGGTTGTGCAGAGGACATATTTCTGGTGTTTTTATGTCTGTTGAGATGTGGGAAGGTTATCTCTGGATCTTCCTCTGATGTGCTGGAGCTGGTTAGTGTGTTGTTGGGTGCTTGCAGCGTTGTATTGAACACACCAGATGTAGCTCTGATGTTCCCCCTGATGGCGTTATCTATGCTCCTATTAAGTCTGTAATATGGAGGTCTGCCTCTAGGTCTGGGTGAGCAGGACCTGGCTCTTCTCCTGGGGCTAGGGGTGTGTAGGGGCAGGGAAAAGTATGATGTATTCCTGCTGCTAGCGCCAGATGATAGGTTATCAGAAGTGGCAATGCCTTCTGGGTTAGAAGGATTGTAGTATGTGCTAAAACAGTCAGTGGGTGGTCTTGAGCTGGGCCAATCTTCATATAGCAGTTTGTTGATTCTGGCTGCGAAAGCTGAGGGGGATTCCTCAGATTGGTTGCTCCGAAAACTGCAGGGGTTTACCTCTACAGCTCGTCCTACAGTGTGACTTGGTGCTAGTCTCCACCTGGCGAAAGCTGACCTTATTCTGTCTCCCCAATAATCAGCGTCAAGCTGTGTAGGTGTATTTGGCTCTTGGACTATATAGTTGTCCCAAGTCAAGTCAGTAGGACTGGTGTTTATGGAGTTTGTTGAAGATGGGCCAGTACCGGTATTGTGCTGCTCAGGGTGAGTGGGAATGCTTTCCAAAGCAGCTTGTAGGTGGGGTGACCTGGCTTCCAGGTGGGAGTCAAGTTCTAGGTGACTCTGTGTGTGGCACACAGGTGAAAGGGTAGTATTGCCTGGTATTCCAGCAAGTCTTAAAGATGGAGAGTCAGAGGCAGACAGGCCAGGTAATGTTAGATTTAACTCTGGGGCGGTCGATGCCACTGGTGTGCTGGTCTGTCCTCCAGTATTGTCTCCAATATGAGTAGGTGAAAAGGTGTTTTTTGTTTTACTCACAGGTGTTGATTTTTGTAGAGATGCTGGCAATATTGGGTCTAGAGTCAGTGCATCAGGTGATGAGTCTCTCTGGGTGGGTTCCTGATTTGGTGCTGCTTCTGCTGCTGCTGCTGCTAGCTGGTTTTGGGTCGTGTCTCGTCCCGGGGTTGTAATGGCACGTTCAGGAGTTGGCTCTTTGGGTGTTGTCTCACTTTTATTCATGGCTCATGAGAGGTGATAATTATGGAATCTTCTGAGGGTTTCTCCACCATTGTCGACGGACCGTTACAAGTCATGAACATGAGCAACTCAGGAGTCCAGAGAATACAGTTGATGAATCCACTTTATTGTAGTGCTAGGCAGGTACATGTTGGCATGGTGATGTACAATGTGTATGCTGCCCACCTGATTAAGCTAGCTCTATACCGAGGCACTGTGTGTCATAGAGACTAGGTATGGAGAGAGGAAGGTAAAGAATAAGAGTATCCCAAGCTAGTCCTGTATTCATATATATAGGAGCAGCTCGGGGTAGGCATGACGTCAGTCTTGGGAGAAGCATGACGTCATGCTTAGGGATTGGCAAGACCCGGCGTGCCTTGCATCATCTCACCCTGGAGGGGGGAGGGGGCTTGCCTAAAAGGTGGGTCGAGCTGGCCACCTGTTGGAGGAGCAGCTCGATCCCTGATTGGCTAGGAATGGAGGTGGGTGTGAGCACACTCCCACCCTGTACCTAGGGTTAGTGGGGGTCGAGTTCATGACCCCTGGCCAGGATCTGGAGGTGAATCTGAGGTCACTGGCCAGGAGAGGCAGAGCTGGGTAGAGATACCTGGCTCTGTCAGATCCAAAGGTTTGGTAAAGGGAGCCTTATAGGCGAGCTTGATCATTCGGCTTAAAATATTTCATATAATAATAAATGAACCTTGAATACCCCATTGACACTGTTATTAATATTTACCATTAACCTTGTACAAAAACTATACATATATCCGAGAGTGCTTATTTACAGAATTAAAACTGTGACCATATCGTATTGACCCAAAAAACAAAAAAAAATCAAAATCTTTTTCATTTTTCATTTTATATTCATATATAACCAAGCGTGAACTTATACAATTGAGTTGCCCATTAACATTTAAAAACACATCTGGTGGTTCATAATATCTTCTAAATATTATCTTTATGAACATGATTAGTAGTCAGTTGCTATATCATAAAGAATAGATACCTATTTAGTATAAATATCACATGTACCTATACAAGCGATAATAAAGAAATTAAAATTGTCCTACCAGAATAATAAGACCACCCGTACAATAATAATAGACTTCCGGCGAACCTGGAATGACTGGTTTCTGCAGCTCCATCCGGCGACATTAATGTGGTGGCAAGCCATGTTGCTGTTGTGATGTGCCCTGTGAAGAAGTGTAGATGGAGCCCCCTTTCGAGTTGTGGTTCACAAGTGGTTCAGATGCTGTCCATCTATGCTGCAAGTCATCATTCCTGTCCATCAGTCTCGGGTGGTCACACGAGAGTAATCTCTGGCATATAACAAATGTCTTTATGTGCCCTTGGGTACATATGAAACAACTGCAGATGAACACTTACAAGTTGGTAGACTCACCATCAGTGTCCATCTTCTCAGCCGATTCCTGGTTTGGAGCCGAGCTGCCATCATTCTCATCCTTGAGAAGCTTAAGTTTTCCAGTGTTCGGATCCACGTCTAACAGACAAGAACCCAAATCACTGGCGCCTTCGGACGAACTACCCCCTACTGCGCCAGCGTCAGCATCCGAGGGGACAACCAGGGACGCAAGTTTGCTGTCCCAGTCATCTAGATGCTTCCCGAAGGAGAGGAAGAACTTAAGGTCCGCCTTCTTATATCTGGTTATGTATTTTATGTTCTCAGCAGTGTGGAACTCCTTAAGCTTCTCGGCTTCCTTCCATTTCTCAACATAGGCTTTGTACGCCTCTTCAACTCGCTTCACCTCCTGTTGCTTTATCCGATCTTCCTCACGTTTCTGCATCTCGTACATGAGGTTGAACGTCCCCTCGGTCACATCCCGCCAGTAGTCGATAGAATTCTCGCGGTGAAGTGCCTGCCATTCGTTCATTTTGAATCTTACAAATGAGTTTGTTTAGATGGTCGACCAACGTTTCTGGATCTAGGACTTAGCACTACACAGGGAAACCGGGATGTAAGAGGGTTCACGCTCCTGCGGCATTTCCTACGACGATTTCCTGAATGGTTACACGCTGTTTCCCCTGGATTTAACTCCGGACAGATCACAAGACGGATGTAGAGTGAACCTTATAAAAGCGGGTCAACTAAGGGTAGAGCTCAGTTTTGGCACGGCGCTGGCAGACACCACAACGGTACTGCTCTACTTGGAGTACAACAACGTCGTCGAGCTGACCAGAGATCAACATTCCATCACAAACTACCACATGAACTGAAGACAAGAAAGTGCATGAATACACATGAAATAGACAAAGTGTTGAAGGAAAACATTCACACAAAACACCATTTCCTAGGTGTTTTCTCTTGTGACACTATCCCCAAGCACCCTATCAAGGACACTTGTTTCGTGAGTAACACAGATCCTCAACATTTACCAGGTCAACATTGGGTGGCATTATATGTGTCGAGGACAGGAGAGGTGTACTACTCTGATTCATTCGGTTTACCTCCGCTGAGCGCAGACTTTTATCTTTCCTGAAACGTTCTGCTCTGTTCAAGTGGCAAAGAAACCGTATTCAACTCCAAGACACTACTGCTGACACATATGGACCTCATTGCGTACATTTCCTGATTGAAGCATGTCAAACAAGACACCCCAAGAAATGCGTCATGCGAATGAGCAAAACCCCGTAACTGAGCGACCGGTCAGTGAGTCAGAGGCTCACGAAGATAATGATGTGAAGAATTCAAAAACAGAGGATGCGGCAAGCATCTTTATTTCATGCAGACAAAGGTCATACTTTTGGCCGAAATGGTGTTAGATTTATCCAAACTAGTGCAATGTATGTTGGAGAGAGTCAATGAATGTGACACTAACAAAGAGCGACTTTGCTGGCTGTTCGGACATCAATCGAAAAAGAAAAATCGTAACCTTGTGAAAAATGCTTGATTAAGATGACAATTCATGAAAATAAAAAAAAATGAAAATGACTTACTTTGTTGTGTTTTATTTCAAACGTATCTTATCCACCTCGGGACTTCTCTTTAACTAATCAACTCATCATCATTGAGCACAAAGAATTTCTTGTGGCAGATGCATAGCAGGCTGCAGGAGAGCTGGACTGGAGATGTTGTCACTGAGGTGGTTCTCTGGACACTGCTTGAATGGAGGCTGGTGGTTGGGTTTAAGTAGCCAACCTGTAGCATCCTCCCTTAGACTAGCTGGAGCCAGTGGCAACTCTCCCTGTCTTTGTCCATTAGTGCTGAGTCTTTTATGTCCATGGGGGTACATAAGGCACCCCCATCATCAGTATGGCGCCCCCATTGTCCCGTTTGGTTTGGCATGTTCAACGGCCTGTAACTTGATCGTTTATGCAAATGCGCCTTTGTAACTGCGCATAAGGGGAGGAGAACATGTCAGTTTCCTGCACCCCACCCTGGATGCATGTAAGTCATGTCGGTTTGTCTGTGGCACACCGGGAGCTTAAAACACTCTTGGTGGCCTAACTTCCTTAATAATGGGACTTTTGACACCGGATTAATGCCTCATTTTATATGCATTAATACAATCATATGTCACAATTTATGGCATTATTAAAGTGTATGTGTATTCAAATAGTGCAATTTGATAAAAAACCATCAACACTTGTTTACTTAATTTCCCAGATTAGAAATTTGACCAGTTTAAAGGTGTTTTTTTAATGTTGTCAAATATCACAACTTGGACTGTGGCCATTGATTTGTGGAGCAGGGAAATGATTTTGTTAATGTAATAGTTAAAAATGAGAATATGTATCAGACATTTTCTCAAGTTTTTCTCCTTCATACAAATCCTATACACACATGTCACCAGGTGTCACTATTTGTATAATTAATGTAGTCCCAGCTAAAGAAAATGTCTTTGTAAATAAGTTCTACATTGATAAGCTGACAGAAAATGAGGACCCATCATTTTATAGTGACTTGACTGGGTCTACCTTTTGATACTGCACAGTAGCCTTTTATTGATGTTTCTTAAACCTAACCTTAAGCCTTACCTACTTCAGGTCACCCTGTAAAAAATTACTGTAAAATTTACCAGGGATCCTTATAAAACTAAACACTGGACCGACAGAATTGAATAGCATTGAACCACGGTAGTCTTTACAAGAAGCTTCAGTGGTCCGCAAATCTACAAGGAAACTCTGTCAAAATAACAAGGGATCTCTGGCCACTTTGGGACGAGGAATGCGCCATTATTTTGACGAAATCTTTTTACAGTGTGTCTCATAGCTCTTGCCAGATATTCAGCAGCACCTCCACCCTACAGTCCTTTCCTTTTTTATGTTGTCTGACCTTCCATTAGTGGCATTAGGTGCAACCTCCTTAACCCATTAAATACTGCTGATGCGTCAATGCATCATACCCATTGGTCGCCATGATGCATGAATGCAGCACTGGCGAAAGTTGCCAGGTCTATAATCATGCGACATGTCAACCTTACAGGGTCAATATACTCAAACTCGGAGGGTCGGCATGATGCTCGAATAAAGTGATGATGAGCAGTCTCACCAGCACCTGAGAGATTCACCTCTGGGTACTCTATTACATCAACCTGTTTGTAAAGCCCTCATTCGTTGGCTAATGCCTGTGGTGTTTGTCATTTTGTCTCTGGTTGGTTTATGACTATCTGTAACCTTTGGCGCCGTCAGTCACATGTAGAGGAAAAGCTAAACCATCTTCACATATATATATACATATACACACACACACATATATATATATATATATATATATATATATATATATATATATATATATATATATAGTTTCTCATATTAAATGGTTCAATGGGAATACATTCTCCAAGACTTGTTGTACCACCAGTTAATTCCAGTTTTCTTCTTGGTTCTGAGGAGAGGCTTTTTCAAATGAATGTTTGCATTGGCACCTCATTCTACGCAGTTGCCATATTTTAGAAAAGATAACTTGATATTCACTTAGACTTCCTACCTGTAAATAACAAGGGAAAGTCGTGAGGGTCAGCATGATTCAACTATCTGCGTAAGGTGTGATCATCCAAAATGTAATGACATTATCTTACATCTTGCCTTGTGGGAATCAGCTAAAACAGTAATGCATGAAAATACAATAATATAGTTAATAGGTGAAATAATCCGATCCATACAAAGTGGGATAATATGGTTAGGTAGAAAACATAATGAACTTTGGATGAACTATGCTGGTAGATGAGCTAACTACAGAGCCCCTAATAGGACATACCAAAAATAATGTTTTTCATGCAAAAAATATTCTTGCAGAAACAGGGACATTCATTCAGAAACAGGGACATTCCTGTGGAAACAGGGACATTCCTGTGGAAGCAGGGACATTCCTGCAGGTACAGAAAGATTCCTGTGGGTATAGCAAGATTTCTGGGGAACGGGAATATTCTAGCATTTTTTAGGGTTTAAAATTGAAGAATTACCCACATATATGTATGTTGCCAAATATTTGAGACATACTTTTTCACATGCCAGAATATTTGTACACCCACAAAAATTATATGTACATCCCCAAAGATTATTTCATGAAGCCGCATGAGTAATGTGTGCATCTGCAAGATTCTTTGTGCATCCACAAGAATTGTTTACCCCCAAAGATGTTCCTGTACCCGCAAATATCATTTCTGCATCCCCAGGAATAGTTTTTGTACCAACAAAAAAATTCTTGCTGAATTGTTTCTTTACCAGCAAGCATTGTTTTGTACCTGCAGATATTGTTCAGCAAGAATGCATCTGCACCCACAAAATTTATTCCTGTACCCGCATATATGTTGCCAAATAATGTTTTTCATGCAAAAAATATTCTTGCAGAAACAGGGACATTCATTCATAAACAGGGACATTCCTGTGGAAACAGGGACATTCCTGTGGAAGCAGGGACATTCCTGCAGGTACAGAAAGATTCCTGTGGGTATAGCAAGATTTCTGGGGAACGGGAATATTCTAGCATTTTTAGGGTTTAAAATTGAAGAATTACCCACATATATGTTGCCAAATATTTGAGACATACTTTTTCACATGCCAGAATATTTGTACACCCACAAAAATTATATGTACATCCCCAAAAATTATTTCATGAAGCCGCATGAGTAATGTGTGCATCTGCAAGATTCTTTGTGCATCCACAAGAATTGTTAGTTTACCCCCAAAGATGTTCCTGTACCCGCAAATATCATTTCTGCATCCCCAGGAATAGTTTTTGTACCAACAAAAAAATTCTTGCTGAATTGTTTCTTTACCAGCAAGCATTGTTTTGTACCTGCAGATATTGTTCAGCAAGAATGCATCTGCACCCACAAAATTTATTCCTGTACCCGCGAGAATTGTTCAGTACCCGCAAGAATTATTCAGTACCTTCAAGAATTGTTTAATTTACGCAGGAATTGTTCAGTATCCGCAAGAATATCTTTCTGGGAAAAAAACATTTTTGGTATGTCCTATGAGGGGCTACCTAGCTAACAGATGTTCCTATATAGTTACATTTAAATGCCCATAAAATGAAGATAATTCATAGACCTTATGAAAAACAGACACTTATAATTCTATGTTTGACTGTATTGTTATTTCAATATGCTGCCCCCACTGGTGCTTATAAAATATATTAGCACTTTTACAAAGACTGCTACTCTAATTTGCATCGTCTTAAGGCTGATATGCCATCATAACGCAATAATAGACTGCAAGTGAATAATTCTGATATACATTGTGCTGAGAATATGGTTGGGGGTGGGCTGATTGATGATACCGATATTTCAATGTGCTGCCACCATCGGTGCTTATACAATACTAGCACCTTTTGAAAGAGTGTTACTCAAGTTTGCATTGTCTCAAGGCTGCAGTTTACATTATGAAACAGGAGTAGATGTATGAATAATTCTGATATATAACTATAAATTGTTTTGGGAAAATGGTTGGGTATATTAATAAGTCTTTCAATCCTTAAGCGTCCAATAGCTACAGAAGCAGTGCATATTTTATATCATAGACAGCAAAATGAAGGATGAGATGACTAGTTCAGCACCTCCTGATGATGTATGGATGCACTGTAAAAAATAACTGTTGAATCTATCAGAGATCCTTGTAAAACTGAACAGTGAACCACCGCTATAATCATATAAGAGGGGCCAGTGTAGTTCCATAAGAAACTCAGGTGGCAGTGCAGTGGTACAAGGAATCTCTGTGAAAATAATGAAGGATCTCTGGTATCTTGTGGATGAGGAATCTATCATTATTTCGACATCATTTTTTTTTACAGTACTTTTTTTGGGTGACTACAGAGCAGGTGACGATGCCAAAAGACAATAGAGAAGTGTATTGGTATGTGTATTCATCAAAAAAAGGTAAGATTGCATTAACTGAATTCGAAGAGAGAAACCTTTAACTACCTGACTCCTGTCTTGGATTATAAATGACAACGAAGAAGCAGTCTGGTTGATTTGAATGAAATGGTAAACAGACAGGCAGGCCACGTGGGATGATCATACTGACACAATATACATGGCCGTTATCTACATTGACATCTTAAATCTGAGAGCTCTTCCTGGCCCCCACACACAAAAAGAATCCACATTAGTAAACCTAATTTGACTTAGAAGAAACACCTAATTAGGCAAAACACCCAACACATGACTAAAAGCTAACTAACATGTTAGCAGTATTGACTAACATATTCAGGCAAGCTGAATGGACTTAGCCAAAAGAGAAATTTGGTTAGTTTGTCTAAGGGATAGTAGTTTTGTCTAAGGGATAGTAGTTTTCTTCCCACCAGGTGGCTAATGACTATTAGCATGATAAGGCTTTTACAATTTAACATGACATAATAATTAACAAAGTACACCCAATAAGGAGGAAGGAAGGAGAATATAAAACACCTGTTCTATGGATATTCAAATATACTCAAATCTAGAGTGGTGAGTCAGCGACCAGAGAAATTTAGCATAGGGGTTGAAAATAATGTGAGCCATTGAACATACTTCCTAAATGATGAGGCACTGCTGTGGGTGTCTAAACTCTACATAACATAGAGTTTACAATGCTAAATCAACAATTGAAATAAAGGAATAGCCATGAAACCCTGTAAGCTACATCCTAGGGTAAAAGCTGCACCTTTAGCTTAAAAATGCTAGTCAATAATATTCTTTTGTGTTAAAACCCTGTCTTTAAAGGTCACTCTGAGTTTAGGAATCATCTATAAATGAGAGCAGGCCTAGGAAAATGGTGTGTGATACCTAAAATAATTCGGGCAAGATTAGCTGTAAACTCATGAAAAGACATTTGCAAACTCCCAACTTGGCTTTGAAAGTCATGCATTTTGGCTAATGTTTGCCTAAGATAATGAGGTTCATTTCCTTTCTGTGCAAAGCATGCTCACCTTAATCTTGTTTCACTACTTACCTCATGGGATTTATGAGATAATGTGCATGTATAATACACATATACATGTATACTTCACTCTGGATACTGAATGTTCTTGTTCAACATCAGCTCAGCTTAGGTGGGAAGTTAGATAAAATCTCTGAAGTTTCCATAAAAATTTGAAGTACCATATCATTGTTATTAATAATTTGGAGGGGCCTTGACCTAAGACAGGTGTAAATACTTAGGCTATAAGATCAAATTTTCAGTATTAAGGTATATTTTATGACCCCTATAAGCCCGGCACTTATACAGGACAGGCTATCCTTCAAAACTCTCTATTTAAACGTGGCAATATAGTACCTCTTGGTATTCACTGTAATATTAGTGGACACATTTCGACCTTCCTTAAATATATAACTTCATTAATTCATGATTGTCATGCTTCTGACAATTCATAAGTATCTATTATGATAAACTAAAGTATACATATGACATAGCCTAGGGTATATTTTTAAACTTTGCCTGAAAGCAACTTTGTTCCTATTCAGAGTAATAAAAGAAAGATGCAAACAATAGTATTCATATTTTCCCTTTCCTAAGGAAGTATATATGTGGCCACATAAAATAGAGGCCTTTCAATTGTTAGGAACCTCTTTGAATGGATTTCTGTGAAACCCTTGGGTGCTAGGCGCAGGAGTAGAGTAAAATTCATTGTGATACACACAATGGCAGAGTCTTGAGAGAGCTATCCCCCTCTGTACAGATAATAATTAAAGTGTCAGGTTTGATCTGGCTTTTACTTCGTCCTTTACTTATTCTGAATATTCTGTGTACACCTAGAAATGGGGTCTGGTACGACAAGTGTCTTTGGAAACATCTTATACTCCTGCTCTTTATATATCCTTTTAAAGCATAGTACAGCACTCTCAAAAATTTCATTAAAAAAAAAAGAGAATACTTACAAGTCAATTCTGATACACAACGTGTCTCCTCCAGAGAAACGGAATCTGTTTTTCTTCCACCAATAAACAAATGTTTCAGTAGAGCCCATGCTGGATGAGGCAAGCATTTCTCAATGTGCTATGACTTCCACACTTCATAGTGGGAGCCCTTATTCTGCTGCCATTACAGCGCTATATCTGGTTGTACATGATGATTGAATTTGTATGACTGCCCTCTCAAACCCTATTCAATTACTACATAAGTGATGATCATACAATCAACAAAATTTTAATCATAGTGGCTGTGTCTATCAATTCAATTTCAATTTCAATTTCAAAAAGATTTTATTGCTTCCCATCATACATGTTTTTCGGGCGCAATATGGGCTGACATTACCCTACAGTGTACCTCAGTCACTTAATATGCTCTAATACATTTTCAGCGCAATCAAAATGAATATGTGAACTGATATACAATCATTATGGCTTGATTTCTAATTAAGAATATTTCAAAGTAGTATACTCTTATTTTTAGTAATTAATTATCCAACCATTCACATTTATTATTAGGCAAATATTATCATGTCTTATCTAACATTGCTTTCCATCTGCTTGATAGATCTACAGTACATTATGTGCCATTACATGCCAAAAAAATCATATAACATAGTTAATACAGACCTTATCCATTATTACTAGTGTGTTCAATAAGCTATGACAAAAACAGACACATTTGCAACTTTAACATGCTAGTATCCCTAACCTATGTTTGTCATAGTGTCACCTTTATAACCATTCTCAAATGGCTTTTAAGCTTTTAAGGTGTGTTACTAAGAGTCCCCAGGCACAATAGAGGAGAAAAGGTAGTGAAGCTCATCATATAAAGGCATAGCCATTGGCTTTTCTATATTAGATAAACAAATGTTCCCAGGCAAGGTACCAAGTTGTATCACTAGTTGAGACCACTCCAGCTTACACAATCTTGGGTCTTGGTCATTTATTTTTATCAAGGCTTTTAAACTTATCATGCTTTTCCACCCTTTGCGTTTCAGCTTCTAACCTATCCCACTTCCAGGTCCCCCCGTGCCAAGGGCTTTTCTCACTAACCTTATATATAGTAACAGTTTGATCAAATTTAATTTTATGATCTGCCCTAGTCTTTCTATTTTCGACCGGCACTTGCCTGCCCTGAGTTTATGATAATTTGTACATATGACACAGCAGTTGTTTATATTTCCTTATATAAAGTTGGTCAATCTTATAGTATTCATGAAGCTTAGTACCAGAACAGCGCTCAAACATGGTTTGGAACTTACTGATGCGTTCTGTAATTTTTGAAATTTACCAATAAGATCCCCAGTGGTGCAGTCAATCAAAAAGCTGGCATAGTCCGCATATGGTACTATCATCTGCTTATACAGTATAATGGATTTTTCCTCATTTAAAAATTTCCTTATGTGGGCTAGAAGATATAATTTATGGCTTATTTTTCTGATGGTGTTATTAACGTGTTGCCTAAAGGTTAGTTTATTGTGAAAGATAGCCCCAGAAAGATAGGCAGCAATACTCAGGGATATCCTCTAGCATGACATTATCTATCTTGATTTCTAGAGGAGGTGGATCAGAGCAATTTCTTAACATTCTCATGACCTTAGTTTTTTTGTGTTTATGGTTTAATAGTTATCCTTACGTCACTGGTTCACACTAATGGTATCATTCTGCAGCTTAGTATCTGCTTTCTGAAAGGTAGACCCACTAGAGACAAGTACATAAAAACTTTAGACTCCCTAACTACCTCCAGCAGGTCGTTTATATATATATACCCTAAATCCCAGGTCATAAGCCGGATTTTTTTCTATTTTGGGCCCGAACCGGCTTCTAAATTTTTACCAAAGTCCCCCCTGGCTATGACCTTTTTTTTTTTACTATAAAATAAAGAGAAAATAGTAAAAATTTGACACCAAAACCGGTTTTAGGATTACCCTGAACTCTCCCCCCGGCTTATGACCGGGGCCGGCTTGTGACCGTGGATTTACGGTAGATGAGGAACATTAATGGTCCCAAGCTGCTCCCTTGAGGCACCCCAAAGCTTACTTAGGCCTCCGGTGATCTTGTGTTATTTAGGAGTGTGGTTTGTCTTCTATGACTCTAGCCATTTTAAGGTAAATTTGTCCAATTTCAAAGCTTTACATTTTCTGAGAAGTAGAGAGTGATGGACGGAATCAAAAGCTTTGCTTCCGTCCACATAACAAACCAATAAGTTCTTTTTATTGTCAATTTGACCATAACTTAACAATTTGTTATTTTCAAGGTGTTTGATGATATGAGTATGCATTAGTTGTTCAATCATTCTGCCAGGTATCAGCAGAAGATTGATAGGTCTCCAGTTTCCTATCTGATCTAATTTGCCCATCTTTGGTATGGGGACGACTGTACTAATAGCCCACTTGTCAGGGAATTTACCAAATTCAATAGAATTTCTAAATATAGTCAACTAGGCTGATTTTCAAAACTTTCGAGTTTATGCCCTCAATACCGCTGGATTTGTAGATGTTTATATCATCCACCAGTATTTCAACCATACTATAATTGATATCAAGATAGTTACAAGGATGGGTGACATTATATTCAACACCATTATGTCCATCTAGATTATAATGTACTTCATCTGATATCCTCTTGCCAACATATGCAAAATATACATTAAAATATTTCGCAGCTTGTTCATTACAAACCCTTTCACCCGTTATGTGACGTGTAAAATCAGACCTAGAGCCAGTCTCTTTCGGTTTAATAAGAGGAGCAATTTTCTTCCAAAATTCCCTATGTCCATCATTTTTAACATTAAATGCATCTTCAATTTGGATCGTCTTACTTTCTTTGATCATGAGATTGATCCTATCCCTACATTCCTTGGCCAGTTGAAATGCTTCCAATTCTTTCAAATTTAAATATCTGGCTATATGTCTTTGTCTCTCCACTATGACCTCCCTGATGTCAGGGGTCATCCACTCTACATCCCTTTTCTTTTCATATCGAGTCCAATCTTGTCATTTGGTATAGTATGTGTCATTACACATCCATCAATATAAATCTGATGATACAAATATCATGATAATGATAGATCTTGGGATTCCTTAAGTCATACCCCTCCTAATGGTTAACTGGTGAATTATCCCTCGGAAACCTTAAGCGTTTCCGGTAACCTACGAGAGGTGGATTCGCGCATGCGCAGTCAGTTCAGGAAAACGCGGCAACAACAACAGTCAGTTCTTACAGTTCACCACTGATTTTAGCCTGGTAAGTACAGTTCTTCTTATTATATAGCACTCCCTGTTTCAGGGAACCTGTATAAAAGTATTCTGCAGCCCTTGGTTCCCCCCGGAACCTCGGATGTTCAGCAGATTCTTAATTATTTAAGTTTTTGTACTGCCTCCCCTCTTGCCCAGATCGACGCCGGGAACTAGGTCACGGTGGCGTCCTTCTAGCTGGGCTGCCCCAGCTCTGGACTAACCTGCATCCCCTGGTGCCAATCTGTCCAGTTTTACACTTATTAGAGCCTTAATGATCGATTTGCTGCCCCCCGGTAGCTCACAGATCAGTCTAGGACGAGTTATTCGCCCTAATAGCCTCTAAATCGCTCACATTCGCTCAGAAATCGCTCAGTTTACCTAGTCCCCCGACGACCTGAGCTGGAGCAACACCCCTCATGCACGGCCGGGCCAGACCCTCGCCGCCGTGGCCGAGCGGGTTAAGGCGCTGGAATAGTTCCTCCCGTCGCCGTCTTTTGGCGGGGGCGCTAGTGTACATAAAGGCGTCGTGGGTTCGAATCCTGCTGATGGCGCAGTTAGGCGCACGGACGTTTCGCTGTCGGAAAACGCAGGTTCGAACCCCACCCTCGGCGCACATCAAGGCGTCGTGGGTTCGAATCCTGCCGATGGCGCAGTTATTATTATATCTATATATATATATTAGGAAACTTATTTTAGGTTTCTTAAATTTACTGATAGAGCTTTCTCTGCTTGTTTACAGAAAATGAGTGGAAGGAAGACCGGTAGACGTGCTACCCGTAGCCACGCTATGAGTGACACAAGCTCCACCGATGGTGACGCCGCCACCGCAACGCCGGTGACGACGAGCCCTAGCACCGACACCACTGACACTCATGGTGTCAGGGCTGGGAGTAACACGGCGAGACCGTTCGACCTCTCGGCCATGTTTCAGGGCCTCTCGGGTATGTTCATGGGCCAGATGCTGTCATCAATGATGATGCAGATGATGCAGGCTCAGGCTCAGGCCACGACCCAGGAAAAGTAAGACGCGGCTGAAGAGTCGGAGCCGGAAGCAGCAGCTTCCAACACGCTGCCACCGGGCAAGCTCCATGACCTGATGACGGAAAGGATCGTCAAGGAGAAGGAGAAATCCAAGAAAGGGAAGGACCTCTCACCACTAGTGAGTGACTTCCTGGGGTCGCTCTTCTCAGAGAAGAGGACACGGGCGGACCTCGACCTCGTCCACAGGTCGTATCCGCAGCCAGACAAGTGGCCAAGCTAGTAGCACCTGACCTGGAACCTGCACTGCAGGCACTGCTGAACAGGCCGAGCAGTGCTGAATACCTCAAGAGGGACGAAGCACTGAAGAAGCTCTGATCAAAGCGATGCTAGCTTTCCACCCAGTCATTGAACTGTGGCTTTCTCGAGGATCGTCAGACTCTAAGTTGGATGACTGCGGAGAGTCATTCATAGATGGCTTGCAGCTGATCGTCAGCACAATCAACGCTATTACAGCTCGCCGAAAGGATCTCCTCAAGCCGGTCATCATGCCCAAGTATGGGGAACACCTCCTAAAGAAGGCAGGCAACGATCCTAAATACCAGCACGGTGGTAACCTTGAAGAGGCCATCAAGGAAGTGGATGCAGCCCATAAGATGGCGGAGAAGCTGGAAAAGTCCCAGCCAAAGACCGCCCCCGGGAAGGCCAAACCCGCTGCGAAGCCACAGCAACGAAGGCCGTACCCACCTAAACGGCCTAACAACGCCATGGGCATGCAGGGGATGAATTTCCCCCGAATGCCCATAGTCTTCCCGCAGATGGGCTACAACACGGCACCACGGTTCAGCGCCCCGCGCAACCCTCGGCCCCTGGCCCCACCCGCTGCAGCAGCCGGAAAGAAGCCGGGTTTTCAGAAATACGGCCCTTGGAGGAGCAGGCAAGTCCCCTTATGTTTATTCACACTGCTAAAACCTTTGTAGCTGGGAGCATATCTAGATATGTCAGCCAGTGGATGGGAATAACTAGAGACCCCTGGGTACTGGGCATGGTGAAAGAGATTTCCATACCGTTCGAAGACCTCGTACCCTGTCAGGACAGAACGCCCTTTCCTTATGTCTTGATGTGACTAAGAGGAGCAAAGTGGCCAGTTTCATGGAGGGGCCCTGATAAGGAGGTCCATGTCGACAAAGAAATAGCCAAACTGCTAGACAAAGGGGTAGTAAAAATGGTCGAACCGACAGAGGGTCAATTCATCTCAAATGTCTTTGTCAGGCCAAAACCAAATGGTGACTTTAGACTCATTTTAGATCTCTCGAAAATGAACGAATCGGTTCAGTATGAACATTTTAAAATGACCAGCCTGAATACAGCGATAGAGATGCTGAGACCCAGCTGTTACATGTCATCCATTGACCTTAAAGACGCTTATTACTCTGTATCAGTCAGAGAAGAAGATCGAAAATTCCTTAGATTCCTTTGGAAAGATAACCTCTATGAATTCCAAGCTATGCCCAATGGGCTAGCTTGTGCCCCTCGCATATTCACTAAGATTCTTACCCCAGTGTTCTCCAATCTCAGGGAGATGGGGCATGAGTGTTTCCAGTACATAGATGATTCCTACTGGGGGAGACAGAGGCACAATGCAGGGAGACGACCCACAAACTAGCCCAAGAACTAGATAGGTTGGGGTTCGTAGTACATACAGGAAAATCAGTTTTTGCGCCTATGCAAAATATAATTTTCTTAGCACTCCACCTAGACTCCGTCACTATGACAGTCCGGCACACTAAAGAGAAGGTTGAAAAATTCAACATGGCTATCTGGAACCTAGCCAATACCGATGACCCCTACACCATCAGGGACATAGCAGGGATTGTGGGCCTCATGACTTCTCTCTCGCCGGGGGTCCAATATGGCCCGGCACATATTAAGGGCCTAGAAAGAGAAAAGAACCTTGCTCTGGAAAGGCACAAGGGAAACTTCGAATCACCCATGGTTATTGGTGAGGAAGGCTTAGAGGATATCAGTTGGTGGCTGGAACACCTCCCCACAGCTTCCGAGCGCATTCGAAATGAGGGGGCAGATCTTGAAATCATAACAGATGCCTCTGGTACAGGGTGGGGCGCCCACAGGGGCGCCCCTTCCACCAAAGGTATTTGGAAGGAGGAGCCATAAAATTAGGCCTCGATGCACTAGTCACAGAGAACGGGGTCAATGTGAAAATCAGGACTGACAACACTACATCACTGGCTTATGTCAGGAAAATGGGTGGGGTTAAGTCTGAACCATGCAATAAGATAGCCAAAGAAATTTGGGAATGGTGTGAAAAAGGGACGTTTGGCTAACAATAAACCACATCCCGGGGAAGGACGACGTTCTGGCTGACTACCTGTCTAGACACTTCTCGCATGACCTAGAGTGGGAACTAAGTGAAAAGATTTTCAAAAAGGTGTGTAATATCTTTAGCAAGCCTGAGATAGATCTCCTCGCTTCTCGAGCAAACAAAAAGTTAGACACTTTTGTTTCTTGGGGGCCTCAACCGGGCGCCTGGGAAATCGACGCTATGTCAATAACTTGGAGGAATAACTATATGTACATTTTTCCTCCTTTCAGCCTATTGGGGCCCGTGATACAGCGGATCCGGCTGGAGCAGGTGAGGGCTATCCTGATAACACCAGACTGGCTTGGACAGCCCTGGTACGGCGGACTACAGCGGTCCGGGTGGCGGATGCTCAGGTTCAGGAAGGCCAAGGGCAACCTTTGTCATCCGGGGAAGCCGGCCAACAAAGAGCGACTGTCGGCGACCCCACTCATTTCAGACATTCTGAAAGCAGAACTATCTCGCCAGGGATTTGACGGCCATGCCATCGAACTCATCACGCAAGCCCGTAGGCCTGCCACACGGAAAACGTACAACACATACCTTCGTAAGTGGTACGCCTTCTGTGCAGACACTGACACGCAAATCCTCCAACCGTCGATCCAACGAGTGTGCAAGTTCCTGGCGAAATTGGCCAAAGACAAAAACGGATACACCGCGCTAAACGCTGCTCGTTGTGCGCTATCGGCCATTCTAGGCGACTTCCAAGGCCAATCAGTGGGCCAGCACCCCTACATAAAGCTGCTTCTGAAGGGGGCTTATGAGATGAACCCACCGGCCCCTAGATATCAGGAGTTCTGGGATGTGAGGAGGGTTCTAGACCTCCTGCAGACCTGGGACAATGGCACCACCGCACTCAGGGAGCTCTCCATGAAACTGGCCACTTTGCTCCTCTTAGTCACATCACAAAGAGGCCAGACCATTGTCAACCTTTCCATGGGAGACAAGGTGGTATTCAAAATGACAAGACTCCTAAAGTCTAACAGGTTGGGGGACCCTCTCAACACGATAGTCCTGAGGAAGTTCAACCAGAACTCGAGGGTGTGCGTTGTTAGGTGCCTAGAAGAGTACCTGAAACGCACCCAAAACAAAAGGAAGAGAGAGAAAACCCTCTTGGTCAGCTTCGTCTCGCCCCACCGCGGCATCTCCCGCGATTCCCTTAGCCGTTGGGTCATGGTCTTGCTTAAAAAGGCTGGCATTGATGTCAACCAATACAAGCTACACTCCACCCGAGGGGCCTCGGCCTCAGGCATCCTTAAAGTGGGAGGAAACCTCAACACCCTCATGAGGAGAGCGGGTTGGAGGCAGGCGGAGTCTTTCGCGAAGTACTACCACAAACCAATCGAGGACGTGGTAGGGGGAAATGGGCACCTCGAGCAGTGACTGTTTCTAGAGACTGCATATACCTCTTATTTCAAGCTACACCTTCTGTTAAATATAGATTGGATACGAAAAAGATTGTGTTTGGTTTTCTGTTGGGGGATTCAATTGCTCTGAAACTCTTGTAGGTTACCGGAAACGCTAAAGGTTTCCGAAGGATAATTTTGAAATTATTCGCGACTTACCTGTAAGTTGAGGTATAATTATGATTATACCGAGGGAACCTAGCGGTTCAGGGAATATACGCCCTACCCACCCTCCCTCAACTTAATCATACACTCGTAAAGTAGACATTATCTATAATAATGAATATAATCAAGGGGATATGGCTTACACATCCCAGTATATTTATTTTATCAATTGTAGGCTTTCATCCCCCAACAGGCTCTTAAGGACTGACTGCGCATGCGCGAATCCACCTCACGTATATTCCCTGAACCGCTAGGTTCCCTCGGTATAATCTTAATTATACCTCAACTTACAGGTAAGTCTCGAATAATTTCAAAATTATTCATGAGGTAATATCTCTCTAGTAACAGTGCAGGATACTGAGCAAGGGTTGCTGAGCTTCCAGTCCCTATTGTATGGAGACTGAGAGTGGTACCTGTGTGTCTAGCACATATTCTTTGTGTAGTGCTGAAACTGCAGTATACATAGAGAATAGCAGTACAGAAAAAGCTCCTTTATGGCCACTCTTTTGTATCTGACAAAGGCATATTGCCTGAACATGGGAAGATCCTATTTATAAGTTTCACGTAGGGGGCATTTCTCAATAATGCTTACCCCTTAAAAGGCCTAATGGTTTTCATGATGCACCAATAAAGTGCTGATGAGACTACTCGCCAGCACATCATTGGTGCATCACGATGATCAATGTGCATGATGCATTATTGCATTAGCGGCCCTTGAAGGCTTTATACCATTATTGAGATGTATGCTCCAGGGGCCATCTTTGTGTGTAAGCTGCACCTGATCTGCGAACAACCTAGGCTGCATTCATGTATTCAGGCATTCAATAGACAACATTTCCAGATTAGTTTACATACCTTGTTACCTTTGTTCAGGCCTCACATTTAATCCTGTGAAAGTGCGGATGATTCTAATACTTTCTATGAATGACTACCACAATAATTCAGTCATATTGTCTTTATGAAACAAGGTATTCTGCTACAAATGTTAATAACGATACCACATAACCCCAGAGAAAGAAGGCTGCAGGAAAGCGCCTTTCTTTGATCTGTAATATTGACCCACTCAAAGAGTTTAACAGTACAACCTCAAGGATGGAGCTGGTTTACAGTCCTTCTGGTCCATGCCTCAGCCCAGGAGGGTGTGGCTCCTATCGTGAAAAGAGCTGTGAGTATGTGCCCTCTTTTCTAAACAAGTCATGCACTGCTTCACCTAAGTACTTGCACTCACCACATTAGTCTGAAAAGTCACCTGCCTTGTTTAAAATACTTGAAGTTGGAATGCACATAAAACCAGACACAGTCAAATCAGTTTTCATGTTGGTGTTTATTTACCAGTTGTTACAGGCTGAATAAATAGTTATAAGTTGAATAAGTAGTAATGTAGGTTGCATGTAGTGATCAACGTTTCGACTTACTTAATAAGTCTTCTTCAGGATAGTTAGGTATGCAAAGTGCCTACTGAGGTACATTTAGGGATCGCGTTTCATAATACTACTTCCTGTTTGACTTAGAAAATTTAACAAAGCCTGGTAAGATGTTAGATATCATTTGTGCTGATGGATGTTCTGCAGGGTGTTCTGTTGAAGAACTTTTTCTCTAGGATCCCATGTAGGATGCAAATGGGTAGAGTCTTTTAGGGACTGAGGTAAAGGTTGATGCCACAAACTAGAGAGTGCAGAGACCGGTGCCTGATGATCCCAAAAAGGATGCAAATGTGTTGAGAGTAGAAATACTTGAAGTTGGAATGCACATAAAACCAGACACGGTGAAATCAGTTTTCATGTTGGTGTTTATTTACCAGTTGTTACAGGCTGAATAAATAGTTATAAGTTGAATAATTAGTAATGTAGGTTGCATGTAGTGATCAACGTTTCGACTTCTTCAGGATAGTTAGGTATGCAAAGTGCCTACTGAGGTACACTTAGGGATCGCGTTTCATAATACTACTTCCTGTTTGACAAAGCCTGGTAAGATGTTAGATATCATTTGTGCTGATGGATGTTCTGCAGGGTGTTCTGTTGTTTCAAATAGAGAGAGCTGCACTATCAGGTACCTACTCATGTCAGACACTCTATAGTTTATTATACTGACTGACTTCTCCCAACTAGGTACCTACTCAAATCGCCCTTTTTCAGCACCGTACTTGAATGACCACTTGTGAGCAACAAAAGGGACAAGTTATAGCTACATCAAAAGAAAGGACTGGAAACAAGGGCATTTTTAGCCAGCTCTTCCTTTTACTATAGCAGCAACACCCTCCAGACGGTATGTATTGACTGTATGGGAGTGCCACTTTACTGGCTTTGGACCAATGCATCTATCGTATATGTTGTCCATTGCGCCAAGTATATTACTTAAAGTAACTATTCAAGCACATTTTAGACCCATGATATCCACTTATATTTGCTTGAATGTCCTAATGACATTCAATCAACATGAAGTGTCATTTAGTGAACTTCAATATGATTTCATAGTGAAATTTAGCACATCGAAACATCTCAAGGCTCATGCGGTGATTGGGAATGCATGGTGTGACTACAGTTAGAGGTGATCTCTAGAATGACTCGGAAATTTCTTGTGTTTTTTTTTAAGATGTTAAGAGTATAAGGTGTCTACATTTTCAGGAGATAATCACGTTCTCCTTGCCCAAGTTGTGAACTCGAGTCCTATTCAGTGGGATGGCACTATTTTAGAGAATAAATTATAGTAATCGAAATTCTAAAGGGTTCATTGATAATGGAAAAGGTGTTTCATTGCATTTATTACCCATTTATTCTGGGTAATTTAAAACTGACAATATATCAGAGTAGTGGATATTTTTATTTAACTGTCGGAGCTGTTTGCAGCACCAAGAGACAGTAGACCATGTAAGGAAATATCCAGGGAAGCATCTGAGAGATGTGATCTGGGAAATGTCTTGTTTACATGATCCTAACAGAGAATAGATCCTGGTTTTACAATGGGGACACCAGCAGGTAACAGGATTTTTCCCTAGAGAGTGAATCTACCATGGAATATTTCCTATATGCATCTGGCATGGGATCCTGGGGATGTTTATAAATGTGTTTGTGTACCATCATTGTATCCAGGAACCAACCTGACATTGAAGCAGCTTCATCATGAACTGAATTAATAAGCACACAGTGGAAATAATTATTTCGCTACATAATACATACAACACCATATCAGTCTTTTTCTCAATGCTTTTTTCGCCACCCATTTTTCTTCATAGGCTTCTTGCTCATATGACTATGGCAAATATGTACATAGCTTACTCAACACACCATGAACAAAACAACATTTCCACTTTGGTCTCACAATGGTCTCAAACAGACATACCATAGTCAGACTGGCATGTAAAATAATCTTACAGTGTAGCTTATGTACTTATGTACTGTGGGATTAGCCAGTGCATGAAAGGAATAAGAAGGTAGAGAATCAAGGATGTCTCTGAAATAACATGGTGTTTGAATAAAGAGACACATAGTAAAGAAATCAATTAGACAGATCTGAAAAGACACACTGTCAATGTCTAAAGATAATTAGGAATGTATATAATTCAGTATAAACTAAAAATGTGTAATATGTTAAGCAACCTGCCTGCTCAGACCTTATGGTACAAATATCTGTAACCAGAGTTATGCTTTGTAAAGAATTAAAAAAGAATGTTTTCTGTCACTGCAAACTTAGCTAAGCTTACATGTCATTTTTGAGGAACAAGAAATGATACGGCAACATTGATCTTTTTTCCTCAAGTTCTTTGTCGGTCTGGCTCAATTACAGACAGAAGAACTCAAAAACACATTGTAGAAATGGTTAGCAACCTTTCTGCATTGTTAATGTCTACCGAGGCTGGTAAATATAGGCTGAGGATACTTCTAGTTAGTCAACTTCTCATTAAGATCTTGATGTACTTGATCTGAGGAAATGATTAGATCAGCCTTTATATCTAATCTAAAATTATTTTATTTGGGAATACAGCTATTCTCATAAAACTAGGACAACAAACAGGAGTTGCCACTCCTATCCGTGGCCCAAGCCACATTTTTCTTGAGCTCTCAGATATCGCTTGCAAGAACTACCAGCAGTGCCCCCCCTAGCCCTAGCCACTCTCATACCTATGTGAACAGCAAACCCATGACACAGATGAGGTCAGCTTACCACCCTTACCTACCACCACCCCCTCCCCCCCTAGGAGTAGGCATAGACACCGTTTGACGAGCGGGAACCGAAGCAGCTCTTGCCAGCTCTGGCCAGCTCTGGCCATCTCTGGCTCTGTGTGTGACGTCATACGGCACTTTGTGTGATGTCATACAGCGCTGTGTGTGACATCGCTACGCAACACCACTGGTCTCTTCGTGGCCTGGTAACTCCTAAAAAAAGGGAAATGTAGGAATGACTCACCTTGAGAAAGACATCAACTGGCTATTTAGTTTATAACCAAAATATGATGTGTAATCACCCATCATACTGGCTCTCATTGCCTGGAACCATCAAAGCTGAATGAGCAGGTCTGCAAGGACACATTATACAGGGTATCCTAAGCCCTAGAGCATACATGTGCATGGTGATGGGTTTTGATATGATTGAAACCATTGTAGCACTCCTTAAGGTTTGTATTGAAAGTATACACCATTGATATTTCAGTGCCTCTGTCAGAAATTTGAAAAAGAAGGTATCCCCACATCACAAAGCTATCAGCGGCAGACAAATGATACCCCCTTCCTTACCCCCCCAGGCACCAGTTCCTCCAACAGGAAGGTAAGACTCATCTCTAATGCATTAGACAGGGGTTACCTAGGAGGCCTTGGTTTACTGTCCTGTACCTTTAATCTAAGGTGGGATTTGAGCCTACTGTGCAGGTCCCTGTACGTATATGTTATCTTTATCAGAATGAGATCATTTTAGTAGGCACATACCTACATATATCCCTAGTGTCCACAAAAGGTTTGGGGTGATTCTGATCAAAATTGCCCATTTTATCACCATTTTAAATTTTGGTATATTTACAACCAGATTTTTCTCATCATTTTCTCAAATTCTTTTGCACCTTTTAATCATAGCACTTACAATACCAATACAATGCTATAGAAGTGGTAGGCTATTCACATTGACCAAGGGCATATAATGCAGCAATTTTCTGCCAAGCATGTGTACACTTTACCCATCATGCAGTGCTTTGAATATGGATTTTTGTCAGTTTTTCCAATATTTTTTTATTTCAAATGGCCAAAACTCCAAAATAATGTGCAGGATCCCACATCAAAAGTAATTTTATCTAAAGGCAAATTATCTGAAATATATTTTAAAAAAGTTTAAGAAAAAACTAGTGGTTGAAAATATGACTTCTATTTGTTTTTGTTAAGAATTAATATAAAATTTAACCTTCTCCTTTCTGAAAAATGAGAAATTTACCCAGAATGCCATGTTATGGAGTTTAAATAAAAGAAAATTAATAAATAAGGATACCAGACTGTTTAACATGCGAGGTTTCATATCTCTGTATTGAATAGTTATGACAGAAAAAAAAATCTCAAATCTGATACATATTTTCTCTAATTTCTAGGTGAAGATTAAAATACTTTTATTTTTCAAAAATCTGTAGAAAAAATAGTAGTGTGGGAACCCCTACTTTTCTTTTCATATTCTTATTCTAGATGATTCTTTTTGTACCTCTGGGAGAAAAATGGAGAAAATCTAGGATCTTTGATTCAATGGTAGCGACCCACCTTAAATAAGTTGGTGCATGACAGAAGTTGGTGTGCTTAATGAAGGAGTTGTGTTCAAAGTTCTTTCAGTGACCATGTTAGATTCTGTGTGCTAATACACCAAAGCTGAGGTGCAAAAATCCCAAATACATAGAAATCTTTAATCGCCTTTCTGATGTTCCTGTGAACAGTCAACAAAAAAGCGTAAGACGACATGTATCATCAATATCAGGATGTTTGCACATGGAAACAAAGGCTTTAGAGTAAAAGCTATTTTAGACAAATCTAGGAGGACATTGTCTTAACCAAATAATTCCTTTACATGGTTAAGAATAATATGATAGACAAAAGTTTATCTAGACTAAATACATAATGTGTTTCATGTTCACTGCCCTAAACCTAAGACTGTATCAAACTGTCATCCGTAAGCACAAAAAAAGTAAATAAGAAGGCTTTGAGCATTGCTTGATAATAGAGTTTCATGTATAAACTCATTCATCGGGAATTTTTATGATTCACCACTAAAAGTTCAGAATTAAATGGTGCCTTTCCTTTGAGAGATGGTCTTGCATTCTTAAGTTACTGAGGCTAGTAAATATAGACCGAGGCCCCTTCTAGCTGTCACTAACATGTCAGGATGAACGGTGAGTTTATATTTATCTACAATAAAACCTTATGCACCACATCATGCTTTATTGTTCATGTTCTGTCATTCTGTCTCTTGTAGCAATGAGATGCAGAGTTTCAGCGCTAAGGCAAAATACCAATCATCTTGACAGGCGTTGTGCTTACCTGTTGGGATCGGCATCTATAGGAATGCACTTAAGTATAATGATACAAAAAAAAAATAGGAATATGACAGTAAAGCAATTTTTCCATTCCTTTGCATTATACTTGAAGGGCTAAGGATGAAAGCAGCTCATTGCTTCCACAGAGATAAGCATCTAATATCTAAACATAGAAAAGACATCTATAACATGAGTTTGGGGGACTTGATCAAATTTGTATGAGTCTAACATAATATTGCACTGGGAAGTAGACGCTGGCGGTCAACTTAATCATCATGTAGGGGGTGGAACTGGAAAACAATTTCTTGTCCACATTTATGCACAAACTCCTCTGCAATTGTTAGATAACAGTACCATATGATTACTTTATAGTCCGGCATCACTCCAGCATGTAAGCCACTAATGGTAGTCAAAATCAAAAAGTGTTAATAACTGTGTTTAGCTGAAGCAAATATGCCTAAATCTCATTCTGATGACTTAAATTGTGGTTTCCTTTATAAATCCTCATTTCGGATCTCATGGTGGGGGGATATTGTAGTATTCTGTAGTATTAGCTCCTGTGAGAGGACTTGCATCTGTAGGGAATAGATAACATGCTGGGCATACTGAACCAATAACCAATAGTAACCCAAGTTAAGGTTTGGTTGCCCATCACACCTACCCCTACTGCATGTTCATCTGGAAAGGTTTTTGCTTCAATGACTTTAGATTATTAGTATCCAATGCCATATATGTTGGATACAATGGATACAGTCTCACACTTTGAGATATATTTGTGTAAATCAGCTGTGCCTCCAACAGAATGCATTCTATCTATCATATGCTCAGCTTAGGAAACCCGAGGTCATTTTCCATGTGATATATATATATATCACTAAGCCCATTAACACTCCCACCATGACTTATCTCTTAGCTACCAGTTTTAATTACTTAGAGTCATCACATGTGGTAAGGTCTCACAGCAGCAATACCAGTGGACACTAGTATGCTGTAAGTATATAGCCATTGAATATAGGTAATATTATCTCACGACGGTACAATAAACCAATGTCCTTGGTTCTATAAAAGAAAGTATTAAGTCTTACATAAGCTTGAACTTAGAGGAAAGACAGATTTTTGTATTTATAATGAAAAAAGGGCCAAATAAGTTAAAAGGCTGGAGGTGTTGTGCTAACCCAGGGGGATAGGTATGTGATTCGTTTCCATATTTGTTGTAAGAATGGACCACTTGGCCTGTAGAAAAACAAAAAAATGTAATGGGACAGAATTGGACTGCCAGCCCAAGTGGCCTCACCTCCGAAAATCAGCGTCCAGCCCTGTAATAAACCACAATACAAGTGTAATCTGAAAGGAGGCTGTACGTAATGTCACTAATTGAAGGTCAGACAGCAGGAAACAGGAAAGGATTTTTGGGGATGCTGGTAAAGCAGACAGTCTGAAATGAAAGGTTAGGCAAATGTCTTTTTTCTCTATCATATTAATATATTATAAATAGCAGAGTTGCATAATCCTTTCCACAAAAGGGAATACATTGTAACATCATGTGAATGGTGCATTAAAGACATTTCAACTGTAACCCCCATTTTTCGTTTTTCAAAATGTTTGCATACATATCCTCTTTCTATCCTGTGAGCCTTTGTAGAAAAATCAGCAGTGGTTCAGCAGATATCTGACACTATATGAAAAAATAGCTTCTACAATTCATTTCTATAATCCAGGCATTTCATGCTTAAATTGTTATAATGGAAAAGTAATCACTGAGACATTTTTGGGCATTTAATTATTGCTATATCAAACTAATATAATCTAGACTAGAGTTATTTGAGATTGTCAGCAGCAAAACCAAATGTGGCCGCATTTGTCTCAACACTGACAATAAGTTTTCCAGCAGGCAGTGTATGACTAAGTTGAGTTTTGGCAGCATATGGACTAATGCCCAGGCTTGTCCACACAGGGTCTGGTAACATGTCCCTGGGAGGCATGACCTTTTTCGATTTTGGATGTCTCTCTTTGTGTCTACACATACAAGGCCACACATGCAGCAGTCAGAACCTCCCCGGTACAAAATGCTCAATACCTGGTACCTACACGGTCACTTTTGTTTGGAAAGCTTTACTGGTGATGCACCGTTTCTCATATAGTTTAATCCATTTTATTCTGTGTCATGATTTTCCTGCTCTTTATATCGCCCACATTCTGTCAGCTCTTTTTTAAAAAATGTGGCTTTACTATCCAATCATCAATAAAATTTACATTGGTATTTGGAACTTATAAAAACGACATTCCTGTGGAAACAGGTTATAAAACCTGTTTCCACAGGAACTTATTTAATGCTGATTCACTAGAATGAGCTACTCAAAATAATAAATGGACATGTAATACATCCACGACACTAAAAGGAAACTTAGATATAGTTTGACATAGAGAAGGTAAAAGAAGGTGAGAAAGGTTTCAGCTTTTTATTTATAGTTAGCCAGTTTTTGTTTTTCTAGATTGAGAGGAGATGGAGTAGAAGACTAGGTGAAGCAGGGGACCAGTAGGATGATACAGGGGTGGATCCTGACAAGAGTGATAAAAGCTTTTCCTTGTACCCTGGCCTTGTCCTCACTTAATTCATATGCACTGTAGTGAACCCCCTCTCTGATCCTCAGTGCTGTGGTCTGGAAAGCAACTGTAGTGCCTCTTAAAGGTAGCTGACCTCATACACAGAGAGCCCTATAGTGTCAGGTCATCTATTTCAAATGAACACTACAAAACAAACTAATATAAAATGGTGGAAACATGCTTTTATTTGTATGGAAGTTCATGCAGAATATGTCATTCCACTAATCATTGATTGAACTCAGAATAGAGCTTGGGGCTACAGGCAAAAACAAGCTCACAATGTGGTTATAAATTCTTGGGAATCTACCTTGGAACACTTGTTATCTAAAATCTAAAGTGTGGATAGTGTTCCCTTAGTTGAATAAGTGATGCTAGCAGTGTTGAAGCGATAAAAGGACCATGTCATTTTGCATAAAGATGAAGAGCATTCATAGCCTTCTTTGTTGACAAGAAAATGAAGAAAAGTAATAACATATTGCTGCAGAAGGAGCGTAGTAATTTAATTTGGCATCCGCTAGAAGTCCTTTCAAACGTAATCTAGTTCACAATAGCCTTATTCAAGCTTATTTACAACATTTTAGGCTAAGTAAGCTATTTATGAAAGCCATCACATTGTCTATTAAAAAACCCTAATGCACCAAAGTCATTACCAATATAATGATAATTCTAATGCACTTTTAAAATGTATACATATGAAGCCCTTAACCTTTACATTGTATGTTCTTAAGTTCCATTTTACATGTTTTCCGTCCCTGTAGGGGAACTCTCTTTTTCACAATGCACAGCCAATGAGCCAAATTGCATATTGCATATGATTTTGAAGCAAATCTAATTTTTACAAAGAAGGTAGCTGTCTGTATCTTTGTTTTGTAGGAAACAGGACTAGTTAGGATTAGGTTTAGGTGGTTGTTAGCAAGTCAGGGATCTGGGTTAATGATGGTTATCACTGCCACAAGCCATTCCTAACCCTTCAACACAAGACACTGCATGTCCTCTTAACTGTTGTGCAGAAAGATATGAGAAAATGTGCAAGGTTTATTCTGAAGACTTAGATTCTATATGAAATTTAATTTCAGATATATGTCAAAATTAAAGAATAGTGTTTAGCCAGGGGAGTAGTACGAGGAGTGGAAAGGAGAAGAATATCCAATATCCATATTGGTGTTAAAGACGCTCTTTTCTACTTTGCATATACTAGCATGTAATGCATTAACAAGCACATACTTAATACATGCAGAAGCAAATGATTCTGGACAGAGAACATTTAAACCCCCTTCCCAGTCCTCTACAGAAAGTTGCTACAGTGCAGACTGCCCCAATACTAACTTGTTCTGCTGGCAAGTCGTCTAGTCTGAGCAAATATCTTCTCTTTCCCTGAGGATGCAGCTTTCAATGACTTCCTTAGTAACTGGTTTATGTCCGGTCTGTTTGCAGGGTCTGACCATCCAAAGGAGTGGTCACCAGGGATGTCCATAGGGTACTGTCAAAATGGATGACTGTACTGTGATAGATGGTTATATTGGCCATATTTAAGCGTAACACAATGTGATAAAAGCATCTTATCTTTTTGAAGGAATGCAAATCCCCGCGAAACATATGGTTTTCTCCCATACAGCTCTTGGTTAGGTTAATGGAGAAATATAATCCAGTTTCATTGTGCCACATATATAAGAACTGCTTCAACTTTCCTCAAGATTCATATTTCTTTGGAAAGATTGACTTATCATGGGCTATTGTTTTGCATTGGTGTCCTGTACGAATACCAAGACTATATATACTATAAAAAAGGAACAAAATTGAATAAGAAATTGGAAAGGAAAGTCATGACCCTATGACATTAATACTCCCAAGGCACACTTAAACACAGCCATCATACATGTAGTGATGGTAGTTGGTTTATATCTCATGGCAGTTCTCATTTCAAAACATATCACAGAAGAATTAATATGAGACATCACTTAAAATTCCTCGTCCAGGGAAACCCTATTTAGGAAACAAACACTGCCTCTCTTTATATCCTAGGGGGAAACAGCTGAAATCAAAGCTGAAAGCCAAACAAGTGACTGTCTAATCCTTCTGGCTAAGAACCAGAACATTACATTCCGCTAAAGCCATAGTTCAAACAACCTGCCCAGCCTATTACACACCCTATGCGGTGTCAGAAATCAGCCAGAAAGGAGTCAATGAAGCTTCATTAGTGGGTCCTGGAGGGTGTTGCTCCTATTGCAAAAAGAGCTATGAGTATGTGCCCTCTTTTCTAAACAAGTCGTGCACTGCTTCACCTAAGTACTTGCACTCACCACATAAGTCTGAAAAGTCACCTGCCTCGTTTAAAATAGAGAGAGCTGCACTACCAGGTACCTTCTCATGTCACACGCTCTATAGTTTATTATACTGACTGACTTCTCCTAACTAGGTACCTACTCAAATCCCCCTTTTTGAGCACCGTACTTGAATGACAACTTGTGAGCAACAAAAGGGACAAGTTATAGCTACATGAAAATAAAGGACTGGAAATGAGGGCATTTTTAGCCAGCTCTTCCTTTTCCTATAGGAGCAACACCCTCCTGTAACCTGGGACAAATAGTACCAGCCAGGTGGCTGTCCAAGGTAATTGATCTGGACCCCAGCAGAGGGCAGTTGTGTAGCTCAATAGACCATGGTGTCGCATACACTACAGGGCAATCAATAATAGCTCTGTGGATGATGTGTCATTGGTAATAATGGTTGTCTATGGTAGGAGGTATCTAATAGAGTAGGTCTAGTGAATGTCAGTAAGGATGGTTCTACCTAGAAAGTTGTGACTGTAGTTCTCGTTCTCTCATTTCATGTATGATTTTAACCTTTGTAATTAACACTTGAATCTATCTGAAGCCTTTACTCTGCATTTACTCATGACTGTGCATACCATTTTCTTTTTTTGTTTAGACTTTTCAAGTAAAGATACAGATGCAATATGTTTATGTACCATTATTGTATCAAGGATCATAATTACACAAACAAAACTGAATCAAATGAGAAATTATCAACTTCACAGTCACAATAACGACTTTCGAATGTGTGCCGGTAAACTCTGTTTGATTTTCATGAACTGTATTAGCAGACAGTGAAAATGATAGAATGCTCTCATTTTCAATCAGACTACATATTATTATTATATATACAACACCATCTCAGTGTATCTACGAAAGCAGACATAGACAGACTAGCATGTTAGATGATCTAACTGAGTAGGATGAGATATATTTGTGTTGGTACTGTGGCAGTAGACAGCAAATGAAATACATTAAAAGGTAGACAATCATGGATGTGTCTGCATTATCACAATGTTTGAACACAGAGACACAAAGTAAATAAATCAATAAGACAGTTCTGATGTCAGTTTCCAAAAAGGGTTAGGAATGTAGAAATAAATCAATATAGACTCAAAATAGTGAATATGTTTAGGAACCTTCCTGCTGAGACTTGATTGCCCTAACATCAGTAACCAGAATTATCAGGGGAGTAGGAAAAGGGGGGCCAGGGGGCCAAGCCCCCCCCCAATCGCAAAGGAAGGGGGGGGCCTGAGTGTGTCAGCCCCCCCAAGTTTGCCAAGAGTTCATAATAGATTGGATAAGCAGCTAAAACTTTGCATCTCAAATAAGATTAATATGGTAATGGGATAGGGAAAATGGGGGCCTGAGCCTCAAATCATGTCTAAAATTCCCCAAAAATTACTTTTCTGTAAAATTCTATCTATGTATGTATAGGCGTCATCATGCTTAAGCCAACAATTTAGGATGGTAGTGGTGTGGTCCCCACAGGGCCCCCGCAACGAAGATTTGTTTCCTACGCCTCTGGTTATGCTTTGTAAAACAAATCAAAAAGAGACCTTTTCTGTCAATGCTGACTAATGAAAGCTCAGCTCACATGTCATTTAGGAGGATCAAGAAATGATATGGCAACAATGATCTATTGTCCTCAGGTTGTTTTTATTATAGTTCATTTGAAGACAGAAAAACTCGAAAAGACATTGCAGAATCGGCTAGCAACCTTTCTGCACTCTTAAAGTCTACTGAGGCTGGTAAATATAGGCCAAGACTACTTCTAGCTGTCACTGAGATTCCAAGATCAATGGTGAGTTTTTCATTAACAATAACCATTTATGGACCATGTAATGCTCTATTGTTCATGTTCTGTAGTTCTGTTTGTTTTTCAAATTATTTAACATTATGTATCTGCAGACACTGCTGTTATGAGCATGATCTATCCCATGTCTAAATCAAAACCTTTGCAATACATTGTCTCTGTAAAGAGCCCAGCCTGTATATCAACGTGAAAAGTCGACTTCTCATAAAGATCCTGATATGTATCTTGATCTGAGGGAATGATTAGATCAGCCCTTATATCTCTTCTAGCATCATTTTGCTGCAAATGGCTCAAATGGGAATACAGCTATTTTCATAAAACTTAGCATTCCTCTGAGTTGAAAAACATGGATCCATCATGCAATACTAGTTATTTCCTTGTTCATGATATATGTTCAAACAATGCTATACTTCTTTCATCTGACCCGCCTAAATCAATGTATGCCTTTTTATGCATTAAATGTGGGCAGTGGAAACAGATCATAGAAATCCAACTTGTCCAGTTCATCCTCATAAAAAAGTGAGATGTAGGAATGACAGTCCTTTAGAAAGGCATCAAGTGACAGTTTATTAGGCTATTCAGGATGGTTTATAACCATTATGCTATGTGTAATCACCAATCAAAGCATATCTACATGGACACATTTGATCAGGGTATCTAATTCCTAGAGCACACATGTATCACAATGAGTGATGGTATGGTTTATGCTTTGATTTTAATAGTAGTGACTTGAAAGTGGCAGATTCAAAACATTGTAGCAGCCATACAACATTAGCTGTTTTATGGTATTCACTGGTAACCTAAGCTGTAGTTAGGATCTAAATTTTATCTTAAAAGGTTTAAATATGCGCTTGTAATATTACAGTGCCTCTGTCACTTCTGACTATGGAGGACCTATTGTGAAATAAAAATCTTAAACTATAGGAAAAAAAAAAACATGAAAAGTTAACCCCAAACCACAAAGCTATTAGCAGAAATGATACTCCCCTCCTCCCCATCCTACACCAGTTCTCATCTCTAATGGCACTTCCTGTACCAGAGAGGGGTTACCTGGGAGGTCCTGGTCTACTGCTGTGGCACCTTTAATTTAACTGTGTGATAATACCCCTAAGGTGAGCTGAGATTCATAAAAATCTTTGATCGCCTTTCCGATGTTCTTAGGAACAATGGACCAAAAGGCATTAGGTAACATGTATCAATCATATAAACATGTTCACACATGGAAACAAAGGCCTTAGAGTAAAAGCTATTTGACACAAATCTAAGAGGACATTGCCTTTATCATTTTCCTCAGATGTGGTTAAAAATAATATGATAGACTAAAGTTTCAGGATTCTTTTGTTCTTTATTTTTCCTAATTATTTACAGTCAAAAGTTATGATTCATCACTAAAAATTCTGAATTGAATTCAGAATTGAATGGTGTATTTCTCTTGAGAGATGGTCTTGCTTTCTTAAATTCCACTGATTGTGGTAAATTTAGACCAAGGCCTCTTCTAGCTGTCACAAACATGCCAGGATGAATGTTGAGTTTTTATCCTTCTACAATAAAACCTTACAGACCACATGATGCTCCATGGTTCAAGCTCTGTCATTCTGTTTCTTGTGGTAATGAGATGCAGAGTTTGAGCAACGAGGCAAACTACGATGCATTCAGGTATACATCATGATGCAAAAAAAAAGGAATATTGTAAGCAATATTCCCATTTCTTTGCATTACCCTTGAAGGGCTGAGGATGAAAGCAGTTCATCGATTCCACGAGGATGAACATCCAATAAGGAGACATTGAAAACACATCTTATAACAAGAGTTTGAGGGACCTGATCAAATTTGCATGAGTCAAACATAATATTGCACTTGGAAGTAGATGCTGGCAGTCAACTTAATAATCATCTAGCAGGTCAAACTGCAATAAAAATTCTTGTCCACATGTCTGCATCAATTCCTCTACTATTTCCCACACATGTAATGGGGCCTGTTAGATACCAGTACTATATTATTACTTTAAAGTCCTGCATAGCCCATATCACTCCAGCATGAAAGTCAGTACCAGTAGTCAACACCAAAAACTTTGATAACTGTGTTCAGCCGAAGCAAATATAACTAAATCTCATTCTGATGACTTAAATTGGGAATTCCTTTATTCTAATTTTGGACCTCCTGGGGGGGGGCAGAAATTCTAGTATTCGGGCATTGTGAATTGGTATGACTTAAATACATTTCTGAAGGATGCACTATTACAGAGGTCCACAATTTCCTGCAGTCACTCTGACAGGACCTGCATCTAAAAAGTATTAACCTTGCAGGGTATACTGAATCAATAACCAATAGTAACCCAACTTATAATATAGGCATATTAAGCGTTTAATGTATGTTATGGGTACGCACGAGTGGGTTTATGGGTTAATAATCCACGAGCCCGAAGGGCGAGTGGATTATTAACCCATAAACCCACGAGTGCGTACCCATAACATGCATTAAAGCGTTTATCGAACATATTTCTCCATTTTGTATTAATTTCTTACCTTATAACCCAAGAATTAATCCATGAGAAGACATTTTGTAAGTGCATCCGATCCGCACGGTTTGACAAGCCAGCGTAGCCATTGTTTTTAGTCCACCCGTCAAACCCTCGTATTTCCAACGAATTTTCGGGTATAATCCAAGGATGTCAAGCCCTGTTATTCTAGCAGCGCCAAATATACGATCTCTAGTTGGTGTTCGCATACATTTTGTCTCCATTTTCTTCGAAATAAATAAGAATCCATTGATTTTCCACATCGATACGTGTCGGCACCCACCTCATACGGCCATTCCTTGCTCGACGCGTGGCTGACCTAGTTTTTACATCCGGGCACCTACCCGCTCTGTCAACAAGAAGCAATGGCCGTGTACCGGGCCGTGTGCGTTGGATCGGTATGGAAAATCAATGGATTCTTATTTATTTCGAAGAAAATGGGGGAATTTGGCATGGCATGTTCATCTAGGATATCTAAGGATGGTTCTCTGTTAATAACTCCACCAGGCTCCATGGATTCTAGGCTAACGAGGTGTGTAAACATCAGGTATGTCGGACAACTTTTTCAAATTCTTGATGAAGATTCATTTATACCACCGGTCGGCTTGGTATAGTGGACAGCGAGCTCGCCTCCTGCCACAGCGGCCGGGGATCGATTCCCCGTTGAACCTAAACGGTTTTAACTGGAAACGTATGGAGGAGTTGACATTGTATATTCCTCAATTTATTAACATGTCCGGATTGAAACTAGCAGCCTCTTGAAGACGAAGAAAAGGTCTGAGAGTGCGTTATGGCTGGATAACGCACTGGGGTTATGAGCAAAAAAGCACTCCTGAGGCTCAGATAGTTAGATAAACAGGGATATACTGTGAGAATCTGGAGAAATATATTTCTACCTTTATCATTACCATTGAAATACTAATATGACATAGGCATGGTGTCAGGCGGTGCTGGAGGGAGCATGTGTTACCATTAACAAAAAGGTGGTGGTGTGTGAAGGAGATAGCACACTAATGGAACACAAATGCTTCTGATCAGATAACTACAGCTTTAATTTTCAACCAGATGTTCGTTATTCCATTGTAAAAATTGACTATAAACCCAGTAACTAGTAGAGATCACATATATCAACCTCTCCCTGTTCATCCTTAAAAAAGGATAGCAAGGGGGTTAAAGGGGGTCTAGCATGGACAAAAACAAAATGGGTACCTGCCAAAAGATTCATTACTCCACAGGAACCAGCTGCAAAATTGCAGCGTCCTGATTAATCAAGGGTTGGTAACACAACTTGCTAAGACAGGAATAGGAATGGCCTGACATAGACATCAATTTGCAGTTTATGGGGCTATCTGCTGAATTAATGTTTGGTTGCCCATCACAATACCGGGGCCCCCTCTGTACCATCGCCTGGAATGTTTGTTGCTATGACAAATCTGAAGTATACAGAGAGGCATACCAATGCTCCAAACCTCCTCACAGTGAGGAGCTAGGACCTAGAGGTTAGTGTGGTATGTGTTAGGCTTCTGTGGAATTTATGGCTTTGGAGATAGAAACCTGCCTCAATAGATAAAACAGGGTCTGCGTGAGTTTCTGCACTATATCGTATACTATATCGTATACATTGATACATAGCTGTACGAGCTTTAGAGTATAATTCTACACAGCATATATCTAATAAAAATCTCAAGGTAAACAAAATCTTTGCTTTGAGCTTGTCAATTAATCAGCTCTGCTCCCAGCAGAAAGCTCCCTATCTATTGGATGACAGGTGTGGGAAACCCATTTTTACTTCAGAGCCACTTCTCCATGTGTTTTCCATGTGGAAAATTATAAGTATAATGGCCTGGCCACCTCAAAACATGTTTTACTTGGCTTCAATCTAACTATGTTGGTACTTGAAGGATGTAGATGTGGTTGTGAAAGGAAGGGGGGCGCAGGCTAATCAAAGAGGAAGAAGAGAGGAGGACAGGGATAGGAATCAGCATTCAAGAAGTTTAATTTGTACCATAGCTGTCTGCAATTTTTGCTCCAGGTATGTTTTGTTTCCACATTTGTTGTAAGAATGAACAACTTCGCCTGTAAAAGAAATCAAAAATGTAATAGGATAGTATCAGTCTGCCGGCCCAAGTGGCCTCACTTCCAACAAATCAGCGTCCAGCCCTGTTAGAACCTCCTTAGAAGGTAATAAACCTCAATACGAGTGTATTCTGAAAGGAGGCTGTACCTAATGTCGCTAATCAAAGGTCAGACAGCAGGAAACAGGAAAGGATTGTGGGGGATGTTGGTATAGCAGACAGTCTGACATGAAAAGTTAGGATTGATATGCTAGGTCTCGAGTCAATTGAATTGTAAAAGAATAGGTGAGGACACACATCATTATGAAGGTAAAGGTCTCTTTCCTCTTATCATATCAATATATCATAAGCAGCAGAGTCGCATAATCTTTTGCATAGGAACACAACCTTTTCACAAAAGTGAATACATTGTGACATTTTGTGAATGGTGCATTAATATCTAATCTTTCAAAATGGAATTATTCTTTTCCAGAGACCATCCTGAGTTCAACACTGGCAATAAGTTTTCAAGCAGCCATTGTTAAACATTATATGAGCAAGTGGAGTTGTGGCGGCATATGGACTATTGCCGGGCCTGTTTACACAGAGTCTGGTAACATGTCCTAGGGGTATGACCCTTTTTATTTTAGATATCTTTTTGGTGTGTCTACACATACAAGGCCACACATGCAGCAGTCAGAAACTCCCCGATACAAAATGCTCAACACCTGGTACCTACATGGTCATTTTCTTTTTATCTGGAAAGCTTTACTGGTGATGCATTCTCATACAGTTTCTCATGCAGCACAATCCTTTTTTATTCTGTGTCATGATCTTCCTGCTCTTTACAGAAGTGCCCATGTTCTGTCAGCTCCGTTTTAAAAGATGTGGCTTTACTATCAAATCCTCAATAAAGTTGACATTGGCTTTTGGAACTCATAGACACAAGCCTACTGCCTGCTGTGGGCAGAAATGTCTCCTGATGAATACCTTTACACAAATCAACAATGGCACTATAAGTTTTGCTCTCGCAGATTATAAAACCTTTGGTTTACCCTGTCACACCATCATACCTACAAAGCAGGTATTTTTAGGTCTTTTGATGAATCGGTAGTTTCCCCTTCAAGGAACCATTACTTCATGACACCTTAACAACACTTATTTAATGCTGATTCACTAGAATGAGCTACTGAAAATAATAAATGGACATGTAATGCATCCACGACACTAAAAGGAAACTAAGATATAGTTTGACATAGAGAAGGAAAAAGAAGGTGAGAAAAGTTTCAGCTTTTTATTTATAGTTAGCCAGTTTTTTCTAGATTAAGGGGAGATGGAGTAGAATACTAGGTGTAGCAGGGGACCAGTAGGATGAAACAGGGGTGGATCCTGACAGGAGTGATAAAAGCTTTTCCTTGTACCCTGGCCTTGTCCTCACCTAATTCACATGCACTGTAGTGAATCCCCTCTCTGATCCTCAGTGTTGTGGTCTGGAAAGCAACTGTAGTGCCTCTTAAAGTAAGCTGACTTCATACATAGAGAGTCCTGTAGTGCCAGGTCATCTATTTCAAATTATGAACTCTACAAAACAGCAAACTAACATAGGCCTAAAATGGTGTAAACATGCTTTCATATATATACCCAGCAAATTGTCGTGACTCCTCGTCAACCTGTGTGAAGTGGCTCACACATGTCGCTAGATGGAACATGACGTCGCTATGGCACAAGATCACCAGGAATAGCACTGGTAGTGATCACATGGCCTCACCTCAGATGGCGAGGATGGGGATCACTCAGACTCACCAGGGATGGCGACGCGGGTGATCACTCACCTCGCTAGATAAAACACACACCTCGTCATAACGCACATTCACCACGGATGGCAAAGATTGTGATCACTCACCTCGCTAGATAAAACGCATACCTCGTGATAGCACAGGTTCACCACAGATGGTGAGGACCTTGATAACCCACACTCACCAAGGATGGCGACACGAGTCATCACTCACCTCGTTAGATGAAACGCACACCAAGTCATTGGGTCTGAGCAAATACTTTCTCTCTCCCGGAGGATGTAGCTTTCAATGACTTCCTTAATAAATAGTTCATGCCCATCCCATTTCCCATCCGGTCTGACTATGTACATGTCAGCTGGACACTGCTTCCATTGTTTGCAGGATCTGACCATTCGAAGGGGAGGTCACCTGGGATGTCTAAGGATGGGAGAGGGGAGTCAGGTGTAATCATCCAGTATATTCATGAGGTACTGTCAAATCGGATGTTTTCATTATAATAGGTTGTCATATTGGGCTTAGTGAACAAAAATATGATATGACAAAATAGAAAGAGGTTCACTAATTTGCTCCAAACTGAGTATTTGTTCATGCGGTAGCCTCAAAGCAGGATTCCAAAAGGTAGATGAGTGGAATCCTGTGCTGAGGCTAATGAGAAGAAATATTCAATTTGGAGCAAATTGGGTGGATCTCTGCATTCATCTCATGTTATCATGGCAAAAATCCCTCCAAAATCACTTTTTGGTAATAGGTTTCAGGCTATTTTGATGATGTCACACTGAGGAACGGGACCATGGAGAATGAATAGTTAGGCTTGTTCCTATTAAACATCAAATTAAGCACCTTACCTGTCTGAAGGAATGTAATCTTGTGGGAGATGTATGGCTTTCTTCCATACAGCTCTTGGGGAGGTCCATGACGAAACAAACATGTAAGGGATTCTGCCTTCAGGAGCTATGAGGGCAGAAGGTTTGAAGTGGAAGGATACTTTAATGAGAAATATGAGAAATAGCCCAGGTAACAAGAACCGTTGACTGAACGTTAACCAATTAGACTAACATTTGTTGAAAAACGTTGTTTCAATGTTGATTTGAGGTTTTTAAGAAAACATTTTTTCATAGGTGTTGGTTTAACATTCAATGAATGTTCAGCAGCCAACGTTTTTTTCCAGATAACATTTGATCAGTGTTGATCAATGTTTAGAATATGGACTCAAAACAACGTTGATTTAACTGGTTTAAAAACCGATGATTAAAGATTATTCTATGATTTCAAAATTACTCACTAGATGGCAGGAAATGTTATAGTAGGACTGGCCTGGATGTTTCATACAGGTACCTGTCAAATTCATATAATAATGATGATAATATGATAGTTGTATCAAACTTATTACCGAGATCCCATGTCCAGATATATCTTGGTAAAAGAACATTCATGAATACATGAGAATGGTCCCTGAATTATGGTCCATGGTGGTAGACACTCTTACTGAAACATTTAGAATTGGTATAAGCCATTCCTGCTCTATTTTCCCTTATGAAACAATATGCTGCTCCTCTCACACAAGGGGCCCATGATCCTATTACAGAAGAGGATTTGTGTTACTCTACCTTGCGAGTATGAACAGATTATGGGAGGGGGTTCAACAAATACATCAGAAAGTAGAAATGAAGTAAAATATCCCATGGCAATATATAGGCTTGGTATAGGGAGTAAGATGAGGTTATTTCATTTTGCTGCATATTTTCCTAAAATTTCTTGTGTTGAATCAATGTTTTTTCAACATCCATTAGATGTTAGTTTGAGTCCACGAAATGGAGTTAAGGTGAACCATCTTTGAATGTTTTGAATATGGAAACGTTTTGAACTTGGAAATGACGTTAATTTAATGTGGATGGAATCAAATGCATCTTAGAGCTTTCATTAACTGAGTGATATCCGAAACATCAACATACACCCCCTCTTTTTTTTTAAGAAAGAAAATCACCTGCCCTGTTACCCTCTATATACATTGTCCTCAGTCAAAAAAAAGCTGATTTAATGACACAGTGTCAATATGTTGAGAAGGCAATTAAAGAGAAATATATACTTGAGTCAGATCTATGGATCATCATGTTCAACCCTTTTGTTGGTCCAATGCATTGAGCTGAACATCAATAAAAAGTGAAAAAAATAGACAGTAATAAATATGAAGTTCAAATTGTGTTCCAAATAAAGGGGAAAAAATTCCCTTGTAGTCCCTCAGTTTAAATTCTAGGTGTTCTGGGTAGATTCTGGGTGACAGACCAGCTATTGATCCAGAATAATTGCTAGGCTTAATGGTAGACAGACTGTGTACAGTTCACAATGACCAGCCTCAGTGATAAAGGACCATGCTTGACCTTCACATACACACAGTAAGCCGACACATACAAATTAAATTCTAACAACCTGATACCTCTCGCTGTCATTAGGGAGAGAATTCATATCCACTCCCGAATACCCTCATGCAGGCACCAGCCATGAATCAATGATTACATAATTGTTTCTGAAGAAATATCCCCCACCTCTTTCCCTACTTACCTCCTCCAGAAAAAAAAAAACATCCTGATCCAATGGAACAGCACCTGTCTAACATAGAGTTAGTCCTTTATCTTCTTCCATACAAGGAGGAATTAACGATTACAGGAAGTAGTTGGTCATTGCATAAAGCATGCCAATTATGCTTGTTTCTCTGTGTGCCTTTACAGAGAAGGGCACACAATAGCCACTTATCTTACACAGCAAAAATCTCAAAAACCGTCCTCTTCTCAGTAGTGGTAAGTTGTCTCATGTTCTGATGGCTTTAGCAATATATTTCCAATGATGCATATCTCATATCTCATACATATCACTCCTTTTATGTATGTTTACACAACCCTTTTCCTGCTTTTCAGATCTGTCAGTTTTACTAGTTTACTTGCTCCTCACTTAATGGCATAGTACTAATAGGTGGTTTAAATGATAGAAATTAGCCTTATGTCTGCTTTGGTAATGTATGTCTCCAATTGAATACTATAAATCATGCATGGCACTTAAGGCTGTCCTGTCTTACATGATATAAGACCTGTACTTTAAAATACTGTACTGCCATAATTTTCACATAACACCATTACACATATAAAACTGATATTTCCAGGTCTAATTTCCAATGAATTGGTAGTTCCAGCCTACAAGACGCAATTATCTCACATCACCTTACAGTGCTTTCTTTATCAATGCTGATTAAATTTTATTATCATGAGCTATGTTTAAATAATAAATGGAGAATGCACCCATCAACGTAGAGTAGGCTAATATATAACCTGTTATACCATGGTTATCACATTCTTGCACGATTTTACGGTGCCGGGAGGGGATAAAGACGTTTAAATAGTACGGGCTAAATGAATGGATGTTGACACTTGAGACGAGACAACGTGACAGCAAGTTGACAGCGAAGAATTTAATTGAATAATAAAAAAACTATAGGATTAGAAGCTTAATGCTTATAGATGATGAAAGTAGACATTATATTCTAGTACCTACCTTTAATTTGCCATGATTTAAAGTGTACTTTCAACAGGATTGAAGAAATAAAAATTGAATCGAGAGACAAATTCCCCGTCATGTTGACTGCGTGGCGAACGCCGACTGTAGTGCAGCGCGATACAACTGTTCATGTTGAACTTTGTCCTTGGTCCTTATGGGCGTATGAATATCGATTGGATTCTTACCGCCCGCAATAGAGATTTCTACACTCCTCCTGCCAAAATGCCTTCTTCAAGTTGGCAGTCGAACTTTAAACAAGGTGAATTTGTGGAGGTTGTATATAATGGAGAATGGGTCCAAGGATTAATTAGCAATTTACGTTTGGAAGGTGCATATGTGTACTCTGTAACCATCCTTTCTGAAGGCACTGTCATGAACGAAGTCAATACTAGAAGCCTGCGACATAGCGATGTATTCATACAAGAACTCATCGTAGACGACCCATTCAAAACATTCCCCCTGCCCAAAGTACCGGTACAAATACAACCTCCCGTAGAGCCTATATCAGCTGTTGCAAATGAACCTGTGTCAAAAAGATTTGGAAATCTACGAGAAGAAGATGTCAATACTATGGAGACTGCAGCTCGAGCTGGGAAAACTCTGCAACAAACAAAATGGGGTGTTAAAATTTTCCGAGGTAAGAAATATTTCCAACTCGTGTATCATCGAACTTTGTAAACAAACAATATACAGTGCACAGCCGTCACATGAAAGTAGTTCCGGCATGTGCTGTTCTGTGTATCATATTAGTTCAAACATGAGCCGCTAGGTGGCAGCATATACATATAGAAGTTAAATACAATGGGAGTAGTGAACCTGTACTTGTTTACATATCTATACACTTCTTAATAAAATTAGGTGGCAAGTTATAAACTTTAATACAAAATGTATTTTTTTATGTCCAGACTGGCTTATTGAAGAGGGGGAAAATCCTGCATTTGAAGAAATGATGCCTGAAATATTATCACCACTTCTCCGAAAATTCTATGCAAATGTTCGACAAAAGAATGGGCAGGAATACTCCAAAAAAAGCCTGTTTTGTGTACGAGGAGCAATTCATCGCCACTTGAGCAGTCCATAAAACGTAGGATTTAACATCATGGCTGATATCATCTTCAATCAAGCTAACCAGACCCTCATTGGTCACATAAAAATAAATAAACAAGCAGGTTTAGATGTTTCTACTAGCTACCCCCCCCCCCCATTACACCCTATAATGAAAAAAAAATGTACAGTACAAAAACTCTCTCGAATGATAATCCCACACACCTTTAAAATAAGGTTTTCTACAAGTTAGTACTACATTTCGGTAGAAGGGCCCAGGAAGGGTTACAAAAACTCAAGAAATCACACATAATCTTTGTGAAAGATTCCAACGGAAAGGAATATGCCACCCTTGACCATCAACCACTCGAAAAAAATGACAAGGAACATGAACAACGCATGTATGGGACTGGAGAAGAAAACTGTCCATTGAAGTCATTGAAGCTGTATTTGTCCAAGCTACATATGGAAATCAATAACTTCTTCCAAACACCAAAGAAAAAAAACTTTAGGCTATCAACTTCTTGGTATGCTAAATCAGCTGTAGGAATTAACACAATTGGAAAGTTCATGAGTCGTATATCCGTTGATGCAAAATCAAGCAAGATCTACACAAACCACTGCATCCGTGCAACTTGCATCACTAAACTGAGGGACCAAGGGGTTGCAGCGAAAGACATTAAATCGGTTACAGGACATCGTGCAGAATCATCAATTGATTTTTACTCAAAATGACCCGATAGTCTGAGAGAAAACATGTCACTTCGACTCGCAGGAGCTGTCACCAATGCCACACCAGGGAGACATGTCACTCAGGTGACAGCAGCCCAAGGTAGATAGGATGATGCTACCCTCTCGCAGACAAATGTTGTCAATGTGAACAGTTCAAGCAGTACACCAGCTTTTTTTTTCAAATGTAAAGTTTGACAACTGCACTTTCACTATTAACCTTAACAAGTAAAACCTTAAAGTTGTTGTTCTGAAGCCTCTAAGATGAGGTATAGTACCTCTACACTTGTTCTGTGTTGAAAGAAAAAAGGAAATCATTTGTTTCCTCTGTTTACACCATTGTTGAATTATTTAAACAGCACTTTTACTTTGTTAAATAAATAAATATATTTTGTTTGTTATATATATCTTCTCTCTCTTTTTATAGATCATTTACAATGCATTACAACATAGGGCGGGAATATATTTCTTCACATAACAGTGGTTAAATGAAACCTCCGCCGATGTATATAGTGCGTCCCTTGGGGAGAATGTCAACGTAACTTTTTGTATCTGTGCACAACAGAAAGGAGGCAAACAAAGATGGCGGAGGACTTTGAACAAGACGATCGCTTGGATTTAAATTTCTTCATTTTATAAGGTAATTACTTAAAAAAATGGAGGAAACCCTTGTATAAACGCCATACATAACAAATAGAGGTTCACTCGTTGATTCTAGGGACTAGATAAGAAGACACTCGGCCTACGGCCTCGTGCTTCTTATCTGCCCCTAGAATCAACTCGTGAACCTCTATTTCTTATTTATGCCTTTATTATAAAGGAAGTTAAAGAAGAGAAAGCTTCTTCTAATCTAGATTTTTTTTTCTATCAGAGAAAAGGGGTTGGATCCTGTCACAATGCCATGATAAAAGCTTTTTCAATCCCCCCAGCCAATTCACACTCTAGTGAAACCTCCCCCTTATCCTTAGTGCTGTGGTAAACAACAATCAAGATTCCTCTTAAAGGCAGCTGTCCTCATAGAGTGGGGTCTGCTGGCTCTTATCAACACTTTTACAAAAGGGCCATTAGTATAGTGAGCACATACTCAATGCATGCCCCAACAGAACCCTGACCAGTCACAGATGCTCACACATAGATACCATCACCCCCCTCCCTTCCCAAACATCAACTGAAAGCACCTGCAGTGCAAACATCCTCTAGTTCTGCTGACCAAGTCATTGGGTCTAAACAAATACCTTCTCTCTCCCTGAGGATGCAGCTTTCAATGACTTCCGTAGTAAATGGTTCATGTCCGGTCTGTTCCCCAGAGGGTCTGACTATTCAAATGTCAGCTGGACTCAGCTTCCATTAAAGAAGGGTCACCAGGAAGACATTTCACAAAATGGTATGAAATTCTGTATGATCAGCACTTAATAAAGTAATTACATAGGGTAGAGTAAGGCGATCACACTACGGTTTAAAGGGGTATAGTCGTACCATCTTGAGAAGTGGGAGCAGGAGGCATGCATTATCATCAGATATTTAGGATTTACTTCAGGGAGGCAAATCATGTATACATTTGCTAAATCCAAATTACCTGTGAGTGCTAGATAAACAATATTAACCTAAATAGTTTTGTGTCCCATGCTGAGATATGTATGTTTAGTGTCCCCTCTTTTAGAGGGAAGAGGTATGTAGCAGCACAACATCCATTAGATCTGGTGCACCAACTGAAGTATAGAGAACTAAAAAAAGAGTATATATGGGATGTAATGTCTCCTTTACATGTCTTACTGAAAACCCAATGATAAAATACAGATACCGTAATGACCTTTAACGTGCTGGGGTATCGAATAATGCATGTTTCAAACAAGCACCATGGTTATGGGGGTATTGAGATCTATCTTAAGCACTAAAACAATATTCAAATTAATGCCTGTCTCATGACCTCATACAAGTGCTGGGGGTACAGTGGAATTTAAGTCAATGAGTGCCGGGGGCTTTTAAACGCAACTATGGTACATAGAATAATGGTACAGATCGATGCCAACTACATTCGTGGATTCAGGATCTGGAAATTGTGGGGTCCAAAATATGTAATTAAAGTACCGCGGAAAAGGGGTGTGTGTGTGCCCCCACGTCCCCCTCTATATCCACCGGTGAACTATCATCATGTCTCCGGTGAATGACCCTGTAAACATAGTTGTTTTTATGACAGCTGTTATAGCACGCCATATGGTACCAGACATCCATTTCAAACAGATAATTTGTCATGCAATAGTAAGAATGCAAGTTTTGTGTTTCATGCCTTGAGGTACTTATTGGGCTCAAGGCAATGTTTTACATTTCTGCAATGCCTCTCTGGCTGACAAGCAAACAATACAAGTCTAGACCCCAACAGAATCCAGCTGCATCTCAATGCCCCACATGCAATCTTCAGTAATTGTGTCTGAACAAATTCAACCTCCCACCTGGCAATGTTACAGCCAAACAGTTCTCCTAGCAATAACTGGGACTAGGCCTCTGGTGCCACAGTCTTAATCAATGTCATCTTGCATCTTGTATGCAATACTCACACTGGAGATCTTTGTTACAAACTAAATTTCTTTTTCTTAAAACGTTTGGTTCATTTTGTAGCTATGAAATGAAGAAATGATAGCCACAAGGTTTGTCTTGTGGGTATGCACAGGGAAATATATATGTTCATAACAAAAACACCATTTGTCAATAATTCTAATCTCTGTCCACACCAGCTCCGTAGAAGACCTGCACCTGCTCTGCAACCCCTGATCACACACATCATCCTGAGGTGAAACAGCTGGACTACTATTTTTTGCTATGCACCAACAATAAATTAAGTTAAGTGAAACACCCTGCAATCAGTCATGAGATCAATATGTTTCTATCTATAGATGCATTTAATCAAGAACCACAAAGGCACAGTGGCATATTAATAATTTAATATTAATAATTTAATGGATCTTACCAGCTGCTTACGAATGTTGTTATGGGCAGCACTTTCAAATGATGATAATCGGAAGTCGTAATATTGTCAATAGATGCTATTTATATAGACCCCAGTGATGACGGCCCCTAAAAAAAGCTATCTGGCAATTACAAATTAAATTTACATCCTAGGAAACTCCTCCACAATCAAGGGTCCCTTTACTGTGGAGGGAAGAGAGTCAGTATCTACCCCTGTATACCACCATGCAACCAGCAGGTTTATTGCAGTGACAACCTTGATTCAATGACCAATTAATTGAGTCTGAACAAATGCTGCCATCCCCCCCCATTACCAGAAACTTTCCTGATGGGCTATGTACTCATCCAATACAGTATCACTTACTTCTAATAATGAGGGCTGACCGATTATGTGTGATGGTGCCTTTGGTTCCATACAGAGAGGGATCATATGGGACTGCTGACATTGGAAGGTGTATGTGTAGGTTAGGCTTCATCTTAAAGCAGTCAAACAGTCGGAGGGACTCAAAAGGAGAGAGAGAGAGAGAGAGAGAGAGAGAGAGAGAGAGAGAGAGAGAGAGAAAACATCTGATCTGAGGTAGATACTAGCAATATTCAAACAGATAATTCTATATTGGTCCTGTTTAAAACTGGTGAAAATTAACACCATTTGTGACTTGTCAATTTGTTGAGATTCAATATCAGGATATCAAGTATATTCATGTCCTCTGAAAAAGGGTTTGCTAAACAGGTCTGAGACAAGGCTAGAAAGAACCCTTAGACCTAGAAATAGACCTATAACAATCAATATCCATGAACGTTGATCCTATATATATATATATATATATATATATATATATATATATATATATATATATATATATATGAACTTATTTAGCAAAAGATATCCACACATGATACTCAAACTGCACACTAGTCTTGCATAATGAGAGCAATTGAATGGCGGTGCTACCTAAGTGTGAATCGTTAGCCTATAGACTGGTGTCACAGCCCCATCACCCACCACCTGCCTCCTACACTGTCCTATTATACACAAATGAGCCAGAAATGACTAAACGAGGCTTCATTAGTGGTCTTTGTCAGCCTGGACAAACAGTGCCACCTGGTCGGTAGTCCCATGTAATTACAACGTGTCCCAGGAGAGTACCAGTGTGTACAGTCCTGTACAGCTTGGTCACCAAATGACCATGCTACATTTGAAAAGGATTATCAAGTTCTGCTCATCTTATTACCAAAAAGGCATTGTACTCTAAAGGTAGACAAATAAATGAGCTCCCATAGGTCACTCCAAAAAGAGGTTTCTTGCCATGAACAGGGATTGTTTTTTTTTTTTTTATTCTTATTTTGCATAAACAGATTATGTGGTTGAAATGCCCAGTCCAGATTTCCTTTTAGGTATGTCAGTGGCCTCATGTAACTCACTTAAGGAAATGAGATTAAAAGTTTCCACATGAAGATGGGCAGTAGTTTGCTTTCTTACATGTTTTTATATTCGTCAGAAAATGAAAAGGAATACTTTCTGTGATGATATAAATCTGATTTGATGCTCTTAATATCCACACATATTGCATGTGATCAAAGGTTGCCATCATCGGTTTCACCAGAATCCATTTAAGAATAACATTATGGAGGATGCCTTTATGTTTTGAGACCTTTTAGTTCATGTTGTAAAAATACCACTGAGTACCAGTTGCTTACTTTAGTCTTCAGACTGACGCACTGACTTGCCCCATAATCTCAACATAGACTGTTGTCAGATATATCGTTCAAGAATAGATATTTATAACATGGGACAGAATTTTAGATTCATGATAAGCCAACCTATGCTGCAATATATGCCCTCGAGGGCTTATGGCCAAGGATATATAAACACTACACTGGAGGTAAATTCAAAACATCCTGTAGACCATCAGTCTGCCAGCGCTGTTATTGTTGGCGATCCTGTGGATTCTATAAGACCTAGTCCTTCTACGCTATCTTAACTTGGGCTAGCTCAGTCAGAAAGAGCAACTGCTAGTGATTTTTCACTATTTATTTTCCACAGTGCTGGCAGTAGGACAATAAATTGATAGTGGATTGCCACAATACTAGCTGTTTGTATTATTACCACTCGTCTACCCAAAAGCCACTCATGCGTTACATGCCCTATCAATCTGATCCATTCCCCATGTCTGAGGACACTATAAATAGCTCATAGGATAAAGGGGAATGATTGTGTATGCTCTTTTGTGAAAAGGAGTCTTCCACAGCTATTGGTTTATTTTGTCCCTCTTGCCAATGTGCACAGTGTGTTTTGCTTCTGATAGTGTATGTAGGGCTCAGCCTACCACAACTTAAATCAATAGTGCCGGTAGTGTCAATGCCTGAAAGTCACATACTACCATCAGATAAATCGATAAAGATGGATCATCCTACCATATAACTACACCCTCCTGGTCGTACCAAAATTCCCATAGGAATAACATTGGCATTTTGCAGTTGTAGTGCTGTGTGTGATCGTAGTGTCTTAAAATATGGCCTCCTGAGGAGACTTCCAAAATATATCTTCCTGTGACATAGACTTAATATCAACTGATAAACATAAAAGCTTTTAGGTGGTTTGATTAAGGTAAATAGACATGGCAGGCCCCCTTGGAGGATCATAGTGACTATATATAACACAGGATATGGTCAGTGACGTGGGGAAGTGGCTACAGTTTTTTATAAGGACATGGTCAGTGATGTGGGGAAGTGGCTACAGTTTTTTTATAAGGACATGGTCAGTGATTTGGGGAAGTGGCTACAGTTTTTTTATAAGGACATGGTCAGTGACATGGGGAAGTGGCTACAGTTTTTTATAAGGACATGGTCAGTGACATGGGGAAGTGGCTACAGTTTTTTATAAGGACATGGTCAGTGACATGGGGAAGTGGCTACAGTTTTTTATAAGGACATGGTCAGTGATGTGGGGAAGTGGCTACAGTTTTTTATAAGGAAATGGTCAGTGACATGGGGAAGTGGCTACAGTTTTTTATAAGGACATGGTCAGTGACATGGGGAAGTGGCCACAGTTTTTTATAAGGACATGGTCAGTGATTTGGGGAAGTGGCTACAGTTTCTTATAAGGATATGGTCAGTGACATGGGGAAGTGGCTACAGTTTTTTATAAGGACATGGTCAGTGATGTGGGGAAGTGGCTACAGTTTTTTTATAAGGACATGGTCAGTGATGTGGGGAAGTGGCTACAGTTTTTTATAAGGAAATGGTCAGTGACATGGGGAAGTGGCTACAGTTTTTTTATAAGGACATGGTCAGTGACATGGGGAAGTGGCTACAGTTTTTTATAAGGATATGGTCAGTGACGTGGGGAAGTGGCTACAGTTTTTTATAAGGATATGGTCAGTGACATGGGGATGTGGCCACAGTTTTTTATAAGGATATGGTCAGTGACACGGGGAAGTGGCCACAGTTTTTTATAGGGATATGGTCAGTGACATGGGGAAGTGGCCACAGTTTTTTATAAGGATATGGTCAGTGACGTGGGGATCTGGCCACAGTTTTTTTATAAGGATATGGTCATGGGCCTAGTACACATCACACAACATGTGATTCAGCATTCGAAGCAACCATTGTTGCTCATTGAGGCTGCATTTATCACACCAACCAATGGGCATGATGTATTAATGCACTGTCTGCCCCTTATACATGATGTAGCCCCTGAAGGGTAAGTCATTCTGTACTTTGGTTGCCTGTATCTAGAGGCAGCAAGCAGCACAGAAGTCGCCATAGAAAACCCCAAGAAAATACTGCATTGTACCTGACAGCGTGGATAGTCATGGATCTGTGGATACAAAATTTCAATGGTTTCTGTCCGGCCGATTCATGTATACATACACCCTGCTCTATCTGATATCTAGGAACCCCTCTAAATGAACTCATGTCAAAGGTCCACTGCATCCACTGCATTAAAATAATGTTGTGTCTAATGCAACACAGAGGCACAGGCTGTTTAATTGCAGTGGGCTTGGTCTGTACACTGCTATTGCAGACTGCATTTATGGTATGTAAATTCACTTTCTTATACAATGTCCTGTATATAAGCGAGAGAATTATGAAGGGAGTAAAAAGATACTTTATCAAAAAATTAGATTCTTGTGAGGTTTCCTGATGGGTGGTCTATGTAGGAATTCAATACAGCAGTAAAAGTTCCCAGTTAATGTATCACGTCTGTCAGCAGATAAAAACCCAGTGTCAAATTGAGTGTGGCTTTTGGCACCGCCACCATTGAGCCAATTTGGGTCGTACATCCTTGTATATACATACAAAAGGCGTCGGATACAACAAAGAGCAAAAGGCCTCTCAACCTTCTAACATTGCAGGTTGGTCATGTTCTGTGTAAAAGATATTGACAGTGAGCTTCTCTTGCTGCCTTCTCACATCTTTATATGTTTAGCTTTGACCTTACCCTCTGGTTTACCTGATACCTTCAAAAGTGAAATGTTGTCACAAAATGCGGGGACGAATTTTCACAAAGAATCACTGTAAGACAGTGGTTTAATGTACTGTTTTCTAAGGATTTATGAATGAATTGGCAAACTGTTACTCCTCTACATGGACTTTCTATTTATGAATCCCAGGAGAAAGGTATGTGTACCTTATTAAGGTGACAATCATCATCCAACAAAAGAATACTGGAATCAGTATGTACCAGAATGGCACCATGCCAGATTCTGGGAGATTGACCTTAGTAGAAAGAGCGTGACAGCAGCCAAGTTGATATTTCCCCAGAGAGTGGATCCACATTGAGGCATTTCTTATCTACAATTCTGGTTCAGACATGCAATGGACTGGTGTGACCCTGCTGGGGTTGTTATGAGAATAGAACGCTGCATGCAATGATGTCTCCAAATAAAACAGTTTGGAAACAAATAAAAGGGAACTTCAAATGACAGGATCATTTATGACTCCTGCAACATAATATTTTACAAAATCTTCAGACCCATGAACGAAACCTTATAATATATGATGAGACTGAAATCTGATTGGCCATGGTGAATTTGGCACTCATTTTCAAGTTTGAAATGTGAGGCTGCAGTTTTCTTGTCCTACATAATCATATTGATGGTGCAAATCCAAACCAATACAAATAAACAACGTTCATTAAAATGGGGCTGGAAGTAGGAAGGAAAACAGATGTCTCAGGGGTTGCTTTCGCATCCACTGTGTGAAAGTAAAATGAAAAGTCTGAGTGAAATGCCAGATCTGTCCAAATTCAGTATCAGACTCAGACTCAGTCAAGCTATACAGAGGTAGCGGATTGTCTTATTAGCACAGCCATTACTGGAGCTTGTTACCAGTGAGTCCTCAGTGATTAGTTGATATTATTCAATTTGCTGATAATTGATCCCGCTAAGTAGGTATATTGTGATATTATGAATTAATTTCTACATCAATGTGTACTAAAGATGACAGCTACTATATTTCATTTAGAATTGTCAATGCAAACCAAGGCCATCCATGACCATTCACATGACAACTCAAGGCTAAGTAGGCCACAGGGGACTGGCTGTCTTTGCTTAGTCATATAGACACTGTCACAGGGTCCAACCAGACATCCTCAAAGACAAGGGTGATCAATTGTCTATTGGGGCCACATCCTAGCCCAGAGGGTAAGTATCGACCGTATGGGAGTGTCACTTTGGTGGTTCCCATCAATGATATCAATACTACAGTGTATTCTCTGTGATGGTCCAAAATAGTGTCTATCTCAGGAAGGCATAGCATAAGAAGGCTTTATTTTTTAGTGATTCTATGCATGACATCACACATGTAAACACAGGTGGAATCAAGTGGGTTCAAGAAGTATTTAACATATTGAAAAGGAAACAAATGTCAACAAATGGCACCTATAATGAAACTCACTACACATGAAGTCAATGTCTAAAGTGATGTGAAACGACCTTACAACAAAATATATACTTCCCAGCAAACCTGTCTAATCATAAGCCTATACCACATCAAACGCCACTAAAACCCACAGAGAATCTAACAATGAACATATTCCTGGCAGTAGAGATGAAAGGCAGTTGTGATGTTAATCAACCCCTGGGGTCTTTTTATTTGCAATTCTGCTTCAGTCATTTTACAAACATCTATTGTGGCTCTGCTATGTATTCGTATGGGTATATACTTTTCCAGCTGGTGCAAACGATAACGCAGTTTGAATACATGGTTTGAAAGAAAACAGTATTTGAGATCATGAATAATTAAATTAAAGTTAAGGACTTCATTTGCCATGGGGATAATGGGATTACCAATTCAAAGGCACTTTATCACATTTGTAAATGATGTAATGACAAATATCAAAACAGTGAGATCATTTCTCAAACTACATTACATCAATAGTATTTTGTGGCAGCATTTGCAAAGAAGTGTAGGGGCCAGCTCTGGCTGTAAGTCCATGGCGGTAGGCCATCTGCCCCGTTCCGGTTGCACCAGCCCTCAGGGGCTGGTCAGCTGGTATAAGCTGCCCCCCTTGTGTATTATACCGATCCAGATGTAGGTGGAAGGTAGAGAACGTCAGGTCTGGGGAAGTAGCTCAGAGGAAGAGCTTCCGCTTCGAAGTTGGAGGGTCCCGGGTTCGAGTCCCGGTTTCTCCAAAGACGTTTTCCGGCTACTCCACCGGTCCTGGCCACTCCACCGGTCCCGGCTGCTCCGCCGATTCCGGCAGCTCTCTTGCTCCCACCCCCCACTTGGAACCGGGCTGTCCCAACTGCCACGGTTGCTGCACCAGCATCCGAGGCAATGGACAGCCCGTCCGCAGTGATGAGGGCCTTGAGCTTGGGGAGCGAGACTCCCAGCGAGGCTTCAGCGGCGCTCTCTACGAGCAGCTGTAGCAGCTCGGCTCCATCTGCCTCAGTTGAGCCGGCTGAGAAGATGGACACAGATCCTGAAGATCTTTGAGTGTCCATCTGTTGGTGTCTCCTGGTACCCGAGGGTAAATGCATTTAATATGCCAGAGGCACTGTTCCTTACGCTGGACTCCTGATACCTGGATCGTAACCTGCAGCGAGGATGGACGCTAACCCGAACACCCAATGGACTACAACATCTAACCGGGTCTCCATCTTCCCATCTTCATCAGGGCACATCATAACAGCAACGTGGTTTGCCACCACACATATGTCGCCGGATGGAGCTGCAGAAACCAGTCGTTCCAGGTTCGCCGGAAGTCCGGTATATTGTAAGGGTGATCCTGCTACCCTGGTAGGACACCTATATTTCATATTTTGTATAAATTTTTTATATATATCGTATATTATATTCTTGTAAGTAAAAGTCAAAATTTTTTCGGGTTATTTACCCCACCTCGGGTCGGTAAAAACATTGTAAAAATTTTTCAATATCACCTTACTACACATCGAATATTCTTCGTCGCGTCTCATGTTTAATAATAACACACGTGTAATATTATCACCATAGGTCGATGGTCCATAAGGGGCCACTTCCTATTTTTGTTATTATTTATAAACACTTCGGGTTATATACGATGATGCCTTATTGTGTACATATAACTTATAATGCCCCTTAAATGTTCTATATTTAATACGAACTGTGTATATATAGACTTACCTATTTATTTATAACACCACTATATAAAGTCAACAATAGTTACTTGTTAATTACACACAACCCTAGGTAAAGTCTAGTGGGGGTGGTGTAGGGGCCGGCATCATTGTATATATATTAGTGCCGTTCATCCGAGAGACGTGTTCGTGTGGTGCTTGTTCCTTCTATGCTAGCTAGGTGTCGCTTTGCGATACCTCGTTGGTACAAGAGGGGGCAGCACCATGCCTCGCGTCCAGCTCCTACTAAGGAGCCGGACGAGCGGCAGAAGGGGACTGGACATGGTCCAGTCCAGACGCTAATACTTTGTCATCAGAGAGATTGAATAAAGTCCTACCCGAGAGGTAGGGGTTTCTGGGGCTTTGCCCAACCCGAACTACTCGTGTTGTGTTGGTACATCTAGTGGTAAGCGAGCCAAAGAGCCACCCAACATATAAGTCAATACGAACCATTACACCGTTCTAGTGGAAAACGTCTTTGGAGAAACCGGGACTCGAACCCGGGACCCTCCAACTTCGAAGCGGAAGCTCTTCCTCTGAGCTACTTCCCCAGACCTGACGTTCTCTACCTTCCACCTACATCTGGATCGGTATAATACACAAGGGGGGCAGCTTATACCAGCTGACCAGCCCCTGAGGGCTGGTGCAACCGGAACGGGGCAGATGGCCTACCGCCATGGACTTACAGCCAGAGCTGGCCCCTACACTCCTCCCAACCAGCTTCAACCATGGCCAACCAGCACCAAGCATTCCTCCCAACCAGATCGATTGGGCTTTATCAAGCAGTGTGAGGCACTCCTGACTTCCCAGTTGACCTACCAGTACACAGTACTGCCAGGGTCGAAGCGTATCTGTATTATACCGCTCCAGGCACCTACACCTGGACTAGTATGACACACACGTAGGGGGAGCTACCACCAGGTGCCAGGTGACTAGGCTGGTACACCCGGAACGGGGGCCAGATAGCATACCGCCATGGACTCACAGCCAGAGCTGGCCCCTACACTCCTCCCCACCAGCTTCAGCCAACCCTACTCCTCCAACCCAACCTCCAGCAGGTGACTAGTTTACCCCTAGCAGGTTGAAGCGTTAACTGTGTCATACCAGTCCAGGTACCGAGTTCTCGTAGTCCCCCCTCACACGGGTCAGGACCAACTCGGTTTCTCCACCAGTGTAGAGGTCGGCGGAAAACGTCTTTGGAGAAACCGGGAATCGAACCCGGGACCCTCCAACCTGCAGGCGGAAGCTCTACCGCTGAGCTACTTCCCCGTCTGACATTCTCTACCTCAGTGTAGCATACCGCCATGGACTCACAGCCAGAGCTGGCCCCTACACTCCTCCCCACCAGCTTCAGCCAACCCTACTCCTCCAACCCAACCTCCAGCAGGTGACTAGTTTACCCCTAGCAGGTTGAAGCGTTAACTGTGTCATACCAGTCCAGGTACCGAGTTCTCTAGTCCCCCCTCACACGGGTCAGGACCAACTCGGTTTCTCCACCAGTGTAGAGGTCGGCGGAAAACGTCTTTGGAGAAACCGGGACTCGAACCCGGGACCCTCCAACTTCGAAGCGGAAGCTCTTCCTCTGAGCTACTTCCCCAGACCTGACGTTCTCTACCTTCCACCTACATCTGGATCGGTATAATACACAAGGGGGGCAGCTTATACCAGCTGACCAGCCCCTGAGGGCTGGTGCAACCGGAACGGGGCAGATGGCCTACCGCCATGGACTTACAGCCAGAGCTGGCCCCTACACTCCTCCCAACCAGCTTCAACCATGGCCAACCAGCACCAAGCATTCCTCCCAACCAGATCGATTGGGCTTTATCAAGCAGTGTGAGGCACTCCTGACTTCCCAGTTGACCTACCAGTACACAGTACTGCCAGGGTCGAAGCGTATCTGTATTATACCGTTCCAGGCACCTACACCTGGACTGGTATGACACACACATAGGGGGGAGCTACCGCCAGGTGCCAGGTGGCGAGGCTGGTACACCCGGAACGGGGCCAGATAGCATACCGCCATGGACTCACAGCCAGAGCTGGCCCCTACACTCCTCCCCACCAGCTTCAGCCAACCCTACTCCTCCAACCCAACCTCCAGCAGGTGACTAGTTTACCCCTAGCAGGTTGAAGCGTTAACTGTGTCATACCAGTCCAGGTACCGAGTTCTCGTAGTCCCCCCTCGGGTCAGGACCAACTCGGTTTCTCCACCAGTGTAGAGGTCGGCGGAAAACGTCTTGGAGAAACCGGGAATCGAACCCGGGACCCTCCAACCTGCAGGCGGAAGCTCTACCGCTGAGCTACTTCCCCAGACCTGACGTTCTCTACCTTCCACCTACATCTGGATCGGTATGACACAAGGGGGCAGTGTTCACTGGCTGACCAGCCCCTGGGGGCTGGTGCAACCGGGGAACGGGGACAGATAGCATACCGCCATGGACTCACAGCCAGAGCTGGCCCCTACACTCCTCCCCACCAGCTTCAGCCAACCCTACTCCTCCAACCCAACCTCCAGCAGGTGACTAGTTTACCCCTAGCAGGTTGAAGCGTTAACTGTGTCATACCAGTCCAGGTACCGAGTTCTCTAGTCCCCCCTCACACGGGTCAGGACCAACTCGGTTTCTCCACCAGTGTAGAGGTCGGCGGAAAACGTCTTTGGAGAAACCGGGACTCGATCTGGTTGGGAGGAATGCTTGGTGCTGGTTGGCCATGGTTGAAGCTGGTTGGGAGGAGTGTAGGGGCCAGCTCTGGCTGTAAGTCCATGGCGGTAGGCCATCTGCCCCGTTCCGGTTGCACCAGCCCTCAGGGGCTGGTCAGCTGGTATAAGCTGCCCCCCTTGTGTATTATACCGATCCAGATGTAGGTGGAAGGTAGAGAACGTCAGGTCTGGGGAAGTAGCTCAGAGGAAGAGCTTCCGCTTCGAAGTTGGAGGGTCCCGGGTTCGAGTCCCGGTTTCTCCAAAGACGTTTTCCGCCGACCTCTACAGAACCATCACTAGGTCCCATCATTTAACTCAACTGCCACTGACATGCCTCGATATAGCTTGTGTTTTTTGTTTGCAGGATTCGGGTTTACCAGGTAGAAATCTAGTTCCTAGGGAATGGACTCTCAGAATACCTAAATTCAAGCACGCCCCATGGAAATGCCTTCCCTTGATCAGTCTTGTTGACCCAACCAAAGTGTCCAGCAACACAACCTCAAAGATAGGAGTGATCAATAGTCTATTGGGGCCACCTCCCAGACCAGTGGGCATGTGCTGTCTCTACTGGAGTGTGACTTGTGTGAAGGCCCTATGACCATTCTTCATACTTTGAAACCTCTCCAATGATTAACATGCTGGTTTGGTTCACTTTGGTACACATTTTTGTTAGCTGGCAGGGCTCATATCTTATAGTGGGTCAAATATATCAAGGTTAGTAAACCTGCAGTAATCAAGCACGCTGTGTTTTCTAATGCCTTTGCTTGAACTAGGAATGTGCCTTATGTCTGGGCCTTTTCCGAAATGCATGTCTCAGAGACACCTGGCCTGGATCCCCAGGGTTGGGTTAAGAAACAATTAAAGTGACCTCATGGACACCCTTATGCCCTAGTGTTAATAAGCAGCATTGAGAAATGTATTTCTGCGTGTTTTCAAGATGGTCCCCAGTATTTCTTAACCTCTGTTGGTTGTTGATTATAACTGCCTATAAATTACTGCCAAATCTACACAGCTAAAATGATGTAATGACAAATATCAAAACAGTGAGATCATTTCTCAAACTACATTACATCAATAGTATTTTGTGGCAGCATTTGCAAAGAACCATCACTAGGTCCCATCATTTAACTCAACTGCCACTGACATGCCTCGATATAGCTTGTGTTTTTTGTTTGCAGGATTCAAGTTCACCGGGTAGAAACCTAATTCCTAGGGAATGCCATGACTCTAGACATTATAATCCTAGCTAATACTAGGGGGAGTAATTGGAGGAAGTGATCTGGAAAATTTCAAATGTGTAAGGTTCTAACAAATAATAAGGTCTGGTAGTCCAACAGGAAACAACGATAATAGAACACTTTGTATCAACATTTTCCCAACTGGCATGCAATCAACTGGTGTCAACCTTGTCGGGGCTGATATGAAAAAACAATTGAGAATGTGATCAAGGTTCTTATTAATGCAGGCATTTTAATTGTGCTGTGACATGTCAAGGTATGTTCCAGTATGTGGTAAGTCAATTGTATAACATCTGTCACACTATATATACTTCATACTTATTTTCTTAGATTAACCTATATATCTCAGAGCTGAACTGTTATAAATATAAGGGTAAATGAGGAAGAAGGAGCTCTTAATTTGAAATATTTTCCTCAAGGTATTTATCTTTCTGAAGCCCAGACACTGCTTTGAATGACTTCACTGTTTAGCATCTTTTCCTCCTACTTGAAATGCACACTACATGCACACTACAAGGTTTGTGAACATTGATCTATTGAGACAGTTACAACTGTGTCATGTGTTAAACAGCAGAAGAAACCTTTACAACCCTTCCCTTTTCTGTTCAGAAACAATAACAGAAATAGACCTTGCATATTCCTTTTACGAGATGCATTTGCAAATAATGTTTGATTTTGTTGTAAAGATGAGGTGAAGTGAATTAATTTCTGCAACTAGTAAAGAGTTCTGCTTCAGTTATTGGACAAGGTGGACTGACAGCCATTTTTAATCAATGGGGATTCCAATTGTCAACATCTCAATAAATTGTAACAAGAAATATTCCTACAAGACATTACTATAAGTGATGAATGTTCTGGTGCAATAATACTTCTTGTAATGTATTAGCATGTTGACATTTAACAACAATGCCATGATTTTACATGGATCCATGGTAAATTCTACAAGTATTATTTATAGTTACAAATGTCCGTATAGAAGACTGTATGCAATTATATAAACACGATGGTTTGAAAACAAATATATATATGTAGAAAGGGAACTTCAAATTACTGTGCAACAGGACATTTTACAAACTCATTCAACTCATGCATGAAACCTTATAACATTATGCATAGAGAATGGAATCTGATTAGCCATGGTGAATTTATGGGAAATAGAGCTACATCTATGGGAGATTTTATACACACATTCAACAGTTAAAGAAGTGACATATCTTAATTTAGAATGTGTTCCTTTTATGTGATTCAATTTTACAACTAGTAAGACCATTTTCTATATAACTATCAGAGGAGCCCAGACACTGTCTAGTTACACTGGAAATATGTCAATGTTAGGAGGTGTGCTCAAATGAAGTGATCTGGAAAATGTCTAATTTGCATGATTGTAACAAACAATAATGCCTGGTAGTCCATTGGGATTACCAGCAACCAACCCGATTATTCCCCAGAGAGTAGAACGACGATGGAGCATTTCTTATCAACAAGTCTCCATCTGTCATGCAATGGACTGCTGTAAATCTGGTAGGGGATTACGGGTCTGTTGGTAATGACTTGTCATAGCACAGTTTCACTTACACAAAACAAAGGTGATTCAGAATATACTCGGTATCATTGATACAGGCATTTTATAACACCAGGGATACTCTGTAGGTTTGTAGTTGACATGATATGAGAAATCAATCTGTTTACTGTCCATACCATTACTATGCAACAATATGGCTATCTTGAGCTATAACTATTCCTTAGGGTTTATGCATGTCATCCCTTCTACTTGCCACTTAGGATAATCTTCATGGTTTTGCATCAATACCACATTCAAATGACATAATATTGGGCACTAAAGAGGATGGTTTGCCTTAAGGGTGTGTTTATCAGTAGGATACACAAGGGTATTCATAGGTTAAGGATAGTTTCACATGAATCTTCATTGATGAAATGTCATCAAGTTAACAAACATTTTGGAAAAGAATAACTTTGTTGGGCTTTATGAATCAATCTGTGGTATTTTCTATGATTTGCCTATAATATATGTGCATGATCAATAGGACAAGACCTTGTATCAGTTTGCAGTAAAGGTGTATTCTTTCCAGCATATCGTACAGAGTCGTAAGGTATATGTGCCGATGGTAAAGCAGCATATGCTGGTCTCTCTGTGGGTAGGACACATCATATATACACAGAGAATGTATTGTGCACCCCCTAGTGTCAGTATGGTGTGGGTAATAGGGTTATAGAGTGCCAATAGGGTAGTTGATTATACTGCTAATCCTCAAAGGATTAGTCCAGGTTGTACACGGGGCACAACATCAGTCAAGCTGATTTTTCCCATGGGAGTGGATCCACAATGAAACATTGCTTATCTACAATTCTGCTTCAGGCATGCAATGGACTGGTCTGACCCTTTTAGGGGTTGTTATGAGAATAGGAAGTTGCATGAAATGCCTCCAGAACCACAGTTTGAATACACATAAAGGGAATCGTCAAATAATGTAAAAATATTAGGCAACATATACTAAAATAATCATTAGTGTCATTCGAGAATAAGGGTTTCAAGGAATATCCCTGTTAATACTACATAATTCTGAATTTTTGTGAAGTAAAGTTTAATTAAAATGTGGCAGGTACATACTCAAACTCTGATGAACAGAAATTACCTGAGTGTCAATAAAGCTATAAGGTTTTACACCTTTGGGAGCTTAAATGTCTTACCACCTAGGGCCAATTCCAAAGGCAATCTAGAAACCATGATTACCCTTCAGCCAAAACTACTGACTATTGGCCACTGGGCCAATGAGTACGTATCCCCCTGGTGAGGTAACCCATAAAGTATGATATGATGTTCTAACCCTTTAAGGGCCGCTAATGTATTGATGCATCAAGACCATTGGTCATGAGTAGTATATACGGGCTAACTCAGCGCATAGGAACAGCTAGAAATTGGTTTGACCTACTTACAAACTGGAAGTGACCTACTTTCTCAAGCTCTGATTGGCTGAGAGCTATGACATCATCATGTGATGATCACAATAAAAAACAAACAAAAATAGACCTACCACCAGGTAAACCACATGGTCGGCATGGTCGACACAGCTGAAAATGTAAACAAAAACAAACCAAGTTTTCCCCAAGGTAAACGCTGCCTGCTGCTGTAGCAGCAGCCAGCAGCAGCTTGTTTATTTCTATGTTCACCATGGGGTGTGGTTGGCCCATATGTTTTGCACCTACAACTTTTCTACTATGTTGCTAACACATGTGAAAAAAACAACCTGAAGGCTTTTTTTCATTTTTCTCACTTTTATTTTCACTAAAAAAAAGGGTTCCACACACACACATCCTACAGCTATATGCTAATAGAGTTTTTAGTGCAGTTCCAAGAACATCCCAATTTTCTTTCTGCTGGTGGTGTTTCACATTCCAACATGCACACTTTTTCCTCCAACGTGGTCACCTTGTTCACCAACTTGTCTACGAGTTCAAGGACTAGTTCCACTACCACTTTTATTTGTTGCATGTCGTTGCCCATGTCTGTGTCACCGATCCTTACATGTGTGAGATGCCCCATGCAAACTACGTCCTCATCCATGGTTGGACTATTTTGTCCATTAGGTTTATCGGTAGTTGCGAGAAAGTTTTTACCGTATGAGAGGGGTCCTTTCTTTGACATGCCTCTATGAGAAAGTGGATGCAGTGAGCCCCACAGGTTTTGGCGTACAGGTTCTGAAGTTGTGTTCTGTTGAAGCTTCTGTACCCGTCTGACAATTTCGACAAGAACTTGCGATGATATATAGTTAGAGGTGGAATGCCATAGGGATCAAAGTAGAAGAATGGACCATTTTCTTTCACATAGAAAGCCACACAGTGTTGACCCAGTTCAGAACTAAGGGTCAGTGTTGCTTACGAAGCATGTGGAGGGTTTTGGAGTTTGAGGACATTGGTCATTGGAAAAAGTTCCTAGGTAGTGTCTTTGTGTGTGCAGGTGTTTTTTTTCAACACTGCGGTGATGTCGCCAGTTTTCAATCCTAGTTCATGTGATAGTCTGTCACTGGGAGGCAGTCAGCCATGAGTTGAATGTTGTTTTCGTAGAAGGAACACAGGATGGCCGAAATGGCGTGGGTGGTGGGAGTAGCGAACCTGAGTGCTATGCTTAGTTTTCCTTGTTTGATGAGGATGATGCTAGAATCTTCTGGAGTTCTGTCCAGGGTTAGGTTGAGTATGAAGAATGAGTGCCCGTCCTTGAATTCCTCTTAGTTTTGCCCAAGTGCTAAGAGACCGCTGTCGGTGTACATTTGGTGGTAAGCTCTCACGCAGTTGTCAATGTCGAAAGCCATTCTCAGTTCAAATTTTTGATCTTCGTATCTGAGAGTGACCTCCTTCATGTTGAACTGCCTATAGTAGAATGGGTTCTCAGTTTTGCTGCCTGCCTAAGCCGTTTCTTTGACCATAGCCAAGACCACATGGGTGGATATTTGACTGGTCCACCTATAGTCTGGCGAACCACTGTCCAGGATGTGCTTGGTCACTTTACACCTTGATATGTAGTAGTTGAATGGCCTGAACTGCGGATAGACGACATATTTATTGTGAGTATCGACCACCTCATCATCATCTGTTCGATGCTCATTTCTGCTTTGGTTATCTTGATCTAAAACTCTTGGTCGGCTGCTTGCATCATGTAAAATGTGAAATGGACAAATATTCTACGGTATGCAAATATCAACTTCTTGCATTTTAACTATAATCAATCAGAGCCTTATTGAAACACATGTCAGTATGATTGGAAAGAGCAGGCGTATCTAAATCTTTGCAGGCAATTGGGAAAAAATGCATCAAATAGTAGTCACTCTGTTTGAGAATATGCAGTGTCCATGATATAAACCCCTCCCATTTCTAGTGGGTTAAACAAAACTAGAATCACAATTATTTTACAGTATAAATTTAATCTGAATTTGGATTGTAGTGCTTTCATTCATTGTAGATTACCCCAGTCAATGTTACCTTCCTTATGCCAAAATTGAGGAGGAATTTGAACAGTGTAAGGAAGAGTTTCAAAATATTAATTGGTCCTGACTTAATATGTGTACATTTAAACATGCAGGTGTTCAGAAGTCCATCGGGCAGGATCTCAAACAGTGAGCATTTTTTTAATTCCCCATGAAATCCCGAATGTGCTGTACCATTATTCACATATACATTAGGATTTACATCTGTTAGGCAAGGTGAGTTCTTCATAGTTACCTACAAGGCAAATTTTATTCAAAATCCACTGTTTCACTAGTATAGGTAATCAAATTCTGTTCATTCATATGCACTCTGTTCAGATGAATCTACTTCACTTGATTCAACTGGCTGCTGTAAACTTAAGTAACAGAAAATTATTTTTAGGCTTTTCCTTACATGTTTTATCTTCATCTTTCTCAGCTTTCGTCTTGAGAATTAAACAGGAATATGGCAAGTTTCTTTCTCTATAGAGGAAAATCTGACACATAAAAGATTGTGATTCCTGGAGTCTTGGTGTGATAGTAAGCTGTTGTTGAAAACTTGAGTGTGCAGTCAGCCTCACTATCAACATCACCTATGTTGATGCAGGTTTCCTCTGAATCATCCAGCAGCAGGTGGATGGGAAGAGGGCTGTAGACGTCATTTGCCACAGATAGGCTGTGCCAGAAATCTGGATCAATAAGTCAACATTGATTAGATTTTTCATGGAAATGAAATCGGTTGATCATGACAGGTATTATGTTGACACCTAACCCTTCTCAGTAACTGCCCAAGACCAATTTTTGTTCCATTTTCTTTCTCAGGATCTTATATTGGAATCACTCTGATGAAAAATAAGAAAAATATGTCTGTGCACTGAAAACAGAAACTCATCCAAAACTTATCGCAAACTAATCAAAATAGTCAATATCACGAATCAATATCACTTCCTAATCAAAATGATGACTCTATCATGAGGCATATGGCATAAACAGTTTTGCTTTTTGCTCTTTGAACTCTCCTTTTACCATTTGAAGGCCTGCTAATGTAAATGCATGGTGCCTATTGGTTATCAATATGCATTTATTATATATGTAGCCCTGCAGTCAAGTCTCAAATTACCGGTGTAATGGTTCGTATTAATAAACTTGTATGGTTTGAAGTAAGACCAGACAAGATATCTCGGGTTAGTGCAACAGACACATACTTATTTCGGTAAGGGTTCACATCCATCTTGAGGTTAAACGCTAAGTATATTAACTAGCTCAGAGAAATGTGGTCCGACTCCAATCGTGGGCAGAGCCAGACTAATGCCTTCCCCGGACCCGGGTAGGAGCTGGAGCAGCGCAAACAGTGCTGCCACCACCCTGCAGCAACCAGTGGTCGTTATGACCTCTAGTGGCTACCGGTGATGGGCGCAACACTCGAACTGCCCTCTCGAGGAAGATGCTCACACTATATCACGCTCTACGAGCCCTACACTACCCCCACCAGAATAAGGAAAGGGGTGTATAGAAAAATATGTAGATTTTGGTAGAACAAATTCATTATTCTACAAGTAGATTACACTGAAAAAAGTCTTCCTGACAAAGTGACATGTATACCCATGTCAACTTGATTTGACACAGAGAGCACACGTCATTGGGACATGTGCACATATGTCACCATGACAACTGTAGCACACAGTAATCCTCATATGATTTGACATGCCTTTAAATGCCACGTCATCTGTGAGTTGACTAGGGTCATATGTCAAAGGCTCTTGACATGTGATGGTTTGACATACATCATTGTTCTAGGATATTCCACTAGATGGGGCAAACAACCATTTTGGTACCAGGATTAATCACTACCAAGAGGTACTACCAACACTTGAGACATTTGATGTATCTGTGTCATTTTGTTTTCATGAAGAATAGATCACTAAGGTCTGTAAATACTATCAACGAATGGTAGTGAATTCTATTTCATTGTTAAATTTGCACTTGTTATTGAATATCAAAATAGACATCCACAATCCTGAATTCTTCAACTGGAGAGGTTAGACACCTTGTGTGTGGGTCAGTGAAAATACAAAAAGATTGTATGCTAACCCACAGTCTATAATTTCAGTATCTTCATTGCATGGAGACAGATGGCATTGCCATGCACCTCCATGCCCTTGTCTTACAGACTGCATAGAGGTCCTCAGTCAAGTAGAAGTTCTGTAGATAGGAAAAAGTGCCTTGGTGTGCAGGCCTGTGGGACTATGATATCCCCTGCCTTCTATTATAGGCCTGCCTTGATTGAACCATTAGTACATAGCTATTGACTGCTCTTGACCCTTACATAATTGTCTCACAGTATTACCTAGCACTCAGGTTAATGGATCAAAAATGTGTGATGTGTCTTCATTACGCATGTCAAGTAGGAGTTGACGAACCAAATATGAGAGGGTCAACTTCATTCGACATGCCTTCATACATGTCATGTGGGAGACAAATTTTGACCTGTGCAGTATGCGTCAAAGCGATCAATGTTCTTTTCTCTGTGTAGGGCTCGATGTATTATACAAGAGTTCGAAGTAGAACATGATATGTTATTTGTGTGACGTCTTATTAAACTCCTCATTTCGTGATGACAACCACCGGCGTCTACATCATGGAGCCCTTCGCAGATGTGTACTCTCTGTACATATACACTGACGCATGTCAAGACTGACGAGTGGGCGACATGCACGTACCTCTGTTACGCTGCGTCACAGTCGACAGAAGCGGACGGTGGAAAGGGGGAATACAAGCTATCAGTTTTCCACATTTGGATTATTTTCCCTTGAAGTCCAAAAGGTTGGACGAGGTTGGCATCTACTTAAGAGACAGATCCATTCGATCCATACCATTCATGAGAGGAGAGGTGATGGTGACACTTCATCTGAGACCCATCGAACGTTAAAGGTGCAAACATGATACGTAAACCAGCGCCATACTTTTCATCGAAGGGTAACACCAGACAAGGATACAGCGAATCAACATGTACAGCGGACGATCTTTCCAGAATAGTCACGGTATCGGTGGCGCCCTCTTAGGACTCATGTGCTCTGCCACAACCCTTTTGACGACGGTGGGAAAAACTCTGTTCCGCGCTGGCGTGGGTGTGGCCAAGAATATGATGGAGGGAGGTACTTTCAAGAACAGCGTGAAATACAGAGGAGTAGGTGTTCTGAAGAGTCTGGCAGGTAAAGTGATCTCTCTGGGAAAAAAACGACGCCCAAGAAAGCGTGGACCAAACGTCGGAGGCGAGCTCCTCAAAGGGGAAGCGGTTCTTGCTAGAGACAGCGGGGGGACATTTTTTATCGCTAGGGAGGCGACCTATAAATAAAAGGACTAGATGTCACCGGCATCAGTCTACCACCGATGTGAAGAGGGAACACAATGGCTTACGTACATGAAAACAGCAGCAAGTGCGCTCTCTCTGAGCTCGACCTGCACGCCGTAGCGCCAACTCAAACTACTATCCTAAGTCGACCTTTGTCACTTGCTCTTCAAGGATGTCCAAGTCTCCATCAGAGGTTTCAAAGTGTCTGGTAACACGGAGACCTACCCCTACAGAGCTTACCTGGAAGGTTTACTCAACTATGACAGAGGAGTCAAGGAGAACATCATGAATGTCCAAGGTTGACACCAAGACAGGGCTGGTCACTTTGACGCCTTGACCAATGACAACCCAGGGTTCAAGGCTCGCCAGAAACTCATCTCCAATGGTGGCTTCTCGCTGATGTCGAGACTCCACTTTGACCTAGCTCATCAACCAAAGTTCATAGCTGGAAAGACGGAAATCAACCTCCCTCTGAAACAAGCTGCCCCTGGTTTCTATCTGATGAGCGTGGGCACCACCGCATACAAAATCAAAATCCACAAAGCTAAGCCCTACGTGCACGAAAAAGCAGAGTGGAGGTGACGACCTACGCCATCCCTGCAGGCAACAGAGATTAGAGACTACACGCACTCCAACACAGCTTAACTACCCAAGTCCATGATGATTTGTTTTCTAGACCATGATGCCTTCAACGGAAATTACACCAAGAACCCGTTCGAACTGAAAGATTTACTAGGTCAGATTGCCATGACAATGGGTCACATGACCAAATGGAGGCCTCTGATTGGCTGCATCCCGAGTGAGTAATATCCTGTAGTTAGCTATAGTCCCGTTCCCATACATACTATACTACTGTAGTTTGAGTTATATAGGATAGGTAATTCCTAAAAACATTACAAGTCCATACATCTAGTCCTGAAAGTGATAATCTTTCTAATAATTTTGAGTGTGAGACAGTATCAAAAGCCTTTTTGTAATCGAGATATAAGCTATAAGCCGGCTTATTATTAATAATACTATAGTGATGAAAAAGCTATTAATATATTCAGCAGGTGGGTTTATTAAACCAATCGTCTTAATTGCAATGGATAATTGCATACTTAAGTACCATTTTAACTCTAATATAATCCTATTCAATGCATAATTTCAGGTATTATGACAAAGGCTATATGATCGCCAAATAGCTAGGGTTTGTAGGAATATCAAAGAGTTCTCATTTAGACGAGCTTATGTCATTGCAGCTTCTGCCAACATACGCTGTAGTTGGGTAGCGTCTTTATTCCTTTTTGGCCTTTGAGGTTTGGGCTTGCCAGCAGTAGGAGTCACTGTAGGTGAGTTGAATATGGATGTAGTAGTAACCACAGCCTGAGGTGGAGGCGATCAATGTAGTTTGTCTGAGTAACTCACCAGTGCTGCATTCATGCATCATGAAGACTAATTGGCATGATGTTTTACTGCATTAGCAATCCTTAAAGGTTCTATATTCATGATAATGGTGATATCAGTGAGATTGAAATTGTATTTGAAAACTCTTGATGTAGACCCATGAGCTGTCTATCCTTTTTTTTTTTTGCTGTATGTGTAAATCCAATACAGGATTATGCTTTCTGTATCACAACAGTAAAGGTCAGAACTTGATGTGGCCTTTATGTTACTATTCTCTAATCTATCTGGCACATTTATTCTTTTGCATTAGGCCAAATACCATATGTATACACCACCTTCTCCTTTCCTGAGTGTACGAGTACTGTGATTTCCATTCTAAATTCATCATATGGTATCTTCCTGAGAGATGTTGTTTTCAAGATAAAATAAGAAGGATGTGGAATATCAAGACATATCCTCAAACTGCAATCAGCTTTTTGGCTTCCCTATAGGAACAACTACTGGAATATCTATGTTACCAGGATATTTGTATGTATGTATTTACTATACAAAGAAACAATTATTTCAGCATAACCCATATGGATAGCATGATACATTAAATGGAACAAATTCTGGGAAGAGCCTTCATTGAACAGCTGTCTGTGAAGGCAATCTTGTCAAGTTAGTTTTTGTGTCAGAGTTAACAGACTGGGAAATGGAGATCTACAGGTGGCATGTTCCCTTTACCTTAGCGGGATGCAATGCATTGTAAAGCTGGTAAAGCAGGATGAATTCTAACAGAGCGTTTTATATATTCTGTCTTTTTCATTCAACTCACAAATCTAGTACCCTGTGGATGTTATTGAATATATTACATGTCTCTATAAACACTCATTAACATAAAGCTTGGATTCATTATGCCAAAGCTCATCTGATGATATAACCTATTTTTTTGTTGTTTCTAATAATGATCACCAATATAATTCAGTCATATTGTCAGTGTTTTTCTATAAAACAAGGCATGTTAATACAAACAGCCATCCTCACACATCCTCAGGCAAGGTAGGACTCAGGGCCCGCCTTCCTTTGATCTACTGTATTGACCCACTCAAAATGTCCTACAACAAAACCCCAAAGCTATAGGGGATAGTTTTAGAGGCCATGTACCAGCCCAGAGGGTATGTATTGACCCTATGCGAGTGACACTCTGGCCACCTCCTTTTTTGCAAACATGTCTCTATAACTTCATTCAGGATGGCATGATGTGACTGAATGTGATGCTCACTTGTAATAAAGTTATTAGGTAACTTTTGTTCTTCCACCAGAATATTTGTCTGCATCGAATTAATATATTTTGCTGAGCTTCTAAAACCCCAACAGCATTGGCATGAATTACTTACTAGTTGAATGAGAAGAACCATGCCAGTCAGGCTAAAAGACAGGTACAGTAGGGTATTTTTTATGTGTTATAGACACACCATGCCTTTCTATCGAATATGTATCCCTGTAAGATAGTATATGACGATATAACATGGCATAGTGCTGAACAATTGTTCTGGTTCAAGGTAGCCATGTACAACGGCGATGATGTCCAAGCCAATTTATTTAAACTCTGCAGGGATGGATACGAAGCCAAAAGGCTGTCACATGGGATAGGTATTACCAAACAAGATACCAAAGACAGAAAATACATGATCATGAAGGAGGTAGTGGATCTAAAGTTTGGACAAGACGAGTCACTGGAACAACGTCTATGCGAAATAAAAGGGTCCATATATGAAGCTACTACTGAGAAAGGTTGGGGCTGTAAGTTTACGATTGCTCAAGCCAACCAAATTGCACAAGATACAGTGAAGGAGAATAAAATGGGACAGATACTGATGGACTTACAAGACTCCTATTTGGCACCATGAAGATCATAACTAAATCATGGTCTATTACTGGAACTATCAGTGGGCATAAAGTCTATCTATAACATATATATACAGACTGTACTAAGGTGTGAGTGTCTATTACTGTAACTATCAGTGGGCATAAGGTCTATTTATAGCATATATATACAGACTGTACCAAGGTGGGAGTGATAGTTGACCTAGTGTAGCAGAATGTATAATATCATGACGGAGCAGCTGTTTGATTATATGAAACCCACTACTAGGCCAATCCTATACTGAGTCTACGGCGTCGCGAGGAGTGGAGACGCTGATCAACTAGCATTGAAAATAGGTTATTCTGGACGCTATGGAATTATATATAAAAACAATTGTAAAAGTCGATGTATATAAACACTATGGAGATGCCTAGATTGATAAACATATCAAGCTGGAAGGTAAATGTAATTCCAAGTTAATAATTAATAGGATAATATGTATTCTTATTTATGAATAATTTAAGTAGAGGTATAAGGAACGTTGTAAAATATAACATTGGGGGTCGATGAAATTAAGTTGCTATTAACCTGTCAAATATTTAGCCTTACTTAAACCTCAAATGAGCACAAGGCTCTTAGTAGGTGGCACGCGATGCCTATACCTACACGTATTATGTTCTAGTATGGTTATTTATCTGTATAATGAGATTACGGGCACGTCTTGGGTAAATGATATTGGATGATCACATTAACAGGGATGGGAGGAGAGTGTTTACTGTCTCACACCTGAATACATGTAGTCTAAATTCTAAAATTGAAACATTAAGAATATATATGGGTGAAAGAAATGATGCAGTTATTGGTATCTCTGAAAGCTGGTTGGAGGAAGGCATGGAAAGTGGGCTAGTACACTTGAATGGATATAATTTTGAGAGGTGGGATAGAAATTGGGGTAACAAATCCTGTGGTGGTGTAGCGATGTACATAAGAAACGATCTATTATATTCAACTACGTCTTATGAACACCTTAACATAAGTTCAAATGATATTGAAATCCAATGGATAGAAATAATAAGGATCGGGAAAAAGAATATCGTGATAGCAAATGTATACAGACCTCCTGATGGAGACAAGGCAGAGTTTGTGGACTGTATACACTCTCTGATCGATAGAGCAAATCTTAGACGTAAAGACCTGATTGTGATGGGTGACTTTAATATTGATTTCCTAAACACTAAAATGGTTGCAACAAAATTAATGAAAGTCTGTCTTAATATCTTGGGCCTAAAGCAGATAATTAAAGATCATACTAGAGTCAAAGAAGATACCAAGACTTGTATTGACTGGGTCATAACAAACTCTACCAAACAATTCGAACCCATGATTAGGAAATGGAATATTAGTGACCATTACATGGTTGGTATATCCTTTATTGAACAGGCAGTGTGTACAACTAAGATCGAATTCTATGGACGTACATATAGGCGCTACAACCCAGAGGTGTTTAAGGAGTGCGTAAGAAATGCTAACTGGGGCCCATGTGATGAAAGTAATTGTGTAAATGTAAGATGGACAGTCATTCTGAATATTTTGTTGAAGGAACTGGATAATATGTGTCCTATTAAGAGATATATTGTTAAAAAAGAGAGAGCCCCATGGGTGACGGATTATTTACTGGAGCTAATTAAAGATAAGGATAATGCACTAAAAAAAGCGGTGGCATAAAAAAATATAGCTGACTGGAATACTGCCAAGATATTAAAAAACAATTGCACCAAACAAATAAGGAAAGCAAAAGCTGATTTTGTAAAAGCCAAGATAGTGAAGCATGGCAATGATAGAAAAAAATTCTGGCGAGAAATTAATGGCCTAATTAAAGGTGATGGAAATAAGCTGAGATGTAATCTTAAGGACTTTGAAAAGGATTGTATGGTACCAGACGAGGAAATACCTAATTTTGTGAATGATTTTTTTCTAAATATCGGTCCTAATCTTACTAGAGAGATGAATACACCTTGGACTTATGATGGCATAGAGGTAGATAGCAATTTAGATAATATTTCTACCGATGAGGAGGAAATAAGAAAACTTGTAAAGGACATAGACTTTAGTAAATCTTCCTGTATTGATACCATTTCCTCGAGAGTTTTGAAAGATGCATTATTAGCAATACCTGAGAGGATTGCTGAGTTATTTAACTTATCTCTGGTGTCTGGTGTCATACCTGCAGCCTGGAAGTTAGGTACCATTGTGCCATTACAAAAAGAAGGGGATAAAACAAATGTTTCCAATCTGAGACCAGTTACATTACTTCCAATCATAGGTAAACTTTTGGAAAGAGTAGTGAATAATAGACTAATGAATTATCTGGAAAATAACAATATTTTAGATAATAGACAGAATGGTTTTAGACCTGGTCACTCTACGATTGGTACGGTTGCCTACTTCTCAGATGAAATATATAAGGGATTAAACAAAGGACTTTATACTATTTCCACATTGGTTGACCTGAAAAAGGCCTTCGATACTGTTAATCATTCTATACTTTTAGAAAAGTTGAAGAAAATTGGTATCTGAGGACGACTTAGAGTCTGGCTTAAGGATTACCTGATAGATAGGAGACAAAGGTCGTTGGTAAATGGATTAATGTCTAATGAGGGTGTAGTAGCTTGCGGTGTGCCACAAGGCTCTATACTTGGTCCTACCCTGTTTTTGATATATGTGAACGACTTGGCAAGGGTTATTAAGAATTGTTCAGTTTTCTTATATGCTGATGACACTGTGATTTCCATACAAGGTGATAAACTTCAGCAAATGACAAATATACTCCAAGATGATTTGAAGACCCTAAAAAATTGGTTTAAAAAAAATCAACTAACTTTGAATGCAAAAAAAACAAACTATATGATCTTTGGGCTGAGACCATGGCTGAAAAAAGTTGAAAATCATACACTGTTATTTGACAATATACAACTAGAAAGGGTGTTAAGTTTCAGATACCTTGGAGTCTATTTGGACCCGGTGATAAATTTTAATAAGCACGCTGAAGAAATGTGTCGCAAAATGCTGCATAAGGTATCGATGTTATCCAAGCTCAGACCCTTTCTTGACAATAATTCATTACTGAAAATTTATAAAGCAATGGTATAACCATTTGCAGACTATGGGGATATACTATATGATGTGGCAGGATCGTATATACTAGATAAACTGCAGGTTACACAGAATAAGGCCCTAAGAAGGGCGATGGGCTTGGATAATAGGTATCCTACAAATTTACCACACCAGCAAGCAATGCTAGCTCCATTAGCCTCTCGTAGAGAAATGCACCTATTGAATTTTATGTACAAACAGCAAGACAATGTCTCCCTACTAAATAATAGAGATATAAGAACTAGGACCCATGATGCGAATGTCTTCCTTACTATCAAACCAAAATATGAAACTTCTAAGAAAAGTGTTATTTACAGGGGTGCATTGTCATGGAATGCACTTCCCACAGCAATAAGAAATATAAATTCATATGAAGCATTTCAATTAAATCAAAAGAAAAATCTGGGAAGGTCACTCTTTGTTTAAGGTACCACTATAATAATAATTTTTTTTATCTCTACTCATCCCAAAATGTATTCATGGTAGCACAATGATGTCAAAAATATCCAGTATTGGGGACCACATATGATTTGATAAATGAGGGGTGCCCGCCCCATAATCTCTTGTACAGGCTATGCCTAATGATACTATATATCGAGAGGTTAAGTACACCAGTTAGCAGAGAATGTACTGTCTTAGTAGTTTAATGTAACAAATTAGTTAAGAGATTTTTTTTGAGGGGACTACGAAATGTATTAATATATTGTACTACGATTTATTTCATTGTTATATATATATATATATATATATATATATATATATATATATATATATATATATATATATATATATAACAATGACAGACACCCCTTCTAGATCCGACACATTTTTTTTAACAAGCAAAGCTCTATTGAATGATCCACAACTAGTAGAAGTGATATTTCATGACAATCAAAAACAGTGGCATCTGTATGAATTGGTTCAAAGGATGGCGGATGGGGGATGATCTAACAATGATATTTACAATGAGTGAAATGAGTGAAAGATGATATCAAGTTCATGGTTACTAACCTATCAACTCTGATAAGGTTAACATAAGAGGTAGTTTCCATCTGCATATCTACATTCATAGTACATGTGTATACGACAATTTAGAAATTACCTGAGAAAAAGCAAGGAAATTTACAGTATTGTATACAATTGGCATACTATACGGCTAAATAAAAGATGTTACACAATGATTTCATAAATCGGTTTGATATATTGAGCTGACACTGCTTTTCCCTCCTTCCCCTTACATCAAGGTATATCTAATTCACAGTCTGGTAGACCCATCTAACTGTCTAAGGTACCCATGACCTCTGCTCAACCCCAACAATCCCATGGTGCAAGCTTACATCCCACAGGGAGTCTGGTGATGGATGGGTCCTGGTAGGATAGAGCAAAGGCTGCAGCAATGCTGATTATTCCCCAAGGACAATATCTGCAATGAAAGTTCTTTCTATCACACCGTTGCATGTTACATTCAAACAGCTGTACTGATTCCAGTAGGGAATGTTGTAGTTTCAGGTGTTGGTAGCTAATGTCTCCACATGCCACCAAGGGGAAATGCTAATTGAAGTTGTACCATGATACCCCATGTATAAGGGGCACCTTGTATATTAGGATAGGCTCCCTAGTGCGCCATATAGGATAAGATAAAGCTAAGGGTAAAATTTCTAGAATGCCTCTCATAGATTCAAAAGTGGTTTTAGGCCTTTCGGGACATTTTAGCTAAGCATAGTCTTTTGAATCCTAGAAATCGATTAGAACTACAGTTGTTTCATTTTAAAATCTTCTAGCGAATCCTTAAAGTCCCTGTGCATGTTACAAGTAGGTTGCACCTTATATGCTGGGTATTAGGTAATTGAAATTCAGAAGGAGTTCATTGTTCTGTAGAGGGATACTTCAGGTTGTTATCACAGCCGGTTATATAAATCTATCTGATAAGTACATGATTCTAGTGGCATCAGCCGTGGTTACTCTCATGGCCACTCGCCAGTAAGCTAATAGATCATGGATATTGGAGCCCTAGGGGAGTCTATGCTGGATATATCCAGCATAGACTCCCCGTGGGCTCCAATATCCATGACCTAATAGGTTTATACCACGATTTCCTCCATTTTGTATTAATTTCTTACCTGATATTCACAGAATATAGCCACGAGAAGACATTTTGTAAAAGCAAGCGACACGGCCCGTGTCCGCTCTGCGCGAAGCCATTGTTTTTGTTCCTTGCCGAGAGATGAACCGCCGTGTTCACACTCACTTTTCATATTGAATCCAACCATGACAAGTCTTCAAAATAAAACATACATATCCTTAGATAGTCTAGATGATCCCTCCATACATATTATGTCCAATATATTCAAAATAAAGGAGAATCCATTGATTTTTCCATCGTAAGCGAGTCGCGGTCCGGCCATTCCCACCCGCCTCCTTGTCCGACGAAAGTGTGTCAGTGGCCTGGATGTAGATATAGGTCAACTGCTCGCCGTACAAGAAAGACACCGAAAATTTCGGACCCGTTTGAAAAAGACTTGTCATGGTTGGATTCCATACGAAAAGTGACTGTATACACAGCGGTACCTCTCCCGGCAAGGAACAAAAACAATGGCTTCGCACAGAGCGAACCGGGCTGCGACTCGCGTACGATGGCAAAATCAATGGATTCTTATTTATATCGAAGAAAATGGAGAAAATTAGCACGCATTCCTTGTCTATGGATCGAATACTTCTTGGGATTTTAATATTATAACATGACAAGCTTGGAATCAAGACGAAAACTGACTGGAAACATAGCACTAGGACCTCAGGTTAGAATTTATCTATTTTCTCATTTGATTTCATCACCGTTCAGTGTGGCGCTATGGCTAAGGCCTTCGCCTACCTCCACTGCGACCGGGGTTCAATTCTTCTACGAGTTGGGACGATTTTTCACAATGGAAGATGGCTATATTAACTTTGTATAGCTGCCATAATTTCCAAAAATATTCTAAGTCCAACTTGACCCTGAAAAAGTATATACCAAAAATTCTAAAAACACACATGAGTGGTATATGCAGAATATACCACGTATATATCGCATATAAAACCACCGGAAGTGCCAGAATAGTGGTATAATACGAAATATCCACAGAAGCATTTGAGAAATGTGCTCTTGGAAATCATGTCGTTTCAGTAGAGACACCAGCAGAGTATATTCCAGGGAGTGCATCTACCATGGAGCATTTCTTATCTGCATCTAGCATGGGCTGGACTGTTGTTAGAACAGATGTTTGCATGCTATAATGGCGGAGTTTTTTTTATTTTTATTTAATAATGTGCTTAGTAAAAAGAATCGTTCCATTCCATTTTTGCATATAATGTCTAGGACTTTGGGGGTTAACATGTGGCATTTTACCAGACCATCCTTCAAGCCAAATGATATCATCTGGATCATTTACCATCTTGTATTCACTGAGCGATAGATATTTATGTAAATTTCGTCATTGAAATCTTATCTTCATGCCATACTAATGATTCTGACACCTAAGGTTTTGTGTTTCCTACATTTGGGCTTTGATGGGTTGAAGGCACTCTTGAAACATCTTTTAATAAATTGCATTGTTTTATTCATCTTCTTGTGGTAACATAAATTTTCCTTCTGTGTGACTCTTCTTTGAGGGGAGATTATCAGAAAAACCAAACAATTCAATTTCAAAAGCATTATCTTCTACATGGTTGGTCTGAAGCAAAGAAACTGGCTGAGCTTGTGATGAGTGAGTTTATTTCTTTGATTCATGAGACAACATTGAAAAGACATTGCTGATAGATGGAGGATCAAACTGCCAATCTTTCAATGAAGGAACAATGAGAAGATGCGAAGTCATTTTTCGTTTTATGTTTTCTTTCCTTATGCACCACTCTGCTCAACATTAAATAACATTTTGTGATTTTGTATTAATAATAGATGTTACTGAAGTTTTACACCCAATGAAAAAAGTTTCCCTTTAAATGTAATTGGTATGCCTCAAATGATACAGACGATTTTTTTTCCCATTTTAAGTTTTATCACATTAGATTTTGCATTAGAAGTGTATTTATTTTGCTGTTTTGTGTTATATATTGTTACATCCTGCATAAATCTATTTACTTTCCCTTTTTGGGTTGTATGATGTAACAGTATATGCATGATTGTATCTCTATCCCCATTTTGGGTGAGTTGATGGTGCACTAGGCAGGTTCCATGTATTTAACACCTCACTTGTAAGGCATGACCTGTCTCTATGACACACCATGACCTGCAGGACAAGCTACAAGGAGCATTCATTAATTTTGAGCAGTATATCCTCGCCTGTAAGGCACACCATGACCTCAGGGGTTAACTACTTTAATTCAAAAAGCACTGAAGCCTGTGTTATGTATATAAATGAGGGACTACCTTTAGAAACAGAGCTAATGGGAAGGGACTCATGCATTCTCAATTATGTATGAGTCTACCCAGGTGCAAGTGTCTCCAGAGGGTTAAAGACACCAACAAACTTAATTAACCTCCAAGAGTGGATCTGTCTTTGAACCTTTCCCATCTGTGAAAGAATGGGAAAATGGGAAATACAAGGTTGAATAAATTTATACTCTTGTGCTTTGCATGCTACTCAGCACAAGCTGACATGGATTTGATGAACATCCCTCAGAAAGGCAGATTTATTCAGGAGAGGTTCTACAAATTGATTATGGCCTTTCTTCCCAAGGTCTGCCCCGCTGTGTGAAACCTCTGCATTTCAAACTCGATGTGTATCTCAGTCATAACATTACATCACTTACTATGCCCAACAAAAACAATCCCCATCTGACACTATTAAAAAACATCTCTCTGAAAGACAGGTTTATGCAGAAGGAGAGGTTCTAAATATCAATTAAGTCCATACCTGCTTTGCAGAAACATCTGTATTTTAAACTGGAAACTGAACGTGCACCTGAGTCTAAACATAAATTACATCTATAACAGATATAGCAACATCTGCATGCTGACAATTATCCACTCAGTGGTTTTCTGAGCTCTAGGTAAATCAAATCCTTTATATAGCTGATTCATATTTGCCAAACAGATGATGTACCACCATGTACACCAAATATGATGAATTAAGATATATCAAACTCAAAGAATGCTCTACTATAACACTCTCTCTCTCTTTCTCTCTCTCTCTCTCTCTCTCTACCTCTATCTGTCTGTCTGTCTGACGGTCTATCAGGCTGTCTGTCTCTCTCTCTCTATCTGTCTCTCTCTCTCTCTCTCTCTCTCTCTCTCTCTCTCTCCCTATCTCTCTCTCTGTCTCTCTCTACTTCTCATCCAGCAGAGGTGATTGCCTCCCCCACTTCACGGTTAGAATCCACAACACGGAACTTCACAATGCCACAGAAAATGCATGCCCTATTTATACACAAATGGCAGGCAAATATGTGTCTCCACCTGCATCTGCATCCCATAGTGTGTCACAAATCATCCAGAAATGGGTTCATGAAGCTTCATTAGTGGGTCTTGTAGCCTGGGGCAAATGGTGCCAGCCAGGTTGCTGTCCCTTGTAATTGGATCCACACCCAAGCTGAGGCAGCTGTGTATACAGCTCAATAGACCATGGTGTCCACACTTCAATAGAGTTTAAGATCACGACTTGTACTGCAATGTATACATCTAGAATGATAGGAAATGGTAGGCTAGACATTGCCGTACACGTTACAAGTAGGCAAACTCTCTAATGGCCACACACACTGGACCCCTGAGCTGATCCCATACCTTAGAGGGCTATCTTTAGCTATGTCCATGGTACTGTAAAGATCTGTTATTCAGGTTCACTTGATATACGGAAAGAACTACAAGAATACAGTTTTCGGTTACATAAGAGGCAACAAGATTTATTCAGGTTCCTACTACATCAATCTTATGGGTTTCCCTACTCCAATCAACTTCTTAATGTTATAAGCTACCTATGTAAGTACTCGGAGCCAGGGGGAAGACACACCTGTTTGTACAGAACCACCAAAGATTCAAACCCCGGGAATCAAGGATATGGCTTTATGTAGCCAATGTAGAGGTTGGTGAAAACGTTCTGGAGCAACTGGGACTCAAACCCGGGACCCTCCAACTTTGAAGCGGCTGCTCTACCTCTGAGCTACATCCCCTGGCCTGACATTCTCACCTTCCAACCACACCTGGATCTGTATTATACACACAAGGGGGAATTGATTACCCTGGGGGTCTGCCACCGGGTATGGGGGATTACTGCCCCTACACACGAAGCGTCATCTGTATCATACTGGCCCGGTCCCGTGCATCCTAACGCAATCATGAGATCAAAGATGCGGGTGCCTACCCGTATCTTAACATGATTGCGACCGATTGAGGACTCGGGACTGGGCCAGTATGATACAGATGACACTTCGACCAATTCGGTACTGGTACATCCACTGGGAAGTCAGGAGTGCCCCAAACTGCTTGATAAAGCCTCAATTTTCAGGTAACTGGTTTGAGGGGGAATGTTGGGTGCTAGTGGATGGTGGTTGAAGTTGATGGGGAGGAGTGTAGGGGAAGTAATTCCCTGTCCCCAGTGGCAGATCCCATGGAACAGGTCTCCGGGTAATCACTGCCACCTAGTGTGTATCATACCAATCCAGGTGTGGTTGGAAGGTGAGAAAGTTAGGGCAGGGGAAGTAGCTCAGAGGTAGAGCAGCCGCTTCGAAGTTGGAGGGTCCAGGGTTCGAGTCCCGGTTTCTCCAGAATGTTTTCACCAACCTCTAAAGTACTATTGAACTGCACATATAGTATCATGGTGAACCTTGAGGGTAACAAATACTCCCAACAGCTAGGGAAAAATTCATGAAGTGTTTGTACTATTTTACACAGATTTATATATCCTTGTGTTTTAGTCACATCTCCTTTGTGGATCATATTAGGCCAAGTAAGGCTTTATCCTCGCATGTAAGTCATGCTTTATATGCATGTATCAGTGTATTACAATAATATCTACAGTTGATTCAAACTGCCTCTTCAAATAATCTGGGTCAATATGATTTTGTTTTTAAATGTCACTGACCAGGACAGAAGACTAGCTTAATGGCACATCATGAATCTTTCAGCATATCTCACTTTATATTATGTACACCATATCAGGTGTAATAGGTGTCTAGGGCTCGTGGAAAACATCTGGTAAGTGTTTTCCTGACTAACATAGAAATTGTCCCAATGGAGAATATTATTGTGTATTAAGGGGTCATTTATTAAGTTTCTAACATGTAATTGATTGAGCAGTCCCATTGGCCAATCTCAATACCTATGAGCAGGCGGAGGTACACTCTAAAAAAATGTCTTCAAAATAATAAAGGATTCCTTGTCCCAAAGTTGCAAGAGACATGATGTTATTTTCACAGAGATATCGTTATTTATATCGTTATATCGAGATTCCTTTCACCATTGCACTGCCACCTTGAGCTTCTTGTAAAAACTACAATTATGGTTCACTGTTTAGTTTTACAAGGATCCCTGGTAGATCCAAGAGTTATTTTTTACAGTGTATGGTTGCTATTAAAATGGTTCTATAGAGCTGGACTGAGCTGCTCCTACTTTCCTATAGTTAAGAAGCTCACCTCAGCTATATGTGCACCAGGAATGGCTCTGGGGGAATCATATATTGGGCACCAAGGACGATTATTAAATGGTTCTTCCAGCATTGACAGGCAAAGAATCTAGATTGTAACCATTGTATTCACATTGTCTACAATTGGTAGGAACTAGACTGTTACCACCAAAATATGTATTGTTTGGTTCTAAGTTCACATTTTCAATTCAGTTCATTATACTCGTTATTTATACTGTCGTACGAAAGGGAAACAATGGTGTAAATCCTATTACCGTAAATCCCCGGTCATAAGCCGGATTTTTTTTCCTATTTTGGGCCCAAACCGGCTTCTAAATTTTTACCCAAAGTCCCCCCCGGCTTATGACCGGGTTTTTTAAAAAGTTTAAGTAATTTTTTACCAAATTTCAATAAAAATCAATAGAAAATAAAATTACTGTAATATGTACGATTTTTACCATACAAGTTCATTTCAATGTGTTTTCTATAAGAAATCAATAAAAAATTGATAGAAATATGGCTAATTTTCCTCAATAATTGGTAAGATTTTTTAGTTTAAGGGGGGGTCAAGGGGCTTAACTCACCCCCCCGGCTTATGACCGGGTTTGCAAAAGTCTAAAATGCACCAAAACTGGCTTATAGATTTTGCCTGAACTCACCACCCCCCCCCCCCCCCGGCTTATGACCGGGGCCGGCTTAAGACCGGGGATTTACGGTATGCAGAAGTAAGGGCACATCTGCTATAAAAGTTGTCAAATTTTAGAAAGTGGAATTTGTTCTTCAGGATGGTGTAGGCTATCTTGCCCATGAGTGGGCTACAACAATCATGTTACTTCCTGCTGCTTTCTCCATTTAGAATGCAATATGGCAGTTGACCATAATAGACTATTTCCAGTGTATTTTCAGGAGGTATCTTTTTTCTGTTTGAATGGTATTTATTATATGATATTTGACTTACAGATTACAGTCAACAATAGGACTGCAAATACTACCATTATATCCATATTAGCCGGTTTTGCTTGTTCTATTCAACAGCTTTTATAGGTGTTCTGAACAATGATTTGGCGGTCTGAGTAAATTAGGCTGAGTATATGAGAAGGAGAACTAATAGATATCAGTAGTGAATAGATGGTAACAGGACCAGCTGGGGAGGGGGGCTGGATATTAGTGGTGCTAGTGCCAGGGCTGTCTGAGACTGCTAATCGGAATTGGTGAGACATTAGAACAAGGCTAGTGCCATAAAAGTGCTATCATTAATCCTCTCATATAAGCTGCACCCTTGTATAAGCCACACCCTGTGGTTGTGGATAAGCTACAAGCTGCACCTAGTCAAACAGTGATAGTTCAATACTGATTTACGGTGTCAAATACCCTTGCATATATAGAGAGAACTAAACGACCATGGTGTAGGAGGTGGTCGATCCACCACGAGGGAGTCGTCTCCCGAGGGGTGGATCAAGCACCGAGGACACCATGGGAGTCTAGTTCTCTATTTATTTTATGTTTTTAGAAGGTTTAAAAAAGGAAAAATGACCAAAATTCGTTACCGTAGTTCCCCGTAGAGCGGCGGTCCGCCATTTTGAATGTTTACATGCGCCCGGAACGAGGCTGCCGTACCGGATGGGCCACTGTGGTGGATCGAGACACGTTATGCCACTGGGGGTGTGGCGATCGGCTTCGCAATGCTATCTCTTTGGGAAGAAGTTATCCACATAAAATAAATGTCGCCCCTTGGCTTTGGGAACCTTCGGTAAGCTACAATAAGCGGTTCCTGTATAAGCTATGAATTTACGCTGCATCAGGACAGGCAGTGGGAAGGTGACACCTCAATACATGAAGTATATATATGGGGAACAGGGCGCTGACTAATACATCAAATTTCCCATACTTTCCATCTAATGCATACCAGGATCTGGACACTTAGCTGTAGTCCAAGAGGTAAACTTAAAATAAATGTCTTTCTGCAGCATCGTTCTTTGGCATTCCTTGTCACCTTTAAACCTTTCTACACTCTAAGAAAAGGTTGATAAATTCGTTAGGCTTTCCCAACAACAGTACAGTGAATCACAGTATTTTTTATGCAGGATTTACCAAGACACCACAGAAAAGACTACATCATTGTGTTACGAGGATGTTCATGGGAAAAGTTTTTCCAAAAGTTGGTGGAGAACCATTATTTTGACACTTTTTTTCACAGTGAGGCTTTAAAGGCATTAACTAAGCTTATCCTATTCCCATGTTATCTTTGAAATGTCCCAAATTGGATCAAGTACTTCAGGTGACTAACTTAGAGGAATCTTGATAAAGTCATTGCAGAGGTTTGTCCAGTACTTATTACAATGCTGCAAAGCTTGTGACAATATCTTCAGAGTATCAGCTTCATAGTCTACTAATTGTCAGAAGCCAAAGCATGCTGATATGTTGGCTAGGCTTGCCCACAACATCTCAAAGATATCTAACACATAATAGGATGTGACACTGACTTGAGATGATACGAGAAAACAGTGAAGCAGGTTGATTTATTTGAAAGATGAGGTAAGTAGACATGGCAGGCCCCCTGGAAGGATCATTGTATACATAACGCAATTCACTTCGCCAATCTGCATTACAAGTCGATCTATCTTAGCCTTAAAGTCTCCCATCCCTGCCCACAGTTAATCTTTCCCCACCCCCCGCCATTGGGATTTACGAGTAAATCTGATACTGAGATTGCTGGTTTGCCGCAGTACAATATCAGGCAGGCTGGGACGGGTCAAGTAATGAAATCTTGTAAGATTCTACAATAACTGTGAAGAGGTTCCTGATGTATACTGAGATATTAGGATATCCTGATACACTGTCATTCTTACACTGTTGAATCAACCAGGGATCCTAGTAAAACTGAACAGTGAACCACCGTAATCAGTGTAGTTTTTACAAGAAGCCCTAGGTGGCAGTAGGGTGGTACATAAATGTACTAAGAACTTCTCTGAAAAAATCAATGGATTTGTAACTTAGGGAGGAGCATTCCTTTGCTATTTCGCTGACATCTTTTCACAGTGTAATCAATCTTGGCTATGACCATAGTTTTTATACTGCTTACACTTCAAATGTATATGTTTGTTGTGCACTAAAACATCTCACCTCTCAGCAAGGGAATACAACTGCCTTGTTGGGAATGTTACATCTACCCTCAATATACAGTCAAACACACCTATACAAGCCTTGGCTCTTTGATCAACGTTATGGTGCAGCTTAGAGGACAATCGTTTACAAACTCATCGCTTATAAATACATCAGGTTTATAAATAGAGAAAATAGTTTGGAAACCCTTTCGTACCAAAGGTCCCTGGCTTATTACCAGAAACTCAGGTTGTTGTTTATACACAAATGTGGCTTACACATTGTTTACAGCAACTTCTTCTCTATTCAGGGTATGATAGCAAGGATGTTGACAATAGTACTCATATTCTTCTTCTCCCTAGGGAGGTCTATGTATGCATGGACACTTCAAGAACAAGTCCTTCTTCTTTCAATTTCCAGAAGAAGCAGAATCCTATAGATTGAATTACTATGGACCCTTGGAGGCTTGATATAGGACCGCGAAGGTGGCTTCAGCAGTAAAAGCTTTCCAGAACATGTATATTGGTAATAATAATTCCCTGCATTGGGATAGAGACACCCAAAGTCATCCCCTTAAAACATTTAGCTCTATAAAAGGATCAAAAGGGAAGGAAATGTTCGCGTTTGGCTGAAAGCACCCTTTTTCTACCTTGAAAACTGTAATTGCTCTCATTTGGTTACAATTGTATTGGATCTTCAAAATTACTTGCTAATTTGATATAAATACTAACTCGTAAAGTACCTAATAAACTTTACTATTATCCCAATTAAACCCTATAAATATAGCAGAATTGAGTAGACAGAGAACAGTAGCTCTTACTTTGCTCATTCACACTATAAAATGGCAATGTTCAGTAAGCCTGCTGGCCAGTACTGGCCTTGAGAAACATTATACACTGTATTCTAATCTCATAATGCCTTTCTGCTACTGCAATACATTTAGCAAAAGTCTAAACCTTCCAAGGGGATACAAATGACCTTCTATTGTAGCTATTTAGGCTACCTATCCTTTTGTGTGACGTAGGTGGAAATCCCATACACGCTCACAGCTGCTATGCTGCATCTCAAACGATCAGAATTGGGGTGTCAGGTTAAATGTGCCTTTTGTCACAATCATCCAAATCCCATTCACAGATCTGGTTATATTTCTGTGCACGCACAAAGAGAGTCCGGTATAACAAGAGTCTATGTATGTATATATATGCGGACACCCCCACTATCCTGAAGTTGGGAACAGTACTACAGCAACAGTCATATAAAATTGTGATGGCATAGATCTCTTACAGCTCTCATATCTGCTCACATTGCACCCTTTACACTCTAAACTCTATTTCATACCTTACGCCTTTGCATCTACCCAGAACTGTATGCTCTCTTCTTTTATTCCAGCATGAACAAAGAATCTAATTTCAATTCTAACTGTACCTCTCTGTATCTTATATGTTACTCCATGATGCAAATTTTGTTCATCTATTTCTTTCATTTACTTCACTAAATCTTCAGAAAAGGAATACATAAAGCATAATTACTAATGTGGGAATTACATTAGACCGTTCATCTTTGCCAGAGAAATTATAGTAGTGTAATCTTTTGAACAGGAACATTTTTTCTATCAACACTACCCGTGTTATGTACTGAAGTGAACTCATTGTGGGAAGAGACTTTATTGAACAGCTGTCTACAATAGCAATTCTTTCTAGTTGTTTCCCTTGTCAGAACTAACACAGTGGAAAGGGCATCTCAGTGCTGCGTGGTTTTCTTACCACAGTGACCTCAGTGGGGTTCCTTTCCCATTTTTGATGCATTGGTACTCATTGAAACGAATGCTATATTCCAACATATTTGTGTATGTCAAGTATTTTCTATTCTATCCAAAGCTAGTCCTCTGGGGGCATCATATTGTATCATATTATACATCCATGTCCCAATGACATGTGCTCTCTGTGTCAAATCAAGTTGCCATGGGTATACATGTCACTTTGTCAGGAAGCCTTTTTTCAGTGCAGTCCTTCAGTATTCCACTTAAGTACTATACACCACCCCTTATTTTATACTGAGAAACTGTAGTGGTTTCCCCCCGAGTGCAAGTGCACCTGGGTGGGGGGACATTCTCGTTACAAAAGTGAATGCACCTACAGATGGGGCTCTTGAGGTTGCTTATGAGTTAAGGGCATTTTCTCAGACTGCTTGAGGGCTCTTGAGTCTACTTATGCAGTAAGGGCAAAGTAACGTCATGCTTCCCTTCTCTCTGTTAGTTGGTGTAGAGGTACACTGTACTTCTAAAATACAAGCTATAATTTCATGGTAACTCCTGGTAGATTTATTTTTCTCCTGTACATATAGATGGGAATAGACTTAAACTTACATGCACATTAATATTTGGAAGAACTGGATTACATGTCATATGGTGTTCTCAAAATAGTCTCTTTCTTTCTAGACTATACGTCATAATAGGAAGCTTTCCCCCTTTTTAAAACGGCTCCTCTATATCCATTTCCCTTGCCTTATAAATTTCTTTCTTCATCCCCTTCCTGTCTTATATTTGGTATTTATTTTATATTTCAATCTTTTCTGCTGAAATATCGCAATTCATATAGCCTACCAACAACAGTGAAGGATTTTAAGGAAGCCCCCCCCCCACCCCAAGCTTGGGATCCTCTTGATGCAAGCATGACTGACTTCAGGTGAGATAGTGTATCCTTTAAACCTCTAATATTTGCTACCCTCTTGCCTAAGAGATCATATGGTATAAGACATTTCAGGGTCAAGTGCACCCGACAGGGTATATATAATTAACAGAACCCCAGTGTAGCCACTCTTGAGAGAATGAGTTTTTCCTCTGCTATTTTTTACCTTCCACTGCTATTTTTTCTTTGTGGACCGGTTACCACTCTGCACAGTTGTTAGCTGCTTGGAATAGTGAAAGGAGGGCTGAGGCTAACATTGCTCACTAAAAAGTAGCTGGCTATCAGAAAGGAAGGCAGGCCTACCTTACCATAGCAGTATAGAATATGGGAGGGAAATCACTAACATCTCATAGGTAGCAATGGCAGAGCCTTTTGAATTAAGCTCCAGGGATCCTCATGAAACATAACAATACACTGTAATTTTATAATATTGAACCAGTGTTGTTTTAACAAGAAACCCCAGGTGGCAGTATGGTGGTACACTAAAGTACAAGGAATCTCTGTGAAATGATGACGGATCTCTGACAACTTTGGGACAAGTATTGAGTTATTATTTCAACAACATTTTTCTACAGTGTAATAACACTTTCCAGCATATATCTAAACCTATGTACCTTCTATTGGGAAATCATTTATGATGTTAAATATTTCATCAGATAGTTACAATGCCCCAATAAACATCTCAAGCTGTACACAGGCTACACATTAAGGAGTGCTCAGCTTCCTACCTTTATTGTACAGGGACAAGGTGTCCTATCTATAGTGCTGACACAGCATTATATGTACATTGCTTCCTCCTTTTCACAATTGTTGTCCATACAGACCCATTTAATGAAGCCTCAAATTACCCTAATTACTGACCAAACTACATGTATGTATATACATAAATATTCATGTTGTTATTTCTAAAGATGTTACAACTGCATCACTTGGAGTTGTATTGGAAACTGTAAGCAGGCAAGCCAGGAGGATTATCAATGTATCCCCTCATGGACATCCCTTTCTTCTTGTCTCCTTGCAGCTCATAGAATTAGCACAAGCCTTGGTTGTATGCAGTCATAGAAGATGTAAAATGTTATTTCCTGACTCAGACAGCGTGGATCAGTTTGGCAAGAGGTGTTAACGTTGACAATAATAATAAAATTTGACACATCACTTAATGGTCTGTATTAACAATGCTATTTAAGATATTGTGCGAGGACTCATAGGACAATACACTTTTTTTAATCACTGTGAAAATCTATCCATTTAATATCAGACTGCATTATTGATGTAGCCAGTAGTAACAAAGTGGCAAAAAGTATAGCTTTAGATTGATCTATTTTAATCTTGCAAGCAGAGGTGAACGTCATCTTTCTGTAATGGATAGAGTGGGGATGCATCAAACAAAGTCTTTTTCTTTTGCCCGTTGTGGGTATGCCCTTTGAAGATAAAGCCTACAATATGAGATATGCTTTAGTAAAAGGCATTGAGTGGTCCATTAGTAGGAAATACAACGTCATGTGCCAATATTTCAGCTGTTAAGCCCTGTGTCAACACAATCAAAACACATTGAAATGCAATCTTCGTTTTTGTTTTTCAATTTTGAAACTAATGTATCTGGCTTCTGTTTCTAAATCTCAGTAGATGTGGAGAATTCTTCACACTTGTGCAACCATTTTCATTATACCCACCTCTTATCTCTAACCGGCATTATGTTTATATGCAGTTCCCTTAGGGGTTTTAAGCATGTTATCCTAGCTTTTAGGCAAAAACTCAGCTCACACCAAACCCCTTTATGCATCGAATTCTATCAAATGCAATAAGTCCCTCAGGAAAGACACTTAGGGAAAGAAGATTTATACTTATTATCAAAGACCGACAGTCATTACCAAAGGATGTCTAACCTACTTATCTCTTATATTTTGTACCATCTTAAGCATAAAAAGGAAATCATTTTTTGATGATAACTATTTAAGTGGAATTATGTCTGGATGCTAGAATGGTTTGAAATAAATTATTTATTGGACAACATTTACAATATTTGGGAAAGTCTGAGGAAATCAAGTTCAACTTGTAAAATCAATCCTAGAAAAGTATCTAAATATGCTGCATATAATTACACTTTAAAAAGGTCATGAAAATAATCTCTTGCAACTTATGAACCAGGAATTCACCATTATTTTCACTGAGATTCCTCATACCACAGTGCTTTATTGTATTGCCATCTGAGGGTTCATAGATAGAACTAAACGACCGTGGTGTACAAGGTGGCCGATCCACCACGAGGGGTGGATCAGCCACCGAGAACACCAGGGGAGTTTAGTTCTATATTTATTTTATGTTTTTAGAGTGTCTAATTAACTGAAAATTAGCAAAATCCGTTACCGTAGTCCCCCGTACGAGCAGCGGTCCACCATTTTGAATGTTAATATGCACCCAGAACGAGGCTGCAGTGGTGGATCTGCCGCTGTGGTGGATCGACACACGTTACGCCACTGGGGGTGTGGCGATCAACCGTGCAATGCTATCTCTACGGGAAGAAGTTATTCACATAAAATAAATCGTAGAAACTACACTCTTTCAATGCATTACAATTACAATGGTTCACTGTTCAGTTCAACCAAGATGCCTAGTAGAGTCAACAGTTATTTTTAAAGTGCATTTTGTTGTATGTGAATCAATGAATTTGCTTTTTCTTACTGGTAAGTATGTTGCAAAGTTTTCAGGAATCAGCTACAGAATTTTGAAATTCTATGGTTAGCCAGGGTATATATGTGGTAGATAAACACCGAGTTTGGTCACTGTATTCACTATATAGACAACAGGCTGTCATAGAGCCTGTTGTCTATATACTGCCTACACTGCCCAATGAGGTGTTTATCTCACTTATGCCACACTTGTGACCCACTCAAAACCATTCACAAGCTGGGGAATGGGGGAGGGTGTGTGTTCTCAGTGGACCGCATCAACTTACAGCAGCTATACGCAATATATTACCTGTGCTTTTCCATTGTCTTTCCACCCAAGTGTGGTATAAGTGCTGATATTCCCTATATCTTGGCTAAAACTGCACTCAACATCCTCTGAAGATATCATAAACACAATGTAATATGACACTTGCTTTATATAGGGGAGGCATTGAAGCAGTTTGATCGATTTGAAATATAAGGAGGGTAGACATGGCTAGCCCCAAGGAAGGATCATAGCAACTATATATTACACAGCACACTTGGGCGTTATTTATGTTGAGACTAAATCTCCACCTCTAATTAAGCCTCCCTTTCCTGCTCACCCTTAATCCCATTAGCCTCCCTAATGGGATTTATGAGTGGAACTACAAAGCCGATATCTCATACATCCTTCTTGCTCGATACTGAGACAAATGGAAAATAGCTGGCTGGGAAGGTCCATTGACAAAATCCTTTAAACCTTTAAGGGCCACTGATGCAGAAAAGTACTTTCGACCCGAGAGGGTTGGGATGATGAATATCGTGTTAGGTTACTCACCAGGGCTGCGTTGATGCATAATGACATCAAACCGACATTATGCTTTGATGCATTAGCAGTCCTTAAAGGGGTAAGATTTATAATAATGATGAAGCATCTCCTGATATCAATGATTTGAAAACTGTTGATGTAGACCTATGAGTTATATATCCTTTTCTCTTTTAGTCTATGTGTAAATCCAATACAGGCTTATTCTTGCACTATCACGGCAGTAAAGGTCAGAAAGGGAGTGTCAATTACAATGAGGCTTTTGATGTCGCAGTCATCCTCAACTGACAAAGCACTCTGGTTATGGCACCCACAAAGGGGGTCAGGTATTAAAATTGTCTCTGTATGAATTGGAAGACATACACCTTGCACATGCATGATGGTTTGAACAATCATGGTCCTTCATATAAAATGTTGACAGCCTGATTGCCTTGCAAGCATATCACCTGCTTAAATCGCATGTATGGATAAAGCCTTTGCACTTTAAATTCTAATCTATCTGGCACATTTATTCCTTTGCATTAGCCAAAAAACTTTGATGATTGCATTTCACCCATGTGATGAGGTGTCACAATACAGAATCCCTAAACTAAATTCCCTCGTATGCAAGAAATGAGGTTGTGACCGCTTAAAAAAACGCCGGGAGGCGTTTTTTATGCGGTCACAACCGCATTTCTTGTTAAACACCAGTGACCTTTTCCTTTTCCTATAAGGTTGTTTGAAAACAGTGAATTTCCATCACTCCATAACATGGTATCTCCTACATTATTCTGAGAAATATGCCTGTTGCACAATTATTTGGTGAAGCAAAAAGGGCACTCCTTTATATGATATTCACCATTCTCACGCTGAATTAATACAATATGTATAGCCGAGGCACTTGATCTGGTATTTAAGACACTTTAAAAATAATTTTGGAATGGCCAAGAACCAAAAGAGGCCAAAATAGCAGCAAGGTGAAATTTAATAAACTAGATAAGTAGAGTAAACTATATTCATTTCTTCCCATTAGAGAGGGTCGTGCCGCCGCCCTCTCAAGGCACTATGAGTTAGTTTGTGATTTATGACAGTATGAGTGAGATGAATGGAGGTATGAGTTTAATATGAATCTTGTGTGTGCGATCCAAGGTCTTAATGTGGTTGGTAGTCATGGGGGCAAAGAGACATTGGATTTAGAGTAGACCTGAGTTTTGTCTAATTTTAGTGGCTCAAAGCATGAGATCAAGACTTAGGTCATTTTTGCATGTAGCCCCTTTGACATGGGTCAACTTTGTGTTGATAGGGGATTTTTCACAAATTTCTTAGCGGGTAGGTGTGGGTTGCCAAGGAGAGTTAAAAATCATCTAATATCTCACATTTTACTCAGATTACAGCAGAGCTGTAGATTTAAGAGCAAACTACTTTTACGGGGGGGATGTTGCAGGATTGCTGTCCAGCAGTTGCTGGGTTCAGCGTCCGGGCCAATTTTGATCTTTTTGTAGAGGTTTTTAAAAGCCAGTACATTGGGTGCCTGTTGGACATTGACTGGTAGCTTCTCCCATTCTTTGTTGCCCCTGTAAAAGGGGGATCTCTTAAATTATTGTTTCTTCCATTTGTAGGCAGGGAAGAAACAACTGACTTTTCGGAGTTTAAAATTATCTCACCTTTTCTTCAGTTGCTTTCATGAAGGAGTCCAATTTTAGCTCGTTATCCACCTTAACACCTAAATATGTATATTCAGGGGGTGACTGGAGGATATTGCCCTTGATGTTAATTTCCAGGCCCTTAAAGTCCTGTATAGCCTTCTTCTCCCCATACCAGACGGTTTGCATTTTCTCAGCGTTTATAGTCATGCCTTTTGGTTGCAAAGTATCCTTTTCTTCCACTGGGGATGCATGGCTGGATGTTAGGACTATGTCATCTGCATATAATAACATCTTTACATTCTTGACAACTTTGGACCTCCAACCCATAGTCCAAAACTGCAATTCTAGAAATTCGAGAATTCAATGTCTATGTCTTACCTTCATTTGAATAGGAGGCCAGATATACACAGCCTCAATCTACTTTGGTAAGATTGCACACATGAAAAAAAAATCAGATAATTTAATGAAATCAATTTTAAAAATGGATTGGAATGAAAGTCTTTAGAATAAAAAGTCAGGATAGAGGATGTGATTCCAAAAGGGGAGAAAAAGATACCAAGTGGAATCAAAGTATGACATATTTATAAGAGCAATAGCCACAGTTTTCAGTTTACCATTTTAAGATTGGGCAGGAACCCAAAGGAAAACAGCATCCAAAATAGCCGCCACATTCCAACCGGCGCATTCAAGAGCACACCCAACCCACCAAATGCCAAAATACCACATTCATTCACTCACACCAACTCACATTCACTCACACCACTGGCACCTTCTCAGCCCCAGATTCAGCAACCTATATGTGAAAGTCATTGCGCACTGTGATTTCGTCTTCTATTGTGTACCCAAATATGGCATTTTTCAGAAATTCATAATGTTACAGCTATTGGCAAATGATTTGTCCATCAGATGGAGCGGTGCACTCATCCTTAGCGATCAGTTGAATGACCATTCTTAGTCTGCTCCTCCAGGGGCACACCCATATAAAGTTCCATTGGATCCTCCATCGGTAGTACAAGCCATAGTATAGCTTTAAAGTCCTTATTCAGTCACAATCCATCTTACCAAGCAACAGCCAACAAACACCACAAAAATTGCCCTGATGGAATGGCTATATCATCATCATCATTTCAAGGATAGACACTGTCAAGCCCAACCCCATCCTGGGGATAAGGCGCAGTACCGACCAGTGCTCCTGGACTCTTCACTAACCACCACCGACTGATGAGAAAAGTGTTAAATCTATCAAAACATGTGATCAGGTCATGCACAAACAGTGTCTCGGGACCTATGTGGGACTCTGGAATAGACATGTTCAGTGTGTCCATAGTTGATCTGTGAAAGTAGATATTGTTTTGGTTGTGGTGAGCCAACATCCTTATAACCTCAGATACTCATCATATAGAGATTTGTAGGTAATGGGAATTACATATGCCAATATTTAAACAACCCATTGCCATTTGTATGCCACAATTTATAACAAATACAATGTTTCCCGTGCAGAAACTGAAATAATGGGCAACCCATCATACAGGGTTAAATTAAGGCTAAGTTGTAATGTTCATTGGTTATATTTATTCCCAAGTAGACTATTTAGAGGCGTCATATAGTCTCAAAAACACACCTATGCAGTGGGCCAACATCCATTACAACCATACAAATGTTATCAATTGGTAATTAAATGACAAGGTGCCTGAGGTGATTATTTAACAACCCATATGAAGGGACTTGTCGCGCCATTGGCCACCTCTGTATCTCGTTGACACAGAATCAGCACTCCTGAGATAATACTAAATGTATGATAACTGACACTTGTTTAGAGGAATCAGTTCAAGTCCTTTGTTTTGTTTTGTATTTTAAAGTGGTTATATTTTAAAATATTGCACTGTGTGGGTGCAAAGTCGGGAGACTTTGAAATGGAAAGGGGAATTGTGTCAGCATAATACATACATTAAATTAATTAGAAATCCCACCATATATTAATCTCTATATAATTATCGCCACCACTTATTAACAACCCATATTTCACCTTTCTGTATGATCAGGACCTTATGAAAACAACTAATACATAGACCCTATCACCACAGTCCAGAATATATTATATAGAATAAAGAGTATGGGAAGTAGACAATATTCAGGATAACCATTACGCAGGACAGCCATTATGACAGATAACCATCATACAGAATTATCCCATGGTGAGGCCAGTTCATTCCTGTATGAACCAGACCTAGCAGGCCCATGGGATAGGATATCCATTCTTCCCATAGGAGAGCCAGTAGCAGCCCTGACTAATCACCCAGCTCAGACGTAGGTTGTGCAGGGCTACCTTCTGGTGTACAACATCATAAGCATGCAGCATTATGTGCTGTACTTATTAGATTAATTTACCATACAGATATGCCAAGCCTGGAACCATAGATTTCCTATGGTAATAATAGAGTGCATGATGGAGATCATCATCACAGGACGGAAAGACTTATTTATCATATTGTAAGTATGGTATGGAATCTCTTACAATGGAAATGTGTATAATCTCATTAGCCAAGCGAGAAGTATTGTTCATGATGAAACATCAATTGTTAAGCCTACGCAATAAAGACATATAAATCGAGAATTTATAATTATATAGAGGCAGAATACACTATAAAATATGTCAGAGAGAGTTAGATCTGGGAAATGTCTCATTTGCATGATTCTAATAGAGAATCGGTCATGGTTTTACAATAAGGACACCAGCAGGCAATACTATTATTCCCCAGGGAGTGGATCCACCATGGAATATTTCCTATCTGCATCTAGCACGGGATGAACTGGTGCGATCCTAGAAGTGAATGTCGAGAAATGCCAGGCTATGGCTTAACATGCCTTAGCTCTTCACAATGTACCTAAAAGCAATGACTTGTTGCCTCTATATGAATATAAACACCCCTGTTTTGGTGTATTGGATTGTACCCATATGTAGCCTAGACAGTACAGTGCTGTATTCATGCATTGTGACCAGTATTTGGGCATAGGTAATTAGTGGTCATTCAAAGATTTATTGTTGTATGTTCAACAGCACTGAAGCTGGTTTTGTATCTAAACCAGGGACTATCATACACTACTTTCAAAACAGAGGTAGCGTCAACGGAATGGTGTCCAGGACTTGATTTCACAGCTTTCAAATATGCATGAGTCTAGGCACCAAATGTCTCCAGAAGGCAAAAGGCAACAACCAACTTAACTAACCTCCAAGGAGTGGATCTGCCTTTAAACACATCCCCTCTGCAGAAGTACTTTGGACCCAGGATGGGTCCAAAGGTGGAAATACATGGTTGGAGCAAGTTTATATACAGTTTGAGCGATAGAGATAAATACATCATTTTGTCCAATTTTAGCTAAACATGGCGCGATTGACATCCATCATAAAGTCCTTATACAGGGAAACATCAAAGCCTCCATTTTATCCAAAGGGGAATAAGCTGCAATTGAAGTGGAAATCCAAGTCACTGTCTAAACCTTCTGGCCAAGAGCCAGACCAGTACACACAGCAACAGCCATATTGAACAAGTAATCAATGGCTAACGCATGACGAGTGGGTGTTATCGACGGATAATGACACGAGGCCGTAGGCCGAGTGTTATTATCGTCGATAACACCCACGAGTCATGTGTTAGCCATTGTCTACTTATTTTATACCACGAAACCAATAAATAATCAATATTATACCAATAAATTCAAGTTGAAAATAAAAATTATTCCCCCTCCCCAGGACTCGATCGAAGCCAGCCATAGTGTGTGTACACAGGTACGTACACCTCCTCGCCCGGCAGCGGACAGCGACAGCCCCCGGCTCGGCTAGGCTTGGCAGCGGCACACGGCAAAAAAATAGTGTACATACACCTCCTGAGGCTCCTCACCTGGCAGCGGACAGCTACAGCGCACACGGCGAAAAAGCTTCTCGCGGCTATGTTTGTGTATAATACACCTCGTCGCCCGCCAGCGGACAGCTACAGCGCACACGGCGAAAAAAGATGCGCCTGGACGGCTGAGCGCAACGTGCTAACCGCTAGACCACAGCGCCTTCTCCGTTCACTATGTCTCGCGGTTATGTTTGTGTATAATACACCTCGTCACCCGGCAGCGGACAGCGGCAGCGCACACGGCTTTGTATCCTATCCAGATTTGGTTCGAACCGAGCGTATCTCGTCAGTCCCTGTGGCGCAGTGCATAGGGAGTTGGATTTGGGATGTGAGACTGCAGGTACGATCCCTACCCTGGCCTGGAAAATTTCGTGGGTTTTAACATGTAACATATGACATGGGAGGACATGAGAGGCGTGCTGTTATCCTGGATAACAGCACGCCTTAGATGGATAACAGCACGCCTTAGATGGATAACAGCACGCCTTACAAAATTGATGCTAAAGTATATATGGTGTGCAATATCGACAGATATGTGGATGGGAATAGACACTAAAAAGCACTGTGTAACCCACAAATCGTGGTATAACTCCCACCAACTAACCAGCCTGTTATACATCCTATGCCATGTCACAAACCAGCTTCATTAGTGGCGCTTGTAGCCCAGATAAATGGTACCAGCAAAGTACCTGTCACAGGTAATTGATCTGGACCCCAGCAGAGGGCAGCAGTGTACAGCCCAATAGACCACAGTATCCACATTACACTGGTCACACACACTTGGATCTCATACCCTACTGCAGAGCTATCTTTAACCCTGGGGTAATATACTAAGAGAGTAATGAATGGGCTATCGGGCACCAAATTCAGTGTATCATAGGATATCATAACGAGTGGCCGTAGGCCACGAGTTACGATATCCTATGATACACTGAATGAGGTGCCCGATAGCCCATTCAATACTGTTTTTATTACACGATTAATCAATAAAAAATCAATAAATAATCAATAGAATATCAATAAATACAAGTTGAAAACAAAAATGGGGCTGGGACTCGAAGACTGCCATAGTGTGTGTACACACGTCGAAAAAAAAAAGATTCGCCCGGACCGGGACTCGTCCCGCCTACCTCTAGCAGCAGGGCGCAATGCGCTAACCACTAGACCACCAGGTTATACACCTCGCTGCCCGGCAGCTGTTGGTTTGGTGTGAATGCGTCCAGCAGTACCGTATATCCTCGTGTTAAGGCCTGGTCAATTTACCACTTAGTAAGGAGGTTTAGGTACTAATACAAGCCTGGGTGTATAAACGGGGAAATATGGTAGCTATAGGACAGGCAGCTCTGACCACTGTTCTGTAATCCTAACTTAATTCTACTGCTGCCATTCTCGTCAGTCCCTGTGGCGCAATGCATAGGGTGTTGGATTTGGGATCTGCGACTGCAGGTTCTACCCCTACCCTGGCCATGAAAATTTTGTGGGTTTTAACATGTAACATATGACATGTAAGGTGTGCTGATATCCATGGATATCAGCCACCCAATGCCTGTTATCCATGGTTATACCACGATTTCGGGACTTCCGGTGGGTTTATATGCAGTTTAGCCGTGCATTATTCTGCATATACCACACATGTGCATTTTTGAAATTTTTGGTATATACTTTTTCGGGGTCAAGTTGGGAAATTTTGGGAAATGTTTGGCGGACATACAAAGTCAGTCTAGCCATCTTCCATTGTGAAAAATCGTCCCAACTCGTATGAGAATTGAACCCCGGCCGCAGTGGTGGTAGGCTAAGGCCTTTGCCATAGCGCCACACTGAACGGTGATGAAATCAAATGCGAAAATAAATAAGACCTTGACCGGAGAGGTACCGCATTTTCACACTCACTTTTCGTATGGAATCCAAACATGACATGTTATAATATCAAAGTCCCAAGAAGTATTCGATCCATAGACGAGGAATGCGTGCTAATTTTCTCCATTTTCTTCGATATAAATAAGAATCCACAGATGTATTTGTGCTGTTACTACTGCAGTGGACGAAAGGCATTAGAAGGTAGAAAATGAGGCTTGTTTCTGTAATACCATAGTGTTTGAACACAGAGACAAAATGTAAATTTATCAATTATACAGTTCTGAAAAAATAGTGTATATTCCTAAAGATTAGAAATTTGATAAGCAAAGTTTTTTGCAGCCTGCCAGTCTTTATGGCACTAGTATCTGTAACAGGAGTTACGTTTGCAAAACAAATTAACAATAAACATTTTCCGTCCCTACAGACTAATGAAAGCTCAGCTCACATGTCATTTATGAGGAGGAAGAAATGATATGGCAACAATATTTTTAGGCTTCAAGTTCTTTTTCAGTCTGCCTCAATTGCAATTTTCAAGATTTTATTGCGTCTTAGCCATGAGGCATCTTACTTCAACAATACTGAGCTAGCCAAACACTTTCATACAGAAAAAGACATTGCAAAATCGGTAAGCAACTTTTCTTCACTCTTAAAGTCTACTGAGGTTGGTCAGTATATAGGCTGAGGCTACTTGTAGTCGTCACTGACATTCCAAGATGAATGGGGAGATTTTCATAAACATTAACCCTTTATGGACCACATCATGCCTCATTGTTCATGTTCTGTCCTTCTCTATGCTCCTCAAAATTCACAAATTGAAAGAAAAAAAACATTGCTAATGTAAAAGGTCAACTGTTTTGATGTGTATGGGGACAACCTAGTAGTCAGGATACTATAAAGGTCATATTGCCATTAAGCTATTTAGTCCTTGCAGGTCATAGGATAAGAGCAACACTAAAATCACAGCCATCACCAGGGGGAAGTTTTATATCGAAGGTTTATAGTCTAATGCAATAATGGAGAATAAGGTAGTAGACGCTAGCAACCAGTGTGATTATTGACTGGTGGTTGAAATTGCAATATGATATTTTGTCCACATTCCTAATTAATGATGTCTCCACCAGCATGTTTTCATTACTGTAAAATATCAAATATAAACTGCACCCATTTGGGGCTTGAAAAGCCATATAAATTAGTGCTCTCTCCATTGGTTGTTAGTTAGAACTAAGTTGAGATAGAACCTGATTTAATGGATGTAATGTAACCAATAAATACATCAATTGATTATGTAATTCCTTTTCCTTGGTAGGATGCATTACTTGACACCTGTAAGTGACCAGTGCAATAGCATGCACATTTTTAATCGATTTGAGACACTCCTGACAGGTGCACTATTGCTACACCTTGCTGATATTGCATTAGTACAATGTGGGCAAAAAAACTTGCTGCATATACAAAATCATTCACTAATGGTAATCTCTGCAGACACTGCCCTTCCAAAGATGATCTATAATGTGCCTGAATAAAATACTTTGTAATAGATAGTCTGTGAAAGGTCCATACTGTATATCAAGGTGAAAAGTCAGCTGACTTCCCATTAAGATCTTGATATAATCGGTCTGATTAAATTAGCCTTTATATCTATTCTCAAACCATTCTTTTTTGATGGTTTAAATTACAATTTCCAGGAATGGGAATACAGCTATGATTATTTCATTCCACTGCCATAAAATAAGGCTTCCTTCGAGCTTAAGAACATGTCTGATTCATCCTAATAAAGGAGCAGGAGGGGAAGGTGAGGCCTTGATGTAGGAGTGACTGGCCTTGAGAAAGACATCTGCAGGAAGTTTATGAGGCTATTCAGCTCAGTTTATAACCATCTAGACGTGTAATCACCCATCACATTGCCTCTCAGCAAACTCCTGTCTAGAACATTCAGAGCTCTATAAACAGATCTACATGGACACATTTGTTCAGGGTATCAAAAGCCCTAGAAAACAGTAAGGTTGACGGGTGACGATATGATTTATGCTTTAAGTTTAATATCAGTGACAGAATCAACACATTATAACAGTTCGCAAACATTAGTTATTTTATGGCCTTCACCTTTAACCTAAGCTGTAGCTCAGATCTAAATCTCATCTGAAAAGGTCTAAACATGCACCCTGAATATTATAGTGTCTTTGTCACTTCTGACCATGGAAGATCATTTTTATAATAAAAGTCTAAATATTCTTAGGAAACAAAATGAAAAGTTATCCCCACATCACAATCAGGGCAGATAAATGATACTCCCCTCCTCCCCCCCAGTACCAGTTCCTCCAACAGGAAGGTGAGACCACTCATCTTATAATGCACTTCCTGTACCAGAGAGGGGTTACCTGTGAGGTCTTGGTCTACTGCCTCTGGTGGCACCTTTAATGTAACTGTGTAGGTGGCCATTAGAAGTGTGCATGCTTGTGGAAGGTAATGTTTTAAAGTTATTTAAGTTAGATTCAGTGTGATAATACCACAAAGGTAGGTTGAAAAAAGAAATACATAACATCTTAAATCACCAAAAAAACAAAAGCATTAGATAGCATGTACCATCAATATCAGTATGTTTGCACATGGAAACAAAAGCTTTAGACTAAAAGCGATTTCAGACAAATGTAAGACCACATTGCCTTTACCAATTTCTTCAGATGGTTAAAAATAATATGATAGACAAAGGTCTATCTGGACTTAATACATATACATGTCACGTTCACTGCCCTAAAACCTAAGACAGTATAGAATTGTCATCTGTCAGCACAGTGAACTAAATGTTTGGAAAAAAGAAATATTTGAGCATTGCCTAACAATGACGTTTCAGCTATGAGCTCATTCATCGGGATTCTTTTGTTCTTTATCTTTTCTTGCTTATTTGCAGTGAAGAGTTATGATTTATCACTAAAAATTTAGGATTGAATGGTGCATTTCTTTTGAGAGATAGTCTTGCATTCTTAAAGTCCACTGAGGCTGCTAGATATAGCCTTGGGCTCCTTTTTGCTGTCGCTATAACATTTGACATGCTTGGATGAATGGTGAGTTTTTATTCATCTACAATAACCCTTTTTGGGCAACATTAATCATGTTATTTCATTTTGATTTTGTAGCAATGAGATGCAGAGATTTAGCACTAAGGCTAGATATTCTTAGGAAAATAGAGGAGGGAAAAGAAGGTGAGAAACATTGAAGTCTTATAACTATAGTCAGTGAGTGTTTTTCTAGATAGAGGAGAGATGCAGTAGAAGACTAGGTGTAGCATAGGACCAATAGGAGGAAACGGGTGGATCCCGACAAGAGTGATAAAAGCTTTACCTTGTCCCCGGCATCGTCCTCACTTAATTCACACTGTAGTGAAACCCTGTCTGATCATCAGTGCTGTGGTCTGGAAAGCAGTTAGAGTGCCTCTTAAAGACAACTCTCTTCATACATAGAGAGTCCTACATAGTGCCAGGTCATCTCGTTCCTATTATAAACACTACAAAAAAACAACAGGCTAATACAAATGACAGAAACATGTTTATGGGATTTCATGCAGAACATGTCCTTCCAATAACTCTATTATTGCTTGGGGCTACAGGTAATACAGGCAGACAATTTGGTTCTTCTAGGGGAAGTGAATCTGCCTTAGAACACTTTTTATCTTAATCTAAAGTGTGCCTTGTATGCCCTTAATTGAATAAGTAATGCTAGCAGTGTGGAAGGGATAAAAGGACAATCACATTTAAGCCTCCTTTGTCTCCAAGGAAATAAAGAAATGTAATAACATATTGCTGCAGAAGAAAGTGGTAATTTGATTTGGCAGCATCTGTTGGCTGCCCTTTAAAGTCTTTTCAAATTTGATTTAATCCCCATTCCCCTTTACAATGTTCTAGGGTGAGTAGACAGTTTATGAAGTCAGTCACATTATCAACTGAAAAACCCAATTCAAGCCATTACCAACACCATGAGTTTAAACCAAATGTGTACACATGAAGTCCTAAACCTTTATACTGTATGTTCCTAAGTTCCATTTTACCTGTTTGCCAGCCCTGTAGGCATGCTCTCTTTGAAAATGTACAGCCAAGTAGCCAGATCTTTGCATATGATTTTGAAGCAACTGTCTTTGTCAAAAAGAAGGTAGCTGTCTGTATCATTTTGGTATCATTTGGTTTTCCTGTTTACAATTTCAACTCCTTCCCAACTCTCTATCTGTCAATGGAAACTGCTGTTGACAGTTTGATAACAGGCAAGGCACGGAAAATAGGGTTCAGCGATTAGAAATAGTTAGGATTAGCAGGTTCGGTACTAACCTGTTTCTTAGTACACCCTAAGATTGAATGATAGTCCCTGGATCATGGTGTGTACTAAGAACTCAGTACCCTTGTTTATCTTCAAATTTCTCTTACTTTCTTATCAAAGTGCATAATTATGATATTACCATAGGTAGAAAAGGTCTATATCTTACTTATACACCTTTTAACATAACTAAAATCAGAATATTTTCTGAGAAATGACTATATTTACAATCTTCCCTCCAGTCTTGCTATACTAAAATTGATTGGCTAATTTTTTGTTTAATTGGCTGACAAATATAAACCTACACGATTAAAGAATAGACAAATGCCTACAAATGGACATTCTTATTTATGCTAAGTGCTGTTTAATAAGGGAGTAAATGTATCATTTAATGTAAATATAAGTACCAAAAGATGGAGTGGTTTCACCATCCCACCTTTGACCCCAATAATGTATGCACAGGTAGGTGTCATGGTCCAGTGACCAAGGCTCTGATTGACCCATACAGCTGCAGAGGTGAGTGTCATGGTCCAGTGCACAATCAAGTGTACTAAGATCCCAGTACATCCTAAGACTGCATGGTAGCAGAATCGGAGTTGTACGACTCTTGTACTATGATCCTGGTGTGTCCTAACAAGATATCCCCATCCCCAACCTGATTAGAGGAGGAGGTTGTTAATGAATCAAGGATCTTGGTTATTAATGGTTATGGCAGGCAGTAACCATTACTCCAGCCCCAGACAGGAGTTGGCTCTGACTGCCATTGATGTTCTTGGAAATCTCTCACACTGCATGGTTTTTAAAACCCTGTACAGATAAGACAATATGCAAGGTTTATTTTGAGGGAAAAAAATCATAATGACTAAGTCGAGCTTATATTCTATATTTATATTTTATGATATATTTTGATATATTTTTATTCCATGTCAAAATAAAAGAATAGTTGTTTTAGCCAGGGGGGAAATGGGAGCAATGGAATCGAGAGCAATGATAATGAAAGCCATGACACACATAAATACACCGCTTATAACCGAGGTGATGGTAGTCGAATAATTTTTCATGGCATGTTCATGCCAAAACATATCAATGAGAATTGATATGATACATCATTTTTAAATCAGAACATTCCTCAGGCAATAGAATATGATTAATTCTTTGACCAAAGCCTTAGAGCAGGTAAAGGCTAAAGGGTATGTTTTACACAAGTAGACCTTCGATCTGCACTGTCCTACAGGCTGACATCAAGGAAACAATTTCAACTCTGTACTGTTCCAATCATCACCCAGGGCTATAAAATGCCCTTACCCAGGTAGCAAAGGTGGTGTGGCCCTACTGTGGCCCACACTTTATTTGGTGTGGCTTCTGATGTGGGCCGCAATGGGCTAACTGATGGGCTGCTGACAGTTTCTGTCCTCAGTGAGGTGCGTGGGCCACACTGGGCTAACCAATATGGGCACAGATCAGTCTTAGAGTGGGTTTGGGTTCAACATGGTTTTTGGTGTGGCTGAAAGTGGGCTGCCCACTTTGATCACATGGCGCCATCTGGTCAAAATTTATCATTTTGGGGTCAACATGGGTTTTTGATGTGGCTGAAAGTGGGCTGTCCACTTTAATCAGGTGGTGCCATCTGGGATAGATATTATAGAAAATCTATTTTTTCCTTATTTTCTAAAGTTTTGAACCCTGGAAATGCTCTGCTAGACTCCAGGTGCTAGCCCCTCCCCTTGGCCTCCATAGTTGGAGGGAGACCAAAGATACTGTATTACTCTCTCCATCATCATAATACAGTAGACTCATCAATTCAAACTTAGTTGGCCAAGGCATGTCAACCAGACCTAGTCCAGTAACATGCTGGCCTTCAAGTTCATAGTGCTCCCAATGGGTAGCATACTTCAATATAAAATGATTACCACAGGAATGGTGTAGTCACATTGAAATATTGCTGACATCACCTAACTTTGCACATTTCAAATGTATTTTGCCAGTAAATCCAAACTCTGAGAAAATTTGTGTACTGTTTTGATTTATATGATTCATTAGCCTATTTCTTTATCATACTAAAGAAAATCAATACTGACATGGGGGAAAAGCTGTACATCAGACATAGTGGGGTCATCTAGTGGCAAAGTTCAGAACTCCCAGCTCAGTATGCCTTGTGCAAACACATCCTCAACCCTGTCTGGGGAATTATCTTTGGAACTGATCTATGCCTGATTTCGGGTGCCCACCTTGAAACCAATCTGTGCCCAAAGTGTTTGCCCATTTTGAAGCTGCTCTGTGCCCAAATCAGTTAGCCTTATGTGGCCCACACAACTTGCTGAGGACAAAAACTGTCGGGAGCCCAACAGTCTTAGTTCAGTTTGCCCTATTAGGGCAACTCAATGTGGCCCTGACTGGAAACCCACCATTTGCCCAACCTAAAACCATGAATAGTATTCTGCCCGCTTTGCACCAGCTTATCCGAGCTGAAACTGTCATTTCAATCACATTTGCAGTGATATTAGGGAGAAAAAATAGATTCTCCATGCATGTACTAAGACTCGTCACTACCATATACTCAATCTTTAAGCCTATAAGCCTATATATCGCAACCTGATCCAACGCGGGATGAAATGCATAATGCTATGTATCACCATAGTCATGAATAGCTTTGTGGGGCTAATTACAATATTCGTAATAAAGTCAGAATTAGCAAGAAGCCTGTAGGTGGCTAATATAGGTTTTATGTTATGTTGAATCAAAAGCAATTTAGATTGAATTTTTGGTTAATTGCTGCATGAATGCTTCAATGAGTTTTTGTTTCATCATTTATAGGTAATTTATCAATGACAGTTGATTGATGGAGGTGGTGATCTGGACCAATTTAATCGATGCCCTCAGGTGGTGGAATCTTGAAGAAGCAGTGGTGGGACTGACTGATTGACATAATTATAATTTCAAACTATAGGGTGAGTACTTACTTACTATGGTGAATGGGATTGGGGACTCTGTTATTTCATTTCATCTCATTTAGTTTGGTTTAATAAAATCCATTAAATCCTCTAATGTACTTTCATTAAGTATTATGTAATTCAGGGTCTAAAGCTCATGTTGTGTTGCTGTATTGTTAGTGAAGCTTTTACTTGTCTGAATATTCACTTTTAATATATAAGTCATATAATGGTTAAATTGTTTCTATTGTTGTTTGCTTTTGTCGTTTGTCCTGTAGCTGAGAAATATTTATAAACTGGTAGTAGCTCCCTCTCTTCTTTATAACCACCCACAGAACATTTAGTTTGGGAAATCTGTTGGGGGGGTTTCTAAACCATCAGCTATTTTTCAGCTGGTGGTTTAAATGTATTTGTATATATTTTTATTTTTGTTTTGTACATCTCTTGTATTGTATATATTATTGTTTTGAACATGACCACACCTACAACTGGATTTTTTTGGGAATGAAAGGGTTGAAGATGGTACACTTAAATACTGTAAGTATGTTTCATAAAAGGCAGGAGATTTTTAATCATCTAGATGGGACGGATATATAGTATGTATGAGCGAAACCTGGCTGCATGAGGAATATGATGATGATTTAATCAATTGGGAAGGTATGTACTTGGTCAGGCAAAATAGGCGGCATAAGAGAGGTGGTGGTCCAGCTGTCTATGTGAGAGATGATATACAGGCTGATATAACATTATGACATGATTTGAGTTGTTCAAACAAGCATCTTGAATGTTTGGTGCTGGATATTAAATTTGAGTCACATGTTATCCAAATTGTAACTCTATATAGACCAGCTTCTGGTAAGCATGATAAATTCTTTGAACATTTGGATGTATTAATGACCAGTGCTGATAAAGAAGATGTTGAGCAACGGATCATGGGAGACATAAATATAAACACCCTGCGAGAAAAACTGAGTGGTACTATAAAGTTATCTGATGCTTGCAAATTTGAAGGTTATCACAAATTAATTCATCAATGCACAAGGCCATATAAAAAAACTGAATCATGCCTAGACAATATTTTAACTAATTACAATGAAGAGACCACCCATGGTGTTTTGAATTGTTTGGTGAGTGATCATCTACCTGTTTTTGTTGTTAAAACCAAAGAAAGGGTATTTTATATGAAAAGAAAAATATGGGTAATGAAATATAAGGGTTTCAATGAGGAGTTCTTTATTGACTGGTTCGCCATGGCTGATTGGGACTATTATTATACCCTTTCTGACCATGACAGGGCCTGGAAATTTATACAGAATCATATTGTAGATTTTCTGGATGAATTTTGTCCTTGGAAGGAAATTGAGGTCGTTAACAAACGGAATAAATGGATGACTCATGAAATCCTCAGCATGGTTTATGAACGTGAAAATTATGTCAACAGTTTCTTTCATACTAGGGATGAATTTTAACTAAATCGAGCTAGGTCTCTCCGACGCAGAATAACCAAGGGTATTAATTATGTAAAGGCCAATTAAGTTAAGGAGAATAAACATGATCCGAAGAAATTTTGGCATGTGATAGATGGTATTCCAAATCCGGAACTCTGAATATCACCATCTGAGTTTGTAGGTTAAGATGGTTTTGTCAAATCTGTTGATTATTTGAATGAGTCTTTTTCCAATATCTGTGCTAAGCTATCTCAGCATATCACGGATAGAGGATTCCCAGAGAGAATCCTGTTGGAGGAGCCTGCTGATTCAGTTGAGGAAATGGTGAGGGTAGATAAAGGCTTAGTTGAGCTTTTGTTCAAGGAAATAAATGATAACAAAACATCAGGTACTGAGGGTATCAGATGTGACATCCTTAAAACAACTCTCCTGTTTTTACTGAAACCTATGACTTGGTTGTATCAGCTGAATCTTTCCAGCAGTATTTTCCTGATTCATGGAAAATAGCATGTGTGAATCCCATACCCAAAACTGGTAAGAGTAAGCTTATAACAAATTAGAGGACAATCTCATTGCTCCCAGTTCCCTCTAAAATAGATGAATGATTAATGTACATACATCTGGAAGATGTTCTTAAAAAAAGAACTTTTTGTCAAAATCACAATTTGGATATAGACCCGGTTTGGGTACTGGGGATGCTATTTTTAGACAGTTAAATGATATTTATGAGAACAGAGATAGAGGTCACCTCACTGACCAGTGTGTGTTACCTAGATTTGTGGAAAGCATTTGACTCTGTCCACTCCCCCTTCGGGGTCGTGGAGTATTAACCCGTAAATCCACTCGTGCGTTCCCATAACATACATTAAACGCTACATATAGTATATATTGTAATGTTTGTTTATTTATTTTTATTTTATTTTGATTGTATGCTCTCATCTCTCATTTTTATATGGTTAATCATCATATTCATTATCTGTGCAAACATATAACAAATGATCAAGGAATACATCTTATTGCCATGCTACCACTTTTTGTACCACTTTTCAATGGTGACTTTGCAGAATATCTTAATTAAAATTAACATACTACCTAAAGGATTCATTTCTATGCACTGTACTTACTTCGCTGCGTTCTCATAGAAGAAATCGCTTAGCGAGCAACTCAAAAAATTACCATTACAATAGCTCAAGGCTAAGAGTTTACCAAGTGTAGAGTCTTACCCGTTCCATATAGGATAGTCCACCCCCAATATTGGAGCCTTGGGTCCTTGTACTCCAAGCAGCAAATTCCCTTGCGATTTCCTTTACACGCCTCTTGGAAAGTTGGTACTTTCTTATGAACTTATGAAGAAATAGCTTAGCGAGCAACTCAAAAAATTACCATTACAATAGCTCAAGGCTAAGAGTTTACCAAGTGTAGAGTCTTACCCGTTCCATATAGGATAGTCCACTCCCAATATTGGAGCCTTGGGTCCTTGTACTCCAAGCAGCAAATTCCCTTGCGATTTGCTTTACATGCCTCTTGGAAAGTTGGTACTTTCTTATGAACTTATATTTAGACCATTTCCTATACGGGTTGTGTTAATCCAGATATACCTTCCTTAAACGCCCATTTCTGCCTTTATCCATCATCATCGTCGAAAACCGTGATAGAGGCCGTGCTGGTTGCCGTAATTGGGTCACACAAAACACCAGCGATATGTTAAGAAAAACCTGAACTTTTCAAACATGACCTTAACTTCCGTATTTTTTACACCTGGACTTTAATGTCAATTTAAAGTAGTTCAAGGTAGGCCAAAAACGACGCAAAAATGATAAAAAGTTGACAAAACACATGAAGTTTTATTCCCCAAGAGATTAGTTAAAAAACAAAGTTACCCTTAAATTAGGTTCGCTCAGAACCAACCGAAAACTTTGGTTACGGGAAACCCCATGTTACAGAAACTTCACTGCCTTAACTTCCAAAAAAAGTTAAGATTTTTGTTAATTGTAACGGAAACTATGTTAAGGATATCCTTACCTGGTTAAGGAAGTTCTCTAGGATAAAAAAGTTACAGAAGGTTTAAAGATAATTGGTAATTGTAACGGAAATTGTCTCAACCCTGCCTTGAGACTTTTCCAAGCTCTTTATGTAAAGGGCAGGTCACCCATGTTGAATTAAACACATTTTCAAATTTGTTTGAGAACTTTCCTGAGCCACCTTCACCCAGTCTTAGGCCAAATAATCAAGATAGAAGGTCAGCACTGCATAGACAATGACTTGGAGGCTGCATGACTCTGGCAAGAATAACTGAACGTAAATGGTTGTTGCCTTATTCATTTATATCTGTTGGCTTCACAAAGGATGGATTAGGCTCTTGGGCAAGGAGGTGAATTGTGCGAGCTTAGGTAGCTACTTTGATATGTATTATGCTCAGTCATCTTTTGCACATCAAATAGTGAATAATAAATTCTGCAGAATGTGACTGTTCTCTGTGTGGGAGAGTGGTGGGATCTCAGACAGAGAGTGTATTGTTCCAGCTGCTAATAATATAATAAAATCAATTGTGGTTTTAAATAAATTTTGGGAATTTCAGTATATCTTTAGGGACCATGGGAAAATTCATATGGATAAAAATGTTTAGAATATCAACATCTTTTAATCTATAATGGTAAGAGGACACGGCAGTGAGTTGTTTGCAGTCCCACCTCTACACTCCAAAACTATGTCCTGGTTGAGTCCAACTTTGTCACCCTATGGTGGCTTGAGGTCATGTGATACCAATGCAACAATCTCATTGGTTCCTGGCAGAAAACAGGTCAGACATTTTGTTCCTAAATACAGCTTTTGTTCTCAATATAAGTTTAAAAATTCAAAGGCATAGAACATTTTAGCAAACATTATTTAATTGTATTAGGAGAACTTTGTGATCCAATATTTGTCTGTTTTAGCAAATGGTGTCATTGGTCAACACTGTTGTAATATTTATGCATTGTATAACAAACTAAAGGAGGTATTTTGACATCAAACCCTCCTTGAAGGGTCATTGCTTTCATTGCGGAAGAACACACAGACACACCTTTTACCTGTGAAGAACAATGAATGGAGCAGTGGGGGGTAATCTAGGCAGAGTGTTTGGATGAGAAAGCTAATGGATATCAGAAGTGAGTAGGCATACACAGGAGGGGTTGGTATTAGTGGTACTAGAGTTGTGTGGGACAGCTAGTGAGAACCACCGAAACATTAGAACAAGGGTAGTAGTGTAATATTATTATACCTAGCATGATACTGCTTTTCCTTAAGGCGACCGCAGAAGGGGCCGATTCAGTCGGTAGTTAGGGAAGGGTGGCCGATCAGATCGGGGGACATCAAACATGTTTGATATTGACAGACTGGATCAGACGTCCTCCGCAGACGTTCCCAACCGGCCGATCCAGTCAGGGCCCATCTGCGGTCAGCGTTAAGTATAGGAGATCTGTATGCCCACTGCAGTGGCATATTTCTGCTGTATGCCCACTAGTATGCATATGGGATTTATTGCTATCTGGTGGGGAAAATCAAAACTAAATCGCTGCCGATCGCTGAATTTGTCGGCGATTTTTGGAAGTTATCAGTATGATTTTGATCTCTATAGAAGAAATGGGTAGATAGTGAATGTAGGCAAGCATAAGGAACTTTACAGCATGTTAAGCAAAAAATGTCAACAAAATGCTGCCAACAGCAGGGAACTCACGTGCAGGTGGAGCCCTGAGTGGCGAGAATAGGAACTAGAGCAAGAGCAGACAGAGTCTGAACAGAAAACACTAGTGACAACCTTATTGATACCCACAAAAATCTTTTATATGGCACGACATTAGGAAATAATAAGCAGAATAATGATTATCTATGGTGGGAATGGGTAGGTACTTTGTAAGGGCATCCCTGTAGAATGTTGGAGCATCAAAATCGGACTATGAATAATGATTTTAGATAGAAATTGAGTGTACTAAATCAGGGGACATCTAGCGGCCATTTAGTGTAACCAATATACAAAACTAACTACATGTAACTTTTAGACAATATATTTTGAAAATAAAAAAGGAAATAAATTTGTCGGAATAGCAGTATCATAATAAAACAGAAACACCACTACATGGACATACTCGTAGTCATATGCCCACTGTATGCCCATTTATGGCTTATAAAGCCTCTTGTGGGCAAACAGTTGGCATATGACTACGAGTATGCCCATGCAGTGGTGTTTCTGGTTAGTACTACATAGGACCTCAAGACATGGAACGCCATACAGGCATCCTGCAGACTAATCACAACCCGCTGTACTAGCCAGTTATATTTCTTCTGCACTCATCCCTTATAGACACATTTCATGGTTACATCATCAAACTTCATCACTGAGACACAATAACATTATTGTCAGATGTGTGTAGGGTTTGTTTACATTTTGATTTCGAATCTATGATGTCATCAGTAGGACATGTGAATGATACAGCCAGATACTGTCTATGCATATAGTAGAGGTGATACTATTTTTCATTCATCATAACCAGGGCACCACAGCTCTGATGATCTCCAGAGCATTGTTTCTCTGTCAATTTGTGTCTCAGGACTTGTCCCTCCTTAAGGAAATGGAACTGTTCAACTGAAAATTTCTTACTTAAACAAGAAATGATTGCTGATGACACAAAAGAGGGTGGTGTGATGACCAGTCACATCTTGGGATGTCATTATGGAGGTCAAAATATACCCAACAGTAGGTGAACACGACATTTTAGACTAATTCAAAATCAATTAAATTGCTAATGATGCTTGTCATTTCTATCTAACACAGAACAACAAGGAAACAAAGAGGAAAGAAAGTATTGCCCGGACAAAGCTGCTATGACAGCCAGAAAAGAATAATTCTGGGTATGTCCATTATCACTATAATGTATGTAGCTACTTACTTCAAATGTATGTTTCTCAGAAAAAAAGGCCTTTGGCAACTGACATATAACTGTCCACAATGTAAAAAATTAATCTGGTTGAATCGACCAATTAATAGTCCTAAGCAATTTTATCTTCAACCTTGTATGTTCAGACTTGAGATTAGTATAAGAGCAGAGATGTGTTGTCTTTGCTTATCAGATCTCAGATGTTACAAAATGAATCAATTTTTTGGAATATTTTGGGTACATTTTTTGCTCTGAAAGTTCTCAATAGTCACCTGTCCTGTGAGTAAGCAGAGGCAACTTTGGGGTATTTTTTTTACAGTGCAGTTTAGGGACAGTATAATTGCTTTACAAGATGCACTCAAGTTAACTCCATTCAATTGAATACTTGAACTCATTAGTCCAAGTCTGCTTGGAGAGTCAGTAAAGCTAGCAAGCAGCAGTGCCAGCAAATAGATTGCCTTCAGCATCAGCCCAAGAATATTTTCTTTTTCATCCGGGATAAATTAACGCATTAACTCAACACCCTTCACTGTAGACATATCCCTCAATGGGACCGTAATTGGATTTCTGACTCGAGAGGAGACAGGGCTGCTGAAAAAGTTTCTTATTTGAACAAGAAGCAGCTGCCATTGAAACAAATAGGTGGGTGTGATAAGGATTACTACTCATGAAACCATTAAGAAGGTGTATTTATTGCCCATCAAGGAGGAGAAAAAGATTTAATGGCAGGATACAAAATATATTCCCCATAGTTAGTGAATAAAACATAGTTTTCATTATTTTGGCTAAAGTATAGGGCACTATGTGTGAGCAAGACTAGTATGTTAGGATATTCGATTCTTTCTTGTCAGAGGGATGAACAACCTATCTTATGGTGAAACGGAGTATGGAGTTATCATATAGTTAATAAAAAGGTCAAGGGGAGGGGATTCAAAACAACCTTCTTACAGATGTCAGAGTTGCAGAGTGGAGCTCATGCTTTTGACAGGCTCAACTGATTAATCCTGGTTGCACATCTACAGACTAGGTTCTATTTGGTTTTAAGATCATTACATGTTGATGATCAAGGGTGAAAAAGAGAGAGGGAGAGACAGGCAGACAGACAGACAGAGAAAGGCAGACTGAGACATATACAGAGAGAGAAAGACAAAAAAGAGAAGCAGGGAGAGAGAGAGAGAGAGAGAGAGAGAGAGAGAGAGGCATGGGGTAAGAAGAAGGGACGGCAGGAAAGAGGAAAGGGTGATGAGAAAAGGAGTAAACTAGAAAATATATAGACAATAGTATAATGTACATGCACTGAAAACCTGGAACATACGAAACTCACCATACGAAATGACCTCGTCAGGATGAAGAGGTCGTAAGTATGACAATACTGACAACCTAAAGTCATCACCACTGACGAGTTTCGGACCTTCAAGGTTTTCAGTGTGGATTGATATCACAACAGGTTTCTATCCAAAATGCTGACACTGCCCCACAAGCACTATATAATGAGAGCAATCACCTGTGTAGCCTTATCATGGAGGGTGAATGTCACAGCCACATCACCTACAAATACCCCCTACACCTCCCTATTATACACCTCACAAACAAGCCAGAAATGACTAAGTGAGGCTATATTACTGGGCCTTGTAAGCTCACACAAATGGTGCCAACTGGTCAGCAGTCCCATGTAATTACATCTTGTCCCGGGAGGGAGCCAGTGTGTACAGCCCTATACAGCGTGGTGACCATATCATGGAGCTCTGAGCTCTAGTCCCCTCAGACACATCAAACATTCCAGGAGGGTATTTGATGATGGATTTATTTAGTACCCGTAGCTTCACATCAGGACAGAACCCTCACCTAAGTCTGATCTCCTTATATGCCTCCATTACACTTAAAATAGTTTTCTTTCTCAGTGAAAAACAGTGATATTAGGGAGGAATCAAGATTACCATAAACTTTAAAAAGACTAAAAATTCACGAATTTATGTTTGTCAGTATTGATTTAACAGTCATATTTGTCATATTTTTTCCCAAGGCTCATGTAAAATACAAATGGTGCCCACAAATTTGTAAGAAGGCAAAGATAACGACCTTCATGCAGAAAGCCCATACACATCCTATACCTTAATGTCATTATTCCTATACGATTATATGCATTCTGTTAATATAAAGACAGACAGCCATGAATCAAGGTTATCTAACTATTTGGGCCTGGACAGTGCTTTTTTGCTCATAACCCCAGTTCCTTATCCAGCCATAACGCACTCTGAGACCTTTTCTTCGTCTTCAAGAAGCTGCTGGTTTCAATCCGGACATGTTAATAAATTGCAGAAGTATACAAAGTCAACTCCTCCATACATTTCCAGTTAAAACTGTTTATGGTTCAATGGGGAATCGTTCCCCGGCCACTGTGGTAGGAGGCGAGCTTGCTGTCAACTATACCAAGCCGACCGGTGATAGAAAGCAATGTACATCCAGTATTTGAAACTTTTTTCCTACATACCTGATGTTTACAGACCTTGTTAGCATAGATTTCAATGGTGCCAAGTGGAGTTATTAACAGAGAACCATCCTTAGATATCCTATATGAACATGCCATGCCTAATTTCTCCATTTTCTTCGAAATAAATAAGAATCCATTGATTTTCCATAGCGATACGTGTCGGCACCCGCCTCATACGGCCATTCCTTGTTCGACGCGTGGCTGACCTAGTTCTTACATCCGGGCACCTACCCGCTTTGTCAACAAGATGCAATGGCCATGTACCGGGCCTTGTGTGTTGGATCGGTATGGAAAATCAATGGATTCTTATTTATTTCGAAGAAAATGGAGACAAAATGTAGGCGAACACCAACTAGAGATTGTATATTTGGTGGGGCTAGAACTACAGGACTTGACATGCTTGGATTATACCCGAAAAATGTGTGTAAAGGTGGAGGTATGTCGGGCAGAACGACAACATGGCCATGACGGCTTGGCAAACCGAGCGGATCGTATGCACTTACAAAATATCTTCTCATGGATTAATTTTGGGGTTATAAGGTAAGAAATTGATACAAAATGGAGAAATATGTTAGATAAATGCCTTAATCAATTTATGATAGAGCACTTGTGGGTATATGGTTCAATATTCCACTCCCGCTACACGGTCGTGAAATATTGAACCATATACCCACGCTTGCTCTATCATAACATTGATTAAACGCATACTAAAATGGTGTCCTTGAGCCGAGAAGCCACTACAGCTACTATACCATAATTTCCTTATTCCTACAATGCACTTAATGATTAGAATTATGAGTGAGCTATATATATATATATATGTAAGTCTTCCTTATACACAGGAAATGAAGATTTCTATTTTGATGTAAGCTGGGGACCGACCACTAATGGATAGTGGGGACAGGCCTGGGGTATCAGACAATGGGCCCTAGGAACATGAAGGAATCTATGGGAATAAATGCAGCAGCGTATGTGGTGACATTCCCTTCTCTACACTGTAAAAAAGAATGCCGTTAAAATAACGAAGGATCCTTCATCCAAAAGTTGCCAGAGATCCATTGTTATATTTCACAGATATATCATTATTTTTACAGAGATTCCTTGTACTATCACACTGCAACCTTGCAACTCACATATTACTTTAGAAGCCTACTCTTGAAATGAAGATAGGAGCTCATGTGGTGATAACCTCTTCCACACAAGCCCTTCATTAAATCAATAAGCTCTCCCTACTCCCCTATTGCTCTACTACAAGGGAGTAGGGAGGACTACTACAAAACTAGCCTTGCACAAAATTTTAATTGCAATAAAGATCTGCCAATGTGACAGAATTCAACTGACAAAATTACTCTGTTTGTTTTTCCTCTTTAATTTGCAATGGATGATTTTATTGACTTGAGTTGCCTGTGGCCTTTTAAAATAACCTCAAAGTGCTCATATTCCATACAAAGCTTCACATTGTAGCTCTAAGGCTACAAGACCAATACAAGCTAAAAATGTCCCTGTCTCCTTCTGTTTACAAGACTGGGGTGTTGATTCTAAGAGGTCATTGGCAGACCCAAGATATGTCCTTGTGCTTTGGGTTGCGCTGTGCCCCCTCCATATTCACCCAAGTGTCTGACTTCATAGTAAAATGTAGTGCTGATGGTAAGTACCTACGCGGTACCAACTACTTGGATGATTACCTCGTCATGGGTGATTCAGAATTGTCTTGCCAGGATGCTAAAAGCCAGTTATGTGCAATGTTGAATGGTCTGGGGATCAAAGTAAAAATGAACAAGTTGGTTCCCCCCATCACAAGTGACTAAGTTCCTTGGGATTGTTATCGACTCAGTGAACTTGACCTTGTCAATCGATAATGATAAACTTGGTCGAGTGAAATTGGAAGTTAATTACTTCAGGGGCTGGAAATCTCGCACTAAAAAATGCTTGGAGAAATTGGCTGGTCTTCTAGGCCATTGCTCAACAGTCGTTAAGGGCGGGCACACCATCTCCCTTCATGTGTACAACGAGCTTCTCAACATTCTGCCCGGCATCCACTGCTTTAATCTGTCTGTATATACAGATTCCTCAAAATACGGTTTCGGTGGACATATTGAAGATGACTTCTTCTACGGTTGTTGGTATAAAAATAACAAGTGTTGCAGCCATCATGAAAACCCTCCGCAGAATGAGTCGTACTGTGTTCATATTAACATATGGCCTGTCATAGTATCGGTGCACCACTGGGGTAGCGAGTGGAAGAATAGCTTTGTAGCTGTGTATACGGATAATACACAGGTTCAAGGCATGATCAATTCTGGCAGAAGTACCAGCCCGCATGCTATGCCTTGGCTATGAGAATTGTTCAGGTGCTGTGCTCTATACAACATTCATTTGAGGGCCTTCAGGATCACTTCTGAAGATAACATATTAGCTGACGCTCTCTCTTGTTTTAATAATGCTGATCATGTAATTATTTGTGGCTACACTATTGACATATTCATCGATTGTTGTTACAGAGCTGGAGGCACTGTGATGCAGTTGGGGGGTCTGAGATCAAATTGCTGGTCCGCCAACACTTATAAGACAAGGAAATCAAAGTGGAAGCAATATGAGGACTTCTGTGAAGAGTACAGTTTGTGTTACTTACCAGCATATCACACAATTGAGAATTACATTTCGGGGCTATGGGCCCTACATGACTTCATGGGTTACTCGCACCCCATAACGGCATGCTTCCTTATCAAATCAACCTTGGATGGTGCGAAACAGTTACTAGGCTCAGCGTCTAAGCCAGCTGAGCCTCTGACAGCCACTGACTTGTTATGTATTAAAGATGTCCTTGACTTATCGAAATCTAAAGACAGGAAATTCTGGGCTGCTCTACTCCTTTCCTTCCACTGCTTGTTGCGTGTTGGGCATATCACCAATTCTCCACATTCCCTCCTAGTGAGTGATGTCAAATTCTGGGATGGTGAACTTGACTTATGTATTGGCAGCTCAAAGACAGTCCAATTACATCAATATGAACAAATTATTCCTGTTATTGCATCACCTGGCAGTAGCCTCTGCCCTGTACAGCTGTTGAAAGATTATATTTCTGAGTCTGGACTCAAGCCAAATGAGCAGTTATTTTCATGGAGCTATAATATTTATTCCTACAAACTCAAGGAATCCTGTCGGATTGCCAAACTGGAAGGGGAGTTCTCATCTCACAGTGTTCATCGATTTGCTGCTGTTTCTGGCTGAATTTATGCACCTTCAGGACGTTAAAAGTTATGGCAACTGGAGATCTTGGGCTGTTCTGATTTATCTATCAGACTCATACCCCTCAAGACGTGTGAAAGACCTATGTGTTGCTCAGGAATTGAGCAGGTATTAATTGGGCAGTGACTTTTGTCAGTGACTTTGGGCAAAGTGTATACATTGTAATGTTGTCCATCCCACCAGGGAAATATGACTACTATATATGCGAAGGAACTGTGGATATATGGGTCAGGTCGCCAGAAAGCAGTAGATTTTGTGTTTTTGGGTCATTTTTGACTTTTATGGCTCTGGAGAAAGAAGTTGTGAACCAATCTTTTCTTACATAGACTCATTTGATAGAGAACACTTAGGGCTATCAGAAAAATGTAAATTTGTGGTCATCCATCAAAAACCTTAGGACTTATAGCCTGCCGAAGTGAAAAAATGGCCAAATTCTTTCTTTTTTATACTTTTTGTATTTTTTACAAGTGTCCTGTATTGAATAAAGAACACTATAGAGTATCCCAAAGTTATTTTTTGTATTGTATATGAGCATAGGTATCATTTCCATGAGGTTTGGACATGTTACTAAGTGAGAACTTTTCATGATGTGTCTTTCAAAATGGAAATCTGTAATTTGTAACGTCCGGTATCTAAATCTAAATCGGTTATAAAACATGGAAAAAATGAAGCTTCAAAATCTTTGTCATTACCCATATGAAGGGCCCTATCATCCCTTACTTTGGTGAAGAAATTGTGTGTCTACCAGCATTTGTCCCCATATGAAAGCAGCTTATGTTAAATAATTCTGATAAAAGTACCGGACGTTACATAACGTCCGGTACTTTTATCATCATGTAGGGGGTAGTCTACTGTGCATGCATAACTCAAATTTTGTTCCATTCTGTATTTGAAGTCAATGATAGACATATTGGCCTTGTTATTTCATGTGTTTGTTATGCATAATGGGAAATTTTTATATTACTGAGAGCAATTTCAATTACCTCCATATTTCATTATTTTGGTACCGGACATTACATGACACAAAACAAGCAATAAAAATGGAACCGGATGGCCTAGATCGGTATTTTTTGGTCTTCTGAGCTGAGGAGATGTACCTTGACAATTTTGTTAAGGTTATATAAAGTAATTAGAAAATAAGTTTTTCAGGGCCTTCAATGGCAAAATCTTACACTTTCTGAAGACCTGACCCATATAGGGGTATATTTCCCCAGCAGAAGGACCCTTCACCCACCTGAATTAGGTGGTTCCTTGCTGCCACACCAGATGGCACAGCACCAGATTTGAAAAAAGGGACAAGATATGGACTTTTGGTCATCAGATTTTTTTTCTTTATTGTTACTGACATTGGTCTGTTTAATGTTGTTAATAAACTGCCCCTTTTGTCAGTGACTTTGAACAAAGTGTATACATTGTAATGTTGTCCATCCCACCAGGGAAATATATACATGGAGTTCACCTAACAGGAATGAAATCATTACTTTGGCATTCTTTAGCTACAGTGAGAATAATGACAGATCTCTGGCAACTTTAGAACAAAGATTCTACCGTTGTTTCAATATTTTTATACAGTGTGACCATTTGATTAATTTGACAAATAAGCAAGGTGTAGTTCTTATGGGGCTCATAACCATTCTGTGATATCAAAACAGACAGCCACATTTTAGGACTAATATAGCAGAATTGGGCTGGGAGGCCAAACATCTGCTATACCTTAATTATCTCCCCAAATGTCGCTTAATGGAAGCTAGGAAATTCTATTATGGACTTTCTAGACATTACTGGAAGTGGTCTTACATGATTGGATTGTACAATGTACACAAAGCATATTCTTATGTTATCATGAGTATGTTTATGAATATGCATCCATGTGGGCTCCCACACACTGTCAAATTAATGACTGATTCCTTGTCCAAAGTGTGGCCGTGGGAACATGAAGATGTATATTGGAACAAAACAGCAACTCATGTAGTGACATACTCTTCTCTACAAGCCGCAAAGTAGATAAATAATAACCCTGCTCTCTTATTGCTCTGGAGGTCTAGGTACTACCAAACAGGTCTTCCACAAAGACTCTTCTTATGAGATATAATATAAAAGAAAACTGAAAATATTGTTCTAATTGTTTCTTTCCTTGAATCTTTGACACAGATCTGTGATCTTTTAGATAATTTGGTTGGTTATTCTAGGTCTCAAATTACTCCCGTTTCTTGACATTTCATACAAAGCTTTTTTCAAGTGATGATAAGCAGAGTGGTTTTATCCTCATTTTTAAAACAGGCTCAATGTTTTTCTCCTATTCCTTTCATCTTAACTCTCGGCCAATGCTCAATGACCATTTCTCTATCTAGTTACCTCTAGATTACACTTTGATTGGTAACATAATTGGATTCCCAGTTGTGGAGTAGCAGTAAATTGGAAACAACCCAGCTATCTACTAGAGCTATTGCAAACTGAAGTACACTGTTGCATACTCATTTCTCTCCATCACAAGCATTAATTTGTGGAAGGAAGAGTTTGTCAAATTGTAATTGAGCACATCAGATGTATTTCCAATCACTGAGAATTGGTTGAAGATCAACAGCCTTCCTTTGACACATATAGTCGCTTTGTAGTTAAATATGAAAATAAAATACTACCTATTTTAGACAAGCTACAAGGAAATCAATTTTTCCTGACCATGGGCAATGGAAAGTTTTGTAGATTGGGGATTTCTATTGCCATGCCAAGAAGTTTGTAATTTATAGGCAATTGGGTGTAAGGATCCAGCTGTGAACTCAGTGACAATACTCGGTGACAGTGTCCTTTTGAACGGTTAGATACTCTTGTTGAATTGCTTCTTTACATGCAATGTTTTAAATGAAAGCACCAGTTATAATATTGTGTACTTCACCCATCAGGAGTTCTTAGTTAATGACATATACAATAACAGACAGACCCATCTTTCCCTTACAATTGTGATGTTGAATTATAAGCATGGGGCAGGTGCTTCAAGGTTTATGGTCCTCTGAGGGTTAACCTACCCTATTGGGACCAGGCTTCAGGAAGATGGATCCATGAACACTTGGATCTTTATATGAGAATTTAACAGCCCATGTCGTGATAACCTCTTCCACTCAAGTAATAAATCATTAATTCTCCCTAATGACTTTTTGCTTCAACTTGCCCTAACTAGTTTTTCACAAGTCTCTAATAACATGAATATCAAATAGAGAAATTCTATTCCCCCACAGAAACAGAAACATAAAATGGGAGGACTTTTAAGGATGAATGCGAATAAGGCAATATCTATATACTTCATTTTTCACACAGAGCTTTGTGACCCACCACAATTAGATTCCGAATCCAACACTAAGCTCCCCTAAAAAAGTAGGCATTACCGTAATCTCCCACGTATAAGACGCAGTGCGCGTATAAGACGCACCTAGAGTTTTGGAAAATTCTAAAAAAAATGAAAAATTAATAACTTTGGTTCTACTGAATGAATTTTCAAAATTCAAAAGCCTATGTGTAGCTTGAGCCCCCCGGACCCCCCTGGGCCCCCTTATATCTTATTATGACTAAGGGGGCATGTAACATATCAAAAGAAAGGTCTTGATGTCCCCCTTGTGGATCCAATGAGAACTAAAACCCCACGTATAAGATGCGGCTTATACGCGGGAGATTACAGTACTTCTTCTTAAACCTGTCTTCTAAATGAGAGAGCAGTCTTCTAATTGAGAAAGCTGTCTTCTAAATGAGAAAGGCACTTCTACAGTCCATCTTCACCTCGGATTAAGACACTAGGCCAATTTGAAAGTTAGCAATGTATAGAAAATGCATAATGGCTCAGGGAGGACTAGTCTTAATGACTGTAGAAGGCTGTTTCCTTATCTATTTGACTGTGTTGGTTACCAAATGCACGGATTGGGTTGTTGGCCAATACAGTAGATTGTGTGAGCTGATATACAAGTATGCTGCCCTGGACTCTAGGGCTAAGCCACAACTGGAAGGTTTTGTTTCTAAGCTGGGTAGTGACTTCTCGCATCCCATCACCACTCTACAATATGCCACAAAAGGGTCTATAAATCAGTGTATAACCCTCATCAACCTCCAACTGCCCCACACATGCAACCCTAATATACCACAAATCAGTTTGAAATGGCTGAATGAAGCTTCATTACTGAGCCCTGTACCTCTGGACAAATAGACGCAGCCAACCGCGTGATCAATTTGGAGCGCAGTAGGGGGCAGCTGTGTATACACCATACTGCCAAGCTTTACAATATGGCCTTCATTCACAATGCCTCGTAATCTGGGTCAATATATTTTTGTATTTTAAATGTCAAATAGGATAGAATGACAGATTTGAAAATAATTGGGAACTTGTCTAAATAGTTTGTGAATGCTCATCTCTTCTGCAATGCATTTTATATCGTTCCAATCACTGTTTGCCCAAAGTGACTAAAAATGAAGTGTCTAATCACAAGACAAAACATTTCACTGGATGGCAATTGACATTCCTGCTCACCACAGTACCACCTGTGGCTAGTCTGACAGGCTTTGAGTAGTGTTTAGTACAATTTGAGAATATTGTCTTAATATAAAGCATTTGCTTTATTCAATGGTAAAAGGGCAGCTCAGGAAAACCCTTCATAACTTCAGATGGAGATTTTATCTTTAAGCCTGTGTTTCACCGACTGATATGAAAGCATGATCATAGGACACATTAGGTTATGATAATAAAACCAATTTATATAAGCATCTCACCTTTCCAAGTAAAAACAACTGTGTTATCAAATGCAAAGCTTTCACTGACTGCCTTTTCTGGACAGGTGTTGTGATCCATACACCTTATTCTCTGTGTGCCTTAAAGGTGGAAGCCCAATACAAGCTAACATGCCCCTGTCTCCTTCTGTTTACAAGACTGGGCTGTTGGATTCTAAGAGGCCTTTGGCAGACCCTCCTTTGAGGCATGCTCATAACTGGTAATCTATCTATGTTCACACACAGAGGGAGTAATGGTACACCCAGTTCAGATTTCAATATGAAAGGCAAAGCCTCCCTGTCCTGTATTGTGTAGGGCCTAGTTGGCTTTAAGAATTATTTGCCCCCCTCCTCATGGTTTCTCATGTTACCATATCATTGGATGAGAGAGGCCAATCCTCTACAGCCAAATGTACAGCATCTACATGACTTAAGTCACAGGAGAGCATGTCTTTACATGGGATGGCTGGGGATATAGAACTAAGGGCTAGGGTAGGTAATGGCTAAGAGATCGATATATGCTGAGTTGTTGTAATTGGCCATTGTAATTTAGTTTGGCAATATACAATGGAAACTGGCTGAACCAATGCTCTTAGATATCCAGAGCTTAGATGTTGAACTCTCAGGGTGATCCTTTATTGTACCCGGAAAAGGCCCGGGGGAATATAAGCATTAGCACTGTTTCCCATGGGAACGTAAAGATCTATGGGGATAAAACTGCAGCTCATACACCATGATCTCCCCTTAAGTACAAGGGCTCCAGGTGACCCAACAATTAATTGACAAAGGATTTCCTTGTAACTTGAAATATTTATTCTTTACATGATGTGTAATTGAAATGTGGAATAAAATGTTGGGGTAGCAATGCTACTTTCTTTGGTAGCAGTCATCTTTTGTAGGATGCTTTAGCATTGTGTCCAATGGGCTGACACCTAGATTTCGAGGAACCTTGGTGAATAATTCCCAAACTGGACAAACAATTTTCTTCAAAAACTACAAATATGTCCATTGACATGTGTTTATCAAGATGTAAATCATATGGTTACAACGCTGCTTTTTGCACATGATGAGTGTGTATGCACAAGGGTGAGATTCCTAATACATAAGCCTATGGACCACAGCCAGAGGGGGGTAGATGGGGGTTTGTAGTCTTTTGGCAAATTTCTTCAAATTTGATTAAAATGCTCATTTATATTGCTAGACATAACTTTTGAACTAATAAAGATAGAAACTTGCTTCAAAAACTGACAGATTCCTCTAATTGAGGGGAATGTGGTAGTTTCCAAAATGGCCACTAGTCGCCTGCGGCTCTCATCCTTAAGGTGACCGCAGATGGGCCTAATTGGGTGGACTGATTAGGAGGAATGGGATATCTGTACCTATGTCTGATCAAGTATGAAAATATCAAACAAGTTTGATCTCCCAAATCAGCACCATGCTTCCTAAGTACTAACCGACTATATGACTAGAAAACTACATTACATTTAAGAATTTAGTGTGTTGGTGCCCGCACATATTTGTACCAGACACATTGAGGAGATAGGAAAGACAAGATAGAGACCTTTTTAACAATGCTAGGGAAGCCTGAGTGAAGGCCATAACTATAGCTTACTGTGATTTCTTATTACAAATCTACATCAGTGAGTACAAAAAGCAACGGTAGGACATGACCTAAATATGATTTGGCAAGTTTCAAATAAAAAGGGCTATGAGCTACAAAAGTTTATTTTAGAGAAACTTGCAGTTATTATGTTCGTTTTAATCTACATGTGATGTAGACAGCGAAGTACTATTCTCACTGTGGCATTTGATATGACAATCAACATGGTGATCTTCTTGTTATAAACAATTTCTCAATAATGGCATTTCAATCTTGTCAACCGTCCCTTATTTCAACATCTAATAACAAGCAAAAACACATTCCTAAGTTTTAAGGATAATTTAAAAAGATACTGACTTCAGTGAGATTCAGCAAGATACAGTCATCTTGAGACAATGTGAGAGATAATGTAAATGGACATGGCAGGGGCCTCCTGGGAGGATCAGGGAGACTGGGAACTTACCTGTTATATACATTAACTAAATGTGAGCCTGTCAGGTCTCAAGCACCTACTAACCCTTAATTCTGTTATCTGCATATCTTATTACCGATAATAACATCTATGGAGCCATTGCTCAGATATATAAATACATTTGTCTTCCACATGAAAAGAGAATGGAGGGATGGAAGGAGGCCTGCACACATATAAAGTTTTCAGATACTGTCAGATACATGGATATAAAAGGCTTTCAGGAGTAATATCAATATCTACATTATGGTTAGGGCTTGGGGAATTTGATGTGTGGTAAAAAACTGTTAGCTTACTTACAAAATGTCTCTCCCCTTTTCTAATCTCCACAATTATACATTTGTGAAATAAGGGGTGTGTTGGTGGATATCCTCTTTTCCTCAATTTGCAATTGTAAATCCGAACACTATTAATAAATAAATAAATATGTGGGAAAACACAACTGCAGACTAAGAAGTGTACGCTGCAGAACACTAATTATTTTTCCACTGTTGGCCTATATAGCTTTTGGGCGAAAATAAAATACTTGTGCAAGTATCTGGGCTTAGCCACTATTATTTTCTTGTAGATATACATTTTTCCCAATAATTTAGGGCCATGGCATGTGGTACAATGTGATTAACTTTTTTGCTATAGGCCTTAGAGTGCGAACATACCCAGATTTGGGGGTTTTGCAGTGAATGATTTCAATACATTCTCTAATTAAATAGAACTACTAATGTTCTCCGATACCACCCCAACAAATGACGTCAGTGACGTCATTATGACGTCATGACACTGACATCAAGAAGGGGGGATATAGATTCTTACATAATGGAAAGATAAACAGATTAAAAGCCATGTTTACAAAGGTAGATTACAATGGTTTAAAAGTGATTTGGAGATTAAATGTCATAACAGTACTAAGATACCATGTTTGGAATTACAGATTACAATGGTTTTAACACAGATTTGAATTATTAGATGTATAAATAGATTGGTATCTAATGACACATGTATTACCAAACACTGCAACATGACTACTGTTAATGGATATGTAACACCCATAGATGGGTGTGTAAGAAGACAGCTGTATGATAAGTTAAGGACAAAGACAATGAACCATTTGTGTTTAAGGATTGTTTGATAGAAATAGAAAAGGCTATCTTTGATATGCATTGCATAGCATTTGTTAATCATTATTCTAGAAACACAGATTTTTTACTCTTTGGCCTTGTAAGAAATATACAAAATAAGGAGGGTATAGCAGGGGGGAGGGGCAATGTAGCAGTTTTTCATAATGGAGCCTTTGAACCCGACCACTGATGAAGATGGTGGAGAAGTGCTTCATTATGCTGGATGTTCTGTCTACAAAGTATTATGGAAAATAACAACCTATTGAGTAAGTAAATGAAATTTATAAACAAATCATAATTATAGACCTATTTGCAGATGGTATAATTATTAGAGATGCATTTTTGTTTGTTTGTTTGTTTGTTTGTTTATTTCCATTTACTTTTTATGTTTAAGGCATTGCTTGTTTTTTTTTGTGATTTTACCCTATTGCAGATTAAACTTTGTACAAGAGAAGAAATATGTCAAGTTGGCCAAATTTCGTAACGTTACTCTTGATAATGGCTAGGATGCATCTACAGATGGATGGGTAAGAAGACAGGTGCACATCTATACCTGCAAGGATAACAACTACCATGAAGACGACAACCACATAGGCCAGAGAAAATTAACTATAGTGTTGTGCCTATACATGGGTTCCCAGGAAAAGGTCTGTGTCGCAGTGTCAGATTTCACAGATAGTGCTGTGTCGCAGTGTCTATTTTTGTCTAATGCATGACTCTGTCTACCCCTGTGTCCGTCGATTTTTAAAAATGCTGTGTCTCCAGTGTCGATTTTTAAAAGTGCTGTGTTACTGTGTCATGCATGTCGGATTTTAACCCATGTAGGGGCACAGTGTTATTTACATTTTGATATTCATGCTTTTTACTCTCAATCCTATGAGATGTGTGTTATGAAACTTAATGAATAAAACAGAAGGAGTTTAATAAAAAAAAAATAAATAAATACAGAGCTTTATTTTTTAAAGAAAGAAGGAAATGTGTTGGCATTTTATAATGTGTTGTGAGCTATGTGAAGTGAAACATATCTTTACTTAGATTGGCCTAGTATAGTATGTACAGTGACACACCTTTTGATGTAGCTAGTGATAATAATGACTACTGCTGTAGCTACAGAGGAGATAAAGATAGGTAGTGGGGGTCTTCATGAATTATCATACCATTCTCTTTGTGGTTTAGAACTCTGATTATTCCATCCATAACATGCCAAAGGATGTTATCACAAATACCTCACATTAGCAGACTGTTCATACTACCCATACCCTTTATTTATATCAGCCAGACCACTTGCAAGGGAGAAACTTTCACAAATTTGCGATATTTTTTTTAATTTCGCGAAATTTATGAGTATATGTACAGTGTGAAATAAAGTATGATTACAGTACACATGAAGCACTAGGTTAAAAAAAAAACAAAAAAAAACAAACCGTGTGTACATCTGGTATAATATGCCTCAGAGGACACCATAGATATGTCCTTTCATTTCTCATGTAGAATCATGTAATACCTACTGATACTGCTGATAGCTAATGGGTACTAGGACAGATGTGTGATAAGTTAGGCCAAGACATATCTTAGAATATTCTACATTATCATGGTCATGAATAGAAGTATGTAGACCTCTATGTTATGGGGAATCAGTAAATAAACATTGACATGTATTATCTTGGCCTTACAGGGCAATATATAGATAGGGGGAGAGGGGGAGGAAAATTAGTGTTTTAAGCAGGAGTGCTACACACATACATGTACCATGGTTGATAGATTCTTGTTCAACTGCAACCCTTTTGATTTTAGAGAGGAAGAAGGAACAACTCATGAAGAAATGGTTACCATACTAGGACTCTTGTTTGGAAAAGATGCTAAACCACCAAATGACAGTCTCTATGAGCAATTGCAGATGTTTCTATTGGCACCATTGATGTGGAAGACGGGGCCAGGGCTTGATCCAGTTCACAATAGTGGGATTAGACCTAGCACAAGTGATCTCTTGGATGCATATCGAAATATTCAGACCAAAGGTATGGCCACTGTTTGCTACACAGTATACCCTCATAATCCTAGTGAAATGAGAGTTGCTTATGACCACCAGGCTGCTGCCGAAGGTTTTATGACTAAGGCAAGACAGGCCTTGGTTAGCACACTTTTGGCCAGAAATGAAAGGCAGGTGAAATGCTCTCAACTGGCATTAGCTGTGTTAGAGAGGTATAAGTTTGCTGATGGGTTTACACTTTTGGGTAACTGTCTTCAGGTTGTTGTGAATTAAATAGTTAGGTGTAATTCTATCATTACCCCAGAGTTAACCCTTACTGACCTGACTGACGTGAGTGACAGTTTGACAGACAGGATGGATCTCCCAATTTGGCTGAAAGAACACATTAGGAATGATGCTAGAACCTATGTTAACCCCAGGTTTTGGTTTACTCCTGATTATTTGTTGTTACAACCCCATGACTCGGATACTTATTTGTGTAGGAAAGTATTTTTGAAGGTTGTAATTAGTAAAGTAAGACAATATAAGAACAGTGTTTCTATGACAGAGGACAAGCTGACACATATTGACAGAATTGTTAAGACCCTGAATATCCGGAATACTTTGATTGAACAAGTGGCAGCAAATACCAAGGACTATATTAGTCCGGGGTATGGTGGTAAGCACTCTCAAATCATGAGGTGTCAGGGGTGTCAAATCTACAAGCTGCTTTGTGATGTGGCCAGGCAATAGGTGAGTACTTTTGCTCTAATCCTTGTTAATAATATTAATAATAACTTAATTTTGCTATTATGATGTTAACTTTACCCTTGTAGAGTAGAGGACCCTATTATCAGCACCTTAAAGACAAACGCTACAGGCTGACAAATGATAGATCTTCTATTGATAATCCCAAATAACTCTGGATGGTATTAGTTTAATATATAAAGAATAGGAAAATGCAAAAAAATCCCTATGTCACGGTGCTCATTTTCATTTTATGACCACTTAATTGAAAATGCCTTAACTATAGAAATGAATGGGAAAAGTATTTTTTCATATTTTGCATCATAGTGAATGATCTTCTATTGATTCATCTAGGAGACTCTCTGAATATATAAAGGACATCTTTACAAACATTTTGAAAAAATAAAAATGGGGGGTCACGGTTGAAATAAAAAAATTGTGAATTTGTCAAAAATATGAATTTTTCCTTAACTATAGGGCCCTATGGGAATTCAAATAGCATATATATGCCTTAAAATGTATCTATATTGATCAGAAATAAACTGAAAAAAAATATGTACAGGTAAAGTGGTCCAGTGAGGGTAAGAAAAATCATTAAAACAGTATAAAGGATACATTCTGATTTCTACCACCAGGTGGCTTCTGTGTACCGGGTAGCGTTTGTCTTTAAGGTTAAATCTTCATGCAGATGTCAGCTTTTGCATAAATGAAACAAAACAGACTCCAAACATGTAGAGTGGTTAGTTTCGGTATTTTTCATCAGCACATTAACCTACATAATCTAGAGCTGGATCAACACATTGGTTAATATTTTTACATGTATAAGGACATTCTTGCACACTTTTAACAAAAGAAAAGACCCATATTAGGGACTGTACCAGGCTTTGAAAAATCATTTGAAGAGTGATTTTCGTAGGATGTAAAATAAGCATTTCTGACAAGGAAAAAAAATATAAAAATAAAAAATTGTTATCAGAGGTGTGGACTTTTTAGAGGTGTGGTGGTCCCGCGTCGTCTTCGAGGTACCTTCGTGGTCCTCGTGGGCGACATCGAGAGCACCTCTATTACCCGACGCCTGGGGGCGCTGGAGTCCAGCGCCATGTCACCACTTGGTCACGTGGCCCTCGACTCCGGTGTATATAAGGCCGTTGTACGGCCTTCCTCAGGGTCAGTCCAGCCCCGACTGACCATCGTGAGCGATGGTTGGCGGCTGCCCGGCTACCATATCCTAGTACTCCTCTGTGCTGCTGCACAGAGGAGGTGCATGTGGAATATCAACTGTAGACACTAGAAGGCCTAGTGTCAAACCTGTTATAGAGTTCAAACTCTGCCACCTGTAACTGTGATCGAGAACGGCTGATGCATATGTGTTATTAGACAATAAAGTTTTAACTGGAACCTGAATAGTTGTTCTTCGTTGTTAATCGAAAGATTCGATTAAACATTGAGGGGTAGAACGCTACACTGGTGCCGTGACCAGTTGTTAACTTTAGTCCGCATAGGTACTGCGAGCTTAAGTTCGACATGCAGGGTCACTTGGATGAAGGTGATAACCCCAATCACCAACATCAAGTGACTACAGGCCCGTTAGTGGATAGGAATGATCCACTAATTGGTGGTGGTTTGAACCACACCCTGATATTAGGTCCATCGTCTGACCCGTTGGGCCTGTATCAAAGGAGCCGACTACTCAATTGGCGAGTATGATGGGGGCAATCGACGACATCTCGAAAATTGATTCGAGGTCGCGTCGGACCCTACCTGTTCCTTCGATGCCACGCACCGATGGTCTAAGAGGAGTGATCGGACAGTTCTCGACCCCTGCCACGACCCAACAACATGTTGATCCGCCCAAATATAGGGATATCAGATTCGAGGCTTCGCGCTTGAGTGATGCCGATTCGGGTAATCCCTGGGGGATGAATCACAGTCGTACAGACACGACTATGAGAAACATGGGGATGGACCATCAAATACCTAGAAGAGGCACAACATTCACTCTCGATCAGGTCAGGAGATCAAGCAGAATGTTTGAAAACACCTCTATCGGGCATGAACCAGCCCGAACTAGGTCAGTCGAGTGCCCTCCATTTACATGGAAGGACGATTGGCTCCGTTGGTACCACGGATTCAATCACGTCCATCGAGTAAATGTATGGACCTCGAGTATGGCATTAGCTCAACTCCTCATGTTACTCCAGAATGGCCCTGCAGCTGATACTGTGTGGCTATGGGAGGAGCATGGAGATGGGTCTCTGGAGGGACTGGTCCACATGGTAACGGAAGCCATGACTTCTAGCCTTCAGGACCCCATTGTTACAATGGAGAAGAGACGCCAAGGCAAGAACGAAAGCATTAGAGCCTATGGCTTTGCTTTGAGACGTCTTGCCGGCGATGCCTATCCAGGTGTGGACTTCTCGGTTGAATGGCTCATAACCAAAGTCAACCAGTTGTTCATAGGAGGATTGTATGACGTTGATTTACAACAAGACGTTCTTCGAGAGTGGCGCACTTACATGTCCCTAAAGGATCTCATGGACCTGGCAGACGAGTTGTTGCGGAAACGACAACTCCTGCCGAAGTTGGTGAATCCTACCCCGACAAATGCATTGTCGGCACTGGCCGACGCCGCTTTGGTCGAGGAGGGACAGGGGGAAGTGTCCTCATACTCGAAGCCCGGGGCGGGGAGTAAGACTAAGAAAGGTCAGAAATCCGCTGGTACATCGAAAACACCAAACAAGGCCTCCAAACCAAAGGTACAGGAGCAGACCTTCTCGCTGAGTCAATTGAAGAATTTACTCAGGGTTATCGAGGGAGGGGATGTCCCTGGTACTAGCTCGGAGAAGCCGAGTACCCATCCGTCCGACGCCAAGTGTTGGAACTGCAAGAAGCAGGGGCATTTCGCATGAACTTGCCCCGAGCCGATTAAAGGTCTACCACCTGACGCGACGGAAAACTGAGGCGGGCGGCTCGACGTGGCAATCGAGCTGCCCGACCATCGAAAAGCCAAGGTATCAGCACCTCTGGCACTCCTGATCAGACGACAGTAGATACGAGGGAACTAGGTAAGGTCCCGGTAGGGCCGTCCCAGCCCTTTACCACAGTGGCACCGGTTGATCACCGGTCGGGTTCCGAAAATGTCGGTGTAGAAAAAGCCTCAATGGCCAAGGAACAGGGCGCTGGCAGCCCGAACTCCGAGGTCGTGGGTTCGACTGGATCGAAAGTGAAAGTCGACGCCGGGAGAGAGGCCCTGATGCGGCAGCTGGCCAGAGTCTGCGCAACAGAGCTTCCCTCAGATGATCCCTGTCTCTCTTTTCTGAAGAAGAGAGGGATCGATCTGAGTACTGACGTAGGGTTGAGAATGCTAGCAGGAACCGCCCCCTTGTCGGGGAAACGATGGTACCTGTCTGCAGAGATTCGAGGACGTTCTCTAGACTTCCTGATAGATACTGGTGCCAGCCACACCATTGTCTCTCGGGAACTCGCGAAAACGTTAGTGGTGCCGTCAGATAATCTCTACGAGGGAATAACGGCGTGCACTGCGTCTGGAGCTGAAATGCGGACCTATGGTCGATTGGTTCTACCTCTTAAGGTCGCATCGACCCACTATGTGTTTAGCCCAATAGTGGCCGATGTGGCTGACGATGGCATTTTGGGGCTAGACTTCGCGGCATTATACGGTATGATCCTGAACCCAAGGACAGGTCAATTGGTCATGACCGAGCCAGTAGAAGAGCACCATCAGTGTAAACTGAAGAGAGTGTCATCGATAGCCTCAGTAGCACAGACCACTAGGATACCTGCCAGACATCGGTGCGATGTCTTGGTAAAATCCGACGGTCTGGAAAGAGACCGACAGGGCATAGTCGAACCCGACCTGAAAACTCTGAGAGCTTTCGGGTTGGTTGGTGAGGCTGCCCTTGTCAGCAATGTCCGTCGAACAGTGTTTCCCGTCTGCGATCCACTGAATCGAGACATTGTCCTGGAGAAAGGCCAGGTGGTCGGTACTGTACAGTACGCTGACAGAAACGGTGAACTCTCTTCACCGGAGGTAGGATCTGTGATGATGCGTCTCGAGCAAGAAGCTGCGGACATCGAGACGGCGGAAATCGCGAGCACCCGCACGGGGGAGCTCCCTACCTGGCTGTTAGACATGTATGGCGACACCCACCTGACCCAGCCAGAAGAAAGACTGAAACTGTCCGCCTTACTACGTAAGCATGTGGACGTCTTTAAATCCCCAGATGAACCGTTAGGGCTCACCGATCGATGTCTGCATAACATCGACACGGGTGACGCACAACCAATCCGAGTCCCTTATAGAAGGATTCCGCTCAGCAAGAAAGTTGCGGCGGATGAACAACTTAAGGAGATGTTGGATACGGGGGTGGTTAGGCCAAGTACTAGTCCCTGGTCCAGTCCCGTCCAGATGGTGACGAAGAAGGATGGGACCATGAGATTCTGCGTCGATTATCGATGTCTGAATGGAGTGACTAAGAAAAATGCTTACCCCCTCCCGCGCATCGACGAATCCTTGGATGCCCTAGGAGGAAACAAGTGGTTTAGTTGTCTCGATCTCCAATCGGGATATTGGCAGATCGGGATGAATCCCGACGACGTCGAGAAAACCGCTTTTTCCTACCAGAAGGGGCTCTACGAGTTCGATCGTATGGCGTTTGGTTTGTGTAACGCCCCCGCCACATTCGAGCGAATGATGGAGGAGATGTTGAGAGGTTTGCTAGGTAAAAGTTGCCTGGTTTACCTCGATGATATCATCGTCTTCGGCAAAACGACGGATGAAGCAATGGCGAATCTGGCAGAAGTCTTCAACAGGATTCGGGCATGGGGACTGAAGTTGAAACCTAAAAAGTGTAAACTTTTTAGGACTTCAGTCGAGTACCTCGGCCGAATCGTGTCTGAACAGGGTATAGAAGCCAACCTGGGGAAAATTAGCAATGTAATGACTTGGGCTAGGCCCACTACAGTGAAGGAAATTCGATCCTTCATTGGTTTTTGTTCCTACTACCGAGAGTTCATCCCGGGGTTCGCGGAACTCGTAAGCCCTTTACAGGACTTAGTGATCCAAAAACCTAAAGGTAGTAGAGGTCTTTACGAGGCATTCGCGTGGACGGAAAGAGCCGAACATGCCTTTGTCGAGTTAAAACGAAGTTTCAGGGAGACACCTGTGCTTCGATTCCCAACACCCGACGGTCGTTTTATCTTAGACACTGACGCTAGTAATACCGCGATCGGGGCTGTTCTATCCCAAGTGCAGGATGGAGTGGAGGTCCCGATCTCATTTGCTAGCAACACTCTAAGTAAAACACAACGAAACTACTGCACCACCAAAAGAGAACTGCTGGCGGTTGTCGTGTACACCAGGAAGTTTAGGCACTACCTTTACGGTGGTAACTTCACTATCCGCACCGATCATTCGTCTTTGAAATGGCTCCTGAATTTCAAAGAGGCTGAAGGAATGATGGGTAGGTGGCTGGCCCACCTTTCGGAGTTCGGTCTCGAAAACTCTAAGATCGAACATCGAAGTGGGGCCAAGCATCTAAACGCCGATGGTCTTAGTCGTATCCCTGTGCGGCTATGCCAGAGGTCGGATTGCACAGACTGTGGCAGTCATAATGCTGTGATGGCAGCTGTAGGTGGTTTAGTAGACAGCCGGGTGGGTGTTGCATTTTGGTCTCTCGATGAACTCATTGATGCTCAGAAAGCGGACGCCGACATCAAACGAGTTGCTGAATGGCTAGTTAAGGGGGCTAAACCCACTAGGCCTGATGTATGAATCGAGAGCGCCGAAGTACGGAAATTAGTAGGGCAATGGCCTCTATTAACCTTCCGTGAAAGCTTGTTGTGTCGCTGGAAAGTCGAGGCGGGTCGAGCTAGACGCACGGTTCAAGTAGTTGTACCACGCCAACTGAGGGGTGAGGTACTCTCCTTTTGCCACGGACACCGAACAGCGGCACATTTTGGTCGTAAACGAACGCTCGAAAAAGTGAAAAGGAGATATTACTGGCCCGGAATGGGAAAGGACATAGGTCGTTGGGTTCGGCACTGTCCTACCTGTTGCCTGGTAAAGCCCGGCGAGGGCATGGGTAAGTCTCCTCTACACCAAGAGTTGTTCGGGGTGAGATTCGGGAGGATAGCTATGGATATCATCTCGGGATTTGCACCCACGCCAAACAAGAATACTTGCATGTTAGTAATCCAGGATTACTTCACCAAGTATGTACGTGCTATTCCCCTACCAAATTACACAGCAGAGACCTGTGCAGAAGCCTTCGTGGACGAATGGGTTTTGACCTTTGGAGTCCCGTTGCTTCTGCATTCCGACCAAGGTCGATAATTTGAATCTCGACTCTTCTCTGAGATGTGTGAATATCTGACGATTGTAAAACAGAGAACCAATCCATACAGGCCACAGAGCGATGGTCAGGTGGAAAGGTTCAATAGGATGTTGATTCAGAGTCTGACTATGTTGGTAGACAAACATATGGACGACTGGGATGAACAGGCTAAATATGTGGTGTCCGCATATAACAGCTCTGAGCACAGTTCTACTGGATGCAGTCCAAATATGATGGTATTCGGGGAAGAAATTCTCATGCCAGCGGATGTGATTTTCGGCTCAATCGAGAACCCACTCGAAGTCCCTTGTTCCGTCACTTTCGTGGAACAACTTCGTGACCGATTGAGGGAGAGTTATAGCATGGTAAGGGAAAACCTAGGTAAATCTGCGGAACGCCAGAAGGTCGGGTATGACTATGGGCTAAAGCAGAGAAGATACTCAGTTGGGGAACAGGTGGTGAGGTACCACACCCCCCAAGCAGCTGTGAAGCTTGCCCCCAACTGGGATGGGCCGTTCGTAGTAGATTCTGTCCTCTCTGAGTCGACATTATTACTTCGATCATCCCGCGGACGGTTGCAAAAGAGCAATGTTCATAGAGTGCGCCGGTGGTTGGGCGTAGAGCTATCACAAACTGTCGAGTTGTTGCAACCACGACTTGATGATGATTCACCTTCTCGTAAGGCTACGAAAAGGGCTAAGTCTGTTTCTGGACAGGTCGAAATAGAGATCGAAAGGTCGCGGCCAGAAGTTCAGTCTAAAAAACTAACCACGCAGGGTCATCGAAAACGACAGCAAAAGGCTCGAAAACTGAGCGAGGTGGAGGTGTTGGATGCCAATAAACCATCAAAGCGGCGCCGTGGTCGACCGGCCCGTCGAGATAAGTCGAAAGCATCTAAACCGCCTTTGAAGGGATGTCGGAAGCCCGACCCCCCCTCGAAGGTGCGAACGACTGAACAAACTTCACATCGAAACGTCTCGATTGAAGTCAAGGATCAGTCACTCCAGTCCGGACCTATGACTCGAGCGAGGCTTAAGCGCCAAGGCTCATCAAAGGAACGGTCAGCGAGTGTCGAGGATGAAAGGAAATCCAGAGCAAACACTCTGGCTCCTACATCCACACCGTCACAAGTGATGGGAGGCAGACGCCGACGGAAACGGGTTAATAGCCCGGTCGGCCCGGCCACATCAAAGGACGGCGGGCTAGGAGGGGGTGATAGTAACCCGCCCCGAGGCTCAACACTCGTTCCTGTAGTAAAGGTTAAAATCAGGAAAAGTCCTAGATTAAACCCTACTCAGTAATCGATGTTTCGCACAATACTAAGCAGCAGCTTTACTAACCTGTGTTTTTAATGAGGCTTTAAAATAACGGGTGCCGTTCTTGAGTAAATCTGTCTGTGGACGTGAGGCCGACGGTGAATAAAAAATTACACAACGAGAAGTCATGCGATTGTCTCTTATTTTGAGACAACCTGATGCTAGAAACATGGAAATGTGGGGCGTCCGTCTTTTATTTTTGACTGTGTGGAGGGGTTCCCAGCATAGGCTGGTGGATTCTGCCCGAAGGGTAGATCCATATTGGAACCATTTTTTTTAAATCCCGGTAGTCTGATGAAGGGGGGGGGTGCCCAAATTATCCATGTTAATAGTGTTGGAACCCATAGACCGCATAGGAAATAACGGCATATGCAAAAATTGCGACTGGAGAACCAGAGCGTGACGGTGAGGGGAGAGTGAGTGGTTCTATTTTTTGAGCATTACCTTATTTGGTCATGGCGTGATGCGCTGTGGACCAATAGGGCTCGCCCTCCTTGGTCACGTAGGCCCTTCCTCCAATCAGAGGCGTGCGCCACAGGGATAAAAGGCCGCGTCGCACACCATGGAGGTCACATCTGCGCCCTTCTCATGAGAGTCGGACGCAGATAAGCTGGACTAAGCCTAGCTTATTCCAGCTGGTACACTCCGTCTGGGGACTTCCTACCTGAGTGTAGGAGGTCTCCCCGCCTAGTGTCGAGGGACACAACCTGCGTGAGCGCAGGTTCCTGTTCTCTCGAGGCTCCAGTCTTCGGTCCCTCGAGCCGCCTGAGTGCGGTTCGAGGTACATCGAAGGCACCTTCGAGGCTTCGACCCGCCAGAGTGCGGATCGAAAAACCTCGAAGATTCTCTTCGACGTCTCGTCCCGTCTGAGTACGGTTCGAGACCCGGAGTCTTCTCTCCCTGGTGGAACCCGGCAGTTCAGGAAGAACCATGGGGTCCTCGTCCGACGAGCAGTCAGGGTACAGCTGTTCGGCGAGCCACAAGTCGCAGAAGAAGAAGAAGAAGAAGAAGAAGTCCAAGAGGACCAGACCCGAGCAAGAGCTTGAGTCTACCTCGGCTAAAAGTGAAGCCCTTCTGAAGCAGATCGAGGATGCACAGAAAGCCTTGGCCGAGTCCCAGGAGCGGGAGAAGGAGCTCCGCCGGAAGGCGAAAGAGGCAGCTAAGCAGCAGAAGTGCGACTTGAAGGTTGCAGCTGCTGCCGCCTCGAGAGACTCTTCTCCCGATGAGATGGAGGTCGACGAGCCGTCGACGCCTGCTCCATCGAAAAGTGCTACCCCTTCAGGTTCTAAGGGCAAGAAGCCCACTGAATCGAAGGCATCCAAGGACACCTTGAAAGATTTCAAGATCCCTAGGGTGCCTAAGAAGGAAGGTAGCAAAAAGGAATCCGCAGCCAAGAAGGCTCCGGCCCGGGAGAGGAGTAGCGAGTCTACTGCTCCACCGGAACCTGGAACCGAGCCGTCGGAGGTCGATGCCGGTGCCATGGAGAGCACCGTATCCTCACCCCCAGACACGGCCAGGGCTGTCGACGAGTGGAAGCGACTGTCAGCGATCACTGCCAAACGACGTGCTGAGTACGTCGATGACAGGCCACTGACAAAGCTTCAGGACTACCGCAAGAATGGTCAAGTGGTACTCCCTAGTCTCGTCGGAAAGGATGGTAGTGACGACGAGGAATGGTATTCGGACGATAGTCATGCCATTGACTGGTATGTCTCGATGATCGAGAATATCACGAATGCCTCAGACTTGGTGGGGGTGTCGCTGCCCGAGCGACAGCGGATTGGGTTCGCATGGCGCATCTTCAATCCAGGGCAGCAGTGTGCTTTCGAGAACTGCACACGTAAGGGGTTCCCCCCTCGCGTATATGCGACAGACGGCAGGTATGCTCGACACTTGGTTGAAGAGCATCGAGCCATCCGTCCACAGTTCGGTTGTGTTAAGGTGGAAAAGACCATTCCATGTTATCAGGACCCTGATGACCCGACCTCTCCTCCTTTCGTGACTTCACGAAGGGGTTTGATGGCGTGTCATCTTAAGTCGTACAAGCAGCCCCATAAGTACAACGCCGAGGGCGCTATCCAACTAGTGGAGACGCTGGTTGGAAAGTGCGAACGGAATGAGAAGACAGGCGCGCCGACTAGACACTGGATGCGGATGGCCCCCGCACCTCCGTCTACGAAGCGCCTGTATATCAGACCGGAGCTGATGCCCGCTTTCTACGGTGCCTACCCCGAGTTCAGGGTAGAGCAACAGAAGAAGCGGGAGGCCAGTCGTCCTCGGGACCCAGGACCGACAGCTTCAACGAGTGGGAACAAGAGGCCCCACTCTACAGAAGCTGGGAAGTCTGCCGGTTCGACTGAACCTAAGAAGCCTAAGCCGCAGGCTGCTCCCTCGAAGCCCGAAAAGGCATCGAAAGCCGCCCCGGCCCCGGCTCCTAAAAAGTCGAAGACTGCTTCGACCGGTTCAGCCAAACCAAGCACCAGTGGTGCTAAAACTGGAGGCAAGACGGTGGAATCCCGGAGTGGTCGTGATCGGCAACCCAAGGTAACCACCAACTCGTCTCCCCCTGTCAAACCCCCAACACGGCGGAGGACAGCACCCCAGCTGCCACGCCGCATGTTCATGTGGGAGGTGCGACACTGACCTCGGCAGCAGGAGCTAGCTTCTCCAACGTCGTGACAGGCACCGACACCCCAACAGCAACCTTGCGTTGGGAGTTGGCGCAGCCTGCCTACGGCGATGGCGTCGAACGTGGGGTCCCGAAGACGTTCGTGGAACGTTGTAAGGGACTCCTACAGATGACGGGCAGCCCTGCTATCGACAAGTTCGGTGAGGCATTTTGTGAGGAAGCAAGTGCCTACTTGTTCGGCCTGTTCGACAGAACGAACATGGCCATCCGTAACGAGCTCCTTCCGGCTCTTAGGAATGAGGCGCGCCAGACCGTTCAGATGGAGATGGACTCTCGTCTGACCGATGTCCGAACGCGTCTCAATAACTTTGAGGCACAGGCCCAATATGATATTACCAAGAGGGATAGTATAATAGAAGGCTGGGAGGAAATCGACCGCGAATTCTTTAGAGTCTTCGGGGTCCAACTCTCGGAATGGATGAGGGACAAACACCATGGCGTCCGAACCCTGAAGCCCGTTCGAACCGTGCCCTCTCGCGAAGCGCAGAGGTACCTCGTCGAGGGTGGAGTGATTCCTGACGTCAGGACGCTGGCGGCTCAGACGAATCTGTTGAGAGAATTGTCTCCAAAGAGTGACAGTCTGAGCTCGGCTATGACGATGTTGGGCCGAGAGCAGGTGGTGCAGGACAAGCCTGACACCCCGGGTAGGTCTCTCGGTGCCTCCGTCTACCCGCCAGCAGCCCCGTCTTCCTCCTCGGTTCCCTTGATAACCCTCTCGGGAACCACCGAGCCTACGCCGCCACCGGTCCAGAGAGTGGTGTCACCGAGGATCCATCCGGATCTTCAGGGCATCACTCCTCTGGCCCCGGCGAACGTAGCCGTCTGCCGGGACCCGTCGGCTTCCGCCCAAGCAGTAGAACCTGCCGAGGTGGAACAGTCGATGGATATAGACGGGGACGTCGATGTCGTCGGTCACTCTCCAACGGCTCCCCCTGACCAGGGAGGCAAGGACGACTATGAAGGTCGGGAGAGCGACGACAACGACGACGGAAGCGACTCAGCAGACTCGGCCGTTCTCCACTCAGATGCTGAGGGGGACTCCCGGGATGCACCCGAGACCTCTAACGAGGCTTGGAGTACGACAATGGACCGTGTGGCTCCATTGCCGGAGTCGCCGACGTTTTCGGGCCAGCTAGCCGCCAGTGCTTCACATGAGGAGGAACGCACTGACGGGGAGCAGGCTGAAATCGACGCCGCTACAGGGTCCATCTCGGTGATACTACTGTTCCTCCTCTCCAGCTTGGATCGCTGACATCGGACAGAGTCTCGATGTCAGCACGGAACCCCTGGGAACTTGTTCCCGGACGACGGTGTACCCTCCACGAGTGGGGGTACCTTTCCAGTCCCAGGACCTTCCTGCGAAGCTGTGTGGATCCGACGCCACCCTGGTCTTAGGACCCGGTGGTGCCACACATCCTCGGCCTCACGGTCGAAGGACCATCATAGTCGTACTGTACACTATCGATGGGCTTCCTACGCTGGAAGGAGCTTCTCAACGAGACAGGGAGGAAACGACACGACCCCGGTTACCATACCCGGTCGTGCCTCCCTCGGATCGACCAGGAGCAGGTCGTGAAGCAGTGTTTCGACACTGGTCTCCTACGTTGGAGGGAGCTACGCCTCATAAATTAACTGTGATAATAATTTATTTTTCTACAGTACAGTAGAAACTATATTTCTATATATTCCTCTACTGTTTCTGTCGACTATGTCGACAGATCCAGTAGTTCATATTATTATCTATTTGTTTAGACTGATCCGGGGTCTCTGAATTTTCGGAGACCTCGTTTCAGTCTAGTGGGGGGTGGTGTGGTGGTCCCGCGTCGTCTTCGAGGTACCTTCGTGGTCCTCGTGGGCGACATCGAGAGCACCTCTATTACCTGACGCCTGGGGGCGCTGGAGTCCAGCGCCATGTCACCACTTGGTCACGTGGCCCTCGACTCCGGTGTATATAAGGCCGTTGTACGGCCTTCCTCAGGGTCAGTCCAGCCCCGACTGACCATCGTGAGCGATGGTTGGCGGCTGCCCGGCTACCATATCCTAGTACTCCTCTGTGCTGCTGCACAGAGGAGGTGCATGTGGAATATCAACTGTAGACCCTAGAAGGCCTAGTGTCAAACCTGTTATAGAGTTCAAACTCTGCCACCTGTAACTGTGATCGAGAACGGCTGATGCCTATGTGTTATTAGACAATAAAGTTTTAACTGGAACCTGAATAGTTGTTCTTCGTTGTTAATCGAAAGATTCGATTAAACATCGAGGGGTAGAACGCTACAGAGGTATTGACGTGGAGGCTTAGAGAAGACTCTTACCCATCATATGAATATCTAAATTATAGATTTCCATTAATTTTAAGATGATTGTAGGTCATTTTGTCCATTAGTGACAATGATAGAAGCCAATAGCAGATTTTGGAACCTTTTATTGGCACTCCCCTTAAATAAAAGGGATTTAATAGGTAGGACCCAAAATAGAGCAAACTTTATGGTAAGAAGACATTACTTTTTATTTAAACTCGTTCTACTTATAGGGGTCTAATATGGTATATTTAAAACCCATAAAAATAATAATACATATTTATGAGATAATTTATGAGATAAGAAAATCGATTTTTCTCATGAAAAACCTGAAATTATTTTTCATGGGTGTTGGGGAAAACTGTAAGGTACCATGATAGGCCGAGAATGACTTTTCCTGTTGATTTTTCCATTAATTATGGGCACATATATGTCAAATATGCTGATAATAGGGCCCTGTCAATAATAGGAGCCTCTACTCTATGTGTGTTTAACACAAGATTACCACATACATTTTTTATCAAATCTTTCTTTTTTTCTTTTAGTGAAAGACTTAACCCATAACAGGGATAGGCATACATGGCCTAAGCCCTGCTTATATGCCACAGTTCAGGCATATTGACTGAGGAACAATCCATTACAGTGTAGTCAAGATCTACATTGGCCTATTTATAAAGGAAACTCTTGAACCATTTCAAATGAGTTTTGCATGAGTTCTGCAGTTCAGGCATGCCTCCTGGTGTTAATCATGTGTACTACTGATGTGCTGCGCCATCTACAGTGTCTAGGGGTTGTTAGAATGGATGTAGTACCCAGGTCAAAGGTTAAGGTCATTACACAACAACAGCATGTGTATTTGGGACTGTTCTACACGCAATATGGCTTGTTTTTCATGGATTTTACTCATGGCATGGATGCTGGCCAGTGGTACAAGTGCCTACAAATGTGGAAAACGTAGGCAGTGTGACAGAGTGTAGCAAGATATTTTATATTACTGTTTGATGTCACATTACTGTAATGTTATAAAACGGTATATTGTTTTTACTTTATAATGCCAAGTTACTGTAGTGTTATAAAACGGTATATTGTTCGTCACTTTATGATGTCAAGTTACTGTAATGTTATAAAACGGTACATTGCTTTGCCTATTTTGTAGTCCAGAGGTAGGGTAAATTATGTATTTATAGCCATAGATAGTTAGATACTTGATATCATGCATATTACTTTATGATTGATTGTATGTTACTATAATGTTATATAAAACAGAGACATGTGTTTTTGATACTCAATTTTTATTCATTCAAAGAAAACAGTATTGTAGATTATTTTTGTATTCATATTTTCATCTTTACCAGTAGACATTGTTGTCAGATTATATGTATCCAAGGAAATAAAAAGTAAATATATATTTTGTCAATCAGAACATTGTTTTTTTTTCTCCTTTTACTTAGACATTTGGCTGGAAAAACTCTAAAATGAATGGTCTTACCATGTCTGTATGTCTTTTGATGTTAGTACAACCCCCCTTGTCATACTGACCCAAAGTAATCGCAGACCTCCCTGTGTTTTACCCTTGACCTTACCAAAAAGCCATAGATCAATCAATTAAAATATTTAACCAGTAAAAATATCAATATATAACCATAATTTTATCATGACAATTAATACATATTGTGACTTAGTGTATCTTGATGTTCCTGACTCCATCTATATGTAGAAGTCCTGGAAAGATTGCATAAACAATCATGGTAACAGCCTCAGGCAATGCTTCTTTAAACTTGATCTCGAACCTTGAATGACCTTTTAATCTTTTTTTCCTATACTTTTCACATTGACCTTGACACACATCAAACACATAAAGACAATATCCATTGGGATATTCACTGAGACTAATGTCATTGCCATAATTTTCCATATATCTGTCAGCAAACAGCGTCATGTAAGCCGAGGTGTAGCTTGAAGTACTGTAATTTGGAGTCAACGGTTCTGCCGGTACAGATTTTCCATCTACATAAAAACCTACAAAGTTTGCATTGTAGTGCTTAAAACTTAGACCGTTTGTAGCATAGTCACCAGTATATCCCTTCGAGGAGACAAGGCCTACTACAAGACGATTGGGAATATCCCCCTGGTACATATCGTCTATAGTTGTACCAAACTGACCAGCGGGTATTCCATAAGCTTTTACATCAGTACGGTCATAGAAATATTCTGCTGGCCCATCACTTAATGTTTTTTCAATTTTCATGAGAGCTTTTGGTGCAACATCAATCGTACAAATTTTCAGAGTGGCATCAACAATTTTAATTTTGTAATCTGCTCCTGGGTTTGAACTCATTATTCGAAACCTATTATCATTTTGCCAAAACTTAAAATTTACATGTACAGAGTTTAATATATAACAATCTTGTTGACAGATATCATTATAAACAGGGCCTTCTAACTCTACAATTTTACTCTTTTCGAATAACATGGACCTCATAATTAAACCACTGTTAGTACCTCCAACAGGGTCGGCATCATCTACATTGCCAGTGTCCTTAATGTACAGTTGAGTTCGTAGTTGTGTATTTTTAGCACCAACACAATACATCAAAAGGGTCTCTATATATGCCTTAAAAATATAACGAGAAGCTATTTCAGGTGAAATAATTTGCTGCTGAACACTAACGTCAACCTGTCTCCATAAACTCTGAAGAGTTAAGTTTGTTGGTCCAACTTTTGCAGCTGCAGGTGTTGTCCCTTTTTCTCCCACCGGTCTCCAGTCGGGTATGTCACTTCCATCAGCCTGAGTTATCTTGCATTTCACTTTGATTCGAGTCTTGCTCATGTCAATGTACTTGGTACTGTTTCCAGGAATGTTAAATTCCAGTGGTCCGTCTGTAGTCAATTGACCCACAGGTCGGTGTTCAAGCCATTCTACACTTTCCAATTCCTTTTCTTCCATAGGTGTGTAAAACAATGCAAGGCCATTGTTATGGCCAGACATTTCCTCAAAATGCAGTCTTACGCTTTCCTCTCAGTGATGTAGTAGTGTTAACTGCAGACTTTCTCTTCTTTCTTATGGTCACTGTCGTCTTTGGTATCTTTGTAATGGTCTTCTTAGTCTGACGACTATCCTTTGTGTTCTGGACAGATTTCTTTAGTGATAACCTTTTTATAGGTTTACGTGCTTGATAACTTAAAGTTGATCTCTCTTGTTTAGTGCCTCTCTTTGAATTAACTCGTGATCTTGCACAGTTAACAGCCTGTTGAGTAGGGCTTATGATATTTACCCTAACTTTTTTTGGATCTGAACTTGTGTTAGACAACAGGCGCCATACCCCATTTTTATCAGGGTAGAACTTTCCATTTTGCATGTCCTTAAAATGTTTGTCCCAGTCACTTTCACTCATGTTTTCTGTAGGTGTAGTGTACAGGTCGTCCGTTCTCCAGTTAATGGTATCTCCTTCATTTCCTCATTTCTTATATACACACGCAAAATATCCAATCGATGTCTAGATACCTTGACACAAATGGATGAATCAAAGCTTTGTATAGTGGTTACCTTTGGACTACTTTCATCCGCTGGAATGTATTGCAGTATAGGCCTTTGTCCATCAAGCACACATGAGTCTTCTACAATATCGCAAAATACATAAATGTCCCGGTTGTTTGGATTTTGACATTTAATGTCTCTTAAAGCACATGTCCAAGTGTCACCCAGTAAATAAATGGTTTTAGGTAACCTCACGGTAAAATCATTTACGGTATTTTCAGGATGATATTCCCTCGAGTCGGTACTCAATAGAAACAAGTATATGTCATTCATATGTCCACAGTTTCTTCTTCAGGAATCCACCTGTTGAACTTGTTTGGCCAGTGCTTAAACTTCACATACACTTCTGATTTCTTGTTACGTCTTCTTCTTTTCAGGAATTTTTCGATTCTGAACAGGTCGTCGTCAGAAACAGACACTTTCTGAAGCTCCTGTTGGTAGAATGTACCTTTTATAGGTTCAGAATTCCAGTCTTCCAGGGTATAAATGGGTATTTCCTCTCTCCTCCTCCTACTGTTGACAATGAACACTTCTCCACTCCATTTCTGGTTGTATTCTCTGTCAAACTTTTCTCTCGTGGAAGATATACGTACTTTGTCACCTACTTTAAACTTGTAAGGCTGAAATTTAGGTTTTTTCTTTGGACGCCTCAAGTATTGTTCGTATCTGACCTCATTTTCATTATCTTTATTTACAGCTGATGGTGGTATTCCAAGACTCCTGTGAGTTGTATTGTTGTAACTCTTAACTATATCTTGTAGGACATCAATATATCTCAACCTGTTGTTTGCCACTACATAGCGATATAGCTTCGATTTCACCGTTTTAATGGCGCGTTCTGCATAGTTCCCTTTTGTTTCACTCATAGTCGTGAAAAAGTGAATCCCATTTTTCTTCAAAAAGTCTCTTGTTTTCTTACCGGTAAACTCACCACCCTTGTCACTTCTTATCACCTTTGGTTGACGTCCCTCTTCAAATATTTCTTTCATTGCAGCAATCACCTCCTCTGGCTTCTTGGTTTTTAAAGGCCGTACCCAAACATAGCGACTAAAAATGTCGATCATAAGAAGAAAATACTTGTAGCCATCATTTTCCTTGTTCAACAAAGCAAGATCTGCCAGATCCATGTCCCACTGGGAATCTAATCCCTCGACCACAACTCGGTTCCTTGGAAATTTTCTAACCACAGATCTGTTTAAAGTATATGATAGTTCTTTTTGCAGGGCTTCGTCTACTTCTCGTTTCTTTACATTAAATCCATCTGCTTTGGCACTTTGATACACTTTACTGGGCCCTTGAAAACTTCCAGGAGTTGATGGTGTATTATACCTCTGTCTCAACTGGTCCTCCATTGCTGTCTGGTAAAGACTACAGTCTCATTCTTTGCATTTATATGTGTATCCACTCCCTTTTTAAATTCGATTTAATGGGTGAACGAGACTTGCCTTCTAACACCTTTGTCCTATTTCTTTTGTTGTCCAAAAGCAGTAAAGGTACGTTAGACTCTGATAAACCTTGGTAAAATTCTGTTTGTCCAATAGGATCGAAGCCTTTGTATTCCCTCATAGCATCCTTCAGCAGGTCTACAATGTGACTGTTTGCTATCCTTCTACCATTATACAAAATCTCTCCCTTTTCATTCCAGGTCAACACGTTACCATTCTCTATGTAGTTTAATAAAGCTCGACCTTTGGACTTGTACATTTTTGGTAGAGAGTCTATAATTTTATCCTTGTCTAGCCCCATGTGTGTTTCCTCTTCATCTTCTATTACCTGTCCTGGTAGTGTATCTGCATGGACTGTTGATATTGCTGTTGTTGTTTTTGTTACTCCACTGGCACGTTTCATTCTGTCATACTTGTCTACTGGAACAAGAACCATTTTTTGCGTGCTCATTGTAAAAGAGTTTTCAGTATTGCTTCAGCTGCTTGTAGTATCAATTTAACAAGTTTTGCCTCCTTTAGTATAAAGTCTTTCCTTTTCTTTAAACTTGTTTTAGAGTCACCAATGTAGTCAATTTTGGATCTGTACCTACTAAGTTTCCTCTGAAAATGATCAGACACAGGTATATTCCCATATAAAACATTTGCTGCTATTTCACTTATCGTGTTGACTTGCTCAGCATTCAGTGTATTCAACACCTGAAGAAATTGCGTGTAGGGTATCTTACTCAACAAAAAACTAATCAGTGCTGAGTTGGTCTTGAGACGTTTACTCATAGCGACTCCTACTTCATCAATGAAATGTAAAATACTCCTGTATACAGTATTTATACTTTTGGAACATACACAATAGGGTCCTCATTAGGAAATATCCTAGTTCGTAGCCTGTACTTCACATTACTATGAGGTGTATTATCTATGACCAAATAACCATAGGGTTTTCCTGTGGCATCCTCATATGCCTCTCTTAGTACTTCTGCATTCCGTGGAAACATCTGTCTACCCATTGTACTAATTTGAGAAACGTCTCTAAGATTTCTAAACAAAACTTGGTACCATGTATTCAGTGCAATCGTCCTTGCATTCGGACCTTTCTGATACAAGTTCTGCAGTATGTAAATAACTGAAAAGTCTTTATGGTGGCATCCTTGAGTAAACAATTCTTCCATGTCATCATTCTTTACCACTTTACGTGCCAGGTCATCAAGAATAATCAAATTATGTTTTCCATTTGCTGATATCTCGTCCAACAGTTCTGCATCAGGTAGTCCCTTGTGAAAGGTTGTGTTTGGAATCTCTCTTTCCATCTCATCAAAGGTATCCTGATACACACCATAACAATACAATATAGTATGTGGTGGATCTTCAACAAACATACCTTTGATATTTCTCAACAATTTATAAACCCAAAAGGTTTTTCCACTACCTGTAGTACCACTTACACATATACTACTACATGACTTAAATGGAAGCAAGCTCTGAGTTTCCCACCATGGAATATAATCATGTCCTTCAGCATCACCTCTCCATTCAACAGCTGACAATACTCCTGTCGTTGGCATATTGGTTTAATAAACTAAATTTCAACAACCTAATTTACTACTTTTATAATCGATCTTATATAAGTAAATTTCTTTTCATGTATAGCCCTGCCCCCTTCCTTTTTTGGAGTATGATATAGCTGAATCTGTTATACAATTATCTATATCACCTTACAAAGTATATAACATAGACATAACATTGTTAATCTCAGATTAACATACTAATCCCCTTGTTATCCTGGGAAATACCCTTAATCTATACCTAATCTCCACTACCAGATATGATAACAGTTCATAACATTGTTAATCTCAGATTAGCCTACTAATCCCCTTGTTATCCTTGGTAATATCCTTAATCTCCACTACCAGATATGATAACAGATCTTATCAGTACCACCCACCAAGGTATGTCAGTGTCATGACGTCACTGACGTCATGACACTGACACTGTATCGGAGAACATTAGTAGTAATAGAGTGCACCCCCCTCAACTTGTGTCTCCTGCTGCCACCTCCCGTCAATTAGTGTTCTGCAACCTGTAGTTGATGTGGCTTTTATTTCATAAACAACATTTCGGAACAAATTAGTCCTTCATAAGGTGTGGTTCGATAGTATTCATGAGCCTATAAGGTACTACAAAGAGCAATAATGTAACTATAGTAACCGGGTCAATAGGTCATCCTTTGTGAGGTCAAAGTTCACAGAGTTCAACTTGAGGTCAATAGGTCAATCAGAGTAGTTTGCCACATTTTGGTGATTTTTCAAATTTTTTTTCACAACTTATACAATTTTTTTCAACAAGGGTATTTTAATACCAATGAGTAATATTTTCATAAATATAACAGTGAATGGAACAATATGATAATCCCTATACTTATATAAAAAATGGTCATACAAGTATGATTTTATGGCAGTGTATAATACATTCTAGTGTATAAAATGACAATACTAGTAACTCCGGCAGAGCAGTCCCATGTGATTCAGTGTGCGGTACAAAATTCTTCCTACATTTTGGTTAATGTTATTAATCATATATGACATAATGGGATCAATATATCACTAGATGGTATGATGGGCTCATTCAGGCTGAGTCTGGTTTGGGTTTCAGTGGTGCGGCTTCTGGTGTCATTCACAGGGTCAGTCTGGGTACTGGCATTCATGCTTGGTTTTACTATTGGGGTTGGAATATATTCAACAGTTTTTATGATGCTTTGGGGTTTCATGTATTCTGGTAAGTAGGCTTCTACAGTAGTGGGCTTACTCTTGGTCTTATTACATGAACAGTTTGAGTGGCAAGATTCAGATGATGAGCTGCTAGTGCATGACCCACCGGGGCATCTGGGTCTCTTCTTGGGATTTTAACCTGGCCGGAAGTAGCATGACGTCACACTGGAGGCAAACATTCATGCCACCTTAGTTCCTCAGGGATGTGGTGGGACCATGCTGTCACACACTTCTGAACTGATTTCAGATGAGATCTCATCTGAATTATAATCTTCCATTTAAGTTTCCATAAGTTTCAGATGATCTCATCTGAATGTAATTCAAATTCAGATGAGTTCTGGCATATATCCTTGATCGGGGGCTCTGCCCTCGAACCCCCATTAGGCCAGGCACCCCGGGAAGCGCGGCGGCATCAACATTTGTCTCCATAGAGGGCCAGGTCAACTCTGCAAAAAGTGACCCTTTTGCCCCACTGGGACTTGGATCACGGGACACAGGATTTTTTTCAGGTGATGGCGGAGTGGTTTTCAGAGGGGATGGTGGTTTTTGTAGGTCAGGTAGTTCAAGTCCGGATTGCAGGATACCGATGACGGCGGTCTAGCTAGTCCTGAGGACTAAGGCGTCTGCCGCATCCACGCTGCCCCTGTTTGACATGTACGCTGCAGCGGCCAGCAGCAGCCACGCGCCGACATCTAGTCCTGGGGACTAGAACGCGCCCTTACTATGCGTTCTACAGTTTAGTCCTCAGGACTAAACAGGTGGTCACTGGGACTATGAATCTCATCCCCAGGGCACCATGACTATTCTCTACTCTTGGATGATTATGAGCCAGGGTCTCAGTCCCTGGGACTACTGTGTAGTCCCAGGGACTATAGGCTTTGAACCTAAGTAACAATGCTGAAACTGCTAGGGACTAGATGCATGCTCATGGGGAGTCAAGGTTTGGTCCTGGGGACTAAAATTTTAGTCCCTGGAGCTACTTTTTAGTCCCCAGGACTTGACTTGTAGCTTCAAAGCCTGTCTGTCTAGTCCCAGGGACTAAACATATAGTTCTAGGGACTAGAACATAATCCTTGGGACAAAGATATAATCCTTGGGACTAAGGCCCTACGTTTTATTTTTACAACCACATGGGTACCCGGAACAGCCCTCCGTGCTAGAAAGACATAGTCCCTGGGACTAAAAACTTAGTCCTGAGGACTAAAAATTATAGTCCCCAGGATGATATTTTGGCCCTGAAGACTACACATCTAGTGCTAGTGACCTAGTGCTAGTGACTACAGACATTGCTGGTGATTGGACGTTGGTCCTGAGGTCTACAACTTTAGTCCTAAGGACTTAAAGTGTAGTCCTCAGGCTAGAAGAATGGTCCTGAAGGCTAGAAATTGATCAATGCAGCCTTTTCCATATCTATACCCTGGTACAAGGTTCAGTCCCAGGGACTAACTGTTAAGTCCTGAGGGCTAAAGATGTAGCTGCCTGGTCCTCAGGTCTAAAGATGTAGTCCTGGGGACTAGAGACATAGTCCCAGGGACTACTATTTCAGTCTAGCCAGTCCTGAGAAATAGGTCTTAGTCCCAAGGACTATCTATATCTGCCAAGTCTCAAAGGGTAGGTGGGATGTAGGGTCTAAACGCAAGGACTATGCTCTAGGACCATAGGCCTACCTTCAGTGTGCAGTCCCAGGGACTAAAGATACAGTCCTGGGGACTAGAACATTGTCCTTGGGACTAGAGAAACAGCCCTTGGTCCCCAGGACTGTATCTTTAGTCCCTGGGACTACACAGAGCAGTCATGGGGACTAAAAAGTAGTCCTCAGGACTAAATTTGAAGTCTATTCTATTTGAGGACTATGCTTACTAGCTTACTACCTTACTAGCTACTAGCAGCATTAGACTTAAGCATCGCATTATTAGCTATTATACTACGATTTCTGGCTTACACAGTGCTTTTTGGGGTCTATTCCCATCCACATATCTGTTGATATTGCACACCCTATAGGCTGTAACATCAATTTTGGAAGGCGTGCGGTTATCCATGGAAGGCGTGCGGTTATCCATGGAAGGCATGCGGTTATCCAGGATAACTGCACGCCTTCCATGTCACATGTGACATGTCCTTCCATGTCACATGTGACATGTCCTTCCATGTCACATGTGACATGTTAAAACCCATGAAATTTTCCAGGCCAGGGCAGGGCTCGAACCTGCAGTCACAGATCCCTAATCCAACTCTCTATGCATTGCGCCACAGGGACTGACGAGAAATGCTTGGTTCGAACCACGTCTCGATATGATATGGGAAGGAGTCGACTGTGGGCTGACCTCTACCATAACCGTGGGATGCATTCAAATATATCCAAGCCGACACTGCCGCTGAAGGAGTAGACGCGGTGGTCTAGCGGTTAGCGCTTTGCGCTCAGCTGCGTGAGGTACACGGTTCAAATCCCAGCCCGGACGCATCTTTTTTCGCCATGTGCGCTGTCGCTATCCGCTGCCGGGCGAGGAGGTGTATTATACACAAACATAACCGCGAGAAGAATCTTTTTTCGCCGTGTGCGCTGTCGCTGTCCGCTGCCGGGCGAGGAGGTGTATTATACACAAACATAACCGCGAGAAGAATCTTTTTTCACCGTGTGCGCTGTCGCTGTCCGCTGCCGGGCAAGGAGGTGTATTATACACAAACATAACAGTGAGACGCGTCTTTTTTCGCCCTGTGCCACTGCCAAGCCTAGCCGAGACGGGGGCTGTTGCTGTCCGCTGCCGGGCACCGAGGTGTATGTACCTGTGAACACACACAATGGCTGGCATCGAGTCCCGGGGAGGGGGAATAATTTTTGTTTTCAAATTGAATTTACTGGTATTCTATTGATTATTTAATGGTTTCGTGGTATAAAATAAGTAGTCAATGGATAACTCATGACTTGTGTGTGTTAGCAAAGGCTAATAACACTCGGCCTATGGCCTTGTGTCATTATCCTTCACTAACACACACGCGTCATGAGTTATCCATTGATTACTTGTTCATAGTCCTGAGGACTACCACTATGCCCGCGCACCTACGCTCACCGCCGGAGGCTCCGTGGAGAGTCTGCGTATTTGTGTCAGTGCGGACATGGCAGTTGCCTAAGTCCTTAGGACTAGCTAGAAGGCCGTCATCAGTATTCTGCGTCCGGATTGGGAATCATCACTCATGGCTAAATCAGTTTTTAATAGCTCATGCATGACCAACACAGTTGGACTGACTTAGGGGGTTGGTTTCTCATTACTGCTTGACATAGACAAAATTTTAATATCAATAGCGCCAGTTTGTGGATTTTGAATGAGGGTTGTATCTTTTACTGAGGTGGATGATTTCTTTGCAGTTTTTTAGACAAAGCATTGTTCAAGATGGTCCTCAGCGGATTTATTGGTTTAGTGCGTTTGCGGATGGCAGGGTCTTGATCTTCATCATATTCGTCACTGACGAAGGTGCTCGGCTTTTGTGCAGAGCGTTTGCGTTTCTTCAAAGCAGGGTCGTTAATCTTGTTGAAGGTTTGGTATTTTTTCTGTTGAAGTAGAGTTTGTTTGAAGCCGGTTGGTGGCGGTAGATACAGTGTTGGAGGTGCTTTTTCTACTGCGGCGGTCTGAGAGGAGGCTCTCTGGTCTGTAACAGGGTGCAAAATAGACAATTCTAAATTTTACATTGTCTAAATTAGTAATTGTTTGTTTAGGCTTAAGTTTTGGTGATAGTTTCAAAGACTACTGGGAGTGTGGTTGGTAGGACACGATTGTGCTGTTTAAGTTGATGCCGACGAAGGTTATTTTTGCGAGTGAAGTTTTATTGACAAATTATGCAGGTAAACTTACCAACGATTTTCTCAAGTTGGTTGGTGATGGGATTTAAAGTGTAGCCGCGATGTTTTGTGTTAATGTGGTTGCGTTTATCTCTAGTAGTTTCCTGTATCCATTCATTACAGTATTGGCAAGTAATCCATCCATTTATAATTGTAAATTCGTGTGGCGACACATGGAGATGTTTACTCTATGGCTGTCAGTTGTAGAGTGAGGCCTGGGTGATGATGATGATGATGATGAACTTTTAAAGCCGGCACGAGACCGACAGGCCCTATATGTTCTAGCGGAACGGGGCCGGACAAACAGTGATTATGGGGATGCTATATCACACTAGAGTCTCACACTGAACACAACCATACATGAAGATGAAACATATAATGAGGAATGAGAGGATCAACCACACTACTCCCAGGACAAGAGCTATGAGACTGTTATGCTATAAGCTATTGGAACAAGAGAAGCCATATGGCACAGGATGTAGACCTGATCCATTGTTGAGATAGACCCCATAAAGGGGCAATGAAGTAGTCCTATTGAAACATGACAATGTAACATAGAACACACGGTCGCAAAGCTGCTCCTAGGTTTTTAGATATTTTTTTAGATTTTTTTGGGGCTTTAATAAGGCCTTTTAAACTTTTGTTAACTTTAAGAAGCTAATCTACAACTTATGCATAATATATACAAATCCATGACTATCCTTCACACGGTCGCAAAAACCGCTCCTAGATTTTTAAGATAATTTTGTATTGTTTTTGGGGCTTGTATAAAAGCCTTTTAAACTTTTGTTAGCTTTAAGGGAGCCAATTAACAACTTAATTACAGTATATACAAGTCTATGACTATCCTTCTACCATAGCAAGCCTCTGTTCGCCTTACAGAAGCTGACTATGGGTTTATAATCTTGCTCAGCGGCTTTACTTAGGACGGCCACCGCGACTTGGAGGCTAGAGTCCAAGCGGTCACACCCAGTTGCAAAACCAGAGATGGGGGAGTAATCCTGGTTTCCGTGCGTTTAAATAGTAGGGCGTCAACAATTCTAAGTTGCTATGGAGATGTAGGTCAGGGGAGTTGTAACTGTTTTTAGCGCCGCCCGCATAGTGGGATTGCCAATTGTGACGCATGCGCGCTTGAAAAGGAATTCTGGTAGGAAGCGTATCGACGTAAACAAACCAGCCCGTGCGTTCATGGATACTCGAAGACGTCCAGATTTCTAGCGATTTACAACAGGTAATATATAAAGGAAAAGGATTAAAACTGTGGGGAAAGAAAAATCGAATCCATGTTTGTGATAAAGTGGCTTCTTTTTGGGTTGCTGTAGTGTCCATTGCGAAAGAGCAGTATTTACAATTTGACAGTCACAGATCAGTGCTATACCTTCGTGGCGTCACCACTGTCCCGTAATAAGAAATGAGCACTTTACATCTACCGGTATTAAATATGTGTTTCTGGTATGGGTCCTGGTCTACCTAGTGTGGGGTATCCACACCAGTCTGCCACTCCCAAAATCGATCTGTACGTGTGTGGAAGACTCACTGTAGGCACTGGCATAACTGCCGTGCGCGGGTCTGCCGTGCGCAGAGGCTAAAAGTGTGATTTAGCAAAAATGGAGCAGCTGAAGTTGACATGTTTTTACTTATTGATTCTGAAGCTGTTTACAGGTGGATTTGGACAATTAGGGTATCATTTTAACGGGCTTGAAGAGGGCTTTAATATACATGTATTTGTTTAATAAATTCAAGAGAAAAAAATCATGTTTCTCCAAGGTGAACTCAAAACTTAAGTTCACGAGCATTTTATGGTATGAAGTATACATCTCACATAGTTAAAAATGGCACTCATATATTCCCTGGTTAAATAAGGTCTAGAAAATGTCTAGTTTTCTTCTTTCTAATAGGCAGCAGTATGTTTTTTAAGCAACTACAAAATCATGACCTATTAACTCTGTGAGGGGGAGTGAGAGATTAGCTCTAACACCTCCCCCACTGCAGCACACCTATAGCCACCACTGGAGGGGCCACCTGGAGGTGGCCCCTACTGGAGGGCTGACTACCAGGACTACTTTGAAGTATGAACATCAGTCAAAATTTGAACCATGATTAACCTCTTAAGTATTGGTAATTGTGGCAGAATATTGGGGTCATTTTGTGGTCTTTGGATGGTCATAATATCACTTTGAATTAAGATAGAGACTTCATTCAAAAAGCAAATCCACTTCTTTTCTTGAGATCTATTCAATAGTATGCAGATAGAATAGATAATATCAAGTTTTGAAAAACTAGGTAAGTGCCTAGGAAGAGTTGTAATACCAAGGGGGAAGGGGTGCACGGAAAAGCTCTCCGCACCACCCAAACATTTGGTATTACAACTCAGCGATCAACAGAAAAAAACGCATAGTGGCAAGAAGAGCAGGCTTGCAAAATATCCATTTTTCACCTCTTAAAATGATCATATAGGGCCTAGATGGGGGGTCCCCATGTCACTTGTCGATTTTACGAAAAGCCTATGTCACATGTCACTAAATTAATTTCACCTGTCCTTGTCACTTAATTAGCTCCATGTCACATGTCGATTTTAAGAAAGGACCATGTTCCATGTCATTATCTTTTTTTCTCCCCTGTCCTTGTCATTAGAGCTCTATCATAGAGTCTATGTCCATTGTCAATTTTAAGAAAAGGCCATGTCACACTGTCGATTTTAGGGGTCTAGACCCCCCATAGAGTCTCCAGATTTTCAGTAACTCTTCTCTTGGTCTATATCTATCGTTGTTGTGAATTTTAAAAGGATTAAGTAAGGGGAATTGTATTTGGCCATGAAATAGTTTATTTGTCCTTTAAAGATCACTAAATAGGCCTAAAATATCGCTAGGTTGGTATAGTAGACTCTACACATTCTTTTTAGCTGAGAGACCCTTGGACCACCTGTCATTTTATTCCATAAGGTCAGCGTAATGCACCAATGCATTTATTTGTCCTTAGAAGATCACTAAGTTGGTGATAACTTTGTTCCCATTGCGCAGATTTGTAAATAAAGACCGCCATGACGTTCGCCAGCTCGAGCTACCCTTTATCTATAGGTCACACTATGGGAAACTCCTATTATTAAGGGAGATACGATTTATTTTGTAAAACTGCCAGTTCTTGGACCTCTCTGCCAGTGCCTGGACTGGGGTCTGCCCCCGCGTCCCAAAGAGACCTTCATTTCGATCCATTCCTTCCTCAAACCTGCCCTTTTTCGACGGTGACACTTAAAACAGCTAGGTTTTGGCTGGAGGTAGCGCTACAACACCCTGGATAGTGCACAGGTGGACTGGTTGGGGCCGAAAAGGCTTCTAGTTAAAAAACACCCCAGATGGATACCAAACATTCCATATCCGCACATATTATTTGCATAATTAGCATAATTATGCAGTATCTTGGTACTGTTCAATATAGTATAGATATGTTCCATTTGTCTCTTATAGAATTCATATGCTTACAAGTATAAACTACTGATTGCACCTAGTGACTAGTGGAATCTGAACAATAGAAAAGAAATACCCCTCCCCTACCTTCCTATAGCATCAAACAAGTAATTCAATGGAGGCAGCCATTGCTTGATCAGGTGCTTAGACCTTTTAGATCCAAATGCTAGTTACCAGTGCATTATCACTGTTGATAAGCTTTACACATCAATACCTGCAGCCACCCGGGGCACAAGCCCTGTTTACACTGAATGGATGTCTTTCCATTTCTCCATTCTCTGGTGTTTGATTGAAAATGTTGACGCCATTCTGTGTTTTAATTTGTGTTTTAATCTGTGTTTTTACGGTACATGTATTGAGTTTAAGGCTATAACAGGTTAGTGTTTATGCTATGGTATGATAGTAATTACTCACTATTTGTCAAAATATGTCAGTATCTATGGACTATTAGTGAGAAATTAGTTAATATATGTTAGTAATTATTCACTATTTGTCAGCAATAAGTCAATACATGTTACATTTTATCAGCATTTAGTCAATACAGTATATGTTAGTAATTACTCACTATTTGTCAGCAATTAGTCAATATATGTTAGTTATTACTCACAATTTGTCAACAATTAGTCAATATGTATAAGTAATTACTCACTATTTGTCAGCAATTAGTCAATATGCCAGTATTTACTCACAATTTATCATGATTAGTCAATATATGTCAGTATTTACTCACATTTTGTCACCAATAAGTCAACATATGTCAGTGCTTTGTCACTATTTGTCAGCAAATAGTTGATATATATCAGTACTTAGTCACTATGTATATATCAGTTGACGTCATTCTGTGTTTTAAATTGTGTTTTAATGTGTGTTTTTATGGTACATGTATTGAGTTAAGGGATATAACAGGTTAGTGTATTGTCATACTAGTGATTGGCATGATCAAGTTGTCATATGAGAAATATCATATGACTAGTGGTGTATGGAGTAAATACATCAGGCTCATATAAAATGTGTTATTTCCAGTTGTCACTGGTTTATTCAACTTTAGGCAACATGTAAGAAATATCAATCATACAGTAGTTAGTATGTAGGTAATTTGTACATACAGTAAACATACAGTAATTTATAAAGTACAATGTTCAGTTCCACTCCACCTGTGAGGTAATAATAATACAATGTCCAGCATAGTTCTAGGTGGGTTCCCACACCTAGCTCCTGGCCTGCTGCTTAGAGGAATAATGTAATAATGAATAACTTTACCCTCTGGTGGATGTCTTGGGGAAGATAGCCTCTGGCCACTAATGATGGAAACCCATGCCTGTCTAGCATAGTTTCACCATAGTGTAGTGGTATAGCAGGTAGCAGGAGATGACTGGAGATGTTACCTCTGGAGTGGTTCTTGGTGTTCTGTCTTCCTGGAGGTGCAGACAGGCTATTTGTAGCAAATCTTGGAAAAGCACCTCCAGACTGACTGGAGCCAGCAGCATCTGCCTAACTCTACAATTGTTTGAGGGGAGTCTTTCATGTGTCACAGGGGGACAAAGGACCCCCATGGACGCCGCTGTGTCCCCCTTTGTCTTGGTCGGTTCTGCATCTTCAGACGCTCATAACTCAGTCGTTTATGCGTTTATAACCGCCATTTTGCGCATGCGCGGAGTTGAATATGCCAAGTTTATAATGCCCGCTGGATAGGCGCGTAACTCCCGCCGGTTTGTCTGTAGGGAACTCGGAGCTCCTTTCAGTCTCCATGGCATAACTTCCTTAATAATGAGAGTTCCGCCTTGATCTTGGGCTCATTTTGACCGTCTAATTATGGGCTTTCCATAAATGCTTTGATATTTGACCTAGCTCGCTCAGGAGCGACGCTAGAGCGACCAAACAGTTATGGCGTCGTGCTTATGTAACCCATTGTTCAGTTATTAGAGTGCTCAGACACTCATGACGGCGTCAGCGGTGCTCAGGCACCCGTGACGGCCGGTTGCATTCACTTACAAGTTATTAATTTGTGCATTGGACCATGAGGTCGCACACTGAGACCCTTATTCTTATTATATTGTGCAGTGAACCATTAGGTCGGACCCTTTGATGTCATAAACTCTGTCTAACTGACTTGGTTTGGTGTGCAGTGGGGCATGAACGCTCTTATACAAAGTTTGAGCGCTCTTATAGCTCTTAGAACCAACCTATGTATTAATTTCATAGATATTCTTTGATTAATACAATAATATGTTAGAATTTATGGAATAATAAAATGGTATATCATAGAATACTCCCTCTCCCCCGAGAGAATGCGAAACTCCGTCATTTTGCCGAGGGAATGTACAATTTATACAATTTTTACTTTATTTTTGGAGTTATATACTGTTTGTAAGAGGATTTGAAGTGATGGGGAGTGCTTCAAATGCAATTTTTGTGGTAGAGCTTTGTCAGTATAAACAATTTTCTCCTGGGTATAAGTACATTTCCGAGTTTCTATATCTTACCATACCTGAGCTTATTTGCTTATGTAACATCAATTTTGGGTACAACTTTCCATTTTTATGTACATCATACAATTTGGCAAATAGTGTGCCATTTTGGCATTCAATGTTCAATTTAGCGTGCAAATTGAACATAAATGACAATTTTAGTGTGCAAATTTACGATTTCGCGTGTAATTGCGTTCAATTGACAATTTCAGTATGCAAATATATAATTTTTGCGTACATTTGGCAATTTTAGTGTGCAAATATACAATTTCGCGTATATTTGGCAATTTTAGTGTGCAAATATATAATTTCGCGTGCATTTGGCAATTTTTGGTGTACAAATATATAATTCTTGCGTACATTTGACAGTTTTAGTATGCCAATATATAATTTTGCGTGCATTTGGCAATTCTTGGTGTACAAATATACAATTTTTGCGTACATTTGACAGTTTTAGCATGCCAATATATAATTTTGCGTTCAATTGATAGTTTCTGTATGTACATATATAATTTTGCGTACAGCTTGGATACACATAGAAATGCTGATTTTCTAAAGAAAATCTGACTTCAGTGTATGAATTGGGTACAGACATACAGTATAATGTGCAACATACAATTCAAATGTAAATTGGATACAAACTTACAATCTAGTGTGCAAACATACAATTTTTGTGTGCAAATTGGGTACAAGCGTACAATCTGGTGTGCAAACATACAATTTTAGTGTGCAAATTGGGTACAAGCGTACAATCTGGTGTGCAAACATAGAATTTTGTGTGCAAATTGGGTACAAGCGTACAATCTAGATTACACTATACAATTTTTGGGATTTGAGACAAATTTTTCCGAGGGCCGGAAAAACAAAGTACTTCATGTACAATAGGCTTGTTTGTCTCTGAGTTACTCAATGATTTTGCTATATGGGTGTATTAATTGGCAATTTCGGCAGTGGGCCACTGCTTAATTGACTTTTCCCCTAGCCTTTTGAGTATGTGTCCCTGAAAGAGATTTATTTGGTGAGTATCTTAAGTAAACATGTTTTATGTCAACAATTTTCTCAACAAAATTTTTTTTTTTTCTCATTCATTTTTCCAACAATTTTCTTGGATACCTAAAGTGTGCTACTTTAAGTAAACCTTGGCATAGTATACAAGTGCTAGTGGGTACAAAAACTGTCTTAGTTATCTACCTGCATTCATGTATATTAATGTTAGATGTGTACAATTTACAATTTGTAATTTGCAATTTCGCAATTCTGCGCGTACATGCCCGCATTAATCATCGATTTTGTGAGAATACCATAGATTTTCATATTATACATCAACAAGTGGCTGTGTATATATATTTATTTTTTTTTTTTCTAATACTTTGATAATTTCATTGACAGTGGAGGTGTGTCTGGAGTGAGATGTGAGTCTCCTCCCTGGTGTGCTCATGCAGTGGTGGCACTTGAGGTGTTAGGTGCCAGATTCTGGCATGTGTCTGTGTGAGTGCCTAGCTTGGTGTCAGTGGACAGTTCAGGGTGGGGGGGGGTGTGTGTGTCCATTTAAGGAGTGTGTGGCTGGTATTGGAGTATCAGTTCCTCTCTGGAAATCACTGCTGTAGCACCATGGCCCATCTACAAGCTCTCTTTGCTTTGCCTGTCCCCCAGGTGATGGAGGTGGGGAGTCCAGTTAGGGCCCTGGTGGAGGCTAACCAGACCATCCATTATGGTTACATAGTGAGGAATTTCAAGGAGATCATTGAGCATGGTGATGTGTTAATCTGTAATTACTCCTGCCACTATTTCTTAGGCTCAGCCTTGCGTCGGGGGGCCACTGTGGCCCTTCTGACTAGGGCCTTGGGTAATATGGGTTTCTGGCCCATGGACTATAACTTCGGGCCGCCGGAGCGAGTGCTATGGGATTATCTGTTGGCGGCGTCCCTCCTCGATCTTGCGACCTCCGGGGATCCATCCACGGCTGCCGAGTATGGACTGGGGATGCTGGAGGCCCGGCTCGTTGAGTGGGAGCAGGATCACGGCCATATGTATGGCTCGGACTCGGACTCGGACTCTCCCATTGATGTTGAACCCGAGGATCTGTGGTAGGATCCCGACTGACTGAAACCTAGGGTGTAAAAACCCGCCATCCCAAAGGCCCTTTTCAGGGCCGGCAAATTGTCCGAAAAGTTCTGAATACTGTCTCTGATGTGTTGTCTCCTGGTGGTGGACTGGGGGCAGCCTAGGCTGTGGGCAGTCTAGGCTGTTTCCACAGTCACCGGGGAGGGCTGGTGGTTTAGAAAATTAGCAATAGTCTGCATGTTTGACCTTGCGGTCTCCTCCTGTTGTTCGTCAATAATTATATCTGTTGTATTTTCCAGTGCTGTCATGGTCACCGGGCTGGTGCCACAATCATTCTGGAGAAGCATGGAGTAGTACAGTCCTTTGTTTTTAAGGGCTGGTATAGTACTGAACCTAGTGCGCCAAGGTAGGTGTATCACCTGAGGGAGGTGATAAGCAAATTCTCCTCTCTGTGTTGTTATAGCTGCTGGTCCATTCCAGGTAAATATAGCCTTAGGTAGTGGGAAGGTTTTAACCACTATATCCTTATAGGTAGGGGGAACTGCTGATTTAATCTCATCAAATTCATGTGGTATTGGCCTCAAGGGTAGCGCGAAGTTTGAGTCCCCACAATATATTTTAAAATATATTGTGGGGTTTGTGCGCTTGGCCACATTTTTCTTGCCACAGTGTGTCTGTGCAAATTTCTTAAGGTACTTCATTATTCTGTAGGCTGAGTAGATGGTCAGGGTGAATAATATAGCAATTATCAGGGTGTGGGTTTCCTGAATTGTGAGGAAAGGGGTGTGGGTTTCCTCTGTAGGGGTTAATTTGGTAGGATTCTTATCTGGGAGCAATTTGTGTAGGGGCAGCTCGGTGACTAGTCTGAATGCTTTGGCTGTAGGCAGGTAGGCTACAGTCCCTCCTAGTCTGTATAATTTGAGTAGTATGTATACTATAAAAATGTGAGCTGATATCCCTAGGATGAGTGCTAAGCTTTGGAAGATTGGATGCTCTGTAACTTGACGTAGGTATGATTCCTCGTAGCGCGTTTCCATTTCCTTATTAAGGTTGGAGGCATCCTTTAATACTGTTTTGGCAAAGGGCTCTAAATTTAGTTGAGTAATATCATCCATGATTGGATTTTCCTGTAGTTTTTCTAAGGTTCTAGAAAGGTTTACTACTGGGAAATTTGGAAGATTCTCTCTTTCATCTGGTTTGGTTTCAGAAATTTCGTTAAGTGCCGCCATGAATGGTAAATTAATTGTCTTGAGAATGTAATGAAATGATAAGGTTGAATTACAGGGCAACCTTGTGTTTGGAAGAGAAAATTCTCCTACACTGATTGTGCACCCACAGGGTACACCTATGATTGAGTAGGACTGGGCTTTTCGAGTTTCAGACGTTTTACCATGGCAGTTGATAAAGTAATGGGGTTCATTAGTAGTGACCAGATACTCATCTTCAGAAATGGAAATAGCATGGGCGGTAGGTGCTTGCAGTGGTGAAACTGTAAACTTGCAATGTTCCTTAATCTGTTGAGCCTGGTTAGTAAAAATGGCTACAGGGCATGTAGGCCTGTGTTTATAGATTCTACCATTTACATCTCTGCATACCTTTACTGTAGTACCTTCACATGCCTGCATATCTGCTGAGTCCAATTCGATGAATAATGATTCGTCGTAAGATACTGCTAGAAACTCAGTTGTGGTTTGCAACTTGGTGACTCCTCTGGTGGGGGTCTCCTGTGTGTCTATAGGCATGGGTGATGTAATCATTTGGTACAGTTTGAAGGTTGAGGTGGTAGATTGAATTATAATGTCCAGATGAATATATATATGGTGAGCTGAGTAAGTGTATGAGGTCAGCTTCTGTGAATAATAGAAATCTAAGTCATTAATTGCGACTTGTGCTCCAGGGTGTGTAATCCTAAGTTTGTTATTAATGTCAATTAGGTATCTAGCAAGGTCTGAGGGTGGTACTATATCAGGGGTTAGGATCCCTGATGATAGCATCCTCAGGGCTGCATTTGTCCTTTGCAGTGATTGAACTGTATTCATTCTTGCTGCTATGATAATTAGTGCATCATTTAATACTTGCATTTTTTCCCTTTGAGTTTTCTCGTGCCTTGAATATGAGTCAAGTGACCTGGACATGTTAGAGGCCCACAGGTTGACGGTGTCACCTATGGTGTTGATTGTGCTGTCCAGTACCTTCTTATCTTGGATGTATGCTTTAACAAACTTATCTTGTCTGTCTGTGATCTTTTCAATGAGATTAGCTGCTTCCTGGTCCTGTTTAGCAAATTTTCTTAGTATTTCATCTATGTTCTTGAGCTGTCCCATTACTTGGTTTACATCTTCTACTGTGGCTAGACCTAGCACACCGCGAAACAGGGGTGCTAGAAAACCCAGTATGGCCTCTCTTTTGGCCTTGTCCAATGTGTTTATGGGGTTGGATAAGAACAATTTGATGGAGGCTAGTGTTTCATTTATCTCCTTGTCTGCAATTTCCAGCAAGGTGTCTAGCTCCTTAGCTTGTTGGATAATTTGGCCAGAGGTATGATCTTGTAGAGTAGGAGTGGTCAACTGGAGTATTCTATCCCTTATGGATCCTTGGGTAACGGGTGCCCGAGGTATCTTGTAGGGAATAGCTAACAACAGTGTTGTGGTTGTATGTCCATTGACCAATGGTTGAGGGCTAGGTTTGAATACTACTCCTATGTTTTGTCTCACCACAGGTGTATATCCTGCAGTAAGTGGTTCTATAGTATATAATAACAGCATAGTTAGCAGTATGGGTGAAACTCTCAGTCTCCCCATGGTGCTTGTGTAAAGCAAGTTTGCTGTTTAAAGTCTTGTCAAATTTGTAGTGATTTGGTGCTGGTAAAGTCTAAGTGTATGGTGTAACACTTTAAATGAAGTGGTTCAAACTGTACCTTTGCAAGATTGAGCTGTCTTGGCAATATGTCCGGTGAGTCTATAGAGATTGACCAGTAAATGGTAAGGTCAGGTTGAAGGTGAAGTAGGTGTGTTCTTTATCCTAGTGCAGTCTCTCCTAATGGAGAAGTGGGCTGGCTAATTCCCAAGTGGGGTCCTGTAGACTTGTGTTCCAGACTGCAGCTGGATGAAGACTGATGGTGGGCTATGGTCCACAGTGCTTCTTATGTAGCCTACCCTACCCACATCCATTGTGGGCCTGGTATTGTTTCTCTGGAGACCATGCATTAATCTCCAGTGTCTGCTAACTGTGGGGTCTATTGTGTAGTCTGTGTACTGGTAATTAGCTCCTCCTGTCATCCAGGACAGCCATTCATGACCGTCTAGACAGTTGTCTGAGGGTAGCTTATAAGGCCGAGCTTTTAAGGTAAATGACGGGGGACCAGTCCCAAAAGCAGGTCATCGACGGTGCGTTCGGTACCACTGACAAACGGACATAGAGTTGAGAGCTAATCTTTTTCGGGGGCTCTGCTCCAAACCCCCACTCAAATTTTTGCATCTACCATCCCCCCAAAATGAACTTTTAAATATGCTCCCTAAAATTGTAACATTAACTCACCTTTTCTCTGAATATTCAAAGAATCTGGCATGAGGGCAGACGTAGTTAGAGATAAAAGTTAGCAACCTAACGCACCCCTCATGACCTACTTTCGAGGGTGGTCCCCCGTCATTTACCATTTAGCTTCTAGCGCTTATAAGGTCAATTGATCTCTATAGACTGCTGTGTTGGCATAGCGCGCTCTTTCATGTGGGGATTAGGCTTTAGACACTCCACTGTGTTACCCTTACTCTTCTTAGACTTCATGTCTGCTTTACTTGGGGGGTCCCAGTCTTTGACCCTTTCAGAGGCAATAACCTACTGATATATTTACAAATTTGATTGGCTTTATATACATATAAGTAATTCATTATCAGTCACACATGTCTTATGTGTGGATGAAGAGAATTTGTAATATATTTTGAAAATCTTATGTTCCTTTTGGTATCTCAATCTTGTTTCTAATTCCTTGAAACTGCACCACACCTAGATGTCTTTCTTAGTATGTGGTGTGCAGGCCTAGGCTTGATAGGGCCTATGCCTGTGGTTTCTCTTGTAAGGGTGATATCATTTTTGTTCCTTACAATTTTGCTGTAGTATTTGGCCTCATGTGGAATAAGCCTGTGTGCGAATTCATTGTTTCTGACAGCCACAACCTTTTTCAGTCTGTCTATGTGCACTGGTCTGGCCACCAATAGATTGGTGTCCAAGTTTTTGAGTTTGGCACTTGTCAAACTAGGTCTATCTACTACAACATATGGTCCCATAAAAAGGGGTTGAAGTTTCTTACACTCTGTGTTGGTCAGGATTCTTGGTATGTTTAGGTACACCATGTCGGTGACCTTGATTTCCTGTGGTGTAAGTTTCTTATCATATCTATTCTTCCTTTCCTTTTGTAGCTTGGCGACCCTTTCTATAGCTTTCCTCCTAGAGGTATCTTGATTTGTTATCATGTTAGCTACATGGTCTGCTACTGTGGATATGTCTTCCTGTATTCCCAGCCCTAAGTCCATTAGGGTGGCTGGGTTTCTTCCATGGAGTAGGAAGAAAGGGGTGAATCCTGTGGTTTGGGATTCAGTGTTGTTTAATGCAAAGGTTATGGGTTCAATAAATGAGTCCCAATTGTTTTGGTGCTTTGAGCAGAATGCTCTGAGTGCTGTGCCTATGCTAGCATTGAATCTCTCTACAAGCCCATTTGATTGTGGCCTGTATGGTGAGGAGAATTTATGTTTGATCTTGAGGTGTTTAGTTAACTTTGTGAACTTTGCACCTGTATAACATGTCCCATTGTCTGTTTGAAGAGTGGCTGGTGTTCCATGATGACAAATTATATTCTTGTAGAACTCTGCTGCTGTTGTCTCAGCTTTTAAGTCAGTAGTAGCCCAAGCTGTTGCATATCTGGTAGCATAATCTATGCAGACTTGTATATGTTTGTTTCCCCTGGCAGTTGTGGGAAGTGGTCCCACCGCGTCTAGGTTTAGGAACTTCATTGGTGAAGTCATGTACTCTCTCACTGTCATTGGTGTTTTGTGTGAGTGTACTTGCCTTTTTGCTGTGAGGCATGTGTGGCAGGTGGAAACATATTTTGTTGTGTCTGCTAGCATAGACTTCCAATATACCCTAGGTCGGAGTGCTGACAGCATCCTACTTGAACCAAGATGGCCGCCAGTAGGTGAGTCATGGAAATACTGTAGTGTACTTGTTACCCATTGCTGTGGTATAACAATTTGAAGTGGTACAGTATTGTTTTTTCTCCAATTTATGGGGCATATATGGACTAATGTACCATTTACCAAGGTGTATGTCTGGCCTTGGTTGATGATTCTATTTCCTTGTGCTTTTGGTGCAGGCAAGGTCCCATCCTCAAGATACTGTATGAGGGGCAATAGGTCCTTGTCTTTCCTTTGTTCCAAGCCAAGGTTTGTACCTGAGATGGATGTGTCGGGAATCTGATCCAGTAGTTGATTTATATCTAGCACATGTTGTTTTATTCTGTCTCTTTCTTTTTCTTTTTCATCTACTATTGGCCTATCTTGTGCCTTTTGTTGGGGTGTGTCACACTTGTTTTGGTGTGTAGGCTCCTTTGGAGGGCCTATTCTCGCCTTGGTGGGAGTGGCAACCTTTTTCTTTAAAGGCACAATTTGCTTTTTGTCATTCTTCTTTGTCTCAGAGTTCTTTGACTTAGTAGATGCAGTGTCTTTTGTGACACTTTTCCTGGCAGGTGGGGTTTTGGTAGGTTTGTTTCCTGTGACCTTTTTCTCATTTAGAATAGTTTGTGATTGTGTGGGGGGTTTTGGTGTGCCCTCCTGAATCATTTCTCTAGTCTTTGAGCGTGTGGTCATAGGACACAAATGGTTTGATGCTTCCTCTCCCTGCATTGGTTCAAAGAATCTGACTGATTTAGAGGTTGCTTGAGTAATAGCATATATTGTGTCTTCTGGATCTTCATCATCTGAGTCAGGTGGGGTGAAGGGTGGCTCCTTAGGAGTTGCCTTCAGCATCTGATTGAGTGATGAGAATTCAATAGGCTCGAAGTCATTATCTGGAAAGAGATGTGAGTATTCTCTCTCACAGTGGCAAAACACATAGTGTGTAGATTGCTTCAAGATACCCCTAATGGGTGTCTCTGGCCTTTCAATGGTGTTGGGTGGATCATCCCTTTTGAATGGTACTTTCTTTGTTACTTTTGCAAACTTGGTTCTACTGGCTGCTCTAACTCTCCTTGGTGGGGGTGGAGGGTTAGTCATGGGTCCAGAATCTGGGTATTCTCTTCTAGACATAGCATCTGGTGGTGTGTTATCATCACCTTTCACGTGTTGGATGGTGAATGAAAATTGTTGTATGTCTAGAGCCCATCTGGCCCATCTATGTGTGAGTCCTGTATTGGTTAGTAGTGGGATTAGGGCTGCATGGTCTGTGTATAATTGGAAGTGTCTAGTCTATAGGTAGTGTCTGAAGTGTAGTACTCCATACACTACTCCCAGTAGTTCTCTCTCTGTGGTATTGTAATTTCTCTCATGTTTGGAGAGGGTTCTACCTGCAAAGGCTACTGGTCTGAGCACTCCTTCATTATCTCTCTGTGAGAGTACGGCTCCTAAACTCACATTGGAAGCATCAGTTGCCAAACTGAACTCTTTCTCATAGTTTGGATATCTGAGAAGAGCATTGGTACAGAGGGCATGCTTTAATGTCTTGAAAGCATTATCTGCCTCCTCTGTCCAGACAAATGCTTTGAGATGTGTCTGTAGATCATATAATGGTCTAGCAATTTGGGCATAACCTTTGATAAACTTTTTGAAGTATTGGCATAGGCCTGTGAAGGATCTGACATTTTTGACTGATTTTGGTGTTGGGAAGGTTTTGATTGATTCCACCTTTGTGGGCGATGGTTGCAGTCCCTTTGGTGTGACTCTCATTCCCAAGAAGTCTATTCTGTCTATGAAGTATTCACATTTTGATTTCTTCAGTTTGAGTTTACCAACTCTTAGGCTGTTGAACACATCTTCCAGGTCATGGAAGTGTTGTTCGATTGATGGTGATAATACCAATATGTCATCTAGGTATGGTAGGGCACATTTGTACTTGAGTTTGTTCAGAATTAGTGTGACTAGATGGCAGAATCCCGCCGGTGCCGTCGCTAAACCCATCGGCATCCTTTCATAGACATATTTTTTGTCATTTGCTATGAATGCGGTTTTATGCTGATCCTCCTGTCTTATAGGAATTTGAAAAAATCCCTGTTGGGCATCTAGCTTACTGAATACTCTTGGTCTGAGTGACCCTATCATGTCTAGAGTGTCATCGGCTCGGGGTGTAGATAAGGCTTGATTTATCGTTTTCTGGTTCAAATAACGAAAATCTGTGACGAGCCTATGGCCTCCCGATGATTTTTGTACTAAAAAGGATCCGGAAGCCCAGGGGCCTTCAGCACATTCTCTCAGAATGCCCTGTTGTACTAGCCTTTCACACTCTTCCCCTATTGCGGCCTGTTTTTCTGGTGTTTGTCTATATGGTAGGAAATGACATGGTACTGCCTCAGGTTTTACATGTATTGAGTGTGTATACAGGTGTGTGGCACCAATGTCTCCATCTTTTCCTACAAATACATCATCATACTTGGTCAGCAGTGATCTTAATCTATCATGCTGATCTTTGGATGTGAGCACAGATTTTGGTGGAACATTCTCTTCCAATTCTGGCTCGAGGTCATGTGCCTCACTATGTATAGCAGCTATTTCAGAGAGCCTGATTGAGTTGGGTTCAGGGTCAGCATATGTGGACTCACAGTCTGAGTCTGTGTCACTGAATTGAGTTACATCCTCAGGCCGTATGGCTGAGATGGATTGATCAGTGTGTGGGGTTGTGTCTGACACCTGTTGAGGTTTTTCTAAATCAGATTCCTTGACTTCCTGAAATAGAGCTATGATGGCACCCTTTTTGATTTTATGTGGGCGCCTGCTGGTGTTGAGTAACACTAGGGGATGTTTGTTATTTTCCCTGAGGGTTACTGCTGCCCTTTGAACTAGATATGGGGCATTGTTATTTCTTTGGAGGTTATCTACTACTCCAGTTTTGCCTTGCAGTGATTGAGTAGATGTGACTTTACCCAATACTGCAAGTTCAGAGAATGGAGGGATGGTAAAATCCCTCACTGCCCTAATGGGTTTGAGAATTTGTTCAGGATCAACATTAAATTCAATTTGAGATTTTGTAGTGCTTAAGAAATCTGTGCCGAGAACAACGGGCTGTGTGAGGTTGGGAATTACAGCAAATTGGTATTGGAATCTGACACCTTGGATTCTAAAGTTCAGCATAGCTGAATGTCTAACATGACACACCGATCCATCTGCCAAGTGGATGTTGATTTTAGATTTCCTCAGTTGGATATGGAATCTCTTTTGGAGATCCATGAGGAATGATTGTCTGACACAGGTGATAGTAGCACCTGTATCAACCAAACATTGTACATCTGAAACATCATATAGATTTGCATTGATACAGCCATTTTGAAGAAGTACAATAGAAAGCTTGGTACTCTCACCTGTATCCTTTGATGATGAATCTGGTGGGGTGATGTGTATCACTGATGGACGTCTCTGTCTGTTAGATGGTAGATTGGCACTAGCAATTGTCTCTGGTTGGATTTTTGTTAATCCTGATTGATTGTTTGTATTTGGGGTGTCACAGTGCACTGGCCCATCGGCACTGTGACATCCTAGTTTTCCTGGTTCTGTGGGGTGGTTGAGATGCTTGCCACCAGAAGCTTGGAGATTTGATCCATTACATGAGGTGGTATTTCGGGGTTACTGTGTTGGTTCCCCTGGTAACCTCTTGTGTCCGGTTTGTAATCCTCCTAGCGCGAGTTGGAACCCTGGTTATATTGACCAGAGTTGCTGTATTGACCAGAGTTGTTGGATCTCTGGTTGTTGTAGGCGCCATTGTTGTTGTAGGATCCACTGCTGTAGTTCCTATGTGGACTCTGGCTCCTACTGTTGGATCCTTGATTATAGGATCCAGAGTTGCTTGAACCCTGGCTGTTGTTGTAGGATCCAGAGTTGTTGTAGGATCCAGAGTTATAGTTCCTATGTGGACTATGGCTCCTACTGTTGGATCCTTGATTATTATAGGATCTGCCATTACTTGGGGTTCTGTCTCTCCTATCACTGTATGAAGAGTTACCATTGTTGGAGTTGGAAGAGCTGTTGTCTTTCCTACTGTTGTGACCCCCCCGGTTGTTGTTGTTGCCCCCTCTACCTCTACCTCTATTGGATTGGTAGTTGGGGTCATAGTTATTTCCTCTGTATCTACCGGTAGGGTCTCTTGATGCAACCTTAGCCTCCTGTTGCCTTACATGGGCACTAGACATTAGGTTAACATCTTCATCTGCACTAGTGCTGATTTCCTGGACCTTTTTCTTAGTAGGCTGTGGGTTGGACTCTGCATCCCTCACCTTCCTAGATCTCTCTTGGGTCTCATCCTCTAGGGCTAGGTCTAGGGCCTGGTCAAAAGAGTCTATTTTCTTGTTCTCAAGAGCTACAGAGATCCAGGGCCTCATGCCTTGGGTAAATGCCTTGCTTAGGATTTCATCACTCTGGCGTTGGGCATTACACACTTTCCTGAGATGGCATGCATAGTCTAGGACAGGTTCATCTACCTTAAGTGCACGGAGTGCAGTCCTTGAGATTATATTGTCTCGAGTAGCAAAATACTCTTTTAATTTATTCACTACATTGGTCCATGTCAACATATCAGGTGTGGCACTCTCCCTGAAGGATTCAAACCAAGCTAGTGCTTGTCCTTCGAGGTACTTGGGTAAATATGTTACCATGGTGTCACTGTCTGTTACTTTGTACTTATCCTTCAGATATTCTGGGAATTTGTGATCAATAAATAATGCTGTTGACATGAGTGGTGATGGGTGTGAAAAGGTTTTGGGTTTTGTTACCTCATGTAGCCTGATCTTTCTGTCATCCTGTTGTTTTCTGTCTATGAGTTTGGTCATGTTGGACACCATGGAGATTATGATGTCATCTTTGGATCCAGAGGCAGATGGTGTGACAACAGGTGTGATGGCAGGTGTGGGAGGTTGTGGGGTGTGGGATGATACCATCTTCATGAGATCTGCTATCTGTTGTTGTTGTCTCTCTAGGGACTTCCGCTGATCTTCCATGGCCTTCTGTTGAGCATCTATTGCTGCATTCCTCTCTGCCAGTTGTTGGTTGAGGATCCTCTCCCTTTCCTCCTGCTGGGACTTGTTGGTCTCTAGGGCAGTAACTGCATCTTGGATGGCCTTCTCATAGGCCCTTATCTTCTCAGCTGTCTGATTAGGTTGGGGGCCTTCATCGGTGTCCATGATGGAGGGTGTGGGGGAGGTGTCTCTGGAGGAGTGGCTGTCAAAGGCTGGAGCTGGGGTGGAGGATCTAGATGAGGGTGTGGATCCACCCCCTGAGGCAGATCCTTCTTCCCCTGAGGTAGATAGCGTGAGTTGGGCGTCCTGTAGAGATCCCTGGGAAATGTTGGATCCCTGAGAACTGGTTGTCCCCTGAGTAGACAGGGTGGGAGGTGTGGGGTCTACTGAGTGTGGGTCTGTTGTATTGGAGGCTGGTTTGCCTCCTGTGGGCCTCCTAGATCTAGGTGGGAGGGAGACCTCTTCAACAGGCCCCTGACTACGTAAGGTCTTTGTGTGTTGTTCTGCCAGCTTGACTGATAAGGCCTTGATGTGTGTGGTGGACCTCGCTGATGTGTGGGAGACCTCACTGACGTGTGGGAGACCTCACTGACGTGTGGGAGACCTCAGTGACGTGTGGGAGACCTCACTGACGTGTGGGAGACCTCTCTGACTTGTGGGAGACCTCTCTGACATGTGGGAGACCTCACTGACGTGTGGGAGACCTCACTGACGTGTGGGAGACCTCACTGGCGTGTGGGAGACCTCACTGACGTGTGGGAGACCTCACTGATGTCTGGGAGACCTCACTGACGTTTGGGAGACCTCACTGACGTGTGGGAGACCTTACTGACGTGTGGGAGACCTCACTGACGTGTGGGAGACCTCACTGGCGTTTGGGAGACCTCACTGACGTTTGGGAGACCTCACTGTTGTGTGGGAGATCTCATTGATGTGCGGGAGATCTCATTGATGTGTGGGAGATCTCATTGATGTGTGGGAGATCTCATTGATGTGTGGGAGATCTCACTGGTGACCTTGGTGGGCATGGTGTCAAGGTCAAGGTCACTGGGTGGGTGGAGTGGGTTTTACTGTGTGTATGATTGTTCTTAGTTGTGTTACCAGCTTTAATTTTTATGAGCCTTAGGTAATTTGGGATCTTAGTAGGATGTTCTCCACCACTTTGTCATACTAGTGATTGGCATGATCAAGTTGTCATATGAGAAATATCATATGACTAGTGTTGTATGGAGTAAATACATCAGGCTCATATAAAATGTGTTATTTCCAGTTGTCACTGGTTTATTCAGCTTTAGGCAACATGTAAGAAATATCAATCATACAGTAGTTAGTATGTAGGTAATTTGTACATACAGTAAACATACAGTAATTTATAAAGTACAATGTTCAGTTCCACTCCACCTGTGAGGTAATAATAATACAATGTCCAGCATAGTTCTAGGTGGGTTCCCACACCTAGCTCCTGGCCTGCTGCTTAGAGGAATAATGTAATAATGAATAACTTTACCCTCTGGTGGATGTCTTGGGGAAGATAACCTCTGGCCACTAATGATGGAAACCCATGCCTGTCTAGCATAGTTTCACCATAGTGTAGTGGTATAGCAGGTAGCAGGAGATGACTGGAGATGTTACCTCTGGAGTGGTTCTTGGTGTTCTGTCTTCCTGGAGGTGCAGACAGGCTATTTGTAGCAAATCTTGGAAAAGCACCTCCAGACTGACTGGAGCCAGCAGCATCTGCCTAACTCTACAATTGTTTGAGGGGAGTCTTTCATGTGTCACAGGGGGACAAAGGACCCCCATGGACGCCGCTGTGTCCCCCTTTGTCTTGGTCGGTTCTGCATCTTCAGACCCTCATAACTCGGTCGTTTATGCGTTTATAACCGCCATTTTGCGCATGCGCGGAGTTGAATATGCCAAGTTTATAATGCCAGCTGGATAGGCGCGTAACTCCCGCCGGTTTGTCTGTAGGGAACTCGGAGCTCCTTTCAGTCTCCATGGCATAACTTCCTTAATAATGGGAGTTCCGCCTTGATCTTGGGCTCATTTTGACCGTCTAATTATGGAATTTCCATAAATGCTTTGATATTTGACCTAGCTTGCTCAGGAGCGATGCTAGAGCGACCGAACGGTTATGGCGTCGTGCTTATGTAACCCATTGTTCAGTTTGTAAGGGTTTGTGGCCTTACGGACCTGGGGGGTTCGGGTCTTACGGTTCGGAAAGAAAGAGTAAGACAGTATTCCAAGTGTATGCCAACAGTTAGGTTTATTACTTAATGCACACTCACGGCTGCCGGATGATATCAAAGAGGCAGCTAATATTAAAAGACAGTGGTTTACATAGTGTGGAGGCCAGAAGGGCCTCTGACGTAGCGGCTGAGCCCTGGGCTTTATATACGGACCCAGGTGTTCGTCGTCAGATGTCCCCACAGACCCGGATCGGTGCTGCCACCTATCCGGAACCTGAGGAACGTCCGACGACTCGACTCACCCGCCACGTCAGACGGTACCCAACTCCTATGGTTTAGTAAAGTGTACCTCTACACCACTCCCCCAGACATTTAGGAGGGTGTTATACATATAATATTACTAGGATAACATTTCTACATGTCTAAACCTTTAGTAATAGAGGTACAACCATAGGTATAACATTAACACCAAATAAATTGTGAACCGGATGTCATATATATATATATTCGATAGTGAAATGTAGTTACATATAACGATTAGGATGTTGAAATATTATACGAATTACTTGAGGAAGAGACAGTTATGTGAAACGGAACTGTCTATTTAATTATTATACCACATAATATTCTATTATATTTCAGGTATAATTAATAAGACAAGTAATATGAATCGTATACATGTGATGATGACAGCTATGTGTAACGGAACTGTCGATAATAAAATATATCACATAATAACATCCGTATGTGTGTTTGTAGTATTGACACCACATTTGAATATGTAGTCTTAAAGAAGACTGTTATAGTAACATCACTATCTAATGACATGTCGTATATTAATATTATACGAATCCGTTAAAGATTCCGTGAGTAGTACGAATAGGGATATATATACCATACACTTAGAAAAAAAAAGAAAAAAATTCACGGTGTGGTAATGAATATGATAATGATATATTATCACCATGTATCTAACAATCTTTATAGCACCAGATCAATATACTTATTATATAATTTTGTCTCGCAGGACAATAATATGTGTTTTCTGGTGAGATTTAACGGATCTTATAATATGAATACTAATAATAATCAGAGATCCGTTTCAAGAAAATATTTATGTACCCGTATCATAATATGTATCAAGTGGATATGTACATACATGTAATGTTATAAAAAAATAGAAATATGACATTATACACAATTTACAGGAATTATAAATGCTGCTGAAGTCTTCTGCTGTATCCTCCGGGTACTAGTAGGTAGGTGTGGTCAGCTAACCACGGGATGGACGTGCTAAAGTTTATAGTTTCCTTATGCAGAGAAAACACGGTAGTTGATTTGGGGCAGCTACCCACAATCCTCTAGTAGTGCTAAAGTTTGTAGTGTATCCGAATGGTGTAGATTTGTAGAATAATAGTCCGGATGTGTCAACTATGTAGAGAACGTAATCCTTTTTAAGCTTAGTTGACATAAGTAAAATAATAGTCCGATATAGGTTGATCCGGAAGTAATAGTAGTATTGATATAAGTCCATTCGGGAGTACAGATGAGTTGTAGAGGTAAATCGTAAAGTCCATCCTAGTAATTGGTTAGCACGGGTAACAGCAGGAGTCTGGAACTGGCATCCGGATACGTCTCACAGCAGCAAGTCTACTATCGGATTGTTCATGGATGAAGTTATAAATCCGAATAGGCTATTCAGGGTGCAATAAATGTTATACAACCTGAATTATATAATAGACTGGTCAAAGGAACCCGGAACACATACCATAGGTGTTCATGCACTAGTGAATAAAACATTCGCAGACCTATAGGGTTCCGCAAAGACTATATCTGGTCATTTGGTGTTGAGAAAAAAATTATGGAAGAAATAACCCTAGCATGCTTAAACGGATTTCTTAGCATGCTTCTTCTTCAGAAGAGCTAAAGCCGACTCGGGAGTGCCGTCCCACTCGTCCAAGTCGACTCCGAACACTCTCATGAACTTAGTGTTCAGATTGGTGTTCCGAGTGATCTCCTCCTTTACACGCTTTTCCAACACGTGTACATCCATAGCTGCCTTTTCTTGGGCAGCTGCGGCAGCCTCCTCCTGGGCCTTCACATCGTCCCAGATGAGGGTCTCGAGACGTTGCTTTTCAGCGTCGCCCACCTGTTTCATACACAACAGAGTTTCGTTTAGGAGACCCTGATGAAACTCGATCGCTTTCTCACGAACGCTCTTCTCCCAATGGGTGTAGATGGCCTTCTGGACATCTGCCTCCCCTTGGCGAGACTTCTCGAACCAAACTTCCGCATTACCGGTTTTAATGGTAATAGCGTCCTTTGGTTTCTCAGGTGCAGCGACAGCCTTGGGAGGAGTCGAGGCGGCCTGTGGACCACTTCCGGGTTTAGGACTTCCGGACACACCTGTCGTTGGTACACAGAAGGCAGGTGGTACATTCTGTTTCAGTCCCATTTGCAGGTACATGTTTAACTGCTCCTGGGTAAAGGTAACTGGTGGGGCGGCTGGAGCGGATGCAGATCCGGCGGCAGCAGATGCGGTGGTCTTCTTTGGCATAAGGCGACCATCCTTTCCTACCACCAAGGTCTGGCTCTCAGGTCCAGGTCCCTGGTTTAAGGACGGAAAGTTTCGAGAACTCACTTTCCCAGGTTTAGATACGGCTCCAGCGTATCCGGCAGGTTCGGGCTTCTTGAACACCGGAGTGCCCTGAGCCTGCTCTGCGGGGTGCCTTGCCAGAGGGGACCTGGAACGGTCCTCTGCTCTGACTTTCGATTTAGTCGTGCTCTGACCATTACCGTTGCCGCCACGGATCTGATCTCTCCTGCTCCTTTCACGAGCTCTCTTTGCATCCTTTCCGGATTCCTCGCATTTCTGCCAGAGAGACTCGTGCATGTCCAGCTTACCCTTTCCAGGAGTCAGGACTATCTTTGCTCGGAGTTTCGAATCCTTGGTCTTCGGAACTTCGCAGAGGACTTGGTCCCCTGGTCGGATCTTAGACCAAGCATCCTCGCTCAGGCTGTCGAACTCCTTCATGAGTTCCTGATGAAGCTCCATGATGCGCTTCCGTGCCCCGTCCAAACCTTCTGCGTGGCATTTCTTCTGGTGTCTAGCCAGATCACTACGTCAGTTGTATTGCACCTTCGTAGTACACTTCTTGCCCTTCTTACCATAACTCGGATCACAAATGTAAACCGGGTGATGGTGGAAGTGGGCCTCTACCAGATGCCTTTGGAACCGGGCTGGAGTACTCCAGGTCCGGATCGAGACATCACTCGCATCCTGGCAGATAGAGAAGGGACAGGACTTTTGATCGTCGCCGTACCACTTCTCTAAAGCCCAACGCAGCTTCCTCCTCTGGCTATAAGTGTAATACCCTTCGGTGTGGTTTAGCATAAGCCACATCTTTCGATAGGCTTTGCTCGGATTGGGGTCCTCGTCCAATCTTCATCATCCGACTCATCGTTCTTATTGATTGAGTCTGGACAGGCATAGAGGGTAGAGCCGTCCTTCTTAACTCCGTACGCACAGTCGGAGAAACACGTCGGAATCCGGGTTTTGAATCCGGATTTGGCGTTAGCCCAACGTTCGGCCTCGGTTTGAGTTGATGGAGTGGCCTTCTCATCATACTCAACCGAGGATTCGTGCACCGACTCCTCGTCAGACGACTCAACCTCCATGGCAGTACTACCAGTGGTTGAGGTGCTGGGTTTCGGCTCGGCTCTCGCAGAATCCGGGAGGTTCTTGAGCTTCCGAGCAGCGGATCGTCGGTTCTTACTGACCTTCCAGTCTTCCTCCGGTTCCTGGGTTCCGGATGTGCTGGAGGTCGTGGCTTCTACTGGGGTAGTAGTGCTGCCGGTAGCTGATGTAGCACTGGCGGAGCTTCTGGTGGCAAGCTTCAGGTCGGGGATAGGAGGTGCGGGTGCTTCCGCGGCCCTCTTAGCCTCTTCCTGTGCCTCCTGTTCGGCAGTCATACGGCGGACAATAACCGTCCGAAGGGCTGCAGCTCGGTCCAATCCGATTAGTGAATTGTTCTGGACATCCACCAATTCCTGTTCGGTTATGTAGTAACCGTCATCCCACTGCTCGAAGTTAGCAGCGGCCTCCCGGAATTCCTTAGTGGTCCGGCACTGTGTCCGGATAGCACTAGGGCGTGGGTAGGTCTGGCCATCGGTATCCCAGACACAGCCTACCCAGTTGATGTTCGTAGCCTTGACGTTCCACAGGGACTTGTCAGGCTTCGGATACGCTCCGAGCTCGAAGGCTCGGTTAGCTGCATACACGGTTTCACGGAAACCAGCGTCCACCATAAGTCCCCGTTGGAACCACGGCCAGTCTCGAAGCCACTCGGGAGGCATCCTGGTCAGCTGTTCGGGAGCCATGACGCCCTCGATAGCTATCCTGACTTTCGGGTCCATCCTGACTGGTGTCCCGTCCACGTAGGTCACTTGTGCCTGCAGTTCCGGGTGGACATACAGGTAGCGACCATCATAGCTAGCTGGAAAAGGCTCCGCCACTGCTGGCTTCCACTCATCCTTCTGTCCGTCAACTTGGGTAGTTTCGGACTCTGTCGCTGCGGGTTCAGCACTCGCAGTCGCTCCGGATCCCTCGGCCGGGAGTGGAGATAATAGTTTCTCTGGCTCATCTAGTGAGAATGAAGCCAGCTTCTCCTCGAACGAGCGATCCGTGGGTTCCTCCACGTCCATCATCTCGCTCTCTTCCTGTGTAACAGGCGACAAAGCTTCCGGAAAAGCTTCTGCGGACGGAGTCAGCTTATCCGGGTCACCGGATAGCTTGGCTACAGCTACAGATTCCTCAGCCATGACTGGGGAATCGCCCACGGGAGTAAACTACTCCTTTTTCCGGCTTTTACGGCGCCGGGGCCGACACAAACGGAGTCTGTCTACCAGGAGACAGACTCTGGAGGAGCAGCGGGGAGTTTGCTTAGCCGGTAAAATCCAAGAAGGGAGCGAGCTCGACCGTCTTGAACGTTACCGAAAACAAATATGGCGACAGGCCAGCTTTCGTGACGTCATTTCCCCGCGGCCCGCGAGGTCACGAGAGGTCAGCCGAGACTGGACACGGTGACGTCATGCGGAAACGCACGTGCTACAGGCGGTACATCAACAAACTGATTGTTTTTAGGTAATTATCGCTCACCCCGATGACTCGACTGGGGATTTAAGTGGAGATTATGGAAAGCTTAAGCAAATCCACCGGATTATCCGTCCACTACCTATTGGTACATCATGCGGGGGCGACAAATAAGCCTTTAGGGTCAGTTGTCATCCGTTCCTCTAAATGTAAACATTACACTCGTTGTGTATACAGGTTAGGTCACTGCAGTCCTCTGGGCAATTCGGGGGCTGCGGCGAACATATCTCCCCTTCTCGGATAGTTCTTTATCGGACCTGACAGTCTGAAGAGCTTTCTCTAGGTGCTTCTTAGCCTTAGAAACACCTTTCCTCCTCTTTTTGTCTTCACCTGCCGAGACTTTTTTAACTCCCCCACACTTAATCGGTGTTGGCGTGGGTGTCACTGATTCGAACACTTCTTGGGTCTACCACGGCCGCGCTTCACTGTAGTGTTCTCTACCTGGTCTATTATGCGATTCTGGTTCAGGATCTTTCCGGAACCTTCACCATACATTTCTGTGGAGGTCTCCCTCTCAGACCATCTCCTTAATCTAGCCACATTTGACTTATAAAGTCGACCAAGGTCAGATTTAATAATTACGGTACAATCACTGATAATTTGTGTTATAGTAAAGGGACCGTCCCAATTAGACGCTAATTTTATGTGTCTAAGCGGTTCATGTAATCTGAGGACTCTGTCTCCGGATTGGAATTTCCGATGCTTTAGATCGGTATCGTATCCTACTTTCTGCCATTTGGCACTTTTCTCCAAATCAATTCGGACAGACTCATATGCTTTTCTAAATCTGTCTCTTAAACATTCCACAAAAACTACATGGCAAGGTAGTTCAGGGTCCATTCCTACAACTCCAAAAACTAGGTCAGCAGGCATTATCAAATCCTCTCCGAATACTAAAAGGTTCGGAGAACAATTTGTACTTGAATGTACCGTACTATTATAAGCATGTGTCACAAAATGACATTGCTCATCCCAGTCATCCATATGTTCATTAACGAGTGACTTTAGGACTTGGATGAGGGTTCTATTGAACCCTTCCACCAATCCGTCGCTTTGTGGCCTATACGGATTGGTTCTAGTCTTGCAAATAGCTAAGTATTCGCACATACCCTGCCAGAGATTTGATTCGAACTCTCTGCCTTGGTCGCTGTGTAACATTAATGGTACACCGAAGCTTAGTACCCAACCTTTTACAAAAGCTTCGGCACAAGTAATTGCTTTGTGGTCCGGTAGTGGAAATACTTTAGTGTATTTCGTATAATAATCACACACTACCATCATACAGGTATTATCATTAGCGGTTGTATTAAATCCACTAATAATATCTACCCCGATTCTTGCGAATCTAACTCCGAAAAGTTCTTGGGATAGGGGAAGTTTGCCCATCCCGGGTCCGGGTTTGTTTTTACAACAATCCGGACAGGTGGTTACCCATCTTTGCAAGTCTTGTGTCATGCCAGGCCAATAGTATTTCTTGGAAAGTCGTGCTAGCGAGCGTTTCCTTCCGAAATGACCACTGGTCCGATGTCCATGACAGAAGTACATAATGTCATGTCTCATGGCATGTGGTATCACCACTTGCATGATTCTATCACCATTATTACATGGCTTCCAACGGTATAACACGCCTTTCCAGACTTCAAGCTCGGTCCATTGAGCAAGAAACCTTCTCATTTCTCGATTTTCCAGAGAGACCTCTGGTCTAACTGGATGTATACCCTTTGGTACTAATTGCAGTAGCTGCGCAGTTATCGAGTCAGCTTCCTGGAAATGTCGTATGTGATCCATAGACCAATCCAGTATACTGGCAACTAGGGGTACGAATGGTCTTCGAATCCCTGCTAACACTGCCCTATGAGCTCCACAATCAGTACAATCCGGATTATCACATTTCCGGATTGGTATTCGAGACAAAGCATCAGCATTTAAATGCTTAACTCCGGGTCTATGCTGAATCTGCTGATGTTCAAGCCCATATTCGGATAAATGGGCTAGCCATCGGCCTAACATGCCTTCAGCATCTCGGAAGTTCAGTAGCCACCTTAAAGAGGAATGATCCGTACGCAAAGTAAAGTTCGTTCCCCATAGAAAATGTTTGAACTTCTTGGTATATACGACTACTGCTAACAACTCTCTTTTGGTTGTGCAGTAATTGCGCTGAGTCTTGCTCAGTGTGTTGCTGGCAAAGGCAATTGGTACTTTTCTCCCATTTTGGACTTGCGATAGAGCTGCACCAATGCTATCATTACTAGCATCAGTATCCAGTATGAAATGATCCGTCTCATTCGGATATTGCAATACGGGAGTACTCGTGAACAGGTCTTTTAGCTTTTGAAAAGCGTTTTCCTGTTCATGTGTCCAAGGAAATTTTTCCTTGGTACTTCCTGGAGTCCAGTTAGCTATTGCTTGTAATGGGTAACTGACTCTAGAATAATTCGGAATAAATTCCCTGTAATAGGAACAGAATCCTAAAAAGGACCTCACTTCCTTGGGTGTTTTAGGTCTATTCCAATTCGTAACTGATTCGATTTTTTCCGGATCAGCCTTTATTCCTTCATCACTGATGATGCGGCCCAAATAATTTATGGACTTTCTAAACATGTGGCATTTCTTAGGTTTCAATTTGAGACCATTAGAAATAATACGTTCTAGTACCATTTTCAGGTTATTAGAACATTCTTCGAATGTTTTTCCGAAGACAATGACATCGTCTAGATATACAAGACATCTTTTCCACAATAAATCACTTAGAATTGTTTCCATCATTGCTTCAAATGTTGCAGGTGCATTGCACAGTCCAAACGGCATTACATTATATTGGAATAATCCAATATGACTCGAAAATGCAGTTTTCTCCATATCTGGAGGGTTCATTCCCACTTGCCAGTAGCCTGATTGCAAGTCTAGGGTACAAAACCAGCTGTTTCCCCCTAAGGAGTCAATGGTTTCATCTATTCTCGGTAATGGATACGAATTCTTTTTCGTTATTCCATTCAACTTCCTGTAGTCTATGCAGAAACGGATAGTACCATCTTTTTTGGTTACCATACACACAGGACTACTCCATGGACTATTGGAAGGGACTATTACATCCTGTTCCAACATCTTATTTATTTCATCCTCAGCTACTCTCTTTTTTGCTAAGGGTAACCGTCTGTACGGTATCTTAAAGGGTTCGGCATCTCCAGTATCTATTTTATGTAATACTTTATTTGTTGTACCTAGTTTTTTCACCAGGTTTGGCAAAGGCAGTATGATACTGACAGAGCATATCATAGAACTCTTTCCGGTGTTCCGGATCCTCTAATGAAGTTTCTTCATACAACTTAAGTAAGTCTTCCGAAATTTCATCATCCCCTGTTACCTTCTGTAAGCTTAGCTTACTATCCGTTACAGTTTCCGAAAGGGTCACATTTCCAAAAACTTGTCCCTTTTTCAAGTAGATAGTAGTGTTTCCAGTATTGGAGACAGGTACTACCGACCAGGATGCATTCGCTACTATCGTGTCTACAGAATTTAATCCGATACTTGATAACGTAACTACATCCGGTTCTATCACTGCAGGCTTATTACGCATTGCAGGATCACTTCTTACAAGCACATCACAGGCTACTCCTGGAGGGATTCGCACAGTGTGTGCCACACTAGCCATACTGCTCACTTGTCTCAGTACACATCTAACTTTCACGGGATACGGGTATCTCACACTCAACACTCCTGTTTGGGGTTCCAACACGGCACCATACAGGGATGCGAAATCCAACCCGAGTATACCCTCATCTGCTATATCCGCAACGGTGGTGCTCATGACATAGTCATGGATACCATCCAACTGTAGTTTCACACAAGTTCTACCATACGTTTGCAAGGTACAGCCGTCGGCCGTCTGAGCACTTCCTCCCAATTTGAGAGTCTCATGTTCATCTGGTATAAGATCGTAGAACCCCCTGGAGATACAAGAGTGGCTAGCTCCCGTATCCACAAGGAATTCGGCAGATCTTCCGTTAACAGTGAGGCAAACATACCACCGCCTTCCGTTTAGAACAGAGGGTATGTCCGTGACAATCGGAACATCATTTTTCACACCAGGAGTCGATCCACATCTTTTCAAGAATTCAAGACAAGGATGACCCGGGGGCAGGTGGGCACCACAGACCTTGGCTAATTCATAGCCGCCTGCCTCGTTACTGATATTGGGTTTCCCCAGTGCGCCCGTGGCACCTGTTATATCAGCTTTCCTAACCTTCCGGGTGTCTACAACCACCTCGGTGTTAGGCGATCTTGTTACTAAATGCGAACTATCGTCACGGATGGTGATATTATGGCAAGATTTGTCACTGGGATCCCCTTCTTTGCCCCTCGGGAGATCCCTTTCTAGTTTTCCTCTGTACTTATCCCAGAGACACTCTCCTGTTTACGTGGAACAGGCTTTTCAGCCATACATTCGGGAGCAAAATGCCCCAGTTTCTGAAACATCTCCTTTGAGATTTATCAACTCTTGGTCTCCTTAGAGCTTCTGTTAATCCGGCTATTAATGTTTCCATCATGTTAGTCGGAGCAACAGTGGCTGCTACAGTTGAGTTCGCCGTAGAGGCTGCACTACCATGTTGAGTTGATCCGGAAGCTGTTTTACCAGCAACAGATCCTCCTCTCCCTCTCGAATGTACTTTCCTATACCGCTTTTGTCGGTAATACTTTCCGGCCACATGGACTGAACCAATATATTCTCCGTTTTCATCGGAGATATATTCATCTTCCTCATTAACTTCATTCGATTCAACCGGAGCTAATTGGGAAGTATCGTATACTGGAGCAGGTGTACCCCCGTATTGGAAAGGAGCTGCTCTTACTGGACTAGGTCCAAGACCTACCAAACGTTTCTTCATGTCATGTCCATCAATTGCTATGAACAGATCACTGAATGAAGTGTCATCTTTCCAGGAGTCCCACACCACTTGCTTATGATCCGGATCTCGCAATCCACTATAGAATTGTATGAACAATTCTTGTAGATAACAATCATCATCATGAGCCCAATTTGGACGTGCTTTCGAAAGCAAGTCTTGTAGCTCCAAACCAAAGACTTTGTGTGATTCTTTAGGTTTTTGTGTTCTCTTCTTAAAGCTTACCCACGGATCTTCTCTAACGATTGATCCGAAAAGGTATGCGGCACATTCGACCAATTGATCATAGGTACCATATATTCCGTAAGCTGCTCTCCATTGGTTGAGAGCTACTTTTCCGCCTTTATTTAACCAACAAATCAAATATGGCAGAGCTTCTTCTTTTGTCCATCCACTACAATTGACTTCGTCGACAAAAGCTTGGTACCTGACCTTCCATGGATCATTAGAATCATATGGAGGGGGTATCCGTGCCTGTCTACGTGCCGGATTATTACATCCGCGTAGTCTATCTGCTTCTCGCATGCTCCAGTTCATGACTTCCATGCCGTCCGCTCCCTTTCGGTAGCAGTCAATGCCAAGGTTTTGTATACATTGGCTTCTATCAAAGATGGTTTGCATCCCTGCAGGCATAGAAGTTCTCCTGTTAGGTTTCCTGCCATCTCCTCCTGATCCTGATCCTCCGAATCCGGATCCTCCTGGGCCGCCTGGAGGGTTTCCTCCTGGTGGACCAGTATTATTATAGCCTCCAGATGAACCACCAGGGCATCCACTATTGTGACCGGTGTTTCCAGAAGAAGCGTATCTAGGGTAAGAATCATTTTGATTCCATCCCTGGTTATAGCTATTACCATTCTGATAATTGCCACTTCCCGATGGATTATAATTATTTCTATATCCATAGGACGATGTTCTTGGTTGATACGTACCGCCATTAATATTGTTTTGTGGCGGATTTGGTCTCGGAAAACGTCCATCAGTAGGACCATTACCAGAACCTGGGGTTGGATTCGGTAATCTTGGTACTGCTGGTGTACTGTGGCCGGGTTGGGGGAAATATGAAGGTGGTGTCAACATATGCCTCATTGGTCCGGGTGCTCTTGGTTGTGCCACGGGTGTATTATTATTATTCCCTGTAGCACCATCGTGAGTCGCTTTGATTTTGTGACTCAAATCTGGTATGGGTGGTGCCGGACCTATCGTATCCAGCATTGGAATTACTGGTTTAGATGCGGTTCCATTTACTGCAGCATTATCCGGTTTCTTATAGATTCCGGATACCACATTCTTGTCAGCCCCATCATCAACGAATGGGCTGTATCTAATTGGGGTTGCATCTTTAGATGTCTTTCCCAACATTGTAGATACCACAGCTGGATCTATATCACCTATAGTTAACTGGGCTGCTTCTACATATTTATCTAGAGTTATTGCAGTAGCCTGCAATTCCTGAAGCTCGTTTGTGAGTTTCTGTCTATCCTCCTCCAGTTGTTTGTTGTAAGCTATGATGCCTACCCGGATGGTTTCATTGTCTTCAGCTTGTTTACTACACTGAAGTTTCAATTTATCCAACTCATCCTGATAATGGCGAATTTCGGATTCGAATTTTGTCTTATCAAGGTTTAGTTGGTCGTTCGTATCTATGTATGTTTGGATACGAATGTGCCTATTATCATATTCTTTATTGAATGATTCTCTCATAGATTGAAGTTTTAGTTCTTCATTCTCGAGTTCTTTCATGTACTCGCTCCTTCTGGCTTCGAATTCCTTTCGCATGCCAGTTAGGTCCTCTTCCATCTGAAGTTTTTCATGGAATACTTCATCCTTAGCTTTGACCAAGGTATTTAAATTCTCGTTCAAAGTTACATAAGTTTCATTCAACAACAGGACATCCGGTCGTTTTAATTCTTCACCTTCCGGTACCGCATAGGTTAAGTCACCATCTATAGCGCTATAATCTAATATTGGTAATTCGGGCCTGGGTAACCTATAAGGTAGTTCTCCGAATGTTACCCTTTTTCGCATTGGTGCCGGATGTTCTGGGTTAGTACTACCACCGACTTCGAACATCGAATCACTTAATTCGTCAACAATTGATTGCTGGCCTATTAAGTTACTATGTCTCTGTATGGACTGTTCGCGTCGTACAGAGTCTGGCAGATTCTCCTCACTATCATTATAGTGGGGTCCGGGATCTCTCCAAGATGCTGATTCCGCATCTTGCGAGTCTGAATGGGCTTGGAGCATTAGCGATCCATTTCCATTCTCTTGGGCAAGTGATTGCCCTGCTGGGTTAGCTTCCCTAAGGGTGTCTAACCCATGTACTAGCCGTTCGGACGTTATAACGTCCGGGCTATACACCAGAATTAACTGGTCACGGCACCAGTGTAAGGGTTTGTGGCCTTACGGACCTGGGGGGTTCGGGTCTTACGGTTCGGAAAGAAAGAGTAAGACAGTATTCCAAGTGTATGCCAACGGTTAGGTTTATTACTTAATGCACACTCACGGCTGCCGGATGATATCAAAGAGGCAGCTAATATTAAAAGACAGTGGTTTACATAGTGTGGAGGCCAGAAGGGCCTCTGACGTAGCGGCTGAGCCCTGGGCTTTATATACGGACCCAGGTGTTCGTCGTCAGATGTCCCCACAGACCCGGATCGGTGCTGCCACCTATCCGGAACCTGAGGAACGTCCGACGACTCGACTCACCCGCCACGTCAGACGGTACCCAACTCCTATGGTTTAGTAAAGTGTACCTCTACAAGTTATTAGAGTGCTCAGACACTCATGACGGCGTCAGCGGTGCTCAGGCACCCGTGACGGCCGGTTGCATTCACTTACAAGTTATTAATTCGTGCATTGGACCATGAGGTCGCACACTGAGACCCTTATTCTTATTATATTGTGCAGTGAACCATTAGGTCGGACCCTTTGATGTCATAAACTCTGTCTAACTGACTTGGTTTGGTGTGCAGTGGGGCATGAACGCTCTTATACAAAGTTTGAGCGCTCTTATAGCTCTTAGAACCAACCTATGTATTAATTTCATAGATATTCTTTGATTAATACAATAATATGTTAGAATTTATGGAATAATAAAATGGTATATCATAGTATAATAGTAGCCATGGGGACACCTCAAATACCCAATTCTATTGTTTTCCATGTGTGTCGGACATCTTGGTTTTAATAATGTAAGTAATTACTCACATTTTGTCAGTAATTAGTCTAAATATGTCAGAAATAATGCATGACTTGTCAGCAATTAGTCAATATATGTCATTATGTCAAGGTGATTATCGTAGTTCCATTGACAATGCACTGAGACCGCATATTGCACCCCTGCGTTAAATAACCCGCGGGAAATCCGCACGATGATGTCATAGGTCCACCGCGCAAGCCCAGCATTTTTGAAATGTAAACATTCAAAATGGCGGCGGTCAGGATTTTGCGATGACGATGGGTAAATAAGAGTTAATTATGGATTATATTGATGAAATATCGATTAATTATCAACCCAAACACCTTGAAATAAATGTAAAGATGAACTCTGATTAGTTTGAGCCTCCTGTTTCTTCACTCATGGGTCCTGCCCGCTCCGCACTCGGCCTACCGGCCTCGTGCGGAACGGGCAGGCCCCACTCGTGAAGAAACTGTCGGCTCAAACTAATCATCGTTCACCTTTACCATTGTACTTAGTGACTAAATATCAGCAATTAGTCAATATATGTTAGTAATTACTCACTATTTGTCAGCAATTAGTCAATATACTTCAGTACTTAGTCACTGAATGTCAGCAATTATCAATACATGATAGTAATTGCTCACTATTGACGAATATATGACAAATTGTGAGTAATTACTGACATATATGGACTAAGTATTGTTTTATATAACATAAGTACTGGCATATATAAAATGGCAGCCCATGCACTTCTGCACAGTAGAAGTGACCTTGAGTGCATTATAGGAGTACAGTGCACGCCTGAGCAAGGTCACAGCTTGTCTATCATTCCTGTGGGATATCAGAGGCTTTGGACTTTTTGGTCTCTGGCCTTATGAAGGCCCTCGACCATCGTGCGTTATAGTCCAACAGAGAGTCAAGACATGAAGAATATCGTTGTCTATTCTCTAAATATTGACTGATTGCTGACAAATAGTGAGTAATTACTGACATATATTGACTAATTGCTGACAAAGAGTGAGTGATTACTGACATATATTGATTAATTTCTGATAAATAGTGAGTAATTACTTACATATATTGACTAATTGCTGACAAAGTGAGTATTTACTTATGTATATTGACTAATTGCTGTTATATAGTGACTAAGTACTAGCATATATTGACTCATTGCTGACAAATAGTGAGCAATTACTAATCCGATCATAAGTACATAAATCTAGATGATACGACCGAGCAGCTATTACAGCAATGCTGTATTTCTATATCGATATATATTAAATGATCATAAATACATAAATCTAGATTAAAGAGTCATGATAATGATCCTTGAGTCATGATAATGAGTATAGAGTCATGGGCGTCCTCTTTACTATAAGCATAATTCTATAACAATTGGTATCAGGTGCACCCTGAGTTCAAGGGAAAGCTCTAAGGTTATGACTGGCACTTTATGTACAATTACTCAATAAATTTTTAGGAACAAATAAAAACTTTCATGGGGACCCCTTCAAGTGCATGCAAGTGGTTGATGGTAAACTCAAACCTGAGTTCCATTGGCTTTATGGCCTGACCCTTCTCATAATAGGACCACTTATGCTACATTTGTAACAATATCTCCAGACGACTATCAGTCTTTGAGGGCTACCAAACAAGCACCTTAGCTTTGTTCCACTCCTTAAATGAATTGTCAAGCCCCTCCACTCTCACTGTCTTTTGTGATATGTGTATATATGTACATGACACCTAGATGGATCAATTCTTTTTTATCTTTTTTTTTTTTTCTTTTTGCAGATGTGATACAGGATTGATATCAAAATGACTTTAAACTAGAATGGATAGACAGAGGAATCCAGCATCTGCAGCATGGATCACTGCAGGTAAGAATGGTAGACCATTTAAAGTTATGAAAGTTGGTATTGTTGGACACAGAAAGGAGCAGGGCCCTATGTGTGAATAGAGTTGTGAGTATGAGGTGTACCTTATGAGAAAGGAATCCCAGTAACATGCTATGTAACATGTACTTTTCTTTTTCTGACACATTTGTTTTCAAGCCAACCCTTACTCTCAGCCCCCTACTCCCACCTTGACCAGGGAATGCCACAGAAGAGCAGTTATTGATTTTCACTATGTACACAGAGATCCACCGTAATCCACCATGTATATTGTGCACCCCGCATATAAGACACAACCTGAGTTGAGTAAAACACTAAAAGGAACATTTAAATAGGGCCTGAATTTTTAAGTTTTAATACTATTCTGTAGTAAGAGTACCCTGCCTTTAAGACACACCATGACTTAGGGAAGATTCTATAAGGTGCAGGTGGCCTTAGATTCACAATGTAAGATGTGGCTTATATGTGGGAGATTGAAGTAGTGAAAATTTAATCAATAATTATGTATACTCGTTGTCATTCTGGTTTCTTTTCTTTGACAGACCTAAACTACTTCCTTGACCTTTTGTGGTCGTGGTCTGAGGGAACAAGACGTTTTCTAAACTGAAACTACTTCCTTGACCTGGGTGAACTGCAAGATGCACTGAAACAATCAGTGATATCGAATGAACTAGTGAACAATGCAAGGGAAAGGCTGATTCGCAACTGCACCAACCACTGTTTGGCCTTCCGCAGTGAAACTCCAGGCGATGGAAATTGTTTTTTCAACGCAGTGTCTGACCAGCTGCATCGGCTTGGCTTGCCTCCAAGATCTCCAGCTGCCCTGAGGGAATTGGTTGTTCTGAACATGTGAGAATTTCCGGTCATTCAAGTAAGTTCTTAATTTAGTTTATAGCCCTGTCACTGTGTGTCCAGTGGTTACCATAAAACCCTGGTCATAAGCCAGACTTCTTTTTTTTTCTATTTTTGACCAAAACCAGCTTCTAAATTTCTCCCAAAATCTACCCCCAGCTTATGACAGGGGTTGGCTTATGACCAAGATTTTAGGGTACTTGCATGTCACATGTCACTTAAAGGGGCACAGTGTTGCTGAAATGGGCCTTGGCACGCATGCCAGAATGGCCTGCCATGTTCTGCGCTTCCTAACGGTGAAAGAATTTCCGAAATCAGTCAATTATAAGCAAAGTTACAGCTGTTTATGTATAATCAAATATTTACAATTAATTTATACCAGTGCCTTAACATGTCATTCATCATATGGCCTGCGTGAGAGGAAAATGGCCTGTGTAAGATGCATCGAGAAAATGTTTTCGGCAACACTGGGGGCATCTTGCGGGTTAAAATCTCATTTTTCATAGTGAATTTATTTTACCCCAATGTGGTAGTCTTCTCCTCCATACCCATACCCTTTATACATGTACCGGTACAAAATAACTAAGTAATAACCACTTTCTTCTCGCTCTGCCGCTGGGACTGGAAGGCCTCCAGCCCGGTATTCGAGGCATCAGTATCTAACAAGATCAGTCCCTCCTCCTGGCCTCCCTAGGATGCTCGCACACTGTTGCCGTAGCTCCTAGATCACTGGTAAGCTACCGGGACGTAGACGTAGGCCTAAAGTTACCTGTACTATAATAGTACTACTGGACTGGAGTGGGCTCACGCGACCTGTCAAAAGCGTGAGACTGCTCAGCCTCACAAAACTTCCTCACACACCCAAAATATTACATGAATTCGTAGATAAGGGTTTTTCTTCTTTAACTGACACAAATTAATATATCTGGAATAAGGTTTACCTGTTGTAAACGATGAAATTTCTTGATGTCTCGATGTGTCCATGAACGCTCTGGCCGGTTTGTTTACGCTCTGACGTTGCCGACCGGAATTCCTTTTCACTCGCGCATGCGCAACAATTGGCAATAGGTCTATGTTGCAGACGGCTTCTTATAGCTTCCGGTTTATCCCGTTAGCACGGTTTCACCAAGGATTGAAGAGTGTGAGAGACTGTCGCCAAGCAGAGGCAATCCTAGGCATAGTAGTAGTAAGAGGGAGTGAAGGCTCTAGTCCCAACTCTCCTTTGCCACCCGTGAAGGTCCTAGGATCGAAAAGGGGTACCTCAGTAACCAGCTCTTGTCCCCAATCTCCTTTGTCCACCTGGGGTGCCAATGCACAGGTAGAAAATTGGGGGAACCAGCAAACGCAGGTTCACCCTGACCTTACATATAGAAGTAAACAGGAAGCCTCACTGGAAGCGGGACTTCCCGTTAGGGAAGAAAGTGTCAAGTGCACAGATCCATGCCTTTTCTGATCGTTTTCTAATGTTTGCATTAGAAGCAGTGCTGTCCAGGTAAGTGACTATGAGGTCTTTGCTTTGTACATTTTGGTCTAGGTAATGTCGGGCCACATAAGTCTTGTGGCGGTTTGTGATGTTGCCAATGTGTTGGCGAATACGTTCTTCAACTGGCTTGCCGGTTTCACCGACATTCAGTTGTTTACAGACTGGGCAGGTGATAGCATATACCACACTTCGTTTTGACAAGTAATTCGTCCACAGATTCTGAATTTTTCTACAGTAGTTGGTGAAATAATGTGGTTGGTCCTATTGACATGTCAGCAGATTTTACAATTGTCATTCTAGCAAGGGTAGCTACCAGGTTTTGTTTTGCTGCGGGGATATTCAGAATGTGTCAAAATGTCCCAGAGGTTCGGGGCCCGACAGTAGGCGATGGTGATTTTGTTGGTCCTGAATTTCTTTTTGGGGGGGTGGGGCAGATCAAATCAAGAGCAGTAGTGTGTTTCAGCTCGTAGATTTGTGGGATTGTATTCTATTACAAATGGAATGATTTTCTTGTCTGTTTTGGTTTTTATTTTCAGGAGATCACTTCTTTCAATTGCTCTCACCCGTTTGATTGATTCAACGAGTTGGCGATGTGGGTGACCCCGAAGGGTCAGGAATTTAAGCAGATTTGTGCATGCTTTTTCAAATTCAATATTTTGACTGCATGTCATTCTGTATCTCACTGCTAGACCATAGCAGATTGATTTTTTTCTGATTGTGAGGGTAGTGAGATGAATATTGTAAATATAGGTTGGCGTCAGTTGGTTTTTTGTAGATCTTAGTGTGTAATTTCCTATCTGAGTCAATATATACTGTTGTGTCTAGGGAATTGACAGTGCTTGAGCTATATTCAAAAGTGAACTTTATTGTTGGGTGGAGGGTATTAAGAAGTAAGAGGGTTTCTAGGAGTTCGTCTTCTGATCCTCTGAAGATTGCAAATATATCATCAATATATCATTTCCAAATACTGGGTTGTAGTAGTAGGAGTGGGATGATCTTTTGCTCCAGTTTGTCCATAAAGATATTGGCATATGTGGGGGCCATTTTAGTTCCCATGGCTGTTCCTTGTCTTTGTGTGAAATGCCGGACATTGAATTTGAATGTGATGTTTTTCAGTACCATTGATGTCAGTTAGGTGCCTACGTCAGGGCTGATTGGAGGGTTATGCATGGAGAAGAGTGTACAGTCCTTCATCATGTGGGACTGACATGTATAGTGAGGCTACATCAATGGTGAGTAAGAATTCGTCTTCATGAAGATATGCCACGTCCTCAATAATATTCAGGAAGTGTTTGGTGTCTTTTATGTAGCTTTTGATTTTCTTGAGTTGGGGTTGTAGGACTTTTTCCATGGTGCCAGAGATGATGTCAGTAGGTGAATTTATACCAACTACAATAGGTCTCCCAGGGTTGTTAGGTTTGTGTATTTTAGGTAGTAGGTAAAAATAAATAAATTGATAAATAAATACATGAACAGAAATGAATATATAGATGTCAACTAATAGGAATGAAATCTTTACTTTGGCATTTTTCAACTCTTGGCTCTCAAATTGCATTACAATAGCTTTCCGTAATGGTCACTTTTGGATCCAGTTGCCTTGAGTATATTGCAGTGCCCTGAAGATGGTTTCATAGTCCTACATTGCAGATTAACATTTTTCACCTCTGACAAAAGATCAAGGTTGTAGTAGTATCCAGTTAGATGACTGTTACATCCCTACCTCCTACAGAATATACAGGGCATTTTAAAAAATAACTGCTGAATCTAGCAGGGATCCTTGTACAATGAACAGTAAACCACTCTTATTGTATTGCAGTGAACTGGCGCAGTTTATACAAGAAGCTCCAAACACTATTATTAAATGAATACATGAACAGAAATGAAATGTATATACATTGAGGTCAACTAACAGGAATGAAACCATTACTTTGGCATTCTTTAGCTACAGTGAAAATAATGACACATCTCTGGCAACTTTAGGACAAAGATTCTACCGTTTCAATATTTTTATACAGTGTGACCATTTGATTAATTTGAAAAATAAGCAAGATGTAGTTCTTATGGGGCTCATAACCATTCTGCGATATCAAAACAGACAGCCACATTTTAGGACATTTTAGGACTTGGGCTGGGAGGCCAAACATCTGCTATACCTTAATTATCTTCCCAAATGTCGCTTAATGGAAGCTGGGAAATTCTGTTATGGAGTTTCTAGACTTTACTGGAAGTGGTCTTACATGATTGGATTTTACAATGTATACAAAGCACATTCTTATGTAATCATAAGTATGTTTATGAATATGCATCTATGCTGGTCTCCCACACACCGTCAAAATAACGACTCCTCATCCAAAGTGTGGCTGTGGGAACATGAAGATGTATATTGGAACAAAACAGCAGCTCATATAGTGACATCCTCTTCTCTACAAACCCCTAAGTAGATAACTAACTCTCCCTGCTCTTTTTTTGCTTCAAATGCCTAGATACTACAAAACAGGTCTTTCACAAAGGCTCTTCTGAGTTATAATGTCCAACAATGTGACAGAATACAACTGAAAAACTGATAACATTGGTCCATTTAATTTTTGTGTCTTTGCTGCAGATCTTTGGTCTTAGATAAACATTGGTTAGTTTAAGGCTCGAATTCCTCCAGGTTCATAACATTTTATACAAATCTTTATGTCAGGTAATGGTAAGCAGACTGGTTTTATCCTCATTTCAAATGAGGCTCAATTTTGTTTCTCTTCCTATCATCTCAGCTGTCAGCTCATGCACAATAACCATTCCTCTATCTAGCTACCTCTAGATTACACTTTGATTGGAAACATAATTGGATTCTCAGTTGTGGGGTAGCAGTAAATTGGACACAACCAAGCCATCTACTACCTACCTTCCTACTACTTATTTCTCTCCACTACAGGCATTGACTTGTGGATGGAAGGGTTTGTCAAATTTAGACTTATTTGCAAATGATGAGAATCGAATGAAGATCAACTGCCTTCCTTTGACACATATTGTCACTTGGTGAATACACATGAAAATAAAATACTACCTTCCACCTATTAGACAAGCTACAAGGAAATCAAATCCATAGCTAGAGTAGAAAGTTTTGTATACATTGAGGATTTCCATTGCCATACCAAGAAAATGGTAATATATATAACATCAGTGACAACACAGTCATGTGAATGGTTAAATACTATTGTTGAATGTTTTATTTACACACAAGTATGTTTTAAATAAAAGCATCAGCTATGATATTATGTACTGCACCCCTCAGAAGTTGGGGGACACAACATTGTGATCTATTCTGGTCTCTAGTGATGGAATAACTAGCAATGCTCATGTGCCTCATACATGTAGTTAAAAATGACATATTTCCATTACAATTGTGATGTTGTATTGTAAGCATTGTTGTTGGGTTTGTATCCCTGGCGTCTTGTGTTGATTCGGCACCAATTTGATTTCTATACGCAGTGGTGCATGGGGTAGATGCTTCAACGTTTGTGGCCCTCCGAGGGTTAAACTACAATATATGAGGAACAGTCCCAGGGAGGATGAAAGCATCAACATTGTTGCCCATGGGAATAAAACAGCAGCTCATCAGGTGAGATCCTCCTCTCCACAAGACCTTAGTAGACTGTTAGTTATCCCTACACATTTGTTTTGCCCAAACTAGTTTGACAATTATCAAATACAGTAAAGTAATGAAACTGAAATGTTGACTGTAAATATCGATTGTTAATGTTTCCCCCATTTGTATTCTCCTAAGAAATAGAATATAAAACAAAGGAAAATTTTGGATTAATGCAAATAAGGCCATATTTCTTCTTTATTTTTTCACACAAGGCTTCATATCAAATCAGAATTAAATGCCAACACCCAGCTCCCCTAAATGAAGTTAACATCCATCTTCACCTGGAATTAAGACATTAGGCCTGGGATAAAGACACTAGGCCAATTAGACGTTTAGCAATGCATAGAAAATGCAGAATGGCTGAGGGAGGACTAGTCTAAATGACTGTAGAAGACTGTTTCCTTATTCATATGGCTGTGGTGGCTACAAAAAGCACAGACACGGATTGGGTAGCTAGCCAATAAAGTAGATTGTGTAAGCTTAGGAAGCTACTCTGGTAAATATGCATCATGCCCTGGACTCAATGCATGGCTGGCCATCCAGTGAGTGCATGGCAGAGTATCGTCTCAATATTGGCAAATTCACTGAATTTACTCAATGGTAAAACATGGAGTTACCATAGTAAACAAAGTCTGTATTTTTAAGTCCATCTCATGTCAAGTATTTCCCCTTAGCTTTCCATAGTATGACATCTCTTGTCTTCCCCTAATTATCAATAACAGAAACTGCTTGGAGCTGAGAGTGGACAATGGCTTTTAGGAACTGAAAATAGGTGAACTATCTAGAAATCGAAGATATCAGATCTATGACAATGTGCACACATCAAATTTGGTGTAAACCTAATTCAGCAGACTTTGATCTATCAAAATTCTATCAAAGGATTTGCAGAAACCCATTTGCTTATATGTGAGCCATGGTTTCACTCAATTAATACCAATTAATGGAGTGATCAGTGGCTGTTAGTGACCACTCGATTGGCATATGTTTCAGTAGATCAAGTCAGGAGGTTAATTCAAAACATCCTGAGATCGCAACCTCAGCGATCTTAGGAATTAATCTACCTTATTCTATTAAGCGATCTTAAGATTAGACTTAGATTAGATTCACATTTCCTAGCCAGCACTAAGATCGCATCGATCTTAGCCTCAGCCCTCCTACACTATTTAAAGAAGTACTGACTGGGCACAGGGGTAAGAGTCCCAAAATAAAGGAATTCACAACAGTGTTTATACCATCGTTCCCCGTCCCCATATGGGCTAACAAAAGAGCACAGGGTGCAGTTGACCCCCGTACAGTATTCAAGAGTTGTTCCCATGAATGTATGATTTATGCTTGCCTATTAGAAGCATTGTGCCTCCCCCCAGGACAAAGAGAGAGAAGGGAAGAATTACATTACAGAGCATTTAACGCATGAGTAGCCCTACACTGCAAAAAAGGTGTGTTTTTAAACATACCACACTATCGACATGGTGTGTGATTCCAACACATCTATGATATTCAAACCCTTACAGCTAAACACCATCAGATTCTAAACACTTATCCTGAAAACTACACACCTACTTCTCACACACTTAAACACTTACACACCATAGTGTTTAGGTGTTTGAGTTTAAACACATCCAGTCCCTATGTGTTTAGTCTTAAACATGTATTTGAAAGATAAACATCAGGTGTTTAGCCATCTAATAAGAATCATAAGCAGATAAGATAAGTATAATATGTATGAAATGAGTAAAGGGATAGTATCCTCGTTTTTATAGTTGTATATCACCCGGTTTCCTGACGACTCAGTAGTTTTTTGTGTTTTTTTTTCCTGTTTGTTGTTTTTTTTACCTAAGGGGCATGATGCATGAGAGGAGGGGGTATAGGGAGGTATGGGTGGCCTACCCCTCCTCCCATGTCCAAGCCTCCAGGGACCACCCCCACCTCCCTACCCACTCTTCCCACCTCTCCTTACATGTACAAGCCTCCAGGGACTGTCCCTACCTCTCTACCCACTCCTCCTACCTCTTCTCTCGTGTACAAGCCTCCAGGGACCCTCCCTACCTCCCTACCCACTCCTCCTACCTCTCCTCACGTGTACAAGCCTCCAGGGACCACCCCTACCTTACTACCAACTCCTCCTGCCTCTTTTACACTTTTACTCCTATCTTCATTGTGTGTATCATTTCTATCTTGCAGTTTTACCATGGAAAATGAATAGGGCAGTATCCAGCTACAGTAATAAAGATTAAAATGATGAAAAGATGATGAAAAATAAATGATGGAAATAATAGAAATGAAATGATTCAGCCATAGCCCCCCTCCCACCCTGGTGAACAACCCTATGGCCCAAAGCTACTGCCCCGCTAAGCTAAACACGATGTATCTAAATGCCTCCCACAGCTAAACACCATGTATCTAAATGCCTCCTGAAGCTAAACACTATGTATCTAAACACCTCCTAAAGCTACACACTATGTATCTAAACACCTTCTAAAGCTAAACACTACCAATCTAAACATTTACTCATGCTGCACATCTTAAAGCTAAACACCTATCAAAACTAAACACTTGTAAAATCAAACACCTGATAGCTAAACATGTTTGAAGTAAAATGCGTTTAGCCAAAAAATGTGTTTGGAAAAGTGGGACAAAAATGTGTTTAGCTATGTGTTTAGATCCTAAACACTGGTGTTTGGTTGCTAAACACCAAATTAATAGTGTATAAGAGCCCTCAGGGACACTCAGCAAACGTCCTCCCCCCCTCTTTATGTATGCAGCAGGCTATTCACTCTTTCGATCAGGAGTGTTCCCTATAAGTGCTCTTGTACTCAGGTGAAACCACTATGCAATTCTTTCACTAAGATCGCAGTGATCTTAGTGCTGGAAGAGGAATAGTGAAGTGATCCCAGGACTTCCTATTCCTGAGAGGCCTGCAACCACTGCATTAGATAGGGTAGACCAGCCAGGTCTTATAATATGTGCCTACACTAAGATCGCTGGGGTTGCGATCCCAGGATGTTTTGAATTAAGCTCCAGAAGGTTTGGCCAAAAGGTAGTAGTTTACCAGGACAACAAAAATGCACAGGACAATCTGCAAAGTGTCGCTTTTGCAGGTTTGATGATTGATGTAAAACAAGCTACCGAGTGGATCCCTTGTGGATAAACGGGTAATCGGATTTCATGGTAAAATCAATGTACCATTTTCTGAGAAATTCTTTATATCAAATGTTTGAAATCTTTACAAATAATTAATCTCAGCATCTTCTAATCTATGTGTAACTTTAGATGGCAGGTAACTTTAAATGTTTGCACTAGTATGTATAGCATTAGAAGGCCAAACTGATGTGAAGTCCTACCCATAAGCTGTAAGGACTGAAGCCTGACATTGGGCCTGAAAAGGTCGCCATTTCTTAGTATATTTATAATAACCACATGTGAAAGCCGCACCCAAATTTCAGCCATAAGACACAGTAGGGAGGGTCTGTTTTAAGATGGGTAGTGACTTTTTACATCCCATCACCGTACTGTAAAATATAACTACAATAAAATATCTGGTGATGTTAGGCCAGTAACTAATAGGAAGTACTATGCAGTCCTCCACTGTTCCGCTTCAGTACTAACACCACCCCTTATTTTATACTGAGAAACAATAGTGGTTTCCCCTGAGTGCAAATGCACCTGGGTGGGGGGCATTCCTCGTCACAAAAGTGAATGCACCTGCGGATAGTCCTTGGGGGCTCTTGAGGCTGCTCACGAGAATGCATTTTCTCAGACTGCTTGAGGGCTCTTGAGTCTACTCATGCATTAAGGGCATAGTAATGTCATGCTTCCCTTCTCTCTGTTAGTTGGTGTAGGGGGGAGGGGGCACTGTACTTCTAAAATACAAGCTATAATTGCTAAACACCAAATTAATAGTGTATAAGAGCCCTCAGGGACACTCAGCAAACGTCCTCCCCCCCTCTTTATGTATGCAGCAGGCTATTCACTCTTTCGATCAGGAGTGTTCCCTATAAGTGCTCTTGTACTCAGGTGAAACCACTATGCAATTCTTTCACTAAGATCGCAGTGATCTTAGTGCTGGAAGAGGAATAGTGAAGTGATCCCAGGACTTCCTATTCCTGAGAGGCCTGCAACCACTGCATTAGATAGGGTAGACCAGCCAGGTCTTATAATATGTGCCTACACTAAGATCGCTGGGGTTGCGATCCCAGGATGTTTTGAATTAAGCTCCAGAAGGTTTGGCCAAAAGGTAGTAGTTTACCAGGACAACAAAAATGCACAGGACAATCTGCAAAGTGTTGCTTTTGCAGGTTTGATGATTGATGTAAAACAAGCTACCGAGTGAATCCCTTGTGGATAAACGGGTAATCGGATTTCATGGTAAAATCAATGTACCATTTTCTGAGAAATTCTTTATATCAAATGTTTGAAATCTTTAAAAAATAATTAATCTCAGCATCTTCTAATCTATGTGTAACTTTAGATGGCAGGTAACTTTAAATGTTTGCACTAGTATGTATAGCATTAGAAGGCCAAACTGATGTGAAGTCCTACCCATAAGCTGTAAGGACTGAAGCCTGACATTGGGCCTGAAAAGGTCGCCATTTCTTAGTATATTTATAATAACCACATGTGAAAGCCGCACCCAAATTTCAGCCATAAGACACAGTAGGGAGGGTCTGTTTTAAGATGGGTAGTGACTTTTTACATCCCATCACCGTACTGTAAAATATAACTACAATAAAATATCTGGTGATGTTAGGCCAGTAACTAATAGGAAGTACTATGCAGTCCTCCACTGTTCCGCTTTAGTACTTACGCCTTATTTTATACTGAGAAACAATAGTGGTTTCCCCCGAGTGCAAATGCACCTGGGTGGGGGGCATTCCTCGTCACAAAAGTGAATGCACCTGCGGATAGTCCTTGGGGGCTCTTGAGGCTGCTCACGAGAATGCATTTTCTCAGACTGCTTGAGGGCTCTTGAGTCTACTCATGCATTAAGGGCATAGTAACGTCATGCTTCCCTTCTCTCTGTTAGTTGGTGTAGGGGGGAGGGGGCACTGTACTTCTAAAATACAAGCTATAATTTCACGGTAACTCCTGATAGATTAATTTTTCTCCTGTACATAAAGGTGGGAATTATGGAAGCCGTGGAGGGCCACACCTTAAAAATAAAATTGAACTTGAACTTTTTTATCTCCAATATGGAAACAACATAAAATGGAACAGACCTAAAACTTTTTCAGTGTAGAGAATAATGGTGACTATTTTCGGGATTCTGTTGCCATGCACGCTTTGAGAGTATTTGTATTAATATCGGCATTTCTGTCTCTTTAGCAGTTTAATTGTAGTATACAATAAGATCTTAAGATATAATGGACCCAACAATATTAAATCAGGATGATGGAAAAACCAAGTTAACTCAGACTTTCCTAGCCTGAAAATCTCTCTTCATCTGGTGACCCAAGGGTACTCCAGGCTGAAGCAGTCAATAATTTAGATTTCATAACCAGTGATCCAATGATGCCTTTTTAAATGTACTGTTATTAGAGACTGCCTTTAGAAGCAGAGCTAATGTCAAGGAACAGATGCGTACATGATGTTCTCAATTATGCATGGGTCTAGCCAGGTGCAACTGTCTCCAGATGGCAAAATGCAGTAAACCAACTTAATTAACCTCCAAGGAGTGGATCTGCCTTTGAACATTTCCCATCTGCAAAGTGATATTGGACATGGGTAGAACGGGTTGTAGACTGTAAAAGCAGACTTATGCAGGAGGAAAGGTTCTACAAATGAAACTATGGCCTTTCTTCCTAAGACCCGCCCTGACACATCTGGAAGCCATTTCTCAATGCACTATGAGCACTCACAGCCCTATGACTTGAAATCCCAATACTATTCTTGTGGGAATCCTGATACGACTTGGAGGGTGCAGTCGTAGCATGTTAAGAAATGGCCTCCTGCATTTCAAACTGGATGTGTATCTCAGTCCAAACATAAAGTATATTAATTACTAAACCAAATAAAAACAATCAAAACCTGACACATGCAGATATAGCAACACCTACATGCTGACTGCTGTCCATGGAACCTAGGCTGCAGAACACTAATTATTTTTCCACTGTTGGCCTATGTATAGCTTTTGGGTGAAAATGAAATACTTGTGCAAGTATCTGGCCTTAGCCACTATTATTTTCTTGTAGATATACATTTTTCCCAATAATTTAGGGCCATGGCATGTGGTACAATGTGATTAACTTTTGTGCTATAGGCCTTAGAGTGCAGACAGACACAGATTTGGGGGTTTTCGCAGTGAATGAATTCAATAAATTCTCTAATTAAATAGAGTGTACCCCCCCTCAACTGACCATCAAATATCAGCCTAAATAACACTCAAATTGATTAATATACACCCTAAGGATTAATTTGATACCTGGTTTGCCTACCCACTGTCAGATCTTAGACCAATAATCATTGTAGAACACCCTTCAGTGCGGAGTTACAAAGTGTCTCCTGCTGCCACCTCCCGTATTGGTGTCCTGCAACCCCTATCCATGTCCTCGGCAGTGGCAGCTGTATTTCAAGCAGCTCTCTTGGGTTGGCATGTTGCTCCACTGAAGTGCATGTAAGCCATGTTGCACCATCACAACAAATGTGCTATTGAATTAGAGGTCAGTTAAAGAGTTATTCAGTTTATCAGCACCATCAACCTGTAAAACTGTTTAAAAATCTATTGATGAAAACACATTAATAAAAGAAGTCACTGACTAGTCCTTTGTAAGAAGGTCATACCAGACAAAACAATAAAATGGTGATATAAGAATGGTGTAACAGTGTTTCTTTAGTCCATTATTGATGAGTTGACAGTTTGAGTCCCCCATTTATCAGCGCTGTCTGACACTGTCTTTGTTGTCTAGAAAATAGACCATAACTTAGCATCATTGAATGACATCCCTCACTTCACCTCTGCATTAATAATACTCCCTTCAAGATCAATTGGTTGGTATTTGCCATTTTCTGCTCCATCCCTTCTGAGAGCAAAAATCAGATACATGTGCTGCCTGAAGATATTCCTTCCGTCAATGATCAACAAGATTGCTTTTGTAGGCCTTGATAAACAGATTTTCTCAGTTTTCAGAATGATCTGGGAGAGGTATGAGATAAAGCTTGAGCCACAGCAAGTATGGTAGTTCTTAATCACCTCTAGTCTAAAAGAGAATCTGATACAGCAATATGGATTTAGATTATGTTTTAAATTACCACCTTCTCATTAGATTAAAAGGGTGGTGTCTTGCAGCATTTGCTACAGATTTGGGTTCTCATAGTATCCCCGCCAGGAAAACCACCAGTGCATCGCTTGTCAGATGAGATATTATCAATACAAGGTGCTTCATTGCATTCTACTGTCAGGGCAATAATCAGCTAGGCTGATTTAGATGAAGGAAAAAATACATTTGCATAAAAATTGTGTAAACATTGATTTATTTTCACAGTTTGAGTATTAGTAAGCAGCAATATCAGAAACTTATTAAAACACATTTCAGTATGACTGGGAAGAACAGGCTTATCTGAATCTTTGTATGTGATTAAGAAAATGCATAAACATCAAACAGAAGTCACTCCATATGATAATATTTAGTGTCCACGTTAAAATCTCCTCAAATTTCAAATAGTTTAAAAAAGACTAGAATTACACTTAGTTGACGCTATAAATATGACCGGGATTCAGATTGTAGTGCTTTGTGTCAGAGAGGATTAGCTGTGTCAATGTTACCTTTTCTATGCCAACATTTAGCAAACATTTGTGGAAGTGTATTAGGGTTTTTTATAATATAAAGCACAATCTTTCCCCACTGCACGGAAGCATTTCAAAATCATTATTGGTCCTGACTCAATATGTATATGTTTAAGTAGTTACACAGAATAACATGATCTGATCTCACAGAGCCTAGGACTGGGTGACATGTGTGATTTCTTGAAGCGTACAAAGACTTCTTTACGAGAGGAATCAACACAGGGACATTTAAGCACACAGGTATTCAGAAGTCTGTCAGACAGAGTCTCAAACAGTGAGCATTTCTTGAATTCACCATGAAATCCAGAATGTGTTGTCTCATTATCCACATAGACATTAGGATTCAAATTCATTCTGCGAGGTTAGCTTTTCATAGTTACCTACAAGGCAAAGTTTAATTCAAAATCAATAGGTCAAAAGTTAATCAAGTTTTGTTAGTTCATTTGAAATGAGAAATGTTTTCTTTTCAGCTTAATTTTAGATTCATGCCACTATATAAACTACTTTTCTTGATTCAAGTAAACACTCTAGACTCAAGTAATAGAGAAGTATAATTGATATATTTCTTCACTTAATCTTAATCATAATTTCTCATCTTGGGATTTTAAAAAATAAGTAACTCAACATCAGACATGAAAACATTATGTTTCTGTTTTTATATATAAAAATCTGACATAGAAATGATTCATTACGAATATTATGAGTCTTGGTCTGATAGTAAGCTGTTGATGAAAACTTGAGTGTGAAGTCAGCCTCACTATCAACATCACCTATGTTGATACATGTTGCCTCTGAATCATCCAGCAGCAGGTGGAGGGGAAGAGGGCTGTAGTCGTCATTAGCCACAGATAGCTTCTGCCAGAAAGGAGAAACCTCTGGGAAATATGAATATCAGACTCAACTTAAGGATACAGGGAGGTGAATTGCTATAGATTAAAAGAAATCATTTAACTATTTAAGAATTAGGCAAAAGTGTCATGTTTATTACCATCTTTCCTAGTGAGATAGACGCTGATTGCACTACTACCGCTACAGTTGCTGGTGCCCAACATGGCACAGGGAGCATTACAGGAGGTAGCTTTACCCACCCCACCATACGTTGTACCACAAAGACATTGTGTGCCATTCTGTAAAGATTTATTTGGAAACTTTTTCTCATTCTTTTACCTTCAGGTAATGTAACACATCAAAGCATGTCAATGATAACATTCAATGGAATTCTGTGTAGAGGGCAGTGAAAATATCTAGGATCACCAGGAATTAAACCATTACACCATGACCCTGTGCTGATATCTCAACCTTCTGGCTAGACCTGGAGCTTAATTCAAAACATCCTGGGATCCCAACCCCAGCGATCTTAGTGTAGGCACATATCATAAGACCTGGCTGGTCTACCCTATGTAATGCAGTGGTTGCAGGCCTGTCCAGAATAGCTAGTCCTGGGATCACTTCACTATTCCATTTCCACCACTAAGATCACTGCGATCTTAGTGAAAGAAATGCATAGTGGTACAAGAGCACTTACAGGGAACACTCCTGATCGAAATACTGAATAGCCTGCTGCATACATATAGAGGGGAGGGAGGATGTTTGCTGACTGTCCTTGAGGGCTCTTAGGGCTACTCATGCGTTAAGTGCACTGTAAGGTAATTCTCCCCTTCTCTCTCTTTGTCCTTGGAGGGGGGCACAATGCTTCTAATAGGCAAGCATAAATCATACATTCATAGGAACAACTCTTGAATACTGTACAGGGGTCAACTGCACCCTGTGCTCTTTTGTTAGCCCATATGGGGACGGGGAACGATGGTATAAGCACTCTTGTGAAGAAGAGTGACTCCACAGCTATTCCTTAATTTTGGGACTCTTACCCCTGTGCCTAGTCAGTTCTTCTTGGAATAGTGTAGGAGGGCTGAGGCTAAGATCGATGCGATCTTAGTGCTGGCTAGGATATGTGAACCCAGTCAACTCTTAAGATCGCTTAATAGGATAAGGCTAATTTATTCCTAAGATCGCTGGGGTCGTGATCCCAGGATGTTTTGAATTAAGCTCCTGGATTAGTATGATAAACACTAGGGGAGCAGTGATAACCAGGTAAACAGCCCCTAAGGGTCAATCTACAGGGATTTCTAATTTGATGCACTTCCCCACCCAAAAAAGAAAAGATCACCTTGTGTAGGGGGAGTTCAGGTTTGTGCTTTAGCTATAGCCACTCAAAGTTTTGTTTCATTAGGTTTTACTGCATGAATCTTTATGCTTAAGAAAATATATATTATTTACATCATGTAAATCCTACTGTTTAGATATAATGACATTTTAATCAATTTTGAAAGACACTACTGACCTCAACATTGGGTAACAAGTACCTATATTTATTCTGGAATCCTGGTTTGAATGTAGTATTTGCATAATAACATTATTTCTATCATTTCTAACTATAAGCCTACCTGTAATCCAGCAAAGATGCAACCCCTCTCACGGCAAGAAGCAGCACACATCAGTGGATCAATGATTTCTCCAGTAGTTGAAACAACAACATTCATATCATTGTGAAACACCCGATGTGAATTACTGAGAATAAGTTCAAATGACAAGGTTCAATAAGCAGAAAAGGGTTGATAAAATTAATCAAGCAATATTGAATAAATGCAATCGACACTGATGTATAATATTTTCATACTTTGTTTGGTTTTAGTGGTCATGAATACATCATTTACGTATGCATGACCACATCGGTAGTCAGGATACCCCCGACATATCCCTCCCTGGTTGCATTTGTGAACTTCATGCCCATGTATACCAGGAAAATTTCCAACTGAAAGAAGGAAGCATGCTGTACATAATTTACAAATTATTGATCTTTAAAAGCTTCGCTATTGATAGATGAGCCAGGCATTCAGAGGTATACTGTCCTGATAAATGGAGATGTTAACCCTTTAAGAGCCACTGATGTATTGGTGCATCATGGCCATTTTTGACTTGCAAGGGCTACACCGATGCATCACACTGATGCACTGATACAGTACTATGCAGTGTTTTTTAGAAGTGCTGTTCAATTAGCATGATGCACTGCTCCATTTGTGGCTATTAAATGTTTAATAAAGACATATTTCAAAACCCAAATTCATTGATTTTGATTGATTATGATTTTTACTTTTAACCCAAATTAACTATGACTTAATTTCTCGATATCACACAGATGCCAAGAGTACTCAGTTTTCATTGCCTTCAAATTCAAAGGATGAATAAAAAAAAAAAGCACTCAGCAGGCAGTTGCAAAAGGATTGGGAATTGTATTGTACTTAACTCGCCCTTTAGTTTCTCCACCCTGAGAAGCCATGTCCCACCTTATACTGTAGTGGAATTGACTTCCTCTGAATCAGACTGTTTTGCAGACAGCTTGAGAACTGGGCCCATGACTGGTTCCATAGTAGGTAGGCCAGGGTATGTAAGGAAGTAACAAACGGGGTATTGTTCCTTACTTAGCAAGTATCCATCAGGTCAGAACCACTACTATGTACAATTACCTTTTGGCAACACAATAGAAAATTGACTCCCTGAGGTCAGTCAGTTCCATTTTGGGAGTAGCACTTTCGACATAACTCAAATCCTATCCTTTCACAACAGCCTCCAGTAGAGTAAAACTGTGAGTTTGTTCTGTATCAGTGTGACAAGCAGTGGCACCAACCTAGGCATATATTGTAAATAATATAGTGTGTGGGGCCACACACCTTTTACCAAACAATACATGGCTAATGTATGATGAAGGATTCTTCAGTCCCCTCAGCATACATGATGTTAGAACTTTCTGAAAAATCAATTCATTGACGGACAGAGTGTCATATTCATAGTTGTATGTGATGAAAGATGCATAGTTCGTATGTTCTGGTAATACAAGTGAGTTATTCTGTCACGCATCATCTACACTCTCTGACATTTATATAGGCAGATGGATTTGCCCCCGACCCCCTTTTCTGACACTGCTGGGTTTTTTTTTAAAACGTTGTCACAAATCTGCACTTTGACATTTGTATTTTGAAATATGATCTCCTGTTTTGATATACGTACGCTTCAAGATGAAGTTTGAACAAAGAGTTGATTTCCAAAGACAAAGTTAGAATGCAAAGCCAAAATGCTCTGTTCAAAGTCAATTTCATCTCATTCCTGTCAAGCTTCAAAACTGTTAACTCATCTAAACCAGATTGTGACAGGTACCTTTCAGTATTGCACTATGTTTTATTCTGAACAATATCCATAATTTGTGCTGTTTCCTTGACACAGTACCTCCTGGTTCCCACACACAATAACTGGTGGTTCCTCAACAATAAGCTGTCCTCTGTATCGCCTACCAAGTAGCTGCTGGTTCCCAAAACCCAGAAGCCAATACCATACATTTACAAGTTTTCACATTGATAGCTGCTGGTTCCCTAACACAGCAGCTGCTGGTTCCTACATCAGGTAACTGCTGGTCACTCCTAGTACCTGCTGGTTCATACACCCAGAAGCTGCTGGTTCCCACTCCCAGTGTTGAGTGACTGTACTGTGTTTTGTTTTCCTTATATGAAAAAGGTGATACACACACCCCACTGAACCCTACCTGTTACCAGTTACAACTCTGGTTTACCTATTTATTGTGAAAAGTTTTGCTCATCAGTTTGATGAGTCTGGATGCTCATTACTGATTAGTTTGGCTCATCATGTGCAAGATGCGGCAAAACTAATCACTAGCGATGAGGCATCGATGAGTGTTCGATTAGTTTCCGGTTTGAGTGCACAACTATCACACAATACAGTGTATCTCACAAGATGGAATATATATGTCAAAATGCAACAATTCATGTTGCAACAAGACTCTCACATGACATTGCAGCTCAAGTCATATTCATGGGATAAAAACAATGCATTAGTATACTCCGCCACAAAGTACTGCAACTCATTTGATATGAAGAAACGCGCTACCTGTATAATATATGACATGTCACCAATGGCACATTACAAATTCTACATCATGCCAGATGTTACCCATTCCTGCTTCAGTAATGGCAGTGCACAAATACAAGAGACTTGGTTGGAATCTGACCAGAGATGTTAATTTTACAATAGTCAGAGTTTCTTAAACGGTTTCTCAAAATACATACATGTTCATCAACAAGGTGCCAAGTACTATCCAACTACATAATAGTATCATCAGCATCTTACAGAAGGGGACCTTGCCAAATTCTCGGAGAATAACTCTAGTGGAAAGAGCATAGCAGGCGTCAATTTAATATTTCTCCAGAAAGTGGATCAGTAGTATAGTATGTATCGGAATGGGACTATAGTTAAGTACTGATTATTACTTACTCGACCTACACAAATCAGAGGCCTCCCTTTTGGCGGGAAATTCAAATCACCCAAACTGAGGCCTCCCTTTTGGCGGGAAATTCAAATAGGGGTCACGTGACCTGTGATGTCACAGGTCACGTGACCCGACCTGCAGCCAATGAGAGGGCTCTCTTTTGGCCGGAAAATCAAATGTGGGGTCAAGTGACCTAGACCCCCATGGTGTGGCGACGCCAAAATGGACCAATCAGAGCCCTTCCTTTTGGCGGGAAATACAAAATGGTCACGTGACCCTTACCCCCTGTGGTTTCCCGCCAAAAAATAGTGCCCTCTGATTGGCTGGCTGTTTAGGTCACGTGACCTCTATTATGCAAATAAGGTCAAGTGACCCTAATTTGAATGGACCAATAAGAGGTTAGAATTTTGGTGGGAAATTTGAAATTTGGTCATGTGACCTCATTTGCATAAAGAGGCATAGTTTATTTTGTAGATGAGGGTGTGACTTAAAGTGAGACATTTTTCTTGCCAAAAAAAAAAATGGAAAAAAATATTGGGGGGTCCTAATAGTATGGACAAAAGCACATGTGTTCTCGACATGAAATTGATATATTGCTATAGTTCTGTCTCTGGCGGTACTAACCACTTTTTGAAATACATCTTTGAAACACACACTCAATGAATCGAATACATGATTAGAAATGAACATTTTATGAACACCTTGGTTTAACAACGGCGCCTTAAAGAACAACACATCTGATGCATCTATTAATTCCCAAGTGAAAATGGGATTGCACCTACACATTGTTTTGTTGTTGTTTTTTTTTCAACACCCATACACGAGGACGTACAGTAGTAGCAGCAGCAGCAGTAGTAGCAGTAGTAAGCCGGTGGATGTAGTATATCAAGTTGATACAACGATGAAAAGGTATTATCTCACCGGCTTTTCTATTTTTTTTTTTTTTTTTCATAATTTCAATAGACTCGTCGTTACACCGTCAGAATGTATGCGATGCTTTACATATAAGTAACTCGGACCTTTTTTCTCTATAGTGTAAGTGTACATTTTGTTTTCTATTACTTTGAAATTTGTGTTAACAGTATGGATAGTTTTTCGATTTAAAAGAACATCCAAGAAGTCTTTGGGTTCTTGAACGTTTTGTTTTTTCATGACACCTTTTGCACTCCATTTTTTTTTATTTTCTTTCACCTACCGAGTCTTTGTCGTAGTTGAGACTTAGAATTCCCTCACCCTCCTACTCGGATTTGAAAAGACCGGGAGTTCTTTTGTCGTGAACATAACGACTCTGACAACAAGCAAGGGGGACCCATTCTTTCACACCTTTGGTTTTTGTTTTCACAAAAGCGTCTACGTGATAATCGCACACCGCTGTCGGAATCCAGTTTCACTTCTCGCTAAAGTACGACTCTCTCAGGTCAGGTTTCACGAGTTTGTCCAACGTTTTCCCTCTGAGAGCCATGTAAAGACTGTCAGTGTCCATTTGACAAAGAGCGTAATTGCGCTGATCGATAAATTTATCCAGAATGTCGAACGTGAACTCTGTAATGGTTCGTATTATACTAAATGTTGGGTGGCTCGTTGGCTCGCTTATCTCTAAAGGTACCAACACAACACAAGAGATTCGGGATGGGCAAAGCCCCAGATCACCCCTACTGCTCGGGTAGGACTTTATTTAGGTATTCCCAGCACCTGACATACGTCTTGACTGGACTAGGTCCAGTCCCCTTCTCCGGATCGAGCTGGACGCGAGGCATGGTGCTGCCCCCTCTTGTACTAAATGGGTATCGCAAAGCGACACCTGGTTGGCATAGAAGGAACGAGCACCACACGAGCACGTCTCTCGGATGAACCACACTAATATATATACAACGATGCCGGCCCCTACACCACCCCCACTAGATTTTACCTAGGGTTGGTGTTAAAAATATCTATTGTTAACGTTATACAGTAATATATATACATAGGTAAATCTATAACGATTATGTTCGTATATATTATGTTCAAGGATATAACCCTCTGGCATTGTATATGCCTTTACCCTCAGGCACAAAGCTTACACCGGCAGATGGCCACTTAAAGATCCTCGGGATCAGTGTCCATCTTCTCAGCTGGCTCCGGGTTGGCAGAAGGAGCCGAGCTGCTGCAGCTACTGACGGTTAGCAGCTTAGGGGCTTCGGTGCTCGTGTCGCTGAGCAAGCTCAGAGCACTCATCCCCTCAGAGGGACTGTCGACTGCCTCGGCTGGAGCACCCAAAGCGACGGACAGGGACGACGCAGAGCCGTCCCTTTCGTCCAGGTGCTTACCGAAGCAGAGGAAGAACTTGAGGTCAGCCTCCTTGTACCTATGGATGTACCCGGCGTTCTCAGCGCAGTGGAACTCCTTAAGCTTTTCAGCTTCCCTCTGTTGTCTCCAGCAGGCTTGAAGGGCCTCCTCGACCTTCTTCGTCTCCTGCTCTCGGAGCTTGTCTTCCTCCCTTCTCTGGATTTCGTATACCAGATTGAAGGTGGCTTCAGTCATACTCCACCAGTAGTCGACGGACTTCTGGCGATGAAGTGCCTGCCATTCCGCCATCAGGTCGTTCTGGATCTCGGCAGTACGAACGTCGCGGTGGTCGACGAACGTATTCGGATCCTGAAGACCTGACAGGGTGCTTGCTATTAGTCCCATAACGGGCACCCGAGGGGCCGCTGGTGGAACTATAGCTGGTGGAGGTGCAGCAGCCTGGACAGTGACAGGCGGAGCGCCTCCTGGAGGGACCGTGGGACCCTCAACAGTGGCCTCGGCCGTAGCTCAGGGGGCATCGGGTGGACTCAGTGCCACCACGGCCTCTACCGCGAGCTTTACCTTGGACCAAGGGGGTTAGGACCTGTGATTCGGGTCCCGCTGGTCCCATGGCAGGGAACTTCGCCACATATTCACTGTATGTGAGGCGCTTGCCGGATGATCCTTCACCGGCCCACCATGCACTGTGTCCGGATGGGGCACCGAAGAAGGTGCTCCAGTCATCCGGACTGCCAGTGGCTTCACTCGAAGGGTGGTCTGTAGGTGTTGGAGGTGGTGGTGGATCAGCTACCTGGCTAACCACCCGATGGGTCTGGTTGCCAGGCATGTCCAAAGCCGAGACTGTTTGTCCTCCATGAACAGAATTCGGTTTCGAATGCCTGTTCCTTAATGTCTTTAATGCTCAACTCAGCACATTTTGCAAGGAGCTCGTTGAAGCACTTAACGGCTCGGTTCCGGGTCTTCTCCAGGCCGGTACCATGGGCTTTCTGCAAGTGCAGCCATGTCCCGACGCCTCGAATGTCTTCTCGCCGGTAAGAGCGAGTTGACACAACTCGAATGGGCACCTGCGGCGGTTGCCGCTTTGTCCCCATTGGGTCATCGCCCACTGGACTTTCGTCAGGGCCTCGTAGTTATAAATTGAACCCAATTTGGACTTCAGCTGGTCAATCCAAATCAGGTAGAATTTACCTACTGGCGTATCACTCAGACCGGACTTCATCCACTCCTCGTCATCGCTATCACCATCCTTATTGACGGCGCCCGGGCACATGTAGTGGATTGTGTCATAAGCACAATCCGCGAAGCAGCGTGGGGTGCGTTCCTTGAACCCCTCGGCTGCATTCTTCCACATCCATTTCTGATTGTCGTCTTTGGGGACATCCGTGGTCATTTCTTCCCACGTCGTCACTGACTCCAAATCAGATTTGGCTGACTCGGGCAGTTCCGGGTCGCTTCCGCTTCCCTCACTGTCCGTGTAGATACCTTCGCCCTTCCGTCCAGCTTGGCTGGTGGTAGTAGTACCAGTCGAAGCCATGACCGAGGTCGTGGCGGCCGTCCCGCTGGTGGTAGCAGAGGGTCCTGCAGTAACCGAGGTGGCTACTGTGGTTGGTGGGGCAGTGGAGGCGCCCTTACTCCTCTTCTTAGTAGTAGAGGGTTCGGGCTCCGCTGGAGGTGCTTTCGCTCCATTCTTTTTCTTCCGGCGACTGGCCTTGGGTGGCTGCGCCGGCACTTCGGGACTCGAATCCGACTTGCGTGGATCCTTGTCCTTTGAACGAGGGCTCCTCCTACTGCTGACCGGGGAGTCAAAGCTGGAGGCGGCACTCGCTTTGTTTTGAGCCTGCTGCTTGCGGTGGGCCCGACAGGGTGGCAGCTAGCTCCTTCTGTTGCTCCTCAAGCTTGAGACGCTTGGCTTCAACAGCAGCTTGTTGGCGTGAGATGTCCTCGTCCGAGATCTCACCAGCCGCCTCAGGTATGGTGGCGCCTGGTTCCTTCTCGGATTTGGACCTCTCAATGGCGATCCGAAGGTCCTCCACTTACGGCTCAATTTCTTGACCTGTCCAGTGGTTTCCACCGACGACTGCGTGACGGTGGAGTCTGTGTCCATGTCGGATTCAGACTCTCTTAGCTGGCTCGCCTTCCGGGTAATACCTTCGGAAAGGAGCACACCTCTGGCCAAGCTTTCGTTGGTCGCCATAGCCTCCGCCAACCGTCTATAGTTCTTCAGCCAGGATACCGGCATGCTCTCGGCCAACTCGTCCGTGCACGAGTCTATCACCAGAGTTTTGAAATCGTCTGGGATAGTATCTGGCTCGCCGGGCTTTACCGCTAAGGGTCCGCATCCGAACATGGCAGGATGCATGGGGATGGTGGTCCCCCATCTGGTGTAAACGACACCTTCTTCCTCGTCCACATGGGCCAGGCGTTCGGTGCGTGTTTTGAATCCCGGGGGATAAAGCGGAATGTCCAGGACATCAATGGGCTGTGCCGGGCTCGGTCCCGCAGGGGAACGGTGCCGGGGGAGGAGGAGGAGGCATCCGCTCCCTGTCTGCGACTTCGGTTGACAGGCCAGAGAGGGTCTGAGCAGCCTCTTCCACTTCGGGTTCCCTTGCCAGAACCGCCGTTGAGGAGTCCATGTTCTCCTCAACCCGAGACGAGACCGTCGGGTCCTCGCCTTCCTCCAACGCAATGTTGGCGGTTTGACGCGCAGCGTCAATCGTCCCCTGTGCCATCACAGCGGGACGATCTTCCAATTTAAAAAATTGGCAAATACGTTGGACTCTTCCCGAAGGATTCGTCCAACAAACGTGGGTGCAAACCGCACAGCTAAAGGCTGCCGGAGGGTGAACAATAAGTGGAGCGAAACCAGTGACGTCTTACCGCCACGAGTCCGCTCTAGTTATGACCAAAATGGTGTCTCACGAGATCCCGCTATGGGCTATCCGGTGACCTAGTTCCGCGCCTTCCCGCCACGCCGGTGGCGTCTCCTAGCAGTCTAGATCCGAACTAACATTCGACTCGGTAAGCGAGACACGGGTTGCTACCCGAGTGCTATCATCTGGAGCTTGGCGGTATATACAACGCTAGAAAGCGAATGTACCGGTTAATCCGTCCGCCGCTCTCGGGATACAGCTACCCAGGGAACCCGCGTTCGACATCCCTAGCCGTGGAACGTATGTTATTCGCCTACGGTGGACAACACACAGTAGCTCGTTGTGTACTTAGTTAGGTTACAGCAGAACTCAACCGGGGACTGTGTCTAACGCCTTCGGTTAGCATTTTATTTTTCCCAGCTCTACATACGGCCTTCTCCGGGTCACGCCTAGACAAGGCGAGACCTTTTCCATATGTAATGTCCTCACTCAGCGAGACGTTTTTCCATTTCTTACGATTAGGCCGTTTCCTGGCTGTCGTCTTCCTTTTCGTTACTCCTTTTGCTTCCGGCACTTTCCTAGGCCGGCCTCTAGGGCGCTTCTCAGGTACCACCACGCTGGGCTTACTTAACGTAGGCTCAGGTGGATGGTATCCGTACTCCCTCTCCGCTTCTTCGCGTCCTTTCCAGGGCCGAATTTTACCGACATTCTTCTTCCATTTTCTGCCTGTAAGGCAGTCCTCCATCATCACCGTGGACTCGGAGATGATGCGTATAATTTTAAGTGGACCTTCCCACGGCGTCACGAGCTTTAACCGTTCGAGTGGCTCGTAATACCTTAGTACTTTGTCCCCAACATTAAAACGAATTCTTTTAGCATTGGTGTCATAACCCACCTTCTGCCATTTTGCACTTTTCAGCAGTTCTTTACGAACGGCCTCGTATGCCTATTTGAACCGGTCCCTTAATGACTCCACAAACAACACAGTGCAGGGCGCCTCCGGGTCTATCCCAACCACTCCATACACTAAGTCGGCGGGCATAATTATGTCCTCGCCGAACACTAGCATGTTTGGAGTGCAATTAGTAGATGAATGAACAGTGTTGTTGTAGGCGTGTACTACAAACTCGCACTGCTCATCCCAGTCGTCCTGGTGGGTATTAACCAGGGTCTTTAGCACTTGTATCAAAGTCATATTGAACCTTTCTACCTGACCATCTGACTGTGGTCGGTATGGGTTGGTTCGGGTCTTGCATATTGCTAAGTAATGGCACATTTCCTGCCATAACTCTGACTCGAACTCTCTTCCTTGGTCACTGTGCATCATTAGGGGGACACCCAGATGTAGCACCCAGCCTTTAACAAGCGCTTCAGCACATGTAGCGGCTTTGTGATTAGGAAGAGGAAACACCCGAGTGTACTTCGTATAATAGTCGGTTACGACCATCATACAAGTGTTCTCTCTAGGTGTCGTTTTAAATCCACTGATGATGTCTATTGCTACTCGAGCAAATCTGACACCAAATAATTCCTGAGACAAGGGTAGCTTGCCCAGGCCGGGTCCCGGCTTGTTTTTACACCGAAGTAGGTCGCCTCTCATTCCGGGCCAGTAGTAACGTCTTTGTAGATGCTCTATAGACCTTTTCTTTCCGAAATGACCACTCGTTTGGTGGCCATGACAATAATACATGATATCCCTTCTCATTGAGGTGGGAATCACTATTTGTAGTAGTCTACCATTGGTGGAAGTGGTCTTCCACCTACACAGTACACCATCTCGGATTTCCAGCTCGGTCCATTGAGCTATTAATCTCCTCGTTTCCCTATCTTCTAGGGATAACATCGGCTTTGCCGGCTTAATACCTGTTCGTAAGTATTCCATTATGCGCGCAGTGGTGGGATCGGACTGCGGAAACTTCTTGATGGTCTCTGGGGACCAATCGAGATAGCTACATACAGCCTCCTCCCAGGGGATTCGGGGGGTTGTATAATTAAATACCAACCCGGCGACCACAGCATTGTGGGCCCCGCAGTCATCACAAGTGGCATTTTGGCACTTTCGGACGGGTCGCTTCGACAAGGCGTCCGCATTGATATGTTTAGCACCCAGTCGGTGCTCTATTTGTTTATGCTCTAATCCAAACTCGGATAAATGAGCTAACCATCTCCCAATCATCCCTTCGGCGTCCTTGAAATTAAGGAGCCACCTTAGAGACGAATGGTCAGTCCGCAAAGTAAAGTCAGTTCCCCACAGGAAATGCTTAAACTTCTTCGTATACACCACTACCGCGAGGAGTTCTCGTTTAGTGGTACAATAATTACGCTGGGTCTTGCTTAGCGTGTTGCTAGCAAAGGCCAATGGGACCTCGACTCCATTCTGGACCTGAGAGAGTGCTGCCCCAATGGCATCATTGCTCGCATCAGTGTCTAATATGAAATGTCCTTCGGGAGTAGGATATTTCAATACGGGTGTGTTTCTAAACAAATCTTTTATTTTATTGAAAGATTCTTCTTGCTCGCTGGTCCATTGGAATGGGTCCCGGGTCCAGTGAGCTAAGCACTGCATTGGAAAGCTTACACGAGAGTAATTCGGTATGAAATCACGGTAATAGGAACAAAATCCTAAAAATGATCTCACCTCCTTAGCACTTGTGGGCCGTTCCCAATGATCTACAGCTTCCAGCTTTTCCGGATCCGCACTCACTCCGTTGGGAGTGATAATCCTTCCCAGATATGTAATTGTTTTCTTAAACAGATTACATTTCTTGGGTTTAAGTTTTAGACCGTTGGATAGGATCTGGTCGAGTACCAACTGCAGGTCCGCGTGGCATTCCTTAAACGACTTGCCGAACACGACAACGTCGTCCCAACTCAACAGGGATTCCATCATGGCCTCAAATGTAGCCGGGGCATTACACAATCCGAAAGGTAAGACATTATACTCGAATAGCCCCATGTGACTATAGAATGCTGTTTTCTCTATGTCATCGGGGTGCATCGGTATCTGCCAATACCCGGATTGCAAATCCAAGGTACAGAACCATTGGTTTCCACCCAAGCTATCTAAAGTCTCGTCTATCCTTGCAAGAGGATACGAGTTCTTTGTCATACCGTTTAGCTTTCGGTAATCCACGCAAAAGCGGATTGTACCGTCTTTCTTGGTGGTCATACAAACAGGGCTGGACCAGGGACTCGAGCTAGGCACGATGACCCCTAGGTCCAGCTGCTTTTGTATTTCCTGTTCACATATTAACTTCTTCTTAAGAGGAAGTCTACGATACGGGATTTTAAAGGGTTTTCCGTCGCCCACATCTATAGTGTGCAACACCTTATCGGATCTGCCTACGGGTCCACCTTCCCTTCCGAAAGCACTCTCGTACCTTCGTAGGAGTTTCGCCAGGCATTCCTTATCCTCTGTATCCTGTAAATCTGATTTTTCAATCAGTTTCTGAAATTCTTCATCCAAAGGATGCTTACTAACAGGGTTCAGTGGTTTATTGAACCTGGCCTCGGCGACATGTTCTACCAAATTCATCTCTCCAACACTGTCGCCTCGCTTCAAGTAAACCACCGAACCAGTTCAGTTAGTTATGGGTAATACAGACCATACAGACTCCTGTTTCACCCTTCTGGGCCATTGCTCCGCCACAAAGGACATCACAAGTGGTACCCAGAGGGATTTTCACCGTGTGTATAGCCGATGCTACCAAAGACACTTGTCTCAATACGCACTGAACATGCAAGCCATACGGATTCCAAATGCTCATCATTCCATCCCTAGGGTCCAAGACAGCCCCGTACAAGCTTGCAAAATCCAATCCGAGGATTCCGTCATCACTAACCTCTACTATAGTTGGCGAAAGAACAAATTCTTTGCCTCCTATACGGATAGGCATAAACGTCCTACCAAAAGTCCTCATACTGCTTCCATCGGCCATGCAAGCATTTACCCCCGTTTTGAGGTTCTCATGACTGCTGGCCACCGAGTCGAAGAATCTTTTGGACACACAGGAATGGCTAGCTCCAGTATCCACTAAGAATTCTCCTACCCGGCCTTCCACAGATATGGGTACATACCACCGTCTCCCTCCCAAGGGGGATGGGTTGCTGGTAAACTGGTGAAAGTCTCCCGAATCACCAAGATTCAATCCGAGCCCTCTTAAAAACTCCAGAAACGGATGACTTGGGGGAAGGCGTGTCCCACACACTCGAATCAACTCCTTGATCCATCCTTCCTCTCCCCCAGTGCGGCCACTCGCCTCCATATGCTCGCCACCGTACACACTAGCACTAGGGTCCCTGGCCCCGGCCGGAATGCAAGGGTGCGCACCCACAGTCACCCGACCTCCAGGTGAATTTGATTCGAAATCTTCACCGGATTACCCCCGGTAGCCTTTTGGCATTCGTTCACTCCTGGGGTTATACCCAATGCCGTGGATACAACCCCCACTAGTTTCCCACTAGATCAGTGGAATCCGTAGCATTCTGACTTTCATCGCCATCGACTTTGGCTTCATAGAAGGCCGCCATTACAGGTTTTGCAGCGGTACACCCGGAGGAATAGTGTCCCATGCGCTGGCACCTGAAACACTTCACGGTCCGGCGATCCACTCTGGGTCTCTGCCGGCTGGCTTGGAGGGCATCTAATTTTCTTACACATTTCCTCCATTATTTTGGTCATATCCGGAGATTGACCCTTCGCCTTGTCGGCGCCATCAGAGGGCTTAAAAGCTTTGGGACCAGCTTTTGAGTCACCCCTGACTTTGGATGGCAATTTAGTATCCCTCGGTTTACTAAACGCCTTCCTTGGAATATACTTCCTGCCAGAAGTATTTTTCCTAAGTTGCATCGAGCAAAAGGTACCATCCTCCTGCTCGATGTCTATCAGTTCAAAGTCATCCGGGGTATTCTCTACCTCGGATCGCTGAACTACAGATGATACTGGAGTAGATCCCGTGGTATTAGGGATGTCTCCAGCTAACATCGTTCGTTTCTTCACGGCCATATCAATACCATTGAATATGCCGTGCAGTGTTATACCTTCCTTCCAGGCATCTCTAGCAGCTATCTGCTCATCTCGGTCTCTTAGACCCTTGACGAATTGGGTAATTAAATCGTCCATATACCAGTCTGGTTTTCTGTACCGGGTCTGGCCTTACTTAACAGAGCATGCAGTTCCATACCGTATGCTCTGAAAGCTTCGTTAGGTTTCTGGGTCCGTTTCTTAAAGCGGACCATCGGATCCTCCTTGACCATATTGCATAATAGCCCACTAGCAGATTCAACTAGCTGCTCAAAGCTCCCAGCGAGACCGTACCAGGTGCGCCATTGCTCGACGGCCATGCGTCCCGGCCCACCCTTTAGGCATCTTACTAGATGCGGCTTGGCCTCGTATGGGGTCCACCCATTACAGTTCATCACATCGATGAAATCTTCAAACCATTCTTTCCATGGCCGAGTACCGTCGTATTCCTTTGGAATGACGGCAACCCTTCGGGCTGAATTGTGAGCATACATCAATCTAGTGCATTGCTGTTTGCTCCATTCAATCACCTTGGTCTCATTCAAGGTTCGATTGCCTCCCATTCCGCCAAAGCTCGTATTATTTGGTGGTGGTGGTAGTGGATGGTTATATGACCACTGTGAACCACCGTAGTTCGTATAACCTCCACCCCCTTGGTTGGGGCCGGTACCAGAGGCACCATCGCTACCTGCGTTAGGGCCGGTACCCGAGGCACCATCCCCACCCTGTGCATTCGAATAATTAGCTCCGCCTTGACTGCCGTCATTAGGCGGAGGACCAGCCTGACTAGGTTGGCTGCCACTGCTAGGTGGATTCTGTTGGTTGCTGGTATTACCTGCACCCAACCCGACATCATCTGTCTGATCCATGTGTACGTGGAAGCCACTCGTTTCTGCACTAGTGTCGGAATAATCCCTTGGCACGAAGTTCGGGTCCAAGTTGTGGACTATTGGGACCTCGCTGATCTGAACCCTACTGGTTCGGCCGTGCTTATCTTGGGTTCTGATGTATACTCCCCCTTGATCTACATTCCGTGACGATTATCATTTACAAATGGATTGTACACCGGATGCTTTGGAGTCGAACAGGAAACTGGGTCTCCCTGTTTGACGAAAGTCGAGTTCGGATTTTGATCCTTACTTGCCGGGGGAACATTCGCATGTTCCTGCTCCTGTAAATAACTTTCCATGGCGGATTTATTTATCGTAAGGGTAGCCACATCAGTGGTTAGATTCCTCTGTTCCTCTCTTAGCTGTGCATTTTCAGATAAGATCTCGGATCGGATCTTTTCATTATCTGACACAGCTCGATTCCATTCTTCTTGGGCAGCTATTGCTTCAAAGTATCTTTTAATAAACGATACTTCTCACCCTTTTCCTTCTGAGACCTCTGATACTCACAGGTCTCCTTTCGGATCTCGGATTGTTCCGCGACCAGCTTGGCTTCAGTCTCCGCTTTACGGAGCTGAAGTCTCTTCAGCTTTTCCTCCATGGCATGCAACTCGGATTGTAGTTTGTTTACATCCCGGGCCTTAGCAACTTCCTCGGCTCTCGCCTTGTCAATTGCTCTGCGTCTGTTGGCTTCCTCGAGTTCTAGGGCAGCCAATTTACCATCTTTTTCCTTCTCGTCCTTCTCTTTTAGCTCCAAACGATGGGCTAACGAGGACAGCCGATACTTGAGGTCGGATTCCTTTAGAATCGCCTCTTGTTCCACAGAACGGAGCTTTCCGATCCGTTCCTTCGTTTCCTCTTCTATTTTCCTTTGGGCAGCTATGAATTGTTCATGCTGTCGCTTAGCCTGTAGCTCTACCTGTTCTTTGGCTTTCAAATAGGCCGAGGTAGTCTTATACCCAGGACCCATCCGACGTCCATACCTAGACTTGCGGCTGCCTCCAGGGTTAAACATGGAGTCAGACAAGCCTTCATCTAAAGATAGGCCTAGAGATAGCATTTCCGAGCTTCTCGGCAATGTATCCAGAGGCCTAGCCTTCAAGGTGGCTGAAGGACCCTTCGGGTCTTCTTCATCCTTACCATCGTCACTATCGTGGTCGGACGATGACATTAGTGGGGCCACCTCGGTTGCCCCCTCTAGTGCAGCACCCGCAGGCGACGCGGTACGCTGCATTGGGCCTTGGGCTTTTGGAGTTTCCAAGATGCTAGCCGAGCCCGCTGGGACACTTGGTCCAAGCTGGCGTCTGCTAGTCAACACTTGGGACCAATTGCTCAAGTTTAGACTGGCGGGTTTAAGTACCCCGCTGAATGATCCAGTGTCCGAAACAACCTGTTGAGGTGTGTCCGGATACAACTTAACGATCCCATCACCAAGTCTGGTGGGACCGTCTGTTAGACCGGGTGTCGGGAAAACATTCTGGACACTCTCCGGGTTGAACATTTGTTGTTGACCCGGTTTCCAGTCTAACAACAAATGCTGGGATGTGTAATCATCCTCTTCGAATCCCTCTAGCCCAGGGCTCGAGGGATCCCTGGGCTAGAGGGATTCGTTTAAACTTGCAAAGAATCCTGAATATCTTGAGAATGAACCAAGGCGGCCTGGTCTAAGATCGGATAACAATGTAAAGTTTAAAGAATACACTGCTCAAAATCATGGTTACAATAAATCACCTATGCATCGTGGTATAACCTTATGGAATAATTTAGGGAGCTGGTATCAGCACAGTAAAGATAAGATTATATTTAAAAAGAGATTATCTGGCATAACTGACCTGACTAAAGTCAGTAAGAATCCTGTTAACATGGATGATTGATATGTTTTAATGAGGGAGCTGTTGTAATGACTACCCCCTCGTGTAAAGTAGGAGCTGTTGTAATGACTACTCTTACTGGACACTGAGTATGTTGCCTAATCTTGTAAATCTAGTAATGGTTGTCATATGGTTATCGTGTGCTGCAATGTCATTGTTTGTAGGAGCCGTTTTAACGACTACACCCATTGACAATCTTTACTGCTTATTTTGCCGAAGTCATTTAATAACTACATACTTCAAATCTTGTATTGTCTTACTCTCGTATTCTATACTAAATGTAATTAGTAATGAAGCCCGCTTTACCCTGTTATCCGCTGTGTCACTGTTGTCTGGCCATTAAGTCCTATGGTAGTCTTGTTTTTGTGTACATGATATATATATTCTCTACCTGTTTGACCTCATTTCATCATGTACATTCATATATGTCATAATGTGAAAATAACTGGATTTGTAACAGATGAATTGGATGAGGAATCACCTTTATTGTCATTATCCACTTTTGTTAAATTGTGTCGGACAATAAAATTAATTTTCAATCCTCAAAAAAAATCCGCATTGGGCTTCCTGAAGCTTTCGGCCGTCTGGCCGCGCTCCACCCCCGAACCAACTGGTCACGGCACCAGTGTAAAGGTTCGTATTATACTAAATGTTGGGTGGCTCGTTGGCTCGCTTATCTCTAAAGGTACCAACACAACACGAGAGATTCGGGTTGGGCAAAGCCCCAGATCACCCCTACCACTCGGGTAGGACTTTATTTAGGTATTCCCAGCACCTGACATACGTCTTGAGTGGACTAGGTCCAGTCCCCTTCTCCGGATCGTCCGGCTCCTTAGTAGGAGCTGGACGCGAGGCATGGTGCTGCCCCCTCTTGTACCAAACGGGTATCGCGAAGCGACACCTGGTTGGCATAGAGGTAACGAGCACAACAGGAGCACGTCTCTCAGATGAACCACACTAATATATATACAAAGATGCCGGCCCCTACACTCTAACATTTTGAACTTGGCGTACTGGTACACCATGAACCCTATCTGAAGAGGGAGGTTGTTCTTCACTGTTTTCGGTTGCAGTTCGACTTTAAAGAGATCTTGGGTCAACTTGGCACCCTTTTTGAATCGCCACGAATTGGTCAATAATTCGAAGTTTCAACCGCTAGAGTATTTAACTATAAACATACGTTGTGGGTCATAAGAGTCGAGGGGGTAAAAAAAAACTCACTCCCACTCTGCTCGACATCAGTGCTCGCTGGTAGATAGCAGTACCCTTTGGATGATAGAGAGTTCGCGATAGCGGTGGTGAGTACATCGGGTGATCTTTGACCCACCGCTGGAGAAAGTATCGTCTCTTCCTCTGTTTCTGTTTCCTCATCATCTGCCTCCTCCGCCACCGCCGCTGCCTCATTTTCCTCCTCCTCCTCATCCTCTAGCTCCTTCTGGGTCTCCACATAATAATGTGTCACTGTAACCGTCAGTGTTTGCGCCAGCACCAGCACAAGCAGCATCAGCACCAGGACCACCACCACCACCACCACCACCACCACCACCACCACCAGCAGCACCACCACCACCACCACTACCACCAGCACCACCACCAGGACTTACATCGGTAGTAGTAATAGTAGGAACGGGGTTATAAAATGGTGGTGGCCAGTAAGAAGCCTGCCCGTCAACTGTAACAACACCGTAGTAGGGGTAGTAGCACCTGTAGCAGCAGCAGCAGGAGCACCCGCAACATCATCATCATCATCATCATCAGCAGCAGCAGCAGCAGCAGTAGGAGAAGACAAAGAACTTGTGGTCTTCCTTGTTGAAAGCTGGAGCTTAGAAGGTGTTTGTCTACTCATGGTGAGGGAAGTAGAGAAAGTGTGAGTGAATGATATTTTCCCCCTTCCTTATATATGCCTCTGGAGATAAGCTTCTTACTACAGTTTTAATAGATGAAAGGGAAAATTAACGGCTCTTATCCTATAGTCACAGAGCGTCTTACTCAAAGGGAAAATAAAACAACAGAAGGATCCGGATTAGAAATTCACTCCACTCTTAGATCATCAAAAGGGGTGGTGGTCCAGATCAAAGTCGGCTTTTTGATATCTTTTAGAAAAGAACTTTAACCCTATGATCACAGAGGGCCTTAAATCTTGTCTAAACAGGATAAGAAAACTTCAAAAAAAAAAGAGTGTCTTATCTCATTTACACACACACCACCGGGGAGGGTAATCTCATAATACCTTAATGAGCCACCGCCCCCCGCTTGCCTTACACCTGTAAAAAAAAAAAAGCGGATTAAGATAATTATCACTACACCTTTTCACAATTGTCACAGTGTCTTCTCCTTCTGTTTGATGTCAACAGATCCAAACGCTCACGCTGATAAGTTGCTACACAACGGTGAGAGTATCCAGCTGAAAATAGGCTTAAATGCCCGTGCCTTACACCTGTAAAATAGACTTAGGGTAATTATCACAACACCTTTTCCCTTGGTCAATGAGATTTTAAAAGTAATCCGACAAAATACACATGTGACAGTGTCTTACTGTTTGATGTCAACAGATCCAAAAGACGGTGGAAGTATCCCACTGTAAATTGGATTAAATCACCCTATATATAGAAGCTCAATTTCTCTTGAAAGACCATATCATTGCTGACCACTTTGACTACCGCACCTACCACCCGCCACTGTCTGCCTACCTGCCTACCAACCCCTTTCGACGATTTTGCAGACAAGATGAGCCTCGAAACTCAACCACCCTCCCTGGCGGCTCCCTCTCTTGATGTATGTGAAGTGAGTGTACGGGATGACCACTGTATAATGGGACCGTACCAGAACAACTTGGGATATGACAACGATTTGCTTCATGAAATAGGAAGGCAGTTAGTTGGATCTTAGAAAAAATTGGGAATCTATTTGGAGCTTCCCTCTGAAGTTCTGGAGACGATGGTTGTTATCATAGCGTCGGAGGACATGTGTATGGCGAGGTTCAAAGCTTGGTGGTCTAAAGCTTCGCCTCATGCCAGATGGGGTCAACTTCACCACGCCTACGTCAGTGTTCGTAGACTAGACCTGTTGTATGGGACGTAAAACTTTTTCAAGGAGCACAACCTGGATTACAACAACCCCGACCCACTTTTAATGGAGAGGTACTTTATGTCCATGTCTGAAGTTCTATCCAGGGAGTGGCGAGATATGGGTATGAATTTAGAAGTGGATTCTGATAAGCTAACTAGCATTGCTTTACAACTGGAACAAGATCTATCTCTACACGCCTTCAAAGTATTGAAGAAGTCGGCAGCTAAACCCAACATTACACATCATGATCTCATTCGAGTACTGATGGATGACATGAGGAGGGGTGATGTGGTCAGATATATATTGCGTTACTTTGAAAACCGAGACGGACGGAGACGGAGGCAAGGTGGCTCTTTGTAGTTTGAGGTAAGCTCACATGAAGGAGGTGTGCACCAGGGGGGTCTAAATCTTAAGACGCTACACAAAAAACAGGGAGTAAACAGCTGGAAAGCGAATTAAACACCACTATATAAACCTGGTATACGTCCACAATTGACACACAGACATCACCACCATCGTCACCTACCTACCTACCTACCTCGTGTGTCAAGAAAATGGTGCCCAAGTACACACTTTTCACCAATTTATCCAAGAGACTCAGCACTTTCAATGATTTCACGTGGCCTAAGAACCGACCTTTGGCAGAGAAACTGCCCACGGATTTTTTTACATTGGAAGTAAGGATGCTGTTCAATGCTACCAATGTGGAGTCACCATACACATGTGGTTAGAAGACGATCACGTCGCCGTGGAACATTTCAGATTTTTTTTAACTGTCCGTTGGCCATGGAGGCTATAGACCTAACTCCGACGGTTGGAAAATTGCTGACAGAAATCCTGAAGGAGATAAAGCTGATAGAGCACGAGTTGAAGTTCATCAAATCGGTGCACAGCAGATTGATGGAAAGCAATGTCAGACTCTTTCCTTATCCCACCACTTCCAGTTGCGGATCTCTTTTTGCACGTATAGAGTCGGAAGGAGGAAGAGAGGACACAGTAGATAAAAACAGGCACAACATATATATTGGTATATCGCAATGTATCATGAAAAATTGTATGTAAGTTTGTGTCTATTTAATAACAAAAGTTTGTCGTGTTCCTCTCCGATATTCAACTGTGTTATGTACAGAGTGTCAACTTGAATTCCCCGACTTGTCATTATAATCGAACGAAATGAAAAATATGACAATAACAAATAAAGTGAAATGTTTACATAAAAATCTGACATTTATAAGAAATAAAAAAAAAAGTGAAAATGTGTAATGTGGTTTCTGTTGTATTCCTTATGTTATCATGTAAGTTTTTGTTGTTGTTTTTTTTCCAATAGATCCGCCCCTGTTTCAAGGGGCGGGTCTTTTGGTTAATTTCTTTTTTTAAACCCCAAAAATTACCACAAAGGGCCCCCCTCCCCACCCAAAGGGCCCCCCACCCCTCCCCTCCTCATACTATTAGGGCCCCCCAATATTTTTCCCTTTTTTCAGCTTGCCTTTTTTCATCTATAAAAAAATATCTCACTATAAATCACACTCTCATCTACATAATAAATCATGCCTCTTTATGCTAATGAGGTCAATTTTTTGGCAGGAAACCACAGGGGGTAAGGGTCACATGACCATTTTTTAATTTCCCGCCAAAAGGAAGAGCTCTGATTGGTCCATTTTGGCGCCACACCACGGGGGTCTAGGTCACGTGACCCCACATTTGAATTTCCCGCCAAAAGGGAGCCCTCTCATTGGCTGCAGGTCAGGTCACGTGACCTGTGACGTGACAGGTCACATGACCCCTATTTGAATTTCCCACCAAATGGGAGGCCTCTGATTGGCTGCAGGTTGAGTGAGTAATAAACAGTACTTAACTATAGTCCCGTTCCGATACATACTATACTACTTGGATCTACAATGAAACATTTATTATCTTCAATTCTGCTTCAGACATGCAATGGACTTGTGTGACCTTTGTAGGGTTTGCCATAAGAATCAGAGGATGCATGGTATGCATCCATAAACCACAGTTTGAAAACAAATAAAAAGTAACCTCAGATGGCAGGATCATTTATGAATTGTGAAACATAATGTACTTCAAAAAGTCCTGAATGAAATATGATGTGTTTAGAATAAAATCGGATTGGCCATGGTGGATTTGTGCTTGGTTTGAAATGTGAGCCCATTTTTCTTGTACTTCATGATCTCAATGATAGTGAAAATATAACTCAATACAAATGAAAGACATTCATTAAAATGGGCCTGGAGGTAGGTAGGAAAACAGAAGTTGCCTTTGCACCAAGTGTGTGAAAAGGAAGTGAAAATTCTAAGTAAAATGAGCCTTTGACAGATCCATTCAAATTGAATATTAAACTCTGATTGACAGTAGAAATGTGTCTTTGGTTTTCATAAAGATATACAATGCTAATAAAAGGTTTTACATTTCATGAGCTGCAATTAGAAATTTAACCCCTGGCCTACTTACCCTCAAGTATCAGCATGCTGAGTTTGCCTTCAAAAACTGCGTTTATTAAGCTAATAGATGATGGATATCGGGGCCCTAGGGCTGTATATACAGCATATACAGCCCGTGGGCCCTGATATTCATCACCTAATAGGTTTATACCTCCATTTTGTATTAATTTCTTACCTGATATCCACAGAATATAGCCAGGAGAAGATATTTTGTAAGTGCAAGCGATACGGCCCGTGTCCGCTCTGTGCGAAGCCATTGTTATTGTTCCTTGCTGGGAGAGGTACCGCCGTGTTTACACTCACTTTTCATATGGAATCCAACCATGACATGTTATAATATCAAAGTCCCAAGAAGTATATGATCCATAGACGAGGAATGCGTGCTGATTTTCTCCATTTTCTTCAATATAAATAAGAATCCATTGATTTTCCAAACCGGTCCAAAATTTTCGGCGTCTTCCTCGTACGACGAGCAGATGACCTATATCTACATCCAGGCCACTGACACACTTTCGCCGGACAAGGAGGCGGATGGGAATGGCCGGACCACGACTCGCGTACGTTGGGAAAATCAATGGATTCTTATTTATATCGAAGAAATGGAGAAAATTAGCACGCATTCCTCGTCTATGGATCGAATACTTCTTGGGATTTTAATATTATAACATGTCATGGTTGGATTCCATACCAAAAGTGAGTGCAAACATAGGACAAGCACCTCAGGTTAGAACTTATTTATTTTCGCATTGGGATTTCATCACCGTTCAGTGTGGCGCTATGGCTAAGGCCTTGGCCTACCTCCACTGCGGCCGGGGTTCAATTCTCCTACAATTTTGGACGATTTTTCACATTGAAATATGGCAAGACTGGATTTGTATCTTTGCCACACATTTCCCAAAATATTCTAAGTCCAACTTGACCCCAAAAAAGTATATACCAAAAATTTCAAAAATGCACATGTGTGGTATATGCAGAACAATGCACGGCTAAACTGCATATAAACCCACCGGAAGTCCCGAAATCGTGGTATAAGCACAAACAGGTGCACTATACCTGTACCCTTGGAATGTTTACTTATGAAGACCAACTAGCAAGTACAATATCTGCTCCTTACTGACTATTGGTATCATGAGCCTTCAATTCACCCTTTTTTTTAAAACAATTTAACCTTCTTTGGTCTAAACGGTACAGAATGAAGTTAATAACGATAGATCCAGGTATAAATCATTGTGTGTCAGTATTTGTTATCAACAATATGACATTATATATATTAGATTAGCAGGTTGGAGACGGGGATATCTTGTTAGGACACACCAGGATCATAGAACAAGAGTCTGATTTTAGTCTGTACTAAGATTCTGATACCATGCACAGTCTCAGGATGTACTGGGATCTTAGTACACTTGTGTGTGCACTGGACCATGACACTCACCTCTGCAGGTGTATGGGCCAATCAGAGCCTTGGTCACTGGACCATGACACCTACCTGTGCATACATTATTGGGGTCAAAGGTGGGATGGTGAAACCACTCCACTATTTTGTACTTACATTTACATTAAATGATACATTTACTCCCTTATTAAACAACACTTGGCTAAAATGAAAATGTCATTTTGTAGGCATTTATCTATTCTTTAATCTTGTGGGTTCATATTTATTAGCAAATTTAACAAAAAATTAGCAAATAGATTTTACTATACCAGGACTAAGGGGAAATTTATACATATAGCCATTTCTCAGAGAAAATTCTGATTTTAGTTCTGTAAAAAAGTGCATATATGAAATATAGTCCCCATGTACTTCAGGTGACTTTAGAATTATGTATTTTGATGAAGAAGTTAGAGAAATATGATGATAAAACAGTGTACTAAGTTCTTAGTACACCCCACGATCCAGGGACTATCATTCAATCTTAGGGTGTACTAAGAAACAGGTTAGTTCTGAACCTGATTAGATACCTATGCTTTGACACACCCTAAACATCTACAATAGCATTCAGGCCAAGTAAGCCACAGGGTAATACCCTTCTTTGTTCAGTTATATCAACTCAGTCAAAGTGTCCAAGCACACAAATTCAAAGATGGGGTGATCAATAATCTATTGGGGCCACCTCCCAGCCCAGAGGTATGTATTGATCCTATGGGAGTGTCACTTTGGTGGCTTCACATCAATATTTTCAATAATCTGCTACAGTCTGTTGTCTGTGATTGTTCAAATATTATCTACTTAAAGAAAGCATATCATGAGAAGGCTTTATTCAGTGATTGTATATGCTGGAATGAGATCATTACCTAACAGAAGTGAACACAGGTGGGTTCAAAACTCATCCGACATACGTCATTATGGAAAAAAGAAACAACATGAACAAATGTTCATTACATGGCCTTAAAACAAAATATGTTCAATTCACTCCCAAGCAGACCTGCCTTAGCCTATACAAGATGTACCACATCAAACTGCACTGAAACCCACAGAGAGTCTTACAACAACCGCTATATGCAGGAAAGACAGCTGCAATGGTGATTAATCTCCGAGATCTGTTCATTTGGAATTCTGCTTCAGTCATGTTACAATCATCTATTGTGACTCTGCTATGTCTTGTTATGGGTAAAGAGTATGGCAGGCGGTGCAAACAATAACACAATTTGAAAGAAAACGGTAATTGAGATAATGAATAATGCAATTAAAGTTAAGGAATTCATTTGTCATGGGGATAACCAATTCTGAGGCACTTTATCCCATTTATTAACCATTACAGCAAAACAAAGTAGCTTTAAACTTGCAATTACCTATACTTGAAGTTGGGGAGTAATGGACTATCAACTCGGCAGGTCTGAAAAAACAAAGATTCCCTTATACAAATGGCGGCAGGTGTGTCCTGGAGGATGATGTTGGAAAGTCTTTCCCATTTTAAAGTGAGTCCCTGTCAGAGCTCACTGCTATATATGGTGCCTAATTGACATGTCAGAGCTCACTTGTATAGTCAGAGAAGATAGAGATGGGAATAAATGTGGAGCACATGATGGTATCTATGTAAAATTTTCAACCAAATAAAAATGTTTGCTTTTCAACCAATTTTTAACCAAATAAAAACGTTTTTATTTACATTTCTTTTACATTAAAAAAAACAACATTTTTTTAACCTGAAAACGTTTTTTGGAGTACATGTAAAAACGTTATTTTGATGTTGAAAAAAAAACATTTTGCTGACTTAGGAACCAGAAAAAAACGTGAAAAAAACGTTTTTCTGCCAAGTGGGTTACTTAGATTCAAATTGATACAAATCAGAGATAAACCCTCCCAAGAGTCTTCTAGTGGCTTTAGTAATTTTACTCGGGTATCACTAGAGTTGATGGAATTAAAGGACAGTAATAAGTGACATGCATACATGACATTGATACAAAAAGTTGTACTGAGTACAACTAATGAATACAACATTGATTCTACCTGTGGGTAATCCAGAAAAATTGTCTTTGCAAAATTAAATCAGTATATAAGTAACTTCTATTACAACAACAGCTTGTCTAATAAATCTATTGCTACCTCCATGTGTATACTTATTGTATACAGGCAAGTCCCCAGTGTGGGTTAAGACCCAGAGCATCATTCAGTTCTATGTCACTATATTCAATTGCACTAGCAATTTCACAAACATTGCCCTAAGCATTCTAGTCTTAGGACTGTCATTTCTTAGGTGTACACCATCCCTCATCTGGTGTGCTTTGTCTCTTATATCTCCAGTACCAGCACAAGATTTGTGAACCGTTCGGTCAAAATGAATTGTTGGTAACCCAACAGTGGCATTATATGCTCTCATATTACTGTTTATGGTGTTTAATGCCATATCGAATTCCTCCTGCATCTGCTCACAGCTCCATTTCCAACCATTTGCCATATTAAGGTTTGCCGCATATATTGCTGTGAAACACACCAATTTATCAAATGGTAGAGAATTGATTTCATTGGTTATGCTAGAGAAACCATACCTTACACTGTCATATACATCCTCAGCATACCAACCCTGAAGGCTATACACTGGGTCTCCTCCAGGAACTTTTATTGACTCCATCAGACACTATACACAAGTCATTTTTTTACCAGCAAACATGAGTTCTTGTATAAGCCTCCTCTCTATTTGTTGTAGCATTGCACCCAGGATTACAATGACGTGAAATAGTAGTCCTTTTTGTGGAAATATCTTATCAAATATAGCCTTAAAGCCAGCAACTCTTGAATCTCCGATGAGCAATATATTATATCTAAACCACAGCATTAGATCCATGCTGATATTACATGTGTACTAAGTCAGTAGATGTCACATACTAAACACATTTATATAAACACTCTCTATACAACCATTAATTAAAAGTATACACTTCCCATTATACATCTACTCAGTTTTACTCAACCTGTACAATTATGACCAGAAGGCGAAGTTAAAGTTCGCCTTAGAGGATTACTACAGGGATGAGCACAAGGATTGTCCATTCCAACGTTGTATTCAAATGGAGGGTGAAGTGGAACTCTTCCTGGATAAAGACGCATTTCTGTGCCATCTAGTGGAATTCCACATGCACCAGAGGCTGCAGTACGTCTGCAACCTGAAGGCTGGCAAGAAATGTGCTAAGTGCACAGGATGTGTCACCGCCCGGCAAGAAGATATGATCCGGCATTGGGTATCCGCTCATGGAGAGGGGTTAGAGAATGCTATTGATAGAGTGATGAAGGTACATTCTGAACTGTACAATAACCTTCAAAAACTGAATCCCGAGAAACTGTCTTCATTCACGCCCAGTACGAAGCAGTTTGCACCAACAGTTCCTGGTACTAACCAGAAGCTGAAGGCTTGGTTTGCCCAGTCTCCTGGAGCAGGTAAACTGGAGTATGCTGAAGAGGAGTACAACTTGCTGAATGGGTGGAGAGGCAATAAGGCCCGCAAACGTGGTGGAGCCTATGTTACTCCAAACGGACAGCAAGTCAGAAGCCGCAGATATTACCGTCAAGGTCTACCGTCAGGCCTATGCTTCTCCTAGCTGATCCAGGTTACCCATGGAAGCACTGGAGAAACAGTCGTATGGCTCGAACAGGAAGAAGCAACATCTTCCTGTCCCCACTGAGTTATGGTAGAGCAGCAACACCACAAGGTGGTGCTCATAACCCGACCTTCTTTGGTGTCAGTAGACCGGGTTGCCTCTAGCCCGGTGTAGGGGCCGGCATTGTTGTATATATATTAGTGCGCTTCATCCGAGAGACGTGCTCGTGTGGTGCTCGTTCCTTCTATGCCAACCAGGTGTCGCTTCGCGATACCCGTTTGGTACAAGAGGCGGCAGCACCATGCCTCGCGTCCAGCTTCTACTAAGAAGCCGCATGATCCGCAGAAGGGGACTGGACGTGGTCCAGCCCAGATGTATGTTCTGAGACGTGAATAAAGGCCTACCCGAGTACCCTTAAAGCCAGCAACTCTTGAATCTCCAATGAGCAAGATATTATATCTAAACCACAGCATTAGATCCATGCTGATATTACATGTGTACTAAGTCAGTAGATGTCACATACTAAACACATTTATATAAACACTCTCTATACAACCATTAATTAAAAGTATACACTCCCCACTATACATCTACTCAGTTTTACTCAACCTGTACAATTATGACCAGAAGGCGAAGTTAAAGTTCGCCTTAGAGGATTACTACAGGGATGAGCACAAGGATTGTCCATTCCAACGTTGTATTCAAATGGAGGGTGAAGTGGAACTCTTCCTGGATAAAGACGCATTTCTGTGCCATCTAGTGGAATTCCACATGCACCAGAGGCTGCAGTACGTCTGCAACCTGAAGGCTGGCAAGAAATGTGCTAAGTGCACAGGATGTGTCACCGCCCGGCAAGAAGATATGATCCGGCATTGGGTATCCGCTCATGGAGAGGGGTTAGAGAATGCTATTGATAGAGTGATGAAGGTACATTCTGAACTGTACAATAACCTTCAAAAACTGAATCCCGAGAAACTGTCTTCATTCACGCCCAGTACGAAGCAGTTTGCACCAACAGTTCCTGGTACTAACCAGAAGCTGAAGGCTTGGTTTGCCCAGTCTCCTGGAGCAGGTAAACTGGAGTATGCTGAAGAGGAGTACAACTTGCTGAATGGGTGGAGAGGCAATAAGGCCCGCAAACGTGGTGGAGCCTATGTTACTCCAAACGGACAGCAAGTCAGAAGCCGCAGATATTACCGTCAAGGTCTACCGTCAGGCCTATGCTTCTCCTAGCTGATCCAGGTTACCCATGGAAGCACTGGAGAAACAGTCGTATGGCTCGAACAGGAAGAAGCAACATCTTCCTGTCCCCACTGAGTTATGGTAGAGCAGCAACACCACAAGGTGGTGCTCATAACCCGACCTTCTTTGGTGTCAGTAGACCGGGTTGCCTCTAGCCCGGTGTAGGGGCCGGCATTGTTGTATATATATTAGTGCGCTTCATCCAAGAGACGTGCTTGTGTGGTGCTCGCGTCCAGCTTCTACTAAGAAGCCGGATGATCCGCAGAAGGGGACTGGACGTATGTTCTGAGACATGAATAAAGGCCTACCCGAGCGGTAGGGAGTCTGGGGCTTTGCCCAACCCGAACTACTCGTGTTGTGTTGGTATCTCTAGTGATAAGCGAGCCAAAGAGCCACCCAACATATAAGTCGATACGAACCATCACACCCACTACCAAAGCTGAATCCGAGGGACCAAAAGCAGTTTCCTCCTATGGGCCCATCCGGACCAGAGACGCAAGTCTTTGATCAGTACGGTAGGGCCAGTCTCCTAGAGCAACAACATAGGCTCCACCATGTTTGCGGGCCGTATTGCCTCTCCACCCGTTCAGCAAGTTGTACTCCTCTTCAGCATACTCCAGTTTACCTGCTCCAGGAGACTGGGAGAGGTCAAGGCCAATTACCGACTCTTAGCACTGTGGTGCAGCAACGTCCAGCTACACCAATTACTGTGGTGCAGCTTAAAAGGGAGCTGGCTAGGTTGCCCCTAATCCAGGGAATACCAAACCAGGGACCTTCTACGCCCACTGCTAGTGTGTCGACAACCGTGGTTGCTTCCTAGCATCCGACGATGTCTGTCTCAGCCAGTGGATCTGGACACCCGAACCCGAGGCTGCAGAGTCAGGTACCTCCTCCTGATGCTGTGGTTCATCAGCCTAATGTCATCCAGACAGCCGAAACCTTCTTTAGGAAGGAGGAGAAATTGTCTTGTTTCATCCAAACCAAGCAATTTGAGATGTTACAACACCATATGGAGAACCTCCACTTGGATATGTATCGTCAGATGGTATCAAGCACCTTACAGTGTATTGACGCCATCCAGAAATTTGAGATAAAACATATCTCTGCTCAGATGAGGTTGCCAAAGAAAAGCAGGAAGCTGCAAATCTGAGGCAAGAGCCCTTGTCAGACAAGGAGACTGCATCTCAGATGCTTGAGGTTAAAAGAGCAACAAACATGAGGAAGCAACAGAAGTTCTTCAAAGTGTTTGGAGTTATCCTGGACAACTGGAATGGCACCCCTGGCCATGCTTTGGATCTTTTCAAAGCTTGCCAGAAAGTCAATCTTGTTGTTCAGCACCTCCCACACCTCAAGGACCAGATCCATATCAGCCTTTTCAGCAGCCGGACCAGGATCAACCTGAGGAGAACATGGAGCAGTAAATCTGCTACATGTTGTTTGGACATAAATAAATGTCCCATATATGGAGGTGACTCACCTAGTAATGTTAGGTACAAATTTTTTTTTCTATCTAACCCGGTAATTGTTGATTCCAATATATATTATATCCTAATCCGGAAACTCTAAGCCAAAAAACATGATGGAGTACGACGCTGTATACGAATATCCATGGACGTGCTGAAAAAAAAACTATATTATATCTGCATAGTACTGTTGCAGTTTGTGTCAAACACATCACTAGCGGTGCTTTTTTTGCTAGTATGTATCAAACCTGAACTATCCTCTGGATCACTACAAAGTCAGCTAGCACTACAGGCATCCAGGTTTAGCTACGCCCACGCGTCTGGAATCCAGCTACAAAAACACCAGTTAGCTAGAACTACAGGCATCCAGGTTAAACTACCCCCATTTACAACATATCCGCAATCATGGAAATAGCACTTCAGGCATCAGGGTTCAGCTCGCCTAAATCTACTATATAAGGGCAGCTCCTACCGTAGTTCTCCAGTAGTGGTCCTACCACTGCTCAGCACACTTCTACTGTTACCTACGGGTAACCGAATGCCATCTGGCATGTAGTCTCTATAGGCTGTGATCGTATGTAACTAAGGTAAGAATAAAACACTCGGTTGCCTACCCGGAAACTCAACACCATTGAAACACACCCCTCACTTCACGTCTGCATTGCTATTAATCCATTAAAGGTCAATTGGTTTGTTTTCGTCATTTCAGATCTATCTTTCTATAAAGGGGAACAATAGATGTGAAGCCTCACAATTTTTCTTCCATTAATCTACCCCTTTGCTTATCTAGATGTAGCCTCAATAAAACAAATGCTCTCAAAATTCTCAGCGTGATGTAGCCTTAAGTTTATTGAACAAAAATTATGAATGCATCTTAGAGATGTATGAAATATAGCGTAAATAATAGTCTAAAAGAAAATATGTAAAGTCTCCATTTTCTATACATTGTCTTTTAATATGGACTTTAGTTATATTCAAAATTACCAATTTCTCTTTACATTAAAATAGTGGTGTTTTGCAAATTTGCTACAGACTTGTGTTCTCCCAGCACCCCTATGGGGGGGGGGGCTACCACTAGTCCATTGCATACCATATTATAAGAAATTATCAATACAAAGTGCTCCATTGTATTCCACTGTCTGAGCAATAATCAGCTACTCTGCTGGTGTTCCCACTGTACTACCAGGCCTCATTATTTGTTAGAATCATGCAAATTAGACATTTGCTAGATCACTTCTCTCAATCACTCCGCTAGTATAAGCTTGGTTTATAGCGTCCAGAGGCTAACTGGCATTCTCTAGAAATTAGGCCTTAAGCTTGCTTACTGGATTCCAATGAAGATAAATCTCAAGTCTCAGGGAGACAACTCAGTAACAGCTGAATTGGATGATCTTCAGAGGCAAAGGAAGCAAATCTTCAGCTCAGGTATGATAATGACAATACAGACAGATCTTATTTGAGGCTTAGGCCTGCATATTTAAGATCCTGATCTCAACAGAAAGGGCATAAAAAGATTATGAACAAAAGTCAGAAGTTTACTTTCATTCAATTATTCAGGTATAATAATTAGTATGCCAGTCATTCAGGTATTAATCAGCTTTGTATAGCTACTGTAATTACTGCTGTATTTGGCCACCTAACCTTTCCCATGACGAAGACATTTACTAAAAATCCTGGGGACACAAGGTGGGTTTGACTTGAATATATATTGGTTAAAAGACAAGACAAGATATTGTGATTTCCTTTGTTTAGTGAAAATCCATCCTTTTCATCCTTCTCCATAACTATTCCCATCATACTTATGTAAAATCTCATGTAGATCCCTGTTAAGGAGAGAAACACAACCACATTTTGGAGAAGATTTTCTATTTTTAATGTGTTTTATTGGTTAGAAACAATTAAAAAAAGTAATGATTCATCCTAGTAATCTATACGTTGTAAACTTTAAGCTAGGTCCCACTCAGATAATATATATCATATCACACAAGAAAGAATAAGTTCTATAACAATCATCAATTCTAATAGAGATAGATCCACCTGTTTCCAAGTAGGAACAAAGTGCTCAATAAGCATTGACAATAGGTTAACCAATATGAACAGACCAACATAAATTCTATTTTCTGTGTCAGCATGGCTGAGTGAGTTTATAATTGGCTGGGGAGTAGTTAATAGATAGGTGGCCATGATGCATGACTGTGCCCTCAATGCGTTACCTGCCAGCTCTGTACTATACATTATACTAAATGCATTTATTAGCAATAGATACTTATTAGCACTCATTAGCAATAGAGACTTATTAAAATACATGTCAGTATGAGTAGAATGAAAAGGCTTACCTAAATCTTTGTATGTGATTGGAAAAATGCCTATAGCATCAAACAGAACGCACTATGTTTGAAAATTTTAAGTGTCTATATTAAAATCCCCTCCTTTTTCAAATGGTATAAAATAGACTAGAATTACACTTAGTTGACACTATAAATGTGACCACGATTCAGATTGTAGTGCTTTTTTTCAGAGAAGATTAGCCCAGTCACCTTTTCTATGCCAGAACGTAGCAACGTAACTTTAGTGGAAGTGTATTGGGGGTTTATATAGACCTATAATACCCAACGTTTCCCGAGTGCAAGGAAGCATTTCCAAATCATTATTGGTCCTGACTCAATATGTATATGTTTAAGTAGTTACAGAGAGTAACATGATCTGATCTCACAGATTCTAGCACTGGGTGATATGTGTGATTTCTTGAAGCGTACAAAGACTTCTTTACAAGAGGAATCAATACAGAGGCATTTAAACACACAGGTGTTCAGAAGTCCATCGGGCAGGATCTCAAACAGTGAGCATTTCTTGTATTCCCCATGAAATCCAGAATGTGATGTACCATTATCCACATAGACATTAAGATTTACATCTGTTAGGCAAGGTGAGTTCTTCATGGTTACCTACAAGGCAAATTTTATTCAAAATCCACTATTTCACTAGTATAGTTCATTCATTTGAAATGGTGATCATGAAAAATTGCACTCTGTTCAGATGAATCTACTTCACTTGATTCAACTGACTGCTGTAAACTCAAGTAACAGAAAATTATTTTTAGGCTTTTCCTTACAAGTTTTATCTTCATCTTTCTCAGCTTTCATCTTGAGAATTAAACAGGAATATGGCAAGTTTCCTTCTTTATAGAGGAAAATCTGACAAATAAAAAAAGGTCTCTTACAAGCATTGTGATTCCTGGAGTCTTGGTCTGATAGTAAGCTGTTGTTGAAAACTTGAGTGTGCAGTCAGCCTCACTATCAACATCACTTATGTTGATGCAGGTTTCCTCTGAATCATCCAGCAGCAGGTGGATGGGAAGAGGGCTGTAGACATCATTTGCCACAGATAGGCTGTGCCAGAAATCTGGATCAATAAGTCAATATTGATTAGATTTTTCATGGAAATGAAATGGGTTGATCATGACAAGACCAAGTTTTGTTCCATTTTCTTTCTCAGGATCTTATATTGGAATCACTCTAATGAAAATATTGAAAAAGAAATATGTCTGTGCACTGAAAACAGAAACTAATCCAAAACTTATCGGAAACTAATCAAAAACTAATCAGTAGTGATGATTTTTGCCTCATCGTTTTGATGGTGCACCATGACAGTAGTTTGGCCTCATCAAATTGATGAGGACTCATCACAGACTAACACTTCAATTACACTAGTTTCATCTCATTAGAATGATGAGAACATCATCATAGACTAATCAAAGTGATGAGGCTAGGATCATCATTTCTACCACACTGGGTGAGTAGTTCTGCCTTATCAGAATAATGAGGATGTCATTGAGGATGACTTGCTAATCAAAATGATGACTCTATCATGAGGCATATGGCATAAACAGTTTTGCTTTTTGCTCTTTGAACTCTCCTTTTAACATTTGAAGGCCTGCTAATGAAAATGCATGGTGCCTATTGGTTATCAATATGCATAAACGTAGGCCTACCCAGCAAATTGTTGTGACTCCTCATCAACCTGTGTGAAGTGGCTCACACATGTTGCTAGATGGAACACGACGTCGCTATAGCACAAGATCACCAGGAATAGCAATGGTGATCACATGGCCTCACCTCAGATGCGAGGATGGTGATCACTTATCCTCACCAGGGATGGCAACATGAGTGATCCCTCATCCTCACCAGGGATGGCGACATGAGTGATCACTCACTTCACTAGATGAGATGCAGACCACGTCATAACACACTTTCACCAGGCAAGGCTCACTCACACTCACGGGGGTTGGTCACTCGGGTGATCACTCACCTCACTAGATGAAACACGTACCTTGTAATAGCACAGGTTCACCACAGATGGTGAGGATCTTGATCAACTACACTCACCAGGGATGGCAACATGAGTGATCACTCACCGTGCTAGATGAATTGCACACCATGCCATAGTGCACATTCACCACGGTTGGCGAGAATCGTGATGACTCACACTCACCAGGGATGGCAAGGCGGTTGATCACTCACCTCTCTAGATGAGACGCGCACCACGTCATAGCACAGGTTCACCATGGATGGCGAGAGTGGTGATCACTCAGACTCACCAGTGATGGTGACACTGGTGATCACTCACCTTGTTAGATAAAAAGCTCATGATCATCGACATTGGTAATCATGCAGCCTCACATCTGCCAGATCAAAGTATGTTTTGCTAGAGAAGGTATTGACATATGTATCTTCCCTCTAACCACAGACGAGGTGTTCGTGTAGATATTTCCCTATGTATTTTACCTTTAACCAGAGAAAGGTGTTTATGGATAGTTGCTTTCATTTTAGAGATACCTCTATCTAAATTCAATTGAGATTTTCTCTATATAATCTTGTTTGATTCAACTCTGAAGTATTACATGGAAATCAGTGTGAAACAAAGCACACTTGATACATATGGGACTTATACTTCATGGCCACACTTCCTAGATATGCCACATGTTGAACAGTGGTGCTGTCTCAACAACTTTGGCAATGGTGGTGATAAGTTGCCATTCTGAGTGAGAGTGAGTGACAGTGGCACACACTCACACAGTGAGTGACATCCATGTCAGCGATGGTGGTGAGGGCACCAAGCAATCTAAAGCTAGAGTGACAGTTGCCTTGTGTAGCAATTCAACTGGCTCCTGGTGATTACTAATGCCAAAAAACCTAGGTGCTTTAACACATCCAAAGTGCCTGGCAAAGAGCAAAGTGAGTTTGACCCAAGTATCTATGTGGACCACTACCACAATACCAAGGCCTGGATGACATCCATTGTCTTCCAGGACTGGCTCTCAGGACTAGACAGGTGTATGAGGAGGGAGGGGAGGCATGTCATTCTTCTCCTTGATAATGCCTCAAGTCATAAGTGTGAGGGGTACACACCTACAAATGTGACTCTTAAGTTCCTGCCCCTAACACCACCTCCCACATTCAGCCCATGGATGCAGGCATCATAAACAGTTTTAAGTGCCACTACAGGAAGCAGCTAGTGAGGGAGTATATCACACAGTTAGCTGAGCGTGGATAGCCCCAGAAGATCAACATGAGGACAGATATGAGATTTATTAAGCATGGTTGGGATGAGGTTACCAGCACTAACATGACTGTAGTGAGTAACCCATTTTTTTTTTTTTTTTGAATTTTCTTTATTAGCTCCGATTTCATTTTACATGACAAAAATATATGTCAGGTCATATTGTGTCAACCAAGAAGTATTGTAAGTTCAGATGTCAAATTTGTTCTATATGTGTTAATAAAAATGTACATTCATATTATGTGTATACACACATAACGTTTGGAAGTATATAATGTTACATGCGATACAATTTCTTAGTGACAGTATATCGGAATTTTAACATGGAGCTATAAGAAGGAGGAGAACCTCATCGCCACTATTGCTAGTGTAAGGGTTGATACTTCTGGTTCTACCTTTCTTCCCAAAGTATTTTGAAACATTGGACAAGGGGTCACTTAAGATATAATAATAAGAGGGATTTAGAGAAAATATCAGCACAACCATAGTCACATAAAAATTATCAACTTAATTTAGACACAGTAGTAAATAAATTTAGGTGAATAAAAAGTGTAGCGCTATAACCTCTCATATGGTATAAGAGACGCCATGTAAGTCCTGGATTCAGTTTTAAACTGTTCAAGGCTAGGGGCATTTCTCCTTACCGTGGGTAGGGCATTCCAGCAAGTGGCACCATAGTATTCCACACTTCGTGCATAAGCTCCTCCATTTGGAGTTATTTGAACATCGAGGGGTAGTGTTCTACCCCTCGATGTTCAATCGAATCTTTCGATAAACAACGAAGAACAACTATTCAGGTTCCAGTTAAAACTTTATTGTCTAATAACACATAGGCATCAGCCGTTCTCGATCACAGTTACAGGTGGCAGAGTTTGAACTCTAAATTAGGTTCGACACTAGGCCTTCTAGTGTCTACAGTTGATATTCCACATACACCTCCTCTGTGCAGCAGCACAGAGGAGTACTAGAATATGGTAGCCGGGCAGCCGCCAACCATCGCTCACGATGGTCAGTCGGGGCTGGACTGACCCTGAGGAAGGCCGTACAACGGCCTTATATACACTGGAGTCGAGGGCCACGTGACCAAGTGGTGACGTGGCGCTGGACTCCAGCGCCCCCAGGCGTCGGGTAATAGAGGTGCTCTCGACGTCGCCCACGAGGACCACGAAGGTACCTCGAAGACGACGCGGGACCACCACACCACCCCCCACTAGACTGAAACGAGGTCTCTGAAAATTCAGAGATCCCGGATCAGTCTAAACAATTAGATAATAATATGAAGTACTGGATCTGTTGACATAGTCGACAGAGACAGTAGGGGAATATATAGAAATATAGTTTCTACTGTACTGTAGAAAAAAAATTATTATCACAGTTAAATTATAAGGCATTGCTCCATCCAACGTAGGAGACCAGTGTTGAAACACTGCTTCACGACCTGCTCCTGGTCAATCCGAGGGAGGCACGACCGGGTATGGCAACCGGGGTCGTGTCGTTTCCTCCCTGTCTCGTTGAGAAGCTCCTTCCAGCGTAGGAAGCCCATCGATAGTGTACAGTACTACTATGATGGTCCTTCGACCGTGAGGCCGAGGATGTGTGGCACCACCGGGCCCTAAGACCAGGGTGGCGTCAGATCCACACAGCTTCGCAGGGAGGTCCGGGGACAGGAAAGGTACCCCCACTCGTGGAGGGTACACCGTCGTCCGGGAACGAGTTCCCGGGGGTTCCGTGCTGACATCGAGACTCTGCGGCTAGCTGGCCCGAAAACGTCGGCGACTCCGGCAATGGGGCCTCACGGTCCATTGTCGTACTCCAAGCCTCGTTAGAGGTCTCGGGCGCATCCCGGGAGTCCCCCTCAGCATCTGAGTGGAGAACGGCCGAGTCTGCTGAGTCGCTTCCGTCATCGTCATCGCTCTCCTGACCTTCACGGTCGTCCTTGTCTCCCTGGTCAGGGGGAGGCTTTGGAGATTGATCGATGACATCGACGTCCCCGTCTATATCCATCGACTGTTCCGCCTCGGCAGGTTCTACTGCTTGGGTGGAAGCCGACGGGTCCGGGCAGACGGCTACATTCGCGGGGGCCAGAGGTGTGATGCCATGAAGATCCGGATGGATCCTCGGTGACACCACTCTCTGGACCGGTGGCAGTGTAGGCTCGGTGGTTCCCGAGAGGGTAATCAAGGGAGCCGAGGAGGAAGACGGGGCTGCTGGTGGGTAGACGGAGGCACCGAGAGACCTACCCGGGGTGTCAGGCTTGTCCTGCACCACCTGCTCTCGGCCCAACATCATCATAGCCGAGCTCAGACTGTCCATCTTTGGAGACAATTCTCTCAATGGATTCGTCTGAGCCGCCAGCGTCCTGACGTCAGGGACCACTCCACCCTCGACGAGGTACCTCTGCGCTTCGCGAGAGGGCTCGGTTCGAACGGGCTTCAGGGTTCGGACGCCATGGTGCTTGTCCTTCATCCATTCCGAGAGTTGGACCCCGAAGACTCTGAAGAATTCTCGGTCGATTTCCTCCCAGCCTTCTATGATACTATCCCTCTTGGTAATATCATATTGGGCCTGTGACTCAAAGTTATTGAGACGCGTTCGGACATCGGTCAGACGAGAGTCCATCTCCATCTGAACGGTCTGGCGCGCCTCATCCCTAAGAGCCGGAAGGAGCTCGTTACGGATGGCCATGTTTGTTCTATCAAACAGGCCGAACAAGTAGGCACTCGCTTCCTCACGAAATGCCTCACCGAACTTGTCGATAGCAGGGCTGCCCGTCATCTGTAGAAGTCCCTTACAACGTTCCACGAACGTCTTCGGGACCCACGTTCGACGCCATCGCCGTAGGCAGGCTGTGCCAACTCCCAACGCAAGGTTGCTGTCGGGGTGTCGGCGCCTGTCACGACGTTGGAGAAGCTAGCTCCCGCTGCCGAGGTCAGTGTTGCGCCTCCCACGTGAACACGCGGCGTGGCAGCTGGGGTACTGTCCTCCGCCGCCACAGGGGGGTTTGACAGGAGGAGACGAGTTGGTGGTCACCTTGGGTTGTCGATCACGACCACTCCGGGATTCCACCGTCTTGCCTCCAGTTTTAGCACCACTGGTGCTTGGTTTGGCCAAACCGGTCGGAGCAGTCTTCGACTTTTTAGGAGCCGGGGCCGGGGCGGCTTTCGATGCCTTTTCGGGTTTCGAGGGAGCAGCCTGCGGCTTAGGCTTCTTAGGTTCAGTCGAACCGGCAGACTTCCCAGCCTCTGTAGAGTGGGGCCTCTTGTTCCCACTTGTAGAAGCTGTCGGTCCTGGGTCTCGAGGACGACTGGCCTCCCGCTTCTTTCGTTGCTCAACCCTGAACTCGGGGTAGGCACCGTAGAAAGCGGGCATCAGCTCCGGTCTGATATACAGGCGCTTCGTAGACGGGGGTGCGGGGGCCATCCGCATCCAGTGTCTAGTCGGCGCGCCTGTCTTTTCATTCCGTTCACACTTTCCAACCAGTGTCTCCACTAGTTGGATAGCGCCCTCGGCGTTGTACTTATGGGGCTGCTTGTACGACTTGAGATGACGCGCCATCAAGCCCCTTCGTGAAGTCACGAAAGGAGGAGAGGTCGGGTCATCAGGGTCCTGATAACATGGAATGGTCTTTTCCACCTTAACACAACCAAACTGCAGACGGATGGCTCGATGCTCTTCAACCAAGTGTCGAGCATACCTGCCGTCTGTCGCATATACGCGAGGGGGGAACCCCTTACGTGTGCAGTTCTCGAAAGCACACTGCTGCCCTGGATTGAAGATGCGCCATGCGAATCCAATCCGCTGTCGCTCGGGCAGCGACACCCCCGACGAGTCTGAGGCATTCGTGATATTCTCGATCATCGAGACATACCAGTCAATGGCATGACTATCATCCGAATACCATTCCTCGTCGTCACTACCATCCTTCCCGACGAGGCTAGGGAGTACCACTTGACCGTTCTTGCGGTAGTCCTGAAGCTTGGTCAGTGGCCTGTCATCGACGTACTCAGTACGTCGTTTGGCAGTGATCTCTGACAGCCGCTTCCACTCGTCGACAGCCTTGGCCGTGTCTGGGGGTGAGGATACGGTGCTCTCCACGGCACCGGCATCGACCTCCGACGGCTCGGTTCCAGGTTCCGGTGGTGCAGTAGACTCGCTACTCCTCTCCCGGGCTGGAGCCTTCTTGGCTGCGGATTCCTTCTTGCTACCTTCCTTCTTGGGCACCTTAGGGATCTTGAAGTCTTTCAAGGTACCCTTAGATGCCTTCGATTCAGTGGGCTTCTTGCCCTTAGAACCTGAAGGGGTAGCACTTTTCGATGGAGCAGGTGTCGACGGCTCGTCGACCTCCATCTCATCGGGGGAGGAGTCCCTCGAGGCGGCAGCAGCTGCGACTTTCAAGTCGCGCTTCTGCTGCTTAGATGCCTCTTTCGCCTTCCGGCGGAGCTCCTTCTCCCGCTCCTGGGACTCGGCCTAGGCTTTCTGTGCTTCCTCGATCTGCTTCAGAAGGGCAGCACTTTTAGCCGAGGTAGACTCGAGCTCTTGCTCGGGTCTGGTCCTCTTGGACTTCTTCTTCTTCTTCTTTTTCTGTGACTTGTGGCTCGCCGAAGAGCTGTACCCTGACTGCTCGTCGGACGAGGACCCCATGGTTCTTCCTGAACTGTTGGGTTCCACAAGAGAGAGAGAAGACTCCGGGTCTCGAACCGTACTCAGATGGGACGAGACGTCGAAGAGAATCTTCGAGGTATTTCGATCCGCACTCTGGCGGGTCGAAGCCTCGAAGGTGCCTTGGATGTACCTCGAACCGCACTCAGGCGGCTCGAGGGACCGAAGACTGAAGTCTCGAGAGAACACGAACCTGCGCTCACGCAGGTCGTGCCCCACGACACTTAGGCAGGGGAGACCTCCTACACTCAGGTAGGAAGTCCCCGGGGCGGAGTATACCAGCTGGAATAAGCTAGGCTTAGTGTAGCTAATCTGCGTCCGACTCTCACGAGAAGGGCCGCAGATGTGACCTCCGAGGTGTGCGGCGCGGCCTTTTATCCCTGTGGCGCATGCCTCTGATTGGAGGAAGGGCCTACGTGACCGAGGAGGGCGAACCCTATTGGTCCACAGCGCATCACGCCATGACCAAATAAGGTAATGCTCAAAAAATAGAACGACTCACTCTCCCCTCACCGTCACGCTCTGGTTCTCCAGTCGCAATGTTTGCATATGCCGTTATTTCCTATGCGGTCTATGGGTTCCAACACTATTAACATGGATAATTTGGGCACCCCCCCCTTCATCAGACTACCGGGATTAAAAAAAAATGGTTCCAATATGGATCTACCCTTCGGGCAGAATCCACCAGCCTCTGCTGGGAACCCATCCTCACAATCAGAATAAAAGTCGGAGGCCCCATATCTCCATGTCTCTAGCATCAGGTTGTCTCAAACTAAGAGGCAATCGTATGACTTCTCGTTGTGTAATTTTTTTATTCACCGTCGGCTTCACGTCCACAGACAGATTTAGCCAAGAACGGCACCTGTTATTTTAAAGCCTCGTTAAAACACAGGTTAGTAAAGCTGCTGCTTAGTATTGTGCGAATCATCGATTACTGAGTAGGGTTTAATCTAGGACTTTTCCTGATTCTAACCTTTACTATAGGAACGAGTGTTGAGCCTCGGGGCGGGTTACTATCACCCCCTCCTAGCCCGCCACCCTTTGATGTGGCCGGGCCGACCGGGCTATTAACCCGTTTCCGTCGGCGTCTGCCTCCCATCACTTGTGACGGTGTGGATGTAGGAGCCAGAGTGTTTGCTCTGGATTTCCTTTCATCCTCGACACTCGCTGACCGTTCCTTTGATGAGCCTTGGTGCTTAAGCCTCGCTCGAGTCATAGGTCCGGACTGGAGTGACTGATCTTTGACTTCAATCGAGACGTTTCGATGTGAAGTTTGTTCAGTCGTTCGCACCTTCGAGGGGGGTCGGGCTTCCGACATCCCTTCAAAGGCTGTTTAGATGCTTTCGACTTATCTCGACGGGCCAGTCGACCACGGCGCCGTTTTGATGGTTTACTGGCATCCAACACCTCCACCTCGCTCAGTTTTCGAGCCTTTTGCTGTCGTTTTCGATGACCCTGCATAGTTTGTTTTTTAGACTGAACTTCCGGCTGCGACCTTTCGATCTCTATTTCGACCTGTCCAGAAACAGACTTAGCCCTTTTCGTAGCCTTACGAGAAGGTGAATCATCCTCAAGTTGTGGTTGCAACAACTCGACAGTTTGTGATAGCTCTACGCCCAACCACCGGCGCACTCTATCGACATTGCTCTTTTGCAACCGTCCGCGGGATGATCGAAGTAATAATGTCAACTCAGAGAGGACAGAATCTACTACGAACGACCCATCCCAGTTGGGGGCAAGCTTCATAGCTGCTTGGGGGTTTGTGGTACCTCACCACCTGTTCCCCAACTGAGTATCTTCTCTGCTTTAGCCCATAGTCATACCCGACCTTCTGGCGTTCCGCAGATTTACCTAGGTTTTCTCTTACCATGCTGTAACTCTCTCTCAATCGGTCACGAAGTTGTTCCACGAAAGTGACGGAACAAGGGACTTCGAGTGGGTTCTCGATTGAGCCGAAAATCACATCCGCTGGCATGAGAATTTCCTCCCCGAATACCATCATATTTGGACTGCATCCAGTAGAACTGTGTTCAGAGCTGTTATATGCGGACACCACATATTTAGCCTGTTCATCCCAGTCGTCCATATGTTTGTCTACCAACATAGTCAGACTCTGAATCAATGTTCTATTGAACCTTTCCACCTGACCATCGCTCTGTGGTCTGTATGGATTGGTTCTCTGTTTTACAATCGTCAAATATTCACACATCTCAGAGAAGAGTCGAGACTCAAATTCTCAACCTTGGTCGGAATGCAGAAGCATCGGGACTCCAAAGGTCAAAACCCATTCGTCCATGAAGGCCTTTGCACAGGTCTCTGCCGTGTGATTTGGTAGGGGAATAGCGCGTACATACTTGGTGAAGTAATCCTGGATTACTAACATGCAAGTATTCTTGTTTGGCGTGGGTGCAAATCCCGAGATGATATCCATAGCTATCCTCCCGAATCTCACCCCGAACAACTCTTGGTGCAGAGGAGACTTACCCATGCCCTCGCCAGGCTTCACCAGGCAACAGGTAGGACAATGCCGAACCCAACGACCTATGTCCTTTCCCATCCCGGGCCAGTAGTATCTCCTTTTCACTTTTTCGAGCGTTCGTTTACGACCAAAATGTGCCGCTGTTCGGTGTCCATGGCAAAAGGAGAGTACCTCGCCCCTCAGTTGGCGTGGTACCACTACTTGAATCGTGCATCTAGCTCGACCCGCCTCGACTTTCCAGCGACACAACAAGCCTTCACGGAAGGTTAATAGAGGCCATTGCCCTACTAATTTCCGTACCTCGGCGCTCTCGATTGATACATCAGGCCTAGTGGGTTTAGCCCCCTTAACTAGCCATTCACAACTCGTTTGATGTCGGCGTCCGCTTTCTGAGCATCAATGAGTTCATTGAGAGACCAAAATGCAACACCCACCTACAGCTGCCAAAACAGCATTATGACTGCCACAGTCTGTGCAATCCGACCTCTGGCATAGCCGCACAGGGATACGACTAAGACCATCGGCGTTTAGATGCTTGGCCCCACTTCGATGTTCGATCTTAGAGTTTTCGAGACCGAACTCCGAAAGGTGGGCTAGCCACCTACCCATCATTCCTTCAGCCTCTTTGAAATTCAGGAGGCATTTCAAAGACGAATGATCGGTGCGGATAGTGAAGTTACCACCATAGAGGTAGTGCCTAAACTTCCTGGTGTACACGACAACTGCCAGCAGTTCCCTTTTGGTGGTGCAGTAGTTTCGTTGTGTTTTACTTAGAGTGTTGCTAGCAAACGAGATCGGGACCTCTGCTCCATCCTGCACTTGGGATAGAACAGCCCCGATCGCGGTATTACTAGCGTCAGTGTCCAGGATAAAACGACCGTCGGGTGTGGGGAATCGAAGCACAGGTGTCTCCCTGAAACTTCGTTTTAACTCGACAAAGGCATGTTCGGCTCTTTCCGTCCACGCGAATGCCTCGTAACGACCTCTACTACCTTTAGGTTTTTGGATCACTAAGTCCTGTAAAGGGCTTACGAGTTCCGCGAACCCCGGGATGAACTCTCGGTAGTAGGAACAAAAACCAATGAAGGATCGGATTTCCTTCACTGTAGTGGGCCTAGCCCATGTCATTACATCGCTAATTTTCCCCGGGTTGGCTTATATACCCTGTTCAGACACGATTCGGCCGAGGTACTCGACTGAAGTCCTAAAAAGTTGACACTTTTTAGGTTTCAACTTCAGTCCCCATGCCCGAATCCTGTTGAAGACTTCTGCCAGATTCGCCATTGCTTCATCCGTCGTTTTGCCGAAGACGATGATATCATCGAGGTAAACCAGGCAAGTTTTACCTAGCAAACCTCTCAACATCTCCTCCATCATTCGCTCGAATGTGGCAGGGGCGTTACACAACCCAAACGCCATTCGATCGAACTCGTAGAGCCCCCTCTGGTAGGAAAAAGCGGTTTTCTCGACGTCGTCGGGATTCATCCCGATCTGCCAATATCCAGATTGGAGATCAAGACAACTAAACCACTTGTATCCCCCTAGGGCATCCAAGGATTCGTCGATGCACGGGAGGGGGTAAGCATTTTTCTTAGTCACTCCATTCAGACATCGATAATCGACGCAGAATCTCATGGTCCCATCCTTCTTCGTCACCATCTGGACGGGACTGGACCAGGGACTAGTACTTGGCCTAACCACCCCCGTATCCAACATCTCCTTAAGTTGTTCATCCGCTGCAGCTTTCTTGCTGAGCGGAATCCTTCTATAAGGGACTCGGATAGGTTGTGCGTCACCCGTGTCGATGTTATGCAGACATCGATCGGTGCGCCCTAACGGTTCATCTGGGGATTTAAAGACATCCACATGCTTACGTAGTAAGGCGGACAGTTTCAGTCTTTCTTCTGGCTGGGTCAGGTGGGTGTCGCCATACATGTCTAACAGCCAGGTAGGGAGCTCCCCCGTGCGGGTGCTCGCGATTTCCGCCGTCTCGATGTCTGCAGCTTCTTGCTCGAGACGCATGATCACAGATCCTACCTCCGGTGAAGAGAGTTCACCGTTTCTGTCAGCGTACTGTACAGTACCGACCACCTGGCCTTTCTCCAGGACAATGTCTTGATTCAGTGGATTACAGACGGGAAACACTGTCCGACGGACATTGCTGACAAGGGCAGCCTCACCAACCAACCCAAAACTTCTCAGAGTTTTCAGGTCGGGTTCGACTATGCCCTGTCGGTCTCTTTCCAGACCGTCGGATTTTACCAAGACATCGCACCGATGTCTGGCAGGTATCCTAGTGGTCTGTGCTACTGAGGCTATCGATGACACTCTCTTCAGTATACACTGATGGTGCTCTTCTACCGGCTCGGTCATGACCAATTGACCCGTCCTTGGGTTCAGGATCATACCGTATAATGCCGCGAAGTCGAGCCCCAGAATGCCATCGTCAGCCACATCGGCCACTATTGGGCTAAACACATAGTGGGTCGATGCGACCTTCAGAGGTAGAACCAATCGACGATAGGTCCGCATTTCGGCTCCAGACGCAGTGCACGCCGTTATTCCCTCGTAGAGATTATCTGACGGCACTACTAACGTTTTCGCGAGTTCCCGAGAGACAATGGTGTGGCTGGCACCAGTATCTATCAGGAAGTCTAGAGAACGCCCTCGAATCTCTGCAGACAGGTACCATCGTTTCCCCGACAAGGGGGCGGTTCCTGCTAGCATTCTCAACCCTACTTCAGTACTCAGATCGATCCCTCTCTTCTTCAGAAAAGAGAGACAGGGATCATCTGAGGGAAGCTCTGTTGCGCAGACTCTGGCCAGCTGCCGCATCAGGGCTTCTCTCCCGGCGTCGACTTTCACTTTCGATCCAGTCAAACCCTCGACCTCGGAGTTCAGGCTGCCAGTGCCCTGTTCCTTGGCCATTGAGGCTTTTTCTACACCGACATCTTCGGAACCCGACCGGTGATCAACCGGTGCCGCTGTGGTAAAGGGCTGGGACGGCCCTACCGGGACCTTACCTAGTTCCCTCGAATCTACTGTCGTCTGATCAGGAGTGCCAGAGGTGCTGATACCTTGGCTTTTCGATGGTCGGGCAGCTCGATTGCCACGTCGAGCCGCTCGCCTCAGTTTTCCGTCGCGTCAGGTGGTAGACCTTTAATCGGCTCGGGGCAAGTTTGTGCGAAATGCCCCTGCTTCTTGCAGTTCCAACACTTGGCGTCGGACGGAGGGGTACTCGGCTTCTCCGAGCTAGTACCAGGGACATCCCCTCCCTCGATAACCCTGAGTAAATTCTTCAATTGACTCAGCGAGAAGGTCTGTTCCTGTACCTTGGGTTTGGAGGCCTTGTTTGGTGTTTTCGATTTACCAGCGGATTTCTGACTTTTCTTAGTCTTACTCCCCGCCCCGGGCTTCGAGTATGAGGACACTTCCCCCTGTCCCTCCTCGACCAAGGCGGCGTCGGCCAACGCCGACAATGCATTTGTCGAGGTAGGATTCACCAACTTCGGCAGGAGCTGTCGTTTCCGCAACAACTCATCTGCCAAGTCCATGAGATCCTTGAGGGACATGTAAGTGTGCCACTCCCGAAGAACGTCTTGTTGTAAATCAACGTCATACAATCCTCCTATGAACAACTGGTTGACTTTGGTTATGAGCCATTCAACCGAGAAGTCCACACCTGGATAGGCATCGCCGGCAAGACGTCTCAAAGCAAAGCCATAGGCTCTAATGCTTTCGTTCTTGCCTTGGCGTCTCTTCTCCATTGTGACAATGGGATCTTGAAGGCTAGAAGTCATGGCTTCCGTTACCATGTCGACCAGTCCATCCAAAGTCCCATCTCCATGCTCCTCCCATAGCCACACAGTATCAGCTGCAGGGCCATTCTGGAGTAGCATGAGGAGTTGAGCTAATGCCATACTCGAGGTCCATACATTTACTCGACGGACGTGATTGAATCCGTGGTACCAACGGAGCCAATCGTCCTTCCATGTAAATGGAGGGCACTCGACTGACCTAGTTCGGGCTGGTTCATGCCCGATAGAGGTATTTTCAAACATTCTGCTTGATCTCCTGACCTGATCAAGAGCGAATGTTGTACCTCTTCTAGGTATTTGATGGTCCATCCCCATGTTTCTCATAGTCGTGTCTGCACGACTATGATTCATCCCCCAGGGATTACCAGAATCGGCGTCACTCAGGCGCGAAGCCTCGAATCTGATATCCCTATATTTGGGTGGATCAACATGTTGTTGGGTCGTGGTAGGGGTCGAGAACTGTCCGATCACTCCACTTAGACCATCAGTGCGTGGCATCGAAGGAACAGGTTGGGTCCGACGTGACCTCGAATCAACTTTGGAGATGTCGTCGATTGCCCCCACCATTCTATCTATCTCAGCCTGCTGTTTTGAACGTTCCGCCTGTCTTAATTCCGACACTAGGAATTCCAGGCGGGCATGTTCGGGCTTCGAGAGATCTCGTTGCTCGCTGATGGCAAAGAGCTGCTTGACCTCCTTCATGGCACGATCAAGCCACTCTCTGTAGTCAGGGTTTTCGACTAGATCCCCTTGAGTAGCAACTCTAGCAGTGCTGCATTCACTACTTTGTTGCTTCTCTCGAAGTCTAGCGGCACGCAATTTCGATTCCGTCTGCTCCTTCAGACGTTCCTCGAGTGCGAGTTCATCACGAACTTCTTTATTCACCCTGGCTTCATCAGCCTTCCTGCGACACAATATCTGTCGTCGGAGCTCATCGATTTCTCCACGCATGGCTCCCAGAGTATCCAAATCCTTCTGATCTTTCAGTGATTGGGCTACTAGGGATTCAGACTTCAAGGAATTAAGCTCGGCTTCGTGCCTCGCTTTTTGTTAGAACCATTAGAACCTGATATTCCGCCATTTTGTTTGCGTGTTCGATTCGTTCCTCACAGCGACGACGCATTTCTGCCTCGTCCCTGGCTCGAGCATCCTCGTCAGCTTGCATCTGACAGAGTAACGACTCCCGTTCCTGACGTAGCTGTTTCACCTGCTTTTCATAAGCCGTTAGGTGCTCAGCTACTTCTTCAGAATGCTCGGCTGATTGTTGGTTCAACTCATGCCGCAACTCTTGCAGTTGCTCCTCCAACATAGTCTTTTCTACTTCTTGTAGTTTCAACTTATGTTTAAGGGACGTCTGCTCGTGTTGGGCATCCCGAAAATCATTTCGAGCTCTCTCGACACATTCTCGGCGGCTAGTAGCAAGGCGATCGATCTTCGCTTTTAGGGATTGACATTCCATTGCTGTCAACGCTCGACTACGCTCGATCTCCGACTTCATTGCAAGCAAGGACTCCTTTTCGCTAGAGAGCTGCTTGACCTTCTCCTGAAGATCAGTAAGTTCTCTATTCGCGATCTGAGTCTTGTTCGAAGCCTCTAGCGCTTGCTGCCTAAGCTGTTCCAATTTCAGCTCTATTTCTGTACTCTTCTCCTGAGCTTTCGTGGTGTTACTCGCGAGAGCCTCCAACTGCTGGCGACCCTGGCACAGTTGGCGTTGCTGCTCTTGCAGCAACTCCTCGTTGAGTCCCCTGCCACTGTCAATACTTCCTTGTATCGACACGGGCGAGGGACCCTCGAAGGACCAACTGCCAAGCCCCATTGGAGTTCCCACGGGTGAGGCTGATTTTTCTACATAGGACAAACTCTGTGTCCTCAAGAAGTTCTCAGCCGCCGGAGAGAGTTGAGTCGATACTCGCCAATTGAGTAGTCGGCTCCTTTGATACAGGCCCAACGGGTCAGACGATGGACCTAATATCAGAGTGTGGTTCAAACCACCACCGATTAGTGGATCATTTCTATCCACTAATGGGCCTGTAGTCACTTGATGTTGGTGATTGGGGTCATCACCTTCATCCAAGTGACCCTGCATGTCGAACTTAAGCTCGCAGTACCTATGCGGACTAAAGTATTTGTCATAGGTGGTACAGAAGCAGATGTCCGCATAATCCATGTATGGTAAAATGGTGGTTTTATAAATTTGAAGTGATAATTTTACATCAAGAAATTTTCGAAGTAAACAAAGTTTGTAAGTCTTAAATGCTATGGTCTTGGCCTGATTGGAAAGATGTATATTATAATTCAGTAGGGGATCGAGTGTCACTCCAAGATACTTATAGCTTAGAACTACTTGTAACAGTTGGTTGTTCATACGTATGGCAGCAGTTAAAGTATCAAGTTTCTTTGAACTCGATGAAAAAAAATCATGATCTTAGTTTTTGCAACATTTATCGACAGCTTATTTTGTATACACCAGGTTTCATAATTTTCAAGTTCATGTTGAAGTAGTATCTTGGCTTCACCGAAGTCTGTATGAGATGAATAGATCACAGTATCATCAGCATATAGTTTTACCTTACATTCTTTTATACAATTTATTACATCATTAACATAGATTAAGAAAAGAAGAGGACCCGAAATTGAGCCCTGAGGGACACCACAGACCACCTTCTCACTATTAGAGAGAATGTTGTTAGCATAGGTAGTTTGATATCTGTCAGATAGGTAATTCTCGAACCAATGATAATTATCGGACCTAATACCATAATGATTAATTGTAATAAGTAAGACTGAGTGGTCTACTGTGTCAAAGGCTTTCCTCAGGTCAATAAATGCTGCTACAGTGGAATTTCCTATGTTAAGGTTTCTTTTAATATCATCTGTAAACTTAGCCAAAGTATCGACGGTGCTGAAACCTGATCTGAAACCTCCCTGGTGGGGGGGTTAAGATATTTTCTTTAACCAGGAAACCGTATAGTCGATTATGAACAATTTTTTCTAAAAGTTTGCAAGGTAAGGGTAGTAAAGAAATGGGTCTATAATTATTTACTAGTTTAGTATCACCTGCTTTAGGTATCGGTGTAACTTTGGATGTTTTCCAACTAGTAGGTACAGAGTTGGTGGAAAAAGATAAATTAAAAATCTTTACCAATTTGTTGGGATCATGCATAAAAACTTTCTTTACAATACGTTCGTCATACGGTTTCCAGGGGCCTGTTTTTCCCTATCATGCGGACATCCGTATATCACATAGGGACCTCCGTATGTGCTTAAAAGAAAAATTCTGTATTTCCCTATGTATACGGACTTTTAGCCTCTACATGCGGACCTCCGTATTCCTATGTGGGAAAAACTCTGTTTTTCCTTATATTACGGACTTGCAGAAAACCGCTGAAACGCCGTATGTAGGGCCTCAAATACCTACAGGGGGGTACCCCCCTTGTATGTTAAAAACACGCTTACGGACAACCGTATGTTACATATGGACCCCCGCATAGGTCCGTATGTTTCCGCCTCTTGTTTGTTCAGCCGTATGTGGGGTCATGACATATGACCTTGACCCGGAAGTTTTTATTTCTTTGTTTGGGCGGTTCATTCTAACTTGCTCAGTGGTGCTCGCTCTCACCAAGATTGCTCAGTGGGGCTCGCTCTCACCAAGATGAGGATAGGATGGATCCAGAGAAGCAAGAGAGAATACTTCAAGCGTGTTGACCCCCTCTCCTTTTTCACGGACAAGAAGTTTGTCCAGAGGTATCGTCTTCCTAAACCAGTTGTCAGGATTTTGATAGACAGGTTCGTCGACACAAGAGAAATCAAAGTGCTAAGGGGCAAGCATGCTGTACCCTACAGGATTAGAGTAAGTCTCCTTTTCCCCGAGCAATAAAGACTATAATTCTCCTGTAGATCTATTTATACAAATGGCATTGCACACACCTTTTGTTCTGCCTATCTGCAGTCTATTTTCTCCTTTCTTAGGCCCATGTTGGGTCTACCATATTCCCCTTTCATTCTATGTTCCGCAGAACCATACTGATAGCAAAATCCTTTGAAAATAATTTCACTTCAGCTAATTTTACTTTATTTTTTTTTACTTCATAGTTCTGTGTGGCTTTGAGGTACTTCGCCACAGGAGCAAGCTACCAGACTATCGGGGACTGTCTTGGGGTCAGCAAGAGCGTGGTGAGCAAGTCTGTGGTAGACGTGGCTGAATACTTCAGGACACACATCACAGAGTATGTGGAATGGCCGGACTCTTTTGATGAGAAAAATGCCAAAGCCACTGCCTTCTACAAGAAAACAAAGAAACCAAAGTGCTTTGGTCTGGTGGATGGAACCCACGTTCCCATTATGTGCCCCAAAGGTGTCATAAACGATGAGAATCAGTACTATTGCTATAAGGGGTACTACAGCATCAACGTCATGGTAAGTTAAACATAATTCTTTCTTGTCTTCCTTTTCATTTGGTTTCTTTCTTTCAAAGTTGCATTCATAAAGAAAAAGAAATAAAGTTTATCTTCTTTTCTTCCTTCTTTTCTATCCTGTTTTTTAACTTAAATGTCTTAAGTCCAAACTTTTTTTTCTTCTATTCTTTACATGTTGTCCCTTTTTTTCTAGATCATCGCAGACTATGACGGGATCATATTTCACGTGAATGCAGCGAACCCGGGAAGCTCCAATGATGTATATGTAATGAATGGGTCGCAGGTTAAATTCCTAGGAGAGAGGGGGGACTTCCAAGGATACTATTTACTGGGGGACTCTGGGTAAGTAGTGATAAAAGAACAATTCTCTCTCTCTTTGTTTTTCTCAAAAAAAATAGAAACAGGTTATTCCTTTATTTCAAAAATATAAATGTGATTTTCCTCTTGAATACAACAAATAATCCGATAACTTTATTTATGAAAGTCATTCATAAATTTCTTCCTTTAAAAATGAAACGATTTCTTTAAGGTACGTCCTGACAGACTATGTCCTCACCCCTATAAAGTTTGAGAAAACGCAAGCAGACATAGACTTCAACAAATGGCACAGGAAGACTCGTTCTTCAGTCGAGAGAACCATCGGTATCCTAAAACAGCGCTGGAGGTAAGGCTTAAAATATTTTTGCTTCTTGTAAATATCCATAAACCTTATATAATTTCTACCGTAACATTTAAAGCCCCCTCATGTTCACCTTTTAAATAAGAAGTGTTATATTTTTTTTAACCAGGTGTCTAGACAGCAGTGGGGGCTACTTGTTCCATTGCCCTCCCACAGCTGCGGCTATAATAGAGTCATGTGTTGCCCTGCACAACTGTGCCAAGGCGGCAAAGGTTCCTCTTCTCCCAGACTCCTTAGACAGAGACAGGTTCAAGAGGATAAGGCCCCCTGTTCCTCAACCTGAGCAAAGGACTCCGGCTGAGCGTATAGCCTTCAAGAACCTGCGGTCTTCTTTCGTCCAGAGACACTTCAGCTCAGAAGACAAAGAGACTGAAAATGTGCCACAGGTGGGAGAGAATCCCGAGGTTCAAGACCAGAGAGAAGACGCAGGTGACCAAAGCCAGTTCAACAGTAACCCAGATCTTCCTTTCCTTATCAACAGGTGAACAGAGTCATGGAGCAATTCTTTCAGGATCAGAATCGGTTATAACTATTAAGATGAATAAGGACACATCTATTTTATGTTATTGTACATATGTATAGAGTAAATATTGTGTATTTATTAGACGACAAAGAAGGTCTCAGTGTGAATTAAAACAATTAAATTCTTTGTATATCCATCACAATAAATTTCAAACCTTGTTATCATGTAAGAAGGCACTTATTTGGCTTAACTTTAATATTTGAAACCACTAAGTCAAGACATAACTTAATCTCTATGTAAGGAGGAAGCATCCTTCCTTGTGGTTCTGATGGTTTTATAATACGGATGTACCTTTCAGATTTAACCTGAAGTCCCTATGTTATCTACTTCTTAGATATAGACTTCCATATGTACATATGTATATATAAGTATCAAGTACTTATTTCTTTTGAAGATCTCCACTGTTCTTCAGTTTTCTTTTTTAATTTCTTGGATATAAGTGAAACACTCTCATGTTTGGCACATACGGACATATACCATGTGAACTATGAATCATTTCTGTCATCCTATAGTCAGAACAATCAACAGCATGGAAACAACAAAGTCTTAAACCTTCTATTCATTTCTTTCCTTAGTATTCTTTAACTTAGGGCCTAGTACATTATTTTTCTAATTATTACAGAAACAAGTTCTTCAACTGAACCTGTTTTTTTCTGTTACATGTTAGATATTTAACTCGATGCTTAACAAGTCAAAGAGAATTTGTCTTTAGTTCTGCAGTCTTAAAAGTAACTAGACACAAACAATTCTCCTCACTTCATGTATTAAAAGACAGTCCTGTATGTGACAGGAAAACATTAATCTTTGGTGTTTTTGTCTTCTTGATTCCAGAATGACACATGTTCATTAAGACTTATATATTATCCCGGTATTTCTGTGTTGCTTTACGTGCCCTGGAAGACCTTTTCAGAGGGACACGTTTCTCTTTATCTTCTCCGTTGTCCTTCTCTGAAGCCGACACTGAAGCTTCTGTGTCTGCTTCAGACTGGGTGTCAATGTCCTTGGGGATGACAACATTATTTGCCGCATCTTGATGATCTTCCTGTACGTCTGTAGCCACTATAACAAAATCGTCGCTTTTTAAGACACTAAACTGAGGAAGCCCTTTGTCTTGAGGACTTATACAGTTGATAGCTGCGTATGAAACGAAACATAATTCTTCAGTATAATTTTTTCCTACACTAAGCATCAACTAAACATTTCAGTTTTATTCTCGACCTCATAGAATTTATTTATTTCGGTCTATCTGAAATAAGATACTATTTTTTTTATCTTTTTTTCGTATCTCCTTACCTTCACCAGGTATAGCCAACTTAATCTTAGACGTTTCCTCTTCGAAGAAAAAACCAGGGTTAATGTTGCTCTCGGTCTGATATGTGGGCGTTTTCCCGTCTTATAAAGGAAAATACAATAACCAAAAATTAGAATAAAAGAGAGTGAATAAAATCTTACATACATCTTTCTATGTCAAAATGTTTACCCATCTGAAAAACATGCAAATCCCCAACAATGTTTTGCGTTCTTTTCCTCTAATGACTGGATGAGCGTGTACAGTTATCTGAACTTACCAGTGGGAGGTTGTGGATGGGTAAGGAAAGCAGATAAACCGGAAGGGTCTACTTCTGAGGGATGTATCTGATTCCCTAATGTGTGCATGCAATAAAAGTGAGAGCCTCCTGTCAAACACCTAGGCGATAGTTATCAGTTTCGCTTTTGTCAGGCTCTATGTCGATCTTTTTTCTTTCCATTTACTGCCTTTAGACTTAACATGTTCAAAGAAAAGTGGAATTCTCAGTTATTTTAATTCAGAGGGTCCACCTGGATACTGCCTTCAGGAAACTCAGTTATTAGAGGAAAATAGGATACATTAAAATTATGTGCAATAATAAAATACAACGTCAAAGAAAGATTTGAGTATTTTCTGTACCTTGTGTCTCTTCTGTCTGTAGAGAAGCCTGAGTGTCAGGCTCTTGGGACGCACTGCCCTCCCCCTGTGGCTCCACTGCTGCATCATCTACTTCTATAGCAGGAGAATTAACCATAGTTTCTTTTGTTCCTTGCCCTGAGGAGTGCTCCGGTAAGTGTGGAACGGGAGGCAAGGGTACAGGAAATTCTTTAACATCTCGACGGGGAGACTCGTCCGGACCTTCAGCGACTGCTTGAGGAGGGGACGCTACAGGAGTTTCTGTCTCTTCATCAGGGTCCTGACCGTTCATGTTTCCATGCGTTTTAACGACGGGACGACCGACTGAAAAAAGACATGAAAAATAAATTTCCTTCTTTATTTTTAAGCCGTAGGTTATAAGAACATACCCATACCGATTGCCTGTATGTTAAGGTTATGTGTCCCTTTTTTATACACATATTCACATCAATGAAAAATTTTGTTATTCCTGTCGTCTTGCGCATGTGTTATTAGATGAAAAAAATAATATCAATGAAAGCTATACTGAAACTAATATATTTATTAGTCAATTTATACTCACGTTCTATTAAAGTCCTGGCTATAGTTTCCCTGTTGAGCTTCTCCTGAAGGTCAGCCAGCTTCTCAAGGTTGGCCACTACCCTGTCTAGTACTCTCTCTGTGTTGTCAACCAGCTGCAAAGAAGTATTATTACAAAGATTAAGGGCCTTTTGAGTAGAAGCCAATTGCTTCATACTTTCAGACACCCGGGCAAAGCTGTCTGCTACAGAAACAATACCAAGAGATATTTTACTCTGAGCTTCTTGTACAGCTTTTGTGTGGTTCCCTAAGGACTCAGTCATGGCATTCACACTTTGCACTATTTTCACTTGCTTGGACAGTAAATTGTCTATCAGTTTATCGTTTATAACCTCTACTCCTTCGACTGTCTCCTTTTGGTTATGCAGGAAAGCAGCGGACATTTTTTTTAATGTATCACAAGACACTTTAGAAGTCTCCTCAAGTTTTTCGATAAATAAAGTTGTGTTCGTTGTGATATTTCCCGCTGACTCTACAACCTTCTGAGAGAAATTGTCATAAGAAGAAGTCATCTTTTTGTTGGAAATAACCAGTTCCTGCGTAGCATATCTCATATCCTCAGATATTTTCACTGCAGACTCAGCCAGAGCCTCGTGAGTCTTTTTTAATTCCAGGTGATAGGGTTGGGATTTTCCACAGGAGTATGCCCAGTCCCCCTTTTATTTGTAATAAACTCCACACTACCTGCTCCTTCGTCCTCTAAGTCAGATGGGATAGGAGAAGAGGGGATGTCAATTAAAGATTTATCTTGTCCATCTTTCTTTTCCTTCTTTTTAGAACCAAACAGTTTTTTTCTTGAAGAAGTGTCACTTTTTCTGGAAATTTCTTCTAAAACAGAGACGTTACGAGGGGAGTCAAAATCTTGCTTGGCCTGCAGGCGTGGAGAGGTTCTGCGTGGACCAGGAGGGACAGGCTTATCCTTGGTTTTAGCTACAGTTTTCTTCTTGGAAGAGGTTTGTTTTTTCTCTTTGCCTTCTGTCCTAAAAGGAGTACTGGTTAAAAATCATCTGCATCTGCTTTAGCGTCTTCTTTCTTTTTACAGGCGGCAATTAGTTCCTGCACCTCTTCCTCAGTGTACAGCTTTACCCTCATAGAGGGATTCCGTAAGTCATCATCGTTTGTCCTTTTTGTGTTATAAGGCAAATCCAAGGCTTGTTCTAAGTCATCATCCTCGTCTAGATAAGGTTGATTGTCGTTCAACAAGCCTGAGAAGGAGTCTGCCCTCCTCCTTATCCTTCCTTGGGGGAGAGGAATATGGTCTTGGGTATCTTCTTGTGGTGGTTCATTGCCTAAAGAATGCTGCTCTATCAACCTTGACGTAGAGGGATGTTTACCTGTCCCTGAGGTAGAGGGCTTAGGAACTGTCCCTGAGGTAGAGGGCTTAGGAACTGTCCCTGAGGTAGAGGGCTTAGGAACTGTCCCTGAGGTAGAGGGCTTAGGAACTGTCCCTGAGGTAGAGGGCTTAGTATGTGTCCCTGAGGTAGAGGGCTTAGGATGTGCCCCGGAGGAAGAGGGCTTCGGACCTGAGCTAGAAGTAGATGGACTAACAAAGTTCTTTTCATGAGAGGCTTTACTTAGGTTCCTTTCTTTGATCTCATTAACCTTCTTCAGAAGGGTATCCCTGTCTTCATCTTTTTTCTCATCCAGTAACTGTCGGCTACTTTTTTGACATTTCAAGACACTGGGAGTCCCCTTCCTCTCCTTTTCTAAGGTAAGCTTTCTGTTAAAAGAGTTGCATATTTTCAACATATGAGAAGTGGATACCCGGGGCTGTAAAGTAGGAGCACGGGCAGGGGCAGGGTGATGAGAAACCGGTTCCCTCTCAAAGTTCTGGGTGAGGTCAGTGGAAGCTTCAGCTTCTTCAGCATGGTCCACCTCCACTTCACGCTCTGTTTCTCCTCCCTGAGTGCTACGTGTTTCCTCTGTGTCCGCACAAGAAGCATTTTCACTTTCACCTTCCTCGAGCACCGGAACTGAAAACATAAAATAAATTCAAAGTTAATAATCAGGTCAATTAATATGTGGTATGTCAGGTCTGCATGTGTAGTATAAAGAAAATAATGTAAAAAGTAAGGTTTCTTTCTCTTTAAACAAAATAATTACATAGGTCAGAATATAATAAGGTTCTAGCTTTCTTCTTGGAAAGTAGGTGTAAGATACCCACCTCCGTCTATGCTCTGGAGCATCTGGCCCTGCACTGTTGCCGCAAGGGAATCGGATGGCATTTTCATGCTCTCATAGTCCACACGTGTAGATCTACATGGGTCATAACATGACCACTCTATATCTCTCTGCGATGGGTCTCCGCCCTTCAGATCTGGAGGCTGCATTCCTTTGATTCCTAAGAATATATTATTTAATAATCCAATAAAAAATACATCAAAAAAAAGTAAATTTTACAGTAGATATGAAAACATATTCACTTGAAATGTGTTAAAGTTGGACCAACATATACAACTTACATAAGAGACAGGAGACATGATACATTATTACATTTTTCCACCTACTGTCTGAGTCCAATTTATTAACAAAATAATACTGTAAGATGACATATATTATTATTTCTGACAGTGAATAAGAATATTACAACCAAGAGATGCTCACCTAGTATTACCTCTGTGCCACAGAAGTCACATGCTGCCTGCTCAAGGTCAGTCAGGAAATGTTTGTCATCCTTCTGGCCACTCCCCGTCTTATATATCGAGTCTATGTTCTGACGCTGCAATGAAAAAAAAACATAAGAGACTAAATTAATATGTCTTACAGGAAAATAAACAAAAAGCATTAAAAGATAGGTCACAAAATTTATTAGAAGATGAAATATACTCATGTCCACATATAAAATAAATAAAAAGTAAAAATATATGTACCTTGCGCTTGGCGTCTTGACAGAAGTATGTTACTTTAGATTTACACCCATCCCCATCTCTGTCCTGGCCGCCGTTAGCATTCACGTAATCTTTAAAAACAAAAGGATGGGAAAAGTTATATTTTAATTTGAACATGATTGAAAAACACAAGTAGAATACAGATTTGGGTCTAAATGAGGACGTTTTATTTAGTCTATTGGATAAGTTATAGAATAATTCTATGTGACACATATAGGTCAAATGCACATGTCAGAGGTAGGTATAAGATTTATATGTCTTCATGTGATAAGTGTCTACATGTATTTAAGCAAAGAAAAAGAATTTATTTTACCTGCAAGTTCCTCCCAAGCCAGTTTCTTGAGGGTTATTCCATCGGCATAGCATTTGAATTTCCCTTTTAACACAGGCTTAAGATGGTTTGCCCCGTGTATCAGAGCCCGGGTCTCGTCGGTCTGCCAGTGAAGAGACTTCTTGCGTGGAGATTTCCCAGTTTTGGTTCTGCTCCCCTGGGAAGACGTGTAAGAGGGAGCTTCTTCTTGCTCTCCTTCCTGTTTGGTAGAAGTACTGTCAACAGAGGTTGAAAGGCCTATTTCACTGCTGCCTTCTGAGAGAGCACTTAAAAAAGAGGCAGCCAAAGAGGTGAAATCAGTTTTTCCGGTAACTTTTCCTCTGCCTCGGCCCCTCCCCCTTCCCCTTCCTCTGGAGCCTCCTCTGGATCCTCTGCCAGGAGGAACATAGGTAGGGTCCTTGATCTTTTCTTTCTTAGGGTCAACAGAGGGCCTTAGAGAAGAAGCAGGAGGCCCTGGAGGAAAGTGAGAGGGATGCTCGGAACTTGGGGCCTTCCCTTTTTGTCTTCTGGAGGAAAGGTCTGTTTTATTCTGAAGGTTCACGGCTTTCATCAGACATGCTGTCATGTAGGAAATAGCTTGCTGTCCTGCATCCCCAGGAAACATTTCAGGCGAGATAAAGTCAGCATCGTCTTCCTCTTTTCCCTAGAAAAATTAATTCAGTATAAATGAGTGTGAAATTATTTTCTTTTAATCACTAAATAAATTAACTTTAAATCAGTATCGACTTAAGTAAGTGCTGCTATCCAAACACAGAACTCGTAGGGCATACACGAGGGGCGGGCCCGCTGCCCAGGGAGCCCGCCCCTCCTGGGAAAAAAGACCTTAAAGGTTAAGATATAGGACTACCATATGCTTCGTTCTAACAGGAATAAAAAACAGAAACACAGATCGAAGTCTACAAGGACCGGAGAGACAGCAGAGGGTGCCGGTGAAGCTATTGTATCAAGCGAAAACTGAGGAACTGTCCCCCCTCCCGGACTATGAGGAGAGACCCTTACCCCCTTTGCCTTCCCACAGCCTTTGGGCTTTGAGTTACAGCGAGATTTGAAAGAAAACATCAATTTCCTTACCTGAAAGAACGACATTTCGACGTGTGTTATGAAATCTTCACTATTGCAAATGGCGACAGGAAGTGACGTCAGACAGTGAGGAAAGGGAATCCCCGGGGGTTTCCCGGTATGTGAGGTATTTGACATGAGATGCGGACACATACGGACTAGTTTTAAAACATACGGAGGGATACGGAGGGGAACATGCAGACGTCCAGATGTATTCCGCCCTATGTGTCCGCATGTTCTTATGAAAAGGAAAAAAGATATGGACGGGTGGCGGAACACATTTTTTGTCGTATTTTAATTAAGACCCGCAGGAAAGCCATATGTATTTGTCCGTATGTTATTATATTTTTAAACATAGGGAAAAACAAGGCCCAGGGTATATAAATCTCTTTTGCCAAGGGGCCTGTCTTTCCTTATGTTACAATGTATTAAAATGCTACAAAATAATATCAGATACGGACCACACATACGGACGTCCGTATATCACATGTGGACGTCCGTATATCACATATGTCCATATGTCACTTTTAGGATACCACCTGGTACCCCCCTAGCCGTATTTGATTTACCAACATAGGGAGGTCCGTATGTGATATACGGACGTCCGTATCTGTCCGTAAGATAAGGAAAGACAGGGCCCAAGGTAGGACCAATGTTAGCAAAGTATTGGTGAATAAAGTTTGGGATTTCTTTTTTATCTATGGTTACATTGTGCTTTTCATGGTCTATAAGTACAATGTTCTTCTAATGCGACCTGGGATCTGGTTGTTAATGATTCTCCAAAATTTTCTGTGATCATGATCATGTAAAACACCATGTTTTACAAAAATGCACAATCCACCACCAGTTTTAATATTACCCCTAACGTCAAGAACCTGACGGTCTAGTCTATATCTAGTATAACCATTTAGAAGGAAACTAGTTTCAATGTCTTCACATCTAAACCATGTTTTGGAAAAGGTACAGATTTCCAATTCAGCAGGATAAATTTCAGCACATATTGTCGCATAATTGGCTTTAAAACTCCTAGCATTTAAGTGCATAAAGCGAATACCTTTGGTGCCTTTAATACTCATCATATTATTGTATTGCATATAAATATGAGTGTGACAACATTATACAGTGTCATAGATGAAGGTACACTTTGTTTCATAGTAGTAACACTGTTGATTACTCCACAGACTCGTCCCTTCACATATATGGTTGATAACACCATAGGGGGGGCTAAGGCCTTTTTGTCGTCCCCTCTACCGGTAGACTTAATCAGTTTAATTGGCATTACACTAGTACCGGGTAACTTTTTAGCAGAGATATGATGATGGCAATATACATGTTAACATTAGTACATAGGGAGATAGAAGTTTACCAAAATATTAATATCAAATAAAAAATTCTATTGAACTTCTTAGTTTGCAATGTTTGCAGCATCATTGAGTCGTACCTCTTCAGCAGTAGGGAGTTTAGGTTCACCTGTATGATTGTACCTGACCTAGCTTATTAGCACACTCGAGTTCATTGTGAGCTACATTTTGGATAGTAATATTATCCTTTTGTCAACCCATGAGGCCTATATTTGTGCATTATGCTTTCCATAAGTCTTATCAAACTCCCAGAGGATCGCCATGATGGTCAAATGAAGTGCGGGTGAGCAGACTCACCAGCTCTTCATTGGTGCATCATGCTGACCTAAAGGCATGATGCACTCCTGGCCTTTAAAGGGTTAAGGTGGCTCATGTAGCCTTACTAAACTGATTCAATGTATGAAGCATGGTAAAATCAATGCTTGCAGTGTGGTAGGATTTAAACAGACAACAGGGGTAGACACTAACTTTTCAAGCCATTGGCCACCTGGGCCAACAACCTCAGAAATCTATTGGCCTGCAGCTAAAGCTGTTGGTCCGGGTTTTGTAGATGGATTGTAAAAAAAAAAAATAGATAGAAAATGACCATTTTTAACTCAATCCCACTTTAATCCCATAATTATAGGCATAGTTGTGATAGATCTTAATAAGTAGAATAACACCTTAATGAGTAAAACCTCATAGTTAAGTTGCTTTTTCTATATGTAGACTTTATTGGGGTGAAACCCCACTGGCCAACTGGGCCACTAGCAAGGTTGTTTTTGGAAAAATCCCTGGCCAAATCTCAAAACTACTGGCCATTGGCCAACAGGCCAGTGTTAAAGTCTACCCCTGAGACAACCCTTCTGCAGAGATTAAGACCTTACAGAGGTTAATATCTACTTAGGACCATAGCTTCAATACACATTACAGGTATCAATAATTTCATATGTACAGCTGTAGCATAATTATTAAAACATCTGTTTTTAGGCTGATTTCATGAAAATCTCTGCATAGCAGTGTCAAACATCTTTAGAAAATGCATATCACTCGATACTGTGTGCCTCACAACAAGGCATATATGTCACAATGCACAGATTATGATGTAATAAGACCCTCTCATGACATGTCAGCTCTAGTCATATTCATGGCAAAAAGTAATGCATCAGTATAATCAGCCCCGACAAAATATAGCAACTCATCACATAAGAACAAACACTCTACATGTACAATGTTATGACATGACATAAATGACAAATATATGAATTCCACATCTCATCAGATGACAAATAACACAACATGAAACACAACACAGCATGACACATTACAAGTATCACCTCAAATCCATTGACATACAATACACATTACACTCAGAGATCCCACAAGTGGGCATAACATAACAGAGCATAGCACAACAAACTAAAAGATAATATGACACAATGCAAAACATTGTATGATACATAAAGTATAACACATCCCTTGGCGTGACACAAGATCCAACATATATATTCTTCACAAAATATGATATGACACAATGCAACATGATGTGGTATTAACATCTAACAACATGACATGGTATATGCAAATCAAGATAAAGAACACTTCACACAAAGTTGCATAATAACAGAATGACATAATGTAAGGTAACATAACATACTAATAATACACATCCCACAGATTAGAACATCAAATATGGCATTTGTGAGACAAAAACACATCACCTAGCCTATGACATAGCATGACTAGATCTATAGATGTATAGATCAATACAACAAACAACATCCACATCATAAATACCACCTTTAATGCACAGTTTACTTGTATATTGCAATGTACACACACTAGCCACACACTGCCTCTAACCCTACAAAGCACCCACACCAGAACACAATGTCACTGTGTACTTTCCAACCCTTCTGTAGTGGCCCACTGCCTGCAGCTCATGTACACACACTGGTCATAGGCCTACAACACACATAAACACAGAAACTCACCTGTATGCTTCCTGTCCCCTTCAAAACACATCTCAATACCAATATTATCTCTGTACTGAGTGACTGTAATGTGTTTTGTTTTGTTTATGTGAAAAAGGTGATACGCAACTCCCACTGAACCCTACCTGTTACCAGTTACAACTCTGGTTTACCTACTTATTGTGATATGTTTCGCTCATCAGTTTGATGAGTCTGGATGCTCATTACTGATTAGTTTGGCTCATTGTGTGCAAGATGAGGCAAAACTTATCACAAACTAATCACTAGCGATGAGGCATTGATGAGGTTCTGTTTTGAGTGTGGAATATAACCAGCATCATACTCTAAGTATAGATGCAGATACATGATTCACAAGAAAATTATCAATTAAAAACTAACAATCTGATTATTTTAGAAGTAGGCTTATATGCAATGGTTTCTAAGGTAAGATTGAGCATAAATTACCATCCTTCCCAGTGAGATAGACGCTGATTGCACTACTGCCGCCACAGTTAGTGGTGCCCATAGTGATACAGGGAGCATTACAGGATGTGGCTTTACCCACCCCACCATACGTGGTACCACAAAGACATTGTGTGCCATTCTGTAAAGATAAATTAGAGAATTCTTTTCTCATATTTCATCTTCAGGTAATGTAAAAAAAATCAAAGCATGCAAATGTTAACATTCAATACATCTCATCAAAAACACTCCCCAACAAAATAAAATGATAATCAACTTTTGTAAGGGAAGATCAGGTTTCTGCTTTAGTTTTTCATTAGGTTTTACTGCATGATTTAAGGCTTAAGAAAATATACATTGTTTGCATCCTGTAAATCCTAATATTCATATAGCGCATGACATATTGAATCAATTTTGAAAGATGCTTCTGATCTTAAGATTATTTAACAAGTATTTTATATTTATTCTTAAATCCTGGTATTTATGCATTTTTTGCATCATAACATTATTTCTAATATTTCTAACTATAGGCTTACCTGTAATCCAGCAAAGATGTACCCCCTATCACGACAAGAGGCAGCACACAGCAGTGGGTCAACGAATTCTCCAGTAGTTGAAACAACCACATTCATATCATTGTTGAAACACCCAACGTGAATTACTGAGAATGAATTGAAATAGCAAGATGAAATAGAAAGGTTGAAAATTCAATTATACTTAGCAATCTGCACTGATGTAGTAAATATTCATACTTTGTCTGGTTTTAGTGGTCATGAAGACATCATTTGCATCTGAGTGACCACAGCGGTAGTCAGGATACCCATGACATGTCATTCCCTGGATGCATTTCTCAGGTTCATGCCCATGACTACCAGGAACATTTCCACACAAGCATTGATTACTGAACTGAAAAAAAGGGCAAATAAAGTTATATCTATTATGGACCAAGAAAATTCATGGTGTCATGGATGAACGTGATGACAAACCAATATGTGTTGGGAAATGCCTAACTTTACCATTTACAATCTTTTAATACTAACCTGAGTTCCTGCAAAAGGGTGTTGATTTTTACACCTCTCTCTACATGACAGTGGTGATGTCTCAATCCCGATATGCTCAACCATCAGGTCTCGCTCCGTAATCATATCAATAAAACAGCCAACACGCTGAACTGAAAAGGGAAAATTGACTTGTAAAATGGCTTGATGTAGATAGATAAAGTTGAATCTATATTTCAAATCACTAAGAACTGTTCTGTTGCCATAGAATAGAAAGCCTTTGCAAAAGCAAAGTTATGTAACAAAAACCATAGCTTTGTATTACTATATCAACATAACTAAAATCTACAGAGTATGATCGAAAGCTAAAGCCTAACTCAGGTTGAAAAATTGAATATAAACTGACCACAGTAATCTGGAACAAGTGCCTGAACTCTGACAGGTCCCAGTAGTAGAAGTAGTACCAAGATAACCATGACGACAGTGTTTCATTCTGATTTGCTGTTATCACAGTACATCCCAGACACAACCTGTCAATATGACCCCACATTCGTTATGACATTCATTATATATAGTCTATTTATCATTTTCCTATTTGTTGTCAATACTCCTATAAACCTTGATGTGTACCACCAGCTGTGTTACTTGGATAAAGGTTAATGTGCAAAGTATAATTGGTGATATATCTGCTCAAAGTGTACATTGTAATAACAAGAAAAGCTAACATGCCTACTTGATGACACAATCTATTTAATGATAAATCAAAAAAAAATCATTGAGCACTTTTTCTACCAAAGGATTTAGAGGAAAGAACAATTTACCCTTATCAGGTCTGATCTGATGCCTTGTTCACCACTGTCTCTAACACAGTATATACCTGTGTATGGATGGAGCATGCTGTACATATTTGATGCATTATTGATCTTTGAAACCTTTGCCATTATTAGATCACAGTTGTATATAGGGGCAAACTCAGCACATAGGAACAGCTACTGAAATCCGTTTGACCTACTTACGAACCTGAAGTGCCCTAGTCTTGAAGGCAGGAAATTTGAAATCTCGAGCTCTGATTGGTTGATACACCAAAAGTGACGTCATGACATAGTTTCTTTAGCTCTGATTGGCTGAGAGCTGGTCTAGTTTTAAAGGTGGGAAATTTGAAATTTTGCAATTAAAGGCGTGACAGACGGTTGCCATGCCAACAACAAAACATAAACAAATGTGTTGTTGTCATGACAATGCCGTTTTGAACTGACACCTAGCGGATATTATTGAAACTGCTTTTAGCTAAGCCTAGTGGAGCCCTCTTGTGGTTAAAAAAAACTACTGGCGCCCTGACACCTAGCGCATATTATTTGAACTTTTGCTTTTAGCTGCCTGCGTTTTTTTTTGCGGTAAAAAAAAACCTAGTGGATATTATTGGAACTGCTTATAGCTGGACTTAGTGAACCCCTTTTGTGGTTAAAAACAAAACTAGTAGCGACGGTCTTACCACCTTTTCTCAAATTTGTGCATTGCTGTTTGTGAATTGCGCTCTAACCTTGTGTAAATTGTATTTTGCAATGGGGCGCAACTCAGCGAGTTGCCATTGCCGCCGTCGTTGCCTGTGCGCAAACAACATGAGTGTGTCTGCTTTTCACTCTTTAAATTTGTAGCAATAGAATAGTTTTCACAAAACACAACAGATGGTTTAGATTATTCACTTTTTATTTTTACACTTCGTCGTAAGGCGCCAGTCGTTGTCCAACTGGCGCCTTACGATCCTCCTTAGGAGTGTCTAGAGACATAAGCTATCAGCTGTCACTGCCTGTGCCGTCACGAGCGCACATTTGCTCCAGGCACTGTGACTGTGTGTTGGTTCACCGCCGACGTGAGAGGCAGGCCTGATATCAGGAAAGACCCAGTGCCCTCTCTCTCTCTCTCTCTCTCTCTCATACACCTCGCACTGAAAAGCTCATCAAGGTCACAAAGTGTTCTCTCGCTTCACTTCTCCCTTCACTTGGTGACTCGTGGCTTACGGTCATTGGTGATGGATGTCCCCACAGGTGTTGTTCAATCTTCGCCTCCTCAGTCCTTCAGTCCTTCCATTCTTGCGCTCTAAAACAAATGGGTGACGCTTGACCTCCTCTTTTAACCTTTTTCAACCAGCGACAGCAGCAGAAGCAGCGACAGTATTTTTTTAAAGCAAATCTACTACGGCATCCTCCATTCTTTTATTGTGCGGGACCTTTCCCACTGCTTCCAATGATTCCTCTGCATAACAGCTTGCCTTTTTCAAGTTGAGTCCACAAAGGACTTCCACTTAAACGAACGGTGATCTTTTTTTTTGTATTTCCATATCCTCATCACTTCAACCGGTTTACAACCATCAGCTAGTTTTGAGATGGGTGTGGCCAAAGGTTAAGTTCCGTGCCAGTCAATGAAAGCTGCTTTTCCAAGACCTCCAAGTGTGGTCCTACGGGAGCGCGTGTCACGCTGATGAAATCCTTTTTCTCTCTGGTGTTCACCACTAAGTCGAAATCGTAAAATTTTCAACCTAGACCGATGTTTTCTAAAGCAGCGAGCTAGTTTTTCCAGCAGATGTTTCACATAGGAAGTGACATTTGACAGCATGAGCCTTCCGTAATGCTTGGGGGGACTGTCTTCACATGTAAGATAGTGAAGTGCATCCATGTGTATTCCTAAAGCGGGTGCTAGCTCCTTCAAATAATCTTCTCCAATCATTTCACTGATCTTAAACAGTGAGAAATCTGTACGATATTTTGTTTTTGCCATTGTTGTGGTGGTAGGTAGGTAGATAGGTTAGGTAGGTAGAGTGAGTAGGTAGGTAAAGGTAGGTAGGGATTATATAGGAACCTAGCAGAATATAATATTGACAAATGAGAAAATTCCTTTCATTCAGTGCCGACTTTTCAGGGTGCATTACGTAATACCTGGTACCCATCAGCTTGTTGTTATCAGTAATCAGCTTCAGCAGGGGTCAGCTTAAACATCAAAAGAAAATTGTTTGTTATTCAACCATGAACCAGTGACCAGCAATAGGGGGTGATGGTGGTGGTGGTAGCAGGCTCGCCCTCGCCAGCCCTCCACACACTACGGGCTGGCCCCATCCCTTTATCTGACTCGGCATCGTCGCCCAGGCGGCGAGCTAGTTTTCCCAGCAGATGTTTTACATAGGAAGTGACTTAGCATCAGCTGGGAGAGTGAATACACATTCCAGATCAATTAGATTCTTATCTAGATCAACCCATCCAGTTGAGTGTAGAACTGATCCCAGGCTATTGAATGCTGGCCGAGGTTGTGGCGGCGGTGGTGGTGAGGGAAATGTTATAATGAGGGGTACGAGTGTCATGGTAGGGTGCAGCATGTAAAAGGTTAATTGGAACATGTTGATAGGGTCATTTATTTTTGTAACCTTGCGGTGGGGAGAATGTTATGGTGTAGGGCAGGGTGTTGCCTTTTCTTTTGATCCTTACACCTGAAAGCACAATTTGTTTATTATTTACAAGTACGGAGCAGTGTCCAGTGCTTGATGCTGGTGAGTAGTGGTGGGAGAATGTGTACCATGTAAAAGGCTAATTGGAACATGTTGATAGGTTCATTCATGGCGAATATCATGATAAACGAACTAGGAGGTAAAATGCAACATGATCGTGGAGCATGTGCCATAGGCGTGACTTGCCAGATATTTTTTTTCAGTTTATGGTAAATAGAATACCAGTATTATGTGTGTATTTATTCCAACTGGTAAACCCCTTCAGCCCCTCACCTATTGTTGGTGCTGCCCTCTCACAGGTGTGTCTCTCACCACCCTTGGTTCTACCTGTTGTTGTTAGTATCCACTCCACCACCCCACAGGTATGTCGGTGTTCTACCTGTGCTGTGATTTTTGAACTGGAATTACCCAGAACTGATCCCATATGGGAAAGTTCTGTTTCAAATGTGGTACTCATCACAAAGCTCCTGTGGGTAAACATTGTAAAGGCCCGATTATTGGGGAGCTGAAGGATAGATCTAGACAGAGTGATACTACTACAATCACTGGAATCCACCGGTAACTAAAATAATGAATCAAGCAGTGGGTTTTGATATAGAACCAGTCCAAGATGAGGAGGAAAAAACTCTCATTAAGGATTTCCAACAACTCCAGTGCAACCAGAGGAAAATGCTCCTCAAAGAACGGATGAAAACGCTGACTGAGGAGTTAAACAATCCCAGACCCGGAGGCGGGAGCCCGGGTTGTGGACCCCAGGGTGGTAGAGCACCGAGTGGCGGAGCACCGAGTGGCGGGGCACCAAGTGGCGGATCACCGAGTGGCGCCTCGCCTGGAGAGTAAGTGGTTGTATAGTGAATTTTTGAGCCTGCCAACAAAAAAGAGCCAACTCACCAAGAGTTCATATCATCGGCTTTGACATGTACCCAGACGCTAGTTATTGTGGTTATGGGGCCTATCATTGTGGTGATTGGCTGGCAGCATCCTACAAGGGCCAGAAAAAATCTGCCATCTTGGAACAAGCAACTGGTCATAAGGTTAACCCCCTATCTGAACATGTGATTGAAAATATCAATGTCCTAGAAATGATACCTATTGTGGATGGGGCCCGGAGATGGGGCACGTCGTGGAAGAACAGGAGAGTGTGCTTTGTGACTGATAATACTCAGGTTTTGTTCAGTGTCAGAACAGGTCGAAGCAAGAACAAACACACTATGTCCCTGCTTCGAGACCTGTTCTGGCTGTCTGCAGATCACAACTTCTATATTGAAGCGGTTTATATTAACACCAATGTCAATAAGATCTGTGACAGTCTAAGTAGGTTATTTGAACCTGAGTCCATCAAGACATTATTAGAGGTGACTTCTGTTTCTTGCTTATGCTGTTATGACTTGTTCTCTAGGTTTGGGACAACTGAAGGTGGAAGCAGCATCAGTCCAGAAACGAGAAACCCAGAAGAACAAATACATAAAGTTCTGCGAGGAATTTGCTCTGACACCAATCCCATGCAACAATGATTTATTGCATATTATTACCTGAAATTGACAAACCCGATAGACTATGGAAACTATAAGGTCCATATGGCCATAGAAGGAGCAAAGAAGAAGTTGGGAATGGCTGTAAAAAGAGCAGCCCCTCTAGTACCCCACAAATTGATGAAAATGTTTGCGCAATTGGCATTAGGAGAAGGTCATGTAGCCTTCAGAGCAGCAGTACTACTTTCATTCAGGGGCCTGTCAATGAAACAGTATGTAACACAGTCCCAGTAGTGTTGCTCAGAAAGAACATTGTGAAAACATCATGGGGGTTGATGGTGAATATAAGGGCATCAAAAACAATCCAATACGGGGACCGAGTATTGAAGATCCCAATTGCAGAGCTGAAAGATATCAGACTCTGTGCAGTATATTGGACTATGTGCCATTTCAGGGAAGTGCCAGCACCACCAGATTCCCCAGCATTTCTTGTGGCTAGTAGTAGGCCATTAGTATATAGTGACTACATGGACATGATCAGGTACTCAGCTGGAAAGGCGGGTCTGCAGGAGAAAGTAGGGGTGGAATGTTGAATCGGGATGTTGAGAGGTCAGGCTAAATGGTAAATATAATACCGGTATTATGTGTGTATTTATCCCAACTGGTACACCCCCTCAGCACCTCACGAGTTGCACAGTGGATGGGGCAGTGGGGAGAATGGCGAGTCTAGTTTTGACATAGGCAAGTTTATTAGTCCAACAATGTCTACAGACTACTACAATGACCTTACAACTGCCACAAGCGTCATCGAGCCAACTGAAGTTGGGTCAACAGCAGCAGCGGCAGCAGCACCGGCGCGGGTGCCATCGGTACCACTACCATCTTCACCTGGAGACTTTGTTGGCAGCTTGCAAGCTTACCCTGTCATGACTCAACCTGAGGTCATTGACGCGACCAAAGAGGTGGATGAGGAGGAGGAAAAAAAGGAGGAGGGTGAAAAGAAGTCAGTGGCGGTGGTGGTGGCAGGTGTTAACCAACCTTTGGATGGTTCACCACCGCTATTAACTGATGAGAAAGAAGAAAGGGACAGCGTCAGGCACAGGGCCAGGGACTGGTTTTGAACCGGTGGAAAAAAAAGAAAAGGCAGAAAACCTCTGCAGCAGCAGCACCACCACCACCACCACCGGTGCCAAAACCGCTACACCTCAGGTCTGTAGGCGGAAATGAGAGCCTCGAATTAACTTCCAAGAATTGGTCTGTGGAAAAAGTGAGCAAAATATTACACCCGCTCCTAACAAAATTTTCTACCCCGAAGGTGACAAGAACACACGCATAGAGGTGTACAAGAAGTGCACGGTGAAAGGGTTGGCCATTCGCTCCTACATAGACAGACCCTTTGAAAGGTGTGTTAACCTTTCACCTCCCCTGGTCAAATGCCTGATCAGCAAATGTCCAACTCTCCTAAAGCACTACCAAGATATTTTACACCAAGCCTACCAGGGAGCGCCAGCCATTTCTAACCTCGTAGAGGATTTAGACATCTCCACAGCTGGTGCACCTTCTTCATGCCCTGTTTCGGTTCTGGTGAACCTTTACAAGGGTGCAGGTAAAGTCCACATTGGCACTCAGTCCTACATAAATGAAATGAACCTTTCTGTGCCTTCTTCCATACGCCACCCCATCTGTCCCTCACACTGTGAGCACACCATCACGCCTCAAGTGCTGGAAACTCTTCAAACATGTGTGGGCCCACTTCTGGAACAAGACTACAAGAGTTTCTACCAGTGAACAAAGGTCGGTGGTCAACAGTTTTTGTTGTTGTTTTTCTTAAATCTGGTAAACAGCTCCTCTCGTGTCAAAATCAAATGGTTTTCATAGCATTATAGCGTCATATATGTACAAGTTCAACAACTGGTGCTCTTGTGTTACCAGCGTTATAGTGTATTGTCTTAATGCATAGAAACTATAGTGTAGAATGTGTGATGAAAAATGACAAAATTTACTTTTTTTGCACCTCAAAATAGACAAAATTCACTTTTTGCGCCTGAGAAAACAGAAAAAAAAACTTTTTAAAGTCTATAGCTGGTTTAGAAAAGGTTACAAAGGCGTTAACAATGTCAGATTTACCACTTTAAAAAGTGATTCAAATGTTAAGCAAGGCATTCTTGTGTATAAACATTTTTGTAAAAATTTCTAGTAAAAATTAAGGTTAAGGTTGTGTTCTATCATGTATCCTGTGTGGAAAAAAGTAAAAAGTAAAAGTAAAGATTGCATAGTTTAATGTTGTATTCCATTAAAAAGAAAAAAAGGGAAAAAAGGAAAAAAGAGTGAAAAGTAAAAATTGCATAGTTTTAGGTTGTATTCTGTCATGTGTATACTGTGTGAAAAATAATTGTGTTCTATCATGTATCCAGAAGTGTGTATACTGTATGAAAATCAAAAAATAAACAAAAAAAGAAAAGTAATTGTGTAAAACAGTAAAATTTTACTAAAAGATGATAAGGTTGTGTTCTATGTGTAAAAAAAACTTATTCTGGGAAGCAATTCCTGTAGACAACATTCAATATTTTAGAGGAGCTGAACCAGACACTGTTGACCACTGTTTAACTAGCGTCAATGTGCACAAGTCCTTTACTGTGGCTTTTTGGGATGCTTTTGTCGTTTGCATCGACTTCTGTAAACATACAACGTTACATTACAGACAAAGGATTGGTGTATTGGAGTCATGGCCACGGCGTTATACCAGGTACACACTAGGCAGCATGCCAAAATTTGCAGCATACCTTCAGGAACTTAAAATTTACCCCAGAGTGAGTGTGTTATGCCATTGTAAAGTAATCTAAACGTTGACAAAATATGTGAAAGCATATGTTTCATCTGTCTACAATGCACCTTGGAACTTTCAGCTTTCAGGGTAAAATGTCATTTTTCATCCGAGCTGAATTTCAAGGAAGGCTACTTTTCAGGGCTTTTACTCCGACTACTTTCTGGCTCAGGCATTGTTTGAACCTGCTATTGCAAACATAGCTAGAATCAGTGGCACATGTTATTTTAATACCTGGAATGAAAGCTTAAAGTCAATGCATTGGACAAGTACAAAATCACTGACCGCATATGTACAAAACCTGCTAATGGTAAAAGCACATCCATATATCGAGGTTGTCTGTAAAAAAAAAGAAAATAAAAAAAAACCTGTGTTGTGTTGAGTTAATTACACGTTTCATTTCTTGTCGTAACGGCAACTGAACAAAAAACATTGAAATCATGCAATGAACATCAATATCATGTCTCCCCTAAAATTCCATGGGTATTACACAAATGTCAACAAACATTCGAAGCTAAAGAATTTAGATCACATATAAAGTATCCAACAACCAATCAGCGCTGGAAAAAACTAGGTTATACTTTCCCCTAAAAGTTACATGGATATTACATGTCACTTCCTAACCGCAAGGGGGTTCCACTAAACCCAGTGATAAGTAGTTCCAATAACATCCACTAGGTGTCAGCCGTAAAATCGTCACTAATTTTTTTTTTAATCACAAGGAGGCTCCACTAAACCCAGCTATGAGCAGTTCTAATGATATCCACTAGATGTCAGGACGCCACTAGTTTTTTTGGGTTTTTTTTACCCCGCAAGGAGGCTCCACTAGGCTTAGCTAAAAGCAGTTTCAATAATATCTGCTAGGTGTCAGGTCAAAATGGTGTTGTCAAGGTCAAGGTCACATCATTGTTTCATATTTGTTTATGTTTTTTTGTTGCCATGGTGTATTTGACAGCACACCTTTTACCAAACAATACATGGCTAATGTAAGATGAAGCAGGCTTCAGTCCTCTCAGCATACATGCTGTAAGAGCCATAGGAGTGATGGGATTCACTTGATAAAGTGACCTGTTGCACTGATACAAGCACTACTGGTTGGTGATCTTTTAAGAGCTAATCATAACACATGCCTGAAGGTAGGCATAACAGCTAAGCAAGGTATATGACTGTGAAACTATGAAACTGAGCTACTGAAGTAACTAAAATGCTGGTAATGAAGTGTCATACCAAGTAACCTTGGAGGATGATGGTTGTACTTTCTGTACACTATGCGCATGACAAATGTAATGTTAATACTACATGTATATGACAATTCATGATTACTTGATTTATTGTTGATGATGTAATGCTATACTATGGATGTTGTATCTAATTACTGTACTGCATACTTTGCTCTGTGTAACTTTAATGATGTACTCTTGGTCAAGGTGATTTTATGGAAAGTTTGGGGTCAAACTTAATTCAATGAGGAGGAATATTGTGACCAAGCTATTGTCTTAACTTAAATATCTTGTATTGATTGATATAGGTTTTAACTATATACATATGTTGTACTATTGTCATGTTGTACTATTGTCATGTCCGGGTGGAGTAAGGGCACTTTACTGTGTCAAAAGTTTTATGTGATCGTACTGGATGGCCGAGGGCTGAATCAACTTGAACGGGGAACAGGTCACATGGATTACTCCCAAATATGGAAACCACCCCACAGTGGGGGCAATGGGGGAGCTAATTATGTTAGGTACTTGCTCCTCCCTCAATGTGGTGATATGCTATTTTTAGCAACTTACAGTTTCTGAACATTAAATGTCTTACTATCAAACCCAGCTGCTTTCAGCTAAAGGGGAGAGTTTTAGGCCAATCTTCCAAACAGAGACTTGTCATACTAGTAATTGGCATGATCAAGTTGTCATATGAGAAATATCATAAGACTAGTGGTATATAGTGTAATTATCTCAAGGCTCTTATAAATAGTGTTATTTCCAGTTGTCACTGGTTTATTCAGCTTTAGGCAACATGTAAGAAATATCAATCATACAGTAGTTAGTATGTAGGTAATTTGTACATACAGTAAACATACAGTAATTTATAAAGTACAATGTTCAGTTCCACTCCACCTGTGAGGTATTAATAATACAGTGTCCAGCATACTTCTAGGTGGGTTCCCACACCTAGCTCCTGACCTGCTGCTTAGAGGAATAATGTAATAATGGATAACTTTACCCTCTGGTGGAAGTCTTGAAGAAGATAGCCTCTGGCCACTAATGGTAGGAAACCAATGCCTGTCTAGCATAGTTTCACCATAGTGCAGTGGTATAGCAGGTAGCAGGAGATGACTGGAGATGTTACCTCTAGAGCGGTTCTTGGTGATGTGTCTTCCTGGAGGTGCAGACAGGCTATTTGTAGCAAATCTTGGAAAAGCACCTCCAGACTGACTGGAGCCAGCAGCATCTGCCTAACTCTACAATTGTTTGAGGGGACCCTTTCAAGTGTCACAGGGGGACAAAGGACCCCCATGGACGCCGCTATGGCCCCCATTGTCTTGGTCGGTTCTGCATCTTTAGACCCTCATATCTCGGCCGTTTATGCTTGTATAACCGCCATTTTGGGCATGCGCGGAGCTGAATGTGCCAAGATTATAATGCCCGCTGGATAGGCGCGTAACTCCCGCCGGTTTGTCTGTAGCTTACTCGGAGGTTGATTCAGTCTCCATGGCGTAACTTCCTTAATACTGGGAGTTCCGCCTTGATCTTGGGCTCATTCTGACCGTCTAATTATGGGCTTTCCATAGAATTTTTGATATTTGACCTAGGTTGCTTAGGAGCGACGCTAGAGCGACTGGAAGGTTATGGCGTCGTGCTTATGTAACCCATTGTTCAGTCCTTAGAGTGCTCAGACACTCATGACGGCGTCAGCGGTGCTCAGGCACCCGTGACGGCCGGTTGCATTCACTTACAAGTTATTAATTTGTGCATTGAACCATGAGGTCGCACACTGAGACCCTTATTCTTATTATATTGTGCAGTGAACCATTAGGTCGGACCTTTTGATGTCATAAACTCAGTCTAACTGACTGTGGCTGGTGTGCAGTGGGGCATGAACGCTCTTATACAAAGTTTGAGCGCTCTTATAGCTCTTAGAACCAACCTATGTATTAATTTCATAGATATTTCTTTGATTAATACAAAATATGTTAGAATTTATGGAACAATAAAATGGTATATCATAGAATACTCCCTCTCCCCCGAAAGAATGCGAAACTCCGTCATTTCGCCGAGGGAATGTACAATTTATACAATTTTTACCTTATTTTGGAGTTGTATACTGTTTTGTAAGAGGATTTGAAGTAATGGGGAGTGCTTCAAATGCAATTTTTGTGGTAGAGCTTTGTCAGTATAAACAATTTTCTCCTGGGTATAAGTACATTTCCGAGTTTCTATATCTTACCATACCATAGCTTATTTGCTTATGTAACATCAATTTTGGGTACAATTTTCCATTTTTATGTACAACATACAATTTGGCAAATAGTGTGCAATTTTGGCATTTAATGTTCAATTTAGCGTGCAAATTGAACATAAATGACAATTTTAGTGTGCAAATTTACAATTTCGCGTGTAATTGCGTTCAATTGACAATTTCAGTATGCAAATATATAATTTTTGCGTACATTTGGCAATTTGAGTGTGCAAATATATAATTTTCGCGTATATTTGGCAATTTTAGTGTGCAAATATATAATTTTTGCGTACATTTGGCAATTTGAGTGTGCAAATATATAATTTTCGCGTATATTTGGCAAATTTAGTGTGCAAATATATAATTTTCGCGTATATTTGGCAAATTTAGTGTGCAAATATATAATTTCGCGTACATTTGGCAATTTTTAGTGTGCAAATATATAATTTCGCGTGCATTTGGCAATTTTAGTATGCCAATGTATAATTTTGCGTTCAATTGATAGTTTCTGTATGTACAAATATAATTCTGCGTACAGCTTGGATACACATAGCAATGTTGATTTTCTAAAAAAAATCTGACTTCAGTGTATGAATTGGGTACAGACATACAGTATAATGTGCAACATATAATTCAAATGTAAATTGGATGCAACTTACAATCTAGTGTGCAAACATACAATTTTAGTGTGCAAATTGGGTACAAGCGTACAATCTGGATTACACTATTCAATTTATGGGATTTGAGACAAATTTTTCCGAGGGCCGGAAAAACAAAGTACTTCATGTACAATAGGCTTGTTTGTCTCTGAGTTACTCATTGATTTTGCTATATGGGTGTATTAATTGGCAATTTCGGCAGTGGGCCGCTGCTTAATTGACTTTTCCCCTAGCCTTATGAGTATGTCCCTGAAAGAGATTTATTTGGTGAGTATCTTAAGTAAACATGTTTTATGTCAACAATTTTCTCAACAAATTTTTTTTTTTTTTTTTTTTTTTTCATTCATTTTTCCAACAATTTTCTTGGATACCTAAAGCGTGTTACTTTAAGTAAACCTTGGCATAGTATACAAGTGCTAGTGGGTACAAAAACTGTCTTAGTTATCTACCTGCATTCATGTATATTAATGTTAGATTTGTACAATTTTACAATTTGTAATTTGCAATTTTGCAATTTTGCGCGTATATGCGCGCATTAATCATCGATTTTGTGAGAATACCATAGATTTTCATATTATACATCAACAAGTGGCTGTGTATATAATTTTTTTTTTTTTTTTTTCTAATACTTTGATAATTTCATTGACAGTGGAGGTGTGTCAGGAGTGAGATGTGAGTCTCCTCCCTGGTGTGCTCATGCAGTGGTGGCACTTGAGGTGTTAGGTGCCAGATTCTGGCATGTGTCTGTGGCAGTGCCTAGCTTGGTGTCAGTGGACAGTTCAGGGTGGGGGGGGGGGTGTGTGTGTCCATTTAAGGAGTGTGTGGCTGGTATTGGAGCATCAGTTCCTCTTTGGAAGTCACTGCTGTAGTACCATGGCCCACCTACAAGCTCTCTTTGCTCTGCCTGTCCCCCAGGTGATGGAGGTGGGGAGTCCAGCTAGGGCCCTGGTTGAGTCTAACCAGACCATCCATTATGGGTACATAGTGAGTAATTTCAAAGAGATCATTGAGCATGGTGATGTGATGGTCTGTAATTACTCCTGCCATTATTTCCTGGGCTCAGCCTTGCGTCGGGGGGCCACTGTGGCCCTTCTGATTAGGGCCTTGGGCAATATGGGTTTCTGGCCCATGGGTTATAACCTAGGGCCGCGGGAGCGAGTACTATGGGATTATTTGTTGGCGGCATCCCTCCTCGATCTTGCGGCATCCGGGAATCCATCCACGGCTGCCGAGTATGGACTGGGGATGCTGGAGGCCCGGCTCGCTGAGTGGGAGCAGGATCACGGCCATATGTATGGCTCGGACTCGGCCCCGGACTCTCCCATTGATGTTGAACCCGAGGATCTGTGGTAGGATCCCGACTGACTGAAACCTAGGGTGTAAAAACCCGCCATCCCAAAGGCCCTTTTCAGGGCCGGCAAATTGTCCGAAAAGTTCTGAATACTGTCTCTGATGTGTTGTCTCCTGGTGGTGGACTGGGGGCAGCCTAGGCTGTGGGCAGTCTAGGCTGTTTCCACAGTCACCGGGGAGGGCTGGTGGTTTAGAAAATTAGCAATAGTCTGCATGTTTGACCTTGCGGTCTCCTCCTGTTGTTCGTCAATAATTATATCTGTTGTATTTTCCAGTGCTGTCATGGTCACCGGGCTGGTGCCACAATCATTCTGGAGAAGCATGGAGTAGTACAGTCCTTTGTTTTTAAGGGCTGGTATAGTGCTGAACCTAGTGCGCCAAGGTAGGTGTATCACCTGAGGGAGGTGATAAGCAAATTCTCCTCTCTGTGTTGTTATAACTGCTGGTCCATTCCAGGTAAATATAGCCTTAGGTAGTGGGAAGGTTTTAACCACTATATCCTTATAGGTAGGGGCAGCTGCTGATTTAATCTCATCAAATTCATGTGGTATTGGCCTCAAGGGTAGCGCGAAGTTTGAGTCTCCACAATATATTTTAAAATATATTGTGGGGTTTGTGCGCTTGGCCACATTTTTCTTGCCACAGTGTGTCTGTGCAAATTTCTTAAGGTACTTCATTATTCTGTAGGCTGAGTAGATGGTCAGGGTGAATAATATAGCAATTATCAGGGTGTGGGTTTCCTGAATTGTGAGGAAGGGGGTGTGGGTTTCCTCTGTAGGGGTTAATTTGGTAGGATTCTTATCTGGGAGCAATTTGTGTAGGGGCAGCTCGGTGACTAGCCTGAATGCTTTGGCTGTAGGCAGGTAGGCTACAGTCCCTCCTAGTCTGTATAATTTGAGTAGTATGTATACTATAAAAATGTGAGCTGATATCCCTAGGATGAGTGCTAAGCTTTGGAAGATTGGATGCTCTGTAACTCGACGTAGGTATGATTCCTCGTAGTGCGTTTCCATGTCCTTATTAAGGTTGGAGGCATCTTTTAATACTGTTTTGGCAAATGGCTCTAAATTTAGTTGAGTAATATCATCCATGATTGGATTTTCCTGTAGTTTTTCTAAGGTTCTAGAAAGGTTTACTACTGGGAAATTTGGAAGATTCTCTCTTTCATCTGGTTTGGTTTCAGAAATTTTGTTAAGTGCTGCCATGAATGGTAAATTAATTGTCTTGAGAATGTAATGAAATGATAAGGTTGAGTTACAGGGCAACCTTGTGTTTGGAAGAGAAAATTCTCCTACACTGATCGTGCACCCACAGGGTACACCTATGATTGAGTAGGACTGGGCCTTCCGAGTTTCAGACGTTTTACCATGGCAGTTGATAAAGTAATGGGGTTCATTAGTAGTGACCAGATACTCATCTTCAGAAATGGAAATAGCATGGGTGGTAGGTGCTTGCAGTGGTGAAACTGTAAACTTGCAATGTTCCTTAATCTGTTGAGCCTGGTTAGTAAAAATGGCTACAGGGCATGTAGGCCTGTGTTTATAAATTCTACCATTTACATCTCTGCATACTTTTACTGTAGTACCTTCACATGCCTGCATATCTGCTGAGTCCAATTCGATGAATAATGATTCGTCGTAAGATACTGCTAGAAACTCAGTTGTGGTTTGCAACTTGGTGACTCCTCTGGTGGGGGTCTCCTGTGTGTCTATAGGCATGGGTGATGTAATCATTTGGTACAGTTTGAAGGTTGAGGTGGTAGATTGAATTATAATGTCCAGATGAATATATATGGTGAGCTGAGTAAGTGTATGAGGTCAGCTTCTGTGAATAATAGAAATCTAAGTCATTAATTGCGACTTGTGCTCCAGGGTGTGTAATCCTAAGTTTGTTATTAATGTCAATTAGGTATCTAGCAATGTCTGAGGGTGGCACTATATCAGGGGTTAGGATCCCTGATGATAGCATCCTCAGGGCTGCATTTGTCCTTTGCAGTGATTGAACTGTATTCATTCTTGCTGCTATGATAATTAGTGCATCATTTAATACTTGCATTTTTTCCCTTTGAGTTTTCTCGTGCCTTGAATATGAGTCAAGTGACCTGGACATGTTAGAGGCCCACAGGTTGACGGTGTCACCTATGGTGTTGATTGTGCTGTCCAGTACCTTCTTATCTTGGATGTATGCTTTAACAAACTTATCTTGTCTGTCTGTGATCTTTTCAATGAGATTAGCTGCTTCCTGATCCTGTTTAGCAAATTTTCTTAGTATTTCATCTATGTTCTTGAGCTGTCCCATTACTTGGTTTACATCTTCTACTGTGGCTAGACCTAGCACACCGCGAAACAGGGGTGCTAGAAAACCCAGTATGGCCTCTCTTTTGGCCTTGTCCAATGTGTTTATGGGGTTGGATAAGAACAATTTGATGGAGGCTAGTGTTTCATTTATCTCCTTGTCTGTAGTTTCCAGCAAGGTGTCTAGCTCCTTAGCTTGTTGGATAATTTGGCCAGAGGTATGATCTTGTAGAGTAGGAGTGGTCAAATGGAGTATTCTATCCCTTATGGATCCTTGGGTAACGGGTGCCCGAGGTATCTTGTAGGGAATAGCTAACAACAGTGTTGTGGTTGTATGTCCATTGACCAATGGTTGAGGGCTAGGTTTGAATACTACTCCTATGTTTTGTCTCACCACAGGTGTATAGCCTGCAGTAAGTGGTTTTATAGTATATAATAACAGCATAGTTAGCAGTATGGGTGAAACTCTCAGTCTCCCCATGGTGCTTGTGTAAAGCAAGTTTGCTGTTTAAAGTCTTGTCAAATTTGTAGTGATTTGGTGCTGGTAAAGTCTAAGTGTATGGTGTAACACTTTAAATGAAGTGGTTCAAACTGTACCTTTGCAAGGTTGAGCTGTCTTGGCAATATGTCCGGTGAGTCTATAGAGGTTGACCAGTAATGGTAAGGTCAGGTTGAAGGTGAAGTAGGTGTGTTCTTTATCCTAGTGCAGTCTCTCCTAATGGAGAAGTGGGCTGGCTAATTCCCAAGTGGGGTCCTGTAGACTTGTGTTCCAGACTGCAGCTGGATGAAGACTGATGGTGGGCTATGGTCCACAGTGCTTCTTATGTAGCCTACCCTACCCACATCCATTGTGGGCCTGGTATTGTTTCTCTGGAGACAATGCATTAATCTCCAGTGTCTGCTAACTGTGGGGTCTATTGTGTAGTCTGTGTACTGGTAATTAGCTCCTCCTGTCATCCAGGACAGCCATTCATGACCGTCTAGACAGTTGTCTGAGGGTAGCTTATAAGGTCAATTGATCTCTATAGACTGCTGTGTTGGCATAGCGCGCTCTTTCATGTGGGGATTAGGCTTTAGACACTCCATTGTGTTACCCTTACTCTTCTTAGACTTCATGTCTGCTTTACTTGGGGGGTCCCAGTCTTTGACCCTTTCAGAGGCAATAACCTACTGATATATTTACAAATTTGATTGGCTTTATATACATAGTAATTCATTATCAGTCGCACATGTCTTATGTGTGGATGAAGAGAATTTGTAATACATTTTGAAAATCTTATGTCTTTTGGTATCTCAATCTTGTTTCTAATTTCTTGAAACTGCACCACACCTAGATGTCTTTCTTAGTATGTGGTGTGCAGGCCTAGGCTTGATAGGGCCTATGCCTGTGGTTTCTCTTGTAAGGGTGATATCATTTTTGTTCCTTACAATTTTGCTGTAGTATTTGGCCTCATGTGGAATAAGCCTGTGTGCAAATTCATTGTTTCTGACAGCCACAACCTTTTTCAGTCTGTCTATGTGCACTGGTCTGGCCACCAATAGATTGGTGTCCAAGTTTTTTAGTTTGGCACTTGTCAAACTAGGTCTATCTACTACAACATATGGTCCCATAAAAAGGGGTTGAAGTTTCTTACACTCTGTGTTGGTCAGGATTCTTGGTATGTTAAGGTACACCATGTCGGTGACCTTGATTTCCTGTGGTGTAAGTTTCTTATCATATCTATCCTTCCTTTCCTTTTGTAGCTTGGCGACCCTTTCTATAGCTTTCCTCCTAGAGGTATCTTGATTCGTTATCATGTTAGCTACATGGTCTGCTACTGTGGATATGTCTTCCTGTATTCCCAGCCCTAAGTCCATTGGGGTGGCTGGGTTTCTTCCATGGAGTAGGAAGAAAGGGGTGAATCCTGTGGTTTGGGATTCAGTGTTGTTTAATGCAAAGGTTATGGGTTCAATAAATGAATCCCAATTGTTTTGGTGCTTTGAGCAGAATGCTCTGAGTGCTGTGCCTATGCTAGCATTGAATCTCTCTACAAGCCCATTTGATTGTGGCCTGTATGGTGAGGAGAATTTATGTTTGATCTTGAGGTGTTTAGTTAACTTTGTGAACTTTGCACCTGTATAACATGTCCCATTGTCTGTTTGAAGAGTGGCTGGTGTTCCATGATGACAAATTATATTCTTGTAGAACTCTGCTGCTGTTGTTTCAGCTTTTAAGTCAGTAGTAGCCCAAGCTGTTGCATATCTGGTAGCATAATCTATGCAGACTTGTACATGTTTGTTTCCCCTGGCAGTTGTGGGAAGTGGTCCCACCGCGTCTAGGTTTAGGAACTTCATTGGTGAAGTCATGTACTCTCTCACTGTCATTGGTGTTTTGTGTGAGTGTACTTGCCTTTTTGCTGTGAGGCATGTGTGGCAGGTGGAAACATATTTTGTTGTGTCTGCTAGCATAGACTTCCAATATACCCTAGGTCGGAGTGCTGACAGCATCCTACTAGAACCAAGATGGCCGCCAGTAGGTGAGTCATGGAAATACTGTAGTGTACTTGTTATCCATTGCTGTGGTATAACAATTTGAAGTGGTACAGTATTGGTTTTTCTCCAATTTATGGGGCATATATGGACTAATGTACCATTTACCAAGGTGTATGTCTGGCCTTGGTTGATGATTCTATTTCCTTGTGCTTTTGGTGCAGGCAAGGTCCCATCCTCAAGATACTGTATGAGGGGTAATAGGTCCTTGTCTTTCCTTTGTTCCAAGCCAAGGTTTGTACCTGAGATGGATGTGTCGGGAATCTGATCCAGTAGTTGATTTATATCTAGCACGTGTTGTTTTATTCTGTCCCTTTCTTTTTCTTTTTCATCGACTATTGGCCTATCTTGTGCCTTTTGTTGGGGTGTGTCACTCTTGTTTTGGTGTGTAGGCTCCTTTGGAGGGCCTATTCTCGCCTTAATGGGAGTGGCAACCTTTTTCTTTAAAGGCACAATTTGCTTTTTGTCATTCTTCTTTGTCTCAGAGTTCTTTGACTTAGTAGATGCAGTGTCTTTTGTGACATTTTTCCTGGCAGGTGGGGTTTTGGTAGGTTTGTTTCCTGTGACCTTTTTCTCGTTTAGAATAGTTTGTGATTGTGTGGGGGGTTTTGGTGTGCCCTCCTGAATCATTTCTCTAGTCTATGAGCGTGTGGTCATAGGACACAAATGGTTTGATGTTTCCTCTCCCTGCATAGGTTCAAAGAATCTGACTGATTTAGAAGTTGCTTGAGTAATAGCATATATTGTGTCTTCTGGATCTTCATCATCTGAGTCAGGTGGGGTGAAGGGTGGCTCCTTAGGAGTTGCCTTCACTATCTGATTGAGTGATGAGAATTCAATAGGCTCGAAGTCATTATCTGGAAAGAGTTGTGAGTATTCTCTCTCACAGTGGCAAAACACATAGTGTGTAGATTGCTTCAAGATACCCCTAATGGGTGTCTCTGGCCTTTCAATGGTGTTGGGTGGATCATCCCTTTTGAATGGTACTTTCTTTGTTACTTTTGCAAACTTGGTTCTACTGGCTGCTCTAACTCTCCTTGGTGGGGGTGGAGGGTTAGTCATGGGTCCAGAATCTGGGTATTCTCTTCTAGACATAGCATCTGGTGGTGTGTTATCATCACCTTTCACATGTTGGATGGTGAATGAAAATTGTTGTATGTCTAGAGCCCATCTGGCCCATCTATGTGTGAGTCCTGTATTGGTTAGTAGTGGGATTAGGGCTGCATGGTCTGTGTATAATTGGAAGTGTCTAGTCTCTAGATAGTGTCTGAAGTGTAATACTCCATACACTACTCCCAGTAGTTCTCTCTCTGTGGTATTGTAATTTCTCTCATGTTTTGAGAGGGTTCTACCTGCAAAGGCTACTGGTCTGAGCACTCCTTCATTATCTCTCTGTGAGAGTACAGCTCCTAAACTCACATTGGAAGCATCAGTTGCCAAACTGAACTCTTTCTCATAGTTTGGATATCTGAGAAGAGCATTGGTACAGAGGGCATGCTTTAATGTTTTGAAAGCATTATCTGCCTCTTCTGTCCAGACAAATGCTTTGAGATGTGTCTGTAGATCATACAATGGTCTAGCAATTTGGGCATAACCTTTGATAAACTTTTTGAAGTATTGGCATAGGCCTGTGAAGGATCGGACATTTTTGACTGATTTTGGTGTTGGGAAGGTTTTGATTGACTCCACCTTTGTGGGAGATGGTTGTAGTCCCATGGGTGTGACTCTCATTCCCAAGAAGTCTATTCTGTCTATGAAGTATTCACATTTTGATTTCTTCAGTTTGAGTTTACCAACTCTTAGGCTGTTGAACACATCTTCCAGGTCATGGAAGTGTTGTTCGATTGATGGTGATAACACCAATATGTCATCTAGGTATGGTAGGGCACATTTGTACTTGAGTTTGTTCAGAATTAATGTGACTAGATGGCAGAATCCCGCCGGTGCCGTCGCTAAACCCATCGGCATCCTTTCATAGACATATTTTTTGTCATTTGCTATGAATGCGGTTTTATGCTGATCCTCCTGTCTTATAGGAATTTGAAAAAATCCCTGTTGGGCATCTAGCTTACTGAATACTCTTGGTCTGAGTGACCCTATCATGTCTAGAGTTTCATCGGCCCGGGGTGTAGATAAGGCTTGATTTATCGTGTTCTGGTTCAAATAACGAAAATCTGTGACGAGCCGATGGCCTCCCGATGATTTTTGTACTAAAAAGGATCTGGAGGCCCAGGGGCCCTCGGCACATTCTCTTAGAATGCCCTGTTGTACTAGCCTTTCACACTCTTCCCCTATTGCGGCCTGTTTTTCTGGTGTTTGTCTATATGGTAGGAAATGACATGGTACTGCCTCAGGTTTTACATGTATTGAGTGTGTATACAGGTGTGTGGCACCAATGTCTCCATCTTTTCCTACAAATACATCATCATACTTGGTCAGCAGTGATTTTAATCTATCATGCTGATCTTTGGATGTGAGCACAGATTTTGGTGGAACATTCTCTTCCAATTCTGGCTCGAGGTCATGTGCCTCACTATGTATAGCAGCTATTTCAGAGAGTCTGATTGAGTTGGGTTCAGGGTCAGCATATGTGGACTCACAGTCTGAGTCTGTGTCACTGAATTGAGTTACATCCTCAGGCCGTATGGCTGAGATGGATTGATCAGTGTGTGGGGTAGTGTCTGACACCTGTTGAGGTTTTTCTAAATCAGATTCCTTGACTTCCTGAAATAGAGCTATGATGGCACCCTTTTTGATTTTATGTGGGCGCCTGCTGGTGTTGAGTAACACTAGGGGATGTTTGTTATTTTCCCTGGGGGTTACTGCTGCCCTTTGAACTAGATATGGGGCATTGTTGTTTCTTTGGAGGTTATCTACTACTCCAGTTTTGCCTTGCAGTGATTGAGTAGATGTGACCTTACCCAATACTGCAAGTTCAGAGAATGGAGGGATGGTAAAATCCCTCACTGCCCTAATGGGTTTGAGAATTTGTTCAGGATCAACATTAAATTCAATTTGAGATTTTGTAGTGCTTAAGAAATCTGTGCCGAGTACAATGGGCTGTGTGAGGTTGGGTATTACAGCAAATTGGTATTGGAATCTGACACCTTGGATTCTAAAGTTCAGCATAGCTGAATGTCTAACATGACACACCGATCCATCTGCCAAATGGATGTTAATTTTAGATTTCCTCAGTTGGATATGGAATCTCTTTTGGAGATCCATGAGGAATGATTGTCTGACACAGGTGATAGTAGCACCTGTATCAACCAAACATTGTACATCTGAAACATCATATAGATTTGCATTGATACAGCCATTTTGAAGAAGTACAATAGAAAGCTTGGTACTCTCACCTGTATCCTTTGATGATGAATCTGGTGGGGTGATGTGTATCACTGATGGACGTCTCTGTCTGTTAGATGGTAGATTTGCACTAGCAATTGTCTCTGGTTGGATCTTTGTTAATCCTGATTGATTGTTTGTATTTGGGGTGTCACAGTGCACTGGCCCATCGGCACTGTGACATCCTAGTTTTCCTGGTTCTGTGGGGTGGTTGAGATGCTTGCCACCAGGAGCTTGGAGATTTGATCCATCACATGAGGTGGTATTTGGGGGTTACTTTGTTGGTTCCCCTGGTAACCTCTTGTGTCAGGTTCGTAATCCTCCTGGCGTGGGTTGGAACCCTGGTTATATTGACCAGAGTTGCTGTATTGACCGGAGTTGTTGGATCTCTGGTTGTTGTAGGCGCCATTGTTGTTGTAGGATCCACTGTTGTAGTTCCTATGTGGACTCTGGCCCCTACTGTTGGATCCTTGACTATAGGATCCAGAGTTGTTTGAACCCTGGCTGTTGTTGTAGGATCCAGAGTTGTTGTAGGATCCAGAGTTGTAGTTCCTATGTGGACTCTGGCTCCTACTGTTGGATCCTTGATTATTATAGGATCTGCCATTACTTGGGGTTCTGTCTCTCCTATCATTGTATGAGGAGTTACCATTGTTGGAGTTGGAAGAGCTGTTGTCTTTCCTACTGTTGTGACCCCCCCGGTTGTTGTTGTTGCCCCCTCTACCTCTACCTCTATTGGATTGGTAGTTGGGGTCATAGTTATTTCCTCTATATCTACCGGTAGGGTCTCTTGATGCAACCTTAGCCTCCTGTTGCCTTACATGGGCACTAGACATTAGGTTAACATCTTCATCTGAACTAGTGCTGATTTCCTGGACCTTTTTCTTAGTAGGCTGTGGGTTGGTTTCTGCATCCCTTACCTTCCTAGATCTCTCTTGGGTCTCAACCTCTAGGGCTAGGTCTAGGGCTTGGTCAAAAGAGTCTATTTTCTTGTTCTCAAGAGCTACAGAGATCCAGGGCCTCATGCCTTGGGTAAATGCCTTGCTTAGGGTTTCATCACTCTGGCGTTGGGCATTACACACTTTCCTGAGATGGCATGCATAGTCTAGAACAGGTTCATCTATCTTTTGTGCACGGAGTGCAGTCCTTGAGATTATATTGTCTCGAGTAGCAAAATACTCTTTTAATTTATTCACTACATTGGTCCATGTCAACATATCAGGTGTGGCACTCTCCCTGAAGGATTCAAACCAAGCTAGTGCTTGTCCTTCGAGGTACTTGGGTAAATATGTTACCATGGTGTCACTGTCTGTCACTTTGTACTTATCCTTCAGATATTCTGGGAATTTGTGATCAATAAATAATGCTGTTGACATGAGTGGTGATGGGTGTGAAAAGGTTTTGGGTTTTGTTACCTCATGTATCCTGATCTTTCTGTCGTCCTGCTGTTTATTGTCTATGAGCTTGGTCATGTTGGACACCATGGAGATTATGATGTCATCTTTGGATCCAGAGGCAGATGGTGTGACAACAGGTGTGATGGCAGGTGTGGGAGGCTGTGGGGTCTGGGATGATACCATTTTCATGAGATCTGCTATCTGTTGTTGTTGTCTCTCTAGGGACTTCCGCTGATCTTCCATGGCCTTCTGTTGAGCATCTATTGCTGCATTCCTCTCTGCCAGTTGTTGGTTGAGGATCCTCTCCCTTTCCTCCTGCTGGGACTTGTTGGTCTCTAGGGCAGTAACTGCATCTTGGATGGCCTTCTCATAGGCCCTTATCTTCTCAGCTGTCTGATTAGGTTGGGGGCCTTCATCGGTGTCCATGATGGAGGGTGTGGGGGAGGTGTCTCTGGAGGAGTGGCTGTCAAAGGCTGGAGCTGGGGTGGAGGATCTAGATGAGGGTGTGGATCCACCCCCTGAGGCAGATCCTTCTTCCCCTGAGGTAGATAGCGTGAGTTGGGCGTCCTGTAGAGATCCCTGGGAAATGTTGGATCCCTGAGAACTGGTTGTTCCCTGAGTAGGCAGGGTGGGTGGTGTGGGGTCTACTGAGTGTGGGTCTGTTGTATTGGAGGCTGGTTTGCCTCCTGTGGGCCTCCTAGATCTTGGTGGGAGGGAGACCTCTTCAACAGGCCCCTGACTACGTAAGGTCTTTGTGTGTTGTTCTGCCAGCTTGACTGATAAGGCCTTGATGTGTGTGGTGGACCTCACTGACGTGTGGGAGACCTCACTGACGTGTGGGAGACCTCACTGACGTGTGGGAGACCTCACTGACGTGTGGGAGACCTCTCTGACGTGTGGGAGGCCTCACTGACGTGTGGGAGACCTCACTGATGTGTGGGAGATCTCACTGATGTGTGGGAGATCTCATTGATGTGTGGGGGATCTCACTGATGTGTGGGGGATCTCACTGGTATGTGGGAGATCTCACTGGTGACCTTTGCGGGTATGGTGTCAAGGTCAAGGTCACTGGGTGGGTGGAGTGGGTCTAACTGTGTGTATGCGGTACCAGCTTTAATTTACTGTGTGCATGATTGTTCCCAGTTGCGGTACCAGCTTTAACTTACTGTGTGCATGATTGTTCTTAGTTGTGTTACCAGCTTTAAATTTTATGAGCCTGTGAGGGATGGGATCTTAGTAGGATGTTCTCCACCACTTTGTCATACTGGTGATTGGCATGATCAAGTTGTCATATGAGAAATATCATATGACTAGTGGTGTAAGGAGTAAATACATCAGGCTCATAATAAAATAATGTTATTTCCAGTTGTCACTGGTTTATTCAGCTTTAGGCAACATGTAAGAAATATCAATCATACAGTAGTTAGTATGTAGGTAATTTGTACATACAGTAAACATACAGTAATTTATAAAGTACAATGTTCAGTTCCACTCCACCTGTGAGGTATTAATAATACAGTGTCCAGCATACTTCTAGGTGGGTTCCCACACCTAGCTCCTGACCTGCTGCTTAGAGGAATAATGTAATAATGGATAACTTTACCCTCTGGTGGAAGTCTTGAAGAAGATAGCCTCTGGCCACTAATGGTAGGAAACCAATGCCTGTCTAGCATAGTTTCACCATAGTGCAGTGGTATAGCAGGTAGCAGGAGATGACTGGAGATGTTACCTCTAGAGCGGTTCTTGGTGATGTGTCTTCCTGGAGGTGCAGACAGGCTATTTGTAGCAAATCTTGGAAAAGCACCTCCAGACTGACTGGAGCCAGCAGCATCTGCCTAACTCTACAATTGTTTGAGGGGACCCTTTCAAGTGTCACAGGGGGACAAAGGACCCCCATGGACGCCGCTATGGCCCCCATTGTCTTGGTCGGTTCTGCATCTTTAGACCCTCATATCTCGGCCGTTTATGCTTGTATAACCGCCATTTTGGGCATGCGCGGAGCTGAATGTGCCAAAATTATAATGCCCGCTGGATAGGCGCGTAACTCCCGCCGGTTTGTCTGTAGCTTACTCGGAGATCGATTCAGTCTCCATGGCGTAACTTCCTTAATACTGGGAGTTCCGCCTTGATCTTGGGCTCATTCTGACCGTCTAATTATGGGCTTTCCATAGAATTTTTGATATTTGACCTAGGTCGCTCAGGAGCGACGCTAGAGCGACCGGAAGGTTATGGCGTCGTGCTTATGTAACCCATTGTTCAGTCCTTAGAGTGCTCAGATACTCATGACGGTGTCAGCGGTGCTCAGGCACCCGTGACGGCCGGTTGCATTCACTTACAAGTTATTAATTTGTGCATTGAACCATGAGGTCGCACACTGAGACCCTTATTCTTATTATATTGTGCAGTGAACCATTAGGTCGGACCTTTTGATGTCATAAACTCAGTCTAACTGACTGTGGCTGGTGTGCAGTGGGGCATGAACGCTCTTATACAAAGTTTGAGCGCTCTTATAGCTCTTAGAACCAACCTATGTATTAATTTCATAGATATTTCTTTGATTAATACAAAATATGTTAGAATTTATGGAACAATAAAATGGTATATCATAGACTCTCCCAGGTAAAAATATACCATGGTAGATATCATGATCTACTCTAGTGAACCAGTATACATCATGGTTTACTATGATACACTACAGTATACTCTCTTATTTTGTGGTACATATAACCATGATGTACCATGATATTGAACAAGTAATCAATGAATAATTCATGATGAGTGCGTGTTAGTGAAGGATAATTACACGAGGCCATAGGCTGAGTGTAATTAGCCTTTGCTAACACACACGAGTTTGTGTATAATAATACACCTCGTCGCCCGGCAGCGGACAGCTAAAGCTTTGAATGCGTCTTGCGGTTATGTTTGTGTATAATACAGCGCACACAGCGAAAAAAAGAGACGCCCGGACCGTGTTAGCGGCACAGGGCAAAAAATAGTGTTTGTACACGATCGGTACATACACCTCGTCGCCCAGCAGCAGACAGCGACAGCGCACACAGTGAAAAAAAGATGCGCCCAGACCGGGCCTGGATCCACATACCTCTAACAGCTGAGCGCAATGCGCTTACCACTAGACCACCGCATCTCCTCCTTCAGCGTCTCGGCTTGGCTATGTTTGAATGCGTCCCGCGGTTATGGTAGCGGACAGCCCGCAGTCGTCACCTTCCCGGGCTTTGTATCATATCCAGATGTGGTTCGAACCGAGCATTTCTCGTCAGTCCCTGTGGCGCACTACATAGGGAGTTGGACTAAGGACCTGAGAATGCAGGTTCGACTCCTACCATGGCAATGAAATATTCTGTAGGTTTTAACATGTAACATATGACATGGAAGGACATGAGAGGCGTGCAGGTTATCCATGGATAACCGCACGCCTTCCAAAGCTCATGCTACAGCATTCATGCTGTGCAATATCGACAGATATGTGCATGGGAATATCCAGCCAAAAGCACTGAGTAACCAAGAAATCGTGGTATAATAAGCTAATAGATCATGGAGTCTATGCTGGATATACCCGAGCCGCGGAGCGGCGAGGGTATATCCAGCATAGACTCCCGTGGGCTCCAATATCCATGACCTAATAGGTTTATACCACCATTTCCTCCATTTTGTATCAATTTCTTACCTGAAATCCAAAGAATATAGCCAGGCGAAGACATTTTGGAAGTGCTAGCGACACGGCCCGTGGCCGCTCTGCGTGAAGCCATTGTTTTTGTTCCTTGCCGGGACAGGTACCGCCGTGTTCACACTCATTTTTCGTATGTAATCCAACCTTGACAAGTCTTCCAATTAAAACATACATATCCTTAGACATTCTAGATGAGTACTCCATGCTTGATATGTCCAATATATTCAAAATAAAGGAGAATCCATTGATTTTTTCATCGTAAGCGAGTCGCGGTCCGGCCATTCCCACCCGCCTCCTTGTTCGGCGAAAGTGTGTCAGTGGCCCGGATGTGGATATAGGTCAACTGCTCGTCGTACAAGAAAGACGCCGAAAATTTCGGACCGTTTTGGAAAATCAATGGATTCTCCTTTATTTTGAACATTTTGGACATAATACGTATGGAGGGATCATCTAGACTATCTAAGGATAAGTATGTATTATTTTGAATACTTGTCATGGTTGGATTCCATACGAAAAGTGTGTGTGAACACGACGGTACCTCTCCCGGCAAGGAACAAAAACAATGCCTTCGCACAGAGCTAACCCGGCCGCGACTCGCTTACGATAGAAAAATCATTGGATTCTTATTTATATCGAAGAAAATGGAGAAAATTAGCACGCATTCCTCGTCTATGGATTGAAAACTTCTTGGGATTTCGATATTATAAGATGTCAAGGTTGGAATCAAGACGAAAACTGACTGGAAACATAGCAGGTTAGAACTTATTTACCTTCGCATTGGGTTTCATCACTGTTCAGTGTGGCGCTATGGCTAAGGCTTTCGCCTACCACCACTGCGGCCGGGGTTCAATTCTCATACGAGTTTGGACGATTTTTCACAATGGAACATGGCCAGATTGAATTTGTATATCTGCCACACATTTCCAAAAATATTCTAAGTCCAACTTGACCCCAAAAAAAGTATATACCAAAAATTTCAAAAATGCACATGGGTGGTATATGCAGAATAATGCACGGCTAAACTGCATATAAACCCACCGGAAGTGCCGAAATCGTGGTATAAACTAGGATACAGACACCCCATATGTTAACCAGGAAAGCCAATGATTTACTATGATTCTGGGATCATAGTTTACCATAATTTACTAGGATATATTACAGTATTCCCCATATCCTATGGTACACTGGTATCTGTAACTCTAATATATCACAGTATGTTAGAATAATGATAAATCATGGTTTGAGAACCATAGTTTACTAGGTAAATTTCAACAAGGTAAATTTCAAAATCTACATCGAAGATGTAACTGTATGATTAATTTTATGAGACTGACCGAATTGTATCATGCGGGAATCCTGACTGACTGAGCATGCGCGTCTCCACCTCTCGTCGATTCCCGGAATCCCGAGGGTTCCCGAGGAATAACCATAGTTTGAGAGGTATATGGTATACTATGCTTCCACAGTATTGTGATACACTGAGCTTTTTCAACTCCAGTTTATCACAATATACCAGACAAACCAAGGTATAACTTATGAAACTATGATATAGAAATGTTATTTGTAAATACATCAAATCATGATTCTTTATAAACATTGAAGTCTATGGTCCTGGAACTAGGATTTTTTTATGCTATACACTGGTATGCAATGGTGTAGCAAAGTGTGTATCAACTTCAGGGAAGAAATGTAGTGTAGGGGCCAGCTCTGGCTGTAAGTCCATGGCGGTAGGCCATCTGCCCCGTTCCGGTTGCACCAGCCCTCAGGGGCTGGTCAGCTGGTATAAGCTGCCCCCCTTGTGTATTATACCGATCCAGATGTAGGTGGAAGGTAGAGAATGTCAGACGGGGAAGTAGCTCAGCGGTAGAGCTTCCGCCTGCAGGTTGGAGGGTCCCGGGTTCGATTCCCGGTTTCTCCAAGACGTTTTCCGCCGACCTCTACACTGGTGGAGAAACCGAGTTGGTCCTGACCCGTGTGAGGGGGGACTACGAGAACTCGGTACCTGGGCTGGTATGACATGAATGACGATTCAATTTGCTAGTACTGGGGAGACTTGGAAAGAGGTGGCCAGTATGCGACTCAGTACTAGTCCCGGGTATCTGGTACCTATAGGGTACTGAACCCTATATTGAATCTGGTAGGGAGGAGTGTAGGGGCCAGCTCTGCCGTAAGGCCAGCAGCCCCGTTTCTGGAGATCCCAGCCCCCAGGGGCTGGCATCCGGTGGTAGCTCCCCCCTACGTGTGTGTCATACCAATCCAGGTGTAGGTGCCTGGAACGGTATAATACAGATACGCTTCGACCCTGGCAGTACTGTGTACTGGTAGGTCAACTGGGAAGTCAGGAGTGCCTCACACTGCTTGATAAAGCCCAATCGATCTGGTTGGGAGGAATGCTTGGTGCTGGTTGGCCATGGTTGAAGCTGGTTGGGAGGAGTGTAGGGGCCAGCTCTGGCTGTAAGTCCATGGCGGTAGGCCATCTGCCCCGTTCCGGTTGCACCAGCCCTCAGGGGCTGGTCAGCTGGTATAAGCTGCCCCCCTTGTGTATTATACCGATCCAGATGTAGGTGGAAGGTAGAGAATGTCAGACGGGGAAGTAGCTCAGCGGTAGAGCTTCCGCCTGCAGGTTGGAGGGTCCCGGGTTCGATTCCCGGTTTCTCCAAGACGTTTTCCGCCGACCTCTACAGTAGTATACCATAATTGAATAAGTAAATAAAAAAAACCATGGTATAATGATAAAACATGGTAAACCATACATGGTGTCATAGCCACCATGTGCTTTCTATACTCCTAATTATCACCCAGTGGTCATCTAATTCTCCCATGTGTTCACAATCTACAACATTTCTTCACATTTCCATATGTCCCAGCTGTGCTCTACCCCTTGATATATCTATATTCTGTATCAGCAAGACATACTTTTCTTTTGTCAATGCATAGGGTGGATTTTGACTTCTCTTTTATTGTTATCCTAGATTACCATGGTATATCATGGTTTAACATAGTACATCATGGTTTATCCTCACCATGTGCTTTCTATGTGCCTTATTATCACAATCAACTCTACCACAATTATAGCTAAGTGACGATGAATCATCTGATAATACAATAGACAATACACTAATTGGCAGTGATCAAAGCACAGCTTTGAACATTGTTTCTTAGTTTTAATAACACCGTTACCAACATGACTGATCAACTACCTAAAAATCTAGAAGAGGCCATTGCGGCACTTGTTAAATTGACAGCCAATTATAAACAGATGAATCAGCCCAGTATAAATAATTGTATGAAAAAGAGGATGGAATCCATGACATAGCTAAAGATAAGAATGTTAAAGAAATCAAAAGTCTACAGGATGAGGTTAAAAGGTTAGCATCATTATTGGATACTCCAGAAGACCCGACGAGATAAGGGCCAACAGTACACAAGCTTGAAACTGAACTATGTACACTTAATCAAAAACCACAGGGGATAATACACATAGAGATATAATCAACAAATTGGGAAAAGAACCTGAGCCATTTGAAAAGGCTACCATCCTCAGGTCACCTAAAGAACTCATGGCTGAGTTCACATGTTATGCCGATAGCATTCACCATGACGTAAGGTATTCGTTCGCTGTGTTAGCTAGATTTCCTGAGGGTGAAGCCAAAACTTTCAGGCTTTGTTGATATAACCAGGTAGACTGCTGCATTTATCAGTAAGTTAGATAAGACTAACAACTGATGAGTTAAAGAAGGGTTAGATTAAAAGATAGCATAAGCCAGACGAAGACGTTAGAACTTATGCTACAGATATACGTAGAATTTTGGGTAAGGGCAATGTACCTCAGCATGTTAAAATAGAAAATAATCTTAGGGAGAAGTTCCAAGATGTAGTCCTAGACTGTAGGGCTGAAACTCTAAATGAAGCCATTGAGACTACCAGAAGGGAAGAATCTAGAATGCGCTCAGTCGTCATCTTTACTAACAAGCAAATGCAGGATGAATTTGATTTAATCAAACCAAATCAAGCAGAAGTTATGGCTCATCTTAACACCTTAAGTGTGAAACCAGACAGCAATGTTCTTCAGTGATAGATCTAGGGATAAATACCTTGGGAATGCGAATATAAAAAAAAACAAAAAAAGCTAAGAGTAGCTTTGGATTTAAATGAATTCCATTTTTGGGATTTGTTGTGTCAGTCGATGCCATATATCCAAACCCGGACAAGGTCAAATTATTAGAAAATGTCCCCTACTCCAACAACACCTAAACAGGTGAAATCGTTCAATAGACTAGCCATTTACTACCAGGCTTTCATACCATATTACCACGCAAAAGCAGGATGAGTTTGATTTAATCAAATCAAATCAAGCAGAATTTATGGCTCATCTTAACGCCTTAAGTGTGAAACCAGACCGCAATGTTGTTCAGTGATAGATCTAGGGATACATACACTATAGGTCCAACAGCAGAGATAAATCTAGCAGTACAGACAGATGTTACGACTCCTATGATAGATCCAAGTCACCTCACTACAGAAATTCCAGGAGGGATTCTTATGATAACTATAGTGGTTCTAGAACTCCACATGGAAATGGCAGAAATTATGATTGCAACTTTTCTAGAGATCAGTACTACAGGAGGCATGTAAACTCATATGAAGTGGTTACCATGACAGCAACCATTGTTATGATAGTGATAGATCTCCATCTCGCAATGGAAACTATAATCATGAAAAAAGAAATGATCATTTAAGTAAAGTCTAGTGGTAGTTGCAGGCCCTCTAGACTAAAACAGTTTAAATACCGGTTATGAGATCAATGATAAATTATATTGCGAATTGGAAAGTGGAGCATTAAATGTAAATATATGTAATTATCTAACTATCTGAGCCTCAGGAGTGCTTTTTTGCTCATAACCCCAGTGCGTTATCCAGCCATAACGCACTCTCAGACCTTTTCTTCGTCTTCAAGAGGCTGCTAGTTTCAATCCGGACATGTTAATAAATTGAGGAATATACAAAGTCAACTCCTCCATACGTTTTCAGTTAAAACTGTTTACACTGACAGAAAAAAGAGGATCAGCCTGAGTTTCACCTAGTCTCTTGTGCTGTCTGAGTATCATGACAGCCTCTGCCAGAGGCTCTCCCCTGACATGCCATACTCATGCTGAGCCTGCTTCAATGCCACACATTGGTAAAAAGGATCAGCATGAGTATGGCACAAGGCTCAGGCATGGTGCCATACTCAGTCTGAATCTAACTGAATAGCAAAGCAGGGGTCTAGCCCTTACACTGATGTCTGAGATTATATCATATCCTAGCACCCACCACACCATGTGCCTCATTAGCTCAGTTGATATGGCACTGAACTCTGCATCTGAAGGTGGTGAGTTCGAGCCCCATTGAGAATTTTTGTAAAGTCATTCTCAGTAAGTCAATCTTATTGCTACTGTAATGGTTCGTATCGACTTATATGTTGGGTGGCTCTTTGGCTCGCTTACCACTAGATGTACCAACACAACACGAATAGTTCGGGTTGGGCAAAGCCCCAGAAACCCCTACCTCTCGGGTAGGACTTTATTAGATCTCTTTGATAACAAAGTACTAGCGTCTGGACTGGACCATGTCCAGTCCCCTTCTGCCGCTCGTCCGGCTCCTTAGTAGGAGCTGGACGCGAGGCATGGTGCTGCCCCCTCTTGTACCAACGAGGTATCGCAAAGCGACACCTAGCTAGCATAGAAGGAACAAGCACCACACGAACACGTCTCTCGGATGAACGGCACTAATATATATACAATGATGCCGGCCCCTACACCACCCCCACTAGACTTTACCTAGGGTTGGGTGTAATTAATAAGTAACTATTGTTGACTTTATACAGTGGTGTTATAAATAAATAGGTAAGTCTATATATACACAGTTCGTATTAAATATAGAACATTTAAGGGGCATTATAAGTTATATGTACATAATAAGGCATCATCGTATATAACCCGAAGTGTTTATAAATAATAACAAAAATAGGAAGTGGCCCCTTATGGACCATCGACCTATGGTGGTAATGTTACAAGTGTGTTATTATTAAACATGAGACGCGACGAAGAACATTGGATGTGTAGTAAGGTGATATTAATAAATTTTTACAATGTTTTTACCGACCCGAGGTGGGGTAAATAACCCGAGAAAAAATTTTGAGTACTTTTACTTACAAGAATATAATATACGATATAAAAATAGATTTATACAAAATATGAAATATAGGTGTCCTACCAGGGTAGCAGGATCACCCTTACAATATACCGGACTTCCGGCGAACCTGGAACGACTGGTTTCTGCAGCTCCACCCGGCGACATGTGTGTGGTGGCAAACCACGTTGCTGTTATGATGTGCCCTGATGAAGATGGGAAGATGGAGACCCGGTTAGATGTGGTAGTCCTTTGGGTATTCGGGTTAGCGTCCATCCTCGCTGCAGGTTACGTTCCAGGTATCAGGAGTCCAGCATAAGGAACAGTGCCTCTGGCATACTAAATGCATTTACCCTCGGGTACAAGAAGACACCAACAGATGGACACTCAAAGATCTTCCGGATCTGTGTCCATCTTCTCAGCCGGCTCCACTGAGGCAGATGGAGCCGAGCTGCTACAGCTGCTCGTAGAGAGCGCCGCTGAAGCCTCGCTGGGAGTCTCGCTCCCCAAGCTCAAGGCCCTCATCACTGCGGATGGACTGTCCATTGCCTCGGATGCTGGTGCAGCAACCGTGGCAGTTGGGACAGCCCGGGTGTTCCAAGTGGGGGGCGGGAGCAGGAGAGCTGCCGGAACTGGCGGAGCAGCCGGGACCGGTGGAGTGGCCAGAACCGGTGGAGTAGCCGGGGCTGGCGGGGCATTCGGGGGTATATCTGGTACGAAGATAAGAGACGACGGTAAGCCGTCCCACTCCTCCAGATGTTTCCCGAATGCCAGGAAAAACTTGAGGTCAGCCTCCTTAAACCGATGGATATATCTGGAGTTTTCAGCTTCGTGAAACTCTTTAAGCTTTTCGGCTTCCTTCTGCTTCCGCCGGCAGGACTCGAGGGCTTCCTCGACCTTCTTCCTTTCCAGCTCCCTTATTTTCTCTTCCTCCCGCCTCTGGATCTCGTAGACCAGATTGACGGTGGCTTCAGTCATCACACGCCAGTAGTCAACAGACTGCTGGCGGTGCAATGCCTGCCATTCTGCCATCAGGTCATTCTGGATCTGAACCGTTCGGACATCGCGGTGGTCGACGAACGTATTCGGATCCTGAAGACCTGACAGGGTACCGGAGATCAGTTCCATTAGGGGTACCCGAGGGCCCGTCGGTGGAACTATCACTGGTGGTGGCGCGGGGGCCTCCACTGAGACAGGCGGGGTGCCTGTTGGAGGAGCAGACGGGCCCTCCACCGTGATGCCTCCTCGGCCTCGGCCACCACCCGGGGAGCCTCGGGTGGACTCCAGCCCACCGCGGCCTCTACCACGGGTTTTGGCCCGGCCCAAGGAGGTAAGGACCTGCGACTCGGGTCCAGCCGGTCCCATTGAAGGGAACTTCGCCGCGTACTCGCTGTACGTGGGGCGCTTGCCGGAGGATCCCTCTCCAGCCCACCAAGTGGAATACCCGGATGGGGGAGAAGAGTTCGCCCCCATCATCCAGGCCGCCAGAGGCTTCGCCCGGGCGTTGTTCCGCGGGTGCAGGTGTGGAGGTGGCTGGAGTCGCCGGTGCGGTCGCCTGGCTACCCGACCTGCGGGCCTGGTTGCCAGGCATATCCAGAGCCGAGACTTGTTGTCCCGACTCGCGACGATCAGCTGGGTTGGCTGGTCTGGGCTGGTCCTTGCCACCCGAAGGGCTCACGGACCGGTCTGCTCGGGTCCTCTTGGAAGCAGTAGTCGTGACTGTGCCTCCGTTTGGACCTTTAGAGCGGGCTTTGGCCTTCTCTCGCTTGTCGTCTCCTCGCCACTTTTTCACCTTCAGGTGCACCTCACTGGGCATCCCGAATTTCGTGGACGAGGAGTTCGTCTGGAAGTACGTCAGCAAGTTGCCGCTCTTCCACGAGCAGAATCCGGTCTCGAATGCCTGCTCTTTCACTTCTTTAATGCTCAGCGCGGACCAATTAGCAAGGAGCTCGCTGAAGCACTTGATGGCTCGTTTCCTGGTTTTCTCCAGGCCGATGCCATGGGCCTTCTGCAAGTGCAGAGCCATGTCTCGGCGCCGGTGAGTGCTGAACGAGCCATCACAATGTTTACTCGGGCGGTCCCCGAGCACACACATCATCACAGGCTTGTGATGCATATGGTACTCGACGATTGCCGAGCGAAGCGGGGCTTCGTCTCGAACACCTTCTCACCCGTGAGAGCCAGCTGGCAAGACTCGAACGGGCACCTTCGGCGGTTGCCGGTTGGTCCCCATTGAGTCATTGCCCACTGGACTTTCGTCCGGGCCTCGTAGCTATAGACTGAGCCTAATTTGGACTTGAGCTGGTCAATCCAAATCAGGTAGAACTTGCCTACTGGCGTATCCGAGGGGCCGGACTTCATCCACTCCTCGTCATCGCTGTCACCGTCCTTATTGACGGCGCTCGGACACATGTAGTGGACTGTGTCGTAAGCACAGTCCGCGAAGCAGCGGGGAGTCCGTTCCTTGAACCCCTCGGCTGCATTCTTCCACATCCACTTCTGATTGTCGTCCTTGGGAACATCCGTGGTCATTTCTTCCCACGTTGTCACGGACTCCAAATCAGATTTGGCAGACTCGGGCAGCTCTGGATCGCTTTCGCTTTCCTCACTGTCCGTGTATATGTTAGCTCCCCTACGGCTGGCTCGGCTGGAGGTGGTAGTACCAGTCGAAGCCTTGGTAGGGGACTTGGCCTTTGCACCCGACGTGCTGGCTGCAGAAGATGCAGTAACCGAGGTGGCTACCGTGGTGGTTGTAGGAGTGGGAGCGGGCGTCTTCGGTTTGCCCTTACCCCTCGGCTTGGTGGGGGGCGTGGGCTCTGCCGGAGACGCTTTCGCTCCATTCTTTTTCTTCCGGCGCACAACCTTAGTCGGTTGGGCCGGAACTTCAGGACTGGAATCCGACTCGCGTCGGCTCCTGTCCACTGTCCGAGGGCTCCTCCTTCCGCTGACCGGGGAGTCAGAGTCGGAAGAGATCTCAGCTTTTTGTTGGGCCTGCTGCTTGCGATGGGCCCGGCGAGCCGCGGTGAGCTCCTTCTGCTGCTTGGCAAGCTCGGCTCGCTTTGCCTCTACAGCAGCCTGCTGGCGCGAGATGTCCTCTTCCGAGATCTCGCCAGGTGCCTCGGGGATGTCGGCAGCTGGGTCGGTCTCGGTTGTGGACCTCTCGACGGCGATGCGGACATCCTCAGCCTCCAGATCGCTCTCAGTGAGAGGACCCTTGGGCGCAGGTTTACGGGTCAATCGCTTGACCCGGTCGGTTTCCACCGACGACAAGGTAACTGTGGAGTCTGTTTCCATGTCGGATTCGGACTCCCTTAACTCCGCGGCCTTCTGGGTGATGCCCGCAGAGATCAAGACGGCTCGAGCTAAATTCTCGTTAGTCGCCATATTCTCCGCCAACCTCAGATAGTTGCGGAGCCAAGAAACTGGCATGTTGTCAGCCAGCTCGTCACTGCACGAGTCCATTACCAGAGTCTTGAGATCATCTGGTATGGGCTCGGGCACGCCCTCTTCCACCGCCATGGGCCCGCATCCGAACATGGAGGCGTGCATAGGGATGTACGTACCCCAGGAGGTGTACACGATACCTTCCTGGCGATCAACGTGTGCTAGACGTCTGATCTGAGTCCTGAATCCCGGAGGATACATTGGAATGTCCAGGACATCCACTTTGCTACCCGAAGCGGCTGTTGTAGACGGGCGCTCCGGGCGTGGCGGTGGTGGAGGTGGCATTCTCTCCCGGTCGGTTGCCTCGGCCATAGCCGAGAGCGTCCGGGCGGCCTCCTCTGTCGAAGAATCCATAGATTCCTCGACCCGAGACGAGACCTTCGGGTCCTCGTCTTGTTCCAACGGAATGTTGGCAGTTTGACGCGCAGCGTCAATCGTTCCCTGTGCCATGGCACCGGGTCCGACTTCCAAAATAAATTGGCAAGTTTTGTTGGACTCCTCCCGAAGGATTCGTCCAACAGAGAGGGTTTGGGTTAGCTAGGCTAACACGACAGCTACAGGCTGTACAACCGCCGACAAATAACTAGAGCAAAAACGGGTGGCGTCTAACCACCACGAGTCCGCTCTAGTTATGACCAGTATGACGTCAGACCTCTCGTCTCGCGAGATCCCGCCATGGCTATCCGGTGACCTAGTTCCGCGCTTTCCCGCCACACCAGCAGCGCCACCTAGGGAACTAGATCCGAACCAACATTCGACTCGACATGTGAGACGCGGCCTACTACCCGAGTGCTATCGTCTGGAGCTTGGCGGTGTATACAACGCTTCAAAGCAAATGTACCGGTTAATCCGACCGCCACTCACGGGATACAGGCACCCGGGGAGGGCGCGTTCGACATCTCTAGCCGTGGAACGTATGTTGCCTGCCTATGGCGGACAACACGCAGCAGCTCGTTGTGTACTGAGTTAGGTTACAGCAGACCTCAACCGGGGGCTGCGTCTAACGCCTTCGGTTAGCATTTTATTTTTCCCGGCTTTACGTACGGCCTTTTCTGGATCTCGCTTAGTCAAAGCGGGACCCTTCCCATACGTAATGCCTTCACTCAGCGAGACTTTCTTCCATTTCTTACGATTAGGTCGTTTCCTGGCCTTCGTCTTCTTTTTTACCATGACCTCGTCTCCCGGCGTCTTTCTCGGCCGGCCTCTAGGGCGCTTCGTCGGTACTACCACGCTCGGTCCACTAGGGACAGATACAGGTGGTTTGTAGCCGAACTCCCTCTCCGCCTCTTCGCACCCCTTCCAGGGCCGAAGTTTTCCGACATTTGTCTTCCATTTTCTACCCGTCAGGCAGTCCTCTATCATCACCGTGGACTCGGAGATGACACGAACGATTTTAAACGGACCTTCCCAAGGCGTTACGAGCTTCAGCTTATCCAGCGGCTCGTAGTACCTTAGTACTTTGTCCCCAACATTAAAACGAATTCGTTTAGCATTGGTGTCATAGCCCACCTTCTGCCATGTCGCACTCTTCAGCAGTTCTTTCCAAACGGCCTCGTATGCCTGTTTGAACCGGTCCCTTAATGACTCTACAAACAGCACCGTGCAGGGCGCCTCCGGGTCTATTCCAACCACTCCATACACTAAGTCGGCGGGCATTATGATGTCCTAGCCGAACACTAGCATGTTTGGGGTGCAGTTAGTTGATGAATGGACAGTGTTGTTGTAGGCATGTACTACAAACTCGCACTGTTCATCCCAGTCATCCTGGTGGGTATTAACCAGGGGCTTTAGTACTTGTATGAGGGTTCTATTGAAGCGCTCTACCTGCCCATCCGACTGTGGTCGGTACGGGTTTGTTCGGGTCTTACAAATGGCTAGGTAATGGCACATTTCCTGCCAAAGTTCTGACTCGAACTCCCTTCCTTGGTCACTGTGCATCATAAGGGGAACACCCAAATGCAGCACCCAGCCTTTCACAAATGCCTCCGCGCATGTGGCGGCTTTGTGGTTAGGAAGGGGGAACACCCGAGTGTACTTAGTATAATAGTCGGTTACGACCATCATACAAGTATTGTCTCGCGGCGTCGTCTTAATCCCACTGATGATGTCTATCGCTACTCGAGCGAATCTGACACCAAACAATTCCTGTGATAAGGGTTGCTTACCCAGGCCGGGTCCCGGTTTGTTTTTACAACAATCCGGGCAAGTGGCGATCCACCGGAGCAGGTCGCCTCTCATACCGGGCCAGTAGTAACGCCTTTGTAGACGCTCTATTGACCTCTTCTTACCGAAATGGCCACTCGTTTGGTGGCCATGGCAATAATACATGATATCCCTCCTCATCGGGGCGGGTATCACTATTTGCAACAGCCTACCGTTGGTGGGAGTTGTCTTCCACCTACATAGTATGCTGTCTCGGATCTCTAGCTTGGTCCATTGAGCTAGCAATCGCCTCGCTTCCCTATCCTCCAGGGAAACTAGAGGCCTTGCCGGTTTAATGCCTGACCGTAGGTATTCCATTATGCGCGCAGTGGTGGGGTCTGACTGTTGAAACTTCTTGATGGTCTCCGGGGACCAATCGAGATAGCTGCATACAGCCTCCTCCCAGGGGATACGGGGGGTGGTATAATTAAATACCAGCCCGGCTACCACAGCATTGTGGGCCCCGCAGTCTTCACATGTGGCATTTTGGCACCTTCGGATAGGCCGTCTTGACAAGGCATCCGCATTGATGTGTTTAGCACCGGGTCGGTGCTCTATTTGTTTATGCTCTAATCCGAATTCGGATAGGTGAGCTAACCAACGTCCAATCATCCCCTCGGCGTCCTTAAAGTTAAGGAGCCACCTAAGAGACGAATGGTCTGTTCTTAAAGTAAAGTCACTTCCCCAAAGGAAATGCTTGAACTTCTTCGTATACACCACCACAGCGAGGAGTTCTCGCTTGGTGGTACAATAATTTCGCTGTGTCTTGCTTAACGTGTTGCTAGCAAATGCTATTGGCACTTCGACTCCCTCTTGGACCTGAGAGAGAGCTGCCCCAATCGCATCATTGCTCGCATCGGTGTCTAAGATGAAATGTCCCTCGGGAGTGGGATATTTCAACACGGGTGTATTCCTAAACAAATCTTTTATTTTATTAAAAGACTCTTCTTGCTCGCTGGTCCATGGGAATGGGTCCCGTGCCCTACCCGGGGTCCAGTGAGCTAAGCACTGCATGGGGAAGCTGACACGAGAGTAATTCGGTATGAAATCACGATAATAGGAACAAAATCCTAAAAATGATCTCACCTCCTTAGCACTCGTGGGTCTTTCCCAATTTTCTACAGCTTCTAATTTTTCCGGATCCGCACTCACCCCGTTAGGAGTAATGATCCTTCCCAAGTATGTAATGGTTTTCTTAAACAAATTACATTTCTTGGGTTTAAGTTTAAGACCGTTTGATAGTATCCGGTCGAGGACTAATTGCAGATTCGCCAGGCATTCCTTGAATGACTTGCCGAACACGACTACATCATCCAAGTAAACCAGGCATTTCTTCCACAAAAGGTCACTCAGTAAGGATTCCATCATAGCCTCGAATGTAGCGGGGGCGTTACACAATCCGAAGGGTAAGACATTATACTCGAATAGCCCCATATGACTGGAGAATGCTGTCTTCTCCTTGTCATTGGGGTGCATTGGTATTTGCCAATATCCGGACTGTAAATCCAAGGTACAGAACCATTGGTTTCCGCCCAAGCTATCTAAAGTCTCGTCTATCCTTGGTAAAGGATACGAGTTCTTCTTTGTTATACCGTTCAATTTCCGGTAGTCGACACAAAAGCGGATTGTACCGTCTTTCTTAGTAGTCATACAAACAGGGCTGGACCAGGGACTCGAGCTGGGCACGATTACCCCTAGGTCCAACTGTTTTTGTATTTGCTCTTCACAAATTAACTTCTTCTTGAGAGGAAGTCTACGATACGGGATTTTAAAAGGTTTCTCGTTGCCCACATCTATGGTGTGCAACACCTTATCGGATCTACCCACCGGGCCTCCTTCCCTACCAAAAGCACCTTCGTACTTTTGTAGAAGTCTCGCTAGGCAATCCTTGTCGTCCGTATTCTTTAAATCTGACTGATCAATCAGCTTTTGGAATTCTTCGTCCATGGGATGCTGACTAACTGGGTTTAGTGGTTTGTTAAATTTAGCCTCGGCGACATGTTCTACCGAACTCATCCTTCCAACACTGTCGCCTCGCCTCAAATAAACCACCGAACCACTTCGGTTAGTTATGGGTAATACAGACCAAGCTGCATTAGCCACTAATGTATCCACTGAGTCTAACCCGATGCTTGACAAATACACCGTGTCGGGTTCGTAGACTCCAGTTTCATTCCTTTGAGCCATGGACCCGCCACAAAGGACATCGCAAGTGGTACCCGGTGGGATCTTCACCGTATGTATCACTGATGCGACCGAAGACACCTGTCTCAATACGCATTGGACATGCAAGCCATACGGGCTCCGTATACCCATCGTACCATCCCTCGGGTCCAAGACGGCCCCGTATAAGCTTGCAAAATCCAATCCGAGGATTCCGTCATCACTAACCTCTGCTATAGTTGGCGAAAGAACAAATTCTTTGCCTCCTATACGGATAGGCATAAACGTCCTACCAAATGTACGCATACTGCTTCCGTCGGCCGTGCAAGCATTTACCCCCGTTTTGAGGTTCTCATGGCTGCCGGCCACCGAATCGAAGAATCTTTTGGACACACATGAATGACTAGCTCCAGTATCCACTAAGAATTCCCCCACCCGGCCTTCCACAGATATGGGTACATACCACCGTCTCCCCCCTAAAGGCGAGGGGTTACTGGTAAACTGGTGAAAGTCTCCCGAATCACCAAGATTCAATCCGAGTCCTCTCAGGAATTCCAGACACGGATGACTTGGGGGAAGGCGTGTCCCACACACTCGAATCAACTCTTTGATCCATCCTTCCTCTCCCCTAGTGCGGCCACTCGCCTCCATATGATCGCTCCTGCACATATCAACACTAGGGTCCCTGGCCCCGGCCGAGGTGCAGGGGTGCGCACCCACAGCCACCCGGCCTCCAGGTGTAATTGACTCGAAATCTTCCACCGGGACACCCCCGGTAGCATTTTGGCATTCGTTCCCACTCGGGGCTATGTCAGATGCCGTTGACACAACCCCCACTAGTTTTCCACATCTGTGGAATCCGTAGCATTCTCCCTTCCTACGCCGTCATCTTCGGCTTCATAGAAGGCAGCCATTACCGGCTTAGTAGCGGTACATTCAGATGAGTAGTGTCCCATGCGCTGGCACCTGAAACACTTAACCGTTCGGCGATCCACCCGGGGTCTTTGCCGATTGGCTTGGATGGCATCTGTAATTTTCTTACACATGTCTTCCAGAAGTTTGGTCATGTCCGGGGACTGACTCTTCGCTTTGTCAGCGCTTACAGTGGGCTTGACCGCCTTCTCGACAGCCTTCGGGTCACTCTTGACCTCGGATGAAGGTCTAGAGTCCCTTGGTTTATTGAAAGATTTCCTGGGAATATACTTTCTACCTGAAGTATTCTTCCTTAATTGCATCGAACAGAAGGTGCCGTCTTCCTGTTCGATATCAATCAACTCGAAGTCGTCTGAGGGAGTATTTACCTCAGACTGCTGGGTCACCGATGCCAGGGGTACCAAGCCGCTGGCATTAGGTATGTCCCCAGCTAACATAGCTCGCTTCTTCACGGCCATATCTATACCATTAAATATGCCGTGTAGTGTTATGCCTTCTTTCCAGGCATCCCTCGCTGCTAATTGTTCATCTCGGTCTCTTAGACCCTTGACGAATTGTGTGATCAAATCGTCCATATACCAGTCCTGGTTTTCAGTACCGGGTCTGGCCTTACTTAGCAGGGCATGGAGTTCCATACCGTATGCTCTGAAAGCTTCATTCGGCTTCTGTGTGCGTTTCTTAAAACGGACCATCGGGTCCTCCTTGACCATGTTGCATAACAGTCCACTAGCAGTTTCTACTAACTGCTCAAAATTCCCAACGAGGCCGTACCAGGTTCGCCATTGCTCTACAGCCATGCGACCCGGCCCGCCTTTCAGACATCTCACCAGATGTGGCTTGGCCTCGTATGGGGTCCATCCATTACAATTCATCACATCGATGAAATCTTCAAACCACTCTTTCCATGGCCAAGTACCGTCATATTCTCTAGGAATAACGGCTACCCTTCGGGCAGAATTGTGAGCATACATCAATCTAGTGCATTGCTGTTTGCTCCATTCAATCGCCTTGGTCTCATTCAAGGTTCGATTGCCCCCTATACCACCGAAGCTCGAATTGCCCGGTGGAGGCGGTGGTGGAGGTTGTGTATACGTCCACTGTGTACCACTGTGGTTCGTATAGCTCGCACCACCCTGGTTGGGGCCGGTACCCGAGGTACCGCTATAGCCTGTGGCACCCGAAGCACCGCCCCCCCCTTGCGCACCTTGGTAACCGCCGTCGGATGGCTGGTTTCCCGTTGACTGGCCGCCATCGTTCGATGGATTGGGTTGGGTGTTGTCATTACCAGCACCCAGCCCCGGGTCGTTATTCGGATCCACATGGATGTGGAATCCACTGGTCTCCGCACTACTATCGGAAGCCTCTCTAGGGGTATAGTCCGGGTCCAGGTTGTGGACTATGGGCACTTCACTTATCCGGACTCTACTAGTTCGGCCATGCTTATCCTGGGTTCTGATGTAAACGCCCCCTTGATCTACATTCCGCGAAGCATTATCATTTACAAAAGGATTATACTGCGGATTCTTCGGTGTAGAACAGGAGACTGGGTCGCCCTGTTTCACGAACGTCGAGTTCGGGTTTGTATCCCTACTCGCCGGAGGGGCATGCGTTTGCTCTTGCTCCTGTAAATAACTCTCCATAGCAGACTTATTTATTGTGAGGGTAGCTACGTCTGTAGTCAGGTTTCGCTGTTCCTCCCTTAGCTGTGCGTTTTCTGCCAAGATTTCGGATCGAATCTTTTCATTTTCCGCCACAGCTCGGTTTCTTTCTTCTTGGGCGATAATTGCCTCTCGCTTAAAAGTATCCTTAAGTAGGCGGTACTTTTCACCCTTCTCTTTCTGAGACTTGTTATATTCACTGGTCTCCTTCCTGATCTCGGCTTGTTCCGAGACCATCTTGGCTTCTGTCTCAGCCTTCCGGAGTTGAAGTTTCTTAAGCTTCTCCTCCATTGCATGCAACTCCGTTTGTAATTTATTTACATCCCGAGCCTTAGCAACCTCCTCGGCCCTAGCCTTGTCGATTGCTCTAAGTTTACTGGCTTCCTCGATTTCCAACTCAGCCAGCCTTTTTTCTTTTTCCTGTGCGTCTCTCTCCTTCCGCTCCAACTGATGGGATACGGAGGATAGACGATATTTGAGGTCGGATTCTTTTAGAATCGCCTCCTGCTCAACGGATCGTAATTTTCCGATCCGAGACTTAGCTTCCTCTTCTATTTTGGATTGGGCTAACATGAATTGTTCATGTTGCCTCTTAGCCTGCAACTCTACCTGTTCCTTGGCTTTCAAATAGGCCTGGGTATTTTTATACCCGGGACCCATCCGACGTCCGTAGATAGACTTGCGACTGCCTCCAGGGTTAAACATGGAGTCAGACAAGCCTTCGTCTAGAGATCGGCCTAGGTGATGCCTTTCCGAGCTTTTCGGTCCGGTACCACTAGGCTTATTTTTTGCTTTCGCGCCTGGGACTATTGCGTCTCTTATGGTTTTGCCATCGTCGCTGTCATGATCCGACGATGTCATTAGTGGGGCTACTTCGTTTCCACCACCTGGTGCTGAACTCTGGGGGGTTGCAGTACGCTGCATAGGGCTTTGTGCAATTGGTGTACCCAAGCCGCTAGCCGAGCCCGTTGGTACTATGATATACCATTTTATTATTCCATAAATTGTAACATATTTTGTATTAATCAAAGAAATATCTATGAAATTAATACATAGGTTGGTTCTAAGAGCTATAAGAGCGCTCAAACTTTACATAAGAGCGTTCATGCCCCACTGCACACCAGCCACAGTCAGTTAGACTAAGTTTATGACATCAAAAGGTCCGACCTAATGGTTCACTGCACAATATAATAAGAATAAGGGTCTCAGTGTGCGACCTCATGGTTCAATGCACAAATTAATAACTTGTAAGTGAATGCAACCGGCCGTCACGGGTGCCTGAGCACCGCTGACGCCGTCATGAGTGTCTGAGCACTCTAAGGACTGAACAATGGGTTACATAAGCACGACGCCATAACCTTCCGGTCGCTCTAGCGTCGCTCCTGAGCGACCTAGGTCAAATATCAAAAATTCTATGGAAAGCCCATAAGTAGACGGTCAGAATGAGCCCAAGATCAAGGCGGAACTCCCAGTATTAAGGAAGTTACGCCATGGAGACTGAATCGACCTCCGAGTGAGCTACAGACAAACCGGCGGGAGTTACGCGCCTATCCAGCGGGCATTATAATCTTGGCACATTCAGCTCTGCGCATGCCCAAAATGGCGGTTATACAAGCATAAACGGCCGAGATATGAGGGTCTAAAGATGCAGAACCGACCAAGACAATGGGGGCCATAGCGGCGTCCATGGGGGTCCTTTGTCCCCCTGTGACACTTGAAAGGGTCCCCTCAAACAATTGTAGAGTTAGGCAGATGCTGCTGGCTCCAGTCAGTCTGGAGGTGCTTTTCCAAGATTTGCTACAAATAGCCTGTCTGCACCTCCAGGAGGACACATCACCAAGAACCGCTCTAGAGGTAACATCTCCAGTCATCTCCTGCTACCTGCTATACCACTGCACTATGGTGAAACTATGCTAGACAGGCATTGGTTTCCTACCATTAGTGGCCAGAGGCTATCTTCTTCAAGACTTCCACCAGAGGGTAAAGTTATCCATTATTACATTATTCCTCTAAGCAGCAGGTCAGGAGCTAGGTGTGGGAACCCACCTAGAAGTATGCTGGACACTGTATTATTAATACCTCACAGGTGGAGTGGAACTGAACATTGTACTTTATAAATTACTGTATGTTTACTGTATGTACTAATTACCTACATACTAACTACCGTATGATTGATATTTCTTACATGTTGCCTAAAGCTGAATAAACCAGTGACAACTGGAAATAACACTATTTTATATGAGCCTGATGTATTTACACTATATACCACTAGTCTTATGATATTTCTCATATGACAACTTGATCATGCCAAACTCTAGTATGACAAAGTGGTGGAGAACATCCTACCAAGATCCCATATCTCACAGGCTCATAAAATTTAAAGCTGGTAACACAACTAAAAACAATCATGCACACAGTAAGTTAAAGCTGGTACCGCAACTGGGAACAATCATGCACACAGTAAATTAGAGCTGGTACCGCATACACACAGTTAGACCCACTCCACCCACCCAGTGACCTTGACCTTGACACCATACCCACCAAGGTCACCAGTGAGATCTCCCACATACCAGTGAGATCTCCCACATACCAGTGAGATCTCCCACATACCAGTGAGATCCCCCACACATCAATGAGATCTCCCACACATCAGTGAGATCTCCCACACATCAATGAGATCTCCCACACATCAGTGAGATCTCCCACACATCAATGAGACCTCTCACACAACAGTAAGATCTCTCATATATCAGTGAGGTCTCCCAAAACGTCAGTGAGGTCTCCCAAACGTCAGTGAGGTCTCCCAAACGTCAGTGAGGTCTCCCACACGTCAGTGAGGTCTCCCACACGTCAGAGAGGTCTCCCACACGTCAGTGAGGTCTCCCACACGTCAGTGAGGTCTCCCACACGTCAGTGAGGTCTCCCACACGTCAGTGAGGTCTCCCACACGTCAGTGAGGTCTCCCACACGTCAGTGAGGTCTCCCACACGTCAGTGAGGTCTCCCACACGTCAGTGAGGTCTCCCACACGTCAGTGAGGTCTCCCACACGTCAGTGAGGTCTCCCACACGTCAGTGAGGTCTCTCACACGTCAGTGAGGTCCACCACACACACATCAAAGCCTTATCAGTCAAGCTGGCAGAACAACACACAAAGACCTTACGTAGTCAGGGGCCTGTTGAAGAGGTCTCCCTCCCACCAAGATCTAGGAGGCCCACAGGAGGCAAACCAGCCTCCAATACAACAGACCCACACTCAGTAGACCCCACACCACCCACCCTGTCTACTCAGGGAACAACCAGTTCTCAGGGATCCAACATTCCCCAGGGATCTCTACAGGACGCCCAACTCACGCTATCTACCTCAGGGGAAGAAGGATCTGTCTCAGGGGGTGGATCCACACCCTCATCTAGATCCTCCACCCCAGCTCCAGCCTTTGACAGCCACTCCTCCAGAGACACCTCCCCAACACCCTCCATCATGGACACCGATGAAGGCCCCCAACCTAATCAGACAGCTGAGAAGATAAGGGCCTATGAGAAGGCCATCCAAGATGCAGTTACTGCCCTAGAGACCAACAAGTCCCAGCAGGAGGAAAGGGAGAGGATCCTCAACCAACAACTGGCAGAGAGGAATGCAGCAATAGATGCTCAACAGAAGGCCATGGAAGATCAGCGGAAGTCCCTAGAGAGACAACAACAACAGATAGCAGATCTCATGAAGATGGTATCATCCCAGACCCCACAACCTCCCACACCTGCCATCACACCTGTTGTCACACCATCTGCCTCTGGATCCAAAGATGACATCATAATCTCCATGGTGTCCAACATGACCAAGCTCATAGACAATAAACAGCAGGACGACAGAAAGATCAGGATACATGAGGTAACAAAACCCAAAACCTTTTCACACCCATCACCACTCATGTCAACAGCATTATTCATTGATCACAAATTCCCAGAATATCTGAAGGATAAGTACAAAGTGACAGACAGTGACACCATGGTAACATATTTACCCAAGTACCTCGAAGGACAAGCACTAGCTTGGTTTGAATCCTTCAGGGAGAGTGCCACACCTGATATGTTGACATGGACCAATGTAGTGAATAAATTAAAGGAGTATTTTGCTACTCGAGACAATATAATCTCAAGGACTGCACTCCGTGCACAAAAGATAGACGAACCTGTTCTAGACTATGCATGCCATCTCAGGAAAGTGTGTAATGCCCAACGCCAGAACGATGAAACCCTAAGCAAGGCATTTACCCAAGGCATGAGGCCCTGGATCTCTATAGCTCTTGAGAACAAGAAAATAGACTCTTTTGACCAAGCCCTAGACCTAGCCCTAGAGGTTGAGACCCAAGAGAGATCTAGGAAGGTAAGGGATGCAGAAACCAACCCACAGCCTACTAAGAAAAAGGTCCAGGAAATCAGCACTAGTTCAGATGAAGATGTTAACCTAATGTCTAGTGCCCATGTAAGGCAACAGGAAGCTAAGGTTGCATCAAGAGACCCTACCGGTAGATACAGAGGAAATAACTATGACCCCAACTACCAATCCAATAGAGGCAGAGGTAGAGGGGGCAACAACAACAACCGGGGGGGTCACAACAGTAGGAAAGACAACAGCTCTTCCAACTCCAACAATGGTAACTCTTCATACAGTGATAGGAGAGACAGAACCCCAAGTAATGGCAGATCCTATAATAATCAAGGATCCAACAGTAGGAGCCAGAGTCCACATAGGAACTACAACTCTGGATCCTACAACAACAGTGGATCCTACAACAACAGCCAGGGTTCAAACAACACTGGATCCTATAGTCAAGGATCCAACAGTAGGGGCCAAAGTCCACATAGGAACTACAACAGTGGATCCTACAACAACAATGGCGCCTACAACAACCAGAGATCCAACAACTCCGGTCAATACAGCAACTCTGGTCAATATAACCAGGGTTCCAACCCACGCCAGGAGGATTACAAACCTGACACAAGAGGTTACCAGGGGAACCAACAAAGTAACCCCCAAATACCACCTCATGTGATGGATCAAATCTCCAAACTCCTGGTGGCAAGCATCTCAACCACCCCACAGAACCAGGAAAACTAGGATGTCACAGTGCCGATGGGCCAGTGCACTGTGACACCCCAAATACAAACAATCAATCAGGATTAACAAAGATCCAACCAGAGACAATTGCTAGTGCCAATCTACCATCTAACAGACAGAGACGTCCATCAGTGATACACATCACCCCACCAGATTCATCATCAAAGGATACAGGTGAGAGTACCAAGCTTTCTATTGTACTTCTTCAAAATGGCTGTATCAATGCAAATCTATATGATGTTTCAGATGTACAATGTTTGGTTGATACAGGTGCTACTATCACCTGTGTCAGACAATCATTCCTCATGGATCTCCAAAAGAGATTCCATATCCAACTGAGGAAATCTAAAATCAACATCCACTTGGCAGATGGATCGGTGTGTCATGTTAGACATTCAGCTATGCTGAACTTTAGAATCCAAGGTGTCAGATTCCAATACCAATTTGCTGTAATACCCAACCTCACACAGCCCATTGTACTCGGCACAGATTTCTTAAGCACTACAAAATCTCAAATTGAATTTAATGTTGATCCTGAACAAATTCTCAAACCCATTAGGGCAGTGAGGGATTTTACCATCCCTCCATTCTCTGAACTTGCAGTATTGGGTAAGGTCACATCTACTCAATCACTGCAAGGGAAGACTGGAGTAGTAGATAACCTCCAAAGAAATAACAATGCCCCATATCTAGTTCAAAGGGCAGCAGTAACCCCCAGGGAAAATAACAAACATCCCCTAGTGTTACTCAACACCAGCAGGCGCCCACATAAAATCAAAAAGGGTGCCATCATAGCTCTATTTCAGGAAGTCAAGGAATCTGATTTAGAAAAACCTCAACAGGTGTCAGACACTACCCCACACACTGATCAATCCATCTCAGCCATACGGCCTGAGGATGTAACTCAATTCAGTGACACAGACTCAGACTGTGAGTCCACATATGCTGACCCTGAACCCAACTCAATCAGACTCTCTGAAATAGCTGCTATACATAGTGAGGCACATGACCTCGAGCCAGAATTGGAAGAGAATGTTCCACCAGAATCTGTGCTCACATCCAAAGATCAGCATGATAGATTAAAATCACTGCTGACCAAGTATGATGATGTATTTGTAGGAAAAGATGGAGACATTGGTGCCACACACCTGTATACACACTCAATACATGTAAAACCTGAGGCAGTACCATGTCATTTCCTACCATATAGACAAACACCAGAAAAACAGGCCGCTATAGGGGAAGAGTGTGAAAGGCTAGTACAACAGGGCATTCTGAGAGAATGTGCCGAGGGCCCCTGGGCCTCCAGATCCTTTTTAGTACAAAAATCATCGGGAGGCCATCGGCTCGTCACAGATTTTCGTTATTTGAACCAGAACACGATAAATCAAGCCTTATCTACACCCCGGGCCGATGACACTCTAGACATGATAGGGTCACTCAGACCAAGAGTATTCAGTAAGCTAGATGCCCAACAGGGATTTTTTCAAATTCCTATAAGACAGGAGGATCAGCATAAAACCGCATTCATAGCAAATGACAAAAAATATGTCTATGAAAGGATGCCGATGGGTTTAGCGACGGCACCGGCGGGATTCTGCCATCTAGTCACATTAATTCTGAACAAACTCAAGTACAAATGTGCCCTACCATACCTAGATGACATATTGGTATTATCACCATCAATCGAACAACACTTCCATGACCTGGAAGACGTGTTCAACAGCCTAAGAGTTGGTAAACTCAAACTGAAGAAATCAAAATGTGAATACTTCATAGACAGAATAGACTTCTTGGGAATGAGAGTCACACCCATGGGACTGCAACCATCTCCCACAAAGGTGGAGTCAATCAAAACCTTCCCAACACCAAAATCAGTCAGAAATGTCAGATCCTTCACAGGCCTATGCCAATACTTCAAAAAGTTTATCAAAGGTTATGCCCAAATTGCTAGACCATTATATGATCTACAAACACATCTCAAAGCATTTGTCTGGACAGAAGAGGCAGATAATGCTTTCAAAACATTAAAGCATGCCCTCTGTACCAATGCTCTTCTCAGATATCCAAACTATGAGAAAGAGTTCAGTTTGGCAACTGATGCTTCCAATGTGAGTTTAGGAGCTGTACTCTCACAGAGAGATAATGAAGGAGTGCTCAGACCAGTAGCCTTTGCAGGTAGAACCCTCTCAAAACATGAGAGAAATTACAATACCACAGAGAGGGAACTACTGGGAGTAGTGTATGGAGTATTACACTTCAGACACTATCTAGAGACCAGACACTTCCAACTATACACAGACCATGCAGCCCTAATCCCACTATTAACCAATACAGGACTCACACATAGATGGGCCAGATGGGCTCTAGACATACAACAATTTTCATTCACCATCCAACACGTGAAGGGTGATGATAACACACCACCAGATGCTATGTCTAGAAGAGAATACCCAGACTCTGGACCCATGACTAACCCTCCACCCCCACCAAGGAGAGTTAGAGCAGCCAGTAGAACCAAGTTTGCAAAAGTAACAAAGAAAGTACCATTCAAAAGGGATGATCCACCCAACACCATTGAAAGGCCAGAGACACCCATTAGGGGTATCTTGAAGCAATCTACACACTATGTGTTTTGCCACTGTGAGAGAGAATACTCACAACTCTTTCCAGATAATGACTTCGAGCCTATTGAATTCTCATCACTCAATCAGATAGTGAAGGCAACTCCTAAGGAGCCACCCTTCACCCCACCTGACTCAGACGATGAAGATCCAGAAGACACAATATATGCTATTACTCAAGCAACTTCTAAATCAGTCAGATTCTTTGAACCAATGCAGGGAGAGGAAACACCAAACCATTTGTGTCCTATGACCACACGCTCAAAGACTAGAGAAATGATTCAGGAGGGCACACCAAAACCCCCCACACAATCACAAACTATTCTAAATGAGAAAAAGGTCACAGGAAACAAACCTACCAAAACCCCACCTGCCAGGAAAAATGTCACAAAAGACACTGCATCTACTAAGTCAAAGAACTCTGAGACAAAGAAGAATGACAAAAAGCAAATTGTGCCTTTAAAGAAAAAGGTTGCCACTCCCATTAAGGCGAAAATAGGCCCTCCAAAGGAGCCTACACACCAAAACAAGAGTGACACACCCCAACAAAAGGCACAAGATAGGCCAATAGTCGATGAAAAAGAAAAAGAAAGAGACAGAATAAAACAACATGTGCTAGATATAAATCAACTACTGGATCAGATTCCCGACACATCCATCTCAGGTACAAACCTTGGCTTGGAACAAAGGAAAGACAAGGACCTATTGCCCCTCATACAGTATCTTGAGGATGGGACCTTGCCTGCACCAAAAGCACAAGGAAATAGAATCATCAACCAAGGCCAGACATACGCCTTGGTAAATGGTACATTAGTCCATATATGCCCCATAAATTGGAGAAAAACCAATACTGTACCACTTCAAATTGTTATACCACAGCAATGGGTAACAAGTACACTACAGTATTTCCATGACTCACCTACCGGCGGCCATCTTGGTTCAAGTAGGATGCTGTCAGCACTCCGACCTAGGGTATATTGGAAGTCTATGCTAGCAGACACAACAAAATATGTTTCCACCTGCCACACATGCCTCACAGCAAAAAGGCAAGTACACTCACACAAAACACCAATGACAGTGAGAGAGTACATGACTTCACCAATGAAGTTCCTAAACCTAGACGCGGTGGGACCACTTCCCACAACTGCCAGGGGAAACAAACATATACAAGTCTGCATAGATTATGCTACCAGATATGCAACAGCTTGGGCTACTACTGACTTAAAAGCTGAGACAACAGCAGCAGAGTTCTACAAGAATATAATTTGTCATCATGGAACACCAGCCACTCTTCAAACAGACAATGGGACATGTTATACAGGTGCAAAGTTCACAAAGTTAACTAAACACCTCAAGATCAAACATAAATTCTCCTCACCATACAGGCCACAATCAAATGGGCTTGTAGAGAGATTCAATGCTAGCATAGGCACAGCACTCAGAGCATTCTGCTCAAAGCACCAAAACAATTGGGATTCATTTATTGAACCCATAACTTTTGCATTAAACAACACTGAATCCCAAACCACAGGATTCACCCCTTTCTTCCTACTCCATGGAAGAAACCCAGCCACCCCAATGGACTTAGGGCTGGGAATACAGGAAGACATATCCACAGTAGCAGACCATGTAGCTAACATGATAACAAATCAAGATACCTCTAGGAGGAAAGCTATAGAAAGGGTCGCCAAGCTACAAAAGGAAAGGAAGGATAGATATGATAAGAAACTTACACCACAGGAAATCAAGGTCACCGACATGGTGTACCTAAACATACCAAGAATCCTGACCAACACAGAGTGTAAGAAACTTCAACCCCTTTTTATGGGACCATATGTTGTAGTAGATAGACCTAGTTCGACAAGTGCCAAACTCAAAAACCTGGACACCAATCTATTGGTGGCCAGACCAGTGCACATAGACAGACTGAAAAAGGTTATGGCTGTCAGAAATAACGAATTTGCACACAGGCTTATTCCACATGAGGCCAAATACTACAGCAAAATTGTAAGGAACAAAAATGATATCACCCTTACAAGAGAAACCACAGGCATAGGCCCTATCAAGCCTAGGCCTGCACACCACATACTAAGGAAGACATCTAGGTGTGGTGCAGTTTCAAGAAATTAGAAACAAGATTGAGATACCAAAAGACATAAGATTTTCAAAATGTATTACAAATTCTCTTCATCCACACATAAGACATGTGTGACTGATAATGAATTACTATGTATATAAAGCCAATCAAATTTGTAAATATATCAGTAGGTTATTGCCCCTGAAAGGGTCAAAGACTGGGACCCCCCAAGTAAAGCAGACATGAAGTCTAAGAAGAGTAAGGGTAACACAATGGAGTGTCTAAAGCCTAATCCCCACATGAAAGAGCGCGCTATGCCAACACAGCAGTCTATAGAGATCAATTGACCTTATAAGCTACACTCAGACAACTGTCTAGACGGTCATGAATGGCTGTCCTGGATGACAGGAGGAGCTAATTACCAGTACACAGATTACACAATAGAACCCCTCAGTTGCAGACACTGGAGATTAGGTACATGACTCCAGAGAAACAATACCAGGCCCACAATGGATGTGGGTAGGGTAGGCTACATAAGAAGCACTGTGGACCATAGCCCACCATCAGTCTTCATCCAGCTGCAGTCTGGAACACAAGTCTACAGGACCCCACTTGGGAATTAGCCAGCCCACTTCTCCATTAGGAGAGACTGCACTAGGATAAAGAACACACCTACTTCACCTTCAACCTGACCTTACCATTTACTGGTCAACCTCTATAGACTCACCGGACATATTGCCAAGACAGCTCAATCTTGCAAAGGTACAGTTTGAACCACTTCATTTAAAGTGTTACACCATACACTTAGACTTTACCAGCACCAAATCACTACAAATTTGACAAGACTTTAAACAGCAAACTTGCTTTACACAAGCACCATGGGGAGACTGAGAGTTTCACCCATACTGCTAACTATGCTGTTATTATATACTATAAGACCACTTACTGCAGGCTATACACCTGTGGTGAGACAAAACATAGGAGTAGTATTCAAACCTAGCCCTCAACCATTGGTCAATGGACATACAACCACAACACTGTTGTTAGCTATTCCCTACAAGATACCTCGGGCACCCGTTACCCAAGGATCCATAAGGGATAGAATACTCCATTTGACCACTCCTACTCTACAAGATCATACCTCTGGCCAAATTATCCAACAAGCTAAGGAGCTAGACACCTTGCTGGAAATTGCAGACAAGGAGATAAATGAAACACTAGCCTCCATCAAATTGTTCTTATCCAACCCCATAAACACATTGGACAAGGCCAAAAGAGAGGCCATACTGGGTTTTCTAGCACCCCTGTTTCGCGGTGTGCTAGGTCTAGCCACAGTAGAAGATGTAAACCAAGTAATGGGACAGCTCAAGAACATAGATGAAATACTAAGAAAATTTGCTAAACAGGATCAGGAAGCAGCTAATCTCATTGAAAAGATCACAGACAGACAAGATAAGTTTGTCAAAAGCATACATCCAAGATAAGAAGGTACTGGACAGCACAATCAACACCATAGGTGACACCGTCAACCTGTGGGCCTCTAACATGTCCAGGTCACTTGACTCATATTCAAGGCACGAGAAAACTCAAAGGGAGAAAATGCAAGTATTAAATGATGCATTAATTATCATAGCAGCAAGAATGAATACAGTTCAATCACTGCAAAGGACAAATGCAGCCCTGAGGATGCTATCATCAGGAATCCTAACCCCTGATATAGTACCACCCTCAGACCTCGCTAGATACCTAGTTGACATTAATAACAAACTTAGGATTACACACCCTGGAGCACAAGTCGCAATTAATGACTTAGATTTCTATTATTCACAGAAGCTGACCTCATACACTTACTCAGCTCACCATATATATATTCATCTGGACATTATAATTCAATCTACCACCTCGACCTTCAAACTGTACCAAATGATCACATCACCCATGCCTATAGACACACAGGAGACCCCCACCAGAGGAGTCACCAAACTACAAACCACAACTGAGTTTCTAGCAGTATCTTACGATGAATCATTATTTATCGAATTGGACTCAGCAGATATGCAGGCATGTGAAGGTACTACAGTAAAGGTATGCAGAGATGTAAATGGTAGAATCTATAAACACAGGCCTACATGCCCTGTAGCCATTTTTACTAACCAGGCTCAACAGATTAAGGAACATTGCAAGTTTACAGTTTCACCACTGCAAACACCCACCACCCATGCTATTTCCATTTCTGAAGATGAGTATCTGGTCACTACTAATGAACCCCATTACTTTATCAACTGCCATGGTAAAACGTCTGAAACTCGGAAGGCCCAGTCCTACTCAATCATAGGTGTACCCTGTGGGTGCACGATCAGTGTAGGAGAATTTTCTCTTCCAAACACAAGGTTGCCCTGTAACTCAACCTTATCATTTCATTACATTCTCAAGACAATTAATTTACCATTCATGGCAGCACTTAACAAAATTTCTGAAACCAAACCAGATGAAAGAGAGAATCTTCCAAATTTCCCAGTAGTAAACCTTTCTAGAACCTTAGAAAAACTACAGGAAAATCCAATCATGGATGATATTACTCAACTAAATTTAGAGCCCTTTGCTAAAACAGTATTAAAAGATGCCTCCAACCTTAATAAGGAAATGGAAACGCGCTACGAGGAATCATACCTACGTCGAGTTACAGAGCATCCAATCTTCCAAAGCTTAGCACTCATCCTAGGGATATCAGCTCACATTTTTATAGTATACATACTACTCAAATTATACAGACTAGGAGGGACTGTAGCCTACCTGCCTACAGCCAAAGCATTCAGACTAGTCACCGAGCTGCCCCTACACAAATTGCTCCCAGATAAGAATCCTACCAAACTAACCCCTACAGAGGAAACCCACACCCCCTTCCTCACAATTCAGGAAACCCACACCCTGATAATTGCTATATTATTCACCCTGACCATCTACTCAGCCTACAGAATAATGAAGTACCTTAAGAAATTTGCACAGACACACTGTGGCAAGAAAAATGTGGCCAAGCGCACAAACCCCACAATATATTTTAAAATATATTGTGGAGACTCAAACTTCGCGCTACCCTTGAGGCCAATACCACATGAATTTGATGAGATTAAATCAGCAGCTGCCCCTACCTATAAGGATATAGTGGTTAAAACCTTCCCACTACCTAAGGCTATATTTACCTGGAATGGACCAGCAGTTATAACAACACAGAGAGGAGAATTTGCTTATCACCTCCCTCAGGTGATACACCTACCTTGGCGCACTAGGTTCAGCACTATACCAGCCCTTAAAAACAAAGGACTGTACTACTCCATGCTTCTCCAGAATGATTGTGGCACCAGCCCGGTGACCATGACAGCACTGGAAAATACAACAGATATAATTATTGACGAACAACAGGAGGAGACCGCAAGGTCAAACATGCAGACTATTGCTAATTTTCTAAACCACCAGCCCTCCCCGGTGACTGTGGAAACAGCCTAGACTGCCCACAGCCTAGGCTGCCCCCAGTCCACCACCAGGAGACAACACATCAGAGACAGTATTCAGAACTTTTCGGACAATTTGCCGGCCCTGAAAAGGGCCTTTGGGATGGCGGGTTTTTACACCCTAGGTTTCAGTCAGTCGGGATCCTACCACAGATCCTCGGGTTCAACATCAATGGGAGAGTCCGGGGCCGAGTCCGAGCCATACATATGGCCGTGATCCTGCTCCCACTCAGCGAGCCGGGCCTCCAGCATCCCCAGCCCGTACTCGGCAGCCGTGGATGGATTCCCGGATGCCGCAAGATCGAGGAGGGATGCCGCCAACAAATAATCCCATAGCACTCGCTCCCGCGGCCCTAGGTTATAATCCATGGGCCAGAAACCCATACTGCCCAAGGCCCTAGTCAGAAGGGCCACAGTGGCCCCCCGACGCAAGGCTGAGCCCAGGAAATAATGGCAGGAGTAATTACAGACCATCACATCACCATGCTCTATGATCTCTTTGAAGTTACTCACTATGTACCCATAATGGATGGTCTGGTTAGACTCAACCAGGGCCCTAGCTGGACTCCCCACCTCCATCACCTGGGGGACAGGCAGAGCAAAGAGAGCTTGTAGGTGGGCCATGGTACTACAGCAGTGGCTTCCAGAGAGGAACTGATGCTCCAATACCAGCCACACACTCCTTAAATGGACACACACACACCCCCCCCCCACCCTGAACTGTCCACTGACACCAAGCTAGGCACTGCCACAGACACATGCCAAAATCTGGCACCTAACACCTCAAGTGCCACCACTGCATGAGCACACCAGGGAGGAGACTCACATCTCACTCCTGACACACCTCCACTGTCAATGAAATTATCAAAGTATTAGGAAAAAAAAAAATTATATACACAGCCACTTGTTGATGTATAATATGAAAATCTATGGTATTCTCACAAAAATCAATGATTAATGCGCACATATACGCGCAAAAATTGCGAAATTGCAAATTACAAATTGTAAAATTGTACAAATCTAACATTAATATACATGAATGCAGGTAGATAACTAAGACAGTTTTTGTACCCACTAGCACTTGTATACTATGCCAAGGTTTACTTAAAGTAACACACTTTAGGTATCCAAGAAAATTGTTGGAAAAATGAATGAAAAAAAAAAAAAAAAAAAAAAATTGTTGAGAAAATTGTTGACATAAAACATGTTTACTTAAGATACTCACCAAATAAATCTCTTTCAGGGACACATACTCAAAAGGCTAGGGGAATAGTCAATTAAGCAGCGGCCCACTGCCGAAATTGCCAATTAATACACCCATATAGCAAAATCAATGAGTAACTCAGAGACAAACAAGCCTATTGTACATGAAGTACTTTGTTTTTCCGGCCCTCGGAAAAATTTGTCTCAAATCCCATAAATTGAATAGTGTAATCCAGATTGTACGCTCGTACCCAATTTTGCACACTAAAATTGTATATTTGCACACCAGATTGTACGCTTGTACCCAATTTGCACACTAAAATTGTATATTTGCACACCAGATTGTACGCTTGTACCCAATTTGCACACTAAAATTGTATGTTTGCACACTAGATTGTAAGTTGTATCCAATTTACATTTGAATTATATGTTGCACATTATACTGTATGTCTGTACCCAATTCATACACTGAAGTCAGATTTTTAGAAAATCAACATTTCTATGTGTATCCAAGCTGTACGCAAAATTATATTTGTACATACAGAAACTATCAATTGAACGCAAAATTATACATTGGCATACTAAAATTGCCAAATGCACGCGAAATTATATATTTGCACACTAAAATTGCCAAATATACGCGAAAATTATATATTTGCACACTCAAATTGCCAAATGTACGCGAAATTATATATTTGCACACTAAAATTGCCAAATATACGCGAAAATTATATATTTGCACACTTAAATTGCCAAATGTACGCAAAAATTATATATTTGCATACTGAAATTGTCAATTGAACGCAATTACACGCGAAATTGTAAATTTGCACACTGAAATTGTCATTTATGTTCAATTTGCACGCTAAATTGAATATTAAATGCCAAAATTGCACACTATTTGCCAAATTGTATGTTGTACATAAAAATGGAAAATTGTACCCAAAATTGATGTTACATAAGCAAATAAGCTCTGGTATAGTAAGATATAGAAACTCGGAAATGTACTTATACCCAGGAGAAAATTGTTTATACTGACAAAGCTCTACCACAAAAATTGCATTTGAAGCACTCCCCATTACTTCAAATCCTCTTACAAAACAGTATATAACTCCAAAAATAAGGTAAAAATTGTATAAATTGTACATTCCCTCGGCGAAATGACGGAGTTTCGCATTCTTTCGGGGGAGAGGGAGTATTCTATGATATACCATTTTATTATTCCATAAATTGTAACATATTTTGTATTAATCAAAGAAATATCTATGAAATTAATACATAGGTTGGTTCTAAGAGCTATAAGAGCGCTCAAACTTTACATAAGAGCGTTCATGCCCCACTGCACACCAGCCACAGTCAGTTAGACTAAGTTTATGACATCAAAAGGTCCGACCTAATGGTTCACTGCACAATATAATAAGAATAAGGGTCTCAGTGTGCGACCTCATGGTTCAATGCACAAATTAATAACTTGTAAGTGAATGCAACCGGCCGTCACGGGTGCCTGAGCACCGCTGACGCCGTCATGAGTGTCTGAGCACTCTAAGGACTGAACAATGGGTTACATAAGCACGACGCCATAACCTTCCAGTCGCTCTAGCGTCGCTCCTGAGCAACCTAGGTCAAATATCAAAAATTCTATGGAAAGCCCATAATTAGACGGTCAGAATGAGCCCAAGATCAAGGCGGAACTCCCAGTATTAAGGAAGTTACGCCATGGAGACTGAATCGACCTCTGAGTGAGCTACAGACAAACCGGCGGGAGTTACGCGCCTATCCAGCGGGCATTATAATCTTGGCACATTCAGCTCTGCGCATGCCCAAAATGGCGGTTATACAAGCATAAACGGCCGAGATATGAGGGTCTAAAGATGCAGAACCGACCAAGACAATGGGGGCCATAGCGGCGTCCATGGGGGTCCTTTGTCCCCCTGTGACACTTGAAAGGGTCCCCTCAAACAATTGTAGAGTTAGGCAGATGCTGCTGGCTCCAGTCAGTCTGGAGGTGCTTTTCCAAGATTTGCTACAAATAGCCTGTCTGCACCTCCAGGAGGACACATCACCAAGAACCGCTCTAGAGGTAACATCTCCAGTCATCTCCTGCTACCTGCTATACCACTGCACTATGGTGAAACTATGCTAGACAGGCATTGGTTTCCTACCATTAGTGGCCAGAGGCTATCTTCTTCAAGACTTCCACCAGAGGGTAAAGTTATCCATTATTACATTATTCCTCTAAGCAGCAGGTCAGGAGCTAGGTGTGGGAACCCACCTAGAAGTATGCTGGACACTGTATTATTAATACCTCACAGGTGGAGTGGAACTGAACATTGTACTTTATAAATTACTGTATGTTTACTGTATGTACTAATTACCTACATACTAACTACCGTATGATTGATATTTCTTACATGTTGCCTAAAGCTGAATAAACCAGTGACAACTGGAAATAACACTATTTTATATGAGCCTGATGTATTTACACTATATACCACTAGTCTTATGATATTTCTCATATGACAACTTGATCATGCCAAACTCTAGTATGACAGTACCATAGGACCTAGCTGGCGTCTGCTAGTTATAACTTGGGACCAATCGCTCAAGTCTAAAGTTGGGGGTCTTAACACACCCCTAAACAATCCGGTATCCGGTACTCCTGTTTGGGGTGTAGCCGGATACAATTTTACGATGCCATCTCTGGTGGCATTGTCCATCAGGTCGGGTGTAGAAAAAATATTTCGTACACCCTCCTGATTAAACATTTGTTGTTGACCGGGTTTCCAGTCTAACAACAGATGCTGGGATGTGTAATCATCCTCTTCGAATCCCTCTAGCCCAGGGCTGGGGGGATCCGCTTCGGGTTTCCCGAGGCTTTCGGCCAATGTGGCCGCGCACCACCCCCGAACCAACTGGTCACGGCACCAGTGTAATGGTTTGTATCGACTTATATGTTGGGTGGCTCTTTGGCTCGCTTACCACTAGATGTACCAACACAACACGAATAGTTCGGGTTGGGCAAAGCCCCAGAAACCCCTACCTCTCGGGTAGGACTTTATTAGATCTCTTTGATAACAAAGTACTAGCGTCTGGACTGGACCATGTCCAGTCCCCTTCTGCCGCTCGTCCGGCTCCTTAGTATGAGCTGGACGCGAGGCATGGTGCTGCCCCCTCTTGTACCAACGAGGTATCGCAAAGCGACACCTAGCTAGCATAGAAGGAACAAGCACCACACGAACACGTCTCTCGGATGAACGGCACTAATATATATACAATGATGCCGGCCCCTACACTACAATGTGAGCATGAATATGCATTCATAATGGGGTTGTGTGAAGATTTTCCCTATTAAGCCCCCCCCCCTCACCCATTCTTGCACATACTCAATATCCTTTCTATTATCCTCTAGTCCTTAAAACCATGATATCTAAGAATATAATCTTATCTATATAGGAATATAATAGGAATTAATCACTAAAACATTTAGAGTATAATCATATCTTTGCAGTAAATGTAAAAGTAACATATGGTCCCAGGCATATTTCTAATGTTTTGGGGCTTGGAAAAAAGTAGAATACCAGATTTAAACACACAGAGGGAGCAGATCATATGAGATTTCAAGTGGAGATCTTTCAGAACAGTCAAGATGGTGTAGTGGTAACATGTTTACCTTCATATGAGAAGGTCCTGACTTCGATTCCAGCCCAGGGACGCTCTTCAAAAGTTGCAAGTTTTCAACCCAAAATATTTTGTTATGCAAACGATTTATTTTCTTGCTATTTTCTGACTTGGCAGAGGTTGAAGATTCTGTCAGTTTTCAAGCAAGCATTTATTTCAATTAGTTACAAAGTTAGGTCTTAGAAAAATACACTGCAATAGATGAGATGTTTCCTATTAAACTGAAAAAAGAAAAATGTTTCTCAGCTCCACCTAGACTTGAACCTGAGACCCCTCACATGCAAAGCGAGAATCCTAACGCTGTGCCACCTCTACAACTGGTGAGCCAGGTTGCAATAGGCATATAAGTAGGACTGTGCAATACTTACTGAGGACATTGTGGACATTTGTCCTTACTATGGGCATTTTTCCTTACTATGGTCACTCCAGTCTGTGTTCCCTATTAGCCTACTGGGCCTCATATGACCAATGACATCTCACTGTAGTAGGTTTATGGTTGAAATATCATATTGATAGTGGCACTTTCAACACCTGACCCGCTAGCACATATAGGAGCACAAAGGAGTCACAATAAGGAGGTACCCGGTTCAAATCCCACCAAGGAGCAAAAAGGACACTGAAACCAGGAATGCACAAACTATTCATTGAATAATTAGACTGCCTTAGGAAGTTGAATGTTCGACCATCTGAAATCCTTGTGTGTATGAAATTATGGGCTTTTGTCAAACGCTGACCTTAATTTCTATATTTCTTTATAATGTTTAACAAACCAATTATGTGTTGGGCTTAATACACCCTACAGCTTAGTAGTTCAATAAGGGCTACAAATGCAGGGCTACATAACCATTACAATTTAAACTGTCTGTAAGCCCTACAATGCAGTGCTGATTAGTAACTCTTTTAGTGGGGTTGTGCCCACTGGGTAGTGTTGCTGGACTCACTCTGAAGATGGAATCCAGTAAAGTGTGATCCTATGTATTGGGATACTCTGGCAGTGCATTACACCATTGGTAAGAAAGACTCCTGCAATGGTGGAGCCTGTTCAGGTAGGATCCAGCATTGCCTGACCCTCTTCATAGAGATACTCAGGCAATGTCCTATTCTCTTCTATTATGTTATTCCAGTTGACCCTGAGCCTGTCTCTAAAGAGACTCCTGTACTGTGAAAGTAGGGCAGTAGAGAGGGTACAGCAAGGCCATAAACAATCTAGAATAGAGTGTCAGGTATTGCTGGAGTATGCCTACACCCTAGGCTCACCCTGAGTATCAAAATATTCTCATTTTGGCGACATTTGCCTGAGGCTAACAATAGGCTCCCGGTGAGTATCATTATTTTTTCTGTGTATGGTTCAACGGGGAATCATTCCCCGGCCGCTGTGGCAGGAGGCGAGCTCGCTGTCCACTATACCATGCCGACCGGTGGTAGAAATGAATCTACATCAAGAATTTGAAAAAGTTGTCCGACATACCTGATGTTTACACACCTCGTTAGCCTAGAATCCATGGAGCCTGGTGGAGTTATTAACAGAGAACCATCCTTAGATATCCTAGATGAACATGCCATGCCAAATTCCTCCATTTTCTTCGAAATAAATAAGAATCCATTGATTTTCCACATCGATACGAGTCGGGACCCGCCCCGTCCGGCCATTCCTTGCTCGACGCGTGGCTGACCTAGTTTTTACATCCGGGCACCTACCCGCTCTGTCAACAAGAAGCAATGGCCGTGTACCGGGCCGTGTGCGTTGGATCGGTATGGAAAATCAATGGATTCTTATTTATTTCGAAGAAAATGGAGACAAAATGAAGGCGAACACCAACTAGAGATCGTATATTTGGCGGTGTTAGAAGTACAGGACTTGACATTATTGGATTATACGCGAAAAATGAGTGTAAAGGTGGAGGTATGTCGGACAGAACGACAACATGGCCATGGCGGGTTGGCAAAGCTAGCGGATCGCATGCACTTACAAAATGTCTTCTCCTGGATTAATTCTTGGGTTATAAGGTAAGAAATTAATACAAAATGGAGAAATATGTTCGATAAACGCTTTAATGCATGTTATGGGTACGCACTCGTGGGTTTATGGGGTCGTGGATTATTAACCCATAAACCCACTCGTGCGTACCCATAACATACATTAAACGCTTAATATACAATACCAGCACTCATAGACACTTGAGCGTCAATCTCTTGTATTTCATATGCCTTATATAATGCTGTTTGTAAAGGAAGAAAAATGTGTATTTCTCGCCGACGGCACTTCACAATGTGCTTGTGTCAGGATCAGATTACAAATCATTGTGAAAGAGTATCACATATGTGCATGTTTGTTATGTAGTATCTAGATTAAATAGATATGCTATTATAGGCATACGCTTTCTTAGGAAAAATAGAGCTAACATTTTATTTGATAATGATAACATGGATTTACTAACCATTGGGCTAACATGACTATAACATCACACTTTGAGACTGTATTTCAGCAATGGGACTTTCTGATAAATCTATGCATAGGGCCACAGAAAACCTTTTGAGATCAAAGCCAGTTCCTTTTTGTGTTAAACAAGGTGCTGTGAACCCAATCAAAAGTAGGAATGATATACCACTTGTACTATACAATACATCATGTAAATCACATCAAATAAAAGAGGATTCAATTTTAGGCCTATTTTCTTTAAGAGTAGAGGGAGATTTTATGGGACCTGATGATTTAAAGGAAGAGCCCATTCCTGTATGCAAAGAAGATTTCAAAATTGATGAGAATTTGACTGAAGATCAAAAACAAAAGTTAGAGAAGTTGGAAAGGAATTCTGAATCATTCATAAGTAAGGTTTATGTTTTGGGACTACTAGGAATATACACACCACATTGACTTGAAAAGGGACTATAAACAGATTTACATCATGACTTATAGAATCTCACCTGGTAGAGCATAGATAATGAATAAACTACTTAAAGGTGAAGAGAGAGCAGGTGTCATCGAAAGATACCCAGGACACATAGAGTGGTGCAGCTCAGCATTCTTGGTTAAAAAGGGGAAAGGTACAAATGGTAAAAGATCATTCAGAATTGCAGCTGATTTTCATCATTCAAATAAACAAATCAAACACCAAGCATTCAATTTCCCTATAATTGAAGACACTCTGAACAAAGTGGATAACTTAGGAGCTTAATGTTTCTCCACTCTAAATGCTTACCATGGTTTTCTTTTCAAATTCCACTGAGAGAGCATGATAGAAAAGTCACTGCATTTGCCACCCCAGGTAATACTTGGAGGTATGGCATTATGCCCATGGGTTTGTCCACTAGTCCTAAAGCATTCCATAACATTATAGAAAACATTATTAGACATTTACAATATTGTTTACCATATGTTGACGACATCATAGTTTCATCATGAACTTGGCATGACCATTTGACTGACCTAAATAGCCTATTTAGAGCTTTCAGGAATGCGAACATAAAATTTTTAAAAAAAAACTCAGTGTAGCTTTGGATTTAAAAGAATTCCATTTTTGGGATTTGTCAGCCGCAGCCATATATCGAAACCCGGAAAAATTCAAATTATTAGAAAATGTCTCCTACTCCAACAACACCTAAACAGGTCAAATCGTTCAATAGACTAGCCATTTACTATCAGGCTTTCATACCACATTACTCAAACACAATGCAGCTATTTTGCTCATTAACGAAGAGAAATGTAAAATTCAACTAGACATATACCCACCAGCAGGTGTTTGATAAACTCGAAAAATTGCTAGCAGAGGATGTAGTTCTAAGATATCCAAATGTCTCAAAATATATAGAAGGTGCATGTATTTCACAACTGAACAGTGAAAACAATTAAAGACCCGTTGCATTTGCGGAGAGAAAACTATCCAAGGCAGACAGAAATTATAGTGTAACAGATCAGGATTTAGTGGGAATAAAGTTTGCCTGGATGAAGTTTGAACATTACATTATTACTGGAAGGCATTTCTCAAGATGGTACGACTAGACCCCCTGCAAGTCGTAGTGAGATCCCCCAGTTATATGCCATTACAGCCCTGCATCTAGTGGTCGCTAATAATTGCACTGGTACAACTACCCTACCAAAACCTATGCAATTACTGCCTCAAGTGCTGGTCGTACAGAGTAGTCGTAGTGTGTTACCTATGATCACCCACTTTGATACTGAGGGTTTCAAGTCGTACTGGTTGTGTCTAGTCATATATCTTGAGAAATGCCCTCCTGATCCTGCTGCTTAAGAAGCTTTAAATGGGAAAGTTAAACTGAGGGGCAGAATGGCGAAATGGTCCAAATTTTTCTGCTGATTTGATTATACCATAAAACATCTAAAAGGTAAATTAAATTCTGACCCCCCCTCGAACCCACCAGCCCCCCCTCACTCCCTTACTGGTAGACATCATTTTAAAACTCTTGGTAAGAAGTGGGCAGATGTTACGAATCATGCATGCAGGACAGTACAGATTTTATGAATAAAGATGAAAACATAAAGAAATTCGAAAATGACTGCATCAGTGGGATGTTGGATGTGACCTCACTCTGGACTAACAGTCTCAATGATGATGGCATTCACATTATCTCTGAGACATTAAAAAGAAGAAAGAAAAGGCGATGAAAATCCCAAAAATGGATTCTTAGTAGACATATAGAAAGTGGTTTTGAAGAATAATAACTGAATATATGTTGTAATGCAGTACTATATACAGGGCTTTAAAGGGTTAAGATGCCTCGGGTTTTAATACAGATGTAGTGGTTTAGGTTTCTTACCAGCTAGGTTCAAGTCTCGTGATTCAAAAGAAAGACGAAGACAGTATTCCGAGTGTATGCCAACGGTTTATTATGTACACCTTTCAGTTACCCTGTGATCAATAATTAGGGAAACATGTCGTTACATGTAGCATGTACGCAGGCCTACATGGCCTCTGACGTAGCAGGTGAGCGCAGGGCTTTTATAGGAATAACCCTGGTGCTGCCACCTATCCGGAACCTCAGGAACACCAGGCGACAGGTCTCACCCGCCGCGCCAGACGGCACCAGGTATTATTATATACCTCTACACAGAAAACTGCTCACTGTTAATTCCAAGATTGGACTCTGCCGTTGTACCGTTCAGCAAATCCTGGACAAGTCAGTTTCCAAGACCGATCCATCTGGTATGAAGCATGGTGTGACTTATACATGCACCACACATGGAGACAAGCGGGCCAAATTTTTTTGATCAACACAGGAGAAGGGACCTCCACGAAGAGCCTACCGAGGGTCCCCTTTCTTATGTTGATCCACCATGATAGTACATCTTCCTCTTTGAATGTCACAAGGTTAGGTGTGGTATGTCCACTTTGATCACACTAATTGAGACATCACCAGAGGGTCAAGTTTCTTATGTAATGGGGAGGTCCATGCCCAAATTACAGCTTCATAATGAGGGCTCATTAATGTAAGAATAGTCAAAGGCTAAGAGATGAATGAAGTGTTATACATTAAGCCTTAAAGGGTCACAAGTTTTATTGATGCAACACACCTATTGCTTTTCATTATGAATTATTGAAGCAATGGCAAGTAACATGTCAGTGCTGAATATTTGATGTTGATAAATAAGCAAATGTCCACGACCATGGGATTTTTTACATTGTATTCCCCGAGGTGGGACTGGTGTATCTCAAACAGTGAGTAATACTAAGCTAATAGATCATGGATATCGGTGTCCAAGGGCTGTACTTTTCGTTCAATAGACTAGCCATTTACTATCAGGCTTTCATACCACATTACTCAAACACAATGCAGCTATTTTGCTCATTAACGAAGAGAAATGTAAAATTCAACTAGACAGATACCCACCAGCAGGTGTTTGATAAACTCGAAAAATTGCTAGCAGAGGATGTAGTTCTAAGATATCCAAATGTCTCAAAATATATAGAAGGTGCATGTATTTCACAACTGAACAGTGAAAACAATTAAAGACCCATTGCATTTGCGGAGAGAAAATTATCCAAGGCAGACAGAAATTATAGTGTAACAGATCAGGATTTAGTGGGAATAAAGTTTGCCTGGATGAAGTTTGAACATTACATTATTACTGGAAGGCATTTCTCAAGATGGTACGACTAGACCCCCTGCAAGTCGTAGTGAGATCCCCCAGTTATATGCCATTACAGCCCTGCATCTAGTGGTCGCTAATAATTGCACTGGTACAACTACCCTACCAAAACCTATGCAATTACTGCCTCAAGTGCTGGTCGTACAGAGTAGTCGTAGTGTGTTACCTATGATCACCCACTTTGATACTGAGGGTTTCAAGTCGTACTGGTTGTGTCTAGTCATATATCTTGAGAAATGCCCTCCTGATCCTGCTGCTTAAGAAGCTTTAAATGGGAAAGTTAAACTGAGGGGCAGAATGGCGAAATGGTCCAAATTTTTCTGCTGATTTGATTATACCATAAAACATCTAAAAGGTAAATTAAATTCTGACCCCCCCCCCTCGAACCCACCAGCCCCCCCTCACTCCCTTACTGGTAGACATCATTTTAAAACTCTTGGTAAGAAGTGGGCAGATGTTACGAATCATGCATGCAGGACAGTACAGATTTTATGAATAAAGATGAAAACATAAAGAAATTCGAAAATGACTGCATCAGTGGGATGTTGGATGTGACCTCACTCTGGACTAACAGTCTCAATGATGATGGCATTCACATTATCTCTGAGACATTAAAAAGAAGAAAGAAAAGGCGATGAAAATCCCAAAAATGGATTCTTAGTAGACATATTGAAAGTGGTTTTGAAGAATAATAACTGAATATATGTTGTAATGCAGTACTATATACAGGGCTTTAAAGGGTTAAGATGCCTCGGGTTTTAATACAGATGTAGTGGTTTAGGTTTCTTACCAGCTAGGTTTGAGTCTCGTGATTCAAAAGAAAGACGAAGACAGTATTCCGAGTGTATGCCAACGGTTTATTATGTACACCTTTCAGTTACCCTGTGATCAATAATTAGGGAAACATGTCGTTACATGTAGCATGTACGCAGGCCTACATGGCCTCTGACGTAGCAGGTGAGCGCAGGGCTTTTATAGGAATAACCCTGGTGCTGCCACCTATCCGGAACCTCAGGAACACCAGGCGACAGGTCTCACCCGCCGCGCCAGACGGCACCAGATATTATTATATACCTCTACACAGATAACTGCTCACTGTTAATTCCAAGATTGGACTCTGCCATTGTACCGTTCAGCAAATCCTGGACAAGTCAGTTTCCAAGACCGATCCATCTGGTATGAAGCATGGTGTGACTTATACATGCACCGCACATGGAGACGAGCGGGCCAAATTTTTTTGATCAACACAGAAGAAGGGACCTCCACGAAGAGCCTACCGAGGGTCCCCTTTCTTATGTTGATCCACCATGATAGTACATCTTCCTCTTTGAATGTCACAAGGTTAGGTGTGGTATGTCATTTACCACTTTGATCACACTAATTGAGACATCACCAGAGGGTCAAGTTTCTTATGTAATGGGGAGGTCCATGCCCAAATTACAGCTTCATAATGAGGGCTCATTAATGTAAGAATAGTCAAAGGCTAAGAGATGAATGAAGTGTTATACATTAAGCCTTAAAGGGTCACAAGTTTTATTGATGCAACACACCTATTGCTTTACATTATGAATTATTGAAGCAATGGCAAGTAACATGTCAGTGCTGAATATTTGATGTTGATAAATAAGCAAATGTCCACGACCATGGGAATTTTTACATTGTATTCCCCGAGGTGGGACTGGTGTATCTCAAACAGTGAGTAATACTAAGCTAATAGATCATGGATATCGGTGTCCAAGGGCTGTACTTTCTGTATATGCCGCGCAGCGGCGAGGGTATATACAGAATGTACAGCCCATGGGCACTGATATCCATGATCTATTGCATTTATACCACTAATTTCTCCATTTTGTATTAATTTCTTACCTGATATCCACAGAATATAGCCAGGAGAAGAAATTTTGTAATTGCAAGCGATACGGCCCGGGTTCAAAAGATTCAATACATTTTCAATTCAATACATTAACCCTGAAGGCTGACATGGTGACTTTTGTGTTCTTTTGCCATGATGGGGGATGAATACAGCCCTGGTATTTAACTCAACTCTATTCCTCATCATGATTCTACAGGGTTGATAAATCCTTCAAGGATCACCACAATGCAATAATATATGGTGAGGGGGTTCCCCAAATGCACCATGATGAAAAATGAATTTGAGACCTTGAACCATTATCCTATCCTTAAAGGGTTATTTTAAGGGTAGGCCATACCAAAAACATGTGGTGGTATATCGTAAAACCCTATGTATAAGCCGCACCTGCATCTAAGCCGCACCCTGACTTCATGGCTTTCTTATAAGCCGCACCAGAGGGCTAAAATGGTGCCTATTCCTTAGTAAAGTCTATATAAGTAAAACCCCGCATACAAGCCGCACCCTGAGCTTCAGGGTTGGCCTATAAGCCGCATCTGAAATGGCCTATAAGCCACGGCTTATACGTGGGGTTTTAAGGTAGTCTGAGTCAAGGAGAATACATTAACACTAGGCAACCCTTTTGGTAACATCCCAGGGGCAGTTTTCTGACTAAGGGAGCGTTCATTATTTATGGAGGGGGGTGAGCAATTTGAGGGGGGGGGGGCAGCTCATTTTGGGACATTTGCGAGGGGGAGGGACTTTATTTTAGGGTATTTCTGTGAGGGAGGCACTTCACTTTTGGATATTCATGTAGGGGGGGGGCGCTTCATTTTAGGACATTTGTGCCAGGGGATATTTTATTCTAGGGCACGGGTATTTGTCATATGCCAGAACTTTTTCCTATTTTCGAGCAAAATCGGCTTCTAAATCATTTTCTCTCAAAGTCTCACCCGGCTTATGACCAAGTTTTATTGCTATAAATTATAGTTTTTCTAAACCTCTTGAAATTTCAACCCGAAATCAGCTCATGATATTTTCCCAAACTCTAGCCCTGGCTTATGACTAAGGTTGGCTTATGAACAGGGTTTCACAGTAATTCCTAGTCTAAAAGAGGGGGTGTGCACTTATTAGGGTATGTGCGCTAATTACATTGAAAGCGGTGTATAGACTTTATTAGGCAATCGGAACCTTATCAGGCATCAGGTGCAACTTATAGCATTCTCTCAAATTCAGAATATCTACTGTAAACGTAGAAATTTTCGTGTGTATGAATCTTTGAGGAAAAGGTAAAAAAAAACATTTTCGTGTGTACTTAAATTTTTAATTCAAAAGTGTGAGCAGGCAAACAGAAACAATCATCCATATAAACCCCCGCATGGATGTCCCTCTCCCCTTAGCTGCTCACAAGTATGTATTGTCAGGATACAGAGGGCTAAGGGAGTGATCATTTTTAAGAATTTTTTCGACCCCTTGACCAGGGGGTCAAAAAAATGTCACCTGTTTTCAGCGAAAAAGCCCACGTGTTATTATACGGACTTAGCAGGTTTAATTATTGGCCAATGAGATGATCCCAACTGTTCACTGCATTCCTTTCAGGGGCCAACTGGTAAACATCTGGTAGGTCTTATCTGTAGAACTCGCTGGTAACAAGCTCCAGCAATGGCCACGCCCATGGGATAACCTGCTACATCGAAATAGTTAAAAGGGCGCATTCGCACACGCTTTTTGGCTCTTCAGGTGTGGGTCAAAAGATTTTTGACCTCTTGAGCAGGGGGGGGGGCAGAATGTTTTTAGTACGTCTGATGAAATAGAATATAGGAGTACTTACGATGGCATCCACTGGGGCAACAATCAATGTTTGTAAGTGGTACCACCATTGCTAGTGATTGTGTCTACAGGAGTTTTCACACCTTCTACTACACCAGCTTGCAGCAACATAAAGGGATGCACACATAGTAAGGTGCTAAATGCCTTCAGGTAGCCAGTGTTGTTGTTCTAAGGGAGTGGTCATTATTTATCAACAGGGGGGTGGTGGGTTTGAGGGGGGGCGTAAAATTTTCAGACCCCTCCCGAGGGGGGGCCTAAAAAATTTTGACCCCTCTTTAGGGGGGGCTAGAAAAATTCACCCTCTTTTTAGCAAAAAAGTCCGCGCGCTACTATAGATCAAAGAGGGGCGCGAAAACTCTACGGCGCGGGGGGCGCAAAAAATTTTGACTGCTGTCAAGGGGGGGGCGAAAACCCACCACCCCCCTGTTGATAAATAATGACCACTCCCTAAGGAAAATCCTTTAGCACAGGAAAGTGCCATTTCATGTGCTAAGGGGAAGAGTGATTTTAGGATATTTCTACTGAGGGAATCAATTTTAGTGTAATATAGTGAGTAGTAATGATTGGGGGGCGGCGCTTTATTTTGGGGTATTCACATAGGGGGGCAATTCATTTTTGGGTACTTTTGTGGGGGAGGCGGTTCATTTTGGGATATTCACATGAGGGGGATGTTTCATTTTCAGGTATTTGCCGAACGAGATTCTCAACCCCCCTGCCATAAATAATGAACGCTCCCTAAAGACATTTATAAGTTGCCAGGCCCATAACTAGCCCTCGCAGTGGGGCGATTAGATTTTCGATAAGGTGGAACTTGATCAGTTAAAGGGTGGAACTTTCCTACAATGAAACATATTTCCTTTTTTTCATACAAATCTGTAAGGGAGTGGTCATTATTTATCAACAGGGGGAGCGTAAAAATATCAGATCCCTCTCAAGGGCGGGGCTAAAAAAAAATTGACCCCTCTTGAGGGGGAGGCTAAAGAAATTTACCCTCTTTAGCAAAAAAGCCTGCGTGCTACTATAGTTTAAAGAGGGGCACGAAAATTCTCCACGCCTCTGGTGCAGGGGGGGGGCAAATTTTGACTGCCGTCGATGGGGGGGGGTGTAACAGACGCGCGAAAACCCACCACCACCCCGTTGATAAATAATGACAACTCTCTAATGGTGATGGGCCCTATATGAGGCAAAATGTCTCATTTTAAGGTACACTCCCTTAAAAACCTCAATAATTGTCCGATTTAAAAACCAAAAAACTGACATGTAGCTCATCATGTACATTTAAGGCTAGCTATGGTGGAACGTTTTTAGTTCCTCAGTGGCTTGGGGGGGGGGGAGTTCTTTCGAACCGACGACGCCCCCACCCAGGTATAAAGTAAAAGATCCATTTTTTGTTCCATGGCAAAATACGAAAAGTACTCAAACCGCCACATTCAATCACCATCATTGAATATGATATATCGTACCTCTCCAAGAAGCGCATCTCCCAACTACACTGGATATCTCCCTCATAAGCCAACCCCTCACTTGGAGAAAATCTTAGAAGCTAAATTTGGACTCAGGATTTCCATTGTTTGTTTGCACAGCCTACAATACCATTACATACTTCTGCAAATGGTGTGGTTTTTTTTTATCCCTCAACCTGGTGGTTCTGGGTGTTAGTTTATGGCATTGTGGAATCTCGCCTTATCCCCATAAGTAACAATGCAAAAAATACCTACTGCACTGTCAGGGACTATCAGAAAAAATTGCCATTGAATTTCATTCAAATCATCACCATAAACCAGCGGTAATGACTCAGGGAGGCCATGAGCCAAAGATAGGAGTTCAGTTTCTTTTACGATCTACTCCAGAAGAAAGGACAACACTGAACAACTTTTCCCCTTTCTTAAAAAAATCCTCTTCTTTATTTCTTCTCTCAATCAATTTTTTTTTGTATTTTTCTTTTTTTTTGTAAACAATATATATATATATATATTTTTACTTTTCAATATTTACAAGTTATCTACTGGTAAAGGTTCGTCCCAGTGAGCACCACAGTGTTTACCCTTTAACACGTTAAGGGCCGCTGATGCATTAATGCATCATACTCAATGGTCGTCATGATGCACCAATGAAGTGGTCATGAGCAGTCTCGCCAGCATTTCATTGGAGCATCATGACGACCCTCTGGGAGTATATGCACCAACCCTTATGCTCCAATGAATTATGAAGTGCTCGCCAGCACTTCATTCATGCATCATGACAACCAATGGGCATGATTTTAATTCATCAGCGGCTTTTAAAGGGTTAAGGGCCGCATAGTGCTGTAATGCATTATGCCGGTCGTTAATCATGTATATGTGCAGTTCTGGTACATATATGTTAAATACCAGATTACATTAATGGGTATAATGCATTAAGTACTATGTAAGGGTTTAACTAACTACATGTATGTATATACTTACAATACTGGCTGTACAAGAGGCTGCCCATCCACGTACCGTCTACGTGACAAGGGTACTACAAGTCATCTTCTGTATCGAGTCCAATATATTAGCCTCTAAGAGACATATAGTGCCTCAAAGTTGAATCTTCTTTTTCTGATGCACTGATGCAGAATTGGTGAAAAAAAAAATGCCATTACTGCACCGTGTTGAGCCATCAGAGTATATTACCACATTCGTTTAAACAAGAAATGCGGTTGTAACCGCGTAAAAAAACGCCTCCCGCCGTTAATGTCCCTATACCAGTGTTTGATGACATGTCTCATAAAAGCAGACATAAAGAAGATTTCACAATTATCAATTTCTCTATTCAGTAATTTTGTATTGTGAGACCTCACCACATGGGGCAAATGCGATCATCATAGCGCACTCCCATACCGCTTCGCGGTACCGCCGCTACGCGGCGTGGGAGGCGCTAAAAAAACCGCACCTGTTCCAATAAGCACCCCCTGGGTCGAAAGTGCGTCCCTCTAGAGTAAAATCATGCAAATAAAGTGTAAAATTATTGGCTTTTAAGGCAAAAAACTAATTTTAGGCTTCAGGGGGTGCATCAATTAGAATTAATTTTTGTATTGAAATTTTTAAATCGAAACAATTTCTTTCCGAACCGCTGCACTTATCAGAACGAATATGCTCACTCCATAGTCAGTGCAATACACTAAACTTGCACTGGCAAGTTATTTAACAGGGCAGCAGCCAACTTCTGTAAATTCTCTCGTATAAGCCGCATCCCCGACCTTGGAGGGAGTTATGGAGTGCATCTGGTGCTTGAAAATAGTAGGTTTAGTACTATTCTATAGTGCCAAATACCCTCCTGTAAGCCGCATCCCTTCTTTGGACTGATCCTATAAGCCTCACTTTCATTTGGGTTCTGGTATAAGTCGCGGCTTATACGAGAGAATTTACGATACCACAACCTATTACACTACTATATGCCCCCTGAGGGATTAAAAACTCAACAACTAGGGCACTGGAGTAACATATTGAATATACTACAAGTTATAACAAGCACATCAGTCTCACTGATTTTCAAAAATAAGACAACATCCAGAATAAAAGACTCGATCCAGTAGAGAAGAGTACTACTGAACATGACATTTCTGGCCTATTTACAATGTTTTATCATACATTTATCATTTTTGTTTGTTCAATAGGTTCCTTTTTTGCAACGGATCCAAAGTTTTCCACATACATTGCACACTGGCAGTAGTATATCCTGGGTTAGTCAAATGGAATGTTACAACATCTTAGTTGTCAGAGCTCCCAATCGTATATTTTCTTGAAAAAGTGTTCAGTTCACACACATCCCCTCCTGACAAATGCATCATACGTACCTCTACTAACATGCTGTCATTCCTTCCTTTCCTACAAGAGGGTAAGTACATTCACGGTAGGGAACAGACCATTTCTAGTCTTTAGTCAGCCAACATTCTTTAACACATACACACCATGCATGAAGTATGCTGCCTAGGACCACCATAATATATATGAACAATCAGAACACAATACAATTAATTACCTTTTAAGGGCAGCAACATACTCTTGATATTGTGGCCATTGGTTGTTATGAACCACAAATACAGCCTTGTAGGGAAGTAACGTGAAGGTGCTACATTGATACTACATAGTCGTCAGGAATGATACAATCCTGAAACATCATACATTGTACCTACCGTAAATCCCCGGTCACAAGCCGGCCCCGGTCATAAGCCGGGCGGGGAGTTCAGGGAAATCCTAAAAGCCGGTTTTGGCATCAAATTTTTACCATTTTCTCTTTATTCTATAGTAAAAAGAAAAATCGGTCATAAGCCGGGGGGGACTTTGGGAAAAATTTAGAAGCCGGTTTGGGCCCAAAATAGAAAAAAAAATCTGGCTTATGACTGGGGATTTACGGTATGTACTACTGCATTTATGCATCATGCCCATTAGTCGACATGATGCTTGAATGCAGCCCTGACGAGTAACTCGCCAGGGCTGCATTCAAGCATCATGACAACCCTACGGGATCGATACAGTCCCAGAGGGTTGCCATGATGCACCGATGAGGACGTGCTGGCGAGCAGAACTACCAGCACTTCCTTGGTGCATCATGACGACCACTCCTGCATCAGCGGCCCTTACAGGGTTAATGAGCAGTGCTGCATTGGTGCATCATGAACATGGCCATTGGTGCATCATGAACATGGCCATTGGTGCATCATGAACATGGCCATTGGTGCATCATGAACATGGCCATTGGTGCATCATGAACATGGCCATTGGTGCATCATGAACATGGCCATTGGTGCATCATGAACATGGCCATTGGTGCATCATGAACATGGCCATTGGTGCATCATGCTGTCCATAAAAGGGTTATGTCAAAATTCCTAGTCATCTAACCCCACTGCAGCAGCATATGAGAGCCAGTCAGGGTCAATTAATAACCAATAGGTTTTTAGTCAGGAAAAGCCATTCCAATATTTTGCAATAGAGAAGTTAGGGTTATGGGTAGAGTGATTTAAATGGTAAAAGGTCCCCAAATAAAAGGGAACTCGGTATCAGTAGTTTCTCTATTATGTAACTTACATATACAGGGAGGTAAAACCCGTGTTACGTGGGTCTATAAATATCAAAGGTCTAGTTAGTAGAATCTAGAACATCATGTAAAATAAATATGAATGAACTGCATGGGATTGTTTTCAACATTTCAAATAACAGATTTCCTATTGAGTTTATAATGAATGCAGCATTAAATTTTGAGCAAGACAATACCTTTTAAATGCTTGTATCAATGACATCTTTGTATAAAACATTATTTTATCACTGTGTGTTACTGGAGTGTAAACCTTGGAGATGTAGTACAACTTTTGTAGACAATCATACATATTTGATAAATGTGCCCTGCAGATAATAATGATAATACTAAAGACACCATTATTATCGTTTTACAGGATTGACAAATAAGACAATATTTGCTTTCATCACGAATGCCCTGTATAGCTCTAAAATCAATATGACCTTTTGATGTATTTTTGCAGTCACTGTGTACTGAATGAGATCATGAAAAGGTTATATGTGGTCACCTGAACCTCCTTGACAGCTTCATGATGCTTTAATCTATTATGCCCAATTATCGTCATGTTGCATGAATGCAGCGTCAGCAAACAGATTCCCAAGGCTTGCATTTATGCATCGTACTGACCATCCATCCTATAGGGTCTTCGTGATACTTAACCCGTTAAGGGCCACTGATGTAGGAGTGCATCATGCCCATTGGTCATCGCAATGCCAGCACTTCATTGGTGCATCATGACGTCCCTACGGGGTAGGCATGATGCACCAATGAAGTCCTGGTGATGTGCACGATACATTAATGCATCAGCGACCCATCAAGGGTTAAATACAGTTTCAGTGAGTTTCTCCCCAATGGCTACATTCATGGAACAATGCAGTAAATGGGCATCAGCCATTGTGCATTTTGTAGTGAGGGGTCGTGCAGAGTGGCGTATCAGGTGCTATCGTGAGAATAGTCTCTGTACCGACGGCGCCAAGGTGGTATGGTGCTGTTGGGACTGTTGTTGCTGCTGTTGGTGTTGGTGGTGGTGGGGTTGGTGGTGGTCCTGTTGGCTCCCGTGCCGTCCCCGTGCCGACTGTTGTTGCGCCCGGTAGTACTTCTCCTGTTGCTGCTGTTTCTGTTCCGACGTGTACCCCCGCTGGTAGTGTTCATTGGGGATGCTAACTTCTGGAACAAATTAAGGTGGCCATCAGAATTTTTTTCTCTCTAATCAAGGAATTAATTTGTCATTGGAAGAATGTCCTGCAATTTCTGCAACATTTTTTTTTCTTTAACTATGTCTCAGCTTGGTTTAACAATTATGATGGGTTCTAAATAACATGCAGTTTAATGTTGAATACATTAGCTACGAATATATTTTCAGTTTTATTAAGGATGGTAGGAAGACAACAAGTGGGTTGGTGATTTATTAGTACTTAAGACAATGGAATGAAAGATAAGTATCATTAGTGGCTCAATTAATGCAAGAATATTGAAAAGATTCAATACATAAACTCTGAAGGATGAGTAGGTGATTTCATGCCCTATTTTCATCATGAAGCAGGAATGCAGGATGTGGTACTTAACCCTTTAAGGGCCACTGATGCATTAATGCATCATGCCCATTGGTCGTCATGATGCAGGAATGCAGCCCTGGCGAGTTACTCACCAGGGCTGCATTCATGCATCATGTCAACAGTATGATGCACCAATGAAGTGCTGGTGAGCAAACTCGCCAGCATTTCATTAGTGCATCATGGCGACAAATGGGCATGATGCACTCCTGCATCAGCGGTCCTTAAAGGGTTGAATACCACAGCTGTATGCATGCATCCTGCTGGATCTACAAGGTTGACAAATCACTAATGGATCATCAGGATCAAATCATGATGAAAAATGAACATGAAACCTTCAACCATGACACCATCCTTACAGGGTTTTATCAAAGGGAGGCCACACATAAAACCTATGGTGGTATATCAATGATTGATTGATTGATTGATTTGTGTTTTACAGCACTTAGCGGCACTAAGTGGCTATCCCGTGCTTCACAGGTTGATAATTTAACAGAGGAATGTGTCAGTGCCGGCGCATATGTGCACCACACACATCCTGAGGGGATAGGAAAGAGGAGATATAGACCCTTTTAAGTGGGCTAGGGAAGCCTGGGTATATCAATGAGATCAATCAATTCATATACCAGCAGCATGTTATGCCTGCCTACCTTTCTCCTTAAATGGAACTTATTATATTTCTAGTAGAACACCTTAATTGGTGATTTAACACTTGATGGTTTTGTGTAGATGAAGGAAATGGAATGCTTAGCAAACATTGGAAGGGGTAAATTTCTATTTCACATTTTGTTTTGGAAAAGGGAAAACATTTCATGAACTTTAAAACGGTTTTATTGCTTGTTATGAACACACCTTTAGCATTGGGGGTATGGGTTATGCATGCAGTTAGGGTATGGGAGGAATGTCTCATCTAGTTTATAAACTCTGGCTATATGGTCTAACCTTTCTGTGTAAAAACCTGCAAATGTTGACATTCCTTTTATTCATCATTGGTTTATAAACATTTCACACACACGCAGTAATCAAAATAGAAACTAAAACAAAATGACAAGAAAAGGATGATCATATTACCAGTCCCTGAATGTTTTCACAATCAAATAATTCATTTAGACATATATTTGTATTTTAATGAAGCTCTGCTTTATGAAGTTGAATTTAAAGCACAATTCTACAACAGTTTTAAGTAACAAAGAAAATACAGTAAAACTAGGCAACAATTTTGTCAACTCTTTAGTTACAGCATAATGCCTCCAGAAATCTGTCATTATAACGCAGTGATACCAGTCTACATGAAAGGTTTTCATCATGCAGGCTAATCGGTCTAGCAGATTTTTTACTCTGCTGGCTCGGATTGATTTTGGTAGGACCGCATTACAATTTCAATCATTTAACTCATTTAGATGGCGAAAATTCTGAAGAAACCTTAAGAAATAGTATGAATGCCTTTTCTTTTAGACAGCAAAACCCTTAATAATGGTCAAATCAGGAAAACTGAATTCCAGCCCAATGTCCCAAGAATACGGTGAGACATTTGGTGTGGCAGTCTGTACATTTCTGCAGATCTTGCAGCACTTCTGCCAACTATAGCCGGTGTCCGGCAGGATTTCTTATGGACTGCAATAAAGCATCAACAAATAACTTGCCGGCAATGCATCTGTGCATCGTGCCCGCCCTGGGGGGGGGGTGTATCAACACTGTTAGGTGAACCCGATACATGAATGCAGCGATGGCGAGTTACTCGACAGCATGGCGAGTTACTCGACAGCGATGGCGAGTTACTCGACAGCGATGGCGAGTTACTCGACAGCATGGTGAGTTACTCGACAGCGATGGCGAGTTACTCGACAGCATGGCGAGTTACTCGACAGCGATGGCGAGTTACTCGACAGCATGGCGAGTTACTCGACAGCGATGGCGAGTTACTCGACAGCGATGGCGAGTTACTCGACAGCATGGCACTAATACATCATGCAGCTAAAATAGCACGATCCACTCAAGCACTGTACTGTCCCTAAAGGTCTAAGTAAACTTGGTTTGTCAACTTGTGTGCACTTGTGTGAAAGGATTGTACACTGGTGTGGTTGGCTCACTTCTGTCATCTAAAATGTCAATCTAGTACTGAGGGTTTTGTCGTTTTCAAAAAAGCTAATATTCCGAATATGCCATGCTTCCAGCAACAGTCCACAAAATATCACATCTAGGTAGTGACAAAAGATTACTCTTTTGGAAGAAGTAGGCAGCAAAATTGTCAACAATTTAAAAGAAGTTGCAAGCATTATTTAGCTTTGTCTTGCGGCTTCGTCATTCTGACCACACGGGTGCATTATCCATCATTCACGCTGTGCAGACTCGCTGACATAATGTTAGGCAATGTAGTAGCTACACAAGCCTTACCCAGGGTACAACTGTCGGCTGAGGTGACGATGCGGTGTTCGCCATAGCCAACGGGGGCACCACTGTGCACATCCCAAGGGGACACGCCGCCTGCACCACCCCCTCCGCCACTGCCACTGTGCCCAGGGCCCCACCGGCCACCGCCACCGCCCACACCCTGGGACAGCTGTTGTGCCTGTTTCTGTTGTTGCCAATTTAACTGCTGCTGCTGTTGTTGTTGGCTCTGATGTTGGTAATGTTGTTGATGTTGGGAGTGGTGCGTAGTAGCACGTTGTGGGTGAGTCTGATACTGGTGCTGCGGGGGGTTGTATTGCTGCTGTTGGTGTAACTGGTGCTGTTGTTGTATCACCCATTGCTCAGTCCACTCCTGTTGGTAGGGCTGTGGGGGCTGGAACTGTGGCCCCGCCCCCATGTATTGCTGCTGCTGCTGCTGGCCAGGTCCTGGCTTGCTACCCGTGCCATAACCATACACCGGGGCAGCCCCTGGGCGGCCAGAGGGAGACGACCCGAGAAACTGCTTTTGTTGCCAAGTGAAAGCCTCGGCCGAGACATCCCCGTGGAAGTCCTGACAGCCCAGCGGCAGAACACACAAAGTTTAATCAAAGCCTTATTTATTCAACAACCAAAATATATCTATTTATTCAAGACAAAAAAAACTACTGTAAATTCCCTTGTATAAGCCGCACACTCATAAAAGGCGCATCCTGAATTTGTGAAAAAATCTAAAGAAAAATTTAAAATGGCATAACTCTTTTTTTAATGAATAGATCTTCAAAATTCAAAGAGCTATGGGGCCCTAGGGCCACCCAGACCCCCTGTAATGCTGGGGCAAATTTTGCGCATATGTTAGATCAGACCCCTACCCTCCCTCCACCCAGACGGGCTTCCCTAGCCCACTTAAAAGGGTCTATATCTCCTCTTTCCTATCCCCTCGGATGTGTGTGGTGCACATATGTGTGGGAACCGACACATTCCTCTATGAAATTGTGTAATGTATTTTTCGCCATGAACATGACCTTAGCTGTCGAAATGGCGTTAAACATCTTTTACTCACTCACTCCCTCCACCGACCTGGGTTGGGATCTGGTACGAGCCGCTGCTTATACGAGGGACTCTATGGTACCATAAGTCCTCTTGTACAAGGTGCAGCTTATGAGTGAAAGGACCCACATGCACCTTAAAATCTAAATGGGGGTAAAAGTATATTGAATTTGACCTAAACTGGTTAACATAAATGAGGGCACAAGTGCATCTTATGCATCTGACATCAATGCACCGAATCTGTGAGATGCATAATAGGCAGTGATTGACGCTACATCAAACCAGAAAAAAGAAACTTTGAGACCAGAGAAGATCAATCCTTGACATAAAGATTTAACGTGTGATATATATCACATATGGCCCAGGGTCTACTACCATAAAAACCCTCTATCAACCCTGTAGGGTCACAGGAATCAGCATTTGCGAAATATTGACTAATTACTTACAAATAGAGACTATTATCTATACATGTACTGACACCAGTCTGGCATAATCTTCTCTTACTAAACCCCTTGGACGCTGGCCCCCTGGTGTGCTGGCCCCCTGGACACCTGGCCCCCTGGACACTTGGCCCCTGGACACTTGGCCCCCGGACACTTGGCCCCTGGACACCTGGCCCCCTGGACACCTAGCCCCCAGAGAAAACTTTATCCTCAGCATGCTTAGTTTATCGCTCAGTCCCCAATATGTTATGTGTATAGCTTGGATACTGTAAACATTGCCGGCTGAAAAAAAGTGTCTCACTTGGTGATTACCCATAGGACTCCATGTGCTAATTTCATCGCCAAAATCTATCTGACCCATAGACCCAATGGTTAAAGAACTTGTAGTCAGTATAGCTCCCAAAAACATGGCGTAAGTACAGCAGCTTTTTTCGTAGAGAAAGACATCACTCACCATAAAGGACAAAATGTTGTCTGATAGATGAGATTTGAAACTTTCCTTTGGGTTTTGAAAAATGTGTAAACTAACAGTATATCACTGAATGATTACACCCTAAAGTTGGTGATTACAAATTTGTGGATCTGACTGAAAACCCGGCTCCAATAGCCCAGGGGATACCCTGGGCCAAAAAGCAGTGACATTGGCTTTTCTCGTGTAACAAAACTCATTACCAATTTGGCTAATTTACTCGTATAGCGTCCGGTTTATTTGCTAGAATAATCTCTTGCTGCATCTTCAGTATTGGCTGAGGTCAGAGCATGCATTGCAGGTGATCGACGATATTAGGGGTACACTCTATTCTAAGGAAAGAGGACATTCGCTTAAAGTAGTAAACTGCTCAAAATCAAGCCTGAGGTGCAACCTAGGGCAAGCCATTTGCTTCAACTCAGGGTGCGCCTTATACACAAGGTGCACCTTATGTGCGAGGTGCTATACCGTAAATTCTCTCGTATGGTAGCTACATTTAGGAGATAAAAAGAACAACTAAGCACCCTCTACTGCCTAATATAGTAACATTCAGAGCCTCTCTATCCGGTTTTAATTGTGCATAAATGTGTTATTCATTTTTACCAAATTAGTAGCCATTATACAATCAGTTTGCAAGCTTCCGAAAAAAAAATGAAACCTAATAGTCTTTGGAAAAGAAAGGAAAGGATGTGACTACAATAGAGTTTCTATATGCATAATTTGGCCCTTTATGTTATCCATAATGCTTTATTGGACTCAGCCCTCAGGTTGTCATGTCACTTATTGTAGACGTGCAATGACCCTGGACCCTTTCCACATCTCAGCCTTTTAAGGGTCGCTGATGCAGGAGTGCATCATGCCCATTGGTTGGCATGATGCAACAATGGAGACTCGCCAACACTTCATTGGTGCATCATGCTGACAGTGTATCGAGGAGTGTATCAACACTGTAGGGTCAGCATGATGCACCAAGGTAGCCCCATTAGGTAACTCGCCATGGCTGCATTAATGCATCATGCAGCCATGGCGAGTAACTCGCTGCATGTATGTATCATGACAACCAATTAGGATGATGTATCAATGCACCATCGACCGTTAAACGGCTATTCTAAGTTCGAGTGATTACACATGATGCGCGAGTAACTCGCCAGTGCCGCATCCATGCATCATGACAACCAAAGGACGTGGTACATTAAAGCACCTTATGGCCAAGACAGGGTTAAAGCGATAGAGAATAGGGTTTAGGCCACACTAAACAAAATAAGTTGGTCTACACATCGCCCTCTCCATATTTCCGGAAATAAATTTTTTTCTTTTCTTTGAAAAAAAATCTTGTCTACGGATTTTGAGCGCTTCAGTTTCTACAAGTTTTCTGTTTGTGATGTTTGGCAAAATTTTCTTTCAAAATATAAAAATTTCGCTCGCCTAACTTTTCCAGCAAGGAATCCATTTGACACCAACAAATTCTTAAAACATAAAAAAAAATTGCTCGCACCATTTTTTCAAAACCAAAATCTGTAGACCAACTTATTCTTTTTGGTGTGGCCTTAGGTTGTCACGGGTAATTAAGTGCTGCTAATTCTACCACAGGAGATTACCCAAAGGGCTCAGTCATGTACACAGAACTAGTAAAACCCAACCTGCTTCAACACCATCTCTTAATCATTATAACACCTAAAACACGACTTATCCTTATAAAAACACAAAAAAGTACAACCTTTGTAATCTTTCTTCCTTAAGTAAATAAAAAACCTAAAATCATCAGTGCATTATTATATACATTACTTTACCAGATAGTCCTATCAGATGGTTTATAGTAAATGTTATTACCTGCGGCCGCCCGCTGTACGGACTCCCCATGTGACCTCCGCCGTCCCTCATAGCGCCACTAATAGTGCTGTTATAGAAGACGTGGGACCCCATGTTAGCCCCACCACCTCCCTGCTGTATGCGGGGGGAGGAGCCATAGGGCGAGGTGCCATAACCATGGCCGCTGTATGGCGAGTGTGTCAGGTCGGTGTGCGGACTGGCGTGGTGACCGCCCCCGTAGGACCTGCCTGACGGAATGGGCCGTGGTGATGAACCTAAAATGAAACATGCACAGGGTCATTATCTAGTGAGTAAGTAATTGATGTTTAACACCATTTCGACATGAAAGGTGTTCGGTCCTGCCAAGATCAATCCAGGCCTGTAGAATGATAAAATCTGTGGGACCGAATGGCCTGCAAGGGGAAAAAGCTTTCATACAGACTGCCTTTGGTATCGAACAGCAATCTGCAATGTGATCAATAACTAGTTGATTCAAAATAAGGTTTCATTTATTGCTTCTATACAGTAAATCCTTTTAAACATTTATTGCCCTTTCAAGACAATACCCAGAGGCGTAGAATGCAAATCTTTATTGGGGGGGCCTGGCGAGGGCACCATCGCGACCACCTTAAATTGTCAGCTGATGCGTGATGGCATCTATATTATGCGTATATAGAATTCATATAGAAAAGTAATTTTTGGTAAATTTTGAATCTGACTTTAGGCTCAGACCCCCATTTTCCCTATGACATCACCATGATAATCTAATTTGAGATGTAACATTTTAGTTTCTTTTCCATTGTGTTTATGAGTTCTTGGAAAATATTGGGGGGGCCCAGACATACTCAGGCCCCACCTCCTTCATGATTGGGGGGCCCAGGCCCCCCTGGCCCCCCTTTTCCTACGCCCCTGATACCCTGAGAGGTGGCATCGCTTGTTAACACTTTGATGAACCCTTAGGAGCACCTTTATAGAGAATACAATCTACCTACACTGTAAGATCAAATCTCCCCTGCACCTTTATAGAGAATACAATCTACCTACACTGTAAGATCAAATCTCCCCTGAAAGTATGCAAACGGTGGCTTATATACCTCTCATTGGCTTATATACCTCTCATTGGAGTTCATTGGATCGACTCTGAGTACCCTCTGGGCAGTTCCCTACTTCATGCACTTGAGGCCACCGGTGGTGCCCTCTCATGACAGATACAGGAAGTAATCCCGAAGGATGCCCGTTCCCAAACTATCCCCGTTACAGTTATAGTCTCGACTTGTATAGAAAAATGTCTCAAATGAATACTCGATTCCCTACACTATAAATGGTATTTCAGTCGCGGCATTTATATAGGGTTTTATTGTAACAAAATCTTTATCATTAACCCATTATGGGCTGCTGATGTATTAATGCATCATGCTCATTGGTCGTCATGATACACTAAAGTGCTGGCAGTCTCACCAGAACTTCATTGGTGCATCATGACGACTAATGGGCATGATGCATCAGCGGCCCCTAACGGATTAAACCTGTGCCTGACCTTGGTAGCTGCCCTTCTGTTGGTTATGCTGCCTGTTGTCCTGGTCACGCTGCCGCCGGTTGTCGTGTCTGTTGTCACTTCGGTTGTCATGGCGATTGTCGTTTCTGTTGTCTAGATCTTGGCGTTGTGACCGGTTACGTCCTGGGTCGTCGTCAACCTGCTCTCGTTCCTCCTTCCGCCGTTCACGTTCTCTCTCATTCCTAGCAAATGAGTACAATTTTCTCCATTTTCCTTTCATTTTCATATCAAATACTATAGTAGAGTCTTGTTAACTTCCAATTTAGATTGATGTAGGTTTCCTTTTTTTGTAGATTTTTGGTTTTGATTACAAAATAGCATTTTATTCCGAATCCATCATATCAAAGTGATTCTCTGCCTGAGAATGTCTGTTATCCTTATACCTAACATCGTATGTTATCAATCCTTTAAGGGCCATGGATAGAGGAGTTGCATCAAGCTCATTGGTCGACATGATGCTTCAATGAAGCTGGCGAGCACGTAATTAAAGCATCATGACGACCCTCCAGGAGTGTACCCGATACCGTAGGTTCGGCATGATGCATGAATGCAGCCCTGGCGAGTTACTCGCCAGGGCTGCATTCATCAATCATGCCGACCAAAGGGCATTATGCATTAATGTTACCCTGATAGGCTATTGCAGATTGTTTTTCAAACCAGGTTTACATATATATTCTTTCCCATGTGCCCCATGCACATAAACGTATACAAATATCTTATGGCCAATTTCGGAGGTATGGCCAACCCAAAATTACTCTATTTATTAACTATGGAAAGTGCCAGAGGATTTGTTGTAATAGGAATAGAGCGAGATTGACGAATATCATGTAAATGAATGTCTCTTCTGTTTACCAAATAAAAAAAAATTAAATAAAAATGTACCAGCAGCTTTTAAAGGATTAAAACAAATGCAAACTGATCTGGATTTGTCGCCATACCTCTCTTTCCTCGCTACTACTATTGGACACTCCTTGGCAAAGTGCCCAATCTTGCCACACGCCCGACACCCTCGGTCATTGGGAGGCTCTCCTTCCGTCAATAGTTGAGGGTCAAACAAATAGTCCTGTAAAACACAAAGGACTGTGAAGTGTGCCATTTGTGGACAATATTAACTTCCACTCTAAAGAAGACAAAAGGGAGACTTTTGGTGTATATGTATCGACACTGAGTGTATACTAATCTATTGTAACAGGCTGCATGTTTTTACAGGGTATCTATTGGTCAGTTTTAACTGACAGAAAGGCGGATAAGTTGTGAAGGTTGCAAAGAAGTTCTCAAAAAGGGGCACGGAAAACTTTGTGTGTGTCTTCACTAAATCTTATCACCCCTCTCAGTAGATAAATCTCCCTTATATTTCACAGGCTCAACACGCCTGCTTGTGACTCACGAAAGGGACAACTATCATTGCTGTATGGACGGTGCTTCACTTACTGATAAAGAGTTGTAGCCTATCGGTGTTTGCTCCACGGGCGTTCCAAAGATTTTCCGTCCATTTCGGAATGCCTTCATAATATACATGTTCACTGAAATAAAGCATATATACGAGATCACGCTTGGTCGAGAACATTATTAAGAGTGAATTGTACATCACAGATGTAATGGCCAAGAGATCGTAGTAGAGAACAAACACTCAGAGACTGTAGGAGACAGAGCTGCAGCGCTGTTGGATGACGTTGGAACAATACCAATTCACTACAGGTATTTGGAGGCGCCTACTACTGGTGTGGAAGCTATTAGCCTGCCCCAGAAGGACCTGGGACAATAGCAATTCACCGGTACACTGGTACACCACGGTCTTCGTCAGTAGAAGACGTTTGGCTGTTTTTGACATGACCTGCTGTCCCCCTCCTACACGACGTATATATGGCCGCGGAGACAAGTCTCTCAGCCAATAAATCACATACAGTATTACACTATGCTAAGTTAGTACCGTTATCTCCCGCGCATAATGCGCGTCTTATAAGCGAGGTCTTAGTTCTCCCTGGATCTGCAAGGGGAGCACCAAGACCTTTCTTTTGATATGTGACACTCCCCCTAAATCATAATAGGACTTTTTGAACTTTTTAATTCGTTAAGTAGAAAAAGAGTTATGATTTTTTTTTAAAAATTTATTTGAATAAATCCTAAAACTCTAGGTGCGTCTTATACGCAGTATTTCCTTTTGCAGTGTGATCGTGGTGGATTTCTTTATATGAATAGTACTCACTTTTTCTTGAGACTCCTGCACCCAAATTGTGACTCATGTCAAACGGATCTGCAAACACAAAGGGAAATTGATTATAGATTGCAGAGTGATGAACATTTTTGAATTTCGGAGGACGATGTGGTCGGCCGTCCACACCTCAACACTACCTTGCTGTAACTGGCGTGGTTGCCATACTCGCCTCACCTTATCAACTTCCGTTGGCAAGGTGGTCTCCAGGGTGATCATTGTCATCAGTCAACAATAATACATCATCACCATGGCACCACAGGCTTCCTGTGGGCCCCCAGGGTCCTGGAGATTGGTCAATCTCCAGGCCTCGGTGCATAACTCCAAACATATGTTTAGAATCTACCGTAAACTCCCGCGTATAAGACGCGTCCTCTATGCCAAACAAATGCCTGGGGGGTCTTATAGGATTTTTTCAAGTTTGGGGTGCGTCTTATACGAGGGGTAATTTGACTATAGAAATGTACTAATCTTACAAATTTCAGCCTTAAAATGTGCGTCTTATACGCGAAAATGCATGTGCTGAGTTTGGGGTGCGTCTTGTACGCGCAGCGCGTCTTATACGCGGGAGTTTACGGTATTAGTTTTTAACCAATATGGGTGGGATAGTCAAGGTTTCGACTCCTTTGAGTCTCATCAGGTGTATATTTGAGGTAATACAAGGCATATGACTCATATGTGACATTCCAAACTGCCAATGTTGCCGCCTACTCAACAAGAGTGGCCAAATAATATCTGGACACACTAAGAGGACATATGAGTCAAAGACAAACGTCTCATGTCTTTGCTCAAATGTCATTTATTGTTTGTCATGCAAGCGATGTGGCAAACAATATGTGGGTCAAACAAAACAGACAACGTTTCTACCCCCATATTGGGAACATCACGAGTAAGAGAATGGGCGCAGACATTGGGGCCCACTTTAACTCTGATGCTCACCAAGGCCTCAATGATGTGGAAACCCACATCGTGGAATTCATCAATAAGAATCCACACTCAGAGTATGCAGGAAAACTCCGCAACAAATTAGAGAGAAATTGGATACTAAAATTACGTACCCAAGTTCCCTATGGACTGAATTTAATTGACGCACCGAACTTCTAATTCAGTGTGTACCACCCAACTACCCACTTCTACCTTTAAGCTCCGTTGAAAAAAAAAAAAAAAAAAAAAACATTTTTGAATTTCAACACATTAATGTTACTCTCTACTAATACCGTAAATCCCCGGTCATAAGCCGTTTTTTTTTTTCTATTTTGGGCCCAAACCGGCTTCTAATTTTTTCCCAAACTCCCCCCCGGCTTATGACCGGGTTTTTTTTTTACTATAGAATAAAGAGAAAATGGGGAAAATTTGACACCAAAACCGGCTTTTATGATTTCCCTGAACTCACCCCCCGGCTTATGACCGGGGCCGGCTTATGACCGGGGATTTAGGACCCTACGATTTTAGACAAAATAACGTGTATAATCACTGATATTACTTCATTTCGAAAAAACAATACACATAACAGGGGCATTTTTGAGTTCTACCGGCTGCAATCTAAGTTTAAACATTTGAGATCCACATTATGATGCATTATGCCCATTTGTCGACACAACAGATGCCATAAATTCCCTTGCATAAGCCACACCCAGAATTTGATAGAGGCTATAAACCTCATCTGGGGCCTGAAAATTGGTATTCTAGTAACAAACTGCACATTTAACAGGGTTCTGGTATAAGCCGCAGCTTATACCAGGGAATATACTGGTTGTATAGGCTTCTCAAAGCTATGTCCTGGAACCATACCGACTAAAGGCCGCAATACACTAAATATAGGATAGCATTTTGCAATGCAAGTAACCCGAAAGGGCACTCTATCTCTTCTTTTAGGCCCCTTCTGATACTTACCTCATGTTTTCTTCGAGCGTTATCACTGTCAATGGTTAAGCCTATGGAGAATGCAGCCATTATCGCTCGTTTTTTTCATTGATGAATAACTTCTCTCTTGGCGAGTTAAGCATTGCAAAACAGCAGCAGGTCTTGAATAAGGATCCATATTAACCATAAAAAGGCATGAGACACTGTAATTCTCCTCCATTTTGTTATAATCCAGCAGTTATAGCCCCATAACTCGATCGTCTCGGTGTCTGCCATTTTGGATTTTGGTTATGTTTGCGCATGCGCGACCCAATTTCCATGGGTATTTGGGTCAATTTGCACCACCACGGGCTTTGGGATGCGAATTAACGATAGGGCGAACACATAATTTTTTATCTTTTTAATAATACATATTGATTCAAATGATATCCCCTGCCATACTATTCCTACTCCTATATTATAATTTACAAAAAATCGATATCCGCCATGTTTGTGCCGAAATTACGACAATGAAGACGCACACGCGGATCAAATTACGGCAAATTCATCAACATTCATCAATTATTTGCACCACTCCGGACCAAAAACGCGGGAAAATTTAGTTTTTCGCACCTCCTATGGGATTTAACATAGGGCCAAAAAAGCATCTTAGTTTTTCTCACTGTTAGTAGTCATCTGAAAGTTGCATTTTCAACCCGGTGTCACAGTGACCTGTGAAGGTGTGTCTGTCTGTGTGTGTGTGTGTGGGGGGGATCGCCATCATGGTAGGTGCTGGGGGTAGCGACAGCGACTGCTGCATGGTGTGTATAGAACATAGAAGGACTAAGCTCTGTTTGTACCTAGAGTAGATAGATGCAAGCATGAGCAGTGCGACTTCTTGTACCTAGAGTAGATAGATGCAAGCATGAGCAGTGCGACTTCTTGTACCTAGAGTAGATAGATGCAAGCATGAGCAGTGCGACTTCGTGTTTCGGGGTAACCGCACAATGAACAATACGGCCGTAAGAATGTTGAGAACCTGTCCTTACCTTCTATTGCTACACACTTGCCGTTCCAGAGTTTCTCGAACCTTGTGAGTGGTTTGTGTTGTCGGACGGAGATGACATAGTCACGGAAGTTGAACTCCTCCGTGTAGAAGCGTAACATGCCAAGCCACAGCTCCCCCACCGTCTCTGTGTTCTTACCATAGTCCGGCCAGTCTCGCCGCTGTAAGGGAAAAATTCATGAAACGATATGTTCAATAGCGGGGCATACAACAAGCCACCCTCCCAGCTCTCAGAGCTATATCATAAATACTAGGAAAAGACTGTTTAGGAGGCAGGTCAGTTCTTAACTACACAAAATCTAAATAGATGGATGTTCACACGAAACCAAACAGTGGGTACAATTCATCAGTTTTATTTTGTCTTCAGAGTATGAAGTGAAATCAAGACATGGGATGGAAGATGGTCTTTTAAAATAGCGATGTTTCGGTATAATTTATATACACCTTCTTCAGGCTAGATCATGACTACACAAAAATATATCAGTTGAAGAGTCCACCACCAGAGTCTGCCGTCTATAAATTCTACCTGCATATATAACGCCTGGATGGACAGATAGTGCAAGGGTTTGCCACTAGAATATGACTAGATGCTTATACAATGTAGTCAGGGATGCCACTCACTGATCAATGAAAATTCGGAAATCATCCTAATTTTTTGGAAACGAATCCCAAAATTCGGAATTCCTAAAAAGTTAGGAAAAGTGGCATCTCTGTGTACCGTAATCTCCCGCGTATAAGGCGCATCCCACGTATAAGGCGCACCCAGAGTTTGAGAATATGGTCAAAAAAATAAAAAATTCATAACTTTTGTTCTAATGAATGGATTTTCAAAATTCAAAAAGCTATGTGCTGTTTGGACCCCCGTGACCCTCCTGGACCCCAAATACAGCAGATGAGCTTATATGGTAGTGTAACATATCAAAAGAAAGGTCTTTGTGTCCCCCTTGTGGATCCAATTAGAACTAAAACCCCTCGTATAAGACGCGCCTTATACGCGGGAGATTACGGTAGTACTTCCGGCTCCAAGACTCGGGCAGATTACTCCCTACACTGTACACCTGTGGGCGGATTCCGTCCCTCCAGTACTACCGTAATCTCCCGCGTATAAGGCGCAGCCCGCGTATAAGGCACACCTAGAGTTTTGGAAAATTCTCAAAAAAAAATTTAAAAATTCATAGGTTTGGTTTTACTGAATGAATTTTCAAAATTCAAAGATCTATGTGTAACTTGGGCCCCATGGACCCCCCTGGGCCCCCATATATCCTATTATGGCTAAGGGGGCATGTAACATGTTAAAAGAAAAGTCTTAAGAGTCCCCCTTGTGGATGCAATTAGCACTAAAAAAACCCTGTATAAGACGCGCCTTATACGTGGGAGATTACGGTAGGTGCTGTATCAAATGCTACATGAGATATAAATGTGCCTAAAACACTTGAAATCTATCACCACCTTGTCTGCATTACATGATGGTATTATAAATAAAAAAAAGTAACAACAGCCTTTGGGGTGATGTAGATCGGACCATTCATAGTTACTTGTGACAGCAAGCAGGTAAATGGCTGGCACTACACTCTCTATGTCTGTAAAATGATGCTCTATTAAAAACACTACAAATAGACTAAACTCTAAAGGTGATTGAGAATGCTATTGGACTAGAAGTGAATGACACTGGAAGCTCATTTACTACATAAAAGCCCAGTCGACAGTGTCCCATATACACACTAAGTCTATAGCCTAGCCAGGGGAAGCTGCCCGAGCTACCTGCCATTGGCCGTGGTGGATGTACTATGAGCATCTGGTGGCAGAGGTGACAACCATCGAGGTGTATAAGCCACACCTTAGGGAGTGGTCATTATTTATTAACAGGGGGCGGGTGGTGGGTTTCCGCGCAGACACGCAAAAATTTTTTACATCCCCCCCCTCAACAAGTCAAAATTTTTTGCGCCCCCCCCCCAAACTGGAGGCGCAGGGAATTTTTGCGCCCCTCCCCGAGCTATAGTAGCACGCTGGCTTTTTTGCTCAAAAGAAGGTAAATTTTTTTAGCCCCCCCCCCCTCAAGAGGGGTCAAAATTTTGTTAGCCCCCCCCCCCCGGGAGGGGTCTGAAATTTTTACGCCCCTCCCCTCAAACCCACCATCCCCCCTGTTGATAAATAATGACCACTCCCTTAAGTCCCCCCCCCTCCCCATTCCAACCTCACCTCTATCCTCCCTGGGCCTGACTCGTGAATATAGGCGTTGCAGGATTCATGTGCGAGTTTACGGTCCATCAAAAATTTCTTATACAGGTGAGAATTTCTTAGCATCATTTATTATATATACTAGTATGCAGTGACATGACAGCAGGTAACTGATGTTCAGTAAATTTCTATGGTATAGATGGACAGAGAACTTACCAGGTTCTTCAGACTGCTGTAGTACCATGCGTTCCATCCCTCCACCATCAACTCAGGTTTCTCTCCTTTGTACACCTACATGCAGGATTTGTACATTTAGTTTTAAGATTAAAGTAAATGTAAGTCATAACTCTAAACAACAAGTTTGTTTCAGTTGCCTATCATTCAAATCAATTAACTTTTCCAATCAGTTGTTCACATCTTTAATAACAGTGTAACGCCCTCACATAATACGAGCAGCACCCGTTCCATTCATACATGATGTTTGCCCTTTGGTCGGCATGATGCTCCAATGAAGTGCTGGCAGCACTTCATTGGAGCATCATGACGACCTATGGACATGATGCACTCTAAAGGGTTAAATGGTCAAGAGGGATAAAAGCGTACCTCCTGAAGGACGGGGATGATCGGGGGTTTCCGTTGCTGCAGGAAATAGAGCACCATGATGATGTATGCGTAGGACGAGAGGCTGCCCCGCGATGCATCGCAGATGTTACATAGCTACAAGATGAAGAACAGACACCTGGTTATATCCTTAGTTACTTATTCTTTACAAGAACCCCAGAGATACAATTGTAAAATCTAGAACTGCACCAGTAGGCCTTGAGTGTACCAACGTAATTTTAGTTAGGCCACCCTTAAATATGTCCGTTTCCTGTCCAGAGGGTGGGACATTTCAGACCCCTGAGGGAGGGAGGGAAACATTTTTTTTGGGTAAAATATTTTTATTTGTCATGAACATTGTAGGCTGGGACGGCATGAATTTATTATTACGTTTTAAAATTTTGTGATTGGAAACCTATATTCTTGTGAAGAAAGAAAAATAGATCTTTTTTCAGAACCCAAGAAAATTTTTCTCATTCTCACAAAATAATCCACCAGACTTCTGGACAGGAAACGGACATATTTTTAAGGGTGGCCTTATTTTTTCCCTCCAGATTGACCACATTATTTTCATGATTTTAAGTGGCTGATGAAGCTTTATTACCAAATTAAAACAAGGCTTATTATCCTGCAGGTTACATCTAGATAATTTGCACATACATAGTTTAAAAAATTAGAGCTACTTCTGGTCAGTTTTGCATACTCCAGGGGTGTGAAATCCCGAAACCCATTTCCTCTGAAGTGTAATATACGGCTTGCTAGTTAATGCTTTTATGTAGGATAAAGCTTAATTGAAGTGATTTTAATGTTATTTGGGCAAAATATAACCACACTCTGTTGTACAGGGATGTTTGGAATTACAATTGGGAGGCCAACAATTCTCAATCTGGAATGACATTGGCAGACATTCCAAGTCAGACCCCCCCCCCCTACAAATGGTAATTTCTTTTCTCAGTGGATTTGCATAGATCTCAATAATGGTCTTTCTGAGCACCAAAAACGCGGATTTCCGGGTTTCCGCGGAAATTTCACACCCCTGATACTCTGATCATGCATGTGCCTATACATGGATGTTCGAAATTTTCAGGATGTCACTCCGTCACTTTTTAGGATGGATGGAGCGTCTCTCTGTCACTCATTGCACAATACCAGCAGGTCTTGAATAATGATCCATATTAACCATAAAAACGCATGAGACAGTGTAATTCTCCTCCATTTTGTTATAATCCAGCAGTTTCAATGCCACCATGAGTTGATCGTCTCGCTGTCCGCCATTTTGGATTTTGGTTCTATTTGTGCATGCCTGACCCAATTTCCATGGGGATTTGGGTCAATTTGCACCACCATGGCTTTGTGATGTGAATTAACGACAGAGCGAACTTGTAATTTTTTTAATGTTTTTAATAACACATATCGATTCAAATCATAAACTTTGGCAATTATTTATCACATTTTTATAAAATAATTTACAAAAAATCAATATCCGCCATGTTTGTGCCTAAATAACGACATCTCGCGTGCGCACACGAGGCGAATGACGGAAAATTCATCAACGTTGGATCAATTTTTTTAACCAAAATGCAATGGTCCACACCACGTCAGTCCAAAAATGTGGGAAAGTTGATTATTCGCACCTCCTATGGGGCCTTAAGCATTGGAGACACAACCGTCTTAACTGCAATGGAGGGCTATGCACCCCTACCCTTACCTGTTTTGATAAAGACTCTAGCTAATCTGCTGCACATAAAAATACAATCTCTGTATCAAGGTACGTCTAACATATTTAACTATTGTTGTATTAGCAAGATTATAAAACAAATGTTTGATTTTACCCATATTTTGCCAAAAAGAAATTTGTTTGTCTCTTTGTTTTTTCAACCGGAAGTAGTATCATATACCATTTTATTATTCCATAAATTGTAACATATTACTGTATTAATCAAAGAATATGTAAGGAATTAATACATAGGTTGGCTAGAAGAGCGCTCAAACATTCTAGAAGAGCGTTCATGCCCCACTGCACACAAGCCAGGTCAGTTACACAGACTTTATGACATCAAAGGCTCCGACCTAATGGTTCACTGCACAATATAATAAACCTGAGGGTCTCAGTGTGCGACCTCATGGTTCAGTGCACAAATTAATAACTTGTAAGTGAATGCAACCGGCCGTCACGGGTGCCTGGGCACCGCAGACGCCGTCATGAGTGTCTGAGCACTCTAATAACTGAACAATGGGTTACATAAGCACGACGCCATAACCGTCCGGTCGCTCTAGCGTCGCTCCTGAGCGACCTAGGTCGAATATAAAACCATTTATGGAAAGCCCATAAGAAGACGGTCAGAATGAGACTAAGATCAAGGCGGAACTCCTATTATTAAGGAAGTTACGCCATGGAGACTGATTCGACCTCCGAGTGCACTACAGACGAACCGGCGCGAGTTACGCGCCTATCAAGCGGGCATTATAAACTTGGCATATTCAACTCCGCGCATGCGCAAAATGGCGGTTATAACGGCGTAAACTTCCGAGATATGGGGGTTTGAAGTTACAGAACCGACCAAGACAATGGGGGACACAGCGGCGCCCATGGGGGTCCTTTGTGCACCCAGTGACACATGAAAGCCTCCCCTCAAACTATTGCAGAGTTAGGCAGATGCCACTGGCCCCAGTCAGTCTGAGGTGCATTGCCAAGATTTGCTACAAATAGCCTGGCTGCACCTCCTAGAAATCAGAACACCAAGAACCGCTCCAGAGGTAACATCTCCAGTCATCTCCTGCTACCTGCTATACCACTGCACTATGGTGAAACTATGCTAGACAGGCATTGGTTTCCATCATTAGTGGCCAGAGGGTATCTTCCTCAAGACATCCACCAGAGGGTAAAGTTATTCATTATTACATTATTCCTCTAAGCAGCAGGTCAGGAGCTAGGTGTGGGAACCCACCTAGAACTATGCTGGACATTGTATTATTGTTACCTCACAGGTGGAGTGGAACAGAACATTATACTTTATAAACTACTGTATATTTACTGTATGTACAAATTACCTACATACTAACTACTGTGTGATTGATATTTCTTACATGTTGTCTAAAAGCTGAATAAACCAGTGATAACTGGAAATAACACTATTTATGAGAGCTTGATGTATTTACACTATATACCACTAGTCATATGATATTTCTCATATGACAACTTGATCATGCATAATCAATAGTATGACAGTAGGCACTAAAAATGACCTAGTTTTACCCAGCTCTAATCACTCCTTTCGGGTTAATAAGCCAATGTACTGGAAACTTTCAAAATTGTCACTGTTCATCATTTTCGAAAACCCCTGCTTCACGAGCATCACTTTTTACCCATGTTAACAGAAGAGTAGGTAACAAATATCTGTAAAACCATATGCGCATACCTTGCCGAAGACTTTCATGGTATAGCCAAGTGCCTTGACTCTGTGGTCGGCCTCTGAGTACAACATCAGCATCTGGGTGTTGTGTTGTGCCTGGAGGAAACATGAGAACCAACGTCATTAACACTTTAAGGGCCGCTGATGAAGGAGTGCATCATGCCTATTGATTGTCATGATGCACCAATGAAGTGCTGGCAAGACTGCTCGCCAGCTCTTCATTGGAGCATCATGCCGATCCTACATAGTTGATATACATACTCCCGGAGGGTTGGCATGATGCTCCAATGAAGTGCTGGCGAGTAGTCTTGCCAGCACTTCATTGGTGCATCATGATGACCAATGGGCATAATGCATTAATGCATTAGCGGCCCTTTAAGAGTTAACATGGTGTACACCCATTAACCCTTCAATAGTCTTTGTGAAAATGTTGGACATTGGCTATAGCTATATGAGAACCAGATACTTATCACAGCTTATAGGTTTCCAAAGTCAGGATGCGGCTTATAAGGCATGTATATATACAAGAGTATTTGACACTATAGCACAGTATTGAACTGCCAATTTTCAATACCAAAGTGCAGCGTATAGCTTGTACAGAAATGCTGGGTGTGGCTTATACGAGGGTGCGGCCTATTTGAGGGAATTTATGGTAGCCCATGTAACGTATGCACAAGCCGCAGATTACATGCGTGAAATAACGCTAATGCCCAGTGAGTAGGAAGACAGGTTGACCCATGTAACGTACCAGTGTGTTATAGAGACTGATGTCTCCCTCCAGCTGTGAACGGCGATGTCTGAACTTGACGATGGGCACTTTAGCTGTGGTTATAGCGAGCACGTTGTACAGACCTCGGTGCTTCCTCAGACGACTCGCTAACGTCTCAATGATCTCCACGCAATCCAGGCCCTAAAGAATAAAAGAAAGAAATGTCATAAGGTCATGGGTGACTCTCACTTGTTTTATGTCTTTACAACTGTAGTTATGCTATCTATAAGAGCTAGGCCCTCTTTTATCTAATAGCAATTACTGCGCAGATTACTATCTGTATCAAAGACATGCGGTACTCGCCTTAAATGCAAGTACTGTAATATCCCACGTATAAGGCGCATCTTATACATGAGGTTTTATTTCTCCCTGGATCCACCAGGGGGACACCAACACCTTTCATTTGATATATTACACTCCTAATTTTTAATAGGACACAAGCGGGTCTAGGGGGGGCCGGTATTCTAGCTACATATAGCTTTTTGAATTTTTAAAATCCATTCAGTAGAATAAAGGTTATGAATTCTTCTATTTTTTTTACCATATTCTATGTGCGTCTTATAAGCGGGATGCACCTTATATGCAGGAGATTAGGGTTCCTACAATCGGTATTCATACGGCAGATAAGCACAGGTCTCATTTAAATGCAGGGTAAATTACAGGCTGAAAACTATGAGCTCAGATGTGTTTCAACAGGCCTCTATAGTAGAAGTGTCACACCTCGGAGGTCTCTTGTTCCAACGTCATACAGATGTCGAGGTCACTGTGTCCGAAGCCAAAGCCATTACACGATGAGCCGAACAGCTTTAATTGGGCACCTGTTGAGGAAATAGGTATACAAGACAGAAACGATTTAATGTACATGTCCATTATAGGCATGGGCAAATAAGATGTAGGTGCAGGGATAATGCTAGCCATTCGCCAAATCGCCAATGTCGAATCCAAGCTCAATTTGGCTAATCCTATCATGTCAAAATTCGCCAAAGTGGCTAACAGAATACAGGTCCTAGCATTATCCCAGGTCATTCATGGTGGTGGATTAGCTGAAAGATTTGAGGGTATTCTGAGGTTTATTTATTTACTATCTGGTTTATGTTATCACTTACTTCATATTTCACACTGTTCCTGTGAGTGTACAAGTAAAATTCCCTTCCAACATCCTAACACACACACTTTAAATGCCACAAAACCCGAAACATCGCAATGTAACTAAGGTAATTTCCCAATCTCTTGTCGTGCCCATTGTATCAAATAAAGGCAAAGCTCAAGTTGAATCCAACTTTCAGTACATAGTTTTGGTTTTTGAATCAAACTTGACAAAGGTGCATGAATCCTTAACTTACTTGGATAGGTCTGTCGTATAAATGACTCAATCTCGTGAAGGACATCGTTACGCATCGCTAGTTCTTGAGGCTTGGGCTCAAAATCACCTGCAATCACAATTGTTTGGATAACATTTTCATGTTTTTCTTTTATCACTATCACTGCCCTTGAAAAATAAAGTATTGATAAATTTTCCCTTCAATTTTTGAGAGAAAGGTCCTTAATACAGCTTTGCACTGATGACTTCAAAGAATTCTGATGACACATTTCTTTACTAAAATGTAATCCTCAAACACATGAAATGAATTAAGGTCCACTAAGGTCGTGATCATCTCTTCAGTACGAGTGAACGTGAAGACCTACGTGGGACCTGCATGATGATCTTATCGAGCAGAGCGCGGTAACCGGGTGTCATCGGGGGCAGGGGCTCGAGGTCGGGGAGGCGTTCCTCGGGACAGTTCTGTTTGAGATGTCCCTCCTGTTGACATATGCTGCACATGATGGCTGGACCCTGACGGAGACGAAAGAAAATGGTAAAAGTACAGCTAACACATCATTCTTTATCAATGAAATGCATACAGTATTTAGTATCCTGATCTTAATCTCAAAGTGTTAATAATTATCTTATTGCACAGATATTTCTATTTCATTTTTTTATAGAGGATCCCAGCATAATATATACAATTATGGCTATAAAAACCAACATCCTTTTCCAGCAAATTTTCTTTTCCCCCATCATATCAGATAATAATTTCAGACCATTTGGGATGGTAAATATCACAAAAAGAGCTTTGGTTAACCTTTTAAAGGCCGTTGGTGCAGGAGTGCATCATGCCCATTGGTCGTCATGATGCACCAATGAAGTGCTGACAAGACTGTTCAGGCACTTCATTGGTGCATCATGCTGAACCTACTGGGTCGATATATAAACTCCCGTAGGGTCGGCATGTTGCTCCAATAAAGTGCTGGCGAGCAGTCCCGCCAGCACTTCATTGGTGCATCATGCCGACTAATGGGTATGATGCATTAATGCATCAGCGGCCCTTAAAGAGCATAAAGAAGCTGTCAACGTTTTACCTTGCCATCACTAAGCGTTGATTCATCAAAGCAGAACGTCAGGTCGTCTATGTTAAGCTTCTGAAGGACTTCCTGGTCATACTGTATGTGGCTACTTTTACATTTTTCTGCAGGTTCCTGGCTGCTTTTGTTCGCTTCCTCATTCCTCTTCTCTTCATCATCCACGTCTTCCTTCGCATCCTCGTAAGTGTCGGAGTCCTCCTCTGACCCCTCCTCATCATCACTTTCCTCTCGTGTGTCTTTGGCATCTTTGTTAACTTCTAGCTCTTCTTCTGCATCCTCATCCTCAAAGGTGGCAGTGGTGGGTTCTTCTAAACCTTCCTCGTCGCTACTCACCACCACGCCCTCGTCTGGCTCAGATTCCGACAGGTCCACTACGATATCACATTCCCCCTCGTCTGCTGCTGCAGTGTCGTCTCTCACTGCCTCCTCACCGCGACCAGGCGCAGCAGAACTATTGAGAGCAAGCTCCGCTAAGGCATCCGTTAAAACATTCTCAACAAAGGAATTAGCAAAAGCCCTAGTGGCAGACTGTTTGTTTGACACATTGTCTGGTTGTGTTTTATCCGGCTCTGTGTCTGGACGTTCCGCAGGTTGTCTGTCTTCCTGCAGCATTTCCTTCTCTAGTTCGTCCAGTGAGCGCACCTTTGGGTGCGTCTTAAGTTCTTTACCACCGTCCAAGTGTTGTGACACAAGCATGTTCACACCCTCACCTACAGGGCTCTTTAGGAGATTCTTCACCGAATCACTCTGTGATACCTTATCGGCCTGACGGCTTGGCGTATTGTCTGTCTGTTTGTCCCCTGGCAGGCTGTGTACCGGGGTGGTGGGGCTTTCGTTCAGCTTCTGCAGATTCTCCTGTAGCTGGAGTTCTAGTTTACTGGTGTCCACCTTGTCCAGGAGGGGGCCGTCCTGGGTCTGCGGCACCCCGTAGTACAGGTACGCCACCCGCAGACGGTCGTAGATGTACTCAAACACGTGACTGTGGCTCACCGACCGCGCTATGTTACGCTTTCTTGCAAATGGGTCTACAATAGAGAATAAAAAGAATTATACTTGAGTCAAAATGAAAGACAATTGTCCATAAATATACTTTCTCCTGGACTATAAGCATTTCAGAACAAATAATTTTTGAAGTCTGACTACCCCAGCACTCATTAACACATGAGATGCACTTATTAATTCCCCCCCCCCCCTACTTCTTCTTTAAGGGACCGTCATATTTCTTCTTATTAAATACTTTAAGACCCTCTACACCAGCAAGAAATTCAGGGCTTCTCTGGCCCATCTTAATAAAGTGAGTCTTATTCTCTTCTCTTCTGCCTCCTCTGTCTGGTCCCCATATCTATGTACAAGCACAGACACACACATGGACCAATTGTGTGTAAATGATTTTCTCGTCATAAATATGACCTTAGCTGTCAAAATGGCAAAACTCATAACTCACTTAGAAATTCAAAAATGAGTTTGAACAAAACATATTCCTTGCATCAGATACAAACAGAATGATGATGTGCACCAATGATCCATTGTTGCTCAGTCCTTCATTGCGGTAACAAAAAAAGACAAGCCCTCACCTTCAATCGCAAGTTTCTTGCTCGCCCACTTCTTCTCGTCCCGGGTGAGGGGGCGGTGCTGACGGATACAGATTACCATAGAGGAGATGTCCAACGACACGGCATAAAACTTCAGTAGACTGACCCACAGTCGTCCTAACGACCATGTGTTTTTGGTCTTCCATGCCTTACCCTGCAACCAAAATTTGAGAATTTATAAAACCCTGGACATTAATTGAAAATTTTTATCTACCCCGGTATAAGGCTTATGCGGTCAATATATGCTAGAAAGGGAGAATATCAGATCTATTAGTATCATCACTTTTCTTTTGGTCATATTTTTATTCATACATTTTCTTTTTACTTTTCACCAAACTATCATTGAGTAAAGGGAAATTAATTTTACCAAATTTTCCAGGTTCTCAAAAAAGGTGCTTTCCGATGACTTGGCTTCCGTGTTGGACAGCTACAAAAAATAAACCAATGAATCATTGATATTTAACAGATTCCATAAATGGGCAGAACCAACTCAATCAGCCATATCCGCTAACTGATTTATTACTACTGTAAAGATACATTTGCATCTCATTTCAAACATACTATGATGACTTTACACTGGCTAAGCGATATGTTTTCAGTTCAATGAGCACTAAGCATACTCGTTTATTAAATCAGAAAACACATTTGGAATGCAGTCAATTCTGTAAATTTCAAACTAAAAGAACATTCGCAAGTTCGATAGTCTTCTCTACGGTGTTTCACTGAGCTTAATTCTAAACAAGCGACGCTGATCCAACAAGTGTAAAAGTTGGCATATCCGCTAAAAAGACAGATTTGAAAATTTTTGGATACTTATTACTAGGATAGGAATAAATACACAACATGGGGTTTCTTTGTTTTGGAGAGGAAACATTTCATATTAGCCCATGGTTTAGAATGTTGTCAAGATGGTGATTGAGAGAAACCCGAAATTTCATACTGTGATAGCGGACATGCCTACTTTAATGTGGTAAAAGTATAAAGTCTGTTGTAACTGACAGAGTGGAACACATCCTTTATTTATATAATTCACCCATTGATCCATGAGCTTATCTCTAAATTACTTCAGCTGCGACAAGAAATACACATCTATTTATGTTTTAATCATACGGTACCTCCTCAAAGACGGGCAGTACAGGCGGGTTACACTGCTGGAGGAAGTAGACGGCCATGATGGCGAAGGCGTACGGCGGGAGTGTGCCCGCGTCCTGACAATCTACCTTACACAGCTACAATAAAAATAGAGATACCATTAAAATCTTAAACCCTTTAACCAATACGGGGAGTGCATCATGCCCATTGGTCGTCATGATGCACTAATGAAGTGCTGCGAGACTGCTTGCCACCACTACATTGGAGCATCATGCCAACCCTCCGGCAGCAGTATCAACCCCGTACGGTCGGCATGATGCATGAATGTAGCACTGGTGAGTTACTCACCAGGGCTACATTCATGGTGAGTTACTCACCAGGGCTACATTCATGCATCATGAGGACCATTTGGAATGATGCACGAATGCATCAGTGGCCCCTAAAGGGTTTAAGCAGAAAATGCATCATTGCCTTTGGCGTTGATCAATTGTCAGGATGGCCGGTGAAGGTTTGGCAAGCTAACTCCTCAGCAATTTATTAGAGCATGGATGTTACCAAATATGTAATATTGACTATACTTAGGGTAATGCTTTATTTTCAATGAAATTCTGTCCAATGCATCAAAAAACAAAACTTACCCTGGCCCAGTAGCGGAACACAACAGCCAGTTTCTTGACCCTGGGGTCAATGTTGGAGTAGGCCGTGAGTAGACGTGTGGTTTGGCTCGCCGACCCGCTGTTGACACCAAGCTGACATTTCAAACCTGACTCAGTAATCTTAAAGAGGACCGAGGGAACTTTAGCTCCAAAATCACTCTTTACTTCGGTAAAGTAACCTGAAACAGGAAAGTTTTTTTATGTTGAGTCACATGAGAATTTTTGACACTTTTTGTTTTTTTATCAAGTACAAGCTTCTCACCCGAGATTACCTTAAGACTTTAACTACCGTAATCTCCCGCGTAGAAGACGCGGTGCGCGTAGAAGACGCTCCCCAAACTCACGGTAGGCTGGTTCGCGTAGAAGACGCCTCCAACCCCTCTGAATTGATTTGTAAAAAAAAACCCGTACAAGACGCCCCCCCAACTCACCGGGGGGGGGGGGGGGGGGGGGGGGGTTCGCGTATAAGACGCACCCCCCACCCCCCCCCCCCCAAATCTAAAAGAAATGTTAAGTCTATGCTGTCGTCGGCCCATGCGTTCCCTACACCCCGGCAGGCATGCGGACCATTCCCCGGTCTGCCGTGGCGCTAGCGCTATGAGTCGATGCTGTCATCGGCCCACATGTTCCCTACACCCCGGCAAGCCATGCCGCTTTGTCTATAGTGTCAACCTGTTGAGTCTATGCTGTCATCGGTACACGGTCGGCGTCAAACCCGCCGAGCAAATCTACAGCGACCGGTCTGCCGCGGTGCAGGCTCTATGAGTTCAAGCTGTCATCGGCACACGGTCGGCGTCAAACGCGCCGAGCGCCCGTCGACACCTCCCGGTCTGCCGTGCTGCTGGCTATATGAGTTCAAGCTGTCATCGGCACATGGTCGGCATCAAACCCGCCGAGCAAATCTACACCGACCGGGCTGCTGCGGTGCAGGCTCTATGAGTTCAAGCTGTCATCGTCACACGGTCGGTGTCAAACCTGCCGAGCAAATCTACACCGACCGGGCTGCCGAATTGCTGGCTATATGAGTTCAAGCTGTCATCGGCACACGGTGTGACGGTCGGTGTCAAACCCGCCGAGCAAATCTACACCGACCGGGCTGCCGAATTGCTGGCTATATGAGTTCAAGCTGTCATCGGCGCATTTTCCCAAATGGAAAATCGGAAAACCCCGCGTATAAGACGCACCCCAAACTTCAGAAAATCCTATAAGACGCACAAGGCATTTGTTTGGCGTAGAGGACGCGTCTTATACGCGGGAGATTACGGTAGTCTGGACCCCACTACCATGCTGCAGGGTAGGGGTCTTGTCATATCAAATGAAAAAGATTGAACGTGTGCTATAGAGCACCCATGGCCCAGGTTACCTACAATATGAGACTTGTCACTATAGTGACAGTGTCACTATAGTGACAGTGTGTCCGAGTCTTCAATGCTTAAGGCTATGGAGAATGCACCCATTATCGCTTCTATGTTTCATTGGCGAATAACTCCTCTCCTGGCGAGTTAAGCATTGCACAATACCAGCAGGTCTTGAATAAGGATCCATATTAACCATAAAAAGGCATGAGACACTGTATCTCTCCTCCATTTTGTTATAATCCAGCAGTTTCGATGAGACCGTAAGGCAAAAGTCTAGCTGTCCGCCATTTTGTATTTAGATGTTCCGTGCGCATGCGCGACCCCTCCTTGCTGGAAGTCGCATTTTTGACGGAGAAATGATAGATAATATCAATTTAACTTGAAATTAATGGCTTTTTGAATATAATCCATGCATGTTTGGCAATATCAATCGAATTGAATCGAATACACCCACCCCCTCAATTTACTGTTATAAAATAAAATCTGACGACCGGTCACTCTGCGCGCATGCGCGAACTCGCACGAGGATGCCCTGGGTGGAGGGAGAGTGTAAAGACTAGTACATAATGTACATATTTAGTATCTCAGGGGGCGCAGGCAGTGGCTGGTGTAAGGCTAATATAAAATTAATCGAGTACTTACTTGTAAGTGTGAAGATTAATTGTTGTTCTGCGAGGCAACACCAGGGGCGTTGCAGAGTACACAGGAGATGACGTCATCGCTTGACGCCAGTTCGTAGCATGCGGACAGCGAATCATACTGAAAACTAAAAGTACACAGGAAAACATACCTTATACTTATAGTCGTATTTCATTATTTGTTGATTGTAGATTATGCCCATGCAGTAATCTATTTATCATAGGGAGGATGGGAGGGCCTGTGTACTCTGCAACGCCCCTGGTGTTGCCTCGCAGAACAACAATTAATCTTCACACTTAGAAGTAAGTACTCGATTAATTTTATATTCTGCTCGGTAACACCAGGGGGCAGTTGCAGATTAGCACACAGGAGACTTCAAAGTTCAGTAGATTCACTGTCTGATCCTGAAGTCTCAATCCTTGTGACTTGGGATCTTTTCCTTAGATAATTTTCAATTATCCCATCCCACAGAACACTGTGACTCGCACATAAATTTATAGAAAAATATATAAATTTATTATCCTGACAGCGTCAGAACATAAAAAACGAGTATTGTGGCTCTTGTTATGGCCAAATCAAAAGACTACTATTTTTAGAGTGTCCATTCTTTTGACACATAAATGGTAAGCATACCAAATGAAAAGTCTAAAGTTTATAGTTCATACACCTTCTTGGTGTGGCAGTGTTTGCCAGATATCATATATAATCATATCAAAGTCCTTGGACATATAAGGAGGTATCAAAAAGCCCAGTGAGCCTGCAGGTCCCAAGCCTGGCAGCCTCAAATTTTTTGCACCAGCTACTCTATTGAGTCCTCCAAGAGAATCCTGGCCAGAGTCTTTGGAGGCTTGGGGTTCTCAATTGGTTTGTTGTAGTGCTTCGCCATGGTTTTGGCCCCTTTCCAATCCCCATGGCGAAGCATTACAGCAGTGGATACACTGAGTCTCCCTCCTGCAGAGGTGCTAGCACCTCTGGTTGAGTGAGCTCGGTATACCCTTGTGTCTACCCCAGCTGCAGTCAATACTGCTAGGATCCACCTCTTAGAGGTATCCTGTTTGATCTCCCCAAATGGCGTGCGGTAGGAAAGGAAGAGCGAGTGTTTCCTTCGCCCTTTCTTGTCCTTCCTGCGTTTCTCCGTGACCTTCAAGTAGCACTTCCGGGCGCAGGTCACGCAGAGGAGCTCTTCCTCATGGAATGGTTCCAAAACCAATTCCTTAAGGGGCTCACCCATACGTGCTGTCTTCATTAAACCCTTCAGTACGAACCTTACTGATCCCGAAGGCAACCACGTCATGTTTTGGAGATCCAAAGCTGGGATGACTTGGCCCCTCTGGCCCGACACTAGTAGAATCAGCGTAACTAGTTTGAATCCCAAGAACTGGATGGCCAAATCTTCATTTGGACCCCAACGCCGGAACATATCGAAGACTAACCGTACATCCCAAAAGGTGTTGTATTTGGGAGACGGTGGGTTCCTTCGATATGCTGTGCGTACAGCCCTGCACACCCAATAATGGGTGCCTATTGTTTTCCCATTATCAAGGTTCTTACACAGGACTGATAATGCACAGCGTGCCGCGTTGACGGTCCCGAAGGCTTTGCCTGATTCCGAAAGTAGTCTGAGGAACCTGCAGACTTCAAAAGGGTTTGGGGTGCGCAGGGAGACCCTGTGTAACAGGCAAAAGGTGTTCCACTGGGACATATAGGTGGTATACACTTTCTTAGTCCCAGTGGACCAGCTTTCGAGCAGGAAGCTTGCTGTTTTCCTGTCGCACCCCTGGTTTTGGACTAGGTCAGCTTCTAGAATCGCAAAACCTTTAAGGGGGCCCTGCCTAGAAATCCTCCGTCGCTTCCTCTTGCGGGGACTAGGTTTCCTCTCCTCCCTGAAACGTTTAGAGCTTCTACTGCGTTTCGGAGGAGGGGGAACCAAGCCTTTGATGGCCAGTTTGGTACCACGAGAACTAGGCTTCTAGGTCTTCCTTTGTCTATCTTCCTCAGCACTTGCGGGATCAGGCTGAAAGGAGGAAAGGCATAGGCATTAATACCTTCCCAGGGCATCGACAGAGCATCGACCCATGCTGCCCCTGGATCTGGTTTCCAAGAGCAGTATTGGTCGCATTTGTGATTTGCTCTGGAGGCAAAGAGGTCCCAGTCAGGCTTCCCCCATTTCCGGACTATTCTTCGATATATTCTGTCCGCTAGACTCCACTCCAGGTTGTCGTTAAATACTCTGGAAGCTTTGTCTGCTTTTATGTTTAGAATACCGGGTACGTAGGAAGCTGTGACCCAGGATCTTCTTGCCTCTGCCCAACCCCAGATATACCTGGCTATATTGTCACATGCTGGGGATCTGACACCTCCCATTTTGTTGACATAGTGGAGAGCCGTTGTATTATCGGTTCGAACATGCACATGTATGTTTTGCTGGTTTCCAATACTGTGCAGTGCGAGATTTATTGCCCGAAGCTCCAGGACATTAATGTGGTCCTTTTCTTCGGGCAACCATCTCCCACCTATAGTGTATTCTCCGAGGTATGCTCCCCACCCTTTCATACTGGCATCGGTGTCAATGGTGACATCTGGTGTGCTATCTCTAATGCGACATGCTGTATGCCCCACCGTGTCAAGCCACCACCAGACGTCACCTATGGCTTCTTCTGCCAGTACCATGGTGGCATCAAAATCCCCTGCATTGGCTTTAAGTGCTTTGTTCTTACATCTTTCTAGGGCTTTTAGGTGTGCTTGGCCATACTCAACACCTTTAGTGTAAGCATTCATCATTCCAACCAGACCTGCCACTTCTCTTATCGTTACTTGAGGTTCTTCCAAAATTCCTTGGGCTACTTTTCTGAATTTTTGTTCTTTCTCTTCTGGAAGTCGTACTTCCATCTGTTCAGAGTCTAGAATAAACCCCAAGAACTCAAGTGAGGTGGTAGGTGTGGTTACAGATTTAACAGGGTGTACAACTAGACCCAAAGCATCAAATTGTTTGGCCAACATCTCCGTGGACACCAGACACTCTTCATAGGTTTCCCCCACGATGAAAGTGTCATCGATATAGGGAAACGCTGTGCACCCCTGTTTGCGTAGAGTCACAAATATGGGGTTGAGTAGCTTGGTGAACACACGAGGTGCGCAGGCCAGACCATTCGGAATTACACAGTATTGGTACATCCTGTTCCCCCAAACAAATTTCAGGTATCTTCGGTCCTCTTTCCGTATTTGAAAAGAGTAGTAGGCATCTTTTAGATCGACTGAGGTCATGTAATACCCTTGTCTTACTAAATCCAGTGCCGTTTGGAAGCTGTCCATTTTGAAATGTTTGTAAGGGATCAGTTTGTTCAACTGTGTGAGGTCCAGAATGATCCTGACCTCGCCATTAGCTTTTATCTTTGGGAAAATACAGGATACCCATTGGTCAGATTCGTGATTTGTCAATTCGATTACACCTTTAGTCAGCATTCTCTCTACTTCCTCGTCAATTTGGGCAGGATCAACATCCTCGATGTTGTAGGGATTGGGCACCCTTTTCTGGACAGGGTATTCCAGAAACGGGATCTCAATCCCTTGGACGTTGTTCAAAACCCAAGAGTCGGAGGTGAGAGAGGCCCAATTGCTAAAAAAGTTAGCTGTTTGACCAGCTTTAAAGTTTTCTGGTGTACTTAGGAAGTGTAGGTCAAACGAACGGACCTTGTTTAGTCTTTCTTTTTGTGCTGGTCTCTCCCTCGGGTTTGGCCTCCTCGACCTCGAGTGCGTCTGCGACCTCCGCTGCCGCGACTTCGGTAGCTCCCGCCTCCCCTGTCTCCGGTCGTTCGGCCGCGAAAATCCGTTCTTTTGGATTTCTTGTACTTATTGTAGTTTTTGCGGTATTTGTGTTGTTTTTGTCATGGTTTGAAGAGGATTTTGCGAGTCTTCTCCAGCTGTTCTTTTGTGTCAGCAGCTATCTTGAGGGCCGGCCCGAAACAGGGTGGGACCCCCCATTGGTCCTTCCATTACCTCCTGAGAGACGTCGTTGTGTATTTGTGACCTGAGGTTTTCTCTTCTCCTTCTTACTAGGGAATTGTTTGCGAAAGCCAAGAGTTCTAGTGCTTCAAAAGCTGATCCTCCTGTTTTGTTTAGTTCATCATCTTCATCACCTCTTTCTATGACTTCTTGGATCAATGGGAATAAGGCGGTCATGGCACTTTGGATGGCATGTTGGGTTTTCATCAGGTAGTTGTCTGGCTGTATGTACCTTGTATACTCTTTTTGTAGCTGCTTTTTGATAGGTGGGTCTATTTCAGGTATGATCATGGCCGATACGTTTTTGGGCGGCGGGAATTTCTCGACTATAGCGTCGGCAGCCTTGTGGTCCGTAGAAGTAAGTATTAGTCTCTCGACCAACGTGGCCAAAGATTTATCTATTTTCTCAGACTTTTTGGGGCCATCTGTCTTGTCGATGGCTGTCTGGGCTGCCTCAGCAAAAGTTCCAGATTTTTTCTTCTTAAAGTCTGGTGCTTTCTTCTTCTTCTTTTTACTCTTTTTGTCTCCGCTAGTGCTGGAGTTAGAGCTTGAGCTTTCGTCTTCGTGCCCATAGTCATCTGGGGTAGTGGAGTCGGAAGACGAGTCGGAAGAGGTGGAGCGTTTACGTTTTTTGGCTTTGCTCTTCTTGCTCTTCTTAGATTTGCGTGAGTGACTGCGGGACTTATGTTTCCGCTTGTGTCTTCTCTCGTGAGACCTTGGTCTATGACTTCGTGATCTGTGTCTGTCTCTGGATCTCGATCTCGAGTGGCGTTTTTTACCATGATGTCTGTGCCTGCTGTCTGATCGAGATCTGCTGCTGCGAGATCTTCTGCGGCTTCGGGATCTCCCATGGCTTCGGGCCCTACCCCGGCTGTGGGATCTTCCTCGACTGTGGGATCTGCCACGACTGCTTGTTCTTTCCCGACTATCAGATCTACTTTGATTGCGAGGTCTATCGCCACTTCTAGAGTGGCTTCTCGTGCGGGACCTTCTTGTGCTCTTACTTCGAGCAGGCGATTTGGTCTTACTTCTAGATCTACCCTTGCTGGGTGTCTTAGTCTTGCTACGAGATTCGCCCTTACTGGGTGATTTAGTCTTACTGCGAGACTTGTTTCCGGGTGTTCGGCTTTTACTACGTGGTCTGCTCCGTCTGCCGGATTTATCTTCATCATCACTGATTTGATGGTCTTTGCTTGGCTTTTTAGACTTTTTCCCGTTGGAGTTTTTGTCTTTCTTCTCTTTGCCATTGAGGTTTAAGCCACTGACAGACGCCATAACTTGGTCTATTACGTCTGTCTGCTCTTGCAGGGTTACGACCTTACGTCTCACAGAATCCCAGATACGATTCATCAACCTGCAAGGACCAGAAAAATTGCTAAGTGAATTTTTCGGCATAAGGTATAGGTAATAGCTGTTTTTCTATTCACAGTCTTAGCTAAACCAACCTTGACACTTTCTAAGACTTCATCCCCCTTGGGAGAGTCAACAAGTTCTATCGTTTGCCCATAAATGGTTAAACGGAGGACTCGGAATAACTGCTAAGGCTTACAAAGCAGAAGCATCTAGTGCTTTTTAGTGTCTTGTCACTGTACACTCCCTCTATAGGTCAATGACCACAAGTTTGCAAGTCCAACCTCAGGTCTGGAAATGTCACTTGGAGGGAACTGTTAAGTTAATAACAGTGAGATCTGTGCCATATGCCACAGTGTGTAAGTAACCTTCCTGTACATTATCAGTGATTTCTATCATCCTGCTTGGCATGATAAGAAATATGAATAACTGCCTGGATTTCATAAGAAAGCATAGCAGAGTCCAACCTTGCCCCTTGGCCTATAGGTGAAGACTTTTATGTACTGGGCATAGAGAAGCTCCCCAATATCTAAGATTGAAACCCCCAGCAAGCTGGTTTGGTCAACTACCTGAATTCCATAAGGAAGCATAGTAGCGACAATACAATCTATTTGATAAAAGGAACCTTCTCAGTGGAACTAGAGGGACTCACCTTAGTAGATGTGTCACTATAGTGACAGCATCTCCCTCTGTTCAAGTTAGTTTAACTTATTATTACTCTAACATGGAGTGAAAATAGTCAAATGGCCATAAAAAACAGTTAAACAGAACATCAACATAACAAAGAAACTTTGAACTTATATAAAATAGGTAATTACATACATTTCCAGTGTGTTTGATAATAATAACAACTTTAGAACCCCCATTCTCAGCTCGACGCGCGTCCCGCATGGGCGCCGCCATCTTGTTTGCCGAAAATGGGTTCTAGACTAGGCTGGAATGTCGTAAAAGTGCCGTCAATCGGTTTTATATTTTTGTTGATGTCGTAAAAGTATAATTTATTTAGAAAACATGGAAAACAGGTAGAAACTCGTCAATTCAAAGGATTAGGTCGTCTATAACATCAAAAAGTTGGTATAGAGCCTCGATTGACGAGTAGAAGAGAGTTTAGACACCGTTCGTCAAAAGACGATCTGAGCGATAATGCGGGGCTTGCCCGTGTTGTGTCAGAAAGTTTGAAGATCTGACGAAATTTAGCTCCGATCGTCAATATGACGGAAAAGATGTCTCAAACTCGTCTAAATGTATCATAATGACGACTAAAACGGGTGAAAACTGATAGAAATTACGATTTTTACTCACCAATTTGTCGTCAGTTAGCTACAAACGGTCTGACACCTTGCGCATGCGCCGTGGAACTGGCGCCAAGCGATGACGTCATCTCCTGTGTGCTAATCTGCAACTGCCCCCTGGTGTTACCGAGCAGAATACATAGAAATCATAAAAGCCTGCGTCCTTTATGTATACTACTCATACACTCGTCCTGCCGGAAATGCGATAGTCATAACAAACTTATGGCGGTCTGGTTTACAGGATCGGTATATAAACGGTCTTATACGAAAATTTACCAACTTTTCCTCAAGCTATCGCATTATATGCACGGTCTTCCATCCTTACCTACTGAAAAAAAGCGTCTTAATTCGACAATTCCCATAGGAACCCATGTGTTATGTCTATCGCGAAAATCTATCACACAATGCTATCCTATGGAGCCTCGTTTTCGTGAAAAGGTAGGTAAATTATGTCATATTTTCATAGCTAAAGAAATTTTTTTCCCAGGAATTGTGCATGTACAATGAAAGACAAGATCCTAAAGAACATGTTTCCATGATTTTTTGTTTAATTATCCCCCAATTTCGATGAGCAATTCCCATGTAAAGTTTCAATTCCTGACCATCATTTTCGACCGAAAACCCGCCGCCAATGACCCAGCAGGGGCTGGGCCAAATATTGATGTCCGTGTTCTGGCTTTAGGATTAACTAAATCTTTACATTTAAGCCACACCTTATACGCGGAGTACAGCAGTGTATAAGCCGCACCCACATATGAGCCACACCCTGAGTTCATGGCTTTGCTATAAGCCGCACCAGGGCTTGGAAAAGGTTCCCATTCCTTCCTATAGTCTATATAAGTGAACCCGCACCCTGAGTTCCTGGATGTGCTAAAAGCCGCACCAGGGGTTTGAAATGGTCTATCAGCAGGGGTACGAAATGCCGAAAATGAAATAATCTGAAGCACACAATATGACTTCACGGCAACGTCTAGATGTTTTACAACAGAATAGAGTGATTAAAAGGGGTCATTGATCAATATTATAACAATCTTTTGGTGTCGAGGGTTTAGATTTGACACTGGAATAGTGAAATAACCACAATATGCAAAGGGATCAGAAATATAATATCACTCCCCCCCCCCCGCAAAAAAAAAAAAAAATGGTAAAAGGTTTTCTAAATGGATTTTTAGAGATTTCAGGAACTATCTTCTTGAAGACAAAAAAAAAGTATTTCCGACTTTAATCAGAAAAACCCGTGATTAGCCAGCCTCAGCTGTATGTGACGTTTTTACGGTATGTACACCTACCTGACTGGTCGTCTTTTAGCACCAGGTGGAGGTTGGCAAGGACTTTGGCCGAATCGTCCGCAGTCAGATCTAGGTTAAGATCGCTGTCCTTGAGCGCGAACTGTGTGGCTGTCGTACCGTAAACTGACAGCTTCACATTGGCCTCTGCTGGTGAAATGTGAATAAATCAAGTATTGGGTAAAGAATTTTGTAGTAAAGGTGAATTACAATGATTATTTTCCTTCCCACTGTTTGCTTCCTGGAAAGGCAGGAATCTTTTATTCTAATATTATAGTCCAAGACTCCTATATTCAGCAACAAAATCTCTTTACTGGGTTTAAGGGAATACATTTTCCTTATGATATATTGTGGCTGCATATCTATTATTATTAAGTCTGCTTGGTAGCTGCTAATACAGGAAGACCCGTTGGTCGGCATGATGCCCTTTAATCGGCATGATGCACTTCATTGGAGTGTACCACGTCCAAAGGGTCGGCATGATACATGAATGTAGCCTCACCAGGGCTACATTTATGTATCATGAAACCCAATGGGTATGATGTATTAATCAGGGGTGTGAAATCCCGAAGATCAATTTATCTGAAGTGTGTTACGCGCCTGTGCAACATTATGGATTATGATATGTGATGTATTCCACTCAACCCGAGCGCCCCCCCCCCCATAAACAGTAATTCATATTCTCTCCAGATTTACAAAGATCTCAGGAACAGTCCTGGTGAATACAAAAATCTCGGAAATCAGAGATTCCTCAGATATTTTACACCCTGATTAATAGACTATGGGCCTTAAAAGGTTTAACTGACCAGGGAACTGCTCCTTGACTAGCTCGGCCACGCGGTCGGCAACCTGCTGCCTCATCGTCAGCTCCTTCTCTGACAGTGCGTTCTCTACGTAGATCCTCTCCACCAACTTGTCCAGCGCCGCATGGTGCATGTCGTTAGGGGAAGGTAAACTACGCAGTAAGATGTCAGTCGTTTTAATCTGAAGAAAATTAAGAACAAGCTTTTTATCTGCCTGATTAAATACATCTATCGACCACTTGCATGGTTCCCACTATTTATGGGTCATGGTTTTAACTGAATGTTATCTGATATTTATCTTCTTTTAACTGACAAATACTGGATAATTTACGGGTTTCATGGTAAAAGTTCATCCAATCTCGAGCGAGGGTGTTAGAAATTTTCCACATTCAATGTGAAATCTTCACAATAACCCCCCCTCCCAAAATTAGTCAAAATACCATTAATTTTTAAATGAACTTTTCACAAAATACCTTTTTAGCTTACCTCTAAAGAAAAATAGGTTTAACTGACTTTTTAACTGACAGTGGGTATCCTGACTTGGATTTTATGAAACTCAAAAAAGAACCACCAGGCACCAAACAGGGATCTTTTCACTCCACAATGATACTACATGTATTGACACTCTGTAGAATCTGAATCATATTTCATGTCATTAAAGGTATCGATGAGTATGAAGTAACTTACCGTCCGTAGACGTGCATGACGTGAGTCCTTCATGTGTTTCCTACACACAATCTCCGTGTCACAGTGGTACTCACACAGCCGACAGAAGAACTTGGCCGACGGAAACTTCAGTGACCGCTGTCAACAAAACGAAAACATCCACAATATTAGAAGTTTTCGAAATTTCACCAAAAAGTTGATAAAATAAAGTGATAGAAGTTTTTGACTTTGTTTTATTGCCATTTTGAATATAGAAGTTACCTCCCCCATACCTGCAAAATGCTAATCCAGGGGACATATAGGTGTGAAAATTACCAGCTTTAATAGTAGTAGTTTTATAGGGTTAGATAAACCACACCCTGACTTTAAAACAGTGTTGCCGAAAACTTTTTATTGACGCAGGCCTAAGTGGAATCATGGACCTGAAACAGGTCTTTCAGGTCCGTGGTGGAATCTTACGCAGGCCATTTCCCCCTCACGCAGGCCATATGAGTATTGATATTTAAGGTACCCATATAAAGTACATTATATTAAACTGAAAAGAAAGTCATGACCTACTTTACAATAGTGGAAATTTGTTCAGTGTGAAATGATATCGAACAAATATAGGAGCCTATGATATTACTGAATTGTTACATTCAGGAACTTGCCTTCCTCAGTGGGTAGATGTACTCTGCTGATAGTTCCTTCAACACGTCGGGTGAAGTGTGGAATAACGGACTCGGCAACTCCGGGCCTACTGAAAAACAAATGTCTCACCAGTTAAGTGAATAAAGCTGTATATCCTCCTAAACTCTTTAAGGGGTGCTAATGCATGAATGCATCATGATGCATGAATGCACACCTGGTGAGTCACTCGCCAGTGCTGCATTCATGCATCATGAGGCTACCTTTAAAAATATGTCCGTTTCCTGTCCAGAGGGTGGGATTTTTCATTCCCATGAGCGAGGGAGGAAAAAGTTTATTTTTCTAGGAAAATATTTTTATTTGTCATGAACATCGTAAGCACAGATGGCATGAATTTGCCATCACGTTCAAAGATTGGAACCCTAAATTCTTGTGCTGATGGACGAAATTTTTTTTTTTCGTAACTCAGAAAATAATTTTCCCATTTTAAAAAAAAAAAAAAAATCCACCAGGCCTCTGGTCAGGAAACGAACATATTTTTAAGGGTGGTCTGATGCTCAGATAAAGTGCTGGCGAACAGACGTGCCAGCACTTCAATGGTGCATCATGATGACTGATGGGCATGATGCACTCCTGCATCAGTGGCCCTTAAAGGGTTAACCAGGGATGTAAGTCAGGAATGGGCAAAAATCAGGAAGCCATATATTTACTTGATATAAAAGCCTTCTATTTTTCCCATACAGCCCTCATTACCACTCGTATAAGGAAAATAAATGCCATTAAAAAATTTCAGAAATGAGGAAATCCTGATAAAACCTGAAGACTTACATCCCTGGGTTAACCTTTCAAGGAGCTCTAATGTATTAGTGAATCAGGCTGACCCTCCTGGAGTGTACTAACTTTGTAGAGTAGGAATGGGGCTTGAAATGAATACAGCTCTCGCAAGTAATTTTACAGGGCTGCATTCAAGCATCAAGACGATCAATGCATTAAATCCTTATCGGCCTTTCAAGGGTTAAGGTGGCAACTTGTTAACAAAAAGGGTTGGTTCATTAAAAAACTGTTTGACTCTCAAGTTTGACTCTCAAGTCTTAACACCGCCGTTACCCTTAATTCTTTATGTCATGGCTGATACGAACGTCACTATAGATTAGTACTAGAACCGCGGTATTCAATGGGGGCATTAAATACAATGTGGCCGTATTCAATGGGTGTCCGCCATCTTGGATTTTCAACAGATCTGAGCAGTTTTTCTTTATTTAAAAGCAAAATAACCCACTAGGCCATGACATAAATGCAAATGTCCACTCCAGTGAATAATTTTGCATCGCATTCACCTTGGTGAGGCCTGTCCGCATTCAACTCTGCCTATAAGGCATCGTTGAATACGGACAGCCTCACCTCGGTGAATACGATGCAAAATTATTCACTGGTCGTGGACATTTGCTTATATATACACCGATCAGTATTACTCTATAATGTGCAGAATATAGCAACGATTTGAAAATGTTAAATTCCTCGGATGTGATTTCATTTTGACCAATGTGAAGAAAACAAGAGCAGTGGCTCGGTTTGTATTTGACCCCCTCAATTTCAAAGGCCCGCCCCCATAAATGCTATACACAGGGATGTAAGCCAGTCATGGGCAAAAATCAGGAAGCCATACATTTACTTGATATAAAAGCCTTCTGTTTTTCCAAACAGCCTTCCTTACCACTGGTATAGGGAAAATGTATGTCATTCAAAATTTTCAGAAATTAGGAAATCCTGATAAAACCTGAAGACTTACATCCCTGTACAATATTTCATTGGATTTGGGAAAATCACGAGGGTCATCTTTTTGGCCTAAAAGAGTAGGAAATCCTACAGATGCAGGAGAAATCACATCCCTGATTCCTAAGTTAGTTGAAATATCGATTGTCAGACAATACAGGTCTGTACAACAAGATCAGGGTATTTTAAATGTCTAATCGGTTATCGAGGGAATGACGGATTGGAATTTATAGCAGGAAAACCATAGTTAGAAATACCTGTGGGTTTCTTCTCCATGTAATTGGCCGTGTTATCTTCTTTCTGTCCTGATGTCGCTGCTTTTGTTCTCTGCTCTTTTTCCTCCTCTGCTTTTCCTGATTTCTTTTTCTTTTTCCTTTTCTTTTTCTTTGTTGCTGAAGATGCCCCTGCATTGCCGTCATCCTTTGTATCCACCTCAGGGTTATTCCTCTTACCACTGCTTCCTTGTCGATCATACTTCTTCCCATCTTGCCCTTCCTCTGGTCGCAACTTTTGCCGACGTACCCGCTTCTTGGGATCTCTACCTTTGACATCCTCCCCATCCACATGATCTGTGGTACTGTTTCCGTCCGTTTTCTTCTGTTGGTATGGTCGGTTTTTGTTTGGAGGGTGTTTTTGGTCTGTCCCACCATGACTGTTTTCCGTCTGATCGTGCTGTCTGAGTTGCTTCGGTCGGCCTTGTTTACTGCCTTGCCTGTCAGATTCGTACTTACCCTCCCTGAAGTCAGATGTCTTGCTGTCAGGTCTGTCTACATTTCTCTGTCGTCGCTGGCCACTGTTTGGTCGCTCTTTGCGGTTCTTCTGGCCTTTGGAGGGACCTGCATCTGTATTGGCAGTTTCCTTCCCGTGCTGCCAGAGAATCTCCTTGATACCAGCTTCTATCTCTGCGTTACTAGCCATCCTAAAGGAAAAATAATGATGGACACATGGTCAGGGATGAAAGCTGGGGATGACAAAAAATCCTGAAAATGTGAAATCATTATTTTACTGAATATATACCTGTAAAAAGGCAATATCATGGATACATGTTCTCATACTACTGCCTAGAATCTATAGTAAAGACACATACCCATCCTAATGACATTTGGGGGGGGGAGAGGGAGACCTTGTTACTTGACACTTTTGCCACCTTATGGCAATGTGTGCTTGCTTCTTGTACCTTTTTTCCCTTTCTTTTGAGCTGCTATGGAGGGGTTGATTGCACATGATGTTTTATTTTGTTTCTCATTGTCCTTATCTATTTGCTCTTTTGATATTCTTTCTAACTTTCATTTGCAAGGTGGAGTGCACACACCATGACTACATCATGGTGATATCATAGCCTATGACATAGGCATCCAGCAGACAAGAAGTCAGAAGTTACAGTAATATTCCTATCCATTAGCCTCCTCCAGTGTCTTCTCCCTCCAGCATACATAGTTATAGTCACTACCGTAATCTCCTGCGTAGAAGACGCGTTGCACGTATAAGACGCACCCCAAACTCAGCACATGCATTTTCGCGTATAAGACACACATTTTAATGCTGATATTTGTAAGATAAGTACATTTCTATAGTAAAAGTACCCCTCGTATAAGACGCACCCCAAACTTGAGAGAAAGCTATAAGACGCCCCAGCATTTTGTTTGGCCTAGAGGATGCGTCTTATTATTTTATACGCTGGAGTTTACGGTACTATCCTTCTAGTGTAGTCCCCAATCTACCACCCCAATACACACTTACACCCCCCCCCCCCCACTCCCCTTGCACTCTTCCACCACAGTCACCTACCCGGTAAGTAGGATACATACATCTAGAGGCATACTGTGTTTAGAGTAGTAGGTCACAAGCCACTCAATATTCAAGCCTCCCCAGGCCAGTGCTGACAGTAAGGGATTCTTAGTACCGTACTTAAGCTATATATATACCAGGCCAGCAGCCGTAAACCCAGTGTCAGGGTGTCAGACAGGCCTAACTCTATGGGCAGGCTGACCAGAAGTAGGGTGTCACACACCAGGCCAGTGGGTGGGGGTAGGTGCTCAAGAACTAGGGCAGGTCAAGTTCAGGTCACCATGGTTACTACCTAGGGTAGGTGGGGTGTGGTCCAATTTACACCCAAAAAAGCCTTGCTTTCAACTGTCATAAGTTTAAATCGTATGCCTATGAAAGTGGCAGGGTCACAATCATGACTATCAAGATTACATGAACGATGATCCCAAGAAACAATGATCCCAGAACGATGATCCCACCTTTTGAGGAACCATGATCCCATCCTTAAGAAATGATGGCCCCCACTCTTCAGATGTGCATATATTGTGTTTGCATCTTATCACTGAACATGTTATTGACAAAGTGGTATTTAGATGAAGATTTTGCCATGAAATCTAGGAAGAATTTGAGAGTGACAGGTACCCGGTATAGTGACAGTAGCCTGTGTGTGTAGGTACAGGTAAATCACCAACAAATCATGAAATACTGTTGTTATTGTGCCTAATGTGTATGTAATCTAAATTAGCCTGGAGTATGAAAAAAAATCGATTTCAGACATTTTTGGGCATTTTGGTCATTATTTTTCATCATTTCTATCAATTTCCATGCATAAATCACCAACAAATCATAAAATACTAGTGCACAGGGGTCAGTTAACATTAGGTATGAGAGATATTCTAATGTGGGATCATGGTTCCTTAAGATGGGATCATCATTCCTGGGGAGGAGAAAATGGGATCATCGTTCCCGTGGGATCATTGTTCCTTGGGGTCATTGTTCCAGTACCGGTGCATCTACAACTGACATCAAGAGACATGTATCTTGCACATTAGGCTAGCAATGTGTATTTGCATCATAATTTAATTCTAAATCTCATTTGATTTGGAGAAAATGTAATGATTAATCAATCTCCTATTCAATTTCACATCTATTGGCTCTATTCATATCAAATGCTTTCTCAGAAAAAGCTACTGCACTTTCTGTTAAATATGTTCATTCATCATTCCTTTGTTGAGATGGTGCATCGGCCTTAATTTAATAACTGAAACTGGAACAGTCTCAACTCGGCGGATGCAGGAGCGGCGAAGTTGAAGATGAGTGCCAGTCTTTCTGGGGCTTTTCGGCACACAATTACAAAACTAGATTGCCGATTATAAGCCTAATCGGTGGAAAAATGTCACGATATTTGCAAACTTACGTGGTGGGCTAGTTTTGCAGGGAGCTATCTGTAATAAGTGACACGTTGATATCAGTGGAAGTTAACCAATTTCTTTTGAGTGTTTCGTTCTTGCCTAACTCAATCGATCAACATCCGCCATCTTCGAATCATCCTAACGTGACGGATGATGGGAATAAAATGGGAAAAAGTTGGAAATTGGATATTGAGATCGAACATCATATCAAAACTTCCCGTTATATCGAGACAGCACAAGCTTTCTAGCCGTTTTGGAAATAAATAGAAATATTGTTGAGAAATACGAAAATAGCTAAAGCTGGTTCTTGCACGGTTTCGATTAGTAACTCATATACCGTAGGAAAAGGACCAGCAAAGAAAAACCAATATGGTGGACAAAAGACATAAGTTGTAATTTTGCATTCGAATTATCTCCGATTTCTCGCACTTCTTGACAATGTAAGTCAAGAAAATACAATCAGTTATTCTGGGAGACACTCAGTGTGCCATATATTTAGGTTTTGTGTCAATATTGTTTGATTAATTCTCTACGCAGTCTTGTGTAAGTGTCTTCATCCCCCAGACCCCTCTGCCCAGACCCGGTCCCAGGCCAGCCTCCCTAGCCGGCGCAGCAGCTGTCACTTCCTGCAATACGCGCAATACACAGGTCAAATCCACTCCGAGGAAGCCACTCTTTGAAGCCGTGCAGTATGGATGCCTGGGCCGGATATCTGTTGTGTATACTTTTCATGGTGGATCTACCCCGTTTTGACATGACTCAGGAGATGCCAGGACACCCTCACGATCATCACCACCCGGTTGAAGACAACCACTATGAGGATGGAGGAGTACACAATATGGAGTTTGATCATGATGCTATTCTCGGTGAGTATTCTCAAGAGCAGAACCCTGATTGCTAGGGACCTGGCAAAGCCAAAGGGTAAAATCGTCGTATTAGCCTAATTAGGCGTATATAGGCAATGCACATTTTTTTACTAGAAAATGAAACATTTTTGCAATTTCTTCTAATACACCAGTACTGGGATTAGAAAGGTTAGAAAATGGTGCATCAGGTATATGATGTAAATTTTCAATATATCTTTCACATTTTGAAATCATGTGTTTTGCTGTTGAGTGTTTAGATCTTTCTGTATTCTGATAATGATTTTAACACCTTTTTCTAGTACTTTGCCTATTGGCCCAGGGTATCCCCTGGGCTATTGGAGCCGGGTTTTCAGTCAGATCCACAAATTTGTAATCACCAACTTTAGGGTGTAATCATTCAGTGATATACTGTTAGTTTACACATTTTTCAAAAGCCAAAGGAAAGTTTCAAATCTCATCTATCAGACAACATTTTGTCCTTTATGGTGAGTGATGTCTTTCTCTACGAAAAAAGCTGCTGTACTTAGGTCATATTTTTGGGAGCTATACTGACTACAAGTTCTTTAACCATTGGGTCTATGGGTCAGATAGATTTTGGCGATGAAATTAGCACATGGAGTCCTATGGGTAATCACCAAGTGAGACACTTTTTTTCAGCAGGCAATGTTTACAGTGTCCAAGCTATACACATAACACATTGGGGACTGAGCGATAAACTAAGCATGCTAAGGATAAAGTTTTCTGTGGGGGCTAGGTGTCCAGGGGGGCCAGGTTTCCAGGGGGCCAGGTGTCCAGGGGCTAGGTGTCCAGGGGGCCAGGTGTCCAGGGGCCAAGTGTTCAGGGGGCCAGGTGTCCGGGGGGCCAGCACACCAGGGGGCCAGCACACCAGGGGGCCAGCGGTCCAATGGGTTTAGTAAGAGAAGATTATGCCAGACTGGTGTTAGTACATGTATAGATAATAGTCTCTATTTGTAAGTAATTAGTCAATATTTCGCAAGTGCTGATTCCTGTGACCCTACAGGGTTGATAGAGGGTTTTATGGTACCTACCCTGAGCCTTCTGTGCTTCAATGCACAATGCCCAATTTTTATATGGGGGGGGGGGTAGTAGACCCTGGGCCATATGTGATATATATCACACATTAAATCTTTTAAAATAACCCTTCATGCAGATTTTTATCAGTAGGGAGATAAGGCTGCTAAGGGCCGCGCTAGTTGCTATGACGTCACTGCTGCACCCAAGAATATTCGAATAGGGGTAGTGTGATGTCTAAGTCTTTTAGTATCTAAATATATTTGTAATACCTTGTGTACCTTATCATTGTGTTTAAGCGTCAGGATTTGAATAAGTGCCGACCTCAAGTATAAAGCGCCGGGGGGTACTGGGATACAGGGGTCATGAAATATATCTTGAGCACTAAAACTATATCTCAAATAAGCATGGGTCTTGTATATGGGCCAGAGGTGATTCCCCCTCAAAATTTATAAGCGCTAGGGCGGTTAATTACGACGATACAGTATTCAGGCCCTTGGGCTGAGGTGTAGCCTTTAATCAAAAGTGTTGCATTATGTAACGGGAAGGGCAGTAGGTCTGCATCAGACGCTAAAGTCTCACCTGCGGCGCAGCGTTCCCCTCCAGCAGACAACAGACCAACAAAGCTTGAAGAAGGCCCCATTTTATGGACATACCTATTTGAGCCGTGGTTTTGTCTGCCATTGCGTTAGCAGCACAACATACACCTAGAAATAACAGTTAGGGTGTGCTGGTCGTTTATGTATATTTTTCATGTACCATTTGTGGGTTAATATAGTAATATTCTATCTGAAAGTCAGTGTGTGTGTCTTTCTTGATTGTGACAGCCATTTGCAAATTGCCCAAATATCAAGATCTCCCAAACTTGTCCAATTCCTCGCCCACTCAGGCCATTCTACTACAGTTACATGCAGCTAATTTTGCTATGCAAGATCTCGGCTTGGCAAATATTCTCTTTTTGATGATTACCTTATTACAGATTTCTCCGTCATTTCAGTGCCTTGAAACGAAATCACAGTATTTACCGATGATATGTGGTCCATTCTTGTTTTCTTTCCTTTCCTAACCATTATGACATCAAACGGCACATTCGCGCATGATTTGGGCCCCTCGCAGGGTGGGTGGGGGGCAAAAATTTTGTGACCCTCGTGCGAGGAAGGGGCAACATTGTTTTCACGCATCTACACACACCCCCTAGCCCCAGTTTATCACTCGCATATTTAAGGTTGGAGCGGGGTCACTTGAAAAAAACTTTTTTTTTTCAGAACGTTTTTAAGGCCTGCTGTAAATTTTTGCAGCACAAATTTGATGTGCGGGATCATAACAAATTTTCCATGTGTCCATAAGTGCCAAAAAATCTGATTTTTTTCCCCCATAAAGCCCATAGAATTTGAAAATTTAGGGCAGGGCCAATCAATTAGGGTAGGTAGCGTTACCTGAACACAACACTTTTTTAGGCCTTACCCAAAGCGCTAAACTTTGGCTGGATCATAGCGCACTCCATGAATAAGGCATGCACTGACTTAAAGGAGAAGCTAGAAAGCATATTTTGAGCAACTTTGCACTGTTCTATTGTAAGATATTGAATGTATCATGACTTCACACAGATTTTATAAGGCCCAGCAAGCGCAGCGTATGTGAGAGGAACGTCGGTAGGTCTTTCAGCTGAGGTATTGCTTAGCTGTTATAGTTTCAGATGGACTATGCATTAGAATTAGATTCTATGGCAAATTTGTTAGAGTCTATTGGCTGTCATCTTTGTCCAGTCAAATTTCTCTTGTGGCAGCGTGATGCGCAATAAAGCAGTTTGCGTCCCAAAATGTTACTTTTATGTTCTCTCCACTAAAAACACAATGAAAGCAGATGGTTTTAGGGAAAAGTTGGCGGCCATAGGTGAGGATGTTGAATTGAATGCTGGTATTTCTCTTTTATTCATTCACTGTTCTAATTACATAGGACTCATCCCCCACTTCTATGGTATAGCTAGGTCCACTCCTCAAAGCATTTAATAATATGTATGGATTACAGGGAATTTAACACTTAGAACAAGTTAGATATAACCGAATGTACCACCTATATTTTTGCCTAAAATCCTTATTGTAGTAGATATTGCATAAGTGCATAATTACTACTTATATGTACTTTTTTCTTTTTTTCTTGTCTTTGGAGCTCTCTATTTTTACTTCTATTATTTAGTTTTTGGTTTGAATTTGAGAAGGTCACTATGACTTTAATTTCCTTTAATATCAATATGAAAGGTAAAATCCGAGCTTTTGGTATTTCTTGGGAAACTTGTCAGTTTTTATCCAAACCCAGAGCAGTTTTGTGTAGCGGTGATTCTTTGAATAGGTCACACTGATTTTGGACACATACCGACTAGAGTATTTAAGTGTCACGTCTTGGTCCTTTCACATAGACTTTTATGAGTCTGACAACAAAGCATCATTGTGTAGCTTCAAGTGGTGACCCTTTGACCATGTGATTTATCTTTGGGGGTCTATTGGTCCATTTCAATGGCTGTGTATTGTTATTTAGATTTATTGTTGCTAACTTTGAGATGTCACGCCTTGGTGCAATCTACCCGGCTGGATATATTGATTGGGGACCCTTTTCTTTATTAATGGTTTACAAGTTCCTGCTAATTTAAATTAATGTAGGCACGACTGTCGCATAGTCGATACGAGTATATGTTTAAAATTCTACTCATAATAAAGCAAAGAAGAAAACCTGAGAAACTGTATAAAGATGAACTAATGATCTTATATCCGATGTTGTACTTCTGTTTTACTCTCTTTCATAGTTTTTCTTGTAATTAGAAATATCACAGATAATGTACTATTAATACAAGGCACTTATTAACTGACAGAATAACAGACATACACTGTAGACTTTGCATGCCCAAATAGGCCGAGCAAAGAAAAAAATGCATGTTTTTTCTGGGAGTGAAGCAATAACAGAGAAACTTAGTAAGTCTAGTAAGTTTTTGTTACGAAAATTCGTACGCAAATAGATATCAGATTATGTAAACGATTTGAATATTGTAAGATATAGAAAGAGAAATAAATAAATATAAACATGGGCAAGATTGAATTCTCCCCAAAACACCATTTTTTAAGCCTGACTGTGTGTTATACCATTTTTAACCTACTTGTAGATTGTAGTCCTTTTACCTAAATCTGAATTCCCTTAAACCCCGCATATAAGCTTCGGCTTATACACCATCCCAGATCATTGGAGCGGCTTATAACAGGATCCTGAACGGCTTATACACAGGGATGGAAGTCTTCAGGGTTTTCCCTGATTTCGGGGGTTTTCAAGTTCCAAAGCCCTACACATTCGTATACAAAACCAGTATTTCGGTGGGTTCTTATTGAGCATTTCAGGGATTTTTGGTCTCAGTGACTTTGCTCCCTGTTACTTTCATCCCTGTATGATACAAAGGGCTCTACTCATAGTGAGGAATGAGTGGATGCGGCTTATATGGGGGTTTAATGGTGTCCGATATCACTTTTATTTGTTGCCGCTCTAAAGTATTAAATCTGGTGAAGATTGAACTGTAGGTGATGAGACAACTAAAACCGATGTGATCATAAATGACATGATCTATTACATCCCTATTGTAGGCTCGCGTAAAACCCATAAGGAGTTTGAGGCGATGGATCCGGCCGAGGCGCGAGTACGATTCGAGGCTCTCATCACGGAGATGGACACAAACAAGGACGGTTTTGTCTCACGAGCAGAACTCACCAGCTGGGTGTATGCTTCATTCCTGTAAGTTTGAACTTTCACCCTTTATGACAAATGGTGTCTTAATGCAGGCCAAAATGGCCTGCGTCTTGGCATCTTACACAGGCCATTTCTGTTTTATGTTTAACCCTTTAAGGGTCGCTGATGCATCAATGCATCATGCCCATTGGTCGTCATGATGCATCAATGCATCATGCCCATTGGTCGTCATGATGCTCCAATGAAGTGTTGGCGAGACTGCTCACCAGTGCTTCATTCGAGCATCATGGAACCCTATGGGGTTGATACATATCCTACCAGAGGGTCGTCATGATGCTCCAATGAAGTGCTGGCGAGCAGTCTCGTCAGCACTTCATTGGTGCATCACGACGACCAATGGGCATGATGCATTAGCGGCCATTAGTAAAAGGGTTAAAAAGAAGTTGACCATGAGTTTAACCATGATCAAGTCTTTCACCATAAGAAAGTTGAGATGAGGTCACACCATTTTGGCCTGAAGGCCCTGTGCTGGCCATTACAATTTTACGACAGCTTTTGCTGGCGTGCCTGAACGCTGAAGCCTTTGTTGGGTGCATGTAGTTATCACATTTATGCATCCTACAGCGTTGATGTGTGTATTCGCCAGGACGTTCGCCATGATGCATGAATGTAGCCTAGTACAGGGCCCAGTAGTTCGGTGCATCAGGAAAGAGGAACTATTCATGATAAGGCCACACCAAAAAAATAAGTTGATCTACGGATTTTGTTTTGAAAAAAATGGTGGGAGTGAGGAATTTTTATTTATTTATTTTTTTTAAGAATTTGTTGGCGTCCAATGGATTCCTTGGTGGGAAAGTGAGGCGAGCGAGACAAGATTTTTTTCAAAGAAAAAAAAATTGTATTTCCGAAAATATGGAGAGGGCGATCCGTAGACCAACTTAATTTTTTGGTGTGGCCTAAAGTGGGTTTTTTCCCCCCACTTTTATGAGGTTTGTCTAACAAGAACACAATTTGAATTTTGCAATCTAATACATATGCATATTTTGAAGACAATTTTCTCACAAAATTGATTTCAATATTTTCTGAGTGGTACATTTTATTTCTTCTTTAGTAATCTGAATAAAGAGGAGAGTCATGAGAAAATGGAGAGTCACGACGCGGATCACGATGGGAAGGTGACGATAAGTGAATACCTACAAAAAGTGTATGGTTACAGCATGGAGGAGATTTATGAGTTTGAACAGGATAAAAACCCCGACATGAGGGAATTAGCCATGGTAAGGGAACATATTGTGTCTATTCATGGGACATTATTGTAGTATATAAGGCACACCTCCTTTTGTACTATTGCAGTGTTGCCGAAAACTTTTTATCGACGCAGGTCATTTGCTGCTCATGCAGGCCATATGAATACTGATATTTTAAGGTACCTGTGTAAAGTTCATCAGAACTGAATAGAAATTGGAAAATACTCTAATATAAATCAACTTTACAAAAATGACCTCTTCGCTTCTATTGGTCGGATTTGAAAAAAATCTTTCACCATTAGAAAGCTGAGATCACGTCCCAAGGCCATACACTGGCCATTAAGATTCTACGCCGGCAAAAGCCGTCATGCCGGCGTCATTTCGGCAACACTGCTATTGTAATACAATTTAAACTTTAGGCGGAATCAGTTAGTGGTCAGACATTTGGGCTGCTGATAGGATCACTGAGAACGCCATGAGAGTCGACCACCATGGCATCTGTCCATTATTTCACACAGGGTGATCTTACAGTTGTTAACCTATCACATGCTGCCTTTAGAAAGACATCCATGCAATATATTTGTTCTTAACAATGATTTACCGCACTGCCTTATAATATCGTTTTGTCATTTTCAAACATCTTTGAGGTTTAGAGGCTTACTGAATTAGCCTCCCTGCTGGCGAGGGGGGGGGGGAGATCCAGAAACGGCCGATCTTGGACTGCACCCCAAACTTTGGTGCACCTGGGGGTCCAACCTCGACTAGAGTTTATTGCTGCAAATGAAATGTCAGCGCTCTATGTTCTAATAGCAAATATATTTCCCTTCCCCAGATGATGTTTGGTGATGCTGAGAAGTTTAAGAAGGCGGACCGCGACAGTAACGGAGTGTTAGATAGAGACGAGTACCCGGCCTTCATCCACCCCTACGACTACGACTTCATGCACGATGTCGAACTCAACCTCCTCCTACGTCAGTATGACAAGAACGCTGACGGCGCCATCGACTTCCGTGAATTTATGACACAACCAGGACAAAGTGAGTCTTGGTTCTAGCGTAGTTTGTTGATTTAGCAGTTAACCCTTTAAGGGTCTCTGATGTAGATGTGCACCATGCCTATTGGTACATTATGATACCAATGAACCACGCCCGTTAACCCTTTAATAGCCTCTGATGTAGGAGTGCACCATGCCTATTGGTACATTATGATACATCAATGAACCACGCCCGTTAACCCTTTAATGGCCTCTGATGTAGGAGTGCACCATGCCTATTGGTACATTATGATACATCAATGAACCACGCCCGTTAACCCTTTAATGGCCTCTGATGTAGATGTGCACCGTGCCTATTGGTACATTATGATACATCAATGAACCACGCCCGTTAACCCTTTAATGGTCTCTGATGTAGGAGTGCACCGTGCCTATTGGTACATTATGATACACCTATGAACCACGCCCGTTAACCCTTTAATGGTCTCTGATGTAGGAGTGCACCATGCCTATTGGTACATTATGATACATCAATGAACCACGCCCGTTAACCCTTTAATGGTCTCTGATGTAGGAGTGCACCATGCCTATTGGTACATTATGATACATCAATGAACCACGCCCGTTAACCCTTTAATAGCCTCTGATGTAAGAGTGCACCATGCCTATTGGTATATTATTATACATCAATGAACCACGCCCGTTAACCCTTTAATGGTCTCTGATGTAGGAGTGCACCATGCCTATTGGTACATTATGATACATCAATGAACCACGCCCGTTAACCCTTTAATAGCCTCTGATGTAGGAGTGCACCATGCCTATTGGTACATTATGATACATCAATGAACCACGCCCGTTAACCCTTTAATAGCCTCTGATGTAAGAGTGCACCATGCCTATTGGTACATTATGATACCAATGAACCACGCCCGTTAACCCTTTAATAGCCTCTGATGTAGGAGTGCACCATGCCTATTGGTACATTATGATACCAATGAACCACGCCCGTTAACCCTTTAATAGCCTCTGATGTAGGAGTGCACCATGCCTATTGGTACATTATGATACCAATGAACCACGCCCGATAACCCTTTAATAGCCTCTGATGTAAGAGTGCACCATGCCTATTGGTACATTATGATACCAATGAACCACGCCCGTTAACCCTTTAATAGCCTCTGATGTAGGAGTGCACCATGCCTATTGGTACATTATGATACATCAATGAACCACGCCCGTTAACCCTTTAATGGCCTCTGATGTAGATGTGCACCATGCCTATTGGTACATTATGATACATCAATGAACCACGCCCGTTAACCCTTTAATGGCCTCTGATGTAGATGTGCACCATGCCTATTGGTATATTATTATTAACTAAGTAATGTATGGGCTAACAGGCACCGAATGGCATGTATCGTAGGATATCGAACGAGTGGCCACAGGCCACGAGTTCGATATCCTACGATACATGCCATGAGGTGCCTGTTAGCCCATACCTTACTAAGTTTATTACACGATTAATCAATAAAAAATCAATAAATAATCAATAAAATATCAATAAAAATAAGTTGAAAACAAAAATCCTTCCCTGGGACGCGAAGCCTGCCATAGTACACACAGCTCAGCGCCCGGCAGCGGACAGCGACAGCCCCGGTCTCAGCTAGCCTTGGCAGCGGCACACGGTGAAAAATAGTGTATGTACACGATCGGTACACGTCTCGCTGCTATGTTTGTGTATAAAATACACCTCCTCGCCCGGCAGCGGACAGGCAGCGGCACACGGCTAAAGATTTCAATGCGTCTCGCTGCTATGTTTGTGTATAAAATACACCTCCTCGCCTGGCAGCGAACAGTGACAGCGCACACGGCGAAAAAAGATACGCCCAGACCGGGGCGCGATCCATGTACCTCTGATGGCTGAGCGCGACGTGCTAACCGCTAGACCACCGCGTGTCCTCCTTCAGCAGCCGTGTTGGCTTGACTATGTTTGGTTATGGTAGCGGTCAGCCCGCAGTCGTCTCCTTCCAGGGCTTTGTATATATCCAGACGTGGTTCGAAGCGCGCGTACCTCGTCAGTCCCTGTGGCGCAATGCATAGGGAGTTGGATTAGGGATCTGAGACTGCAGGTTCGAGCCCTACCCTGACCATGGAAATTTCGTGGGTTTTAACATGTGACATGTGACATGTGACATGGACAAGGAGTGCTGATATCCACCTCAGAGAGTGCTGATATCCACCTCAGAGAGTGCTGATATCCACCTGGGATCTGCTCATAAGGGGTCGCACAATATGCAGGAATATCAGAACTGGGATATCCAGAAAAAGCACCCTGAGTCACAGAAATCGTGTAATAAACACCAATGAAGCACGCTCAAGAAATTTATATTTGAGTTATCTATCACCAAAGTACCTTGAATTATAAGGTGTGGCTTATCATATATATCAGGATGCACAATCTATATAACCTTCTCAAGGTCAGGGTGTTCCTTATAGGGGGCCTATTTACATTACCGTAAATCCTCGCGTATAGGACGCCCCTCGTGTATAGGACGCACCCTGAGTGATGCTAAGTCCCATAGGACGCACCTAATCTGGTGCATAAGCCGCGTCTTATACGCAAGGATTTACGGTATATCAAGTCCCAGGTGTGCCTTCTAGTGTTTCCTTTAGATCAGGGTGCCCCTCGTAGATAAGCCATTATGACACTTCTGTATATAACGATATACCTTGCGCATATAAGGCGCACCCCAAGTCCATGCTATTGATGGATAATGGGCATCAGGGATCAGATTTTTTATTTCAGATTCAGGTCTATAGTGTTTTACATTGATTTTGGGCCCGGAATCTTGATTATCCATATCTATCGTGATAAGGGAGACACAGCTTTGATAACATAGCATTCGTATTCTCAAAAATGATGATTTGATCAAACTTCAAACATGCATATTTCAGGAACCCTTTTATCAATTGAGATGGAATGTAGTGCATATTTTAGCTATTCTTTCATATTTTCAAAATCTCAAAAGTAGGTTTTCACTGTAAAATAACATTATTTTATATTTTTTATGATTTTTTTGATTAAATATTTTTTAAATTGGGATGCCATTTCTTGCATTTTCCCTCATGTTTGGAAGCTCACCATATCTAAGAAATTAAAGATAGACTCCAATAATTTGGTTTCCCCAAGAAACCACCTCCCATATGTCAGACTTATTCTTGAAGAAATGTGAGGATTCTAAAAATAGGCCAAAAGTAGGCCTTTATGTCGACTTTTAGGAACATTAGGCCTGAGAGAGAGAATTATTAAGGCACAGCAAGTCAGCCTCTGTGTGTAAGATGCGCCTTAAGCCTTTAAGGGCCACTGATGCATTAATACATCATGCCCAGTCGGTATCATATGAGGCATGAATGTAGACCTGGCGAGTAACTCGCCAGGCCTACATTCATGCCTAATGCCGACCCTTCGGCGTCAATATACTCAATTCCGGAGGGTTGGTATGATACTCAAATGAAGTGCTGGTGAGCAGACTCGTCAGCACTTCATTGGTGCATCATGACGACCACTGCTTCACTTGTCCTTTAATGCAAAGTTTACCATGGGCGTGGAAAGCAAGGGGGACAGGGGGGACATGTCCCCCCCTTTTTGGCCAACTCCTCAAAAGGTCAAAACTAAAAGGTCAAGCAAAGGGAGGTCAAAAATTGCAGAAAACCCCCCTGGTCCCACCCACTCTGAAACTGCTTCCCACGCCCCTGAAATTTACTATATGTAACCCTGGCTTTCTTATAAACTTTATTTCATTTTATCCGTTCGTCCAGCTGAGCCGGGGATGATGGAGGAGCAGATGTTGGTAGATCAGGAGAACTTCAACATGTATGACACAGACGAGAATGGTCTCCTCGACCTCGAGGAGATCCGTGGTTGGGCGCTGCCCGACTACTCAGACGCTTCCGAAGACGAAGCTGAACACCTTATATCACTCACTGACACAGACAACGACAACAAACTCAGCCGCGATGAGATTTTAAAGCAACAGGAATTGTGGGTGGGAAGTTCAGCGACGCATTACGGAGACAAACTCCATGATCCCTCCGAGTTGTGAGAACGGGGAGATGAATTTTTTGTATCAGCTCGAAGCGGGACTGGAGCTGGTTCAAGCAACATGCACTGATAAGATGGGGCCCAGCTTGTCCCTGGAAGTGGTTGTTATTTAGGGACAAGTTACTCATCATGTACTCATCATGACATGTATTAGCAGTGTGTTTTGCCACTTTTGGCAGACCCAGCAAAATTGAAAATGGTGGACCCTCTGCCTATAGAGGAGAGATAGGAGCGTATCATATGAGTATGAAATTGATAACGACGTACTTGTATTATTCCATGAGACTTTACTGGTATCATAAATGTATTTTATGTAGCATCATTTTTCACATTTATGAATGTTATATTGGATGTGGTGAAATCCAGTTGAGACTACCGGGTAGTGATTTTTAATGTGTGAAAATGACATGTGTATACGTGCGTTTGTGACTTTGTTTTTTGTCGGTGCTAGAACCCAATGGTTAATTTGCTATAGATGCCTATCTTCATACCCACGTATAAGGCGCAGCTTATGCATGAGGATGGGCTCCAAGTGCGCCTTAGAGGCGACGATATCATCCTATTGAGCAGAACTAAACTGCCCACAGTCAAGACCCAGCTGCACATTCAAGTATTTCCTTCAATCCAGGGTGCACCTTATACCGAGGTAATTCGGTGTGCAGGTGTCAGCCTTTCGGCTGAATACAAAATCTTAACGCTGACATTTTTGTCAATAATTAACCTATATATTAAAAGTTCTAAACTTACATATCCACAACAATTTTATATATTTGTACTAAATCCCCACCGAGAAAATGTGCAGAGGGCATAGAATCTCATAATGGCTGACTTAGTAAGTATTCGATGTCTAACTGGTAAAGTGTATTACGTATGTTATGACTTTGTACCTCTGCTGAGTACTGTTTGATTTCCTAATGGAACTACCGGTATATGTTATATCATTCTCTATACCTTATTTTTCATTCATTGATTCAAATACCAATATAGTTTTCTTTATGCAGTTCAAGTCATAATTTACAATATTTTTACAACTGAATATAGAGATCCATATTACCGTAATCTCCCGCGTAGAAGACGCGCGGCGCGTATAAGACGCACCCCAAACTCAGCACATGCATTTTCGCGTATAAGACTCACATTTTAATACTGAAATTTGTAAGATTAGTACGTTTCTATAGTAAAATTACCCCTCGTATAAGACGCCCCAACTTCAGAAAATCCTATAAGACGCACCAGCATTTTGTTTGGCCTAGAGGACGCGTCTTATACGCGGGAGATTACGGTAGTATTACTGGTACTCAAAGTGTGTTCCCTATAATTCAACCTGCATAGTGCAATGCTTATGACCGGGTAAATCACTAGTCGCCCTTTAAATAATAGTTAATGATAACATAGATGGCGTTCAAATTAGAATCAGTCATCGGGAAAATGATCTAGGAAAGGATCAAAGCGGAGTATTGGTATTAGTGAATCGGTAGTTGTGAATGCTTCAAAAGCCAAGGCTTGATTTGGGACCAGTTTCCATGTGTTTGTTGTTGTTTGATGTCCAGAGTAGATAGCTGTGATACCATAGAGATACAGTCCTCCGGGACTTCATGACGAGAGGAATAACACAAAGGAGTTATTTCCCCTTGCCACCAAAAAAAAACAACAAGTGTATATTCAGTTGGGTTCACTTGAGTTTTACAACGTGTCTGGTCAGGCAAAGCTTTAGTCACGTCTGAGTGTGCAGAGAAACCTGTGGACTTCCATACCCTTATTTGCGTAGTTTCCATCTACCAGTATGTTCTGTGTTCAATATGTTTGCGTAGTTTCCATCTACCAGTATATTTTGTGCTCAATATTGAGTGATTCCTAAAGGTGTGATGATCTTCAGATCGCTGGGCTCAAAAATAGAAAAGAAATAAACATTTATAAAATACAAAATAAAATTTTGTCCGTTTCTTTTTCATTCCAAAATAACCATTGTATCTCAGTGCAACCATAGATAAATACCTCTATGGTGCAACAAGGTTGTAACTAACATTTTGGCAAAATTGTATTTTCTTCTGTTTTAACATTTATTGCCCCTTATCTACCTACTATGAAAGTATCGAAGCTCTGACTATGTTATGTGTGCCCCCAGGCCCCCGTGCAATAGGGTTTGTGTCTACTGTGAGCTATACCGGGGGTAGGAGTTGTAACCGGCCTCTCCTGCAAAAACTTGCAAAATGCAGATACAACCTTGTTGGACTGAAGTGACGATATGCACTGTTTAGACAATATAATGTTGGGTGTGCCGGATACACCAGATGTGGATTTCAGCGTCTCATTCTGATCAATGACAAAAGATAAAATCAAATCTTCATTTCTAGAATAAAAATAATTTATTATGTCTTTTCTACATTCAACAACATCTCTGGGTAGGTACATTGGACTCACAAATATCGGCATTTACAGCTCATTTCATTTACAAAAAGGCTTACCCACAATAGAAACATTTCAAACACACTTGACATAGATTTATAAACTTGGTGCATCTTCTGTGCAAGGCATTATGGTGGTGACAAGGTACGGTAGTCTTCTTGCATATATCTGTCCGCTTAGCGCTCAGGAGATTCGCATATTCACAGAAACTAAAACTCTTGTAGGTTGATTAAAAAATTAAAAAAAAAAAAAAAAATTAAAAAGAAAAAGGATTATTGGCTCCATCAGGTGTTCTATATACCCCACCCCCAACTTTAAAAACTTTTAGTACATGTACCGTAATCTCCCGCATATAAGGCGCAGTCCGCGTATAAGGCGCACCCCCAACTAAGGGAGGCCTTTCCCACGTATAAGGCGCACCCCTAAGGCCAGATTTTTGTTAATTTAGTACTGTTCTATAGTAAAAATACCCCCCCTATAAGGCGCACCCCAAACTCAAGGCAATGTCCCTCCCACGTATAAGACTCAGCAGCATTTTGTTTGGCGTATAAGACGCGCCTTATACGCGGGAGATTACGGTACTTAGTCCAGCACCTATGACGAGTTGCATCTTACACAGCGTGATCACTGATGGTATCTTCTGATGTACTGTTTAATGTTCATGCAGGTGGCTTATTTAAAAGTTTAAATGTCACATTGTACGTTGGCACCAATAATGAACATCCATTTAGTCGACAACACCATCCACGCCAGAGCTCTTCATGCCCGCATGCTCTTGATCACCGACTGAAAGAGTTAAAATAAATATTTTAGCTTTTAGGAGCAAAGGTAAGCTGCACAGAACAGCTACTGGATAAAAACACTGGAGAAGTATGAAAAAAAAAAAAGATTTCCCACATATAAGCCGCAACTGCGTATAATTTGTACCAAGACTTTGGGAGGAGACTTTAGGCCATCCTTAAAACTATATGTTTGTTTCCTGTCCAGAGGACTGGTGGATTTTTTTTTTTTTGTGAGAATGGGAATTTTTTTCCTGAGTTCTGAAAAAAAGAAATTTTTTCATCCATCAGCACAAGAGTCTATGATTCCAATCACCAAATCTTAGAACATATTGGCAAATTCCTGCCGTCTCCGCTCACGATGTTCATGACAAATAAAAATATTTTATAAAAAAATTGTTTTCCCTCTCTCCCTCATGGGTCTGAAAAATCCCACCCTCTGGACAGGAAACGGACATGTTTAAGGGTAGCCTTAGTATTGTTCTATAGAGGTAAATACCCGCCTATATGTCGCACCCAAATTTTGGAATACATCTATAAGCCTCTGTTTTGCGTATCTGCTGTGACATGTACGCAGATATTTACAGTAATATGGAAGCAGAATGTTCAGTGGACACACCTTTCTGACTGCCTTGATGTGGGATGCGTCAATTCCATTCTCTTTATTATCCTTGGCATTTTTCTCAGCCTCTTTTGCCAGTTTTCGGAGAAACATCATATAGTCCAAGTACAGCTGAAAGAGAGGTAGAAGAACAGGTATTAAATTGCTACATCTCAGCATTGATATGATATCGTGAAGACTTTGCTACTAAATCATGTAAAGAGTGCTTTATATTTAGCATAACAAACCCCGGGGGTCAGTTTTTGTCTCCCCCTGATCCAATTTTAGTTTAAAATTAAAATTAGTAACGTACCGGTACAGGCATTCTTTTATGCTTACTTCCCCACAAGACTCAAGACAAAAGAGATCCAAAATATGTTGCCCCACTACAACCAAATCCACCGTTCACTCATCTAATTATCTACCTAAGGTAGTCAAATTCAATTGCAATTTTGGGATTTACCGTAAACTCCTGCGTATAAGACGCGTCCTCTACGCCAAACAAAATGCTGGGGAGTCTTATAGGATTTTTTCAAGTTGGGAGGGCGTATTATATGAGGGGTAATTTTTCTATAGAAATGTACTAATCTTACAAATTCCATCCTTAAAATGTGCGTCTTATACGCAAAAATGCATGTGCTGAGTTTGGGGTGCGTCTTATATGCGCAGTGCGTCTTATACGCGGGAGATTACGGTAGTAGCTGAGGTATGTTTGTGTACAGAGACCCAGAGTCAGAGTCAATCTAAGGGAGTGATCTTTTTTAACAACGTGGGGGGGGGGGGGGCTGGGGGTTTCAGGGGGGTCAAAATTTTTTCGATCCCTTGACCAGGGGGGTTCTGAAATTTTTTCAGCCCCTCTGAGGGAGGGGGGTGGTCGAAATAATTTCACCTGTTTTCAGTGATTCAGTGAAAAAGCCTGTGCGTAACCATACCTTTAAAGGGCGTGTTCACGCACGCATTTCGTTCCCTATGCAGGGGGTAAATAAAATTTTACACTTGAGAGGGGGGAAGGTCAAAATTGCAAACCCACCAGTCCCCCCCCCCCCCCCCTGTTCCTAAAAAATAAGGGAGTGGTCATCATTTATCAACAGGGGGTGGTTAGTTTTACCATGGATGTGCAAATATCATTTTTACACCTCCCCCTCTGAGCCTCCCCGTCGACGGTAGTTAATTTTTTTTAGCCCCCCCCCCCCCCCCGCAATGGTAGTCGAAGGCATGTATGATTTTTATGCCCCTCTTTTTGATCTATAGTCGCATGCATGCTTTTTATTTTATTTTTTTTATTAAAAGAGGCTAAAATTTTTGTCTCCCCTCAAGATGGGTCAAAGGTTGTTATGCCCCCCTCAGGAGAGTTCAACAGTTTTTGTGCACCCCATCCGCCCCCCCCCCTGACCCAGTCTCGTCCGGGCGGGATTCTAGGGCCCTACCCAGCATGTCCTAGTTTAGGTCGCTAGGGAATTATTAAGTCGTTAAAACACCTGGAAACCTACTTAAAATGAAGGTTCTCTGTAAAAAGTTTCTAATAGAGGTGGCGGAATGGTTAATTACCAAGTAGAAGTATATATAGAAGTAAATAAATTCCATCTCAGTATGATTTGGAATTAATAGAAAAGGGACTTCATAACTGAATAAGGGTCATCTTTATCAAGGTAAGGGGTCACTGAATAAGGGTTATTCTCATGTGAAAAATAGTACAGTACCAAGACCTGAGATATCCCATATATCGTCACAAGGCCTTACCCATTAGATACCCACCTTCTGGCGATTATCCTTATTCCGTAACTCTTTACCAAATAATTATGACCCTTATTATGTAGACGTATGCTGACTTTTGTTTGGTTGAAAAGCTCAGCCTCAGACTATTTACCATAATAGAGATATCCTTATTCAGTAATCAAATATCTAGCTTATATTCACCTAACTTGCCCCTCACTAGCAGATTAATCATTCTACATGGTAGCAACCTAATCAATCAACGAGGTCACACTTGGTCAAGGACATTATTAAGAGTGAATTCTACATCACAGATGTAATGGCCGAGAGATCGTAGTAGAGATTCGTAATTATGAAGTGATTGGGAGGGGTGACTATGACCACCCAGTGCTGTAGAGGTGGAGGCAGTCTGACTGGGCCCTGGGGCAGGCTGTGGCTCTATTGAACAACACTGACTGACTACAGGTACTTGTTGACTGGTAGGAGAGGTGGCGGCCATCTGACTGGGCCCCAGGCTGGGCTGTGTGGAGGCTGTCTGACTGGGTCACGGTTGACCGATTTCAGTAGCTGATCTATAGTAGAGGACTTTTGGCTGTTTTTGATATGACGTGGTGTCCCCCTCTTACATGATGTATTAATGGCTGAGGAGACAAGTCTCTCGGCCAATAAAACGACTGAGTTTCCTAAAGTATTTGTTTCATGAATTCATAACTTCTTTCCTCCCCCCCCCCCAAAAAAAAAAAAAGCAAGCCCCAGTTTCTTTTTATATTTCCCCATAAAAGAAAACTTTTTCCCGGGGGAATCTTCCTCCATGGATGATTTAAATTTGTTGCTTTTCCTTATATATAACTCTATTTTTAAGTCGCTAACAAATAGGTCGCTAAGGCCATTGCATAATGCATATGCCCAATATACTTGATCAGAGTTTCACATTCAGTAGCGACCTATCTATTAGCGACTTCAAAATACAGTTATAGAGAGAGAAAGACTACAAACTAAAAACATTCAAGGGGGAAGTTCCCCCGGGAGAAGGGGTTTCTTTTAAGGGGTAAGATATAGAAAAACGGGGCTTGTTCCTTTTTGGGGAAATGGAGGTATATTACAAGGTTCAAAGAGGTTTAGATTGTCAATTGTAAGTCCAAGAAGGATTAAGTCACTTATAATATTATGTAAGAGTTATCATATGGATGCTGAAAAAGTCCCAGAAGGTTTAAGTCGCTACTAATGCCCAATAGTATATACAGCAGGGGTGGTTAATGACAAGAAGCCCAGAAGGTTTAAGTTGCTAGTAATAGTCCAGGTAAACGATAATTCATCATCACAGAGTCTCCAAGAAGGTTTAGGTCGCTAATCAATGTCTTGTAGAAGGATTAGGTCGCTAATCAATGTCTTGTAGAAGGATTAGGTCGCTAATCAATGTCTTATAGAAGGTTTAGGTCGCTAACACTTGCTAGACTTAACAACATGTATCATAAGACATTTTACAATACCATTTATCATGAATAGGTTCCATGTTTTACTTTTAAATAAAAAGCGACCTAATCATGGATATGGCCGTAACTGAGTTAGGCCTGTTTGGCCTACGAGTACACTGTATCGTAGGCCTGGTTTCCCTTACAGCTACAAGTCACAATGCCTATGTTTTTAGCTTCACACTCTCCAAACTCAGGGATGGTTAAACCAATTCCTGTAATGTTTACTCACATATACATCCTGAAACAATCCTCTAAATCCCCCCATTGTTCTGCAATGCTTATTTACCATGAATAATGCTATTTCAGGTTAGTTCCTTCAGCAAATGTTCAGAAATGCTTTCAAAGTTCCCACCACCAGGAACTGGAAGTAGAAATCATATCACAACAAACCTCCTCTAACTTAGGTACCCAGACTGAAAGCAATGTGCCTTGACAGTAACCAGCTAAGGAACGTCCCCTTGCACATGCTCAGTGAGGCACTTCCAGGCAAAACAAAAATGGTGGTGAATTCAAGAGAGTCAGGAAAGTTAAAGATTCAACTTGGATTTTGACCAGCCAGTAAATTCAAGGTAGTGCCAGTCATTTACCTAATAATACCAAGACCTAGTTTAAAATATGGAGATGACAACAATATAAACAGAGAAACTGAAAAGGGGGCCAGCCACACTTTACAGACTCAACTGTTAGCCCCTTACCGAAACCGGAACCCAGAAAAGCTATTGTCTGGTTCTTAACAGAACTATAACTACCGTAATCTCTAGCGTATAAGGCGCAGCTCGCCTATAAGGTGCAACCCCAACTCAGGGAGGTCTGTTTCACGTATAAGGCGCACCTCTAAGGGCAGACTTTTGTTAGTTTAGTACTGTTCTATAGTATACATACCCCCCCTATAAGGCGCACCCCAAACTCAAGGTAATGTCCCTCCAACGTATAAGACGCATCATTTTGTTTGGCGTATAAGACGCGCCTTATACGCGGGAGATTACGGTAGTATAGGTAGGGAAAACATGCCAAACTTTTATTTTGGATTTTACACCACCGGGAAGCTGACAACTTGAGTAATTTAATGGTGTTTAAATTGTCTACCTAATGGCAATAGAACAGAAGTTATGAGGGATTGTGGGTCTTATCAGTCACTGCACACTGTGCACAGCCTGCACTGGGACTCCCTTATTTTACACTTTGCATTACTTAATGTCAAATTAAATTTGACTGAATGACCATATAGAGTAACCAATTATACCACTGTAAGAACAACAGTTTGGCAATTATAGGGGTATATTTTGCATTACAAGGAAATATGATAAGGCCACCCTTAAAAATATGTTCGTTTCCTGTCCAGAGGCCTGGTAAATTTTTTTCTGAGAATGGGAAAATTTTTGCCTGAGTTCTGAAAAAAAAGATTTTTTTTTTCATCCATCAGCATAAGAATCTAGGTTTTCAATCAATAAATCTTAAACGTGATGGCAAATTCATGCCGTCCCTGCTTACGATGTTACATGACAAATAAAAATATTTTCCCAAAAATAAATTTTTCCCTCCCTCCCTCATGGGTCTGAAAAATCCCCACCCTCTGGACAGGAAACAAACATAATTTTAAGGGTGGCCTAAAAATAATTCTTGTTTTTTAGTTACAAATGTGTCAAGAATTGTGAAAAGTATTGGAAAACGCGGCACAACATGTGAATCAAATTAAAAACTGGAAATTTTGGTTATCTTAAGCTAACAGCATTCGTTAGACCATGGGCTTAATTATGATACCAAACATGCCAATGTATTGACATTTCCTGACATTTTGGGTCATTTTTACCAAAAAGTTAAAAAAAAAAAAAAAATTAGGGTCAGGCCAAAAAAATAGGGTAGGTCGGGATACCTTTTTTTTTAGGCCTAAGTATCATAGATTATTTTGGAAAGTCAAAATTTTCTAAATGGCAGTGTGGAAGGCTGACCTGAAATTCTTGAATTTTTTACTTGACTCTTGTATACTCTTTAGCTTTGGGCTAATAGATAATAAATAGCTGATTAAAGATCCTAAAAGTAGACACTTTTGTGGTTATCCCTATATGAGTTCAAAAAAGTTATGAAAATATTTGGTTTTAATATTTTCTGTTTCAATTCAAAACCCTTCTGAATTATATCGAATCTGTCCAGATATTTCATTATTTCTCTCTCTATGGTAGATAATAATGTAACTATAACACCCCTGCACCCACTCCTGCAAGTCCCCATTTGTCACTATAGTAAATCAATCAATATGATTTTCTTTTTTAGGGCTCTTTTCCATTCAACATCAACTATTTCCATGTACCAAGGGTAAAAATAACCAAGGAATCAGAATTTGTGGGTCATTTTACTCTAGATCCAGTTATTGATTGTTAAAATTTTGATAGTAAACAGTGTATTTTGCTGGTTTCTGAGAGTTATACTGTAGGCCTTATGATGTGAAAACTGTGCATTCAGCAGGGACAGCTCCAGATTGAGAATGGGTGAGGGTCATCAGCAAACCCGGGTCAGCAATGTATACAAAAGAAGCACAGGGAGACTCAAACATTTGTGGGCCTTATCCATGGTTAGGTTCCGATTTCAGGATTTTCTTTTCAGAAATAGGAGGTATTAGCATTGTGCATGGTCAGGGTCAGATTAAGGAGAGGATCCAGGATTTTTAGAAATCCAATGGGGGTGCACACATATTAGCCATATTATGTACAATAAGTGAATGGGTAGGTGCAATCATCACAATTGAAGCATGATGAATTCTAGAGGGCATGGGTGAAGTAAGGTTGAGGGCAGGGTGAGACTGAAGGTAGAGGAATGGTGGGACCAGGGGTGAGACTGAGGTAGAGGAATGGTAGGAACAGGGGTGAGACTGAGGTAGAGGAATGGTAAGAACAGGGGTGAGACTGAGGTAGAGGAATGGTAGGAACAGGGGTGAGACTGAGGTAGAGGAATGGTGGGAACAGGGGTGAGACTGAGGTAGAGGAATGGTGGGAAAAGGGGTGAGACTGAGGTAGAGGAATGGTAGGAACAGGGGTGAGACTGAGGTAGAGGAATGGTAGGAACAGGGGTGAGACTGAGGTAGAGGAATGGTAGGAACAGGGGTGAGACTGAGGTAGAGGAATGGTAGGAACAGGGGTGAGACTGAGGTAGAGGAATGGTAGGAACAGGGGTGAGACTGAGGTAGAGGAATGGTGGGAACAGGGGTGAGACTGAGGTAGAGGAATGGTGGGAACAGGGGTGAGACTGAGGTAGAGGAATGGTAGGAACAGGGGTGAGACTGAGGTAGAGGAATGGTAGGAACAGGGGTGAGACTGAGATAGAGGAATGGTGGGACCAGGGGTGAGACTGAGGTAGAGGAATGGTGGGACCAGGGGTGAGACTGAGGTAGAGGAATGGTGGGGCCAGGGGTGAGACTGAGGTAGAGGAATGGTAGGAACAGGGGTGAGACTGAGGTAGAGGAATGGTGGGACCAGGGGTGAGACTGAGGTAGAGGAATGGTAGGAACAGGGGTGAGACTGAGGTAGAGGAATGGTAGGAACAGGGGTGAGACTGAGGTAGAGGAATGGTGGGACCAGGGGTGAGACTGAGGTAGAGGAATGGTGGGACCAGGGGTGAGACTGAGGTAGAGGAATGGTAGGAACAGGGGTGAGACTGAGGTAGAGGAATGGTAGGAACAGGGGTGAGACTGAGGTAGAGGAATGGTAGGAACAGGGGTGAGACTGAGGTAGAGGAATGGTGGGACCAGGGGTGAGACTGAGGTAGAGGAATGGTGGGACCAGGGGTGAGACTGAGGTAGAGGAATGGTAGGAACAGGGGTGAGACTGAGGTAGAGGAATGGTGGGACCAGGGGTGAGGGCAGGGTGAGTGAGTGGGAGAGTGGTGGTAGCCTACATGTGGGAAGATGACGAGAGTGAGAGTGGAGTACTGTGGATTCCCAGGTGGGGAAATCAGACAGAGTTCAACAATGATTTGTCATTTTATTAAAGCTGTTTCTTCATGCATGGACGTCCAACCTCCTTTCTCCCTTTCCCTCTCATCCTTTGTGTACCTACCACAACACACCCAGCAGTTTTGTGCAACTTGGGGAGATGATTTCACAATTCAATACCTGGGGAAAATTCCTAGGGGGAAATTTTGAAAATTCTTCTATCAAAACATGCATTCTGGTGACTCTTGAAAATGACTTCATAACTTCTGTTCTAAATTGGAATAGATTCAAGATGGCTTTATTGACTAATGTACAGGTACACTTATGTCAGCACCAGGTTTTCATTTACAATGTTGTAGACAGATTTTATATATGAGTATATACAGTTCACAGCCCCTGGCCTTTTAGATGATTTGCAATATGGGGCCACTGCTAGTATTTGAGAAAGTTTCCTAGTGTCATCGTGTCTTTTATAGTAATCAACGAACTTGAGGTATTTTGTTTCAAACACTGACCGTGCGTTTCTCATCTCAGGCATGTTACAATGTAAGAAGACATGATTGACATCTTGCACAGCATTACAGAATGTGCACTTAGAATTGACAGGTTTCTTTCCTCTATATCTTCTTGACAGGCTGTCAAGTGTACAGTTATTGTCAGTCCTGAGTTTAGCAATAATGGTTCTAATTTTAGGTGATTCTGTATGCGTTAGGTATTCACGCTCTTCATAAATGTCATTGAGATCATCTTTACACATCTTGATAATTCTACACTTGCTAGTATTCTCTGGGTTATCAATGTACTGGTTGTATTTCTGAATATGTGCATCATTTAACCTTCTCTTTATATTGTTTTTGAGTGAGGACTTTGACCAAACATAAGGATCGAGCCAGAATATTTGAAAAATTCTTTCACCGTTGGAAAGCTCAGAATGTCAGGAATGCGTGAGAATGCACTAGACATGTGTGCGAGCGTGAGAAAGGGTCTAAATGCGTGAGTGTCACGCCGATTGCGTGAGAGTTGGCAACCCTGCTAGTATAAGTTATTGAGTAGGAATAACACCCCTGCACCCACTCCCACGAGTCCCTATCTGTCACTATAGTAAATCAATCAATATGATTTTCTATTTTAGGGCTCTTTTCCACTGTCAACATTAACTATTTTCATGTACCAAGGGTAAAACTAACCAAGGAATCAGAATTTGTGGGTCATTTTACTCTAGATCCAGTCATTGATTAAATATCTTATCTCAAGGGGTATTGGTGTGCGCAGACAAAAATTTCTAGAAAACCTTGAAATATAAAATGCTGATATTTTTGTTAATTCTTGGTCAATTTTTACATTTGATACCTCTATTGAAAGCTTAAGACATTATCAGTTACCATAGAGGGAGAAAGAATGAAATATCTGAACAGATTGTACATATTTCGGAAGAGTTTTGACTTAACCCTGAAAATATCAAAACTAAATATTTGTGTAACTTTTTTAAACTTATATGGGATAACCACAAAAGTGTGTACTTTTAGGATCTTTAATCAGCTATTTATTATCTATTAGCCCAAATTAGCCCAAAGCTAAAGAGTATAGGAGAGTTGAGTAAAAAATCCAAGAATTTCAGGTCTGCTTATCACACTGTCATTTAGAAAATTTAGACTTTCCAACATGATTTATAATACTTATCTTAGTTCCCTTTAATGCAAAATATAGCCTATTAATCCCCAAACTGTTGTGCTTACAGTGATGTAATTGGTTACCCTCTATGATCATTCAATCAATTTTAATTTGAGATTCAGTAAAGCAAGGTCTGAAATGTGTGAGAACCAGTGCTGCCTGTGCACAGTGGGCAGGGACTGATAAGACCCACAGGCTAGCGTGCGACATCAGAAGGTCCACATAGTCACGTGGTACAGCTTATCTAGTCACGTGATCTAGCATTAATCTCGATCCAGATAAGTAAGGCCGTACAAACTATGATTACATACTCTTAACTATAATGGAACTAGAAACAATTAAAGGGCTAAGGATACTGTCCCTACGCCGTAGAACTACTTTTGCCAAAACTATTAGTTTATAAATATTGGATCAAGGCTATTTGCTCTGACAGTGACGCTCGCGAGTCTGCACTACGAGGACTTTCGTAGTACAGCTTATCTAGTCACGTGATCTAGCATTAATCTCGATCCAGATAAGTAAGGCCGTACAAACTATGATTACATACTCTAAACTATAATGGAACTAGAAACAATTAAAGGGCTAAGGATACTGTCCCTACGCCGTAGAACTACTTTTGCCAAAACTATTAGTTTATAAAAATTGGATCAAGGCTATTTGCTCTGACAGTGACGCTCGCGAGTCTGCACTACGAGGACTTTCTTAGATTCACGATTCACGAGACCCACACTAGCTGGAAATCCACTGACAGAAAATACTTTAGAAATTCCACATTCAATCCCTCATAACTTCTGTTCTAGTACCATTATAAAGACAATTTAAACACCATTAAATTACTCAAGATGCCAGCTTTCCGGTGATGTAAAATTATCCGGGTAAATCCAAAATAAAAGTTTGGCATGTTTTCCCTATATTGAGTACTACTATAGCTCGATGCAGCAAGTTGGGAACCTAAAAATTAGTTTTTCCTGAATTTTCGCTAAGAAATGCTGTAGTTTAGCCACAAATTATCCGATTTACACAATATTTGCAGCAAATGAAAGATGAAACTCATTGCTTTCAGGCCAGGGTAGATGGTATTACAATTATATAGTGCACAGTTTACCACTGAAGTACAAATTATGAATTTAAAAATCATTCGTTTAAAAAAATTGCTGTTTTTCAAAGTTTGGCCCTATATATTTTGTGAAAAAATAATCTAACCATCAGTTTTTGATAGATAGTGCATAATACTGACCCATCAAGTTTATAAATGAGTATGCTTTTTTTCCCTACCTCTATGGTGGCTTATTACACTATGGGAGACGTGCTTTTTGTTAGTTTGCAAAATCTGTGATTTTCAGCAAAATTTCTGCTTGGTTTTTGATGTGGGACCACATAGATCACCATATATGGATGCATGATCACCCACTGATACCAGAATTATCCATTTTTATGGTCTACCTGATCATCTTTAAAGGCATGTGAAATATCTAAGTGATACAATAAGTGTGAGAGGAATTAGCCATATCTTACGATTCTAGTCTTTGGTGCCGACAGCGCTTTTGTTGCTATTTACATCTAAATAGCTCAATAGTGCATTATAATAGGTCTCACATGCCTAATATGGGGTTCTAATAGCATTTCAATATGGTTTTCAATGGGTCATCAGGTCAAAACAACAATTAATGATGGAATTTAATAGATAATTTAATAGTGTTTTGCACCATGGACCTGTTCACATTGTTCAGGTCTTCAGATATTCTTATCTTGAAAATGATGAAGGCATTTATGAGCATGGTGCTTTTCCAGCCCATATGGGACCTACAGAGGGCATTTTGTCTAGTCTGACATGTATTATGAGGGAATAATGCATAGCAAATGATTATATTTTCATATTTTGTTATGACTTTTGAGATAGAATCATACACAAGACTTGCCTTCTGCAGCATATACAAAAATGTACCTTGAATGAAGGCATTTTACATGCACAGCTGCCTCCAAAACTGGAAAACACTCAGGTTCCCAACTTGCTGCATCGAGCTATAGTAGTACTAAGAGTAAGAGTGACATGGGCAACTGCACATATTATCGCCCTTGCCATTTCAAATTTTTGCCAAATCACTCAAATGTAAACCATCTGAACGTCTTACCAACAGGTCCACCTTCTTCTGCAGTTTGACAGGATCGTCCTGACTTTGATTTTTGACGATTTGCTTTATCCTCGCTCGGGGACACTTGACTTTCATGATTCTGAAAACTTTTGGATCTCCCTCTATTTTGAAAGCTGCACTCACCCGCCGATGTTTTGGAGAGACTTGCTCTTCTTGGAGAAAGAAAAATGTGCTTGGAGGGCGGCCTTTTCTGCCATCTGGTGGGAAAAAGGCTTTTAGATTTTAGTGCACATGTTGAACACCAAGTAGCGCCACGTGTTGCGTAAACAGGAATCCGTCAAGCAGACGTTTTGAGATAAGATATTAAGTATAAATTCGCCGTTGTTTCGTCATTTCGTGAATGACCACAGCATAATTCAAACGTAGATGTATCCTGGTAAATGTAGGATCCCTCAGAGGTAGGGTAGATTTTTGTTGCTTTGTGATTTTGTGTTTTCTTGGCCCCTGGGCCTGGGCGATATAATGAGAGTTGACGCAGTGGGGCCGTTGTTCAGCTTGGTACCGGGACCCATGGCCCTAGAGACCGATGGCCCCGGGGACCAATGGCCCCAAGTGGGACTGATGGCCCTAGAAAATGAGACTGATGGCCCCAACTTTTAAACCAGGGTCCATCCCACATCTAGTATCACCTATCTTCATTAATCATGCATATCTATGACACTTTCCATGTTACACTTGATTGAAAATTATTTGAAAAAAAGAAAATTATTAAGAAAAAATGTTGAAAAAAAAAGAAGTCAGATGTGCTTTCTAAATTGAATCCATACATAAACACAATTAAACCACATGTCTTACATATGTTTTAACCATATATTCTATGATTTATTTGCCATCTTAATAAAATAATAGAATTCAGGTGTGAATGTGTGTTTTTTTTTCAATTTCTATTTAATTTCCTTTATTTATTTTTTTTTTCAATTTCTTGTGTATTCAAAGCAGGTGTCATAGTAGTAGCTTCCTAGTTGTGAAGAATGTGATTTTTTTTTTTTTTTTTTTGTGTATTCCATCTTCTTTTTTTCAATTTCCAGGGATGAAAGAGTTCAAGGTTTTCCTTGTTTTCAAGGTTTTTTTCACTCACCTAAGAAAAATAAGTTTTCTTGAAAATCCTCTGAAAACAGGATAAAGGAGTCACAAATTACCTCCAGATGTTGCATACATGCACACAGTCAGGTCCCACAACACTGCATACAGTGGCAGCATGCCAGTTTTTAGTTCAAGGTTTTCAAGGATTCTCAAGTTTTTCCTTGAAAACTTTCCCCTCTTTATTGGTGTTTGTTCCACTCTTCAGTGTAGTCTTAGCAGCAAGCTATAGTTCCTATGCTAGAAGAGTGTCGGATAGTATACCCCTTTTCTGCGCGTTATGATTTCACCATGCAACTATATTGGTCATTTATTCCCTGCACCCTTTGACCTATCTGTATACATAACATTGTAATTGGTCCCTAGGTCGTGTTGCGCAAAGGCACCACTACCAGTAGATCAGGTGGTGCATATTTTGGGTATGCTATCCGAACAAGACCTTGGAAAACAGCTATATAACATTCTGAAGGGATCCTAGGACATTCTCTGCATAAGGGCCATAATGTGCACATTTTGGGTATAGTATCCGAACAACATTTTGAAAAACAGCTTTTCCTGTTATTTGAGCACAAACTACACCCTTATACAACACCTACTGCCTCCTTCCCCCCCCCCAACCACACAAACCCTGTAACACACTTATCGATGGGACTGGAGGGTATATACAGTGCATTTAAAGTTGTTTCCTTTTTCAAGGTTTTTTGTCATCGTCGACTTTCATCCCTGAATTTAATTTCCTTTATTTTTAATTTTTTCTTATCAATTTCTTGTGTATTCAAAGCAGGTGTGAAAGTAGTAGCTTCCTAGTTGTGAAGAATGTGAATTTTTGTTGTGTATTCCAATATTTTTTTTTCAATTCAGTTTTTTTTTCAATTTCTAACCAATTTCCTTTATTTTTAATTTTTTTTTTTTTAATTTCATTTTTTATTAATCCATTTCTCTTTGATTTCTCTTAGTCACTATGTAGTCACTACAGTGTGCCCAGTCAGTGCTGCAAGCTGAAAGGTGTCATAGCTAATCCCCAGGCACCCACCCCACAGGGCTACACACTGCCTCAGTGGGTAGGCATTGGTTATTGTGGCTCTAACACCTCCAAACTTGTGGTAAAATACACCAAACATGCTCCATAAGCAGTCAACATCATGTAAACATTCATTCTATAACAAATATATGTGAATTATTTGATCATATTATACACAGGGGCATCAAATTTGAAAGTGGGGCCATCAGTCCCAAAAGTGGGGCCATCAGTCTCATTTTCTGGGGCCATCAGTCCCGGGCCAACTGTCCCTAGGGCCATCGGTCCCACATTCGTTCAGCTTTCAGTGGATCATTTACAGAATGGCGCATTGTATTTGCTAAAAAGTGTGCAATTGGCGCATTGCAAAAAATCCTGTCAAAAGCCCTGGAAATTGCACACAGTAGACAAAGTTTATTCACAATAATTGATTATCAGCTTTATGATCTCTTCTGGAAACATACAAAAGTATGTCCATATTGAAACATTTGTGGATCACTGCTAAAGTGGACATAAAAAGACAGGAGCTGCCTGTGATATGCATACATTAGGGAGCAGTCATAATTTATCAGGTGGGGGGGCCTAAAAATTTCAGCCAGCATGCTACTATAGATCAAAGATGGATATGAAATTTCCCAGCACCTGCTACAGTAAACAGTGCTTTCGCGTGGGTAGGGGGGAGTCCCGGTATTTCCAACATGGCCGCCATGACGCGCATGACGTCATGCGGGATCCCCTTAATCATAGACCGTGCCCACAGCGTGACCTATATAGCGCCGGCGGCCATGTTGGAAATACCAAACGTAAACAATGCCACTCCCCCTCACTGCACTGCAGGGAAGCAGCCTGAAATGGCTCAACATTTTTGCAAATAACTTCTGAACAAAACATCTCCCATACTATTCAGGGGTATGCTTAGAAAGCCCAGACATTGGGGAATCTGCGGATATCCAAATATCTAATTTCTGATGAGTATGATGGATGTAGGAATAGTTTTTCTCAGGTTTTCCATTTTCTGAAATGGCTGTGTCAGTGTTTGGGTAGGTATATGAAAAAGTTACACTTTCCCTGGCCACCAGACAACTATTCAATGATAAAACTAAAAAGCCCAGACATTGGGGAATCTGGGGATATCCAAATATTTAATTTTTGATGATTATGGTGGGTGGTAGAATTTTTTTTTTTTTAGCCTTGCCATTTTCGGAAATGACTGTCAGTGTTAATACATGGGTAAATGAGAGGGTGAGAAAGCTACACTTCATCACATTTTTCAACATATTTTTAACAACATAGGGCGGGTTAGTGGGTTTTTGCGGGTGATCACCAAATTTCCATACCCCTTTGGGAAGGTCAAAATAAATTTCTCCCCTTTTTGGTGGTAACGTAAGTGTGCTACTACTGAAACAAAGTGGGGGGGGGGCAGAAAAAAGGGAGAGCGAATGCCAGGATGGAAAGCCGGCGTTTTCTGTAAAATTAAAATTTCTTTAAAACAATTGGGGTTACTTTGGCCCTTGGGGGTATCTTTGGCCCGCCAATACTATATGCCTGTCATTTTAGTCAAAATAGTCATATTTTTTCACAATTTTTGTAACATGCCGTATTTTAGACTGTATCTATGAGTTTTGTTCACCTATGATGAAAAATACCTGAATTGGATACTTTCTAAGGGAGTGGTCATTATTTATCAACAGGGGGGGCGGTGGGTTTGAGGGGGGGAGGGGGCGGGCGTAAAATTTTCAGACCCCTCCCGAGGGGGGGGCTAAAAAAATTTTGAACCCTCTTAGGGGGGCTAAAAAGATTCACCCTCTTTTTAGCAAAAAACCCTGTGCGCTACTATAGATCAAAGAGGGACGCGAAAACTCTCTGTGACTCTGGTGTGGGGGGGGCGCAAAAAATTTTGACTCCCGTCGAGGGGGGGCATAAAAAATTTCTGCGCGTCCGCGCGAAAACCCACCACCCCTCCTGTTGATAAATAATGACCACTCCCTAAGAATGCTTTTTATATTGACAAAGTTTTTAGGGGTAACTTTGACCCAATGTTTGGTTGTGAAAAAATAAGAAAAGTATAGGGAATCCCTTGTGGGCCAATGTTGCCCCGAAGTAAGGGTAACTTTGCCCCAACCTATTTCGATGTAAATCTAGTACTTGCTGGACACAAAATTCTAAAATTTCACATACATCTGAAAGATACTAACTAAAACTCAAACTAATGATAGTTATTTCTCCAATACTTGCACTCCTATCATGCTAATTTTTCGGAAATATCCAAAAAGTGGGCCAAAGTATCCCCATTTTACGGTAATCAGAATCAAGACCTTTAAACCATTGGCACACATTAAAAAACACAATGTTGTAGTTTAAAAAATGCTTCAAATTAATCGAAATTCAGGGCTTTTGACAGGGCTGCGCAGTGCGTAATACACGCATTTAATGCCTAAATGTCGCATTTAAATGGCTAGCTCCTGTCTTTTTATGTCCACTTTAGCAGTGATCCACAAATGTTTCAATATGGACATACTTTTGTATGTTTCCAGAAGAGATCATAAAGCTGATAATCAATTATTGGGAATAAACTTTGTCTACTGTGTGCAATTTCCAGGGCTTTTGACAGGATTTTTTGCAATGCGCCAATTGCACACTTTTTAGCAAATACAATGCGCCATTCATTTACAGATCTCTTCTGGAAACATACAAAAGTATGTCCATATTGAAACATTTGTGGATCACTGCTAAAGTGGATATAAAAAGACAGGAGCTGCCTGTGATGTGCATACATTAGGGAGCAGTCATAATTTATCAAGGGGGAGGGCGTAAAAATTTCAGCCAGCATGCTACTATAGATCAAAGATGGATATGAAATTTCCCAGCACCTGCTACAGTAAACAGTGCTTTCGCGTGGGTAGGGGGGAGTCCCGGTATTTCCAACATGGCCGCCATGACGCGCATGACGTCATGCGGGATCCCCTTATACACAAGGAATAGTGGTTCCAGGATCCACAATGGACTGACCAATCAGAAGCCAGCACCTGCTTAGCAGATGCTTGGCTGGTTCCGCTGCCCTTCCTAACGGATAAGGGCAGGTAGCTACCAGCGGACCTTGGACGTCACGAGCTCTCCTAGAGCTCGTGACGTCACAGAATATCATTATCATAAATTATAATTTGCATATCACTCTTCAAGCATTGGCAAAGTACAAAGCCTTGGTATAGGAGAGTGCGTCACTCTCCTATACCAAGTCTTTGTACTTTGCCAATGCTTGGAGCTGACCTATATTGCTAACCACCTGCGGGCTTATCGCATCGATCCCGCAGCGGGACCAGCGAAAGCAGATGCATCTGCTGCTGTCCAAGATGGTGGATGATTTTGTTAGCCAATTCTTGTCCAGTTCAATGCACAAATCACTTGATTACTCATGCTCTATAGTCGGATCTCTGATATCCCATAATGCCTTGCACAGTCAGTTTCCGGTCTGCCTAGTGTACAGGCCTCACCCTAGAAAGCACCACTAGCACACATAGAGAAAGAGGGAGGTCCGAGACACCTATTGTTTGAAAATTAAACTATGCCAGACAGGAACCTGACTCCCCCAGGTGGGTGATAATACAGAATCGGCCCACCGGTGAAGACTCTATGGAAAATTAGAGGTTCTTATTTGAGAAAATGAATGTGATATGACCAAACATAATAAAACATAAAGCTTCACCATTGGCATTGCATCTGGGCTTTGCCTCATACTATAGAGCCCCCCTGTATCTTCCTTGGAGTTGGACTTCAGATTTTTTTCAGGCTGCCCCTACATGAGTTGAAGATGGATGAGGGGGGTGATCATTTATTAACAATGGCGGGGGGGGGGGGGTTGAGGGGGTCAAAAGATTTTCAACCCCTTTGAGAAAATACAGGTGGGGTGGACTAAATTCTTTCAGCCCTGCTATTAATTGGAGGGGGTGTGTGTCTGCTCTTGGTTTTCAGCTTCTCCATGGCAGGAGAGGGGGTCAAAAAGTTTTTTTGTGGTTCTTTTTTTTTTCTAATAAAAAAAAAAAGAAATTTTTCTGCCCATAAGGATCTCCGTCTGTATCCAGGATCCACAAGGGTCTGCTTCTGTATCCAGGCTCCACAATAGACTTCTTCTGTATCCAGGATCCACAATAGGCTGCTTCTGTATCCAGGATCCACAATATAGGCCTAGACTCCTTCTGTATCCAGGATCCACAATAGACTGCTTCTGTATCCAGGATCCACAATAGACTGCTTCTGTATCCAGGATCCACAATAGACTGCTTCTGTATCCAGGATCCACAAGGATCTCCTTTCTGTATCCAGGATCCACAATAGGCTGCTTCTGTATCCAGGATCCACAATATAGGCCTAGACTCCTTCTGTATCCAGGATCCACAATAGACTGCTTCTGTATCCAGGATCCACAATAGACTGCTTCTGTATCCAGGATCCACAATAGACTGCTTCTGTATCCAGGATCCACAATAGACTGCTTCTGTATCCAGGATCCACAAGGATCTCCTTTCTGTATCCAGGATCCACAATAGACTGCTTCTGTATCCAGGATACACAAAAGACTCCTTTTGTATCCAGGATCCACAATAGACTCCCAGAAAAAACATATTCCTGATTTCTATGCATCTTTAACATAAGGGAGTGGTCATTATTTATCAACGGGGGGGGGGGGAGTGGTGGGTTTTCGCGCGGACGTGCGGAAATTTTTTACGCCCCCCCTCGACGGCAGTCAAAATTTTTAGCGCCCCCCGCGCCAGAGGCGCAGAGAGTTTTCGCGCCCCTCTTTGATCTATAGTAGCGCGCAGGCTTTTTTGCTAAAAAGAGGGTGCATTTTTTAAGCCCCCCCCCTCAAGAGGGGTCAAAATTTTTTTAGCCCTCCCTCAAACCCACCCTCCCCCCTGTTGATAAATAATGACCACTCCCTAACTGACCCAGTCAACAAAAAAACGTTATGTAGTGGTAGGCAACAGAGCGTTTATTTTGATCTTAGTTACACACGATCACAGCCTATAGAGACTACATGCCGGATGGCATTCGGTTACCCGTAGGTAACAGTAGAAGTATGCTGAGCAGTGGTAGGACCACTACTGGAGAACTACTGTAGGAACTGCGAAACTCAGAACCGTCACATGTGACGGACGAGTGGAAGGCCCCCTGGTGTAACGTCTACGAACCCGGAGGCAGGTGCTGCCACCTGCCATCCAGACTTCCCCATCACACCCGGAGACCTGGGTCTGAGTGCCGCGTGGATCCTGGATACAGAAGCAGTCTATTGTGGATCCTGGATACAGAAGGAGCTCCTTGTGGATCCTGGATACAGAAGCAGTCTATTGTGGATCCTGGATACAGAAGCAATCTATTGTGAATCCTGGATACAGAAGCAGTCTATTGTGGATCCTGGATACAGAAGCAGTCCTTGTGTATCCTGGATACACAAGCAGTCCATTTGTTAGTAAACAGCCCAGTGCCCAAAACAGCTAAGTCCAGTATGGACAGGGATGCTTAGAGAGTAAATCATAGTAAAATTTTTCTGACTTTCCAATGAAACTGCATTCTAGAATTCATAAGATGATGTTGCTGCTTTTAATTGTACTTCATCTATCATAAACTAGCAGATATCTGTGATAAAATAAGCTGAACTGAGTGGCCAAGACATCCACCATCTTGAAAGGAGCAGATGCATCTGCTGAGCAGGTGCTTGCTCCTGATTGGTCAATTCCTTGTGTATCCTGGGTACACTATTCCTTGTGGATCCTGGATGCACAGAAAGCTGAACAACGGCCCCACTGCAGAGTGCAGACTACTCTACTCACTACTTTAGTACTTACCGTAATCTCCCGCGTATAAGGCGCACCTAGACTTTTGGAAAATTCTCAAAAAAATGAAAAATTCATAACTTTGGTTCTACTGAATGAATTTTCAAAATTCAAAAACCTATGTGTAGCTTGGGCCACCCTGGACCCTCCTGGGCCCCCTTATCATAAGGCTTATGTCCTATTATTTATGACCAAGGGGGCATGTAAGATATCAAAAGAAAGGTCTTGGTGTCCCCCTTGTGGATCCAATGAGAACTAAACCCCCCCGTATAAGACACGCCTTATACGCGAGGGATTACGGTACTTAGCCTATAAAAATCAATCTGAGCCTATAGTAACGGTAGGCGGTAGCCTGACTCACTACCGGTCCATACTGTAGTCATAGGATGACAGGTCTGTTACTCTGGCAGTCTCTGCTGCAGTCTGCATAACAAATCAAATAAACCTACATTATAGTTCTATAGCTACAGGCGAACTTATCCTAGGCCACGGGCTTCCCTAGCCCACTTAAAAGGGTCTATATCTCCTCTTTCCTATACCCTCGGATGTGTGTGGTGCACATATGTGCGGGCACCGATACATTCCTTTGTGAAATTGTGTAATGATGTTCTCGCCATGAATATGACCTTAGCTGTCGAAATGGCGTTAAACATCTACTACTCACTCACTCACTCCTAGGCCATCAGATATTGAAGGGCTAGCCTATAAAAAAAAAGGCTATAGTCTAGTATAGATGTCTCAGCCTGGGTCATGGTGTAGGGTTATGGCCATGGGATCAGCCCTACAATACATCTATTAAAATTCAACTACCGTAAAACCTCGCATATAAGACGCGTCCTCTACGCCAAACAAATGCCTTGTGCGTCTTATAGGATTTCTTCAAGTTGGGGGTGCATCGTATACGAGGGGTAATTTTACTATAGAACAGTACTGGATTGACAAAAATCACCCCTAAGAGGTGCGTCTTATACGCGAAAATTCATGTGCTGAGTTTGGGGTGCGTCTTATACGCGCAGCGCGTCTTCTACGCGGGAGATTATGGTAGTTTTAGTTCTTATCTTGGTGATTGAGATGAGTCCGATTGAACCTGAATGTGTATTTACTCTCAAACTGATGTTAGTTGAGGCCAAAACACAAAAGTTCTGTGTTTCAGGTACCGGTAACAAACTAAAAATTTAATAATTACTACTGTAAAGTATCTTGTGTAAGCCGCGACTTATACCAGAACTCAAATGAAAGTGAGGCTTATAGGATCAGTCCAAAGAAGGGATGTGGCTTATAGGAGGGTATTTGGCACTATAGTACCAGACTATAGTACTAGACCTACTGCTACCGTAATCTCCTGCGTATAAGACGCGCCTTATACGGGGGTTTTAGTTCTCATTGGATCCACAAGGGGGACACCAAGACCTTTCTTTTGATATCTTACATGCCCCCTTGGTCAAAATAGGACAAAATGGGACCCAGGAGGGCCCAAGGTGGCCCAAGCTACCCATAGGTTTTTGAATTTTGAAAATCCATTCAGTAGAACCAAAGTTGTGAATTTTTCATTTTTTTGAGAATTTTCCAAAACTCTAGGTGCGCCTTATACGCAGGCTGCGCCTTATATGCGGGAGATTATGGTACTATTTTGCGAGCACCAGATGCACCTCACAGCCCGCTCCAAAGTCGAGGGTACGGCTTATACGAGGGTGAGGATTATACAGGAGAACTTACGGTATCAAAAGTTAGGGTGGGTAGGAGTTTAATCCTGTGGTTCTACCAGTATGTATGAGAATTTATAACACATGTATGAAATACATGTATTATTAAAAGGAATCTACTCTTTCCAGAAGCGTCGCCACCATAAACATCAGCTCTGACAATCAAAGGGGAAATTTCAGAGATGACAAGCTTTGGCTGGAAGAGGAAAGCTGGGGAAAAGGTATCGAAGAGGACATCAACAGCTTTTGGGGAGAACGCCAAGGACGATGATGAGGATGAGGCTATTGCGAGTGGAGAGATCGACTGGCTTCACCTCGTCCCAAAGAGACGCGCCATACAACTCGAGGATGGTATTAGTAAAGCAAAACGGCTCCGGGATGAAGGAGGGACACTTGCTGAAGAGGAGAGGTTAGTTTACCCTTTAAGTGAATTCTAGGGAATCTCTGGATTTATTTGATAAATTTCATGTTTTTATGAACAAGTTTACCATAAAATGACTTTAAGATAAAGGATTTTAGGCTATTTGATGACGTCACAGTGAAGAATGGGGGCGTCGAGAATGAGGTCTACGGTGATACTTTGTGTATGAGGCTCATCCCATGGACAAAATGCCTCTGAGTTTAAAGAAATACCATAAAGGAGTGGCAATTTTTTAACAACAGGGGAGGGGTGGTGGATTTTCATGTGTGCGCCCCCAAAATTTTTAGGTCCTCCCCCTTTGAGGGGTCTGAAAGTTTTCGTTCTCCCCCTTTTTTTCTATTAAGTAACATGCATTTTTTTTCACTATTAGTGGTCTTAAAGAAGGGGTGAAAAATCTATCCCCCTCCCCCAGGAGGGGTCTGAAATATTTCGCCCCTCCCCTAATATCCACCAGCCCTCCACTGTTGTTAAAAAATGACCATTCCTTAAGGTGCAGTTAGAGCTGATTTCTGAAGGGTTAGTAGTGTTCTATACCGACTTTGCATGTTTACCAGTGGGTGCTAGTACCATACAAGCTGGGCATGCAGGTGTGACTGCACTGCAGCCACCAGCTAAGGCCTAATTAACATGCATTCTCGCAACATTTGGAGCTTCAGTGGTCAGAATCCACTCTGTACATGGGGTGAGCCTCCACACCTGTAGCTGTGAAGACTCCACACGTGGAGGTGTGATGAGTGATAGGCTATAGCTCACATAGCCATTATCAGCTGGGGGCCGCCATTAGACCCCGACGGCACTATGACTAACACCTTCAGCCCCTGACTCCGCAGTATATGCCAGGGATGCCTCCCATTGGTCAATAATACAATAGCCATGTGCCGTATACTATAAGCATACCTTGAACTTGTAATTATACTGTTAACTACTATGTGCTTCTTAATGATTCATAATAATATTTTGTGTGTAGGGTGGGACAGAGTGGATTCCCACCAGTATTACATAACTGTACCCTACAACCAGCAGAAAGGTACATGCTGATAACTAGCTTCAGCTAGACTGGCTGGCGCCACCTACAACACGCTAGGTTGGAATAGTAAAAGTACCCCGCCTTTCAGACACATTTTGTCACTGGGATTATTCTATAAGGCACAGGCCACCTTAGATTTGCAAAGGCAAGGCACTCTGGTGAATGGGGAATGGCTCTCCCTCTGCTTTACCACGGGCACTCTCATTCTCAATATGAAATAAATCAGTATTTCCGTCTTATTTCAGGTACTGGGAGGCATTACAGAAGTGGGACGAGGCGATCGTCTATAACCCGGGCGATGAAGCAGTCTATGAGATGAAGGCACAGGTGATTACACACTTCTTTATTCATACCAAATATTACAGGGATGAAAGTCTTCAGGAATTCCCCTGATTTCAGGTATTTTTAAGTCCCAAAGCCCTATACATTCATATACAAAATCAATATTTAGATGGATTCTTATTGAACATTTCAGGGATTTTTGGCCTCAGTGACTTTCATCAAATAAGGATATGGCCACACCAAGAAATCACTCTCCATATTTTCGATGAATAACAGTTTTTTTCTTTGAAGAAAATATCAGATTTGTACAAGAAATTAGGAAATCTATTAGAAGTCTGTTGGACCTTAAAAAACAAACATTTAAAGATCAATTAACAGCTCTCCCTTGTTCCATTGCCAGGCGTACATGCAGGTAGGAGAGGTGCTTCCATCCATCCAGGCTGCCAAGAAGTCAGTCTCCCTCAAACCAAGATGGTGGGTCAGTCACCAGACACTAGGCCGCGCTTTCCTTGGAGTCGGAGAAGTTCGAAATGTAAGCACATTCTTAGCCCTTTAAAGGCCGGTACTGCATTAATGCATCATGCCAACTGGTCGTCATGATGCATGAATGCACACGTCATATAGCAGCTTACAAGGTGCACCTCACTTATAAGGCGCACCCTAAGTTATTATAAAGGAGCATGCTATAAGGCACAGATAGTCATATGTTATAGGCTTTAGTTCTGTTCTATAGAGATCGTAACTTAACAGGCGCACCCCGTTATCTCTTGTGTATAAGACACGTCTCATAGATTTATTTTGATATTGTAGGGGAACATGACTATGTGAGTCCTCGTGCCCGGGTGGCCGACCCGCAGGAGCGGGTCACCGGGTAGTCACATGTTCCCTATCGGTATCACACCGATCCAGGCGTGGGTGGAAGGCAGAAAAACGTTGTACGGGGAAGTAGCTCAGTGGTAGAGCAATCGTCTGAAGACTGAGAGGTCCCGGGTTCGAAACCCGGTTTCCCTAAACATTTTCACCGACCCCTACAGTGGTAGGGAAACCGAGTAGTCCTGACCCGCGTGAGGGGGGGCTACAGAACTCGGTTCCTGGGTTGGTGTGATACGGCAAGCGCTTCGACCTGCTAGCACTGGGAGACTTGGAAACAGGTGGCGCCCACAGTTGTCCTGGGAGCAGGACAAACAAACACTGTGTGTGACTCAGTGCTGGTTAATTCGGTGGTCGAAGCTGGTTGGGGGCTGTGTAGGGGAACATGACTATGTGAGTCCTCGTGCCCGGGTGGCCGACCCGCAGGGGCGGGTCACCGGGTAGTCACATGTTCCCTATCGGTATCACACCGATCCAGGCGTGGGTGGAAGGCAGAAAAACGTTGTACGGGGAAGTAGCTCAGTGGTAGAGCAATCGTCTGAAGACTGAGAGGTCCTGGGTTCGAAACCCGGTTTCCCTAAACGTTTTCGCCGACCCCTACAATATGTTACCCTCCCCATAAGTCATATTAAATAGGACATGATAGGGGGTCTGGGGGGGGCTAGCTACAAATAGCTTTTTGAATTTTAGAAGTCCATATCGTAGAACAAAAGTTATGATTCTTTGATATGTTTGACCATATTGTAAAACCTCTAGGTGCGTCTTATATGTGGGGTGTGCCTTATACATGGGAGATTACAGTAACATTGGGTGGCTCTATAAGGCGCCGTAGGACTCAATCCTTACATATAAGATGTGGATTGTAAATAGGATATCGCGGTAATATTACGCAAACATTTCACAATTTGTATCATCAGCAACTTTCAACACCCCTTTCCTTGATCATATTAGAAAATAGCTTGTTTTTGATGCCTATATTTTTTGTGGATATATTTAAGTGTTTCAATAAATGTTTCTTCAGCTAATCATTAGCTTACCATGATAATATCTCAAGGTGGAGTGTCTGAAAATAGTCAAAATAGTCATTAGTAATGCCTATTTTCAAACACTCCACCTTGAGATATTATTATGGTAAACTTGACTGTTGGATGGACAGTGTATTTGATATAGAAGTCAGCTAATATGATTTGTCATTTTGTACACAACAGGCGCTGCGTAGTTTCTGTAAAGCGGTCCACCTACATCCGGTCAGTGAGGAACTCTGGGAGGAGGATCTATGCTGGACACATGCGCTCTGTCGGCAAAGTGATACGGCACGAGAGGAGAAACGGCGCGTTGAGCAGGAGAAACGGGCTGCTAAAATAGTGGAGCTGGATGAGGAAGGATTCTGTAAGACTGTGGCCACTGTTAGTGGTACTAAAGGCGGGGCTGCTACAAGTAGTAATACTGCCGGAGGGAGTAGCTTGGACTCTAACCTTAGCCCCGCACTAGGAACTGCTCATATAGCGCACAGCGAGAGAGGCCGCGGGAGGAAGAAACCGCCACGTAAAGGGACGGCATTACCGCCTAACTATGTGTGCTTAAGGGAACCAGCATACTGTGGGGATCATATGGACTAATAACTAATAACACGTGTTAAACTTGTGAATGTGTGAGTGTGACTGATTATTCAATGTAGGTGAAAGATGTGCGAGTATGCTGGTGTGGAATTCAAAGATCGACTGCCATTTTAAACTACTGACTTTAATCACTGTGTATATACATAATCAATCGATAAATCCTTGCGATTGATTATACTGACTTCTACTCAGAGATGTACCGTAAATTCTCTCAAATAAGCCACGGCTCTTACAAGAACCAGATGCCTATTGCATCTTATAGGAGGTTCCCAAGGTTAGGGTATGGCATATTCATTTGTGTACGAGGGGTTTTGCCCATTTTTAAGCCCTACATGCGGCTTATAGCCTCCCCTCACCTCAGGGTGCGGCTTATATGAGGGTTTTTACGGTATGCCATTAGAAGTATTGTAATTTGAAATAAAACTTCCAAGTGGAAGTGGGAATGTTGTTTTATGATATTACATGTTTAACTCGAAAGACGAGTTATAAGAGTCGGGTAAAAAAGACACCCATTCAGTGCCTACCAAACAGTAGATTAACAGTGAGAAAAAAGTAAGACGTTTTTAGCCCTATGTTAAATCCCATAGGTGGTGCAAAGGACTAAACGTTTTAGGTCCAGAGTGGTGCAAATAATTGATGAATATTGATGATTTTGCCGAAATTCGATCCGTGCACGCATCTCTATTGTCGTAAAAATGGTTGTTATTAATTTTTTTTCAATTACTCAGTGGTTTAATATAGAAATATGATAAAAGAATAATAAAAGGATATCATATGAATCGATATGTATTATTAAAAAGATGAAAAAATTATGTGTTCGCCCTGTCGTTAATTCGCATCACAAAGCCGTGGTCGTGCAAATTGACCCAAATAACAATGGAAATTGGGTCGGGCATGCACAGATAGAACTAAAATCCAACATGGCGGACAGCGAGACGATCGACTTGTGGGGCTATAACAGTAAAGATAGGGTATATTCGATTCAATTCGATTGATATTGCCAAAGATGCATGGATTATATTCAAAAAGCCATTAATTTCAAGTTAAATCGATAGAATATATCATTTCTCCGTCGAAAATGCTACTTCCGGCAAGGAGGGGTCGCGCATGCGCACAGAACATCAAAATCCAAAATGGGGGACAGCGAGACGATCGAATCACGGTGCCATCGAAACTGCTGGATTATAACAAAATGGAGGAGAATGTCAGTGTCCCATGCCTTTTTATGGTTAATCTGGTTCCTTATTTAACACCTGCTGACATTGTGCAGTGCTTAACTCGCCAGGAGAGGAGTTATTTGCCAATGAAACATACAAGCGATAATGGGTGTATTCTCCATAGGCTTAACCATTGACAGTGATAATGCTCGAAGAAAACATGAGGTTAGTATCAGAAGGGGCCAAAAAGTAGAGATTAAGTGCCCTTTCGAGTTACTTGCATTGCAAAATGCTATACTATATTTTATCATACGTCAGAGGGCCACTTTGAATCTGACTGACATTTTTCATATGAAGATACAAGCTAGTGCAAATGATTCATGCATTATATTAACAGGGATGTGATATGACAATTGTTAAAATGTAGGAAGATTCTCAATTTCCCAATACGTGGCTAATGCACCAAATTACATCCCTGTATCAAAGACCAGCCAATGGAAATGTACATAAAGAATACAAGATTTTGGCGTCTATGAATATCTGTTTATTACAACAAGTAACGGGTACATAATGTTATGGATCTTTTCCATAGATCTATAGATAACGAGTAATCATTCTAAACCTTGGTGAACTGTTATTTTGAATAAGTTGTGTCAGTAGTCCTTGACGGTTTATATGATTGAGGGAAAGTCTTTGGTGCGACAAGATATATCTAAAAATTCAACTACGTGCATTGGCACAGAGGGCTCAGGGTGACGTTTCCCACGTTTTTTGACAGACGTCCGAACCATCTCACTTTTAGATGCTGTTTTTGAAACAAAGAGAGAAAAGTCCAGCCTGGAGGTAAACCTATGGAGGACTGGATTGGAGAAAATATTTTTATGAAATGACTTTTTTCTTTGTTTAATTTTGTATAAATTTTTTAATTTTGTATGAACTCGTGCATGGATTTTTTAAATTTTTTTTCTTCACTGTAACTAAAGACTGATATATGAACTACTGATGTATGGTTATTTTATTTGTTTACATGCTTTGTTTCTTGTAGAAAATTGAGATTGAAAATTGGATAACTGACTTTTTGCCAATGCCACCACCTACCCGGCGGTATAGACTCAGGGTGGTCCCTGAGCCAATAGATTCAAGATTCAAGATTCAAGATGGCTTTATTGACTAATGTACAGGTACACTTATGTCAGCACCAGGTTTTCATTTACAATGTTGTAGACAGATTTTATATATGAGTATATACAGTTCACAGCCCCTGGCCTTTTAGATGATTTGCAATATGGGGCCACTGCTAGTATTTGAGAAAGTTTCCTAGTGTCATCGTGTCTTTTATAGTAATCAACGAACTTGAGGTATTTTGTTTCAAACACTGACCGTGCGTTTCTCATCTCGGGCATGTTACAATGTAAGAAGACATGATTGACATCTTGCACAGCATTACAGAATGTGCACTTAGAATTGACAGGTTTCTTTCCTCTATATCTTCTTGACAGGCTGTCAAGTGTACAGTTATTGTCAGTCCGGAGTTTAGCAATAATGGTTCTAATTTTTGGTGATTCTGTATGCGTTAGGTATTCACGCTCTTCATAAATGTCATTGAGATCATCTTTACACATCTTGATAATTCTACACTTGCTAGTATTCTCTGGGTTATCAATGTACTGGTTGTACTTCTGAATATGTGCATCATTTAACCTTCTCTTTATATTGTTTTTGAGTGAGGACTTTGACCAAACATAAGGATCGAGCCAGACGTTCTTACAACCGATTTTAAACAAGAGGTATTGGATATCTTTAAGCCATTGGTGGTTTTCACTCTTCATGGTAGAGAAGGCCTCATTTAGAATAGGGTTTTTCGATCCATGCTCAAGCCTCAGCCAATATAGAATGTTCAGTACGATTATTTTGGATTCAATAGGAAATCTCCCTAACTCGCCTAGTGCGAGAGTAGTACTTGCATATTTTGATATACCCAGAGCAAACTTGCAACTTGTAGAGTAAAACACTTCTACCGGACAGGCCTTTCTGACGCCTTCAGAGGTTAAGTCCTCAATTATAAGAGTCACCGGTTGCTTTCTGTACGCAGACAGGATTTTGATTTTGTCACAGATATTGGCTAGAGTCACATAAGCTACCTGTGTTTTCTTATAGAATCTACAATATAAACTAATGGAATTTAAAAACATGAAACGTAAAAAAACAAGTCTTTTTGTTAACATTGAAGATGATTGAGTAATTTTACCAAACAAAACCTTCTCAGGACTTAAAACAGAAATTTTCAATTGGAACATTGGGAAAAAAATGTCTTCAATACTGTAAACTGGAATAACGTAAGTTGTTGGACCCACATGTGGTCAAATGGTGAATATAACAATAAGTTATAATAACGTTCTATATCCTAGTTTGTGATAAACATATTAAACTAAAAGAAGTCCACGCTCATTCCTTCATATATCACATGGCCAGTAGTCGTCTTTGAGATAAGCATTTTCTACTGATGTCTCAGAGAACGTACGATGTCGTGGACCCTTTGTTCTCGCGCTGTTTGCTTGTGATAATTCCTCCTCCCATTTTATCCGAACCAACTTGAACAAGTCTAAAGTTGCTATGGCATCTTCAAGGGATGAATGAGGTCCATTTTGTATGCTGCGACCTGAAATGGAATAGGACATTAGTCATTCTTAGATCCAGTGAGATGTTTAACGCCATATTGACAGCGAGAAAACTACATTACACAATTTCAGAGGAATGTGTCTGTGCCCGCACATCTGTGCACCACACATATCCAAGGGGATATGAATGAGGAGACCCTTTTAAGTGGGCTAGGGAAGCCCACTTAGATCCGGAATGGGGTGGGGGGGGGGGTATTGGCAAATATAATATTGGAAGTCTACTTATCAAATATTCAAACGAGGAAGATTAAATGTATCTCTATGTTGGTGATTTGAATTTTCGAATATTTTGCAGATTAGCCTAGTCGGTTCTTTTCTAAGTATCGCTGCACAATTTCTGATTTAGGTTTAATCGATGTTGGTATGTTCCGCTTACCCTTTTGGAGTAATCTGCCCCCATAGGACGTTTTGTTTGTTACACAATAGGCATCAATGCCAACAAAAAAGCACAGTGGCTGTCTCTATAATGATGTGTCACAAGCTCACCTAGGAGTGCAGCAGAGAGTTTCTTCAGTGACCGTCCGTGGTTGCCGGTTTCACATGCTGCCATCTGGTGGAGAGGTGAGTATTTACCCGTGTCTCGGATCATCTCGGCCGGGTGATGAATCCCCAACACATAGAAGTCGTTCCACACACAATGTCCTATCACGATCTTATCCTGTATGGACAAAACAATCATATTGTTTAGGCAAAAAAAGTTGTATTTCATGTATCATGCTGGAAAGAATTCTTGTTCAGTTAGTCGGATTTTATTTATTCGTTTTTTATTTTTTTTTTAATCAGTTACAATGACTTGTGATGAGCCACGATGACTCACACTTATCAAAAATTAAATCAAAGCCATTAAATAAAACATTTTTTCCTCAAAAACTAAGAAAAAGTCGGCCTTGTTCTGCTAGGTTACCAGGAACAATTATTCTTTTTTTGGCCTTATTTGTAAACCCTTCAACACATAATTAGAAGAGAATGAAACATGAACCCCTGGAAAAATCGTAGGTAGCACATGTAAAATAGGTTTTTATTCAACTTTGTCTTTTCTTTTTCTTTTAGACTACCGTATTCTCCTGCGTAGAAGGCGCGTTGCGCGTATAAGACGCACCCCTAACTTGTCAATGGTTATTTCGCATATAAGACGCACCTCTTAGGTACCAATTTTGTAAATCCAGTACTGTTCTATAGTAAAATTACCCCTTGTATAAGACGCACCCCAAACTTGAGGAAATCCTATAAGACGCAGTAGGGATTTGTTTGGCGTAGAGGACGCGTCTTATACGTGGGTGTTTACGGTAGTTGGGATTGATGTCATAATCAACCACATTTGTGTCGCACGGAATTTTTTTCCAACAATGGCAACAACTGATGGCATACCTTCAGTATTTTCTTTATCATCCTCCGAGCGCTCTCTAGAGGTATCGCCTTCTTCATGTGTTTGGGTCGAATGCCGCTCCAGCGGGTGCGGTAGTCGGTGATGGGTACTTCTGGGCGGGCGTGTATGTCACATAGAGTTTTACCCTGGAAGTCAACGACTGTACACCGACCTGAAGCAGAAATTGATTTATGTATAAAATTGATCTAATACCAATTGCTTGTACATGGCAAGCGATAAAATTCTTTATCTCAAAATATTGAGAGATATTAATAGGGGAAAGTGAAGTTATTGTGATGTGATTATCTCCAACTTCAATGCACTTTAGAAAACTGGCGTGAAAGGTACACTGCCATCTCAAGATGATAGGAAATGCACTTCACGGCATGTAAATGTAACTTCAATGCCATCTGGGTCGCGATAAACCATGTGCATTGTGCCAACCCTCCAGGAGCGTTTCAGTCGTGTACAACCTTGCTACAAGTTGCAGCTTATGGACAGTTTCAGACCCTCCGGGAAGCTTATAGTATGGGGTTGAAATCAGGGTGCACCTTATAGTTGGGGTATACACAAGATACTACCGTAAACTCCCGCGTATAAGACGCGTCCTATACGCCAAACAAATGCCTGGGGGGTCTTATAGGATTTTTTCAAGTTTGGGGTGCGTCTTATACGAGGGGTAATTTTACTATAGAAATGTACTTATCTTACAAATTTCAGCCTTAAAATGTGCGTCTTATACGCGAAAATGCATGTGCTCAGTTTGGGGTGCGTCTTATACGCGCAGCGCGTCTTCTACGCGGGAGTTTACGGTACATTAAATCGAGATAGATTTGCGTTAGAAGCAACTTACCGAGTGCACTCCTACATCCTTTGGGTCCGACACCGACAAATTCACAATCCATGGCCACATACATGTCCTCACTCACAATGGCACCTTTCACTGGTATCTCTGCGTCTGATTCTGTTTCTTTTGGAGATTGAGCACTGGATTGTACCTCAAGCCTTGATAGTTCTTGACTATTCAGTCCCTGTGCACAAGGAGTAAAACTAGTAGAGGCTAGAGGCCAGCTTGAGGATGGGCTTAAGTCAGTCTCGCTAACATTTGGTTTGTAATTGCCTATTTCCATAAAGTCATCATTATCGCTGGATAGCTTACTGTCCATGTGTATCCCTGAGTCACTACTTGTTATGCTACACTCGTCTGAATTTAATTCTTGGCGAAACTCCCCCTTGCGTTTAGATTTCATGAGGCGCCGAAGTCTAGAGTCTAATTTTCTTTCCTCCTTCTGTGTATTTTTATTTGAGGTAGTTGATATTTTCCTGGCTTTGACTGTTGGTGAGGCACACATATCTGACGGAAGGTGTAAATTTTGTGGTTCCTCTTCAATTGAAGGCAGCGATTTAGCTTCTGCATACTTTCTTCTCGCACTGATCTTTTTACGCTTTCTGGGGTTAAGTTCTGTCCTGGGAGAAGAAGCTTCACTCGCATCTTCCCTCTCGCGTTTTCTTGTTTGTAATTTCTTGAATTTTTGCTTGAGATTTTTCATCATGACTTGCATCTCATCTTGAGTTGGGTCACCGTCAAAGAAAAGTAACATTCCTTTCTCCTCCTCCATCACACTTTCCTGAAAATAAAATAAAACGTGTTATGTCACAGTATGATTCAAAAAGAGGGGGGTTGGCTTTAAGGGCCGCTGTTGCAGGAGTGCATCATGGTCGGCATGATGCTCCAATGAAATGCTGGCAAGACTGCTCGCCAGCACTTGGGATTTGGGATTTGGAGCATCACGCCGACCCTGCGGGGTTGATACAGTCCCAAAGGGTCGCCATGAAGAATGTAACCCTGGCGAGTTACTGTATAGATTGTATTCTGAATAACCAGAATAATAAGCAGGGATGTAAGTCAGGAATGGGCAAAAATCAGGAAGCCATACATTTACTTGATATAAAAGCTTTCTATTCTTCCAAACAACCCTCGTTACCACTTGTATAAGGAAAATAAATATCAGTCAAAAATTTCAGAAATCAGGAAATCCTGATAAAACCTGAAGACTTCCATCCGTGAATAAGAAAGATGACTTGTTGATCACTATAAGCTATAAAATGGATGTCGCTGCCTCTGTGAGTTGGACTTGGAGAGGACTCAGCTATTTTCAATTTTCAAAATGGCTCGGACGGTAAACTCTAACCTGACTTCCCATGGCTTTAAAGGGGGGCTAGCATGGCAAATATGGGTACCTAATCGAAGATCGCTAATAAATTTGCGGGACCCAGAAGGAAATTAGCGATAATCTGATTGGTCGAGGGGTGGTCACATGATTTTTTAATGCGGGTGTGCATAAGCGTGCTAGCCCCCCTTTAGGGAGTGGTCATTTTTTAACAAAGGAGGGGGGTGTCGGTGAAATTCTGCGCGTGCGCTGTGAAAAATTTTCCGCCCCCCCTCCGAGGGGTCTGAAATTTTTCCATCCCCCCTTTTATTCTATAGTGCGTGGGCTTTTTTGCTGTAAAGGGGCGAAATTTTTTTTGCCCCCCCAACAGGAATTTTTTGGTCCCCCCCTGTTGTTAAAAAATGACCACGCCCTTAAAGTGGCCCTGGCGAATTACAACATGGGTACCTACCAAAAGATCGTGCACAAATCCGCGGGACCCAGCGAAAATTTTTGCAACGATCTGCAGGGTTCTCCGCAGAATGTAAAAGCATACCGTAAAATCCTGCAGCGAGCTGGCGTAAAATTTCATTTGGTAACATCCTAAGCCTTTGACAGCTAAGGTCATATTCATGGCGAGAACTAGATTACAGTTTCACAGAGGAATGCATCAGTGCACATGCATATGTGCATCACGGAACAAAGAAATTGAAAGTATTTTCATAAATATGGCCATAACTTCTGTTCTAATTGACCGATTTACAAAATTCAAAAACCTATATGGAGCTAAAATGACACCGGCGGTGATTCTGAGATGAAATCACACCGGCGGCAGTAAAAATCACGCCGGCGGCCCTACGGCATCATTACAGTGTGAGGAGAACCCTGGATCTGATTGGTCAACGGGTGGTCAAGTGACCTTTTAATGCAGGCGTGCATTCGCTGTGCCGGCCCCCCTTAAGTAGGCACTTACCTAGTTTGTAAGACTTTGTCCCTTGCATTTTATCTATTAAGCAATGGATAAATCTCATCAAAAAAGTGGATTTGCTCTTTAAATGAAGTCTTTATGCCAAGTATAAGGGAAGTTATGACTGATCAAAGACTCAAAATCGAACCCAAAATTCTGCCAGTGTTAAGAGTTTAAATAGGGTCCAGATTTGTGATCAAGCAGATTGGATACAGGACTGGCTACATCTCTGAAATCATTATTTTGGACTATTTTCTTTTCATGTATGGAAGAGTTCCCCATAAAAGGTTGAAAATCAATGTATCATATCAAATTTTAACAGTTTAAAGGGATTTTATCTTGACATAATATCGGCTGCGATTTAGCGATCTGACAGAATTGGTACACAATTATGGAGTTGATATGAGATCTTTAATTGGTCAGAATTTCCCTTTAAATTGACATAAAGACTTCATTTAAAAAGGAAATCCACTTCTTTTTATCAGCTCTATCCATTGCTATATAAATAATATACATAGGATTGAATTCTGGCAAACAGACAAGGGCCTAACATGGAGAAGCTGTTTGAAGGGTGATAGGGAATGGCACGCTAAAATTTTTGTGGGGTCTTGCAAACATCCTGTTCCCCTATGAAAAGAAAACCCCTAGACATTTTCTAAACCATTCTTTCCTGTAGAAAATGTGGGAACTATTCTCTTTTATGTGAGATTTGGCCTTTATACCAAAAAAAATGCTTTCAAAATTATGGGTTACAGGGATGAAAGTCACAGAGCATGAAAATCCATGAAACTGTTCAATATTGGCCCAAAAACCTGGGTTTTTGTATGAATGTATAGGGCCTTGGAACTTCAAAATCCCTGAAATCAGGGAAATCCCTGAGGACTTTCATCCCTGGGGTTAACTTCACTTGGGGAGAATGAGATGTTTGCCTGCATCAATTATTTCTCATATAGATTCATATTAAACCCCTAATCAATCCCTTTAAAATGAGCCCATGTTTGTTAAGATCCTCCAATAAATAGCTACATAATGAGCTGTCAAAGAAAGGAAAGTTTAGCACTCCCCAGTTTCAGCTTTATCACATTTTCACACCTCCACTGCAGCAGAACCATGCACTGGGGGTAGGTAAGTGCCTACCTTAAGTAGAGAAAACATGCCAAACTTTTATTTTGGATTTACCCGGATAAACCGGGAAGCTGGCAACTTGAGTAATTTAATGGTGTTTAAATTGTCTTTATAATCATTCTAGAACAGAAGTTATGAGGATTGAATGTGGAATTTCTATAATATTTTCTGTCAGTGGATTTCCAGCCAGTGTGGGTCTTATCAGTCCCTGCCCACTGTGCACAGGCTGCACTGGTTCTCACACATTTCAGACCTTGCTTTACTTAATCTCAAATTAAAATTGATTGAATGATCATAGAGGGTAACCAATAACATCACTGTAAGCACAACAGTTTGGGGATTAATGGGATATATTTTGCATCAAAAGGAACTACCGTAATCTCCCGCGTATAAGACGCAGTGCGCGTATAAGACGCACCTAGAGTTTTAGAAAATTCTCAAAAAATTGAAAAATTCATAACTTTGGTTCTACATTTTGCATCAAAAGGACCTAAGATAAGTATTATAGATCATGTTGGAAAGTCAAAATTTTCTAAATGGCAGTGTGATAAGCGGAACTGAAATTCTTGGATTTTTTACTAAACTCTCCTATACTCTTTAGCTTTGGGCTAATTTGGGCTAATAGATAATAAATAGCTTATTAAAGATCTAAGAAGTACAACTTTTGTGGTTATCCGTATAAGTTTTAAAAGTTACACAAATAATTAGTTTTGATATTTTCGGGTTTAAGTCGAAACTCTTCTGAAATATATACAATCTGTCCAGATATTTCATTCTTTCTCCCTCTATGGTAACTGATAATGTCTTAAGCTTTCAATAGAGGTCTCAGATGTAAAAATTGACCAAGAATTAACAAAGATATCAGCATTTCATATTTCAAGGTTTTATAGAAATTACAGTCTGCACACACCAATACCCCTTGAGAACTGATAAGATATTAAATCAATGACTGGATCTAGAGTAAAATGACCCACAAATTCTGATTCCTTTGTCAACGGACCGTTACAAGTGGTGAAGTGAATGTACATGGAATCCAGAGAAGTTCATTTGATCCTTTTATTGCATAGCTGACATGAGTGTTTCATAAAGATGGTAACAATGATAACACTCGCCAATATCCAAGCTCTGCCCCTGATCCTATAGCTCTACCTGTCATAGGTTCTAGGTATAGGTGTATGGTGTAAGTTGGGAGAGATGATCTTAGAATAGATAGATAGGGAGCTGCTCAAGCTGCCTTTTATATTAAGGGCTTGAGCAGCTCACAGTACTGCGAAATGTTCTATACACGTGGTTCAATAGAATAGTGACACGTGTCATAAAGAGAGAGTGCCACCTGTGGGTAGATTATGTTAATGAGAATTGAGAGGAGATTGTGAAATATCCTCTCATTCCAAATATGGCACCACAGGTGGGTCGCACTTCCTCCAGCGGGGTTGTGTGAGTGTAGATATGATTGGAATGTTATTACATCCGTATACCTTATGTCACAGAGTCTCATGGAGGAAGTGAGGTTCGTGATAACTTATGGATCCTGGTTCCTGTTAGGGACGCAGGAGATTATTGAGTGTGGATCGTGAGCAGAGCTTAGGCTTTATATGGCGAAGAAATTAGTAAATATGAAAAATATTAATAATACCCAGAATGGTCCATTGACACCTTGGTTATTTTTACCCTTGATACATGAAAGTAGTTAATGTTGACAGTGGAAAAGAGCCCTAAAATAGAAAATCATATTGATTGATTTACTATAGTGACAGATATGGACTTGCGGGAGTGGGTGCAGGGGTGTTCTTCCTACCTTAGGGAGTGGTCATTATTTATCAACAGGGGGGGGGGTGGTGGGTTTTCGCGCGGATGCGCGGAAATTTTTTGCGCCCCCCCCTCGACAGCAGTCAAAATTTTTTGCGCCCCCCCCCCCCGCGCCTCCGGCACGGAGAGTTTTCGCGCCCCTCTTTGATCTATAGTAGCGCACGGGCTTTTTTGCTAAAAAGAGGGTTAATTGTTTTAGCCCCCCCTCAAGAGGGGTCAAAATTTTTTTAGCCCCCCCTCGGGAGGGGTCTGAAAATTTTACGCCCCCCCCTCAAACCCACCCTCCCCCCCTGTTGATAAATAATGACCACTCCCTTATGTTAAAACACTAAAGTTAAAAAGTAAAACAGTGCCAGTCACCAACGTATGCAAGTTTTCAGTGAATGAGTAACCGTATTAAAACGAAGCAGTATTCGACAACCAAGGTCTAAGTTGATGGTCGAGTGGTAAAGATACATCCTACATGTTCATTATAGATATTTACCTCTTGCTCAAAGAAAAATCCAGATTTTTTTCGGTCGTACTCTGGTCCTTTTCTAACTTCTGACGTCCACGTTTTCGCTGGTGGTATCATCGGAAACCAGCTTCAGTTAGCTGCCAAAGAAATTTTCGTCATAGATAGCAGATTATCAAAAGTTATTGATATGAAATATTATATTAAGTTTTTGACAATTCTAGATATCCTAAATTCAACTAAAAATAATGCGCTTCAAAAATGATATTTCCACAGGTTTTTTGCTGAGTACGAAACCTTTTCTATATCAGTATCACACTGCATCGCTCTAGTACACTCACCAAGCACATGCTTTGCCCGATCCCAATGCACACTCAATGCGAAAAAGAGAGAGTGTGTGAGAAATTAAAGTCGTGCAGTGTTCCCGGCCTCCTACGTCATCTGCGAAAATGGCTGAGAAACACTCGATTGTGGACGTGGAACAAGTAAGAAAACTCAATTTTCTCATCTTCTTAAACCTGTTCAAGGTTTAGATATACAAAGCGTACTTTTATTGTAACGTTCTTTTGCCATAAGTAAGGTTTACTGCCTTTCCAGTCAGGCCAAGTGGGACCAAAACCGGTGGCTTGCCGGGGCCGGGCAGCATATTTTTGTGGATACCACCCCCCCCCCCCCACACCACTGGCAGCACCACCAAAATTATGTCGAACCCCTACTGAAAGGGGGGGGGGGCGTAAAAAATTGACCAATGTACCCTCTTTTTACCAAAAAAAAAACAACCCCGCTCGCTACTATAGAACAAAGAGGGGCATGAAATTTCTCCGCCTTCAACTGAAGTCTGAAGTTTAAGTTAGGGAGTGGTCATTTATTATCAACAGGGGGGGTGGTGGGTTTGAGGGGGGGCGTAAAAAATGCTGACCCCTCTTGAGCGGGGGGCTAAAAAAATTTACCCTCTTTTAGCAAAAAAAACCTGCGCGCTACTATAGATCAAAGAGGGGGCGCGAAAAAATCCTCTGGCGCTGGGGGGGGCGCAAAAGTTTTTTACTGCCATCGAGGGGGGGGGGGCGTAAAAAATTTTCACGCGACCGCGCGAAAACCCACCACCCCCCCTGTTAATAAATAATGACCACTCCCTGAGGGAGTGGTCATTATTTATCAACAGGGTAGGCACTGAAATACCTCCACTGTGTGAGTCTGCTGCAGGAGAGGTGTGAAACTGTGATAAAGCTGAAACTGGGTAGTGTTAAACTCTCCTTTCTTTGCAAGCTTATTCTGAAGCTATTTACTGGAGGATCTTTACAAACAAGGGCTCATTTAACAGGCTTGGCTAGACCTTTAAAATGATTATTTTTTGTACAAGGTTGAATGCAGGGAATTTTGCCTTTGACCCCATCAAAGTTCAACCAAAAGTTTAGAACCATTTTATGATGAGAAGATCATTGAGCACCTAAAAATAAATGGTTCCCACCTGTTCTATGGTTAAAAATGATCTAGAAAATGTTTTCATTTTCTTTTACTAAGAGGCTGCAGTATGTTTGACAGACCCTGCAAACTTTTTGGGCGAGATTATCTCTGGACACGTATCCCAACCTTCCCAAAGTTGGGCACTTACCTATCAATTAAGACCTTATTGTATGTATTTTATATGGTGGGAAATTGATAGCTATGATAAAAATAAGTGGTTTTGCTTATTAAATGAAGTTATTATGTCAATGTGAATGGAAGTGATCTAGTATACCTTGGATTCATCTTGCTTGATCACAAAATTAGATGCAAATTAAACTCTTAACTATGGCAGAATTCTGGGTCTGATTTGGTACCTTTGACCAGTCGTAATTCCACTTAAAATTGACATAGAGACTTCATTTAAAAAGCAAATCCACTTCTTTTCTCAAGATCCATCCATTGATCATTAGATAGGTTTAATGGGATAAAGTCTTGAAATATTAGGTAAGTGCCTAAACAGGGGGGGGTGGGTTTGAGGGGGGCGGGCATAAAAAATCGTAAGTCGTGATTCTCAAGGAGTCGGCGTAGTGCAAGCTTGTGAGCGTCAACGTCAGATCAAAAAGCCTCGATGCAATTTTTATAGAATGATATTTTCGGCAAAAGTCGTTCTACGGCAATGAGACAGTATCATTAGGGTTGTTTTATCAAATTCTATAAGAGCTTGGAGTATGTAATCATGGTTTGTACAGCCTAACTTATCTGGTTCGAGATTAATGCTAGACCACGTGACCACGATGGGCGGTACCACGTGACTACGCGGACTCCTTGATGTCGCACACTAGCCGTAAAAAATTCAGACCCCTCCCGAGGGGGGAGGCGCCTGCAGCGTGGGGGGCCGCAAGAAATTTTGACTATCCTCGAGGGGGGGCGTAAAAAAACCCACCACCCCCCTGTTGATAAATAATGACCACGCCCTTATAGAGAAACATGACAAACTTTTATTTTGGATTTACCCGGATAATTTTATATCACGGGAAGCTGGCAACTTGAGTAATTTAATGGTGTTTAAATTGTCTTTATAATTGTACTAGAACATAAGTTTAAGATGAGGGATTGAATGTGGAATTTCTATAATATTTTCTGTCAGTGGATTTCCAGCCAATGTGGGTCTTATCAGTCCCTGCCCACTGTGCACAGGCTGCACTGGTTCTCGCACATTTCAGGCCTTGCTTTACTTAACCTCAAATTAAAATTGATTGAATGATCATAGAGGGTAACCAATAACATCACTGTAAGCACAACAGTTTGGGGATTAATGGGATATATTTTGCATCAAAAGGAACTACCGTAATCTCCCGCGTATAAGACGCAGTGCGCGTATAAGACGCACCTAGAGTTTTAGAAAATTCTCAAAAAATTGAAAAATTCATAACTTTGGTTCTACTGAGTGAATTCTCAAAATTTAAAAACCTGTGTGTAGCTTGGGCCCCCTGGACCCCCCTGGGCCCCCTTATGCCCTATTATGACCATTATGGCATGTAACATATCAAAAGAAAGGTCTTGGTGTCCCCCTTGTGGATCCAAGGAGTACTAAAACCCCTTGTATAAGACGCGTCTTATACGCGGGAGATTACAGTAAGATAAGTATTATAGATCATGTTGGAAAGTCAAAATTTTCTAAATGGCAGTGTGATAAGGCCTACAAAAAAAAAATTTGTGTTCAGGTATCCCAACCTACACTAAATTTTTGGCCCGACCCTATGTTTTTAAAAAATTTCTTTTAGAAATTTTTGGTAAATATGACCTAAAATTCAAGAAAAATGTAAATAAAAGTGAATATGTAGTCATGTTTGGTATCAAATTAAAGCCCATGGTCCCACGAATGCTACGAGCTTGAAATACCCAACATTTTTATAGTTTTTAAAGATGGAACCATGATTAATGTCATTTTGGCAGTTTTCGGCATCCAGGAACTTGAAAAAATAAATCTAAAAAAAGGAAGAAAAAATCCGACCTACCTACCCTAATTTTTTGGGCTATGTTACCTTAACACAAGAATTTTTTTTAGGCCTAAGCAGACCTGAAATTCTTGGATTTTTTACTCAACTCTCCTATACTCTTTAGCTTTGGGCTAATAGATAATACCGTAATCTCTCGCGTATAAGGCGCAGCTCGCGTATAAGGCGCACCCCCAACTAAGAGAGGACTGTTTAATGTATAAGGCGCACCTACAAGGGCAGATTTTTGTTAATTTAGTACTGATCTATAGTAAAAATACCCCCCCTATAAGGCGCACCCCAAACTCAAGGCAATTTTCCTCCCACGTATAAGACTCAGCAGCATTTTGTTTGGCATATAAGACGCGCCTTATACGCGGGAGATTACGGTAAATAGCTGATTAAAGATCCTAAAAGTACACACTTTTGTGGTTATCTCATATAAGTTTAAAAAAGTTACACAAATATTTAGTTTTGATATTTTCAGGTTTAAGTCAAAACTCTTCTGAAATATATACAATCTCTCCAGATATTTCATTCTTTCTCCCTCTATGGTAACTGATAATATCTTAAGCTTTCAATAGAGGTCTCAAATGTAAAAATTGACCATGAATTAACAAAAATATCAGCATTTTATATTTCAAGGTTTCATAGAAATTAGAGTCTGAACACACCAATACCCCTTGAGATAAGATATTTAATCAATGACTGGATCTAGAGTAAAATGACCCACAAATTCTGATTCCTTGGTTAGTTTTACCCTTAGAACATGAAAACAGGCAATGTTGACAGTGGAAAAGAGCCCTAAAATAGAAAATCATATTGATTGATTTACTATAGTGACAGATAGGGACTCGCGGGAGTGGGTGCAGGGGTGTTATTCATACAAGTTACTGTAGCGATGACTACTCATGCCAGTCATGGTTATTTTATGAATCAGGGTTGTCCGCAGACTTTGAAACAAACAAAAAAAAATATCACACTGTGAAATCCAAAAGCGGGCTGCTTCAGAAAAAAAATTACCCTTTCTTTGGGCAACTTATCAGCTCTTATCAGTCTGCACGTTACAGAAAAGGATTAAGTGTATGACCACTTCCTATAGGCTATTAGGGGACTTTGCTACCAGTATATGATAATAGTCATACCGGTACTGTGCATTTTCCTGAAATCTTGTACTTGAGATTCATTGACATTGTACATTGTACATGTGATTTGGTTCCTACACAGGAAAGTCCATCGTTGGACAGTCTGTCATTCCAAGACATCCCGCACAGTGGGAGTCCGGGAGAGAAAGATGAGGGAGCCGTGCCGAGCCACACCCACACCTTCACCAACTTCCCCAACCATGCCGAGTCCGACGACGACGAAGAGGATAAGGCAGATGTAAGTACCACAAAGAAGTCACTACATTTCTGGTTGACCCTCATGATTTCCCCAGATCCTTTGAGAAATGTCATAGCATTTTTCTGAGGGAGTCAGTGTGTCTTAATTATTTTGCCTCTGATCAAGTACCAAATTATCCATCATGTTGCCTGACCTAATTTCCTACCTGCACCCCATGGCTAAAATCAAATAACTTCTTACTTTTGTAAGCTACCGGTAGCCAGAGTATGAAAAAAATTCAAAAAGGTTAAATAAAGTCAAGATGTATTCACTTTTTTGTATTTTTACCAAAAGAAATAACTCAGTTTTATATATCATAACAGTACTTATTGCCGTTCGTTCTTACGAACGAACGGCTATAGGAGGGGACCCATTCTTAAATACAAGCTCTCATAGTGGTGCTTCCTCGCTCTCCATGTATAATTCTGTCCCATAGCTACAGTATTCAGTATGCCTATACCTGGATTAAAATATGTGTGTTAGAGTTGGGAGAAGTGTGGTGGTGGTGGTATTGGTGGTGCTGGTGGTGAATCCTGGCCCTTTGTTCCAGGACTAAGCACTCCCCACTCCTCTCCCTTTGGTGGTGGCCTTGTAAGAACCACTGCCCCAGCCTGGGGACCTTGCCAGCACCACCAGCACTGCACTTCTCACTGCTGCTGGTATACTCTGGTGCCCTTAGGTATAAACCCTCAGGGAACCACCATACAGGAAGTAGTATAGGAAGTAGCAAAGCATAGTGGTAGTTTACTATATTTCTCTCCCACCATGCCCCTCTTCCACCTGATGGGAACTGGAAATACTCCTCTCTCTTCAAGTATAGGTTTTATTTTTTTAGTCTGAAACATATGGCTGAAGAGTGTCAAGTTCAGGGACATTGTGGCAGTCACTAGTGTCTATATATGGCACTAGGTATGAGTGTAGTGCTGGTAGTGCCCTCTGCGAGAGCCATAGGACACAGGTGGTGGTGGATAGTGGTGGCTGAAGTGTGGTGGTGGAGGGCACAGAAATAATCAAGGATCCCATGTATTAACACTTAATGAACACAGAGTGTTTTAAGAGTGTCTTAGTGAGCATCGGGGCATCTCAACTACCTAATTTTATTGTTTTCCATGTGTGTCGGCCATCTTGGTTTTAGGAAACACAGGGATCCAGGTCATATATGGTCAATTTTGATCTTCAAAAGTTATCAGATGGATGTTAGTGACCATTGAGAATGCTGAACTACCTTAATCTAATGTTTTCCATGTGTGTCAGCCATCTTGGTTTTAGAAAACACAGGGATCCAAGTCATATATTGTCAGATTTGAACATCAAAAGTTATCAGATGGATGTTAGTGACTATTGGGACACCTCAACCACCTAATTCTATTGTTTTCCATATGTGTCGGCCATCTTGGTTTTAGGAAACACAGGGATCCAGGCCATATATGATCAATTTCGATCGTCAAAAGGTATCAGATGGATGTTAGTGACCATTGAGACAGCTGGACTACCTAATTCTATTGTTTTCCATATGGGTCGGCCATCTTGGTTTTAGGAAACACAGGGATCCAGGACATATATGGTCAATTTTGATCGTCAAAAGTTATCAGATGGATATTAGTGACCATAGGAACACCTTAGCTACCTAATTCTATTATTTTCCATATGTGTCGGCCATCTTGGTTTTGAGAAACAGGGATCGAGGTCATATCATGTTCAATTTTTACCTTCAAAAGTTATCAGATGGATGTTAGTGACCATTCAGACTGCTGAACTACATAAATCTACTATTTTCCATGTGTGTCGGCCATCTTGGTTTCAGGAAACACAGGGATCCAGAAGATATATGGTCAATTTCGATTTTCGAAAATTATCAGATGGATGTTAGTGACCATTGGGACACCTCAACTACCTGATTCTATTGTTTTCCATATATGTCGGCCATCTTGGTTTTAGGAAACACAGGGATCCAGGCCATATATGGTCAATTTTGATCGTCAAAAGTTATCAGATGGATGTTAGTGACCTTTGAGACAGCTGGACTACCTAAATCTATTGTTTTCCATATGTGTCGGCCATCTTGGTTTTAGGAAACAGGGATCCAGGTCATATATGGTCAGTTTTGAACATCAAAAGTTATCAGATGGATGTTAGTGACCATTAGGACACATTAGCTACCTAATTCTATTGTTTTCCATATGTGTCGGCCATCTTGGTTTTAGAAAACACAGGGATCCAGGCCATATATGATCAATTTCGATCGTCAAAAGGTATCGATGTTAGTGACCATTCGGACAATTTAGCTACCTAATTCTATTGTTTTCCATATGTGTCGGCCATCTTGGTTTTAGGAAACAGAGGGATCCAGGCCATATATGGTCAGTTTTGAACATCAAAAGGTATCAGATGGATGTTAGTGACCATTGGGACACCTTGGCTACCTAATTCTATTGTTTTCCATATGTGTCGGCCATCTTGATTTTAGGAAACACAGGGATCCAGGCCATATATGGTCAATTTTGATCGTCAAAAGTTATCAGATGGATGTTAGTGACTGTTGAGACAGCTGGACTACCTAAATCTATTGTTTTCCACATGTGTCGGCCATCTTGGTTTTAGGAAACACAGGGATCCAGGCCATATATGGTCAATTTTGATCGTCAAAAGGTATCGATGTTAGTGACCATTCGGACAATTTAGCTTCCCAATTCTATTGTTTTCCATATGTGTCGGCCATCTTGGTTTCAGGAAACACAGGGATCCAGAAGATATATGGTCAATTTCGATCTTCGAAAATTATCAGATGGATGTTAGTGACCATTGGGACACCTCAACTACCTGATTCTATTGTTTTCCATATATGTCGGCCATCTTGGTTTTAGGAAACACAGAGATCTAGGCCATATATGGTCAATTTTGATCGTCAAAAGTTATCAGATGGATGTTAGTGACCTTTGAGACAGCTGGACTACCTAAATCTATTGTTTTCCATATGTGTCGGCCATCTTGGTTTTAGGAAACACAGGGATCCAGGTCATATATGGTCAGTTTTGAACATCAAAAGTTATCAGATGGATGTTAGTGACCATTAGGACACCTTAGCTACCTAATTCTATTGTTTTCCATATGTGTCGGCCATCTTGGTTTTAGGAAACACAGGGATCCAGGCCATATATGATCAATTTCGATTGTCAAAAGGTATCGATGTTAGTGACCATTCGGACAATTTAGCTACCTAATTCTATTGTTTTCCATATGTGTCGGCTATCTTGGCTTTAGGAAACAGAGGGATCCAGGCCATATATGGTCAATTTTGATCGTCAAAAGTTATCAGATGGATGTTAGTGACCATTCAGACTGCTGAACTACATAAATCTACTGTTTTCCATGTGTGTCGGCCATCTTGGTTTCAGGAAACACAGGGATCCAGAAGATATATGGTCAATTTCGATCTTCGAAAATTATCAGATGGATGTTAGTGACCATTGGGACACCTCAACTACCTGATTCTATTGTTTTCCATATATGTCGGCCATCTTGGTTTTAGGAAACACAGGGATCCAGGCCATATATGGTCAATTTTGATCGTCAATAGTTATCAGATGGATGTTAGTGACCTTTGAGACAGCTGGACTACCTAAATCTATTGTTTTCCATATGTGTCGGCCATCTTGGTTTTAGGAAACACAGGGATCCAGGTCATATATGGTCAGTTTTGAACATCAAAAGTTATCAGATGGACGTTAGTGACCATTAGGACACCTTAGCTACCTAATTCTATTGTTTTCCATATTTGTCGGCTATCTTGGTTTTAGGAAACAGAGGGATCCAGGCCATATATGGTCAATTTTGATCGTCAAAAGTTATCAGATAGATGTTAGTGACCGTTGAGACAGCTGGACTATCTAAATCTATTGTTTTCCACATGTGTCGGCCATCTTGGTTTTAGGAAACACAGGGATCCAGGCCATATATGGTCAATTTTGATCGTCAAAAGGTATCGATGTTAGTGACCATTCGGACAATTTAGCTTCCTAATTCTATTGTTTTCCATATGTGTCGGCCATCTTGGTTTTAGGAAACAGAGGGATCCAGGCCATATGTGGTCAGTTTTGAACATCAAAAGGTATCAGATGGATGTTAGTGACCATTGGGACACCTTGGCTACCTAATTCTATTGTTTTCCATATGTGTCAGCCATCTTGATTTTAGGAAACACAGGGATCCAGGCCATATATGGTCAATTTCGATCGTCAAAAGTTATCAGATGGATGTTAGTGACTGTTGAGACAGCTGGACTACCTAAATCTATTGTTTTCCACATGTGTCGGCCATCTTGGTTTTAGGAAACACAGGGATCCAGGCCATATATGGTCAGTTTTGAACATCAAAAGTTATCAGATGGATGTTAGTGACCATTGGGACACCTTAGCTACCTAATTCTATTGTTTTCCATATAGGTCGGCCATCCTGGTTTTAGGAAACACAGGGATCCAGGCCATATATGGTAAATTTTGATCGTCAAAAGTTATCAGATGGGTGTTAGTGACCATTGAGACAGCTGGACTACCTAAGTATTTTTTTCCACATGTGTTGGCCATCTTGGTTTTAGGAAACACAGGGATCCAGGCCATATATGGTCAATTTTTACCTTCAAAAGTTATCAGATGGATGTTAGTGACCATTCAGACTGCTGAACTACATAAATCTACTGTTTTCCATGTGTGTCGGCCATCTTGGTTTCAGGAAACACAGGGATCCAGAAGATATATGGTCAATTTCGATCTTCGAAAATTATCAGATGGATGTTAGTGACCATTGGGACACCTCAACTACCTGATTCTATTGTTTTCCATATATGTCGGCCATCTTGGTTTTAGGAAACACAGGGATCCAGGCCATATATGGTCAATTTTGATCGTCAAAAGTTATCAGATGGATGTTAGTGACCTTTGAGACAGCTGGACTACCTAAATCTATTGTTTTCCATATGTGTCGGCCATCTTGGTTTTAGGAAACACAGGGATCCAGGTCATATATGGTCAGTTTTGAACATCAAAAGTTATCAGATGGATGTTAGTGACCATTAGGACACCTTAGCTACCTAATTCTATTGTTTTCCATATGTGTCGGCCATCTTGGTTTTAGGAAACACAGGGATCCAGGCCATATATGATCAATTTCGATCGTCAAAAGGTATCGATGTTAGTGACCATTCGGACAATTTAGCTACCTAATTCTATTGTTTTCCATATGTGTCGGCCATCTTGGTTTTAGGAAACAGAGGGATCCAGGCCATATATGGTCAATTTTGATCGTCAAAAGTTATCAGATGGATGTTAGTGACCGTTGAGACAGCTGGACTACCTAAATCTATTGTTTTCCAAATGTGTCGGCCATCTTGGTTTTAGGAAACACAGGGATCCAGGCCATATATGATCAATTTCGATCGTCAAAAGGTATCGATGTTAGTGACCATTCGGACAATTTAGCTACCTAATTCTATTGTTTTCCATATGTGTCGGCCATCTTGATTTTAGGAAACAGAGGGATCCAGGCCATATATGGTCAATTTTGATCGTCAAAAGTTATCAGATTGATGTTAGTGACTGTTGAGACAGCTGGACTATCTAAATCTATTGTTTTCCACATGTGTCGGCCATCTTGGTTTTAGGAAACACAGGGATCCAGGCCATATATGGTCAATTTTGATCGTCAAAAGGTATCGATGTTAGTGACCATTCGGACAATTTAGCTTCCTTATTCTATTGTTTTCCATATGTGTCGGCCATCTTGGTTTTAGGAAACAGAGGGATCCAGGCCATATATGGTCAGTTTTGAACATCAAAAGGTATCAGATGGATGTTAGTGACCATTGGGATACCTTGGCTACCTAATTCTATTGTTTTCCATATGTGTCAGCCATCTTGATTTTAGGAAACACAGGGATCCAGGCCATATATGGTCAATTTCGATCGTCAAAAGTTATCAGATGGATGTTAGTGACTGTTGAGACAGCTGGACTACCTAAATCTATTGTTTTCCACATGTGTCGGCCATCTTGGTTTTAGGAAACACAGGGATCCAGGCCATTATGGTCAATTTTGATCGTCAAAAGGTATCGATGTTAGTGACCATTCGGACAATTTAGCTTCCTAATTCTATTGTTTTCCATATGTGTCGGCCATCTTGATTTTAGGAAACACAGGGATCCAGGCCATATATGGTCAATTTTGATCGTCAAAAGTTATCAGATGGATGTTAGTGACCATTGGGACACCTGAACTATCTAATTCTATTGTTTTCCACATGTGTCGGCCATCTTGATTTTAGGAAATACAGGGATCCAGGCCATATATGGTCAATTTTGATCGTCAAAAGTTATCAGATGGATGTTAGTGACCATTCGGACAATTTAGCTACCTAATTCTATTGTTTTCCATATGTGTCGGCCATCTTGGTTTTAGGAAACACAGGGATCCAGGCCATATATGGTCAATTTTGATCGTCAAAAGGTATCGATGTTAGTGACCATTCGGACAATTTAGCTTCCTAATTCTATTGTTTTCCATATGTGTCGGCCATCTTGATTTTAGGAAACAGAGGGATCCAGGCCATATATGGTCAATTTTGATCGTCAAAAGTTATCAGATGGATGTTAGTGACCATTGGGACACCTGAACTATCTAATTCTATTGTTTTCCACATGTGTCAGCCATCTTGGTTTTAGGAAATACAGGGATCCAGGCCATATATGGTCAATTTTGATCGTCAAAAGTTATCAGATAGATGTTAGTGACCATTGAGATAGCTGGACTACCTAAATCTATTGTTTCCCACATGTGTCAGCCATCTTGGTTTTAGGAAACACAGGGATCCAGGCCATATATGGTCAGTTTTGAACATCAAAAGTTATCAGATGGATGTTAGTGACCATTGGGACACCTTAGCTACCTAATTCTATTGTTTTCCATATAGGTCGGCCATCCTGGTTTTAGGAAACACAGGGATCCAGGCCATATATGGTAAATTTTGATCGTCAAAAGTTATCAGATGGGTGTTAGTGACCATTGAGACAGCTGGACTACCTAAGTCTATTTTTTTCCACATGTGTTGGCCATCTTGGTTTTAGGAAACACAGGGATCCAGGCCATATATGGTCAATTTTTACCTTCAAAAGTTATCAGATGGATGTTAGTGACCATTCAGACTGCTGAACTACATAAATCTACTGTTTTCCATATGTGTCGGCCGTCTTGGTTTCAGGAAACACAGGGATCCAGAAGATATATGGTCAATTTCGATCTTCGAAAATTATCAGATGGATGTTAGTGACCATTGGGACACCTCAACTACCTGATTCTATTGTTTTCCATATATGTCGGCCATCTTGGTTTTAGGAAACACAGGGATCCAGGCCATATATGGTCAATTTTGATCGTCAAAAGTTATCAGATGGATGTTAGTGACCTTTGAGACAGCTGGACTACCTAAATCTATTGTTTTCCATATGTGTCGGCCATCTTGGTTTTAGGAAACACAGGGATCCAGGCCATATATGATCAATTTCGATCGTCAAAAGGTATCGATGTTAGTGACCATTCGGACAATTTAGCAACCTAATTCTATTGTTTTCCATATGTGTCGGCCATCTTGGTTTTAGGAAACAGAGGGATCCAGGCCATATATGGTCAATTTTGATCGTCAAAAGTTATCAGATGGATGTTAGTGACCATTCAGACTGCTGAACTACATAAATCTACTGTTTTCCATATGTGTCGGCCATCTTGGTTTCAGGAAACACAGGGATCCAGAAGATATATGGTCAATTTCGATCTTCGAAAATTATCAGATGGATGTTAGTGACCATTGGGACACCTCAACTACCTGATTCTATTGTTTTCCATATATGTCGGCCATCTTGGTTTTAGGAAACACAGGGATCCAGGTCATATATGGTCAGTTTTGAACATCAAAAGTTATCAGATGGATGTTAGTGACCATTAGGACACCTTAGCTACCTAATTCTATTGTTTTCCATATGTGTCGGCCATCTTGGTTTTAGGAAACACAGGGATCCAGGCCATATATGATCAATTTCGATCGTCAAAAGGTATCGATGTTAGTGACCATTCGGACAATTTAGCTTCCTAATTCTATTGTTTTCCATATGTGTCGGCCATCTTGATTTTAGGAAACACAGGGATCCAGGCCATATATGGTCAATTTTGATCGTCAAAAGTTATCAGATGGATGTTAGTGACCATTGGGACACCTGAACTATCTAATTCTATTGTTTTCCACATGTGTCGGCCATCTTGATTTTAGGAAATACAGGGATCCAGGCCATATATGGTCAATTTTGATCGTCAAAAGTTATCAGATGGATGTTAGTGACCATTCGGACAATTTAGCTACCTAATTCTATTGTTTTCCATATGTGTCGGCCATCTTGGTTTTAGGAAACACAGGGATCCAGGCCATATATGGTCAATTTTGATCGTCAAAAGGTATCGATGTTAGTGACCATTCGGACAATTTAGCTTCCTAATTCTATTGTTTTCCATATGTGTCGGCCATCTTGATTTTAGGAAACAGAGGGATCCAGGCCATATATGGTCAATTTTGATCGTCAAAAGTTATCAGATGGATGTTAGTGACCATTGGGACACCTGAACTATCTAATTCTATTGTTTTCCACATGTGTCAGCCATCTTGGTTTTAGGAAATACAGGGATCCAGGCCATATATGGTCAATTTTGATCGTCAAAAGTTATCAGATAGATGTTAGTGACCATTGAGATAGCTGGACTACCTAAATCTATTGTTTCCCACATGTGTCAGCCATCTTGGTTTTAGGAAACACAGGGATCCAGGCCATATATGGTCAGTTTTGAACATCAAAAGTTATCAGATGGATGTTAGTGACCATTGGGACACCTTAGCTACCTAATTCTATTGTTTTCCATATAGGTCGGCCATCCTGGTTTTAGGAAACACAGGGATCCAGGCCATATATGGTAAATTTTGATCGTCAAAAGTTATCAGATGGGTGTTAGTGACCATTGAGACAGCTGGACTACCTAAGTCTATTTTTTTCCACATGTGTTGGCCATCTTGGTTTTAGGAAACACAGGGATCCAGGCCATATATGGTCAATTTTTACCTTCAAAAGTTATCAGATGGATGTTAGTGACCATTCAGACTGCTGAACTACATAAATCTACTGTTTTCCATATGTGTCGGCCATCTTGGTTTCAGGAAACACAGGGATCCAGAAGATATATGGTCAATTTCGATCTTCGAAAATTATCAGATGGATGTTAGTGACCATTGGGACACCTCAACTACCTGATTCTATTGTTTTCCATATATGTCGGCCATCTTGGTTTTAGGAAACACAGGGATCCAGGCCATATATGGTCAATTTTGATCGTCAAAAGTTATCAGATGGATGTTAGTGACCTTTGAGACAGCTGGACTACCTAAATCTATTGTTTTCCATATGTGTCGGCCATCTTGGTTTTAGGAAACACAGGGATCCAGGTCATATATGGTCAGTTTTGAACATCAAAAGTTATCAGATGGATGTTAGTGACCATTAGGACACCTTAGCTACCTAATTCTATTGTTTTCCATATGTGTCGGCCATCTTGGTTTTAGGAAACACAGGGATCCAGGCCATATATGATCAATTTCGATCGTCAAAAGGTATCGATGTTAGTGACCATTCGGACAATTTAGCTTCCTAATTCTATTGTTTTCCATATGTGTCGGCCATCTTGATTTTAGGAAACACAGGGATCCAGGCCATATATGGTCAATTTTGATCGTCAAAAGTTATCAGATGGATGTTAGTGACCATTGGGACACCTGAACTATCTAATTCTATTGTTTTCCACATGTGTCGGCCATCTTGATTTTAGGAAATACAGGGATCCAGGCCATATATGGTCAATTTTGATCGTCAAAAGTTATCAGATGGATGTTAGTGACCATTCGGACAATTTAGCTACCTAATTCTATTGTTTTCCATATGTGTCGGCCATCTTGGTTTTAGGAAACACAGGGATCCAGGCCATATATGGTCAATTTTGATCGTCAAAAGGTATCGATGTTAGTGACCATTCGGACAATTTAGCTTCCTAATTCTATTGTTTTCCATATGTGTCGGCCATCTTGATTTTAGGAAACAGAGGGATCCAGGCCATATATGGTCAATTTTGATCGTCAAAAGTTATCAGATGGATGTTAGTGACCATTGGGACACCTGAACTATCTAATTCTATTGTTTTCCACATGTGTCAGCCATCTTGGTTTTAGGAAATACAGGGATCCAGGCCATATATGGTCAATTTTGATCGTCAAAAGTTATCAGATAGATGTTAGTGACCATTGAGATAGCTGGACTACCTAAATCTATTGTTTCCCACATGTGTCAGCCATCTTGGTTTTAGGAAACACAGGGATCCAGGCCATATATGGTCAGTTTTGAACATCAAAAGTTATCAGATGGATGTTAGTGACCATTGGGACACCTTAGCTACCTAATTCTATTGTTTTCCATATAGGTCGGCCATCCTGGTTTTAGGAAACACAGGGATCCAGGCCATATATGGTAAATTTTGATCGTCAAAAGTTATCAGATGGGTGTTAGTGACCATTGAGACAGCTGGACTACCTAAGTCTATTTTTTTCCACATGTGTTGGCCATCTTGGTTTTAGGAAACACAGGGATCCAGGCCATATATGGTCAATTTTTACCTTCAAAAGTTATCAGATGGATGTTAGTGACCATTCAGACTGCTGAACTACATAAATCTACTGTTTTCCATATGTGTCGGCCATCTTGGTTTCAGGAAACACAGGGATCCAGAAGATATATGGTCAATTTCGATCTTCGAAAATTATCAGATGGATGTTAGTGACCATTGGGACACCTCAACTACCTGATTCTATTGTTTTCCATATATGTCGGCCATCTTGGTTTTAGGAAACACAGGGATCCAGGCCATATATGGTCAATTTTGATCGTCAAAAGTTATCAGATGGATGTTAGTGACCTTTGAGACAGCTGGACTACCTAAATCTATTGTTTTCCATATGTGTCGGCCATCTTGGTTTTAGGAAACACAGGGATCCAGGTCATATATGGTCAGTTTTGAACATCAAAAGTTATCAGATGGATGTTAGTGACCATTAGGACACCTTAGCTACCTAATTCTATTGTTTTCCATATGTGTCGGCCATCTTGGTTTTAGGAAACACAGGGATCCAGGCCATATATGATCAATTTCGATCGTCAAAAGGTATCGATGTTAGTGACCATTCGGACAATTTAGCTACCTAATTCTATTGTTTTCCATATGTGTCGGCCATCTTGGTTTTAGGAAACAGAGGGATCCAGGCCATATATGGTCAATTTTGATCGTCAAAAGTTATCAGATGGATGTTAGTGACCGTTGAGACAGCTGGACTACCTAAATCTATTGTTTTCCAAATGTGTCGGCCATCTTGGTTTTAGGAAACACAGGGATCCAGGCCATATATGATCAATTTCGATCGTCAAAAGGTATCGATGTTAGTGACCATTCGGACAATTTAGCTACCTAATTCTTTTGTTTTCCATATGTGTCGGCCATCTTGATTTTAGGAAACAGAGGGATCCAGGCCATATATGGTCAATTTTGATCGTCAAAAGTTATCAGATTGATGTTAGTGACTGTTGAGACAGCTGGACTATCTAAATCTATTGTTTTCCACATGTGTCGGCCATCTTGGTTTTAGGAAACACAGGGATCCAGGCCATATATGGTCAATTTTGATCGTCAAAAGGTATCGATGTTAGTGACCATTCGGACAATTTAGCTCCTTATTCTATTGTTTTCCATATGTGTCGGCCATCTTGGTTTTAGGAAACAGAGGGATCCAGGCCATATATGGTCAGTTTTGAACATCAAAAGGTATCAGATGGATGTTAATGACCATTGGGATACCTTGGCTACCTAATTCTATTGTTTTCCATATGTGTCAGCCATCTTGATTTTAGGAAACACAGGGATCCAGGCCATATATGGTCAATTTCGATCGTCAAAAGTTATCAGATGGATGTTAGTGACTGTTGAGACAGCTGGACTACCTAAATCTATTGTTTTCCACATGTGTCGGCCATCTTGGTTTTAGGAAACACAGGGATCCAGGCCATTATGGTCAATTTTGATCGTCAAAAGGTATCGATGTTAGTGACCATTCGGACAATTTAGCTTCCTAATTCTATTGTTTTCCATATGTGTCGGCCATCTTGATTTTAGGAAACACAGGGATCCAGGCCATATATGGTCAATTTTGATCGTCAAAAGTTATCAGATGGATGTTAGTGACCATTGGGACACCTGAACTATCTAATTCTATTGTTTTCCACATGTGTCGGCCATCTTGATTTTAGGAAATACAGGGATCCAGGCCATATATGGTCAATTTTGATCGTCAAAAGTTATCAGATGGATGTTAGTGACCATTCGGACAATTTAGCTACCTAATTCTATTGTTTTCCATATGTGTCGGCCATCTTGGTTTTAGGAAACACAGGGATCCAGGCCATATATGGTCAATTTTGATCGTCAAAAGGTATCGATGTTAGTGACCATTCGGACAATTTAGCTTCCTAATTCTATTGTTTTCCATATGTGTCGGCCATCTTGATTTTAGGAAACAGAGGGATCCAGGCCATATATGGTCAATTTTGATCGTCAAAAGTTATCAGATGGATGTTAGTGACCATTGGGACACCTGAACTATCTAATTCTATTGTTTTCCACATGTGTCAGCCATCTTGGTTTTAGGAAATACAGGGATCCAGGCCATATATGGTCAATTTTGATCGTCAAAAGTTATCAGATAGATGTTAGTGACCATTGAGATAGCTGGACTACCTAAATCTATTGTTTCCCACATGTGTCAGCCATCTTGGTTTTAGGAAACACAGGGATCCAGGCCATATATGGTCAGTTTTGAACATCAAAAGTTATCAGATGGATGTTAGTGACCATTGGGACACCTTAGCTACCTAATTCTATTGTTTTCCATATAGGTCGGCCATCCTGGTTTTAGGAAACACAGGGATCCAGGCCATATATGGTAAATTTTGATCGTCAAAAGTTATCAGATGGGTGTTAGTGACCATTGAGACAGCTGGACTACCTAAGTCTATTTTTTTCCACATGTGTTGGCCATCTTGGTTTTAGGAAACACAGGGATCCAGGCCATATATGGTCAATTTTTACCTTCAAAAGTTATCAGATGGATGTTAGTGACCATTCAGACTGCTGAACTACATAAATCTACTGTTTTCCATATGTGTCGGCCGTCTTGGTTTCAGGAAACACAGGGATCCAGAAGATATATGGTCAATTTCGATCTTCGAAAATTATCAGATGGATGTTAGTGACCATTGGGACACCTCAACTACCTGATTCTATTGTTTTCCATATATGTCGGCCATCTTGGTTTTAGGAAACACAGGGATCCAGGCCATATATGGTCAATTTTGATCGTCAAAAGTTATCAGATGGATGTTAGTGACCTTTGAGACAGCTGGACTACCTAAATCTATTGTTTTCCATATGTGTCGGCCATCTTGGTTTTAGGAAACACAGGGATCCAGGTCATATATGGTCAGTTTTGAACATCAAAAGTTATCAGATGGATGTTAGTGACCATTAGGACACCTTAGCTACCTAATTCTATTGTTTTCCATATGTGTCGGCCATCTTGGTTTTAGGAAACACAGGGATCCAGGCCATATATGATCAATTTCGATCGTCAAAAGGTATCGATGTTAGTGACCATTTGGACAATTTAGCTACCTAATTCTATTGTTTTCCATATGTGTCGGCCATCTTGGTTTTAGGAAACAGAGGGATCCAGGCCATATATGGTCAATTTTGATCGTCAAAAGTTATCAGATGGATGTTAGTGACCATTCAGACTGCTGAACTACATAAATCTACTGTTTTCCATATGTGTCGGCCATCTTGGTTTCAGGAAACACAGGGATCCAGAAGATATATGGTCAATTTCGATCTTCGAAAATTATCAGATGGATGTTAGTGACCATTGGGACACCTCAACTACCTGATTCTATTGTTTTCCATATATGTCGGCCATCTTGGTTTTAGGAAACACAGGGATCCAGGTCATATATGGTCAGTTTTGAACATCAAAAGTTATCAGATGGATGTTAGTGACCATTAGGACACCTTAGCTACCTAATTCTATTGTTTTCCATATGTGTCGGCCATCTTGGTTTTAGGAAACACAGGGATCCAGGCCATATATGATCAATTTCGATCGTCAAAAGGTATCGATGTTAGTGACCATTCGGACAATTTAGCTTCCTAATTCTATTGTTTTCCATATGTGTCGGCCATCTTGATTTTAGGAAACACAGGGATCCAGGCCATATATGGTCAATTTTGATCGTCAAAAGTTATCAGATGGATGTTAGTGACCATTGGGACACCTGAACTATCTAATTCTATTGTTTTCCACATGTGTCGGCCATCTTGATTTTAGGAAATACAGGGATCCAGGCCATATATGGTCAATTTTGATCGTCAAAAGTTATCAGATGGATGTTAGTGACCATTCGGACAATTTAGCTACCTAATTCTATTGTTTTCCATATGTGTCGGCCATCTTGGTTTTAGGAAACACAGGGATCCAGGCCATATATGGTCAATTTTGATCGTCAAAAGGTATCGATGTTAGTGACCATTCGGACAATTTAGCTTCCTAATTCTATTGTTTTCCATATGTGTCGGCCATCTTGATTTTAGGAAACAGAGGGATCCAGGCCATATATGGTCAATTTTGATCGTCAAAAGTTATCAGATGGATGTTAGTGACCATTGGGACACCTGAACTATCTAATTCTATTGTTTTCCACATGTGTCAGCCATCTTGGTTTTAGGAAATACAGGGATCCAGGCCATATATGGTCAATTTTGATCGTCAAAAGTTATCAGATAGATGTTAGTGACCATTGAGATAGCTGGACTACCTAAATCTATTGTTTCCCACATGTGTCAGCCATCTTGGTTTTAGGAAACACAGGGATCCAGGCCATATATGGTCAGTTTTGAACATCAAAAGTTATCAGATGGATGTTAGTGACCATTGGGACACCTTAGCTACCTAATTCTATTGTTTTCCATATAGGTCGGCCATCCTGGTTTTAGGAAACACAGGGATCCAGGCCATATATGGTAAATTTTGATCGTCAAAAGTTATCAGATGGGTGTTAGTGACCATTGAGACAGCTGGACTACCTAAGTCTATTTTTTTCCACATGTGTTGGCCATCTTGGTTTTAGGAAACACAGGGATCCAGGCCATATATGGTCAATTTTTACCTTCAGAAGTTATCAGATGGATGTTAGTGACCATTCAGACTGCTGAACTACATAAATCTACTGTTTTCCATATGTGTCGGCCATCTTGGTTTCAGGAAACACAGGGATCCAGAAGATATATGGTCAATTTCGATCTTCGAAAATTATCAGATGGATGTTAGTGACCATTGGGACACCTCAACTACCTGATTCTATTGTTTTCCATATATGTCGGCCATCTTGGTTTTCGGAAACACAGGGATCCAGGCCATATATGGTCAATTTTGATCGTCAAAAGTTATCAGATGGATGTTAGTGACCTTTGAGACAGCTGGACTACCTAAATCTATTGTTTTCCATATGTGTCGGCCATCTTGGTTTTAGGAAACACAGGGATCCAGGTCATATATGGTCAGTTTTGAACATCAAAAGTTATCAGATGGATGTTAGTGACCATTAGGACACCTTAGCTACCTAATTCTATTGTTTTCCATATGTGTCGGCCATCTTGGTTTTAGGAAACACAGGGATCCAGGCCATATATGATCAATTTCGATCGTCAAAAGGTATCGATGTTAGTGACCATTCGGACAATTTAGCTACCTAATTCTATTGTTTTCCATATGTGTCGGCCATCTTGGTTTTAGGAAACAGAGGGATCCAGGCCATATATGGTCAATTTTGATCGTCAAAAGTTATCAGATGGATGTTAGTGACCATTCAGACTGCTGAACTACATAAATCTACTGTTTTCCATATGTGTCGGCCATCTTGGTTTCAGGAAACACAGGGATCCAGAAGATATATGGTCAATTTCGATCTTCGAAAATTATCAGATGGATGTTAGTGACCATTGGGACACCTCAACTACCTGATTCTATTGTTTTCCATATATGTCGGCCATCTTGGTTTTAGGAAACACAGGGATCCAGGCCATATATGGTCAATTTTGATCGTCAAAAGTTATCAGATGGATGTTAGTGACCTTTGAGACAGCTGGACTACCTAAATCTATTGTTTTCCATATGTGTCGGCCATCTTGGTTTTAGGAAACACAGGGATCCAGGTCATATATGGTCAGTTTTGAACATCAAAAGTTATCAGATGGATGTTAGTGACCATTAGGACACCTTAGCTACCTAATTCTATTGTTTTCCATATGTGTCGGCCATCTTGGTTTTAGGAAACACAGGGATCCAGGCCATATATGATCAATTTCGATCGTCAAAAGGTATCGATGTTAGTGACCATTCGGACAATTTAGCTACCTAATTCTATTGTTTTCCATATGTGTCGGCCATCTTGGTTTTAGGAAACAGAGGGATCCAGGCCATATATGGTCAATTTTGATCGTCAAAAGTTATCAGATGGATGTTAGTGACCGTTGAGACAGCTGGACTATCTAAATCTATTGTTTTCCACATGTGTCGGCCATCTTGATTTTAGGAAACACAGGGATCCAGGCCATATATGGTCAATTTTGATCGTCAAAAGGTATCGATGTTAGTGACCATTCGGACAATTTAGCTTCCTAATTCTATTGTTTTCCATATGTGTCGGCCATCTTGGTTTTAGGAAACAGAGGGATCCAGGCCATATATGGACAGTTTTGAACATCAAAAGGTATCAGATGGATGTTAGTGACCATTCGGACACCTTGGCTACCTAATTCTATTGTTTTCCATATGTGTCGGCCATCTTGATTTTAGGAAACACAGGGATCCAGGCTATATATGGTCAATTTCGATCGTCAAAAGTTATCAGATGGATGTTAGTGACTGTTGAGACAGCTGGACTACCTAAATCTATTGTTTTCCACATGTGTCGGCCATCTTGGTTTTAGGAAACACAGGGATCCAGGCCATATATGGTCAATTTTGATCGTCAAAAGGTATCGATGTTAGTGACCATTCGGACAATTTAGCTTCCTAATTCTATTGTTTTCCATATGTGTCGGCCATCTTGATTTTAGGAAACACAGGGATCCAGGCCATATATGGTCAATTTTGATCGTCAAAAGTTATCAGATGGATGTTAGTGACCATTGGGACACCTGAACTATCTAATTCTATTGTTTTCCACATGTGTCGGCCATCTTGATTTTAGGAAATACAGGGATCCAGGCCATATATGGTCAATTTTGATCGTCAAAAGTTATCAGATGGATGTTAGTGACCATTCGGACAATTTAGCTACCTTATTCTATTGTTTTCCATATGTGTCGGCCATCTTGGTTTTAGGAAACAGAGGGATCCAGGCCATATATGGTCAATTTTGATCGTCAAAAGTTATCAGATAGATGTTAGTGACCATTGAGACAGCTGGACTACCTAAATCTATTGTTTCCCACATGTGTCAGCCATCTTGGTTTTAGGAAACACAGGGATCCAGGCCATATATGGTCAGTTTTGAACATCAAAAGTTATCAGATGGATGTTAGTGACCATTGGGACACCTTAGCTACCTAATTCTATTGTTTTCCATATAGGTCGGCCATCCTGGTTTTAGGAAACACAGGGATCCAGGCCATATATGGTAAATTTTGATCGTCAAAAGTTATCAGATGGGTGTTAGTGACCATTGAGACAGCTGGACTACCTAAGTATTTTTTCCACATGTGTTGGCCATCTTGGTTTTAGGAAACACAGGGATCCAGGCCATATATGGTCAATTTTTACCTTCAAAAGTTATCAGATGGATGTTAGTGACCATTCAGACTGCTGAACTACATAAATCTACTGTTTTTCATGTGTGTCGGCCATCTTGGTTTCAGGAAACACAGGGATCCAGAAGATATATGGTCAATTTCGATCTTCGAAAATTATCAGATGGATGTTAGTGACCATTGGGACACCTCAACTACCTGATTCTATTGTTTTCCATATATGTCGGCCATCTTGGTTTTAGGAAACACAGGGATCCAGGCCATATATGGTCAATTTTGATCGTCAAAAGTTATCAGATGTATGTTAGTGACCTTTGAGACAGCTGGACTACCTGAATCTATTGTTTTCCATATGTGTCGGCCATCTTGGTTTTAGGAAACACAGGGATCCAGGTCATATATGGTCAGTTTTGAACATCAAAAGTTATCAGATGGATGTTAGTGACCATTAGGACACCTTAGCTACCTAATTCTATTGTTTTCCATATGTGTCGGCCATCTTGGTTTTAGGAAACACAGGGATCCAGGCCATATATGATCAATTTCGATCGTCAAAAGGTATCGATGTTAGTGACCATTCGGACAATTTAGCTACCTAATTCTATTGTTTTCCATATGTGTCGGCCATCTTGGTTTTAGGAAACAGAGGGATCCAGGCCATATATGGTCAATTTTGATCGTCAAAAGTTATCAGATGGATGTTAGTGACCGTTGAGACAGCTGGACTACCTAAATCTATTGTTTTCCACATGTGTCGGCCATCTTGGTTTTAGGAAACACAGGGATCCAGGCCATATATGGTCAATTTTGATCGTCAAAAGGTATCGATGTTAGTGACCATTCGGACAATTTAGCTTCCTAATTCTATTGTTTTCCATATGTGTCGGCCATCTTGATTTTAGGAAACACAGGGATCCAGGCCATATATGGTCAATTTTGATCGTCAAAAGTTATCAGATGGATGTTAGTGACCATTGGGACACCTGAACTATCTAATTCTATTGTTTTCCACATGTGTCGGCCATCTTGATTTTAGGAAATACAGGGATCCAGGCCATATATGGTCAATTTTGATCGTCAAAAGTTATCAGATGGATGTTAGTGAACATTGGGAAACCTTAGCTACCTAATTCTATTGTTTTCCATATGGGTCAGCCCTCCTGGTTTTAGGAAACACAGGGATCCAGGCCATATATGGTAAATTTTGATCGTCAAAAGTTATCAGATGGGTGTTAGTGACCATTGAGACAGCTGGACTACCTAAGTCTATTTTTTTCCACATGTGTTGGCCATCTTCGTTTTAGGAAACACAGGGATCCAGGCCATATATGGTCAGTTTTGATTGTCAAAAGTTATCAGATAGATGTTAGTGACCATTGAGACAGCTGGACTACCTAAATCTATTGTTTCCCACATGTGTCAGCCATCTTGGTTTTAGGAAACACAGGGATCCAGGCCATATATGGTCAGTTTTGAACATCAAAAGTTATCAGATGGATGTTAGTGACCATTGGGACACCTTAGCTACCTAATTCTATTGTTTTCCATATGGGTCAGCCCTCCTGGTTTTAGGAAACACAGGGATCCAGGCCATATATGGTAAATTTTGATCGTCAAAAGTTATCAGATGGGTGTTAGTGACCATTGAGACAGCTGGACTACCTAAGTCTATTTTTTTCCACATGTGTTGGCCATCTTCGTTTTAGGAAACACAGGGATCCAGGCCATATATGGTCAGTTTTGAACATCAAAAGGTATCAGATGGATGTTAGTGACCATTGGGACACCCTAGCTACCTAATTCTATTGTTTTCCATATAGGTCGGCCATCCTGGTTTTAGGAAACACAGGGATCCAGGCCATATATGGTAAATTTTGATCGTCAAAAGTTATCAGATGGATGTTAGTGACCATTGAGACAGCTGGACTACCTAAGTCTATTTTTTTCCACATGTGTTGGCCATCTTGGTTTTCGGAAACACAGGGATCCAGGCCATATATGGTCAATTTTGATCGTCAAAAGTTATCAGATGGATGTTAGTGACCATTCGGACAATTTAGCTACCTAATTCTATTGTTTTCCATATGTGTCGGCCATCTTGGTTTTAGGAAACAGAGGGATCCAGGCCATATATGGTCAATTTTGATCGTCAAAAGTTATCAGATAGATGTTAGTGACCATTGAGACAGCTGGACTACCTAAATCTATTGTTTCCCACATGTGTCAGCCATCTTGGTTTTAGGAAACACAGGGATCGAGGTCATATTTTGTTAAATTTTTATCTTCAAAAGTTATCAGATGGATGTTAGTGACCATTGAGACCGCTGAACTACCTAATGTCATTGTTTTCTATATGTGTCGGCCATCTTGGTTTTAGGTTACACAGGGATCCAGGCCATATATGGTCAATTTTGATTGTCAAAAGTTATCAGATGGATGTTAGTGACCATTCGGACAATTTAGCTTCCTAATTCTATTGTTTTCCATATGTGTCGGCCATCTTGGTTTTAGGAAACAGAGGGATCCAGGCCATATATGGTCAGTTTTGAACATCAAAAGGTATTAGATGGATGTTAGTGACCATTGGGACACCTTAGCTACCTAATTCTATTGTTTTCCATTTGTGTCGGCCATCTTGGTTTTCGGAAACACTACACTACTCCCACCCCTCACACACATTACTCGGAAAGGCAATAACAGGTCCACCACAACCACCGCCACCACCATCAGTAGCGTAGGAAAGCACCATTATTCTGTGCTTGACTGATTTGCATATTTTAATCCAGGTATAGGTATACTCCATACTGTAGCTATGAGACAGGGTTATACATGGAGAGCGAGGAAGCTCCACATTGAGAGCTTGTATTTAAGATTAGGTTACTTGATAACAAGTGATCTTTTTTCCTTGTATCATAATAAGAATACGCACGGCATTACAGCATTGCTGTGTTTACCTTCTTGAAACTATGCTATAAATTGATAAATTGCAAAACACATGAAGAGCTTTTAGATTTCGTATTAAAATCATATTTGTTCTCCAAAAATCTTGATCTAAGATCCTATTTACAATGTTGTAAATCAATTCTATACTTTTTAGAATATAATATGAATACGCACGGCATTACAGCTGTGCTGTGTTTAATTGGCCGAAAATATTGGATGAATTTCTAATCCACGAAACGCATGGCAATTCCAATGCTTTTAAAAATTTGGTATTAAACTCAGATTTGACCATCAAATTAAATCTGAAATCCTACTATCTTGATCATAGAACACAGATCTTAAATTGAATCCTTTCAATTGCATCCTTAACACGGGACTCCTTGTAACACTTTTTAAATCTATTGTCACAGCTCCTTAAGGGGGAAAAGAAGACACCGTCTTTTTGGACCTTTGAATATTACCAGATGTTCTTCGATGTTGACTCTCACCAAGTCCTAAGTAGGATCCTAGGCTCAATGCTCCCCAACCCTAAAGTCAACTACCTCCACTCGTCAATCAGACCCAACCCTGATATGTATGGTAAGATATTGTACAAATATTTTCTAGTCATTTGTTTATATTAAGTCTTGGATGGAGGATGGTCATTTATTTGCAACGTCTAATGTTCCGTAATAAGGAAATTCTCTTATTAAACTCTATTACTGAATTGGAAATTCATTAAAACGAAAAAAAAGAAATAGTTTTTTAAACCATGGATTGTAAAACTTGAGAGGTGACTTTTTAACATCACATACAAATTTCCTCTCCTTGGAATTTCCCAGGCCTAGGCTTTGCTTTCTCATCTATCATTAACTCCAACGTATAAGCTGCACTCACTTTTATTAAGTTTTATGCCACACCCTCCACTTTAGGAGAAGCGATAAACCGCACCTCATACCTATAGAGTGAATGTTCATGTATTAGCCACATTCGTATTTTGGGCCCATTCAACAAATCGTCGCAGGTGTGGGTTTATGTATATGTATCAGGAGCGGCTTAAGCGCATGCATTTACAGTTGTTAAATGTGTAATGTTAATAAAATCTGCTTTTATTCTAGGCCCCTTCTGGATCTGTACCACACTGGTGTTCACCACCGCTATCGCCGGTAATCTCGCTAACTATATCCAACATTCGGGCAAGGACTACGAATGGACCTACAGCTTTCACAAAGGTACTCAACCTTTTAAAGTTCAACTTTAGGAAAAGAACACATTGGTCTCACAGTGTATATGGCGCACCCTGAGTTGAAGGAAGTATGGCGCAGTTATGGCGTGATTTTTGAAGGTTTAGTTCTGTTCTATAATAAAAGTACCCTGACTATAGCGCCAACTCGGAACCGGACTGGTTCCCGGGAGGGCCACGTGCATGCTGATATCAGCGACTTCCGGCTGTGGTCTTGCACCATGACGCTGGTTCCTGGCACGCCCTGTGGTTTGAATATATGATGCCCATACGAATATCATGAGATATTCCAAGATCATGTCTGTCATGGCCACCGAACACAATGAACATGAAATCTCGCTATAAGCCGCACCTGACTTTGAACTGAGCCTATAAGCAGTTCTAGACCTCAGATTCACTTATATGTGGCTTATTGGGTCTAAGTGGGACTGCAGCTGGTTTCTGGCGACATGCACTGATAAGAGCTGATAAGATGAACCAGCTTGTCTCTGGAAGTGGTTGTTATCCAGGGACAAGGCACCCATCATACCATGTATTATCCGTGTGTTTTGCCACTTTTAGAAGATCTGGCAAAATTCAAAATGCTATGGGTCTAGACTCCTCTACACAAGTTAGTACAGTAATGATAATTTCCATTGAGGTGGGCTTGGGTATCAAATATGCAATATACCGGTATTTTACATTTATATCTTTTTTGACCATTTTATGAAACTCTATGTGCATCTTATACGGAGGGTGCACCTGATACGCGGGAGATTTCAGTAGATGAAATATCCATTTTGTGTTTCAGTGACCTTTGCGGCTGCGGCTATCTTCAGTTACTGGTGGGTGATACCGACCCTGCTGTGGGGACTGCTGTGGTGGCGCGGGAGTCAGGCCGGGTACACCTTCCTAGAAATCATCTGTGTCTACGGCTACTCATTGGCAATCTACATTCCAATCTCTGTAAGTTTTGATTCTCATAGAGACGTCTTTCCATTGGGCATTGTTGAAAAGGAATTTTCAAATTGATTTCAAGCAGCATATTAGCTCGCCTATATGGTGTGGCTTATACTTAGGCATGGCTTATACGCAAGGGTAGCCTTATAGAGAATTCTCCTGAAAGCCTTGATTTGAACTGTAGAATATTAAATTTGACTGCTTCTTTTATGGTTTCAATTGTGCATTATTCTGACCAAGAGGCGTGGTGTGGTAAAGCAGTTATCGGTTGTAGCGATTAAAAAGTTTAACAAAAAAGTGAAATATTGTAAGAAATAAATACAAAAACTTTGTATTTTACTTTGTACAGATCCTGTGGGTGGTGCAGTACAACTGGTTCCAGTGGCTGCTTGTCATGTTGGGGATGTTCCTTTCTGGCTCTGTCTTGGTACTAGTATTCTGGCCTGCCGTCCGCGATGACGACAAAAAGGTAAGCGCATTAACTTAAAGATTCAACACATCAGTTATCAATTCAAGGCTACCGTAAGAGCCCACATATAAGCTGCTCAAAGATTTTGAGAAAATATTAAAAGCTGCATCTGGCATTTGATTTATGCAGTGTAAGTCTAATTTCATTTAGAAAAAAGAATACCGTAATCTCCTGCTTAGAAGGCGCAGCTCGCGTAGAAAGCGCACCCCCAACTCAGAGAAGGCCTTTTCACGTAGAAGGCGCACGTACCTCCTCTGGATCGATTTCTGGAAAAACCCGCGTATAAGGCGCCCCCCCAACTCACAGGGGGGCTGTTTCGCGTAGAAGGCGCCCACCCTCCCCACCCCCCTATATGAGTTCAAGCTGTCATCGGCACACGGTCGGCGTAAAAAAACGGCGAGCAAATCTACAGCGATCGGTCTGCCGCGGTGCTGGCTATATGAGTTCAAGCTGTCATCGGCACACGGTCGGCGTCAAACCCGCCGAGCGCCCGTCAACACCTCCCGGTCTGCCGCGGTGCTGGCTATATGAGTTCAAGCTGTCATCGGCACACGGTGTGACGGTCGGTGTCAAACCCGCCGAGCAAATCTACAGCGACCGGGCTGCCGAATTGCTGGCTATATGAGTTGAAGCTGTCATCGGCACACGGTCGGTTTAAAAAAACGGCGAGCAAATCTACAGCGACCGGGCTGCCGCGCTTGGCGCTATGAGTTCAAGCTGTCAGCGGCACACGGTCGGCGTCAAACCCGCCCAGCGCCCGTCGACACCTCCCGGTCTGCCGCGGTGCTGGCTATATGAGTTCAAGCTGTCATCGGCACACGGTCGGCGTCAAACCCGCCGAGCAAATCTACAGCGACCGGGCTGCCGAAATGCTGGCTATATGAGTTCAAGCTGTCATCGGCGCATGGTGGGCCTTATCCCCGGCGAGCGCGTCGACACCTCCCGGTCTGCCGCGGTGCTGGCGCTATGAGTTCAAGCTGTCATCGGCGCATTTTCCCAAATGAGATGTTGGAAAAACCCGCGTATAAGGCGCACCCCAAACTCAAGGCAATTTACCTCCCGCGTATAAGACCCATGAACGATCTGATTCGCGTATAAGACGCGCCTTCTACGCGAGAGATTACGGTACTTCCAATTCACGGCCAATTTTTGGGGAGGCATTACAAGCCTCACTGACCCACTGACTGATGAATAAGCCGCGGCTTGAATGCAAATATCAAAGGGTAAGATCACCTATGTTCAAGGCATTTAAAAGAAGAATACAAAGCAAACAAAGGGCATGAATTCCTGAAAATAAAATATAGTGTAACTCTGTCAACTCATGGGCCTAAACACATCAGAACACTAGGTCCCTCAAAATAAGGAAACCCTAATTATATGTCTTTTTGATTCAGGTTGCGTATGGCACCATGGCCCTTATCGTCTTGTTCCACGGACTGCTCGCTGTCGGCTTTGTGGTAAGAACCGTCCCAACCAATATTGTACAAAATAAAGATTAAATATTGTTTCATCATTAAAGGCAGCTGGTCATAGCCCCATCGACAAATATTCTTAGTTTTAGGGGTGCTTTCCTTTAATTATGTTATTGGCTTGCCACAAGCCCACTTGTAACATGTAATGCAACACGTTGTCTATCCTTTAAGAATGCTCTAGGGTAATAGGGTACACATTGCCTATCCTTTAAGAATACTCTAGGGTAATAGGGTACACGTTGCCTATCCTTTAAGAATGCTCTAGGGTAATAGGGTACACGTTGCCTATCCTTTAAGAATGCTCTAGGGTAATAGGCGTACACGTTGCCTATCCTTTAAGAATACTCTAGGGTAGTAGGCATACACATTGCCTATCCTTTAAGAATGCTCTAGGGTAGTAGGCGTACACATTGCCTATCCTTTAAGAATGCTCTAGGGTAGTAGGCGTACACGTTGCCTATCCTTTAAGAATGCTCTAGGGTAGTAGGCGTACACGTTGCCTATCCTTTAAGAATACTCTAGGGTAATAGGGGCACACATTGCCTATCCTTTAAGAATGCTCTAGGGTAATAGGGGCACACATTGCCTATCCTTTAAGACTGCTCTAGGGTAATAGGGGCACACATTGCCTATCCTTTAAGAATACTCTAGGGTAGTAGGGGCACACATTGCCTATCCTTTAAGAATACTCTAGGGTAATAGGGTACACATTGCCTATCCTTTAAGAATGCTCTAGTAATAGGGGCACACATTGCCTATCCTTTAAGAATACTCTAGGGTAGTAGGGGCACACGTTGCCTATCCTTTAAGAATGCTCTAGGGTAATAGGGTACACATTGCCTATCCTTTAAGAATGCTCTAGGGTAATAGGGGCACACATTGCCTATCCTTTAAGAATACTCTAGGGTAGTAGGCATACACATTGCCTATCCTTTAGTACTGTTCTAAAGTATATCCTCGCCTATAAGGTGCACCACCAACTTTTACTGATGCTATAAGGTGCACTAAGGGTCCATCCTATAAGGTGCACCGCCAACTTTTACTGATGCTATAAGGTGCACTAAGGGTCCATCCTATAAGGTGCACCGCCAACTTTTACTGATGCTATAAGGTGCACTAAGGGTCCATCCTATAAGGTGCACCACCAACTTTTACTGATGCTATAAGGTGCACTAAGGGTCCATCCTATAAGGTGCACCGCCAACTTTTACTGATGCTATAAGGTGCACTAAGGGTCCATCCTATAAGGTGCACCGCCAACTTTTACTGATGCTATAAGGTGCACTAAGGGTCCATCCTATAAGGTGCACCGCCAACTTTTACTGATGCTATAAGGTGCACTAAGGGTCCATCCTATAAGGTGCACCGCCAACTTTTACTGATGCTATAAGGTGCACTAAGGGTCCATCCTATAAGGCGCACCGCCAACTTTTACTGATGCTATAAGGTGCACTAAGGGTCCATCCTATAAGGTGCACCGCCAACTTTTACTGATGCTATAAGGTGCACTAAGGTCCATCCTCGTGTAAAAGTCACGGCTTATACACAAGGTACAAGTTAAACCTTATGCCACACCAAAAAAAACAAGTTGGTCTACGGATCGCCCTCTCCATATTTTCGGAAACTTTCTTGTCTACGGATTTCGCTCGCTTCACTTTCTACAAGTTTTCTCTTTGTGATGTTTGGCAATTTTTTTAATGAAAAAATCTTTTTAAACAAATTTTTTTAAAAAAAAAGCGCTCGCTCACACCATTTTTTCAAAACCAAAATCTGTAGACCAACTAATTTTTTTGGTGTGGCCTTATTATGTGGAACACTCTGATACTGATTTGTGTATTTTAATTTCAGCTCTACTTCTTCCATGTGCCTGAGGTCACGACGACACCTTCCGCCACCACAGCACACCCGCTCATAAACGCCACACAAGCCGCTATCCAGAAAGTAGTCAAGCAAACCGTACAAAGTACGATCCAAACAGCAAAAAAACAGATGCCATCTTAGGACAAATGTATAGATATATATATATTTAAACTCTTGTACATATTGTAAATATCTGTTAATATCAAGGTTTTAAAGGATAATGTGGGATAACATAGGATATTGATCGTGCCTGTGGTAATAGTATGAGTATTGAAGGACTTCTTTAAGTTTAAATTGGTCAATACCAGTAAAATACAGAGCAGTTGATTTGAGTTGTTCATTTTGAGGCTCTTTATTTGTCTCATCATCAAGACTTGCGTTGAAATATTACCCAGGTGGGGTCTTCAGGGGTAACAGTTACATGTACCGCAGGAGATATAAGGAGGGTGTGTAACATACGACAAAATAAATCTGTACAAGGTTTCAAATCATGGAGTAAGGATGTTTGTTCAAAGGTCAAAAACTATATGGACCAGTATCTACATAGAAATCTTTGGTGGATGTACTCGGGCATTGTTTTTACGGGGAAAAGTGGTTTCAATATCTACTAATACGTAGCTTCCTTCACCGCCAAAGTCATATCGCTTGTCGTATTGTTGTTATAGGGTTCTTGTCTGTGCTTTGATGACAGTGAATTATATTATTTGTGTCTTAAACCAGTCACTTTTATCACAAGATCCCAATAGAAAATAATACCGATAATAAAAAAGAATCCCTGGCCTTCCCATTTGGTTTTCCTATGCGAAGGGGGGTTTCCCTGTGAATCAGAACAGAGATTTGCCCTCAAGGAGTTCAGATTTGTGGAGGCCTCCTCACCCGTAAAGATTTTGTATATAGAGATTGCTTATCCTGTCACAAATATATTTTGACAAAGAGACCGTTTCTATTCTGTGACTGAAGATATCAGAATCATTCCACGACTCGCATTAATCCTTTCACTGCTAGACTTATAATAACAATCATATTTCACAAATACACATTTCATTATCATATTTATTTGTACAATACAGGGGGACGTTGGTGTAAATTTCTTGATATGAGAAAGGGGTTTCTACTAAGTTACTGTTAATTTCACTGCTATTGTACACCAGGGTCATGTGAATGAAACTAAGGTACTGTCCAGAATTTTCTGTTAAAGTGATACTGCCTTTCTTTTTCGGTATTTATTTTTCACATTAGTTTTCTCCACTGGCAGATTTTTTTAGGAGTTTTGGGCAATTCACCCTTAAGATATTGGGCTTTTAAGAGAGTAGAAAAATATAATCAAATCTATGAGATGACATGGGTAGCGGACTTCTCGTTTTCATTCCCATAGCCTATTAAGCTGTACATAATCATGCCACACTTACCATGAGATGGTAACAAACTGTGCTCTAAATGTTATAATCATGAGTTGTCTAATAAAATCTGTCATAATGCAAAACAATCTTCGTGTTCGTTATATCAAGGCCTGTCCCGCCTCAATAAATCACTATATTTTGTGTCATGGACACAACTATTAAAAATCTATGATAATTTCCAACTAGGTTTAGAGTAAAATGTCACAGGCGTAGGACTCAGTCCTAAGGAACAGACGTCAATTCTCTGTCAAATGTCACAACACAAGTGGTCAGTGATAGTCATACAGGAGTTGGTAGCCATGCACTGTCCAGGAGTCACATGGAGGTGACAACTAGTCAGGGATAGACTATAGTTTGTAAAGACTATAGTGTGTAGTCATGTCACATTGAGGTGATAACTTGTCAAGGATAGACTATAGTTTGTAGCCATATGTCACAGGCGAAGGGCTCAGTCCGTCCTAAGGAAGAGGCGTCAATGTCAAATGTCACTTTTTTACAGAGTAGGAAGGGTGGTGGTGGAGAGAAGCTAGACAGTGTAAGTTCAACAAAAAAAAATTGCAGGGTAGAGAGCGGGGAAGAGAAGGAAGACTGTGTAAGTTCAATACACATTTTTTTTTACAGTGTAGGGAGGGAGGTCGGTGGTAGAGAGAAGCAAGACAGTGTGAGTTGAACACACATTTTTACAGTGTAGGGAGGGAGGTCGGTGGTAGAGAGAAGCACGACAGTATGAGTTGAACACACATTTTTACAGTGTAGGGAGGGAGGTCGGTGGTAGAGAGAAGCAAGACAGTATGAGTTGAACACACATTTTTACAGTGTAGGGAGGGAGGTCGGTGGTAGAGAGAAGCAAGACAGTATGAGTTGAACACACATTTTTACAGTGTAGGGAGGGAGGTCGGTGGTAGAGAGAAGCAAGACAGTGTGAGTTGAACACACATTTTTACAGTGTAGGGAGGGAGGTCGGTGGTAGAGAGAAGCACGACAGTATGAGTTGAACACACATTTTTACAGTGTAGGGAGGGAGGTCGGTGGTAGAGAGAAGCAAGACAGTATGAGTTGAACACACATTTTTACAGTGTAGGGAGGGAGGTCGGTGGTAGAGAGAAGCAAGACAGTATGAGTTGAACACACATTTTTACAGTGTAGGGAGGGAGGTCGGTGGTAGAGAGAAGCAAGACAGTATGAGTTGAACACACATTTTTACAGTGTAGGGAGGGGGGTCAGTGGTGGAGAGAAGCGAGACAGTATGAGTTGAACACACATTTTTACAGTGTAGGGAGGGAGGTCGGTGGTGGAGAGAAGCAAGACAGTAGGAGTTGAACACACATTTTTACAGTGTAGGGAGGGAGGTCGGTGGTGGAGAGAAGCAAGACAGTATGAGTTGAACACACATTTTTACAGTGTAGGGAGGGAGGTCGGTGGTGGAGAGAAGCAAGACAGTATGAGTTGAACACACATTTTTACAGTGTAGGGAGGGAGGTCAGTGGTGGAGAGAAGCAAGACAGTGTGAGTTGAACACACATTTTTACAGTGTAGGGAGGGAGGTCGGTGGTGGAGAGAAGCAAGACAGTATGAATTGAACACACATTTTTACAGTGTAGGGAGGGGGGTCAGTGGTAGAGAGAAGCACGACAGTATGAGTTGAACACACATTTTTACAGTGTAGGGAGGGAGGTCAGTGGTAGAGAGAAGCACGACAGTATGAGTTGAACACACATTTTTACAGTGTAGGGAGGGGGGTCAGTGGTAGAGAGAAGCACGACAGTATGAGTTGAACACACATTTTTACAGTGTAGGGAGGGAGGTCAGTGGTAGAGAGAAGCACGACAGTATGAGTTGAACACACATTTTTACAGTGTAGGGAGGGGGGTCAGTGGTAGAGAGAAGCACGACAGTATGAGTTGAACACACATTTTTACAGTGTAGGGAGGGGGGTCAGTGGTAGAGAGAAGCAAGACAGTGTGAGTTGAACACACATTTCTTACAGTGTAGGGAGGGAGGTCGGTGGTGGAGAGAAGCAAGACAGTATGAGTTGAACACACATTTTTACAGTGTAGGGAGGGAGGTCGGTGGTGGAGAGAAGCAAGACAGTATGAGTTGAACACACATTTTTACAGTGTAGGGAGGGAGGTCGGTGGTGGAGAGAAGCAAGACAGTATGAGTTGAACACACATTTTTACAGTGTAGGGAGGGAGGTCGGTGGTGGAGAGAAGCACGACAGTATGAGTTGAACACACATTTTTACAGTGTAGGGAGGGAGGTCAGTGGTGGAGAGAAGCGAGACAGTGTTAGTTCAACACACATTTCTTACAGTGTAGGGCATTGCTGTAGGCGCCAAAGCCAAGGCATGACAAAGCCGTGTGTGGGGGTATGTAACGATGTCTTATGCGAGGCGTTCGGGGAATGGCCGAGGGATCAATGCTGGTTCGTAAGGCCACCCCCTATTGGTCCTGCCCATGTGGGTCAATGTTGATCCCTGAGTCAACTTACTACACTCCCAAGCATAGTTAGTGACTGGTACCTAGCCAGACCTGGCTGGGTGGGAAGGGGGTGGAGGGAACAAGCTAAGGTAGTGTAGTTAGCGTTCGAGGTCACCCCGTCCCAGCATGCACTGCATATTGATCGAAAACCGCTGCCCGAACGCCTCGATTATAGTAAAAAGATCCCTGGTGATCTGAGGCAGCTGTGTGCCACCAATACCCAACCCTTTTACAAGGTTATTGGGAGGTTTGTGTGTGTGCGTCGGTGTGTGACCATGTGTGTGTAGGTCAACATGTGCCCCGGCCAATAGCCCTTGTAGTAAGCTTCAATTTGCACCCACTCCCGGGTCTCTAAGTGCAGCAGTTCAAGAGTTACAGCAAAAACAATGCTTTTACGAGCCTCATCATGCAGCGGAGGCACTTTTTTCCAAATGGCCCTATAATGAGCAGATGAAGCATGCATCATGTATGTGTAAGAGCTAATGCCCACTCAGCCATTATCCATTCTCCACCCCCAATAGTGAAGCCATAGTCTGACATTTTGAATAGGGACTCTTTTACTATACCGTAATCTCCCGCGTATAAGGCGCGTCTTATACGCCAAACAAAAGGCTGCTGGGTCTTATACGTGGGAGGAAAATTGCCTTGAGTTTGGGGTGCGCCTTATAGGGGGGTATTTTTACCATAGAACAGTACATTAACAAAAATCTGCTCTTAGGGGTGCGCCTTATACGTGGGACAGGCCTCCCTTAGTTGGGGGTGCGCCTTATATGCGGGCTGCGCCTTATACGCGGGAGATTACGGTACTTCCTAAAATTTGCCTGCTGAAATATTCAAAATCCGATATCTCAGCAACCGCTGGTCCGATCGACTTGATCTTACGTGCGTTTCCAAGGGAATCAAAGCTACTTTCTCATGGGGTTCCTGATGTTGCCAGGAACTGGGGACTTAGAAAATCACCCTTCAACTAGGGACCTGAGAATTAACCGGGGACTTGGCCAACATCTCCCATCAACTGGGGACTCGAAAATTAACTGGGGACTTGGAAAGAGGGAATCATCAGTGTCCTTGTCTGTCTGGGTGTGTGTGTGTGGGGGGGGGGGTGAGCCATGTGTACTAACATACACCTATTGGGATTGGGAGGTGTGGGGCGGGGGTGGGGGGTACAAACAAGGGGAACTATGACCAATGGGGCAAGGAAACGACTGCACACAGGCTTTGACAGCTTTCTGTATACTTAGAGCTTATTGTTGAGGGCATTGTGTGTAGGCAATACACAGCACAGGCTGGGTAAAATGCCATAAATCGACCATTTATCAGCAGTTAGTCAGTGCCATTTATTGCCATTTAATGCTACAATGGCAATGGTCGACTCAAGGGTAGTTGGGACTGACCGATTTGGTGTGCAATGACCTCCCATCACGACTGCTATGGAACAGACACTTGTTTGTTCCAAAAAGGGCTGTGCAATATATTTCACCCAGGTCAGGGCTCAACTAATCGCTGTGTCCAGTACCCAGGCACAAAAACATTTCTGGACAACTTTTTTTTTTTTTCAAGTTGTCCAGTGGACACAGCTACCAAGCCATCCATACTGTCATCAGGGATGAAAGTCACAGAGCACGAAAATCTCTGAAATGGCGCAATATCGGCCTCAAAACCTGGGTTTTTATATGAATGTATAAGGCCTTGGGACTTCAAAATCCCTGAAATCAGGGAAATCCCTGAAGACTTTCATCTCTGTGTAATGGTCTGTATAAGCGCCCGGGCGCTCATTGATTTCAATCCCACTGTACCCCTGGCGCTTATACGAGACAGGCACTTATTTGAATACTGTTTTTAGTGGTTAAGAATGATTTCAATGACCCTGTTCCCCGGCGCTTATTGAAGACCGGCGCTTATTGGAGACCCTGACGCTTAATCGGGCCATTACGGTATACATTGACTCATAGGGCTGGACACATGTACCTGCTGGACACGTCAACTTGTCATTGTGCCCAGTGGACACACTGGGTCTAATCTAAATTGTCGACGCCTGGTCTGTGTAAAAGCCTGATTTAGTCCATATAAAAGTCACTATATAAACATAATTTACAAGCAAGTAACACTTGATCAATTTTTTATTTCTTTTTTACAATGTAATTTACTATTCACTTTCATTTAACATCCACAAATTCTTTCTCACCAAATGGTTTACTCACAATATCTCATAGCAATCCCCCAATCCATAAAGCATATAACAGTGCAGGCCTTGGATATACACTTCTAGTATGTACTGGTGATCTTCCTGCAAAGCATTACTGTTTTCACATTATGGGAATTAGACCCAAATCACTAAAGATGAATATGCACGAATTCATGTTTTACGCTTCTGTCTACCCCCTAATACCTGATTTGACAAAAGGGGTAGCGTGACAAATACAAAAATAGCGGAGAATGACAAACTTCATTGTCAACTCTTTCAGAAGTATGCGTCCTCATCCGTTCTAGTACTTAACAATATCTGATAACCTCAAGTTACCATAATTCCTCGCATTAAAGCTAAAGTGCACCTTATAGTCTCAAAATTCTGGATGCGCCTTATACAAGTAAGGGACACTGTTAGTTCGAGGATTTATAGTAACTGGTTTTAAAGGTTCTTCAGGCTCGTGTTCATTTGTCGTCTTGATGCACTTATGAAAGCATCATGGTGCATCATTGAGTGCATCATGTCCATTGGTCGTCATGATGCACCAATGAAGTGCTGGCAAGACTGCTCGCCAGCACTTCATTGGAGCATCATGCCGACCCTACGGAGGAGTTTCAGCCCCGTAGGGTCGGCATGATGCATGAATGAAATATCGGCATTTAAAGGTTAAAGGTCATAGTATACGCCTGGATGAACATATGGTTCTCACCTTTGCCACAAGGGGCTTATAGTACATCCACCACGACCAATGGCATGTAGCTCGGGCAGTTTTCACAGCTTTCCCTGGTGAGGGTAGTGCCTAGGCCTAGTGCCTCATGGGTAGTAGGTGTGAAGGGATTTGGCATTGTTACCCTTTGATATATCAAACATCAAGCATCTAGTCTCACTCACCTGTATTACTTCAGATGCATTACCACTCACTTTTGTTCTATTTCTAGTGTGGCCAATAGACCATTTTTATACATGCATAATCAGTGCCATTTACCTGTATTACAATGGGCCAACCTACATCACACCTGAGGCTGTTGCTAATTATTCTTTTACCATACATTACAGATAAGGTGGCCCTATGGTTGAGGTGTTTTTAATATTCCATGTTTATTGTAGTGTGTGTATTTGATAGAGTACCTAGTGGAAGGAAGAAAACAGACAGAGGTGTACAGTGAGTGTGGGGGGGGGGGGGTATTGTGCCCGAGTCATTGCGCCGGAAGTACTATAACCATCTAGTGGTACACTCTTGCACTATCTATTCACCCAGGCGTATATTAAAGCACTGACCCTTAAAGGGTTATAAACAAATGCCACGTTTTCAAGTTTAGAAAAGTTTAGCAATGGTCTCCATATCACGTTCATCTTGTTGGCTACTATCAGAGCCACCTTTTAATCGATTTGTCAATTTCTCCCGCATCTGCTTTTCAAGTTCTTTGAGGTCCACATTTTTGTCTGTACAGTTCAGGGAAATGTCAATCGCGGAACCTGACTGGCTAGGATTCGATGCCTCTTCAGTCGCACTTGATTGTGACTGAGTAGTTTTTGAAGAGTTTCTACTTTTAGACTCGCTTTCGGAAGCCGACTGGCTAGGATTCGAGGTTTCACCAGATGCCCTTGATTGCGACTGATGAGTTTTTGAAGAGTGCTTGCTTTTAGAAGCACTTGATGAAGACTGTTTATTTTTTCCGTCACTCAAATTTTTACGGTTTTCCCCATTGGAAGAAGAGTGGTGATTTTGATGGGAAGTAGTGGTATAGCATTGGTTATTGTCATTTGTAGTATTAGAAGAGGACTGTTCCCCTGACTGACTGAGTGATTTAGTGTTAGAAGTGTTTGGACCATTACTCAGTGCAGTATTGGACCCCTCGTCAGTTCTTACTGACTGTGGGCTACTGTGTGAGATCGAGTGTAGTTCGACAATAGAAGCGTCACGGCTACTGCTATCAACAGAAACAAGTGTATCATTACCGGTGGCCCGTCTTTTCCTAGATACCGGACCTACCCTTTCTGGACTTTCTATTGTCCACGAAGCTGGCTCCAGTTTGATTTTAACTTCTGGCATCTTGATCTCACCATTTTCATTCCTCTTAGGTTCTGAAGTACTCTTTTTACTGTTCGATCTCCCGTCTTTAGAACGTGACCGACGACCTCGTGAACGGGATCTTCGACCACGTGAGCGAGATCTCCTATCTCTGGATCGTCGTGCTTGCGACCCTCTATCTCGTGAACGAGACCTCCTATTGCGAGACCTTGATCGTCTGTCCCTGGAACGATCTCCCCTGCTATCCAGGCCACCTCTCTGTGCATTATTTAAGCGCCTTACAACTCTTTCTATACTTTCGCTTCTCGGCCTTCTCCATTCCCTATCATTATCTCTCCTGTCTCTACGTTTATCTCTACTTCGTGACCTTCGTCGGTCTCTCCTAACATTAGAGTCTCCCCTGCTGCGCGATGTTGACCTCCTTCTAGTAAGCGGTGATCTTGATCTTGATTGGCGATTATTTCTCCGAGAACGTTCACTTCCCCTACTCCGGCTCCTTGAGCGCCTGCGACGGTCAGACCTGTCACGTGACCGAGAGCGCTGTGAGCGACGGTCCGCTGACCTTGAGCGTCTCCGCCTGTCTCTGTTATTACTGTTACGTGGCCTTGAGCGTGAACGGGACCGTCTTGACTTATCTCTAGACCTTGACCTTTGCCGTGGTCTTGATCCCTGATGTGTTCTAGACGTAGACCTTCTCCTTCTTGCTGGAGGGGGAGATTTGCTTTTGGATTTAGACTCGACCCGATACTGCAGAGGAGTCCTGCTTCTACGATCCTTTTTCCTCCGCCTATCTGATTCTTTCTTTGCCCGTTTGCCTCTTGACTTTGCCATTAAAGTTTCTAAATCGTCTTCAGAAGACAGGATCTGGGGTGACCTCTCTTCGAATGGCTTCTCAAAACCAGTCACAAGGCAGTCATCAGAATCTGAATCAAAGTCCCCAGGGTTTGATGGCCCGGGTTGCTGCTGCTGCTGCTGCTGCTGCTGCTGCTGCTGCTGCTGCCGTGGTTGCTGCTGCTGTTGCGGCTGTTCTTGAGGTATCTCGGATATGCTCTCCATGTCTGTCATGACTTGGATGCTCTCCGGCGTGGTGTCCGTTCCGTTCTGGTCAATCACACTGGTGTTGTTCATGGTGGGGCTGCCTGGGTGGGGAGGAGACCAGTAGAGTGATGACGGTCCTGGTATTGGTGACTCCCAACCGGAATGTGCCGTGTCAGCTGTATCTGCACTCGCCAAGAAATTACGAACTCGCTCAATGAGACCTGGCGTTGGTGTTGGTGCAGTTATGTCACTGAAATACCCTCTTCGTTCAGCTGGGGGTTCTGGGTTTGAGACTCGTGAAAAGTAGCTGTGGTCACGAGTGTTCACAGAGGTATCTGTGGGTGATAATATGACAATATCTGGTTCATCGTCGTTATTGTTATCGTCAGAGTCGCTGTCAGAGTCTATGGTTAGTACAGAGAGGGGATCTACTTCTCGCGGGTTCACATGATACACTGCAGTCGAATCATATCTGCACATATCATAGGGAGACCGTGCAAAGTGGATGAACTCATGAACAAAGTGATCAGTTCTATGACCCAGAATCGAGTCCAGGTGGGTTCTGAAGACTTCGCCACCGATTTCGTAGCTTTTGATCAAGTCGAGGATCAGCTCGAGAAGAAACGTCACATGGTCCTCGTGGTTGTGGAGGAGTACGTTCAGTTCTCGGTTTAACCAGGGGACTAGGCGATGGGTGCACGCTGGGTTTCGCTGGAAGAACTCGGGGGTAATGTTCCGTTCCCGCCTGGGTCTACCTGCCTCCTGTACAATGTCCTGTACTCTAAGACCCTCAGCGTACACACGGCGCCGGAAATCTGAAGTAGAAGTCTGTCTAATACGCTGCCAATGAGATCTAGTTGTTAAAGTACTTGGTCGTTCGAGGAGACGTAACTGACGAGCCTGGTCCCGCTGCTGTCTAGACAACCAACGGTCTTGAGTTAGAGTTGTCCGGTAATGGAAACTGCGTGAATTTTCTTCTGCAGCAGCGTTTTGGGCATGGCGTAATTCATATTGGTCGTAATCTTGAATTGAGCGAACATTGTGGATGATACTGTTGAATGTCTGTTTACATAATGGACAAACTGCTTTGACCTTTGACCATTCCAGCAAACAAGTGAAGCAGAACGTATGAAAACAGGTATCCGTGAATGACTTGTTTTGAAGTTCACCAAGACAGATAGAACAGTTCGCTTCTGGAGATTTAGGCCGTGCAGTAGGAGAATCTGCAGTCTGGCTTTCCCCACGAGGACTTTCAATATCGGGAGATTGAGCTTCGGCTGACTTTTTCTGTGACCGGGTGCGAGTTTCTGATTTACGTCGTCCTTTTCGTGCAGATTTCTCACTCATCTTGAAGAACCTGGCAGAACTGAAAGTAATGAAAATAAAATCTAATTAGATAACTCAAATCCACTAATGGTTAAGGTCTAGTCAGCTATATCTCATCAAAAACAACCAGAGCATATTAATTGCACACAGACGACCCTTACCATACCAACATGTTCAGTGAGCATGGGAATTGTGCTTTCAAACTTCCCTGGTGATTGCAACGACAGGTAGCGTCAGTGTTATTTTTTTTTAAATTGTTATGCTAGTCCTATATGGCTGAATACCCCGGTAATGATCACTACATGTCTCTTTATTACATTTTTTTTTAGCGCCTCCCCACGCCGCGTAGCGGCAGTCCCGCGAAGCGGTACGGGAGGCGCTATGATGATTGCATTTCCCCCATGTGATGAGGTGTCACAATACAGAATCCCCAAACTAAATTCCCTCGTATGCAAGAAATGAGGTTGTGACCGCTTAAAAAACGCCATCTGTGTTGAATGTGCATGCCATATCATCCATAATTTGGGACCGTGGAATATGGATTGGAGAGGGGGGGGGGCATTTATTTGGGATATTTTTGAGAAGTGGCAGCCATGATATGTACATGTTTGTTCGAAACAATCTTGAAGTTGAACTAGAAGTTGGATCTAGCCTATAATATTTATAATAGCCTAAGGCCCCAGACAGGTAAAATTAGTCACTGTGCGCGACTCAGTTAAGGACTGAGTCGCTGGGACTGCCCTAGCTAAAACTTGCAGGTGCTCTAGAAACAGCAAGTTTCTAAGAATAACATTTGACAGAAACAAATCCCCAACAATCAGCTTATAATATTGACAAGAGTACCACCTTAGTTTTGCTGTCTGTGAGTGGGAAGAGCGTCTTTTGTTGGAAACCTTTAGATCGCACCTTTTTCCAAGGTTTGGCACATGCTGTGTGGGCTGCAACAGGTAGCTATCAGCAGGTGCATTTTCTGCCAGACAGAAAGTCAATCTCCACTCACCAAGCAGATTCTCATGGATAACATTATTTCATGAATAACACCTCTGTTGTGAGACCTGAAACCACTTCCATCATGGCCGACCGTGGCAGCTAAACTTGATGTGAAGGCTAACAGATTTGCAAGAACCAAATAATCTGGGCCCCCGTATGAAAGGTTTCTCACAAAATGGCAACAAACATGTCTTAGGAAGCCATCCTTAAGAGGAAATTGACATAAAAAAATTATGTCCTACAATTCCAGCCACCTGACAAATTAGCCCCCTTGCAGGAAGCCTGACTCTCCCGTTAGGTAAGAGTCAGCGCCCGCCGGACAAGGTAAAATCGACAAGGGGACAAGGCTATTTCTTCAAATCGAAAAGGGACATGGGGTTGGGTGACAAACCCCCTTTTTATAATCGACAAGGGGACGAAGCCACTTCTTAAAATCGACAAGGCCTTGTCAAGGGTTAGGTCACTCAAGTCTCAACTACAGCAGACTCAAGGTAGCGAACTCAGCCAAATCTGGCCGCCCGCTCTCCCTATCTGTCCAGGGATGTAAGTCAGGCATAGGCAAAAATCAGGAAGCCATACATTTACTTGATATAAAAGCCTTCTATTTTTTCCAAACAGCCCTCCTTACCACTCGTATAAGGAAAGTACATGGCATTCAAAATTTTCAGAAATCAGGAAATCCTGATAAATCCTGAAGACTTACATCCCTGTCTGTCACAGTGCTGAACAGGTGTTGGTAAAACACTGATTCTGAGGGTTCTACTGGGCAGAATTACTTCAAATTAGTATCAAATTGAAGAGGAAACCTATCTCTATCTCACTGGTATAGTATTTTCCTTCTCTCACATAAGTTTTGTCTCATCATAATGGGAAACAATTGGATGGTTTTGTAAATTCTGTCAGACCACACTGTAAGGGTGACTAGAATAGACATGCACTTATTGCAGAAATACATAGTTATTGTCCTTTCTAGACATAGCTAGACATGATACAATGTAATGACCTTGTGGCCAATATTTAGACCTACATTTTGAGGGGATTTTGGATGATATCAACTGATTATTAAGAGCAGGGCGGTCTTGCAAACTTCTACAACTTTGGACCAATTTTCCTACATAAATATTTGTTACAGAAGCTAACAGAACCAACAGGGTTATTCTTCAACCTCTTTTTAGTCAGAATATGGTCAGTTTATACAGCAATAGGGCTGCGATTTTCTGCGATTTTGAATCAACTGAATGCATAATATCAAAAAATTACTGAATTTTTTTTTTAGGTTTCTGATTTCAGCTTGATATTTATACAATTTACACCTCTAGTAATAAATTGTCACTTAGATATCTTAATCTCCTATTTCCCAGCTTTAAGGTGGTGTTTTTGGTTAGAAGATAGACCTTTCCAATCAGAATCTATGAGTTATTATGTACAGTGATGTCCAATTACCCCACATGCAGTGTATGTTTAATGGTCGGTCTTAACTCTTATCTGGATATTTTGATGAAAATGTGGGGTTGAGAAATGACAGAAAGATTTTCATATCTCCAATATATAAAGTGGCATAGAAATACTTCTAAAAGGAGTATCAACTCCATTAAAAAACCTATGGATTGTAAATTTTATGCCATTTCATTTGCTGCACAATTTCCGTAATTCTGTTGAGGTCCGGATTTTCGGCTGACTTCGCTACTCAAGGGGACAAGGCGTCAAGCCAGTCAAGGAGTGGTTTCACGAGTTGATTTTGGTCACTGATTTTCTCCCCGAATTTGGGTACAACTGATAAAATTGTTACTGATTCAAAGAGACTATAGTTTCATGAAGTTATTGACTACAAAATAAAAGTGTAAGTACATACCTGCCGTTCTTTTGGCCAAGTTTTCATGATTATTGCGATCAGTTGACTTTTTCATCGTCGGCCATATTGTGGAACTCTCACTGCGACACTCGGTTAAACGATCCTACGCGGAAAAAATTGTCAAGCGATGCAGTTTGAAAGAGCCAGTGCACGTGAGACCGCGTCCGTCATTGGTTCACCTGCGATGCCTACAGCCAATTAAAACGCCTTTCTGAAAAAAATGACCTAAATGATAAATAGGTCAAAATATCGTCACAAAATAGGTCACAACCAAAATGTGCAGGCTGCCAACAATCGGCAGAGAACAACCCAAAAGAGCATGGAATTCTCTCAAGAAACTTCATTTTGTGAGTACGATGATTTAACACAGGGTTCTATTAGTTTTACTCGGTGTCCGAGGATCGTGGGGGGCTGTGTACAAATGACGTCATGCATTTTTGGACCATTTTTGACCCCCCTCCCCCCCTTGTCATGTTTCGTCATACAACACTTGACCCCCCCCCCTCAGCATGACATCATGCAGAGAGCTACCCCCCCCCCCCCCACCAAGTTTAATGAATAGTGTAGGCCTATTCTGACCTAGCCGGATACATTATTGACCAATCAGAAAATTCCCTTCATTCGGTGCAGACTTTTTAGGGTGCATTACAAAACTCCTTGTACCGATACCCATCACCCTGGCTGTTATCAGCCCTTATCAGCTTGGTACCAGCTTGAGCAGGGGTCACCCCAATAAGGATCTGCTACCATGGAATAGCCAAAAAACAAAATTAATTGAAATGGTTCAAAGGGACATATAGTGGGGGTGAATTGGCAATTAAAGATAATATGAACTAGCACTGATCAACAAATGAACAGAGAAACATGCCAAACACTGTCAGCTTATTATCAGCTTATGGGCCAGGGGAGGGGGGGCACTTCAATTGTTTTTGATACGGATGTGTGGCTGAACCCGCAAACTACATTTACCCTTGCTATTGCACTCGTTCACAGGGTTTTTCGTCAGAACTCTACTCTTGCTAGGGAATTTTTGACATGACAACCTTAGATTTTGCTCAAAATATCTTAAATCGACCTTATTTGGAGAAAATTTGAAATTTGTTCATGCTATTTTCATGAGAACTGAGAAAATATACATGAACATTTCTGAAATTTCAACGTTAATCAGGGTATTTTGCTGAATGTTAAACCTTGCTAGGGACATTTTGCTCAAAGTAGACCCTTACTACCCGTACCGTAATCTCCCGCGTAGAAGGCGCGTCTTATACGCGAATCAGATCGTGACTGGGTCTTATACGCGGGAGGGTAATTGCCTTGAGTTGGGGGTGCGCCTTATACGCGGGTTTTTCCAACATCTCATTTGGGAAAATGCGCTGATGACAGCTTGAACTCATATAGCCAGCACCGCGGCAGAGCGGTCGCTGTAGATTTGCTCGCCGCTTTTTTAAACCGACCGTGTGCCGATGACAGCATAGACTCAACAGGTTGACAATGCGGTGTGGCTTGCCGGGGTGTAGGGAACATGTGGGCCGATGACAGCATCGACTCATAGCGCTAGCGCCGCGGCAGACCGGGAGGTGTCGACGCGCTCGGCGGGGATAAGGCCCACCATACGCCGATGACAGCTTGAACTCATATAGCCAGCACCGCGGCAGACCGGGAGGTGTCGACGGGCGCTCGGCGGGTTTGACGCCGACCGTGTGCCGGTGACAGCATAGACTCAACAGGTTGACAATGCGGTGTGGCTTGCCGGGGTGTAGGGAACACGTGGGCCGATGACAGCATCGACTCATAGCGCTAGCGCCGCGGCAGACCGGGAGGTGTCGACGCGCTCGCCGGGGATAAGGCCCACCATACGCCGATGACAGCTTGAACTCATATAGCCAGCACCGCGGCAGACCGGGAGGTGTCGACGGGCGCTTGGCGGGTTTGACGCCGACCGTGTGCCGGTGACAGCTTGAACTCATAGCGCCAGCACCGCAGCAGACCGGGAGGTGTTGACGGGCGCTTGGCGGGTTCAAGCCGACTGTGTGCCGATGACAGCTTGAACTCATAGACCCAGCACCGCGGCAGACCGGGAGGTGTACAATAGTGAGGGTGGGGGGGGGGGGAGGGGGGCGCCTTCTACGCGAAACAGCCACCCTGTGAGTTGGGGGGGCGCCTTATACGCGGGTTTTTCCAGGAATCGATCCAGAAGAGGTACGTGCGCCTTCTACGTGAAAAGCCATTCTCTGAGTTGGGGGGGCGCCTTCTACGCGAGCTGCGCCTTCTACGCGGGAGATTAAGGTAGGGACATTTGTGGCTGAAACAGGACGCTTGCTAGGGACTTTACCCAGAAAAAGTTCCCTTGCCTGCCACACATATGTGTATACATTACATAGAGGGTGCCCCCCTGGGCTTATGGGTCCTTATATGCAGGATGCACTATATCCATACCTAATACACAGAGTATTATGGTAGTGATCATATACAAGTATTTCCTGTCACAAAAGGTCCTAAAAACTGTCTAGGTCAATAGTCCAATACAAGATCTCAGAAAGTATCACATATTCTCAGAAGACCATCAATTGCAATCATACTTCCAATTTATGAAATAACAAAGCAATTGAGTCACCTCAGGATTTTACTGTAGTACCTGCAGTCCCATAGAGTTCCATTCAGACAAAGATGTGGAGAGTAAACTAAGGGGGAAGTCCCTTTTACATCTCCCCAAGCATCTCCTCAATGAAAATAGCAACAGGGTGGTGGAAAGCTCCAAGGGATAACTCCTCAACAACGGGAGGGGGTGGATTGGGAGAGGAGCAAGATACCTCATGGAGTGGGAGGGGGAGGGTCATTGAATGAGATGTCTGAGGAAGGCATGCATGTAGGGCCTATAGGTATTATATTGCCAAAACCAAAACAAATTTTCATTTCTTCATGACATGATGTCATGCAGCCCATGAACCCCCCTCCCCCCCTTGTCATGCTTGGTCATGGGAAGTGGGACCCCCCCTCCCCCCCTCCTGCATGACGTCATTTGTACACAGCCCCTGGGCTAGCTGAAATAGTGAAATCAAATTTACTAAACTTTAGATTCAAGATTCAAGATGGCTTTATTGACTAGTCTAATGTACAGGTACACTTCTTATGTCAGCACCAGGTTTTCATTTACAATGTTGTAGACAGATTTTATATCATGAGTATATGTGACCCATCCTTACAAAATGGTACAGAAGTCGCACATATAAAATGTTTAGTTATTGACATTTCATTTACAGCTCATCAAGAGCTTTCATTTGGTATATAACACTTGCCTATTTGAACCAGGTGGTCCTCTAAGGATCTTCCGTCGGTAAATTTAGTTGGATAAATTAAAAATTGATTAAACTGAGATAATTGACATTTTAAACATATAATAATTTATGAATCCTATATAATTCCCATGTAATTCTATATAACCAAGAAGACTATAGCTATGTCTTCTAGGCATTTAGGGCATAAATTCAGTTTAGTAGGCAAGGATTCTGAAAGATATCTACCCATAGGTTAGAAAAATGCTAAAATATCAATTTTAAAAAATCTGATATTTTTGACACTATACCACTTGAGAAGCCTATAGGTAGGCTTCTAAATGTGCGACTTCAGTACCACTTTGTTAGGATGGGTCACATATACAGTTTACAGCTCCTGGCCTTTTAGATGATTTGCAATATGGGGCCACTGCTAGTATTTGAGAAAGTTTCCTAGAGTCATCGTGTCTTTTATAAATACTAATCAACAAACTTGAGGTATTTTGTTTCAAAAACTGACCATGCGTTTCTCATCTCAGGCATGTTACAATGTAAGAAGACATGATTGACATCTTGCACAGCATTACAGAATGTGCACTTAGAATTGACAGGTTTCTTTCCTCTATATCTTCTTGACAGGCTGTCAAGTGTACAGTTATTGTCAGTCCGGAGTTTAGCAATATTGGTTCTAATTTTAGGTGATTCTGTATGCGTAAGGTATTCACGCTCTTCATAAATGTCATTGAGATCATCTTTACACATCTTGATAATTCTACACTTGCCAGTATTCTCTGGGTTATCAATGTACTGGTTGTATTTCTGAATATGTGCATCATTTAACCTTCTCTTTATATTGTTTTTGAGTAAAATACTTTACTAAGGGTAGGCACTGAAATACCTCCAGTGTGTGAGTCTGCTGCAGTAGAGGTGTGAAACTGGGTAGTGTTGAACTCTCCTTTCTTTGCAAGCTTATTCTGAAGCTATTTACTGGAGGATCTTTACAAACATGGGCTCATTTTAACAGGCTTGGCTAGACCTTTAAAATGAATATTTCTTGTACAAGGTTGAATGCAGGGAATTTTGCCTTTGACCCCATTGAAGTTCAACCAGAAGTTTAAAACCATTTTATGATGAGAAGATCATTGAGCACCTAAAAATAAATGGTTCTCACCTGTTCTATGGATAAAAATCATCTAGAAAATGTCTAGCTTTTCTTTTTCTAAGGGGCTGCAGTATGTTTGACACACCCTGCAAACTTTTTGGGCGAGATTATCTCTGGACACTTGTCCCAACCTCCCCCATGTTGGGCACTTACCTATCAATTAAAACCTTATTGTGTGCATTTTATATGGTGAGAAATTGATAGCTGTGATAGAAATAAGTGGTTTTGTTTTTTCAATGAAGTTTTTATGACAATTTGAATGGAAGTTATGATCATTCAAACATCCTGAGCCAAAGACGCTATTCTGCCGTGGTTCTGTCAGAGCATGCAGTTCAAGGGTGTCAACGGACGGTTACATGTGGTGAAGTGAATGTACACGGAATCCAGGGAAGTTCATTTGATCCTTTTATTGCATAGCTGACATGAGTGTTTCATAAAGGTGGTAACATTGATAACACTCGCCAAGATCTAAGCTCTGCCTCCGATCCTATAGCTCAACCTGTCGTAGGTTCTAGGTATAGGTGTAAGGTGTAAGTTGGGAGAGATGATTGGGAGTTGCTCAAGCTGCCTTTTATATAAAGGGCTTGAGCAGCTCACAGTATTGTGAAATATTCTATACACGTGGCTCAATGAAATAGAGACACGTGTCATAGGGAGAGATTGCCACCTGTGGGTTAATCATGTTAATGAGGATTGAGAGGAGATTGTGAAATATCCTCTCATTCCAAATATGGCACCACAGGTGGATCCCACATCCTCCAGCGGGGCTGTGTGGGTGTAGATATGATTGGAATGTTATTATATCCGTCTACCTTATGTCACAGAGTCTCATGGAGGAAGTGAGTTCGTGATAACTTATGGATCCTGGTTCCTGTTGGGGAATACAGGAGATTGTTGAGTGTGGATCGTGAGCAGAGCCTAGGTTTTATATGGCGAAGAAATTAGTAAATATGAAAAATAATAATAATACCCAGAATGGTCCATTGACAAGGGTAAAGATGACATCAAAAATTTGCTTTTACATTGTTTGATTATGATAATATGTATCATTATTTACATTCTTGGGGGTATATCTTGCTTATCTGAAACGAAAATTGAAAAAATAATCATTTCAGTTATCTAGTCTACCTTGGACTCATCTTGCTTGATCACAAAATTGGATCCAAATTAAACTCTTAACTATGGCAGAATTCTGGGTCTGATTTGGTACCTTTGACCGGTCATAATTTCACTTTAAATTGACATAGAGACTTAATTTAAAAAGCAAATCCACTTCTTTTCTCAAGATCTATCCATTGCTCATAGATAAGTTTAATGGGATAAAGTCTTGAAAAACTAGGTAAGTGCCTACTAAGGGAGTGATCATTTTTTAACAACAGTCAGGGGAGAGTGGCTAGGCCTAGGGGGGGGGGCTGGTGGGTTTGTGTGCGGACACGCGAACAAAATTCTGACCGCCCGCTTGATGGGGCAAATTTTTTTGACCCCCCCATGAGGGCCAAAAATCGCCTGCAAACGTGCCCTTTTACCCTATAGTAACGCGCTGGGGTTTCCACTGAAAACAGTTGAAATTATTTTGACCCCCCCATTCGTGCAGACGGTAACCACGATGCCTAGCATGTCGCCAGGGTTATGTGTCATGTTCACATGGACCGCGCCATATTGTGCGGGGGACAATTTTGTATGCTCCAGTGTTGCGTTCACCATTCAATATCTAAATCCTCCCAAAATATGGCATCCATGGCAATATTATCCGCACAGTATAATGGGATGACAGAGAAGATAATGCCATGTCTGTCAGTAAGAGATTGGGCCAGTATTACGGCCATAATCTGCATTTAAATATGTGCAGGGCTTCAGTGTAGCATTTTTATTATGGTACATAACAGGGAGTGCCGAACACAGAGCACCACTTTGTCCCCGGCATCCGGTGTGCCGACGTCGGCACGTTGCCAAGGTTACCAGACTTTTCGTCTCAATGATCAGAGGGGTTGAAAAAATTCTGACCCCCCCCCCTCCCGGTCAAGGGGTTGAGAAAATTCTGACCCCCCCCTCAAACCCACCAGCCCCCCCTGTTGTTAAAAAATGATCACTCCCTCTATATTCTATGAATCAACCTTTACATTCAACTCTATGTAAATCGGTTAATAATTGATCTTTTTTTACACAGATTTCGCTGGTGGGTACCTTGATATCAAACTTAAAATACATCTATCAAGATATCTGGAAATAAGCTTAGTTCTGTCAGTTTTTCTCACCTCCCACTGTGCTGTTATTAAAGTGCCTAACTTTAGTAAATGGCCAATTGTGGTCATCAGAGATGTCAGACCTTCAGAGGTCTGTCTGTTTTCAGATGTTCAAACTTTCCTAAAAATCAGACATCTCAGAGGCTTCTTCCAAATTGTGATCATAATATGGATAGAGAGAATTACATAAATCATAGATACACCCTTACAACATGCCCTTCTACTTCTAGGGAGCCTAAGGCTGAGCATAATTCAGGCTTCAGCAGGTGGAATTAAACATGCCTTGTGCTGCCTTTTTCTAGACAAACCACCTCTCAGAGATCAGAGGATCTCTGAAATGTCACTTCAGAGGACGTGAATCCAAGCTGGCTGCTGATTGGCTGAGATTCTGATGCAGTGTTTTTAATTGTATTTCTATGACCATCCACTCCAGAGAGGTTTTAATGGTTTTGAGTGAGGGGAATAGATTGAAATGAAGACAAAATGGGTGCTTTTTATAGCTAACACCCAACAATTTTCAGAGGTTGAGCCCATACCCAACTGACATCTCTGGGTCATTATGTATCAATGGCCCTGAATGGGGGGGGGGCGTAAAAAATTTATAACCCACGTGAGGGGGGACGTAAAAATTTTGACCCCTCTTTTTAGAAAGCCCACCCACTGCTCAAAGAGGGGTGTGGGGGTGCAAAAACTTTTGACTGCCGTTGATGGGGGGGCGTAAAAAAAATTAGCGCATCTGCGTGAACCCTTGATGTGCCTATACATGGGTAAAAAGTGACGCTGTGACATGGGGTTTTTAAAAAGTGACGCAGGCGTTAAAAAAAGTGACGGATGGCGACATTAGTTACCGTCCTAAAAATTTGAGCACATGTATAGGCACATTGATAAATAATGACCATTCCCTAAATGAGTGTGTAGCATTGACGTGTATAAGTCCCTGGGTGCTTATTGATTTCAACCTGGCTGTTACCAAGTATTTATTAATGCCATAAATTGTAACATATGATTATATTAATGCATATAATATGAGGCATGATTACATATAACTCTATATGAGCATTCATGGTCCACTGATCACCAGCTATGTGAACATATATAATGTAAGGGACCAATGTAACCGACCTCATGGTTCACCGACTATGGACAATAGTGTATATAATTGTTTAAGGACAATTCAGTCCGACCTCATGGTTCACTGACCATGGACAATAGTGTATATAATTGTTTAAGGACAATTCTGACTGCTGTCACAGTCCACTAACAATAGGCTATAAAGGAGACGACATTGTGAACTTCCGGCGGCGCTAACGCCATCTCACAGACTTCATGGCCCAGATAATGGAGATAAAAGACCCATTATTTAGGGAGCTAGGCCACCAAGAGTGTTTTGAGCTCTCGGTGTGCCGCAGACGCGACCTGTGCACATGTGCAATGACCTACAGGTAGCTGACAGGTACCCCTCCCCACATGCGCAGTTACAAGTGTGCAGGCGCACGCATTGCAGAGATACGGGAGGTTGAACATGCCAAACCAACCGGGACAATAGGGATGCCATACTGATGATAGGGGCGTCCTATGTACCCCCAGGGACATCAAAGACTCAGCACTAATGAACAATGGCAAGGCCATGCCCGTGGCCCTTAATCAAGACTGGCACTTATTCGAGACTTGTACTGTGGTGGCCTTGGCCAATGATTGCAGACAAAGTCTTTGTTACAAGTTGCTTGTTGACAGGTTTATTGCTGAAGTAGCCACAGGAGGCCTAATCCCCTTTGGTAGACACTTATTTCCTATGGTTGTCACAGTAGCACATGGTAACACACAAATGTCCTCAGGTAATATCATTTCAGCATAGAGTCCATTGAACATAACTGTGTGCAATAACATTCAGTAGTCCAACCTTAGCATGGATATATCCTTCAGGGTAATCTGGTATAATAACCTTCAGGGTAATAACCTATACAAAGAATATTGCCTCCTCTTAGTCCTCAGGTACAAAGTCCAGTATATCAGCAAGGTAGTCCATAGGGTTGATGTGAACAGCACAGATCAGATGTAGTGATTGAGGAGGAGGAGAGAGGGACCTGCTTTTATATGCTATCTAAAGGCTGAGATCAGAGTCTCACATCATCCAGAAGTATGAGGTCAGACTGATGTCAGATAGGGAGACAAACAGGTGACTGATGATATCAGCTAAAAGGATGAAGTAAGCACACTGAGTGGTACACATGAGACAAGTATGACATCAGCAGGCATGAGATCAGCCAGTGGATATGTTCCAAGAATGCCGATGTAGGCTTACCACATAATACTAGGTCATTGAAACATACAACCATCAACATACCTTTACTGTACTTTGATTCTAACCCATTTAGTTATAAACTATGACATTCTCAATGTTACAGATATAACCAGAAAATACAAACTTTATTTTATGACAATCTATACAACCCTACTGTATTCTTTACCTTACACTACATTCCCGGCCCCTTAAATGTGAACCTTAGAAGTGAACATTTACAATCCCTTTTAACCTTTACAATTATCAAAAAACAAGTTTAACCATACAGAAATGATTACAGTATACAACCTTGTATAACTGATGACATGTTAAACAATATCTTGGGTATGACTATTACCATAGTTACAACACAAAATGCAATAGCAATGTCTCATGTATCCTTTTCTTATTTCATACAACACAATGGGATTTACACAATGAGCATGGTTACTCTGAATCAAATATAACATCACATCAGATGACCTTTATTCACAAACACAACTCAATGATATGTCTATGATGTGACTGACTCAAGCAAACAAAGCTTATCAATAGGTCTGACAAGTACATTTGTAGCAGTTTTGACCTCTGCAGATCGAACTAGACCATCTTTACCTGGGAAAGCTTTAACAACACGCCCAAGAGGCCAACTATTTCTTGCTAGATTCTCATCCATAACTAATACAAGATCATCAGTTTGGATATTTCTCTTTGTGTCTAACCATTTTTGTCTTAGCTGCAGTGTAGGGAGATACTCTTTTACCCATCGTTTCCAGAACTGGTCTGCCAGGTACTGTACATGCCTCCACCTACGACTGTACACGTCTTCCTTTCGGAAGGTTCCTGGGGGTGCTCTAAGCCCTACACCTAACTGAAGCAAGTCATTTGGGGTGAGAGGTTTCAAGTCCTTTGGATCATCTGACACTGGAGTGAGTGGTCTACCATTGACTATGTATTCAACCTCACAGAATACTGTGTTCAATCTCTCATCATCCAGGACTTGATCTTTTAGTATGGAGTTTAGTACCTTACGTACTGTCCTGATTTGCCTTTCCCAGACTCCACCCATGTGGGATGCAGCTGGCGGATTGAACTCCCACTTTATCTCTCTGATCAAGAGACTTTCCTGTGTCTTGTGGTCTTGAGTCCACCTTTGAATTGACTCCCGCAACTCTTTATTTCCTCCAACAAAGTTGGTTCCATTGTCTGACCTGATCTTTTCAGGTTTTCCTCTCCTAGAGATAAACCTGATTAGTGAGTTGATGAAAGAATCACCATCCATTGAGCTGAGGATTTCTATATGTATTGCTCTGGTTGTTAAGCAGGTGAAAAGACAGCCATACCTCTTTTCTTGACTACGGCCCCTTTTTACATAAAATGGGCCAAAACAGTCCACACCAGTGTAGGTGAAGGGAGGCTTGTGAGGTGTGACTCTGTCTGTTGGCAAGTCTGCCATCTTTTGAACTCCTAACTGTCCTCTCAGTTTCTTGCATATGATACATTTCTGCAATACCTTATTCACTAAGGGACGTCCTTGTGGTATCCAGTATTTTTCTCGGACCTTTGAGAGTACATACTCTCTACCTGAGTGTCTGGAGGTCCATTCATGTGTGTGTCGCACAATAAGCTCTGCAATATGATGGTCCTTAGGCAGTATCAAAGGGTGCTTGGCCGAGTCAATTATCGGTGCACTTTGAAGTCTGCCCTGTACTCTGAGCATACCATCCTCATCTCTGAATGGCTCCAATTTGAAGATTGTGCTCTTGTGAGACACTTGCTTGCCTGATTTTAGGCTTCTGAACTCATCTGAATAACAATTTTGTTGTACATGCTTGATAATGCTTCTCTCTGCATTTTGAAGTTCATCAACAGTTAGGCTAGGAGTCAGTTTAGGCTTTCCTTTTGTCAGCCAATCACAGAAGCGGATCAGCCATGCAATTGCCCTTTTTAGACGATACCAGCTTGAGTACCGCTTGAACATTTGCTCCAAGTGATCAGGTGCATCAGTGACTACAACACATGCCTTTGCTTCTTTCTTCACTTCTTGGTCATCTGCTAGCATGTCAGGAGATGTTTGAGGAACAACCGGCCACTGGGACTCATTCTCCCACAAGAAGTCCGGTCCCTGTTTCCATCTTTTGCTAGACAGAATTTCATTTGCACTGAGGCCACATGAAGCATCATCTGCTGGGTTTGATTTGGTATCTACATACCTCCATTGACTTGGTAAAGATCCATCATGGATGATTGCTACTCTGTTGGCAACAAAAGTCTGGAACCTCTTGGTAGTGTTCTTGATGTACTGCAAGACTATCATACTGTCAGTCCAAACGATGGATTCTGTGATTTTCAGACGAAGTTCTCTTCGCAGTAAGCTGTCCATCTTCACAGCAATCACAGCTGCTGATAACTCTAGTCTGGGAATTGTCATGTGCTTGATGGGAGCAAGTCTTGATTTGCCTAACAGGAAGGAGCAGTGGATTTGTCCTTGTTCATTTACCACACGAAGATAAGATGCTGTGCCGTAAGCTTCTTCAGATGCATCAGAAAAGTGGTGAAGTTGGATCTTCACACACTTACCAAAGTCCTGTGGCACAAGGCAACGTCTCACTTTGAACTCTTCAAGATGTGGCAGTTCTTCCAACCACCTTTTCCACTTCTTTACATTGTCAGGCTCCAGCTCATCATCCCAACTTTTATCTCTCTTGCATTCATCTTGAAATATCTTCTTTGCTTGGAGAATGAATGGGCATACAAAACCTAAAGGGTCATACACAGAACTGACCACTCTGAGAAGCCCTCTTCGGGTGAATATCACTTCTTTTTTCTTGATTTTAATGCCAAATACATCTTCATGAGTGTCCCATTGAACACCTAGTGCTCTTTCCACTGGAAGTGCCTCTGAGTCCAGATCAAGATCTTTGACCTCCTTTGCTCTGTCCTCAGGGGAAACAGATTCTATGACCTCTTTGTTGTTAGAGATCCATTTGGTCAGCCGGAAACCTCCAAGGCTTAAAAGCTGACAAAGTTCATCCAGCAATCTCTTTGCTTGATTTACTGTTGATACTGATTTGAGACAGTCATCAGCATAGAAGTTCTCCATTACAGTCTTGACAGTCTCTTCATCAAACTCAGTCTTGTGGTCCTCAGCTGTGTGCTTAAGAGCAAAACTTGCACAGCTAGGGCTCCATACTCCACCAAACAAGTGTACTGCCATTCTGTATGTCTCTGGGGGAAGATCAGGGTTGCCATCTTTCCACCACAGGAACCTTAGTACATCTCTGTGTTGTGGAGACACACGTACTTGATGAAACATGGCTTCTATGTCACCCATTATTGCTATGTGGTCTTCCCTGAATCTTAGCAACACTCCAATCAATTTGTTTGTCATATCAGGGCCTTGCAGCACTTGCTTGTTTAGTGATGTGCCACCATATTCTGCTGCACAATCAAAGACAATCCGAAGCTTGCCTGGCTTATTTGGACTTGTGACAGAATGGTGAGGAATGTACCACTTGACACTGCTGTCATCTTCATTTTCCTGGACAGGTTCTGCATATCCTTTCTGAACTAAATCCTCTATACCTTCCTTGTAAAGCTTATGAAGATTGGCATCCTTGGACAGTCTTCTGCCAAGACTCTGTAAGCGTTTCTCTGCCATTTTCTTATTGTCTTGCAGATCTGGTGGTGTGACCTTAAAGGGTATGTCCATCTCATAATGGTTATCTTTTAGTTTGATGGACCCATTCCAGACATCCAGAACCCTTTTGTCATCTTGAGACATCTGTGGGAGGCTTCCAGCCAAAGTTTGAGCCACATCCAATTTCCAGAACTGCTCAACTTGTGCTTCCAGACTTACATCTGGTCCCTGGTCAGCTTGAATGAAATTGCAAAGAGCAGATCCATCTTGGTTCTCACCTTGTAGAGGACCATTGAGTGTCCAGCCTAGAATTGTTCTAGTGGCATAGGGTTCATTTTCCCTTCCTCTCCTCACTTCAAGGGGGATTAGAGCATCTGGGACATCCTGACCAATAAGAAGAGTGACATCTGACTTCTCTTTGTGGAATACTGTCAGATCCTTAAGATGATCCCATTTCTTTACATCTCCTGAAGATGGTATACTATCCCTTAGCTTTGGGAACCTTGTCAGGGCATAGACTCGTGGTAGTTGAACTACTCTTCTTTTCTTCTTTGGCCCTGTAGTTGCTGTGACTTCAAGAGAGATTTCAAGGCTATCCATATCTTTACCCTCACCAAGAGTTTCTAATGACAGGGAGGTCTTTTCTCCCTTTACTTCAAGTTGCTTTACCAAGTCCTTTGAACAGAAGGTTTTGTTGCTTCCTGGATCAAGCAGGGCATGGGTACGTATGTAGTTGCTCTGTCCCTTTCCTCTGACATACACTGAAACTATAGGTAGGGCGACCTTTGAGCTTACAATATCTGATTGCCCACAGGCATAACTTTTGGCTTCTACCTGCTTGTCTTGAGACTTCTGATCTTCCTTTTGTTCCTCATCCTTTGAGGACTCTGACTTGGTGACCTTTGCTGGTTGATGAAGCAATGCAGAGTGTTTCCCTTTACACTCCTTTTCTTGACAGCCTTTTGGTCTTTTACACTCCTTAGAAGTGTGATTACCAAAGTCAAGACAATTGAAACATAGTCTTTTCTCTTTCACAACTTCCCATCTCTTTTCCAGGGACATCTTCTTAAACTTGTCACATCCACTCACTCTGTGACCATCAGCATCACATATACGGCACTTGTATTCCTTGGGCTTGTTCTCTTTTTGGGTCTGATCTACAGGTTTTACTTTGACATCTTTGCTTTGGGTGTCAGTATCAGTCACACTAACATTAAAGCTTGATCCTTTCTTCTTGGACTGGGAAGGCTTGCCCTTTGGTTCCTTGGTGACTGACCCTATATTCCCAAATACTGGGTCATTAGCCTCTCCAGCTACCATCTCAAGGAACTGGACAAATTCATCAAAGTTTGGGTATTCCCCAAATCTCTCACGGATCTTAAAGGCCTCCTTACGCCATCGAGTTTGGATATACAATGGCAGTCTTGTCAAGATCTTCACCATTCTATCTTGAGATTCTACCTCTTTGAGCTTATTCATAGCTCGAAGTGTTTCCATGCAGCCCCTAACATCATCAGCAAAGTCCTGAAGAGCTTCACCATCATTTGGCTTCACTGCTGGGCCTTCAGTTATCTTTGAGACCCATGCCTTTGAGATCACAAAGTCATTACCAAACCTCTGTTTCAGCAGGCTTCTGGCCTTCTTATAGCCTTCTGACGGGGCCATTAATGCACATGGCTGTATTACCTTTGATGCCTTTCCTGTGCAATACTCAAACAGTCTGTTCAGTTTATCACTAGCCTCAATATTGGCCTTATCTACACTAGCATCAAAGGCATTCATAAAGGTCCAGTACTTCATAGGATCCCCATCAAATTTCATCAGGCTAGTCTTTGGTAGACGAATAACATCTAGCATCTGACGTTGGATTATCTGGGATTCTAAGGCTGACTGACTTTTCTCTTGGATTTCACCAAGAGTTTGATTTATACCCTTGAGGTTGGGGTCTGATGGCTGTTTCTCACTATTCCTATCTGAAGCTTGTGGTGATTTCACTAACTCCACAATCTGAGCTACTTGTCCAATGGTGAATGTCTCGTCTGATCTTCTATCATTGTAACCTGTTATAGGTGATCCTGACCATTCAGGTGCAAAAGGGTTTTGGTAACCTGCTATAGGTGACCCTGACCACTCAGGTGCAAAAGGGTTGAGCTTTGATTTCCTCACTTCTGGTTCTTTCTCATTTGAACTAAAAGTGGTAGGTTTTCTGGCAGTACTAGTACCTATAGGACCCCCCGAATGATGAGAAACCCTATTGTCATTAGCTGAAGTGAATATACCCCCACACTGCAACTTTACATCAGTATCATCTCTAGCAACAGCATTTTTAGACAAAGAAGCAAAGCTATTACCAAAATGTCTATCAGAAATATTTTGACTGACCTTTGAACCTTTATACACATAATCAGGATACTCAACAAACTTGGTCAGGGCATCTTCTTCAGCTGCTGCAGCCTCAAGTTCAAACTGCATTTGTAGTTGTTGACGGCGTAGTTCCATTTTCTTCCTTTCACGCTCCAGCCACAGCTCCTTCTGCCTGCGCTGATGTTCAGCCTCTTCCTGCTGACGTTCAGCCTCTTCCCGAATCTGTTCTTCTCGGCGGCGTGCCTCTGCTCGCTGCTGTTCTTCTCGACGGCGTGCCTCTGCTTGCTGCTCTTCAACATCTTGTTCTAGTTGTAGCTGGGTAAGTTCAAGCTCTTGTAACTCCCAGAGAGCTTTAGCCTTGACTTCAAGAGCAGCCCGTTTTGCAACTGCCTTAGCTCGTGTGCTTGATGCCCTTGATGCCCTGGAGGTGGCACCAGAGCCAACCTGAGACACACTGTCATGAGCATAAATACTGTCCTGCAGTCTCTGCTGTTCCAGGAGAATGTCATACTGTTTCTTTGTGTCAACAAACCTTCCCTCTATCTGGGAATACACAGCCTCTTCAGTTGAGGCCCTATCAGGTTGAATGTCCACTACTAAATCCATGATCTCCTGATGCACTGAATAGAAGTTTGAGAATGCAGTTGCCATTTTCTCAACTGCAACTTTGAGTTCAGGCAGTCCAGCATCCTTGTTCATCAGATGAATCACCATATCAATTTTCTTAGTTAAATATCCAGCATACCCACCTCTTGAGCGGCGCAGTGTCACCAGTTGTTCAGTCTTGACACTATGTGGATCCAACATCCTGCTTGATTCCCTGTGCCTGGAACCAATCTGTGACATGATGACTTGCTTAGTCCTTGCTGAGGATCCTTGAAGATTATTCTTTGTACCAAATGTGGTGGCCTTGGCCAATGATTGCAGACAAAGTCTTTGTTACAAGTTGCTTGTTGACAGGTTTATTGCTGAAGTAGCCACAGGAGGCCTAATCCCCTTTGGTAGACACTTATTTCCTATGGTTGTCACAGTAGCACATGGTAACACACAAATGTCCTCAGGTAATATCATTTCAGCATAGAGTCCATTGAACATAACTGTGTGCAATAACATTCAGTAGTCCAACCTTAGCATGGATATATCCTTCAGGGTAATCTGGTATAATAACCTTCAGGGTAATAACCTATACAAAGAATATTGCCTCCTCTTAGTCCTCAGGTACAAAGTCCAGTATATCAGCAAGGTAGTCCATAGGGTTGATGTGAACAGCACAGATCAGATGTAGTGATTGAGGAGGAGGAGAGAGGGACCTGCTTTTATATGCTATCTAAAGGCTGAGATCAGAGTCTCACATCATCCAGAAGTATGAGGTCAGACTGATGTCAGATAGGGAGACAAACAGGTGACTGATGATATCAGCTAAAAGGATGAAGTAAGCACACTGAGTGGTACACATGAGACAAGTATGACATCAGCAGGCATGAGATCAGCCAGTGGATATGTTCCAAGAATGCTGATGTAGGCTTACCACATAATACTAGGTCATTGAAACATACAACCATCAACATACCTTTACTGTACTTTGATTCTAACCCATTTAGTTATAAACTATGACATTCTCAATGTTACAGATATAACCAGAAAATACAAACTTTATTTTATGACAATCTATACAACCCTACTGTATTCTTTACCTTACACTACATGTACGAGTGTAGCAGTATTTTAAAATTTCAATTGGCGCTTATTCAAGACTGGTGCGTATTCATGCCAATGTGGTACGGTGCTCCAAGTGCTGAATGCGATAGTATCACATGATTCTGGTACAGTAACAGGAAGTTGAAATCCTCCAAACAGACTCCTCTTGATATTAAAGTACCTGTTTGTAACAAATGCTACTGTACGTAATACCTTACATATAATGCAATCCCACGTTTAAAGTGTACACTTAATTATTACCGTATTCTCCCGCGTAGAAGACGGCCTGCACGTATAGGACGCACCCCAAACTCAACCGAGGCATTTTCGCATATAAGACGCACCTCTTAGGTACCAATTTTGTAAATTCAGTACTGTTCTATAGTAAAATTACCCCTCGTATAAGACGCACCCCCAACTTGAAAAAATCCTATAAGACGCACCAGGGATTTGTTTGGCGTAGAGGACGCGTCTTATACGCGGGAGTTTACGGTAGTTGGTGTTTCGATCTACAAGAAATTTTATTTCTCTTTTTAAGGGGGGGGGGCTTTTTTCATGGATGAAAATGACCTCTTTTAGCTCAATTTTGTTCGTTTTCTACATCCTAGAGGCCTGGGCTTGTGATTTCCAGCGACCATGTCTGAAGAAGACACGGATTATGAAGAAAGTACCAGCACGAAAGGTGAGACATGTTGTGTGTTTACGCGTATGCACACATGCCGGCCACCATCTTGTTTCCTGTTTGAATATGTAGAAGAAAATCATCTTAATCTATGATCATCAGCATGTTTAAAAAAGACGTAGACAGAAAGACAAAGAGTAATCAGTCCTTAGAGCAGGGATGAAAGAGTTCAAGGTTTTCCTTGATTTCAAGGGTTTTTTTTTCACTCACTTAAGAAAAATAAGTTTTCTTGAAACTCCTCTGAAAACAGGACAAAGCAGTCACAAATTACCTCCAGAGGTTGCATACATGCACACAGTCAGGTCCCACAACACTGCATACAGTGGCAGCATGCCAGTATTTAGTTTTTCCTTGAAAATTTTCCCCTCTATATTGGTGTTTGTTCCACTCTTCAGTGTAGTCTTAGCAGCAAGCTATAGTTCCTATGTTAGAAGAGTGTCGGATAGTATACCCCTTTTCTGCACATTATGCTTTCACTATGTAACTATATTGGTCATATATTCCCTGCACCATTTGACCTATCTGCATACATTTAACATTGTACTTAGACCATAGGTCATGTTGTGCAAAAGCACCACTACCAGGTGGTGCATATTTTGGGTATGCTATCCGAACAAGACCTTAGAAAACAGCTATACAGTAGCATTCTGAAGGAATCCTAGGTCATACTCTGCAAAAGGGCCATAATGTGCATATTTTGGGTTTAGTATCCAAACAACATCTTGAAAAACAGCTTTTCCTGTTATTTGAGGACAAACTACATCCTTATACAACCCCTACTGCACCCCCACCCCCCCCAACCACACAAACCATGTAACACACTTATGGATGGGACTGGAGGGCATATACAGTGCATTTAAAGTTGTTTCCTTTTTCAAGATTTTTTGTCATTGTTGACTTTCATCCCTGTTAGAGAGTGGTCATCTATAACAACGGAGGGGTGTGTGTGTTCAAATTCTGCGTGCACATGGCCAGACTATGTTTTGAAGCCCCCCCCCCCACAACATTGGGAAACTAGTATACACTTAAATGGTAAACTTAGTCATTTACTTACAAATTGACCTAAAATAGCAAGAGAAATGTCTAAATGCACAAAATTGTCCTAGGAGGGATACCTCTAAACTGCTATGCTCAGAATTGTCAAAGCATCCCACCTAACACGCTTTGGTCCCTCCAAAGTCTCTTAACTTCCGGCACCCCTGTCATTAAGCACTGAACATTTGTGCTATCATTCACTAATTAACATATTAACATTTTCAGCGGTGTGGTGTCGGGGTGACAAGTGCAGAGTGCCATGGTCTGGTGATGGGTTCATCTACCCTGCTACAATCAGGAAGATTCTGAAAGGCTCGGGAGGGCGAACGAGAGCGCTCGTTAGATTTGATGAATTTGGAAGTGAGGATGATGAGGAGGTCAGTATCGAGAAGCTGTTACTGCATCACTCCAAGACAAGAGAAAGAAAAACACAGCGGAAGACTGCAGAAAGAAGCAGAGGTAAATTAGGACAACCATAAAATCTTGAGTTTGAGTAGTCTACCACTGTATTATAGTATAGAATCCTAGCCTATAAGGCGCACCCTAGGGTTTAGTGCAATTATACATCACTTCTATATAGAGATAACGTATTCGACATAATAAGCTTACCCTTACTTATTATTGCCGTTCATTCTTAGGAATGAACGGCTATAGGAGGGGACCCATTCTTAAATACAAGCTCTCATAGTGGTGCTTTCTCGCTCTCCATGTATAATCCTGTCATAGGTACAGTATTGAGTATGCCTATACCTGGATTAAAATCTGCAAATCAGTCAAGCATAGAAGTGGTGGTGTTGGTGGACCTGTTATTGTAGACCCTGGGGACAGAGTGGTGGTAGCCCTGGACACCTCAGGCAGAGCCATGGTATATAGTATATATACCCCCCGCCAACCCACCTCTGAATAGTGGTGGTGGCTGTGCTCCTGTGGTGGCCCCATACCTGCCTGCCACCACCTCCCCCAGCACCATGTGGTTCTCTTCTGCTGGTGTTGCATTTCTCAGCACCACTGACTATTAACCCACTAAAGGCCACCTACATGTATATTTATGTATACATGTACACATAAGTATGATGCACTTTTTTAGGAGTTTTAAGTGGCGTGGCATTGGATTATTTGGAGTCTTGGGACCGTTTTCCATGTGTGTCGGCCATCTTGGTTTTCGGAAACACAGGGATCCAGGCCATATATGGTCAATTTTGATCTTAAAAAGTTATCAGATGGATGTTAGTGACCATTGGGACACCTCAACTACCCAATTTTATTGTTTGCCATGTGTGTCAGCCATCTTGGTTTTAGGAAACACAGGGATCCAGGTCATTTGTGGTCAATTTTGATCTTAAAATGTTATCAGATGGATATTAGTGACCATTGAAAGACCTCAACTACCTAATTCTATTGTTTTCCATATGTGTCGGCCATCTTTGTTTTAGGATACACAGGGATCCAGGCCATACATGGTCAATTTTGATCTTCAAAAATTATCAGATGGGTGTTAGTGACTATTGGGAGACCTCAACTAGCCTATTTTATTGTTTTCCATGTGTGTCGGCCATCTTTGTTTTAGGAAACACAGGGATCCAGGCCATATATGGTCAATTTCGATCTTCAAAAGTTATCAGATGGATGTTAGTGACCATTGGGGGACCTCAACTACCCAATTTTGTTGTTTTCCATGTGTGTCGGCCATCTTGGTTTCAGGAATCACAGGGATCCAGGTCATATATGGTCAATTTTGATCTTCAAAAGTTATCAGATGGATGTTAGTGACCATTGAAAGACCTGAACTACCTAATTCTATTTTTTTCAATATGTGTCGGCCATCTTTGTTTTAGAAAACACAGGGATCCAGGCCATATATGGTCAACTTTGATCTTCAAAAATTATCAGATGGATGTTAGTGACCATTGGGAGACCTAAACTAGCCTATTATATTGTTTTCCATGTGTGTCGGCCATCTTTGTTTTAGGAAACACAGGGATCCAGCTCATATATTGTCAATTTTAATCTTCAAAAGTTATCAGATGGATGTTAGTGACCATTGGGACACCTCAACTAGCTAATTTTATAGGGCGGCGAAGTCACGTCACGTGACTTGCGAAGGATCGGTGCGCTGGGGTTATTCCATTATCGCTCAGTGGCGTCCGTCAGCGCTGAGTGAATCAGGGGCTTTGTTGTCACTCAGAATAACACAATTTTACAATCTATTCCCAATACTATGCCAATAGAACCAAAGTTATGAAGTGATGTCACCCTGCCTCACCCACAGGGCCACCATTCCACCACCCTCAGTCTCACCCTGTCTCACCCACAGTCCCACCATTCCATATTGACAGTGGAATTAGTACCCACCTACCGCGGCCCTGCCATTTCCTACTATCCAGGTACGGCCTATTACGGGTAGTATAGTAATAGTGCTAGCCCCTATAAACTTGGCCTCAGGGCATGTTTTTTTTTACAACAGGGGGTGGGGTGGTTAGGGAGTGATCATTTTTTAACAACAGGAGGGGGGGGGGGCTGGTGGGTTTGAGGTGGGTCAGAATTTTTTCAACCCCTTGACCAGGGGGGGTGAGAATTTTTTCAATACCTCTGATGGGGGGGGTCAAAATAATTTCACCTGTTTTCAGTGTAAAAAACCCCGCGCATTACTATAGGCTAAAAGGGGACGTTCGCGTGTGATTTTTGTCCCTTATGGTGGGGGTTGAAAAAATTTTACCCTCAGGGGGGGTGGTGGGTTTTCGCGCGGATGCGTGGAAATGCGTCGAATTTTTTTTCGCGCGTCCGCGCGCAAACCCACCAGCCCCCCCCCTGTTGTTAAAAAATGATCACTCCCTTAGCTACTTTTGTATTTCTACTCTACTCCCGTTCCCCTCCCATACTAAGGAAGTGGTCATTTATTATCAACAGGGGGGGTGGTGGGTTTGAAGGGGGGGGCGTAAAAATTTCTGACCCCTCTCGAGGGGGGGGCTAAATAAATTTTGACCCATCTTCAGGGGGGGGCTAAAAAATTAACCCTCTTTTTAGCAAAAAAGCCCGTGCGCTACTATAGATCAAAGAGGGGGCGCGAAAACTATCCGCGCCTCTGGCGCGGGGCGATCGCAAAATTTTTTTACGGCCGTCGAGGGGGGGCGTAAAAAATTTCCACGCATCCACGCGAAAACCCACCACCCCCCCTGTTGATAAATAATGACCACTCCCTAAGTTGGGGATGGGGGGGTCCCTCTCCCCGAATTCACTCGATCCTCCCTGGCCCCAACCAATTTTAGGGAGTGATCATTATTTTTCATCAGGGGGGGTGGTAGGTTTGAGGGGGGGCGTAAAAATTTCAGACCCCTCAGAGGGGAGGGGGGCTAAAACAGTTTTGACCCCTCCTGGGCTAGGGGGGGGGATCTTTTTCAAAGAAACCTGCAAAAGTAAAAGGGCACATTCCCACACAATTTTCGGCCCTTCAATAGGGGGCAAAAAAATTTAAATTTAAATTTCCTTGCGTGTGCCTAATCCTAGGTCTACACTAATGTACACAGGCAAAATTGCCTACTGCAGCTTGTCACTTCTGGCAACCTTTCTATTAAATATGAGTTGGGCGGCGATCAACTAACTCCGGAACTAAGGGAGTGATCATTTTTTAACGGTGGGGGGGGGCAGTGGGTTTGAGGGGGGGGCAGAATTTTTTCAATCCCTCAGATGGGGGGGTCAAAATAATTTCACCTGTTTTCGTTGGAAAAACCAGCACATTAGTATTCCGAGGTAGCAGGTTGTCCCATGGGCGCGGCCATTGCTGGAGCTTGTTACCAGCAAGTTCTACTGATAAGGGTCGATTTTTTTTCCACACGTCCGTGTGCAAACCCATAAGCCCCCTCTCCCCACGTGTTGTTAAAAAATGATCACTCCCTAACTGCAGTAGAACATGTTGACCAAATTTAAACCCTTGGCCCTCTCCGAAAGGGCCTAGGGTAGGCCTACCTTTTAAATAGGCCTAGAAATAAGTCAATAGAGTAAAAAATATGGTTTACCAGGTTAGGCGGGGATGGGCACCAGAAAAGGGGACAGAGCAAATTGGGTAAACTCCACCAGTCTATGCCTAACCCGAACATGGTCCAAACAGTCTTAGCCCAACCCAGACATAGGAGTCAATAAAGGCCATCCGAGCAGATGGAATGTTAAGGGCTTTGCCCAACCTGAAACTCTCGTGTTGTGTGTTGCTTATAGTTACTAAGCGAGCCTAAGAGCCATCCAAATCGATACACCGAACAAACCGTTACATATATATCTGACCCTTCCACCTAACCCATACATCCACCAAACCCTCCCCGCCTAACCTGGTAAACCATATTTTTTACTCTATTGACTTATTTCTAGGCCTATTTAAAAGGTAGGCCTACCCTAGGCCCTTTCGGAGAGGGCCAAGGGTTTAAATTTGGTCAACATGTTCTACTGCAGTTAGGGAGTGATCATTTTTTAACAACACATGGGGAGGGGGGGCTTATGGGTTTGCACACGGACGTGTGGAAAAAAAAAATCGAACCCCCTCTCAAGGATGGAAATTTTTTTTTACCCCCCCATAAGGGATGAAAATCGCGCAGGAATGTGCCTTTTTAACCTATACGGACTTAACAGGTTTATTTATTAGCCAATGAGAGAGTCTTATCAGTAGAACTCGCTGGTAACAAGCTCCAGCAATGGCCGCACCCATGGGACAACCTGCTACCTCGGAATAGTAATGTGCTGGGTTTTCCAACGAAAACAGGTGAAATTATTCTAATCTAAGGGATTGAAAAAATTCTGCCCCCCCTCCTCAAATCCACTGCCCCCCCACTGTTAAAAAATGATCACTCCCTTAGTTCCGAAGTTAGTTGATCGCCGCCCAACTCATATTAGAAAGGTCGCCAGCAGTGACAAGCTGCAGTAGGCAATTGCCCGTGTACATTAGTGTAGACCTAGGATTAGGCACATGCAAGGAAATTTAAATTAAAATTTTTTTTGCCCCCCCCCTTGAAGGGCCGAAAATTGTGTGGGAATGTGCCCTTTTACTTTTGCAGGTTTCTTTGAAAAAGATCCCCCCCCTAGCCCAGGAGGGGTCAAAACTGTTTTAGCCCCCCTCCCCTCTGAGGGGTCTGAGATTTTTACGCCCCCCTCAAACCTACCACCCCCCCTGATGAAAAATAATGATCACTCCCTAAAATTGGTTGGGGCCAGGGAGGATCGAGTGAATTCGGGGAGAGGGACCCCCCCATCCCCAACTTAGGGAGTGGTCATTATTTATCAACAGGGGGGGTGGTGGGTTTTCGCGTGGATGCGTGGAAATTTTTTACGCCCCCCCCTCAACGGCCATAAAAAAATTTCGCGATCGCCCCGCGCCAGAGGCGCGGAGAGTTTTCGCGCCCCCTCTTTGATCTATAGTAGCGCGCGGGCTTTTTTGCTAAAAAGAGGGTAAATTTTTTAGCCCCCCCCTGAAGATGGGTCAAAATTTATTTAGCCCCCCCCTCGAGAGCGGTCAGAATTTTTTACGCCCCCCCCCTTCAAACCCACCACCCCCCCTGTTGATAATAAATGACCACTTCCTTAGTATGGGAGGGGAACGGGAGTAGAGTAGAAATACAAAAGTAGCTAAGGGAGTGATCATTTTTTAACAACAGGGTAGGGGGTTGGTGGGTTTGTGCGCGGACGCGCGAAAAAAAATTCGACCCCCTCGAGAAAATTTTTTTCAACCCCCCCCATAAGGGACAAAAATCAGGCGCGAACGTCCCCTTTTAGCCTATAGTAATGCGCGGGGTTTTTTACACTGAAAACAGGTGAAATTATTTTGACCCCCCCATCAGAGGTATTGAAAAAATTCTCACCCCCCCTGGTCAAGGGGTTGAAAAAATTCTGACCCCCCTCAAACCCACCAGCCCCCCCCCCCCTGTTGTTAAAAAATGATCACTCCCTAACCACCCCACCCCCTGTTGTAAAAAAAAACATGCCCTGAGGCCAAGTTTATAGGGGCTAGCACTATTAATATACTACCCGTAATAGGCCGTACCTGGATAGTAGGAAATGGCAGGGCCGCGGTAGGTGGGTACTAATTCCACTGTCAATATGGAATGGTGGGACTGTGGGTGAGACTGAGGATGGTGGAATGGTGGGACTGTGGGTGAGGCAGGGTGACATCACTTCATAACTTTGGTTCTATTGGGGAGAGGGACCCTCATCAACGACATTGAAACTAGATGCTTGGCCGCCAAAGCACCTAAACCAGATGATATATAACTGCTACTTGAAGTGTGGATAAAATATGAAGGTCCTACACCCCTTAGTTTCTGAGAAAATAGCTATTTTGTTGATGGTGCGCAGCACCGCCATCCACTCAACATTGCAAATAGCGCTGGGCGAAAATGGAATAACCCCAGGCGTCTCGCGTCTCGCGTGACTTCGCCTTCCTATTGTTCTCCATATATGTCGGCCATCTTTGTTTTAGGAAACACAGGGATCCAGGCCATATATGGTCAATTTCGATCTTCAAAGGTTATCAGATGGATGTTAGTGACCGTTTGGGAACCTCAACTACCCAATTTTGTTGTTTTCCATGTGTGTCGGCCATCTTGGTTTCAGGAATCACAGGGATCCAGGTCATATATGGTCAATTTTGATCTTCAAAAGTTATGAGATGGAAGTTAGTGACCATTGAAAGACCTCAACTACCTAATTCTTTTTATTTTTTTCAATATGTGTCGGCCATCTTGGTTTCAGGAATCACAGGGATCCAGGTCATATATCGTCAATTTTGATCTTCAAAAGTTATGAGATGGATGTTAGTGACCATTGAAAGACCTCAACTACCTGATTCTTTTTTTTTTTCAATATGTGTCGGCCATCTTTGTTTTAGAAAACACAGGGATCCAGGCCATAAATGGTCAATTTTAATCTTCAAAAGTTATCAGATGGATGTTAGTGACCATTGGGGGACCTCAACTACCCAATTTTGTTGTTTTCCATGTGTTTCGGCCATCTTTGTTTTAGAAAACACAGGTATCCAGGCCATATATGGTCAACTTTGATCTTCAAAAATTATCAGATGGATGTCAGTGACCATTGGGAGACCTCAACTAGCCTATTTTATTGTTTTCCATGTGTGTCGGCCATCTTTGTTTTAGGAAACACAGGGATCCAGCTCATATATTGTCAATTTTAATCTTCAAAAGTTATCAGATGGATGTTAGTGACCATTGGGACACCTCAACTAGCTAATTTTATTGTTCTCCATATGTCGGCCATTTTTGTTTTAGATAACACAGGGATCCAGGCCATATATGGTCAATTTCGATCTTCAAAAGTTATCAGATGGATGTTAGTGACCATTGGGACACCTCAAGTACCTAATTTTATTGTTTTCCATGTGTGTCGGCCATCTTGGTTTTCGGAAACACAGGGATCCAGCTCATATATGGTCAATTTTGATCTTCAAAAGTTATGAGATGGATATTAGTGACCATTGAAAGACCTCAACTACCTAATTCTATTGTTTTCCATATGTGTCGGCCATCTTTGTTTTAGAAAACACAGGGATCCAGGCCATATATGGTCAACTTTGATCTTCAAAGATTATCAGATGGATGTTAGTGACCATTGGGAGACCTAAACTAGCCTATTTTATTGTTTTCCATGTGTGTCGGCCATCTTTTTTTTAGGAAACACAGGGATCCAGCTCATATATTGTCAATTTTAATCTTCAAAAGTTATCAGATGGATGTTAGTGACCATTGGGACACCTCAACTAGCTAATTTTATTGTTCTCCATATGAAAACACAGGGATCCAGGCCATATATGGTCAACTTTGATCTTCAAAAATTATCAGATGGATGTTAGTGACCATTGGGGGACCTCAACTACCCAATTTTGTTGTTTTCCATGTGTGTCGGCCATCTTGGTTTCAGGAATCACAGGGATCCAGGTCATATATGGTAAATTTTGATCTTCAAAAGTTATGAGATGGATGTTAGTGACCATTGAAAGACCTCAACTACCTAATTCTTTTTTATTTTTCAATATGTGTCAGCCATCTTTGTTTTAGAAAACACAGGGATCCAGGCCATATATGGTCAACTTTGATCTTCAAAAATTATCAGATGGATGTTAGTGACCATTGGGAGACCTCAACTAGCCTATTTTATTGTTTTCCATGTGTGTCGGCCATCTTGGTTTTCGGAAACACAGGGATCCAGGTCATATGTGGTCAATTTTAATCTTCAAAAGTTATCAGATGGATGTTAGTGACCATTGGGACACCTCAACTAGCTAATTTTATTGTTCTCCATATATGTCGGCCATCTTTGTTTTAGGAAACACAGGGATCCAGGCCATATAGCTCACATAGCCATTATCAGCTGGGGGCCGCCATTAGACCCCGACGGCACTATGACTAACACCTTCAGCCCCCGACTCCGCAGTATATGCCAGGGATGCCTCCCATTGGTCAATAATACAATAGCTATGTGCCGTATATGGTCAACTTCGATCTTCAAAAGTTATCAGATGGATGTTAGTGACCATTGGGGGACCTCAACTACCCAATTTTGTTGTTTTCCATGTGTGTCGGCCATCTTTGTTTTAGGAAACACAGGGATCCAGGTCATATATGGTCAATTTTGATCTTCAAAAGTTATGGTTAGTGACCATTTGGACACCTCAACTACCCAATTTTATTGTTTTCCATGTGTGTCGGCCATCTTGGTTTTAGGAAACACAGGGATCCAGGTCATATGTGGTCAATTTTGATCTTCAAAAGTTATCAGATAGATGTTAGTGACCATTGGGACACCTCAACTACCTAATTCTTTTGTTTTCCTTGTGTGTCGGCCATCTTGGTTTCAGGAATCACAGGGATCCAGGCCATATATGGTCAATTTTGATCTTCAAAAGTTATCAGATGGATGTTAGTGACCATTGGGACACCTCCACTACCTAATTCTTTTGTTTTCCTTGTGTGTCGGCCATCTTGGTTTAAGAAATCACAGGGATCCAGGCCATATATGGTCAATTTTGATCTTCAAAAGTTATCAGATGGATGTTAGTGACCATTGTGACACCACCACCACCAATACCACCACCACACTACTCCCAACCCTCACACACATTCCTTATTTGCATATTTTAATCCAGGCATAGGTTTACTCCATACTATAGCAATGGGGCAGGATTTTACATGGAGAGCGAGGAAACACCACAATCAGAGCATATATTTAAGTATAGGTCCATTCCAAAGGCCATAGAGTTCATATATAATGATCTTTTTTCCTTGGATCATCATAGGAATATGCACGGCATTACAGCATTGCTGTGTTTACTTTCCTGAAAGTATGTTATAGATTAATAAATTGCAAAACACACAACATATGAAGGGCTTTTAGATTCCGTATTAAGATAATATTTGTTCTGAAAATTTTGATCTACTATCATATTAAAAATGTTGTAAATCAATTCTATACTTCTTAGAACATGATATGAATATGCACGGCATTACAGCTTTGCTGTGTTTACTTTGCCGAAAATATGGGATAAATTTCTAATCCGGGAAACGCACTGCAATTTAACTGCTTTTAGAATTGATATTAAACTCAGAATTGATCGTCAAATTTAAATATGAAACCCTAATATCTTGATCATAGATGACAGATCCTAAATTGAATCCTCTCAATTGCATCCTTAACACGGGCCTCTTGATCATAGATCTTAGATTCTAAATTTTTAATTGAATCCTTAACATAATCTCCTAACCATGGACCCCTTGTATTAATACATTTATTTTAAAAAGTGGTCAGATGCTGCTTACTAGTATCATGCTTTTATTTCTCTTCGATTGTGATTCATTTGTCATTTGTATTTCTGTTTTAGATGATGAAAATGATGACTCTATGTTTAGTCCAAAGCGCGATGATGAAAAGGAGCGACTTAGGTATGAAGCATGATACATTTTGTCAATACACACACATGCACACACACACACACACACACACACACACGCATGTACGCACACAGACACACACACACACGCATGCGCACACAGACATACACATGCACACACACACTCTTTGTTATGTTCGGCAATCGCAGGCCATATACATGTACATGTATAGTCATTTATACACATAGCTGTCTAGTAAAACATACATGCAAATTCATTAGTTTTTCTAAGACCTGTCAGGGTCAGTCTTGTAATTTGCCTAGTCTAATGTGATATCCTTTTACCACTTATATGGTGGTCTTAGAAAGATTTGGTACCAGCCATCCTCAAAAAAACACCAGGATGCACCAATTTGCTGCTCGATATTCAAAATTCAGACCCCGAGTTTCCACCTATGAATCGCATTTCTAACAAAAAATCCCTTCAAATTAATGCTCAATTTTTTTGGCGTCCAGAGTTTCCATAGACTAGTATGTAAAATCTCCTTGCTTTAATACAGGAATTTGTACTTCTGTACTAATTACAAGGAACACGTATTGCAAGTTTACAAAAGATTGTACTTTCTTTTTCAAGGAAAAAGTTTGAGATGTGGGAGAAGGAAGAAGAATTAGAACGGCCCGATTCCCCTCCTCAGCGCCAATCCTGGAAGACCACCTCAAAACGCCTCGTCGACGAACCAAGTCCATCTACCCGTCAAAAAGCTGCCCCTAAGAAAACTCCTGTTGTTCAAAGGAAGCAACCTGTGAAACGGGAGGATGAAAAGCCAAAGGCACCAAGTAAAAGGTATATTGAGGAATTTGCATATCCAAGATGTACATTGTATATGAATTACCATGGTACTTCATATATAATAATGATGCATGGCTAATATCGTAATACCCAACATAATATCGTAATACCCCACGTAATATCGTAATACCTCACGTAATATCGTAATACCCAACATAATATCGTAATACCCCACGTAATATCGTAATACCTCACGTAATATTGTAATACCCCACGTAATATCGTAATACCCCATGTAATATCGTAATACCCCATGTAATATCGTAATACCCCATGTAATATCGTAATACCCCACGTAATATCGTAATACCTCACGTAATATCGTAATACCCCACGTAATATCGTAATACCCCACGTAATATCGTAATACCCCATGTAATATCGTAATACCCCAAGTAATATCGTAATACCCCACGTAATATCGTAATACCCCACGTAATATTGTAATACCCCACGTAATATCGTAATACCCCATGTAATATCGTAATACCCCATGTAATATCGTAATACCCCATGTAATATCGTAATACCCCATGTAATATCGTAATACCCCACTTAATATCGTAATACCCCACGTAATATCGTAATACCCCATGTAATATCGTAATACCCCACGTAATATCGTAATACCCCACGTAATATCGTAATACCCCACGTAATATCGTAATACCCCACGTAATATCGTAATACCCCATGTAATATCGTAATACCCCATGTAATATCGTAATACCCCATGTAATATCGTAATACCCCATGTAATATCGTAATACCCAACATAATATCGTAATACCCCATGTAATATCGTAATACCCCATGTAATATCGTAATACCCCATGTAATATCGTAATACCCCATGTAATATCGTAATACCCCATGTAATATCGTAATACCCCATGTAATATCGGAATACCCCACGTAATATCGTAATACCTCACGTAATATCGTAATACCCCACGTAATATCGTAATACCCCATGTAATATCGTAATACCCCATGTAATATCGTAATACCCCATGTAATATCGTAATACCCCATGTAATATCGTAATACCCCATGTAATATCGTAATACCCCATGTAATATCGTAATACCCCACATATAGTGTACCTGAGGAAGTTTTTTCTAAGGGTGGAGAAATTCTGTATGTGCGTGCCCAAAAGAGGTCTAAAATTTTGTCTCCCCCCCAAACCCACCAACCCCCCCCCCATCACTGATGATAAAAAATGACCACTCCCATATAGTATTAGGCCAGTTTGTGTACCATATCTATAGGTGAGGGTTTTATAACAGTAGTAAAGTACTCAAAATCTATGCGTCTCATAGCTTTCTCTCAAGTTGCCTGTTGCGTCTTATGGGCAGGGTAAGCCTTATATGCAAAGGTAGGTAGGATTACCCACATAAGATTGTCTCAAAGTCTGGGTGCGCCTTGAGTATTGAAAGCAATAGGTACCAGGCGCTTACATGGGTCAGTACAGTAATTTATACGTGGGTTTACTTTAAGTATGTGAGTCAAATAGCTTAGAAAAAGTAAATAATGTTCTTTCTTTTTTCATGTATTATAGTGCTTCCAAAAAGGAACCTGAGGATAGTGAACCACCGAGAGCTATTTCACCGCGATTTCAATATACCGACTCCGAAAGTGAAGATGAGAATACCACAACAAAAGGAGGAATGACTCACTCAGGTAAGGGCAGGTGATGCATTCATGCATCATGCCCATTGGTCGCCATGATGCCTGAATGCAGCCCTAGCAAGTAACTCACCAGGGCTGCATTCTTGCATCATGACGAACCTACGGGGTTGATAGACAAACTTCTGGAGGTTTGTCATGATGCTCCAATGAAGTGCTGGCGAGACTGCTCGCCAGCACTTCATTGGAGCATCATGGCGACCAATGGGCATGATGCATTCATGAATTAGCGGCCCTTAAAGGGTTAAACCTTTGAGTAGAACTTAGTGGATTACCCTACTCTTCTTAAATTGAAATCTTTTTCACTGATTCATTTCACTTTTTGATATGAAATGTGCTCCCGCTAGGTTTTGACGATACTGATCTGGAGAAGCCGAGATTTAACCACCCTGGACACAGCCCCAAGGTGGCTCTGAGGCTGTCTGCGGAGGGTTCAGAGCGTGTGGTGAGCGTGCCGGCCACCATTAACCAGTACCTGTGGGACTACCAGCGGGACGGGGTGCGCTTCCTGTACAAACACCACCACCAGGGGGCAGGCGCTATACTTGGGGACGACATGGGGCTCGGTAAAACTGTACAGGTATGTTGACTACAAGTGGGACTGGAGCTGGTTTCTGGTGACATGCGCTTATTAGAACTGATAAGATGGGGACCAGCTTGTCTCTTGAAATGGTTGTTATCCAGGGACAAGGTGCCAATCATGTCATGTGTGTGCAAGAGGGTTTTTGTGTTTTTTTCTCAATTTTGCTGTAGCTGGTTTTCACGAAGAGAGTGATTTAAAATTATTGACCTAAAAGCTTCTTTTTTTTGCAAAAGGATATTTGAAATTCTTGAAATACTTTGGGTGAAATCTAAAGACCAACATTTCTCTTTGCTGGAGCCTAGATTTATAACAAACACATCAAAGACAGAATGACTTAATTGTTACTCCTTGTATGGGGCCATTCACAGGTCATTGCATTTTTATCGGCACTCCTCGGGAAGACTGGAAATAAAGACGATGTCATGAAGCAGCGGCCAAAGTTCATCCGAAGAGTAGGTATCCAAAGTTATAAATAGAAATTATTTGACCAGAAATATACAGTTATTTTATCAAACGGACCCTGTTCTACCTCTTAATTGGATTCTATTAATTATTGCTGCCTATGACACGTCTCGGGCATTGAAACACTCCCAATGGCATGATGCACCAATGCAGCCTCGATGGTGCTGCATTGGTGCATCATGACGATAAGTGAACATGCTGGAGGCATCATGCCTTTTGCTAAGTTAACCTTAGGGGCTATTACTGTATTCGACATAATTAATGCACAGTGCACTTAAAGATATCTAAAATTTATGTCTAATAGTTAAGAGTTTAATTGAGAATGAAAATTGGAATTTTTTTTTTAATTCCAGTTTGAAATATCGGCAAAAGGAGGGTGTGTGCAATATTAGGGTATGTGGGTTTATCACGAATACAGTAATGCGTTAATGCCTCATGCCCATCAATTGTCATGTTGCGCCAATGAGCCTGACAATTTTTCATACAAACAGGTCAATGTGATGGTCACAGTGACAGTACTGTTTGGATTACATTCATGTTACAGATGTCCGGTAGTAGCAGTGACGAGGAGGAGGAGGGCCCTAAGAAGGTGTACCTTATCGTGGGACCGGCCAGCGTGCTGTATAACTGGGTGGACGAACTAGACACCTGGGGCTACTTCACTGTAGGGTAAGCACGTCTACTACTGTAAAACTAGACACCTGGGGCTACTTCACTGTAGGGTAAGCACGTCTACTACTGTAAAACTAGACACCTGGGGCTACTTCACTGTAGGGTAAGCACATCTACTACTGTAAAACTAGACACCTGGGGCTACTTCACTGTAGGGTAAGCACGTCTACTACAGTAAAACTAGACACCTGGGGCTACTTCACTGTAGGGTAAGCACGTCTACTACTGTAAAACTAGACACCTGGGGCTACTTCACTGTAGGGTAAGCACGTCTACTACAGTAAAACTAGACACCTGGGGCTACTTCACTGTAGGGTAAGCACGTCTACTACTGTAAAACTAGACACCTGGGGCTACTTCACTGTAGGGTAAGCACGTCTACTACAGTAAAACTAGACACCTGGGGCTACTTCACTGTAGGGTAAGCACGTCTACTACAGTAAAACTAGACACCTGGGGCTACTTCACTGTAGGGTAAGCACATCTACTACAGTAAAACTAGACACCTGGGGCTACTTCACTGTAGGGTAAGCACGTCTACTACTGTAAAACTAGACACCTGGGGCTATTTCACTGTAGGGTAAGCACGTCTACTACAGTAAAACTAGACACCTGGGGCTACTTCACTGTAGGGTAAGCACGTCTACTACCGTAAAACTAGACACCTGGGGCTACTTCACTGTAGGGTAAGCACGTCTACTACTGTAAAACTTTGAGTATACTATAAGTCGCACCCATGTTTAAGCCACACGACATGTACCGGCAAGCTGTGCCCTGAATTGCCCACTTTTTTATAAGACATACTTTGGAGCTTTCTTTTCTACTTCAACTTGTAAAACTCCACATAAGTCCTACCAGGAGATGCGCCTAATATACAAACCTTTTAAGTGCTGCTAATGCATAAATGCATCATGCCCATTGGTTGTCATGATGCACCAATGAAGTGCTGGCGAATCTGCTCACCAGCTCTTCAATGGAGCATCATGATGACCCTATGGGACTGTATCGAACCTGTAGGATCGTCATGATGCGTGAATGTAGCCCTAGCGAGTTACTCACCAGGGCTGCATTCATGGCAACCAATGGGCATAGTGCATGAATCAGGGTTCCCACGCATTATGGAAGGTCATGGAATTAAAAGTTGTCAGGGAAAGTCATGGAATTTCTGAAAATTTCTTCTCAAGTCATGAAAAGTCATGGAAAATGGGAAAACTAAAAACATATTACAAAAACCTATTGGAGTAGACTTTGTTCCCATCTTGATTGTAGGAATTTTACTGGGAGGTCAACCCCGATAGTGTCCAAATATAGTTAAAAATGTCATGGAAAATTCAGATTTTTGTCATGGAAAGTCATGGCAATGTCATGGAATTTGAGAACCCTGAATGAAGCCATCAGTAGCCCTCCATGACATACCTGTCCGTGTTGTTAATTAATTACAGGAGGTACCACAAGCAGCACAAAGAGCAGACCCTGGCTGACCTCAGGAAGGACAAACTTGACGTCGTCGTCACAACCTTTGAGACGTGCCGCGACAATGTGGTGAGTTGAAACTACAGTCAAGCCTGGATATATCAGCCACCTCTGTTTCAGATGAAGGTTGACTGATTCCTGAATCAACCAGTTTTCTGAAGCTGAAATGTGTAGGGGTGCAGCTATCTAGAAGATTCGACCCTCCAGGGTACGGGTTGCCGGATACTGCGCCGCCTGTGAGATATCGACTGATTGGCATGTTTTTGTGCAACTGTTTTTTCCAGACGGCTCTGTAGCTTAGTTGGTAGAGCACTGGCCCCGGGTGTGAGATTTCCTTGGTTTAAATACAGGACAACTTAAATGCTTTTTCACGACCACGACAAATGTAATGGACCTCTATGGCCATAATCAAATCTATTCTAAAGGTCATCTGGCCAAGAAGTGGGACCACCGACCTATTGAAGTCCTTGTTAGGATTGTCTAAAATATCGTAGTGAATATATCTAGGATGAATGACTGAGACTGAAGGTTTTGTGTATGTTTATGTTTTTACAGGATATCTTGAACCAGTTTGAGTGGGACGGCGTGATAGCGGACGAAGCGCACAAAATAAAGGTGAACTAATCAGTACCGTATAGAGCATTCCCCTTGTATCGCTGCCCAGTCATGGCTGTGTGGAAGTAGTGAGTTTTGCCCAAAATATGAACTTTTGTGTAATTAAGTCTGGACAAAGTGATTGGTAATATGCTTGGTACCTATGTTAGTGCCATCAATAAAAGTAATCAGTATATTTATCAGTGGTAGGGAGACTATACAGGTCAGCCCTAAGTCTGTACTGTTCTATAGTCTCAAAGAGTGGGCCCTAGAGTGGGAAACCTCTATTCAACATAAAGGAAACAGCACTCTAAAATTTCTAAAGGTTAATAAAGGTGACTCTAAAGTAAGTAAACTCGCCAGCACTGCATTGATGCATCATGACGACCAAGGGGCATCTGAATTTATCTCAAGTTGAATACGTCAGCCCCATAAGTTTAACCAAGAACCTCTGTATCACACCCCCCGTGTGATAACCCTTCCCTGTATCACACTGCCAGGTAGATCGTTGCAAATGGTCACATAACTAGTGATAAAATGATTACTAATGCCAAATAAATGAATTTTTGAACATTTCTGACAAAAATAACTTGAGATAAACACAAAGCTTTGCCTCGTGTGATAACCCTCAGTGGGGACCAATTCTCGTGCACCTTTGTCTATGTATCATATAATACCTTCACCTATAAGTGTATATGTGTCATTATTATATAGGGTATGAAGGCAGAGATGACGCAGGCGCTCAAGGCGTTAAAATGTAAGAAGCGGTTTGGTCTGACCGGCACGGCGCTACAGAACGACATGAAGGAACTCTGGTGTATCCTCGACTGGTGAGCTCATCTTTCATTTTCATGTTATCATGAATGCCATTTTGAGCACAGCTTCTTGAATTAGCAATGGTTCTCTATCAATGCAGGGGGTCTACATGGGGGGGGGGCATGTCACCTTTCCATTTTAACCCTTCAAGGGCCGCTGATGCAGGAGTGCATCATGCTCATTGGTTGTTATGATGTCCCAATGAAGTGCTGGCAAATCTGTTTGCCAGCACTTCATTGGAGCATCATGCTGATACTTCAGGAGTGCATCAACCCTGTAGGGTCAGCATGATACATGAATGCAGCCCTGGTGAGTTACTCACCAGGGCTGCATGAATGCATCATGATGATCCATGGGCATGATGCATGAATGCATCAGCGGCCCGTGAAGGGTTAAGAAAATGCCATGTCACATGTCATTAATTTTCTATTTTCCATTGTCCTCATCACTACCAAAGATCCATGTCACATGATTTTAAGAAGAGACCATGCCACCCTGTCGATTTCTTAGAGTCCAGACCCATAGAGCAATTCCTAGACTGAAATAAACAAGTGCAGCTATACTAAACAGGGAAATAAATCATCCTCCCCCACCACACCTTATTATAATAAAAGATGTTCCTTTATGTCTCTTTTCGGTTTTTTTGGCTGCTCTGTGTAATATTATATGACATGTTTCTACGCAGGGCTAACCCGGGATGTTTGGGTTCAGTGTCTGACTTTGAGCAAACGTTTGCCAAGGTCATCCTTGAAGGTCAAAAACAAGACGCGACTAAGAAGCAATTAGCACACGCAAGGAAAGGTCGGTATGAGCCATTACACTTTAGAACAGTATGTTGTTTCTTTTTTTTAAATTTCCAACCATTTTTGTAAAGAGAAGAGGAGGAAAATACGAAATAAAGTATGGAATTGATTGACATAGTATTAAAAAAAAAAACAGTTATTTTCCACACTTTACATTATAAGATTTTTTTTTTTTTAATTTTTTTTTTACATTTAAGATTATGGAAATCCACACCTGGTAGAGTAATTCTAAACGCTATGTATTTATGGTTGTCTGAGACAATTCTAAATAATGTTGCAGCAAAAGAAAAGTTTGCAGAGTTGAGGAATAAGTGGTTTATCAGGCGGACCAAGGCTATTATTGCTGACCAGTTACCAAAGAAGGGTGAGTCTGAGAAATCTCTTCTACCGTAAATCACGGCATATAAGATGCGGCTTATACACCAAGGTAACACCATCTGCGTCCTATAGGATTCATCCCAACTCAAGGTGTGTCTTATATGTCAGGATTTTACACTATATAACATTACTAAAATGGCCAATATTTGACCCTAGGTGCGTCCTATATGATTCTGCCTAACTCAGGGTGCGTCCTATACCCGAGGGGCGTCTTATACGCGAGGATTTACGGTATTTTAAATTCTCTTGTATAAGCTGCACCCTTGTATAAGCCACCCCCTTGTATAAGCTGCACCCTTGTATAAGCCGCACCCTTGTATAAGCTGCATCCTCATACAAGTCACACCCTCGTATAAGCTGCACCCTTGTATAAGCCGCACCCTTGTATAAGCCGCACCCTTGTATAAGCCGCACCCATGTATAAGCTGCACCCATGTATAAGCCACACCCTGAGTTAGAGAGGAAGCTATAGGCCGCGCCTAAGGTCTGAAAGTTGATGTTTTAGTACTGTTCTATAGGGTAAATACCCCCTATAAGCCGCACCCTGAGTTAGAGAGGAAGCTATAGGCCGCGCCTAAGGTCTGAAAGTTGATGTTTTAGTACTGTTCTATAGGGTAAATACCCCCTATAAGCCACACCCTGAGTTAGAGAGAAAGCTATAGGCCGCGCCTAAGGTCTGAAAGTTGATGTTTTAGTACTGTTCTATAGGGTAAATACCCCCTATAAGCCACACCCTGAGTTAGAGAGGAAGCTATAGGCCGCGCCTAAGGTCTGAAAGTTGATGTTTTAGTACTGTTCTATAGGGTAAATACCCCCTATAAGCCACACCCTGAGTTAGAGAGGAAGCTATAGGCCGCGCCTAAGGTCTGAAAGTTGATGTTTTAGTACTGTTCTATAGGGTAAATACCCCCTATAAGCCACACCCTGAGTTAGAGAGGAAGCTATAGGCCGCGCCTAAGGTCTGAAAGTTGATGTTTTAGTACTGTTCTATAGGGTAAATACCCCCTATAAGCCACACCCTGAGATAGAGAGGAAGCTATAGGCCGCGCCTAAGGTCTGAAAGTTGATGTTTTAGTACTGTTCTATAGGGGTAAATACCCCCTATAAGCCACACCCTGAGATAGAGTGGAAGCTATAGGCCGCGCCTAAGGTCTGAAAGTTGATGTTTTAGTACTGTTCTATAGGGGTAAATACCCCCTATAAGCTGCACCTCGACTTTGGGCCGATCCTATGAGCAGCATTTTGATTGGGCTTATACAAGAAAATTTACGGTAATGAGAGGGGGCAGGAATAAGGGGACAAGATACTGTATGACCCTATGTATAAGCCGCAGTCTGCCACTCTGGATAATTCTATAATTTCCACCTTGCACCTGATAATTCATAGTTTAGGGCTGTGGGATGCAAAGAACCCCCCCCCCCTCATTTAAGCTTCAACTTGAATCTAGGGACAAGTTCAAGTTCAAATTATCTTTATTGCAACCATCATATATATAATGTTATACAGGTGCGATATTGGGCCGACTAACCCTCAAAATAAGCATTCAATATATCAAGCCAAAGAACAAAATCATTCATCAGATGATCATTGAGTATGGGAATGCATACATACATATTAACTTCACTGCGAATCCTTTCCGCATATGTTAAGTCAAGAATGCAATCAATTATACACTTGCATACATATTGCATAGTAATCGATGGGTTGGTTTACACATTCCCTGTATACCTCTATAGTCTAACTAGAGTGTCTTTGTAGACTTTGTGAGAACAATCCCACTAGTAAAGCCTATACACGATGAAATACACAACAAAGAATTACTCATACTTATCCTAGCGGTGGTCTTAGCAGTGATTTAACAGACACCCAATCAACCAAATACAAAAATGCAAAATACCCAAAGATTACCCCAAGTCTGTAACTATAATGTCAACATATCTCCGGTATCAGGTTCCTAACCATAAGTTGCGCCTGTAACCTAAGGTCCATATTATAAAGAGCACTACAATACGAGTAGATCAAGAATACATGCGGGTACACAGTCTGACAAAAGGCAACATTGATATCTTAGGCCACACCAAAAAAAATAAGTTGCTCTACGGATTTCCCTCTCCATATTTTCAGAAATACAAATAACCATTCCAGGCTCCTAGCCTCATAGGACGTGAGCTGGTTGATAACCATTCCAGGCTCCTAGCCCCATAGGACGTGAGCTGGTTGATAACCATTCCAGGCTCCTAGCCCCATAGGACGTGAGCTGGTTGATAACCATTCCAGGCTCCTAGCCTCATAGGAGGTGAGCTGGTTGATAACCATTCCAGGCTCCTAGCCTCATAGGACGATAGCTGGTTGATAACCATTCCAGGCTCCTAGACTCATAGGACGATAGCTGGTTGATAACCATTCCAGGCTCCTAGCCTCATAGGACGATAGCTGGTTGATAACCATTCCAGCCCAATCTATACTAATGTAAATTATTGTATATTAGTCTTCACTGGTTGAGAACCATTCCAGTTAGACTAACTTTGGTCTGGGTTTTTGTTCCTAATAAGCGCATTAAACTTCTCTCTTTTTTCAGTTTTTTGTATGTCTTGGGTAGACCGTCCCACTCCCAAACCCATCTCAACTAGGGAGACCTGTCAGTAGTCCTGTAAATAGCAACGTAATTATCCAGCTTTATCTTATGGTCAGCTCTTGTACGCCTGTCTTCCTTAGCGACTCCATAACCAAGCAGTTTTCACTGTTTAAACATGTGGCATAATAACTGTACAAACCTTCTTTGTTTTAACTCAGTAATATCAAAGTGTTCTCGTAGATCTGAGGCTGAACATCTTTCATACATGTTTTGATATCTACAAACTCTTAATCCTCTATTTTGTAATTTCTCTATTTTTTCTGCTAACAAGGAATGTGGCTTAGAATTGTAATTAACTTGCATTTTCAAATCCAGTGTCTTATAGAATCATAGTTGGGTGTGCACCTTATACGTGAGTTCTTTTAACACATGCGAGTTTTCGGTAAACTGTAAACTACAAAGAAGTAAGTTTTAAGAATTTTGTCTAATTTCAGAATTTTCTTCTTTTTTTCTTTTTAGATTTACTCAAAGTTACCTTTTTAGATTAAATTCCTGTTGTGTTTTGTAATGAATTAAGAATAAGATGTGAGTCTTCAGAATTTTTCTCTCATCTCTGATACTATTTTTCTTACTACCAGAGGAGCAGGTGGTTTACTGCCGCCCGACATCGTTCCAGGTGGACGTGTACAAGGCCATCCTGGGACACCCGCACATCAGGCTCATCCTTACCCGTAACGACCCCTGTACGTGTCAGAGCGGCAAAACATGCGGCAAGTGCTGCTACAGGGTATGTGGTGCTTTATTGTCTCTTTAAAGGTACGGTATTACCATAGTAAGGTGCATCTTATACGAGGGGTTTTAGTTCTCCCTGGATCCGCAAGAGGGATACCAAGACATTTCTTTTGATATGTTACACTCCAGTAAGTCCTAGTAGGACATAAGGGGGTCTAGGGGGGTTCTGGGAGACCCTAGCTACAAGTAGCTTTTTGAATTCATAAAATCCATTCAGTAGAACAAAATATGTTTTTTTTTTTTACCATATTCTTAAACTCCTGTGCGTCTTATAGGTGGGATGCGCCTTATATGCGGGAGATAACAGTACCGTAAATTCCCTCGTATAAGCCGCACCTTCCTATGAGAGACAGCTATGAGCCGCACCTGGGGCTTGAAAATTGACTGTTTAATACTGTTCTATGGGGTCAAACACCCTCATATAAGTCGCACCCTGACTTTGGAAACCTCCTATAATCTGTATTTTGATTTGGGTTCTGGTACTAGCCGCAGCCTATACAAGAGAATCTACGGTAAACCTTTTCACAATTTTATTCTGAAGGAATTGACTGTCATTTGATTCCCTTTTTCTTTATTTTCCCGCATACAGAAAGCGGACGATGGGCGCACTGTGAACCAGCTCCTTTTTAGCTACCTCCAGATGCTGCTAAAAACAGCCAATCACATCGCCCTTCTCATGCCTGAGTACACAACCAATAAGAACCAGCGTAAGCAGGCGGAGGATATCTGTGAGGTAGCATTCGCACAGCATCCACAGTTCCGTGAGCAGACACGCACGGCTGCCTTCAGAACGCTCTCCGACCCGAAATACTGCGGGAAAATGAAGGTATTCACACTTCATGTTAACCCCTTTTTAAGTTTAGAAATGTTCCCAAAAATGAAGTGGGAGGGGGGATTATTTAGTGTTCACTTCACTTTGCATGATTTAAGATGCCCCAGTATATCATATTAATACTTGTTAAACATGTGGGCCAACATGTGAACATATAATTAAACACAAACAAAGAGGGAAAAACAGTCAGGCCTTTTTAGATCTTTATTTTTATTGTATTTCTATTTGTAGGTGATGGCAGGCCTTCTGAAAGTCTTCAAAAAAGAGAAGTGCAAAGTTCTGCTGTTCTCATTATCAACCCAGGTAGGTAGATCTAAATTCATGCAAGAACCTCCAGATGCATTGGTGGAATATGACAACATAAAGCTTGTCATAGTATGCTGTTTTCAAATTGAAGTTCAAGGGATAATGAATGGTACCTTTAACTTGCTATAAAGCCGCGGCAAATACCAGAATCCAAATAAAAATTAGGCCCAAAGTTGTGGTGCAGCTTATACAAGGATATTTTACACTAGAAAATAGGACTGAACTACCAAGCCTTTGCTATGGCTTTAAGCTTCTCCCAAAGTCGTGGGTGCGGCTTATACGAGGGTACGGTTAATACAAGAGAATTTGCGGTACTGTAAAATCCCACAAATAAGCCACATACCCATTGAAGTATGTTAAAGGCAATCAGCAGCACGTTGGGCTTGAAAATTATACTGTCAGTTAAAACCCTGCCAACTAAGTTACTATAAAACTGAACAGCACCTCTGATTTCATAGTACCGTAATCTCCCGCATATAAGACGCGTCTTATACGAGGGGTTTTAGTTCTCCTTGGATCCACAAGGGGGACACCAAGACCTTTCTTTTGATATGCCATGCCATGCCATAATGGTCATAATAGGGCATAAGGGGGCCCAGGGGGGTCCAGGGGGCCCAAGCTACACACAGGTTTTTAAATTTTGAAAATTCACTCAGTAGAACCAAAGTTATGAATTTTTCATTTTTTGAGAATTTTCCAAAACTCTAGGTGCGTCTTATACGTGCACTGCGTCTTATACGCGGGAGATTACGATACCTATATAATGAGTTATCCAAAAGCTGTTCTTTCCTTTGTTTTAGTTGCTAGATATCATCGAGCACTACGTTTCGACCACTGGGTACGAATACCGACGTCTGGACGGGAAGACGCCCGATGTCAAACGCGTGCAGCTCGTCCGTGAGTTTAACCGTGACCCAGGAATCTTCTTGTTCCTCTCCTCGACCAAGTATGTCACTTTCTATTCTTGTGTTTCCATATGCTAATACCTAAAGACGGCACCCAAAAATGATATACACGGATAAAGACTTCAGGGTTTCCCCATATTTCAGGTATTTTCAAGTTCCAAGGAGTCATATGTTCTTTACAAATATATTATGGGGCTTCTTTTTGAACACTTTTGGGTTTATTGTGTTCGCTCAATGTCTCCCTCATGATAAACTACATATAATGTTTTAATACCTCAAAATTGTCCTAAAAACATTATGAAGGCTATTAGCAAATTAAATTTTACAAATGTTACCATTTCTAGAGCTGGTGGTGTGGGCCTTAACCTGACGGGAGCGAATGTGGTCCTTATCTACGACCCCAACTGGAACCCGACCCACGACCTGCAGGCACAGGACCGGGCGTACCGCGTGGGGCAAGGCCGGGACGTCCGCGTCTTCCGTCTTATCACCATAGGAACCATAGAGGAGAACATCTACCTCAGACAAGTCTACAAACAGGTACCGTAAATACTCTGGTATACGCCGCACCCTCATATAAGCTGCACCCCCTACTTTGGAATGAGCTATAGGCCAAAACTGAAGCTTGGAAATTGCCTGTTTAGTATTATTCTATAGTGTCAAATAACCCCATATAAGCCACACCCTGATTTTGGGCACATTTTATAAGCTGCACTTTTATTTGGGTTACGGTATAAGCTGCGGCTTATATGAGAGAATTTACGGTATTCGTTTTTGACTTCTTAACAGGAAAAATTTGTATTCAGGTGTAATATACCTCTCGGTTTTAGTGTGAAAATATCCGTTAGTATACACATACAGCAATAAGATTTGAAAAAATATTTCTGTCTTTCTTTTTTTTTCAAATCAGCAATTGGACCGTGTATCAGTCAGTGACGAGAACGCCAAGCGACTTTTTCATCGGGATGAGATCTTCGGCCTCGAGAACCTGTTTAAATTCCGCACATCAGAAAGCTGCCTCACAGCAGACATCTTAGAGGTAGCCACAATAAATACTAATGATAACTTGCATATAAGGCTTACTCAGACTTCATGCCTAACCTATAATGTGCACTTGAAGTCATGTGTTGTACAATATAGAAGATCCTGGCAAGTTAGTCGCTAGGACTGTAGCTTTCCCTCAAGGTCAGCATGATACATGAATGCAGCACTCAAGGTCAGCATGATACATGAATGCAGCACTCAAGGTCAGCATGATACATGAATGCAGCACTCAAGGTCAGCATGATACATGAATGCAGCACTCAAGGTCAGCATGATACATGAATGCAGCACTCAAGGTCAGCATGATACATGAATGCAGCACTCAAGGTCAGCATGATACATGAATGCAGCACTCAAGGTCAGCATGATACATGAATGCAGCAGTCAAGGTCAGCATGATACATGAATGCAGCACTCAAGCTGCATTTGTGTATCATGCCAACAACAGACAGAGTGCATCAAATTTCTATCCTGCTCTAAAGACCTGACCAAAAGACAGCTAAATTTGCAGTGTATAAAAGGGAAAAGGGAAAGTAATCATCACTCGTGTGTTGATATTCATAACTTTGTTGTATTTCAGAGGAATGCCAAGATTGAGACGAGTCTGCGCGGGTTCCACATCCAGAACTATATCCCCCCAGCCACTTATAAAGATGATACTAACCCCAAAGCAGCAAAACGTGAGTTTATTGTGTCTTTCATTAATTGTCCTGAGTTATTTGTCCTGTATATTAGGGTGACTTCGAGCAGTCTATGTGAAAGTTTTTCCCCTCACAGGCCATTCGGTCCTGAAGATTTAATGGTTCTGCAGGCCCGGACTGATTTTGGCAGGACTGAATACCTCAAGATTATCATTGTAAGGAAAGAAATAACGAAAAACAAGAATGAACTCACTGTAAAATGTAGACAAAGGTCCCAAGATTACAGCCATACAATCGGTGTGGCAGTCAGACCGGGCCAGCGGGTTTGCAACCAAAAGCTGAAGCCCAACAAGATTTCGTAATGACTGGACTGCTATTATAGATTTCTTGGGACACAGACACAATCAATCAAGTAAAAAAAAAGCAAAATATTAGGCAATATCAAACATCAAGTCAATAAAGTAATCTCATATGGAATTGTACATTAGGTCACTATATTAGGATCAATCTAACATATTTCAAAATCTTTTTTATACTTAGAGCCGAGAGGGAAGAACAAGATGAATGAGCTGGACTTCTTACGCCAGGAGATCACATCAGAGGATGATGATGAAGATGACAATGACGCTGAATATGGAGAGGACGGAATCGAGAGTTCTGACAGTGATGAAGGTTCTACCACCGACGACAGCATTACGCCAACTAAAATAAAACCTTTGAGAAAAAAAATAAGCCGACATCTAATATCCGATTCGGATGATGATGACGATCTTGTATGTAGCCAGAGACAAGGGGTGGAAAACAGCAGCAGGGACAGCCCGGAAAGTGACAGACGAAAACAGTTTGACCGCGCTTGTGATGAATGCCGAAAACCTTCACCCGGAACTTCAAACACAAAGAATTCGCACACATGTGGTCAGGCAGGAAAGAACAGGAAGGGAAGTGGTAAGGGGTTAGATAAAACCAATGTGGACCAATCAGAGGGCTTGTCTGATGAAGGACGGGATCGTTCAAATGGGAGGCGGAGGAATCCTGCTGCGGTGCGGCAATCTTCTACAGTGAGTGAGCCACAGGCCACATTAGCCTGTGTGTCGGACGTGTTCGGTAAGTGCACATTTCAAGTTATTTTATATTTTCCGTGAAACTCTATGTATCAGACCAACCCTGCCTATAAGACGCACCCTGAGTTCAGGAACATCCTATAAGGCGCACCTTGGGCTTCTTTTGAGCTACTTAGTACCAATCTAAAGTATAAAAATTACTCTATAGGTTGAATGGAATGCTATATTGCACACCTGGTGGCTTGCCTTTGGGTAGTTTGATACTCTTCTACAGTATTAAAAAGGCCTCACCTAGGCCTGTAAGATGCAAAGATGGTAAATCCTTTAAGGCGCATCCGCGGCCATTCTTGTGTATAAGCACGTTATACGTGACAATTTACATTAAGTCTGGGCCCACCTTATATCCAAGATGTGGCTAATACAGGGATCTTATGGTACCGTAATCTCCTGTGTAAAAGTCACAACCTGCATATAAGGTGCACCTAGAGTTTTAGAATATGATTAAAAAGATTTTAAAAGATCATAACTTTTGTTCTACTGAATGGGTAGCTAGGGCCCCCTAGACCCCCCTAAGTCCTGAGGGGGAGTGTAACATATCAAAAGAAAGGCCTTGGGTGTCCCCCTTGTGGATCCAGGGATAACTAAAACTCAGCATTTATAAGACGTGCCTTATCCGCGGGAGATTGCAGTAATAATGAATTCTTTATTTTCATTGTAACAGACCAGTACCAGGTGGCGCACAGACACGAGAACCAGAAGCTGGTGGGGGCGAGTCGTGCGGAGGACCACATGACACGATGTGCAATACAGGACGTATATGAACTACATCAGTACTCACAGGCACCCGCTGCCTACTGTCAACCACTCACTGAGGTATGTATGTATGACACCAGTACTCACAGGCACCCACCGCCTACTGTCAACCACTCACTGAGGTATGTATGTATGTATGACACCAGTACTCACAGGCACCCGCTGCCTACTGTCAACCACTCACTGAGGTATGTATGACACCAGTACTCACAGGCACCCGCTGCCTACTGTCAACCACTCACTGAGGTATGTATGACACCAGTACTCACAGGCACCCGCTGCCTACTGTCAACCACTCACTGAGGTATGTATGTATGTATGACACCAGTACTCACAGGCACCCGCCGCCTACTGTCAACCACTCACTGAGGTATGTATGTATGTATGACACCAGTACTCACAGGCACCCGCCGCCTACTGTGAACCACTCACTGAGGTATGTATGACACCAGTACTCACAGGCACCCGCTGCCTACTGTCAACCACTCACTGAGGTATGTATGTATGTATGACACCAGTACTCACAGGCACCCGCTGCCTACTGTCAACCACTCACTGAGGTATGTATGTATGTATGACACCAGTACTCACAGGCACCCGCCGCCTACTGTCAACCACTCACTGAGGTATGTATGTATGTATGACACCAGTACTCACAGGCACCCGCCGCCTACTGTCAACCACTCACTGAGGTATGTATGTATGTATGTATGACACCAGTACTCACAGGCACCCACCGCCTACTGTCAACCACTCACTGAGGTATGTATGTATGTATGACACCAGTACTCACAGGCACCCGCCGCCTACTGTCAACCACTCACTGAGGTATGTATGTATGTATGACACCAGTACTCACAGGCACCCGCTGCCTACTGTCAACCACTCACTGAGGTATGTATGTATGTATGACACCAGTACTCACAGGCACCCGCCGCCTACTGTCAACCACTCACTGAGGTATGTATGTATGTATGACACCAGTACTCACAGGCACCCGCCGCCTACTGTGAACCACTCACTGAGGTATGTATGTATGTATGTATGACACCAGTACTCACAGGCACCCACCGCCTACTGTCAACCACTCACTGAGGTATGTATGTATGTATGTATGACACCAGTACTCACAGGCACCCGCCGCCTACTGTCAACCACTCACTGAGGTATGTATGTATGTATGTATGACACCAGTACTCACAGGCACCCGCTGCCTACTGTCAACCACTCACTGAGGTATGTATGTATGTATGACACCAGTACTCACAGGCACCCGCCGCCTACTGTCAACCACTCACTGAGGTATGTATGTATGTATGACACCAGTACTCACAGGCACCCGCTGCCTACTGTCAACCACTCACTGAGGTATGTATGTATGTATGACACCAGTACTCACAGGCACCCACCGCCTACTGTCAACCACTCACTGAGGTATGTATGACACCAGTACTCACAGGCACCCACCACCTACTGTCAACCACTCACTGAGGTATGTATGACACCAGTACTCACAGGCACCCGCCGCCTACTGTCAACCACTCACTGAGGTATGTATGACACCAGTACTCACAGGCACCCACTGCCTACTGTCAACCACTCACTGAGGTATGTATGTATGTATGACACCAGTACTCACAGGCACCCACCACCTACTGTCAACCACTCACTGAGGTATGTATGACACCAGTACTCACAGGCACCCGCTGCCTACTGTCAACCACTCACTGAGGTATGTATGTATGTATGACACCAGTACTCACAGGCACCCACTGCCTACTGTCAACCACTCACTGAGGTATGTATGTATGTATGACACCAGTACTCACAGGCACCCGCCGCCTACTGTCAACCACTCACTGAGGTATGTATGTATGTATGACACCAGTACTCACAGGCACCCGCTGCCTACTGTCAACCACTCACTGAGGTATGTATGTATGTATGTATGACACCAGTACTCACAGGCACCCGCCGCCTACTGTCAACCACTCACTGAGGTATGTATGACACCAGTACTCACAGGCACCCACTGCCTACTGTCAACCACTCACTGAGGTATGTATGTATGTATGACACCAGTACTCACAGGCACCCACTGCCTACTGTCAACCACTCACTGAGGTATGTATGACACCAGTACTCACAGGCACCCACCGCCTACTGTCAACCACTCACTGAGGTATGTATGACACCAGTACTCACAGGCACCCACCGCCTACTGTCAACCACTCACTGAGGTATGCATGACACCAGTACTCACAGGCACCCGCTGCCTACTGTCAACCACTCACTGAGGTATGTATGTATGTATGACACCAGTACTCACAGGCACCCACCGCCTACTGTCAACCACTCACTGAGGTATGTATGTATGTATGACACCAGTACTCACAGGCACCCGCCGCCTACTGTCAACCACTCACTGAGGTATGTATGACACCAGTACTCACAGGCACCCGCTGCCTACTGTCAACCACTCACTGAGGTATGTATGTATGTATGTATGACACCAGTACTCACAGGCACCCACCACCTACTGTCAACCACTCACTGAGGTATGTATGTATGTATGACACCAGTACTCACAGGCACCCGCTGCCTACTGTCAACCACTCACTGAGGTATGTATGACACCAGTACTCACAGGCACACACTGCCTACTGTCAACCACTCACTGAGGTATGTATGGATGTATGTATGACACCAGTACTCACAGGCACCCACTGCCTACTGTCAACCACTCACTGAGGTATGTATGTATGTATGTATGTATGACACCAGTACTCACAGGCACCCGCCACCTACTGTCAACCACTCACTGAGGTATGTATGTATGTATGACACCAGTACTCACAGACACCCGCCGCCTACTGTCAACCACTCACTGAGGTATGTATGTATGTATGTATGACACCAGTACTCACAGGCACCCGCTGCCTACTGTCAACCACTCACTGAGGTATGTATGACACCAGTACTCACAGGCACCCACCGCCTACTGTCAACCACTCACTGAGGTATGTATGACACCAGTACTCAAAGGCACCCACCGCCTACTGTCAACCACTCACTGAGGTATGTATGACACCAGTACTCACAGGCACCTGCCGCCTACTGTCAACCACTCACTGAGGTATGTATGACACCAGTACTCACAGGCACCCACTGCCTACTGTCAACCACTCACTGAGGTATGTATGATACCAGTACTCACAGGCACCCACCACCTACTGTCAACCACTCACTGAGGTATGTATGACACCAGTACTCACAGGCACCCACCACCTACTGTCAACCACTCACTGAGGTATGTATGACACCAGTACTCACAGGCACCCACCGCCTACTGTCAACCACTCACTGAGGTATGTATGACACCAGTACTCACAGGCACCCACTGCCTACTGTCAACCACTCACTGAGGTATGTATGTATGTATGACACCAGTACTCACAGGCACCCACCACCTACTGTCAACCACTCACTGAGGTATGTATGACACCAGTACTCACAGGCACCTGCTGCCTACTGTCAACCACTCACTGAGGTATGTATGTATGTATGTATGTATGTATGACACCAGTACTCACAGGCACCCGCTGCCTACTGTCAACCACTCACTGAGGTATGTATGACACCAATACTCACAGGCACCCACTGCCTACTGTCAACCACTCACTGAGGTATGTATGACACCAGTACTCACAGGCACCCACTGCCTACTGTCAACCACTCACTGAGGTATGTATGACACCAGTACTCACAGGCACCCACTGCCTACTGTCAACCACTCACTGAGGTATGTATGTATGTATGTATGACACCAGTACTCACAGGCACCCACTGCCTACTGTCAACCACTCACTGAGGTATGTATGACACCAGTACTCACAGGCACCCACCGCCTACTGTCAACCACTCACTGAGGTATGTATGACACCAGTACTCACAGGCACCCGCCGCCTACTGTCAACCACTCACTGAGGTATGTATGACACCAGTACTCACAGGCACCCGCCGCCTACTGTCAACCACTCACTGAGGTATGTATGACACCAGTACTCACAGGCACCCGCCGCCTACTGTCAACCACTCACTGAGGTATGTATGACACCAGTACTCACAGGCACCCGCTGCCTACTGTCAACCACTCACTGAGGTATGTATGTATGTATGTATGACACCAGTACTCACAGGCACCCACTGCCTACTGTCAACCACTCACTGAGGTATGTATGTATGTATGACACAAGTACTCACAGGCACCCACCACCTACTGTCAACCACTCACTGAGGTATGTATGACACCAGTACTCACAGGCACCCGCTGCCTACTGTCAACCACACACTGAGGTATGTATGTATGTATGTATGTATGTATGTATGTATGTATGTATGACACCAGTACTCACAGGCACCCGCTGCCTACTGTCAACCACTCACTGAGGTATGTATGACACCAGTACTCACAGGCACCCACTGCCTACTGTCAACCACTCACTGAGGTATGTATGTATGTATGTATGTATGACACCAGTACTCACAGGCACCCACTGCCTACTGTCAACCACTCACTGAGGTATGTATGACACCAGTACTCACAGGCACCCACCACCTACTGTCAACCACTCACTGAGGTATGTATGACACCAGTACTCACAGGCACCCGCTGCCTACTGTCAACCACTCACTGAGGTATGTATGTATGTATGACACCAGTACTCACAGGCACCCGCTGCCTACTGTCAACCACTCACTGAGGTATGTATGACACCAGTACTCACAGGCACCCGCTGCCTACTGTCAACCACTCACTGAGGTATGTATGTATGACACCAGTACTCACAGGCACCCACCGCCTACTGTCAACCACTCACTGAGGTATGTATGTATGTATGTATGTATGTATGTATGTATGTATGTATGTATGTATGTATGTATGTATGTATGTATGTATGACACCAGTACTCACAGGCACCCGCCGCCTACTGTCAACCACTCACTGAGGTATGTATGACACCAGTACTCACAGGCACCCGCTGCCTACTGTCAACCACTCACTGAGGTATGTATGTATGTATGTATGACACCAGTACTCACAGGCACCCACCACCTACTGTCAACCACTCACTGAGGTATGTATGTATGTATGACACCAGTACTCACAGGCACCCGCCGCCTACTGTCAACCACTCACTGAGGTATGTATGACACCAGTACTCACAGGCACCCACTGCCTACTGTCAACCACTCACTGAGGTATGTATGGATGTATGTATGACACCAGTACTCACAGGCACCCACTGCCTACTGTCAACCACTCACTGAGGTATGTATGTATGTATGTATGTATGACACCAGTACTCACAGGCACCCGCCACCTACTGTCAACCACTTACTGAGGTATGTATGTATGTATGACACCAGTACTCACAGGCACCCGCCGCCTACTGTCAACCACTCACTGAGGTATGTATGTATGTATGTATGACACCAGTACTCACAGGCACCCGCTGCCTACTGTCAACCACTCACTGAGGTATGTATGACACCAGTACTCACAGGCACCCACCGCCTACTGTCAACCACTCACTGAGGTATGTATGACACCAGTACTCAAAGGCACCCACCGCCTACTGTCAACCACTCACTGAGGTATGTATGACACCAGTTCTCACAGGCACCCGCCGCCTACTGTCAACCACTCACTGAGGTATGTATGACACCAGTACTCACAGGCACCCACTGCCTACTGTCAACCACTCACTGAGGTATGTATGATACCAGTACTCACAGGCACCCACCACCTACTGTCAACCACTCACTGAGGTATGTATGACACCATTACTCACAGGCACCCACCACCTACTGTCAACCACTCTCTGAGGTATGTATGACACCAGTACTCACAGGCACCCACCGCCTACTGTCAACCACTCACTGAGGTATGTATGACACCAGTACTCACAGGCACCCACTGCCTACTGTCAACCACTCACTGAGGTATGTATGTATGTATGACACCAGTACTCACAGGCACCCACCACCTACTGTCAACCACTCACTGAGGTATGTATGACACCAGTACTCACAGGCACCCGCTGCCTACTGTCAACCACTCACTGAGGTATGTATGTATGTATGACACCAGTACTCACAGGCACCCGCTGCCTACTGTCAACCACTCACTGAGGTATGTATGACACTAGTACTCACAGGCACCCACTGCCTACTGTCAACCACTCACTGAGGTATGTATGTATGTATGACACCAGTACTCACAGGCACCCACTGCCTACTGTCAACCACTCACTGAGGTATGTATGACACCAGTACTCACAGGCACCCACTGCCTACTGTCAACCACTCACTGAGGTATGTATGACACCAGTACTCACAGGCACCCACTGCCTACTGTCAACCACTCACTGAGGTATGTATGTATGTATGTATGACACCAGTACTCACAGGCACCCACTGCCTACTGTCAACCACTCACTGAGGTATGTATGACACCAGTACTCACAGGCACCCACCGCCTACTGTCAACCACTCACTGAGGTATGTATGACACCAGTACTCACAGGCACCCGCCGCCTACTGTCAACCACTCACTGAGGTATGTATGACACCAGTACTCACAGGCACCCGCCGCCTACTGTCAACCACTCACTGAGGTATGTATGACACCAGTACTCACAGGCACCCGCCGCCTACTGTCAACCACTCACTGAGGTATGTATGACACCAGTACTCATAGGCACCCGCTGCCTACTGTCAACCACTCACTGAGGTATGTATGTATGTATGTATGTATGACACCAGTACTCACAGGCACCCACTGCCTACTGTCAACCACTCACTGAGGTATGTATGTATGTATGACACAAGTACTCACAGGCACCCACCACCTACTGTCAACCACTCACTGAGGTATGTATGACACCAGTACTCACAGGCACCCGCTGCCTACTGTCAACCACTCACTGAGGTATGTATGACACCAGTACTCACAGGCACCCGCCGCCTACTGTCAACCACTCACTGAGGTATGTATGACACCAGTACTCACAGGCACCCACTGCCTACTGTCAACCACTCACTGAGGTATGTATGTATGTATGTATGTATGTATGACACCAGTACTCACAGGCACCCACTGCCTACTGTAAACCACTCACTGAGGTATGTATGACACCAGTACTCACAGGCACCCACCACCTACTGTCAACCACTCACTGAGGTATGTATGACACCAGTACTCACAGGCACCCGCTGCCTACTGTCAACCACTCACTGAGGTATGTATGACACCAGTACTCACAGGCACCCGCTGCCTACTGTCAACCACTCACTGAGGTATGTATGTATGACACCAGTACTCACAGGCACCCACCGCCTACTGTCAACCACTCACTGAGGTATGTATGTATGTATGTATGTATGTATGTATGTATGTATGTATGTATGTATGTATGTATGTATGTATGACACCAGTACTCACAGGCACCCGCTGCCTACTGTCAACCACTCACTGAGGTATGGATGACACCAGTACTCACAGGCACCCACCGCCTACTGTCAACCACTCACTGAGGTATGTATGTATGTATGACACCAGTACTCACAGGCACCCACCACCTACTATCAACCACTCACTGAGGTATGTATGACACCAGTACTCACAGGCACCCGCTGCCTACTGTCAACCACTCACTGAGGTATGTATGTATGTATGTATGTATGTATGACACCAGTACTCACAGGCACCCGCTGCCTACTGTCAACCACTCACTGAGGTATGTATGACACCAGTACTCACAGGCACCCACTGCCTACTGTCAACCACTCACTGAGGTATGTATGTATGTATGACACCAGTACTCACAGGCACCCACTGCCTACTGTCAACCACTCACTGAGGTATGTATGACACCAGTACTCACAGGCACCCACTGCCTACTGTCAACCACTCACTGAGGTATGTATGACACCAGTACTCACAGGCACCCACTGCCTACTGTCAACCACTCACTGAGGTGTGTATGACACCAGTACTCACAGGCACCCACTGCCTACTGTCAACCACTCACTGAGGTATGTATGTATGTATGACACCAGTACTCACAGGCACCCGCCGCCTACTGTCAACCACTCACTGAGGTATGTATGACACCAGTACTCACAGGCACCCACCGCCTACTGTCAACCACTCACTGAGGTATGTATGACACCAGTACTCACAGGCACCCGCCGCCTACTGTCAACCACTCACTGAGGTATGTATGTATGTATGACACCAGTACTCACAGGCACCCGCCGCCTACTGTCAACCACTCACTGAGGTATGTATGACACCAGTACTCACAGGCACCCGCCGCCTACTGTCAACCACTCACTGAGGTATGTATGACACCAGTACTCACAGGCACCCGCTGCCTACTGTCAACCACTCACTGAGGTATGTATGTATGACACCAGTACTCACAGGCACCCACTGCCTACTGTCAACCACTCACTGAGGTATGTATGTATGTATGACACAAGTACTCACAGGCACCCACCACCTACTGTCAACCACTCACTGAGGTATGTATGACACCAGTACTCACAGGCACCCGCTGCCTACTGTCAACCACTCACTGAGGTATGTATGTATGTATGTATGTATGACACCAGTACTCACAGGCACCCGCTGCCTACTGTCAACCACTCACTGAGGTATGTATGACACCAGTACTTACAGGCACCCACTGCCTACTGTCAACCACTCACTGAGGTATGTATGTATGTATGTATGACACCAGTACTCACAGGCACCCACTGCCTACTGTCAACCACTCACTGAGGTATGTATGACACCAGTACTCACAGGCACCCACCACCTACTGTCAACCACTCACTGAGGTATGTATGACACCAGTACTCACAGGCACCCGCTGCCTACTGTCAACCACTCACTGAGGTATGTATGACACCAGTACTCACAGGCACCCGCTGCCTACTGTCAACCACTCACTGAGGTATGTATGTATGACACCAGTACTCACAGGCACCCACCGCCTACTGTCAACCACTCACTGAGGTATGTATGTATGTATGTATGTATGTATGTATGTACGTATGTATGTATGTATGTATGTATGTATGTATGACACCAGTACTCACAGGCACCCGCTGCCTACTGTCAACCACTCACTGAGGTATGTATGACACCAGTACTCACAGGCACCCACCGCCTACTGTCAACCACTCACTGAGGTATGTATGTATGTATGACACCAGTACTCACAGGCACCCACCACCTACTGTCAACCACTCACTGAGGTATGTATGTATGTATGTATGACACCAGTACTCACAGGCACCCACCGCCTACTGTCAACCACTCACTGAGGTATGTATGACACCAGTACTCACAGGCACCCACTGCCTACTGTCAACCACTCACTGAGGTATGTATGACACCAGTACTCACAGGCACCCGCTGCCTACTGTCAACCACTCACTGAGGTATGTATGTATGTATGTATGTATGACACCAGTACTCACAGGCACCCACTGCCTACTGTCAACCACTCACTGAGGTATGTATGTATGTATGACACCAGTACTCACAGGCACCCACTGCCTACTGTCAACCACTCACTGAGGTATGTATGACACCAGTACTCACAGGCACCCGCCGCCTACTGTCAACCACTCACTGAGGTATGTATGACACCAGTACTCACAGGCACCCACCGCCTACTGTCAACCACTCACTGAGGTATGTATGACACCAGTACTCACAGGCACCCGCTGCCTACTGTCAACCACTCACTGAGGTATGTATGTATGTATGTATGACACCAGTACTCACAGGCACCCGCCGCCTACTGTCAACCACTCACTGAGGTATGTATGACACCAGTACTCACAGGCACCCACTGCCTACTGTCAACCACTCACTGAGGTATGTATGTATGTATGACACCAGTACTCACAGGCACCCACTTCCTACTGTCAACCACTCACTGAGGTATGTATGTATGTATGACACCAGTACTCACAGGCACCCACTGCCTACTGTCAACCACTCACTGAGGTATGTATGACACCAGTACTCACAGGCACCCACCACCTACTGTCAACCACTCACTGAGGTATGTATGACACCAGTACTCACAGGCACCCGCTGCCTACTGTCAACCACTCACTGAGGTATGTATGTATGTATGACACCAGTACTCACAGGCACCCACTGCCTACTGTCAACCACTCACTGAGGTATGTATGTATGTATGACACCAGTACTCACAGGCACCCACCACCTACTGTCAACCACTCACTGAGGTATGTATGACACCAGTACTCACAGGCACCCAGAGGTACTGGTATGACACCAGTACTCACAGGCACCCACCACCTACTGTCAACCACTCACTGAGGTATGTATGTATGTATGTATGACACCAGTACTCACAGGCACCCACCACCTACTGTCAACCACTCACTGAGGTATGTATGACACCAGTACTCACAGGCACCCACCGCCTACTGTCAACCACTCACTGAGGTATGTATGACACCAGTACTCACAGGCACCCGCCGCCTACTGTCAACCACTCACTGAGGTATGTATGTATGTATGTATGACACCAGTACTCACAGGCACCCACCACCTACTGTCAACCACTCACTGAGGTATGTATGACACCAGTACTCACAGGCACCCGCTTGAACACTTTAGTACTGGCCTGTAGTGTTGCACCCTGGGTACAGTACTCACAGGCACCCACTGCCTACTGTCAACCACTCACTGAGGTATGTATGACACCAGTACTCACAGGCACCCACTGCCTACTGTCAACCACTCACTGAGGTATGTATGTATGTATGTATGACACCAGTACTCACAGGCACCCACTGCCTACTGTCAACCACTCACTGAGGTATGTATGACACCAGTACTCACAGGCACCCACCACCTACTGTCAACCACTCACTGAGGTATGTATGACACCAGTACTCACAGGCACCCGCCGCCTACTGTCAACCACTCACTGAGGTATGTATGACACCAGTACTCACAGGCACCCGCTGCCTACTGTCAACCACTCACTGAGGTATGTATGTATGACACCAGTACTCACAGGCACCCACCGCCTACTGTCAACCACTCACTGAGGTATGTATGTATGTATGTATGTATGTATGTATGTATGTATGTATGTATGTATGTATGTATGTATGTATGTATGTATGTATGTATGTATGTATGTATGTATGTATGTATGTATGTATGTATGTATGTATGTATGTATGTATGTATGTATGTATGTATGTATGTATGTATGTATGTATGTATGTATGTATGTATGTATGTATGTATGTATGTATGTATGTATGTATGTATGTATGTATGTATGTATGTATGTATGTATGTATGTATGTATGTATGTATGTATGTATGTATGTATGTATGTATGTATGTATGTATGTATGTATGTATGTATGTATGTATGTATGTATGTATGTATGTATGTATGTATGTATGTATGTATGTATGTATGTATGTATGTATGTATGTATGTATGTATGTATGTATGTATGTATGTATGTATGTATGTATGTATGTATGTATGTATGTATGTATGTATGTATGTATGTATGTATGTATGTATGTATGTATGTATGTATGTATGTATGTATGTATGTATGTATGTATGTATGTATGTATGTATGTATGTATGTATGTATGTATGTATGTATGTATGTATGTATGTATGTATGTATGTATGTATGTATGTATGTATGTATGTATGTATGTATGTATGTATGTATGTATGTATGTATGTATGTATGTATGTATGTATGTATGTATGTATGTATGTATGTATGTATGTATGTATGTATGTATGTATGTATGTATGTATGTATGTATGTATGTATGTATGTATGTATGTATGTATGTATGTATGTATGTATGTATGTATGTATGTATGTATGTATGTATGTATGTATGTATGTATGTATGTATGTATGTATGTATGTATGTATGTATGTATGTATGTATGTATGTATGTATGTATGTATGTATGTATGTATGTATGTATGTATGTATGTATGTATGTATGTATGTATGTATGTATGTATGTATGTATGTATGTATGTATGTATGTATGTATGTATGTATGTATGTATGTATGTATGTATGTATGTATGTATGTATGTATGTATGTATGTATGTATGTATGTATGTATGTATGTATGTATGTATGTATGTATGTATGTATGTATGTATGTATGACACCAGTACTCACAGGCACCCGCTGCCTACTGTCAACCACTCACTGAGGTATGTATGACACCAGTACTCACAGGCACCCACTGCCTACTGTCAACCACTCACTGAGGTATGTATGTATGTATGACACCAGTACTCACAGGCACCCACTGCCTACTGTCAACCACTCACTGAGGTATGTATGACACCAGTACTCACAGGCACCCACTGCCTACTGTCAACCACTCACTGAGGTATGTATGACACCAGTACTCACAGGCACCCACTGCCTACTGTCAACCACTCACTGAGGTGTGTATGACACCAGTACTCACAGGCACCCACTGCCTACTGTCAACCACTCACTGAGGTATGTATGTATGTATGACACCAGTACTCACAGGCACCCGCCGCCTACTGTCAACCACTCACTGAGGTATGTATGACACCAGTACTCACAGGCACCCACCGCCTACTGTCAACCACTCACTGAGGTATGTATGACACCAGTACTCACAGGCACCCGCCGCCTACTGTCAACCACTCACTGAGGTATGTATGTATGTATGACACCAGTACTCACAGGCACCCGCCGCCTACTGTCAACCACTCACTGAGGTATGTATGACACCAGTACTCACAGGCACCCGCCGCCTACTGTCAACCACTCACTGAGGTATGTATGACACCAGTACTCACAGGCACCCGCTGCCTACTGTCAACCACTCACTGAGGTATGTATGTATGACACCAGTACTCACAGGCACCCACTGCCTACTGTCAACCACTCACTGAGGTATGTATGTATGTATGACACAAGTACTCACAGGCACCCACCACCTACTGTCAACCACTCACTGAGGTATGTATGACACCAGTACTCACAGGCACCCGCTGCCTACTGTCAACCACTCACTGAGGTATGTATGTATGTATGTATGTATGACACCAGTACTCACGCTGCCTACTGTCAACCACTCACTGAGGTATGTATGACACCAGTACTTACAGGCACCCACTGCCTACTGTCAACCACTCACTGAGGTATGTATGTATGTATGTATGACACCAGTACTCACAGGCACCCACTGCCTACTGTCAACCACTCACTGAGGTATGTATGACACCAGTACTCACAGGCACCCACCACCTACTGTCAACCACTCACTGAGGTATGTATGACACCAGTACTCACAGGCACCCGCTGCCTACTGTCAACCACTCACTGAGGTATGTATGACACCAGTACTCACAGGCACCCGCTGCCTACTGTCAACCACTCACTGAGGTATGTATGTATGACACCAGTACTCACAGGCACCCACCGCCTACTGTCAACCACTCACTGAGGTATGTATGTATGTATGTATGTATGTATGTATGTACGTATGTATGTATGTATGTATGTATGTATGTATGACACCAGTACTCACAGGCACCCGCTGCCTACTGTCAACCACTCACTGAGGTATGTATGACACCAGTACTCACAGGCACCCACCGCCTACTGTCAACCACTCACTGAGGTATGTATGTATGTATGACACCAGTACTCACAGGCACCCACCACCTACTGTCAACCACTCACTGAGGTATGTATGTATGTATGTATGACACCAGTACTCACAGGCACCCACCGCCTACTGTCAACCACTCACTGAGGTATGTATGACACCAGTACTCACAGGCACCCACTGCCTACTGTCAACCACTCACTGAGGTATGTATGACACCAGTACTCACAGGCACCCGCTGCCTACTGTCAACCACTCACTGAGGTATGTATGTATGTATGTATGTATGACACCAGTACTCACAGGCACCCACTGCCTACTGTCAACCACTCACTGAGGTATGTATGTATGTATGACACCAGTACTCACAGGCACCCACTGCCTACTGTCAACCACTCACTGAGGTATGTATGACACCAGTACTCACAGGCACCCGCCGCCTACTGTCAACCACTCACTGAGGTATGTATGACACCAGTACTCACAGGCACCCACCGCCTACTGTCAACCACTCACTGAGGTATGTATGACACCAGTACTCACAGGCACCCGCTGCCTACTGTCAACCACTCACTGAGGTATGTATGTATGTATGTATGACACCAGTACTCACAGGCACCCGCCGCCTACTGTCAACCACTCACTGAGGTATGTATGACACCAGTACTCACAGGCACCCACTGCCTACTGTCAACCACTCACTGAGGTATGTATGTATGTATGACACCAGTACTCACAGGCACCCACTTCCTACTGTCAACCACTCACTGAGGTATGTATGTATGTATGACACCAGTACTCACAGGCACCCACTGCCTACTGTCAACCACTCACTGAGGTATGTATGACACCAGTACTCACAGGCACCCACCACCTACTGTCAACCACTCACTGAGGTATGTATGACACCAGTACTCACAGGCACCCGCTGCCTACTGTCAACCACTCACTGAGGTATGTATGTATGTATGACACCAGTACTCACAGGCACCCACTGCCTACTGTCAACCACTCACTGAGGTATGTATGTATGTATGACACCAGTACTCACAGGCACCCACCACCTACTGTCAACCACTCACTGAGGTATGTATGACACCAGTACTCACAGGCACCCAGAGGTACTGGTATGACACCAGTACTCACAGGCACCCACCACCTACTGTCAACCACTCACTGAGGTATGTATGTATGTATGTATGACACCAGTACTCACAGGCACCCACCACCTACTGTCAACCACTCACTGAGGTATGTATGACACCAGTACTCACAGGCACCCACCGCCTACTGTCAACCACTCACTGAGGTATGTATGACACCAGTACTCACAGGCACCCGCCGCCTACTGTCAACCACTCACTGAGGTATGTATGTATGTATGTATGACACCAGTACTCACAGGCACCCACCACCTACTGTCAACCACTCACTGAGGTATGTATGACACCAGTACTCACAGGCACCCGCTTGAACACTTTAGTACTGGCCTGTAGTGTTGCACCCTGGGTACAGTACTCACAGGCACCCACTGCCTACTGTCAACCACTCACTGAGGTATGTATGACACCAGTACTCACAGGCACCCACTGCCTACTGTCAACCACTCACTGAGGTATGTATGTATGTATGTATGACACCAGTACTCACAGGCACCCACTGCCTACTGTCAACCACTCACTGAGGTATGTATGACACCAGTACTCACAGGCACCCACCACCTACTGTCAACCACTCACTGAGGTATGTATGACACCAGTACTCACAGGCACCCGCCGCCTACTGTCAACCACTCACTGAGGTATGTATGACACCAGTACTCACAGGCACCCGCTGCCTACTGTCAACCACTCACTGAGGTATGTATGTATGACACCAGTACTCACAGGCACCCACCGCCTACTGTCAACCACTCACTGAGGTATGTATGTATGTATGTATGTATGTATGTATGTATGTATGTATGTATGTATGTATGTATGTATGTATGTATGTATGTATGTATGTATGTATGTATGTATGTATGTATGTATGTATGTATGTATGTATGTATGTATGTATGTATGTATGTATGTATGTATGTATGTATGTATGTATGTATGTATGTATGTATGTATGTATGTATGTATGTATGTATGTATGTATGTATGTATGTATGTATGTATGTATGTATGTATGTATGTATGTATGTATGTATGTATGTATGTATGTATGTATGTATGTATGTATGTATGTATGTATGTATGTATGTATGTATGTATGTATGTATGTATGTATGTATGTATGTATGTATGTATGTATGTATGTATGTATGTATGTATGTATGTATGTATGTATGTATGTATGTATGTATGTATGTATGTATGTATGTATGTATGTATGTATGTATGTATGTATGTATGTATGTATGTATGTATGTATGTATGTATGTATGTATGTATGTATGTATGTATGTATGTATGTATGTATGTATGTATGTATGTATGTATGTATGTATGTATGTATGTATGTATGTATGTATGTATGTATGTATGTATGTATGTATGTATGTATGTATGTATGTATGTATGTATGTATGTATGTATGTATGTATGTATGTATGTATGTATGTATGTATGTATGTATGTATGTATGTATGTATGTATGTATGTATGTATGTATGTATGTATGTATGTATGTATGTATGTATGTATGTATGTATGTATGTATGTATGTATGTATGTATGTATGTATGTATGTATGTATGTATGTATGTATGTATGTATGTATGTATGTATGTATGTATGTATGTATGTATGTATGTATGTATGTATGTATGACACCAGTACTCACAGGCACCCGCTGCCTACTGTCAACCACTCACTGAGGTATGTATGACACCAGTACTCACAGGCACCCACCGCCTACTGTCAACCACTCACTGAGGTATGTATGTATGTATGACACCAGTACTCACAGGCACCCACCGCCTACTGTCAACCACTCACTGAGGTATCAAGACAATAATTACCTGTTAACCCTTTAAGGCCCGCCAATGCAGGAGTGTATCATGCCCATTGAAGCATCATGCTGACCCTCCGGGACTGTATTGACTCTGTAGGGTCGGCATGATACATGAATGCAGCCACGACGAGTTACTCACCAGGGCTGCATTCATGTATCATGTATTTATGCATCACCAGCCCTTAAACAGTTAACTACGAAATTAAGCCGGGTCTGAAGGACATAGTCTCGCAATCATACCCAGCCCGAGACCATGGTCGTGCCAGGCAGCGTATCCGTCCGCGACCATGCCAGACTCTCAGGCTTACGTACTCTCGATTCCCTTGTATGAGCCACACCTTTGTTTAAGCCACACCCTGAGAGAAAGCTACAAGCTGTACCTGGGGCTTGAACACTTTAGTACTGGCCTGTAGTGTTGCACCCTGGGTACAGGTGCACCTTATAAGCCGCACCTATATGCCACGGGTTCTCATATAAGCCGCATCTTAAATGAGGGAATTTACCATATGTGTAGACTCAGTTCAGCATTACCGTAAATTATCTCGTATTAGCCGCACCCTCATATAAGCTGCCCCCAAAACTTTGGGAGAAGCTAAAAGCCATAGCCATAGCCTTGAAAACTGGCAGTTTAGTACTGTTATATAGTGTAAAATACCCTTGTATAAGCCAAACCCTTGCAGGCTTTTGGTTATTGTGCAAAGGAAAACTTATTTGGAATTTCTTGGCTCTCTTTTTAGTCGAGCGAGGAAAGTGATGATCTTGGGACCAAAGCCCCAACGCCCGAGAAGGAGAAAGTCGCAAATTCAGCAAAGAAGAAAAAGAAAGCTGATCAGAAGGCGGCGGCCAACCTGAACAGTCCGCGTGCCATGGTGATTGGTAGTACGAAGGTCCTGATTGGACAAACGCCGCTCGCCATTAGGAAGTAGGTTTAACTTACCATACATATTAAAATTCAATGCTACTGTAAATTCTCTCGTATTAGCCGCACCCTCACAAAAAAAAAAAACCACCCCAGACTTTTGGAGAAGCTTAAAGCCAAGGCCAAGACTTGGAAGTTGGCAGTTCAGTGCTATTTTATAGTGTAAAGTACCCTTGTATAAGCCGCACCCTGACTTTGGGCTGTGCCTATAAGCCACATTTTTATTTGGGTTCTGGTATGAGCTGTGGCTCATACGAGAGAATTTACGGTAATATCAAAGTTTTGTACTACTTCACTTTGATCTCAAAATTTCTGTGTAACTTAACAATTTTTCAGACACTCTGACTTACATCCCTGTCATGATGCATGAATGCAACCGTGATGAGGCCAAAAACAATTAATAATTTGTCTCAGGTAACATGCAGAAAAAAATTGACATTGTGTCATGTGGTAGGTCGGAATCTTTTTTTATTTTGCAAATTTTCTTTTTTTTTAAACTTGTACAGTGACTCGCGACGATTCATGGTGAATCAGGGATGAGTCGCAGTTACTCAGGGCCAATGAAAGTGGATAAAAAAACTGCTGGAAAATTAAAAATTTCTTTGAAATTGTAGAAAATATTCTAGGGGCCGCCCTGTTTTGCTTGGTAGGGTCGGGTTACATGAAACAAACAATTTTTTTTTTGGCCTGAGTGTAGAGTCAGCAGAAGCTAGTTTGAGGATCATGCTGACCCAAAGGGAGTGTGCTGGTCAAACCAGAAGAGGGTCACCATAATGCAGTAACGCAGGGCAGTTTAGTAGACACCCCCGTGCTACATTCATGTATCATAGAGTAATTGGAATGCTCTATTGATCTACTTTGAAGCCATGAAACCCCTTGTCGTCATGATGTCATTTCCAAGTTCAAGAATAGAAAGACATGGTTAAAAAATAAAGAGTAAAATGTGTTATCCTCATAGATATGAAGACCTAAAATAAACAAAACATATTAAGACCTACTGAAAGTGTGTTTTCTACTTTATCATTGTTTTATATGTTTTCATTAGATGTCTCACATAATCCTTCATCAGTAACTACCTTTAATCTACAGGCAGCAGTTTAAGGAAATGGCGGCCAGGTTCGGAGATGTGGATATAGTAGAAATGGCGAAAAGAATTATGCGCTGGTCACCGCGGAGAATCCAGGGGCACCTCCGAGATTTCTACACCGAGAAAGATCCCAAACTAGATGAAGTTTTTGTACATGAAGAAGAGGAGGAGGATCAACCAGACAAAACAGGTCACTCTCAGAAAAAGAAAAAGACTAGCGGTTAGTTGAAATGATCCATTTGAGTAAGGCTATAATGAAGTATCAGTAATTCTTGAACTCTGGTGTGGGGCGGGACCCTAATATCATGTCAGACTATGTGTTTCTTTTGTCTCCAAATAATACATGTATGTTAATTTGGAATTTATTCTTTCATTCTTAAACTCCATCACCTATATTCTATATATACATTGCAAATGATTATATCACTTTGCAAGATTAATGAATATATATCACATGTTTTCTTGCAGCAGAGGGGTCGAGAAATGCTTTGCGTCACCATCGCCAAAAAAGGATGTCAAAATCGACGCAAAAAGGTTGTGAATACAGTGGCAGCAGTGAGGATGAACAAGAGACGGAGTCAAGGGGGAGAAAGAAATCTCCAACCAAGAGACAAAACAACCGATATGTGGGCAGTGAATCTGAAGCTGAAGAAGAGGAGAACACAAAGCACTTACCACCGACCGCTAAAATAACAAAAGACTCTATGACAACCAACACTCAGAGTAGTCTAACAGAAAAACTGCTGGATGAAATGTTTGATTCCGGGGGCGAGGATAAAAGGAAAAGTGCTCCTAAAACCCCGAGGAAATCACAGAGGAACTTCAGACATGAAAAAGAGAGGGAGACTGGTCGTGCAGATAGGAATCTTCCTAGTACTGTAGGTGTTTCCACTAAAAGTGTCATCGATGATCTGTTCGGTGACAGCGATGAAGAGGAGCAGAGAAAAAGTGCACCAAGAACTCAAAATGTATTCCGCAAAACTCAAATTGAGAAGAAACCAAGGGTGGAACCCAATATAGTTGATCCAGACAAAAATGAACAATCACCTGAAAATGCAGCTGCAGCAAATCGTAGTGTCATCGATGATCTTTTCGACGATGATGTTGTCATGCGAAAAGCTGCTCCGAAACGCAAATCCCGACCGCCCCCTCAAAAACTCTCCCCAAAACCAGAGAACGATGATGATTTCTTTGCTGGGGTGAGCCCAGTTAAGCGGTCAAAACCAACTTCTTCGGCTCCTAAAGAAGAGCCGGTAAAACAAAAGGCAGGAATTTCTCGGGAAAATACTGATAGTCAGGAGGACTTGTTCTCCTGTGTAAGTGAAACCAAGGACACTCAAAGTGACAACGGTGAGAATTCATTAGAGGCATTTTCTCGCGAGTGTAAAGTTAGGGGTCCTGTTCTGAATGCCACTGTGGACGACTTCTTGTATGATTCGGATGATTTATTAAGTGACACAAAAAAATGGAAGAAGAAATCTTCAAAGAGACCGCATCGCAATTAGAAATCAAAATGATGTGTAGGCCAAAGATTCCTTTATTTTATATAGGCAGCATTTTTATTCAGACCAATGTCTCAAATATATAGAATCTCAGAAAGGACCCACTCACTGTTTATTACTTAGTCAAACCTTGCTTATACGCTGTGGCTTAGAAGTATCATGAAGGATATTACTGAAATCAGAGTGCTCCTTAGAAATGGGCTGTTGCTATATTTACTTTGTCGTATATCATCAAGCTCCTATACTGAGGACAGAGGGCACCTTGTAGAATAATACTGAATTTAGGATGTGTTGTATAATGTATATAGGTTTTTAATGCCATTATATATTTGAGCAGTGGCTTAGACACTTTTAATCACCTTCATTTCGCCATTTAATTCCTACACTGAGTTGGGAGACTATCTGAAGTTGGCATATTGTATGCATACATGTATAGCGCAGTTTTCCAGCTGCATGCTTATCAAACATTACAGATTTCTACGCAATACTAAATTTGATAACTAGATGATGGTAAATTAACACTGAAGAAATGATTACAAGCGACCCCTATACCAATGTGATATATGTTTTCAATTTGTACCAATGATATTTTCCTCTATCAGCATGTTTTATGATAGACCTCTGCTATGGTAGGTTTTAGTTGATTAAATCTTTAACCCTTTTCTTTGTTTAAAAGCAAAATAACCCCCTAGGCCATGACATAAATGCAAATGTCCACTTCCATGGGATTTTTTACATTGTATTCCCCTCTGTGGGACTGGTCGTATCCCAATCAGCCATATAATGGCTTCGTGGGATACATCATTCCCACCTCGGGGAATTTGTTCATCTTTCCTGTTTGGTCACACTTATTTCATCCTTGGGGTTACAGGCGCCTCAGAAAAAATATCCCATGGTCGTGGACATTTGCTTATGTACTGTATCAGTATAAAATGGGATCAATCTACCATTATTTCCCGCGTATAAGACGCATTCCACTTATAAGTTGCACCTAGAGTTTAAGAAAATGATAAAAAAAAATGAAAAATTCATTACTTTAGTTCTACTGAATGGATTTTGAAAATTCAAAAACCTGTGTGTAGCTTGGGCCACCCTGGACCCTCCTGGGTCCCTGAGTGTCCTATTGTGACGTAGGGAGTAGTGTAACATATCAAAAGAAAGGTCTTGGTATCCCCCTTGCGGATCCAGGGAGAACTAAAACCTCACATATGAGACGCGCCTTATACGCAAGAGATTACCAGTAATACAGATATACCGTAATCTCCCGCGTATAAGGCGCAGCCCGCTTATAAGGCGCACCTAGAGTTTTGGAAAATTTGCAAAGAAATGAAAAATTCATAACTTTGGTTCTACTGACTGAATTTTCAAAATTCAAAAACCTATGTGTAACTTGGGCCCCATGGACCCCCCAGGGCCCCCATATATCCTATTATGGCTAAGGGGGCATGTACCATATCAAAAGAAAGGTCTTGGAGTCCCCCTTGTGGATGCAATGAGAACTAAAACCCCCCGTATAAGACGCGCATTATACACGGGAGATTACGGTAGTTCAAAATGGCAAAGGAAATAACTTGATTTGTATGCTGGATTTGTGCAGCTTTCCTGTTTGGTCACACTTATTTCATCCTTGGGTTCCAAGATAAAGTCCTTGACAATACAATTATGTCATAGATTTACAACACATATTTTATAGATTTTTTGGAGTTGCTTGCCGCGTAGTGGCCGGGAGCGCAACTTCATTATGTTTTCGGTTTGTCAGTGACATCACGGTCATCTTGTGACGCAATTTGTGACGTCATACGTCAGCCGTGATGTCACATGTCGGCCGCAGAGTGGCAACTCCTATCTGTCGTCCTTGCAACATTTTTCTTGTTATTGATAAGGGTCATACAATAGTACATGTACACAGTATACATCAATGGGTCGGTCATATCATAGACATGAACGATACCATTTCTGTGTATGATCATATCAACCAGGCTATTTTTGACACTGTACTTCCAAGTTGAATCTCTAGAACAAGTAGGCAGATGCAATATTATTCCTTTACGAGTGGATTTGTGTTTCAAGATGTCCCTTGATCATCATGATGCACCAAAGCAGGACTGCATTGGTGCATCATGACAACCCGTCAGGAGTGCATCAAACCTGTAAGAATCACATGGGGTCAGCATGATGCATGAATGCAGCACAGGTAAGAAGATTCACCAAGGCTGCATTTATTATGCATCGTGGGGTCCGATTGGCACGATGCTCCATACATTGTGCCATGCTCAAAACTGTTAGAATAAATTTTGTATGAAAATCAGTTTTCATGTGAATGATTTCACTGTTGTACTACTTACTGACGTGTAGAATTCAGATACATTTTACAAAATGTAAAAACATTCAAGGGTAGAGGACCTCTCTAAGATACAACGTGTAGAATTTGGGGTAGATCCATGTAGTATTACGCTCAGGGGAGCTAGAATGAAACCAACCTCTAATTTACCAGAGCTTTTTGGACACTTTAAGTCTATACCCACAACGTTAGTGTCCATGGGTATTGTGGGCTATACTGCTGTTGTACATGGTTAATTTGATAACAATATTTCCATGAGAAAAATATCAAGCACCAGATTATAATTGTATCCTTTATCCCTTTAAGGCTGTGTTCATGAATCAATATATATGTTCTTTGGTGGTCATGATACAATAAGCCAGCACTGAGTTTGGGTGACCCCTAATCCTGTAGGGTCATAGTTACTTACAATGACTGCATGCATGCATCATGATGACAAATAGGCATGATGCATTAATTCACCTGGTAGTCCTTTAAATGGGAATGTCTGACATTAGCTGTGGTACATCAGAACACATCCCACAGTTGTCTTGTGTTGTGGGTATTGTGACTTTCCCTACACAGGTCCATTGTATAGTAGTTATTCTGTAAGTCCTCCATAGCCATTTCTAAAGGTGTAGGGTAGTCAGGCTGTCTCATGCTAATCCCAGTCCATCCTCGATTCCCTCGGTAATGGACACCTACCATCGTACACTTAGCAGCAGTACTCTGCTCAAAATGTAAGATCTGCAAAAGACAAAGACGAAATTATATCTATGTGTAAATTCTCTTTATATGATTTTTTTTTAAAATTCATTTTAGGGTTTAAGAATTAGAGTGTAATCTGATATGAAGCACCAATACAGTACGGACATCTACATTGGTGCATCATGAAGAACACTGGACCTCAACCCTTGGGGCTTGAGGTGGCCCTTAAGGACTATAGTCGGATAGTGCATTGATGCATCATGCCCATTGGTCATGATGCATGAATTGCACCCTGGTGAGTAGAAACTTGCCAGGGCTGCGTTCATGCATCATGTCGACAATACAGGGGTTGATACACTCCCGGAGGGTCAGCATGACGCACCAATCGAGTGCTGGCAGGTAGTTTTACCAGCACTACACTGTTGATGCATCATGATGACCAATAGGGAGGCGAAGTCCCGTCACATGCGGGCGGATTCTGAGCTCAGCATATCATCGCCCGCAGGCTTGAAGGATAGGGGAATATCTTAGGCCTAGCATAACTTTTTTAAGAATGAGAGTTGAGCCTTAAAATTTCATATATGGTGGGCCTCCAGGTCAACTCAAATATTGGTCAATTTAGTTCCAAATCAGAAATTTTTTTACGACATAGTTTATCGCGAGACTTAGGCTCCCTATTGGCATAATCTACTCCCGCATTAGCGGCCCTTCAATAATGGGTTAAAGCAAAATAGTGATGTATGGGATCCAGTCGTGGGCCAATCTCGCCCGAGATGCATTCTAGGGAATACCTCGTGTCCCCATCTGGTGGGGAAGATTACTATGCATATTACCTGCCTACATGTTATGACTACAGCAACCAGCGGGCAGAACTACTTTATCCCAGAATCCCTGTAAGCCAGGGACGACTCATGGTACCGTAAACTCCCGCGTATAGGACGCGTCCTCTAGGCCAAACAAAATGATGGGGCATCTTATAGCTTTCTCTCAAGTTTGGGGTGCGTCTTATACGAGGGGTACTTTTACTATAGAAATGTACTTATCTTACAAATATCAGCATTAAAATGTGCGTCTTATACGCGAAAATGCATGTGCTGAGTTTGGGGTGTGTCTTATACACGCAATGCGTCTTCTACGCGGGAGATTAAGGTAGTAGTTGAGGTGGGGCCAGCTTGGCCATGGGCCACTACTGCCCCCTCGGGAACGTTGAGCGCACCAAGGGGGTTATTTATTTATTCAACCATTGATCAGCTCACCAATGTACACACACACAACCTTTTTTTGCTTTCCTTATAGTTAGCAAAGGTAGAGCTCACATGTATACCGTTTTCGACCTAATGATCGTCTGCGTCTAACAAGCGCCCCACCCTTCAAGGATATATTTTAGATTGGAATATGACCAAATTCTCAAATTTTGGAGGCTACTGTATCCTTTGTACTGAAATAGCTGCAAAAACCACCACCATAGGCTATATAGCATAAATGTAGCGCTTGTTTAAAGATGTGAATCCCCTCCACACCTCTCTAGGTGTGAAGGCCCATTCAGGTGTGAAGGCTATCAAAAGAATGTCTGAAAGGCACTGAGGCAATCTCGGGTAGAGGCACCTACTTTGGACGCTCCTGGCCACACAAGAGGTGACCATATTTGATGCTCAAATCCTAAGCCTTTAAATGTGAATTTTATCTTCCATTGCCCCAGTTGATGCATGATACTTAGCCACCTATATCCATGAAGAGGTTTTGATATATCTCTGCAATATATATGAACAAATAAGCTGTATATATTTTGTCTTCAAAACATCAAATTGCCCCTACAGCTGGACAGCTCATGGCAGAGGTGACCCTAGAGACAGACACTATGTTATCGACATGATACAGACACAATGGGTCACTATTATGTGAGGAGTTCTATGAAGGCATGTAGCATGTAACACTAAGGAATCCAATCTTATACAATACTTCTCTCCAGGATACTCTCAGATATTTAATTTTGCATACCTGTAACAGGTCAGTTAATGGGTTCAGATGAGCATGAATTATATGGGCAGATGGAGTATTAATTAGATTTTGGTGTTAGATAGTAGGTAAACCAAACACAGATTAGATATCCCTATCTGAGAGTAAAGGTATATTATGAGAAATTCTGTTTGTGATGAAATATCCATTCTAAATGTATTTAGATTATGATATAATTGTGTCCAGGGAGGGGTGTAATTGGTGTCTGACTGTAGGTATAATATGAAGGTCCTATAAAGATAACTCCCATAATGCAATAAGAGTGATGTATTCGGGTTTGCCCAGTCAAATTATTAGCAAAAATGTATATATTGCTATCAACATGTATAGAAATTCTGTAAACATGAAGGTTAAGACACAAGAGTTTGACAAATCAAACCAGGAGCTTCATTCACTCACCATTCCTCATCCTCAAAATATAACAAAAACACCCTGAGTTTGCACAGCTGTAAAACCATGTATGATGTGAGTTATATATCTCATTCCTCATTTGTTAGACAGTATGATAGCTTAGTTTTCATGTGTAGTTCAAATGATAGCTAAATCCCTCATATTGATTATGTAATTTAATCCAAAAGGTGTCCGAGTTTAGGTGTCTGTCCGACTCATGGTGCCTCTACCCTATACGGTATTTTTAAACGTTTTAAAGCCTGGAAGGAGGCGCTTATTATGATGAATATTTGAGGTAAAAATATTTTAGGTGTTAGGTCAAGTACGGTAGGCCTGTTAAAAAAAAAACACCAAAACTGTAAAGTCCGAGATACCTTATACTGAAGGCTTAATTAGCAAGTATGTTAGCATCATCTGAAATCTCTCACCTTCTCTGGTACATCCAACAGTGAAGTCATATCCCTTATACTGTAGGCTTAATTAGCAAGTATGTCAGCATCATCTGAAATCTCTCACCTTCTCTGGTACACCCAACAGTGAAGTCACATCCCTTATACTGTAGGCTTAATTAGCAAGTATGCCAGCATCATCTGAAATCTCTCACCTTCTCTGGTACATCCTGCAGTGAAGTCACATCCCTTATACTGTAGGCTTAATTAGCAAGTATGTCAGCATCATCTGAAATCTCTCACCTTCTCTGGTACACCCAACAGTGAAGTCACATCCCTTATACTGTAGGCTTAATTAGCAAGTATGTCAGCATCATCTGAAATCTCTCACCTTCTCTGGTACACCCAGCTGTGAAGTCACATCCCTTATACTGTAGGCTTAATTAGCAAGTATGTCAGGATCATCTGAAATCTCTCACCTTCTCTGGTACACCCAACAGTGAAGTCACATCCCTTATACTGTAAGCTTGATTAGCAAGTTTTATGTCAGCATCATCTGAAATCTCTCACCTTCTCTGGTACACCCAACAGTGAAGTCACATCCCTTATACTGTAGGCTTAATTAGCAAGTAAGTCAGCATCATCTGAAATCTCTCACCTTCTCTGGTACACCCAACAGTGAAGTCACATCCCTTATACTGTAGGCTTAATTAGCAAGTATGTCAGCATCATCTGAAATCTCTCACCTTCTCTGGTACATCCTGCAGTGAAGTCACATCCCTTATACTGTAAGCTTAATTAGCAAGTATGTCAGCATCATCTGAAATCTCTCACCTTCTCTGGTACACCCAACAGTGAAGTCACATCCCTTATACTGTAGACTTAATTAGCAAGTATGCCAGCATCATCTGAAATCTCTCACCTTCTCTGGTACATCCTGCAGTGAAGTCACATCCCTTTTACTGTAGGCTTAATTAGCAAGTATGTCAGCATCATCTGAAATCTCTCACCTTCTCTGGTACACCCAACAGTGAAGTCACATCCCTTATACTGTAGGCTTAATTAGCAAGTATGTCAGCATCATCTGAAATCTCTCACCTTCTCTGGTACACCCAGCTGTGAAGTCACATCCCTTATACTGTAGGCTTAATTAGCAAGTATGTCAGGATCATCTGAAATCTCTCACCTTCTCTGGTACATCCTGCAGTGAAGTCATATCCCTTATACTGTAGGCTTAATTAGCAAGTATGTCAGCATCATCTGAAATCTCTCACCTTCTCTGGTACACCCAACAGTGAAGTCACATCCCTTATACTGTAGGCTTAATTAGCAAGTATGTCAGCATCATCTGAAATCTCTCACCTTCTCTGGTACACCCAGCTGTGAAGTCACATCCCTTATACTGTAGGCTTAATTAGCAAGTATGTCAGGATCATCTGAAATCTCTCACCTTCTCTGGTACATCTTGCAGTGAAGTCATATCCCTTATACTGTAGGCTTAATTAGCAAGTATGTCAGCATCATCTGAAATCTCTCACCTTCTCTGGTACATCCTGCAGTGAAGTCATGTCCCTTATACTGTAGGCTTAATTAGCAAGTATGTCAGCATCATCTGAAATCTCTCACCTTCTCTGGTACACTCAGCAGTGAAGTCATGTCCCTTATACTGTAAGCTTAATTAGCAAGTATGTCAGCATCATCTGAAATCTCTCACCTTCTCTGGTACACCCAACAGTGAAGTCACATCCCTTATACTGTAGGCTTAATTAGCAAGTTTTATGTCAGCATCATCTGAAATCTCTCACCTTCTCTGGTACACCCAACAGTGAAGTCACATCCCTTATACTGTAAGCTTAATTAGCAAGTATGTCAGCATCATCTGAAATCTCTCACCTTCTCTGGTACATCCTGCAGTGAAGTCATATCCCTTATACTGTAAGCTTAATTAGCAAGTATGTCAGCATCATCTGAAATCTCTCACCTTCTCTGGTACATCCTGCAGTGAAGTCATGTCCCTTATACTGTAGGCTTAATTAGCAAGTATGTCAGCATCATCTGAAATCTCTCACCTTCTCTGGTACACTCAGCAGTGAAGTCATGTCCCTTGAAAGCACACCATAGGCCATATAGGCACGGAGGACTTGGTGCCAGTATAGGGTCTGTTGCTGTGACCTAAGATGATAGTCTCAGGATATCTTTAAGCTTATTGATAAAGTCATATATTCGAAATCTCTAAGGCCATATCAGATATAATTGGTGCCACCCAGGGTCCATTTGATGTGGCCAACATTTATTTCATAGAAGTATATCCTCGACCCTATTAGTAAAACAGTGCAATCTCTGAGGCCATATCAGATATAATTGCTGCCAGCAGGGTCCATTTGCTGTGGCTGTGCAGTCTCAGGATGTCTTCAACCCTATTAGTATAGTAAAGTATTGGAATCTCTGAGTCCATATCAGGATTCAGATATAGTTAGCCTTAGAGTCGAGGCAGGGCTGGTGTTTTATGACCGGCTCCTCCTGTTCAGGACTGAGTCTGTAGTCCTTACTGTCCCCCTCCTCCTGGTCCTCCTCCAGGTCGTGGTCCGTACAGCAGGTACAGCAGCAGCACAGTTGGTCTGCTGCACAGCCATGCAGCAACTGTGCCAAGCCACAGCACAGGCACAGAATGGTACTGATAGACATATTTTACTGTTTGTAGTGGGTCACAACATAACTATTGTGGACCTATAGGCCACAGCATAGGATGGTCTATTCACTGTAGTAGGTCATAGACTGGTTAGCCTATAGGTCACAGTATAGGCACAGGATCGTACTCATAGACATGGTCTGTTTGTTGTAGCAGGTCACAGCACAGTTATAGTGGGCATATAGGCCACAACACAGGCACAGGATTGTACTGATATACATGGTCTGTTGGTTGTAGCAGGTCACAGCACAGGTATAGTGGGCATATAGATCACAGCACAGGTATAGTGGGCCTATAGGTCACAGTACAGTTATAGTGGGCCTATAGGTCACAGCACAGTTATAGTAGGCCTATAGGTCACAGTGCAGTTATAGTAGGCCTATAGATCACAGCACAGTTATAGTGGGCCTATAGGTCACAGTGCAGTTATAGTAGGCCTATAGGTCACAGCATAGGTAAAGTGGGCCTATAGGTCACAGCACAGTTATAGTGGGCCTATAGGTCACAGCACAGTTATAATGAGCCCATAGGTCACAGCACAGGCACAGATTGTTACTTGTAGACATAATCTATTGGATGTAGTAGGTCACAGGGCAGTTAAAATGGGCCTATAGGCCACAGCACAGACACAGGATCGTACTGATATACATGGTCTGTTGATAGTAGCAGGTCACAGCACAGCTCTACAGGTCACAGCACAGGCACAGGATCATGCTCATAGATAGTCTATGAACTGTAGTAGGTCACAGAACAGTTATAGTGGGCCTACAGGTCACAGCGTAGTTATAGTGAGCCTATAGATCACAGCACAGGCATAAAATGGGCCTGATAGACATTGTCTACTGACTGTAGTAGGTCGCAGAGCAGTTATAGTGGGCCTATAGGTCACAGCACAGGCACATCATCTTACTTATAGACATAGTCTGTTCACTGTAGTAGGTCACAGCACAGGCACGGGATTGTACTGATAGACATGGTCTGTTGGTTGTAGTAGGTCACAGCACAGTTATAGTGGGCATATAGATCACAGCACAGTTATAGTGAGCCTATAGGTCACAGCACAGTTATAGTGGGCCTATAGGTCACAGCACAGTTATAGTGGGCCTATAGGTCACAGCACAGTTATAGTGAGCCTATAGGTCACAGCACAGTTATAGTGGGCCTATAGGTCACAGCACAGGTATAGTGGGCCTATAGGTCACAGCACAGTTATAGTGAGCCTATAGGTCACAGCACAGTTATAGTGGGCCTATAGATCACAGCACAGTTATAGTGAGCCTATAGGTCACAGCACAGTTATAGTGGGCCTATAGGTCACAGCACAGGTATAGTGGGCCTATAGGTCACAGCACAGTTATAGTGGGCCTATAGGTCACAGCACAGGTATAGTGGGCCTATAGGTCACAGCACAGTTATAGTGGGCCTATAGATCACAGCACAGTTATAGTGAGCCTATAGGTCACAGCACAGTTATAGTGAGCCTATAGGTCACAGCACAGTTATAGTGGGCCTATAGGTCACAGCACAGGTATAGTGGGCCTACAGGTCACAACACAGGCACAGATTATTACTTGTAGACATAGTCTATTGGTTGTAGTAGGTCACAGGGCAGTTATAGTGGGCTTATAGGTCACAGTACAGTTATAGTGAGCCTATAGGTCACAGCACAGTTATAGTGAGCCTATAGGTCACAGCACAGTTATAGTGGGCCTATAGGTCACAGCACAGGTATAGTGGGCCTACAGGTCACAACACAGGCACAGATTATTACTTGTAGACATAGTCTATTGGTTGTAGTAGGTCACAGGGCAGTTATAGTGGGCTTATAGGTCACAGTACAGTTATAGTGAGCCTAAAGGTCACAGCACAGGTATAGTGGGCCTATAGGTCACGGCACAGTTATAGTGGGCCTATAGGTCACAGCACAGGTATAGTGGGCCTATAGGTCACAGGACAGTTATAGTGGGCCTATAGATCACAATGCAGTTATAGTGGACATATAGGTCACAGTACAGTTATAGTGGGCCTATAGGTCACAGTGCAGACAGAGGATGGTAGTGATGGACATATTATATTGGCTGTAAAAGATCACAGAACTACTAGAGCGAGCCTACAGCACAGTCAACTGTAATAGGTTATCATAGTATAGCTAGTATGAGCTGAGAGGTCACAGCACAGGTAAAGTATGGTACATTGTAGACAGATAGCCTATATACTTAATGTGTTTATTTACATAGTCAGTGAGCATATGTGTCACAATGCATGTAACAGTCAGTCTAGTTGTAGGTGTCAATCTCACTGTGAGTGTGATATACCCCTGGGGATATACCACGACTGGTAGGGAACTTTTCCATGTATTTACAGGTATATTTTGACCCCCTTGGTTCTTGATAAGGGTCACTGTGAAAACTGTGTCAGCCTGCTGCAATCCAAATATAAACAGGCCTTCTGGTACTCCATATGGCACTTGTGTTCACTGTGTCCTTTATTGGATCATTGTAAACCCACACCAGGCACAGAATTGCCTAGCTTAGGCCTATGCCAAACTAAGTGGTCAGTGGTGTGTATATATTGGTATATTTGGTCACATATTTCAAGTCCTAGATCCACTATGCAATAATACAAGCTCCATGTTACAGTTTATAGGCCAATTCTATATCCATTCTTGATTCTAGGCCAACGCTTTTATCCAAATTCCAGTGTTAAGGTCTCCAGTCATAGGTCAGATCCATATCCATTTCTAGGGCTATTATGATTCCAGCGGAAAGGCCTTATAAGTCTTTAGGCCTGCCCAATACAAATCAATCCACCGTGGACAGGTGAGTAGTCGAGTGAAGGCGGGTATACTAGCAGTAGATCTGCAGGAACTCCTGTAGGTATCACCTGCCAGCCCCTACCTGCCCCCTACCCCTAGCCCCTGGTCCTGCTCCACGTGTAGAATAGCTTATCTGCAGTCAATAATGCACGACATTGAGCAATCCCCTCCCAACTCTACTCACTACAAAGGCATCCAGGTCCAACTACCATGCAGGTTATATCTGCCTGACATACAACTACTGCCTAGTAGGTGGTATATATTCTTTATATATAGGGTAAGTTCCCCATGACTCGACTATTAAAGCATGTTGGTAACCCTGACCGAATAACCCACACCACAGACACACATTATACCAGGAACCAGATATCACAGGTTTGCAGGTTGTTCTCACTGCCACACAAGGCTTGTAAACCTATTGTGGTTATAATGAGGTACATATACAATCAATTAGTAATTAACTCGAAAAGAGTTATAGGAGACAACTAGGGTCCTCTCATTTTCAGTCATTTTGGTGGTGCGAATAAGTTTAAAAGAAGATGGAAATTTTATATATATGAGGCAGAATTACTTAGTGAATTTGTAGTGTCATTAAAGGAGGAGATGTAGGGGTCTTGCAGGAAAATGTATTTCAGTACCAACTATTGTAAATTTTGAGTAATTGTCTATATTCTACAGAGTCAGTTGGTTGGCAGCCATAAGACACTTTTTGCCTCCAATGGTGAAGGTATATGATGTTGATCCACTTTCCCGCCTTTTTTGGCAATGTGGTGCAAATAGCGCAGTTTTGGCAGGAGTTATGCGAATAGTGGCTTGGTGGTGCAAATAACCTGGGTGAGTAGCATCTGGTCCTCCAAGCAGATGTCTTGTGAAAGTATAGGACTATAACACTACTTAACACGTGCTTGGAGTTGGTTCCTGTCTGTGAATGGGAGTGCTGATGTCAGACCACAAGCTAGACTTGTTCAAGGCTATTAATTTTAATTCTGGAGAAACAATGTAATGGAAAAGACTATCAAGGGGCCAGAGCTTTGGGACAGCAGAGAGTCTAACTAACTGCAATTACCTTAAATTCTCTGATACAAGCAACATTACCTGCATTACTGACCTTGCAATAAACTACAATTTTGATTTGATTCAAATATATGAAACTCAAATCAAAGAATTTATGGTACATAACATCTGCCAAAAAATTTAAATTTTATTTCTTTTCAAGTTACGAGCAATGCACATTGCTGCCCTATATTTCTATGTTTCCCCAAAGAAGTTGTTGGTGAGGCCGACAAAGGCTTGGGCTAACGAGTTCTCGGCAGGGACAGATACTCAGAAGCTGTGTGTTAGAATTATAAGAGAATACAAAACCCGGAGGAGGCAGGTTAAATTATACTGGGAGCCAGCCAGGGTTGTAAAAATGACCACAATAAATTAGCAGGGTGATTAAATGGGAATGTGTTAATTGATACCACTTAATGCAGCAGATTACGACCTCACAGTGAGGGGACTCGCCTTCGGATGTGACATAGGGTCCACAAAAGGTACCAACATACCTGGTGGTCGACTCAGGGGAGACTTACCCCATGGGGTCCCCCCATGGGTGAGTCAGGATTGTAGTGTTATGTCAGTGTGAGGTGGTGGGGATAAGGGATTGCAGTTTAATGCTGTTGTTTACACTCGGTACGTTCGACCCCTGGCTTCGTAACTTACGCAGTTCTGCTCCAATTACCAACTGGGTTTACTTGAGTAAGGCCAGACCCAGACACATGTACCACAAGAAGTCATGTGACATCTGTTTGTAGCATAGGAATGGGGCACTGTGGGATACAAACAGAGGTCTGAGGCTCTGTAACTTACACAACAACCTGCCCTGACCCATTTATGATGTCACAGACTGGTAGCCAATCCGATAACCCGGCAGGTTACTCAAGTAACTAACGCAAGTCAGTTTGGCCAGGGGTCGAACATACCGACTCCAAGCCAGACGTGTAGATTCCTGTCCCTATATTACAAATACTAAAACTTTAACCCTTTAAGGGCCACTAATAGACGTGTAGATTCCTGTCCCTATATTACAAATACTAAAACTTTAACCCTTTAAGGACCGCAAATGCATTAATTAATGCATCATGATGCACCAATGAGCTAGCGAGCAGTCTCGCCAGCACTTCATTTGAGCATCAGCCATCATGCATCATGACAACCAATGGGCATGATGCATAAGCGGCCCATAAAGAGTTAAACCTTTAAGAGCCGCCCACTTGGCATAAAATGTTTTATTTTTTACGTTTTTATTGGTTTCCCTATTTCCTATTTTGGTTGAAAATTGGTTTAAAAAAACGTTTAAGAATGTGTTGTTTTCTTTCCAAATTGGCGCTAACGTAGGGCTGGATTGGGCCCATTGGTAAACTCCATGCTATGAGGAAATGCTGGCAATTCTACTCACCAGCATGCGACATGTCTATTTAATATTTGATATAAGCAATGGACCATGGCGAGTAACTATGGGTCTAGACCCCTAAATTCGACAGGGTGACATGGTCATTTCTTAAAATCGACATGTGACATGGAGCTTAGGGACAAGGACATGGAAAGGAAAAAGTTAGTGACAAGAGACAAGGCCTTTCCTTAAAATCGACATGTGACATGAAGCCTAGTGACAAGGACATGGGAAAATAGAAATTTAGTGACAAGTGACATGACCATTTCTTCAAATCGACATGTGACATGTGGACCCCCCATCTAGACCCCCGTAACTCGCCAATGCTACATCCATGTATCATGCCGACCAATGGTTATGATGAATTGATGCATTTAGTGGCTTTTAAAGATGTTTTCTTTTTCAATTTCTTGGCCTTTTTGTCATTATGGGTGCATCTTTGGTGAGTGAGTGTGTGAGTAATAGAAGTTCAACACCATTTGATTTGAACCGCTAAGGTCATATATATTCATGGCGCCAACGACCATTACCCAATTTCACAGAGGAATGTTGTCGTTGCCCGTGCATGTGTGTACTTATGCCCACACACATCCGAGGGGATAGGAAAGGGAAATATAGACCTCTTTCAGTGGGCTAGGGAAGCACGCTTTGGCGAGTAACTCACCCTGCTGTATCAATGCATCATGACAACCAACCCCTATTTTTGGGTAGATACACTCTGAGGTCGACAGTATGATACACCTATGCAGTGTGCTTCATTTGTGCATCATAAAAAGACATAAATGCAAACCCTGCAATGACCATGTCTTCCGTAATTATTTAAAGACCGCTAATGTATTGGTGCATCATGCCCATTGGTTGGTCCATGGCTATGACACATGAATGTATAACATATCAGCTTTTAACCCTTTAAGGGCTGCTGATGCAAAAGTGCATCATGCCCATTGGTCATCATGATGCACCAATGAAGTGCTGGCGAGACTGAGTTGAGTTTTAATAGTTTATTGACACAAAAAGTGATACATAGTGGACCCTTTTCATAATTGAGTCAGGCAATAAGTAATAACCATTACTCCAACCATTAACATTTGCATATAACAAAAGTAGTAAGACGAGTACATAAGGCAAAAAAGGACAAAAGTGAGTGTGTTGGGAACAGAAACAGAACTTTATGGCAGATTAACTACATATTGTCATACTAGTAATTGTGCATGATCAAGTTGTCATATGAGTAATATCATATGACTAGTGGTATATAGTGTAAATACAATAAGCTCTCATAATGTGTTATTTCCAGTTATCACTGGTTTATTCAGCTTTAGGCAGACATGTAAGAATATCAGTTACACACATGTTAATATGCAGGTAATTTCCACATACAGTAAATATACACGTGTTTGTAAAGTATAATGTTCTGTTCCACTCCACCTGTGAGGTAATAATAATAATAATAATAATAATAATAATAATACAATCTCCAGTATAGTTCTAGGTGGGTTCCCACACCTAGCTCCTGACCTGCTGCTTAGAGGAATAATATAATAATGTTCAACTTTACCCTCTGGTAGGTGTCTTGTAGCAGGTATACTCTGGCCACTAGTGCTTCAGCCCTATGCCTGTCTGGCATAGTCTAACCCAGCATAGTGTAGAGCTATAGCAGGTAGCAGGAGTGATGACTGGAGATGTTACCTCTAGGGTGGTTCTGGTGATTCTGATTTCTAGGAGGAGCAGCCAGTGGTATTTGTACCATTTCCTGGCTTTGCTCCTCAGACTGACTGGAGCCAGTGGCATCTGCCTAACTCTGCAATTGTTTGAGGGGAGTCTTTCATGTGTCACTGGGTGCACAAAGGACCCCCATGGACGCCGCCATGTCCCCCATTGTCTTGGTCGGTTTGGCATGTTAAGACCCTCATATCTTGGTCGTTTACGCTGCTATAACTGCCATTTTGCGCATGCGCGGACTTGAATATGTGAAGTTGTCAACGCCCACTTTCTAGGCGCCTAACTTGCGCTGGTTTGTCTGTAGCGCATTCGGAGGTCAAATTAGTCTACATAGCGTAACTTCCTTAATAATAGGAGTAGAGCCTTGTTCTTGGGCTCATTCTGACCATCTAATTATGGGCTTTCCATAAATGCTTTGGTATTGACCTAGGTTGCTCAGTAGCGACGCTAGAGCGACCGGAAGGTTATGGCGTCATGACTTATGTAATCTATTGTTCAGTGTTCGGGTGCTCAGACACTCATGACGGCGTCAGCGGTGCCCAGGCACCCCTAACGGCCGTTTGCATTCACTTACAAGTTATTAGTTTGTGCAGTGGACCATGAGGTCGGTCTCTTAGACTCTTAAAAGCATTATATTCTGCAGTGGACCATGAGGTCGGACTCTTTGATGTTGTAACCTATGTATCCTTCCCCTAGCTGGTGTGCAGTGGGGCATGAACACTCACATGGCAGAACAATGTATTAATTTCTTATATATTCTTTGATTAATACAATAATATGTTACAATTTATGGAATAATAAAATGGTATATGATAATACTGGATCTTAAACAGTTATCATCTAAGATTATATTGCATCGATCATACAAAATACGTACATATAACTTCACATTTAAGCTATACACAAGAACTATGTTGGTCTAAGCGAACAGGTAAATAATAATAATACAGTCATCATTTCAGCTTTGTAAATAAACAACACTCATCAAAGGTCAGCCAAACATAGGTGATACGTAGTTTGCAATACATCGTCACCATCGTCAGTCACTCATCCAATTCCTCTGGATAAGTCAAATCCAAACTCTTAATTAAATGAGACTTCGAGATACTATGTTGTTGATCTGCAGTAAGTGCATCCCATAACTCTTTGCCTCTATTTAAAGGTCTTTTCCTGTAGACATCCTTTACCACTCTTATTCTCTTACAGGGATAAAAGTCATTTCTACATTGGTATAGAATGTATACATAAGAGCAATAATCTGGGCTTTTCTTCTCGTTTCAAGTTTGTCAATGCAACAAATCTTGTGCAAGTCACAGATACTTATATTTCTTGTTGCCCTAATATTTTCAACAATACGTAAACCATCATTTTGGAGCACTCGTAACTTCTTGACCACCCAGTCAGCTGCACTATTTGTAAAAACACTAGAGCAATATCTCTGCCAATTACTTTTCTGATCTTCCTTAGCTGACTCAGTTTGAATTGAACCAAGCCAATAAACGACCAACGGCCATTTATCTTGCATATACAACTTACAGTCACTTACATCAGGGGTGTTCCATGGTGACAAACTCCACATCACCTTAGTTTTGTTAACATTTACAGTCAACTTGTTTTGTACACACCAACCTGAGATAGCATCAAGATCATCTTGTAATAAATTTCTGACATTTTCCACGTGACTAGCAACAATTGCTAAGTCATCGGCATATAGAAAGTATCTTGAATTTTTTATAACATCAGTAATATCATTAAAATACAGTAAAACAACAAAGGGCCTAAAACACTACCCTGGGGGACGCCATAAGGCACTGGTAAGTATGATGAGGTAACATCATTTGCTAAGTAGACTGAAATCTTACAGCGAGGTAGGACTTAAACCAGGACAGCGACTCTTTGTTGCAACCAAACGTTTTGAGTTTTTCAAAAGAATAAAATGATCTACCGTATCAAACGCTTTTTGCAGATCAAGAAAAACAACAGCGCTTTTTTATTGCTTGTTTCGAATTTCATACAAATATTGAGTGAGGTGGAAGACAGCCTGTGTTGTGGAACGACCCGGCATAAAACCAAACTGCTTGCCAGCATTTCATTGGAGCATCATGCCGACCCACCAAGTATATTGACCCCGTAGGGTCGGCATGAGGCATGGATGCATCAGCGGCCCTTAAAAGGTTAAAGGGTCACAGTCTGGTGCTATTTGAGACAACAACACACTATATAGTAGATTAGTAGAGGCATTTCCCTGTCCCTAGTGTCTCATATAGATACACGGACCCATCACGGACCTACTCCCAGGTGGGTGGTTATGGACAACAGTCCAATCCCACTTTAATATATCTAGCATTGTGTCTGTCTCTATGACTCTTGGTCTGTGGGGTTGAGTCTTCTGTATCTCAAAAATATGCATGGGACCCCCATATTATTTTTGCACAATGAAAAGTACATATCATTTTGGAACTATGGTGAGAATATGGCGAAAATCTAATTGCGTTCAGCCTATCCCCACCAGCCACCTTAACGTAACAAAACGTTCGTTTTAGGTTTTGCCAAACGTTTGCGAAGGACCGCAAAATATGTACCCCAAAAAAAAACGATTTAACGTTCTATAAAAAGATTATATAAGGTTAAAAAGCATAATTTTGAGGTAAGAAAACTTATCTATAGCTCGATGCAGCAAGTTGGGAACCTGAGTGTTTTCCAGGTTTGGAGTAAAATGCCTTCATTCAAGGGACATTTGTGCATATGCTGCAGAGGATGAGTCTTGTGTATGATTCTATCTCAAAAATCATAAAATATGAAAATAGAATCATTTGCTATGCATTATTCCCTCATAATACATGTCAGACTAGACAAAATGGCCTCTGTAGGTCCCATATGGGCTGGAAAAGCACCAGACTCATAAATGTCTTCATCATTTTCAAGACAAGAATATTTGAAGACCTGAACAATATGAACAGGTCCATGGTGCAAAACCCTTTTGTTTCTATTAAATTCCATCATCAATTGTTGCTTTGACCTGATGATTCATTGAAAACCTTATTGAAATACTATTAGAACCCCATATTAGGCATGTGAGGCCTATTATGATGCACTATTGAGCTATTTAGCTGTAAATAGCAACAAAAGCATTGTCGGCACCAAAGACTAGAATCATAAGATGTGATCTATGTGGTCCCACATCAAAAACCAAGCAGAAATTGTGCTGAAAATCAGTTTTTGCAAACTAACAAAAACCACATGACTCCCATAGTGTAATGAGCCACCATAGAGGTAGGGAAAAAAAGCATACTCATTTATAAACTTGATGGGTCAGTATTATGCACTATCTATGAAAAACTGATGATTAGAATATTTTTTCGCAAAATTTTTTAAACTAAAATTTATGATTTGTACTTTAGTGGTAAACCGTGCACTATATTAATGTAAAACCATCTACCCTGGCCGTAAAGCAATGAGTTTCATCTTTCATTTGCTGCAAATATTGTGTAAATCGGATAATTTGTGGCTAAACTACAGCATTTCTTAGCAAAAATTCAGGAAAAACTAAGTTTTAGGTTCCCAACTTGCTCCATCGAGCTATAGTAAACGTTTTTCGAACTTTTTAGAGAAACTAGCGTTTGAGAACATTAAATATAACGTTGAAAACGTTTTTCAACATAAGAAAAACGTTTATCACAAACGTGTCTTACCCAAACCTATTACAAACGTTCGCAATCATTAAAAACGTTTTTTGCCCAGTGAGAGGGAGGGAGAGAGAGAGAGAGAGAGAGAGAGAGAGAGAGAGAGAGAGAGAGAGAGAGAGAGAGAGAGAGAGAAGGAGAGAGAGAGAGATAATGGGATAATCATTCTTCTTTTTCATTTTTATCTACTGGTATTCCCTTTTTTTATTAATCCCCTTTTTATATATTCCCTCCTTTTTTCTTTACACGGGGATCCATTTAGTGTTTATCCACCCCAGAGTTCAAATTTGACAACTCCCCACCGTAATTAATTTTGTTTGTGATTTGTTGTTTGTTTGTTTGTTTTTTCGTTTTTTTTCCTTTTAGTGATTTATCTTTAATTGCAGTTAACATCAGGGAGCACAAATGAGTACCGTAGTGGCGTGTTTAAGCGCCCTGGTGTGCTTATAGATTTCAACCTACCTGTACCCCGCCCCCAGACTAAGTTTATAACTCATTCTTCAATTTCAATGTTTCTCTACCCCCAGCACTTATTTAAGACTGCCTCTCATTCAAAGACCCAGGCTGCTACAGTAAATCACACCAACAGTGATTTTACTCTCTGTGCTGTTAGATATGCCATACTCATTATTACTCTAATTGTCAATTATCTCAGATGCTAGAAAAAACCCATAAAGCTACCACAAACATAAAGGCAGGCAGTGGGGTGGGGTTATAGGAAGTATTGACAGTATAAAAGCAGGGACAGACAAAGTTTAGACTGAAGTTTCAATGAATTAATTCCTTTTATTCACTTCCTAATCTCTGGATATATATTTACATAATTCATCTCTAAAACAATCTCGTTTTTGTTAACCATTTAAAACAGATTTAAAATGCATAAAACAAATGCTATATTTATTTACAATACAATAAACAACTCTTTATTTGGAACGACAACATAAAACAATCCCAAAAAATGCACACGACAAAATGCAATAGAACATTAATGGCCGCTGATTCAGGAGTGCATCATGCCCATTGGTCGTCATGATGCACCAATGAAGTACTGGCAAGACTGCTCGCTAGCACTTCATTGGTGCATCATGACGACCCTACAGGGTTGATGCATGCATACATACTCCCAGTGGGTCGGCATGATTCTACAATGATGTGGTGGCGAGCAGTCTTGCCAACACTTTATTGGTGCATCATGACGACCAATGGGCATCTTTAAAGGTCTTAGCTGCTTATCCTGTATCCAGACCCATTCCCAGCAGCTCAACCCTGTAGGATGGCTCTACACACCACTGTGGTACATGGAATCCACTACCCAGCTAGCACCTTACGTAAAAAAGACGTCCAATACTCGTCATATTTACATTATTACGTGAAACTGACCAGATAATTATGTGTGGATCAACACGGTAAAAGGTATGCCCGCGCACCCCCTCGCGGACATACCTTTTACCGTGTTGATCCACATGTCATTAGGAGGTAAAGATTTTTACATGATGAATTTACTAGATGTTGATGTAAAAGATATGTCCTATATGGGATGTAAAAAAAACATGTCCTATTTGACGTCATAATCATGTCTTTATCTGGTGAAATCATACACATCAAATGCTGTCATAAATATGCTATGATATTAGAAGTGTTAAAAAGATGTGCACCAATTGATATCAATAATACATCTTATAGTAGTTATTTTGCAATGTAATATAGTGACATATGAGTGATGTCAAAATTACATCTTTATCTGGTTAAACTTGGGACATTACAGAATTACACCTATTTCAGTTTTCTATGCTATTTAGAAAAATTAATGTTTTACCAGCAATACTACAAATACTTGTTTTATTGAATAAATCAAGCATAGTAAATATTACATGAGATATTTATGTCATTATGATGTGAATTCAAAGCTGTTCATCATATTGATGTATGATATATACATGCAAAGACATCTCACAGTGATGTAAAAACGTCTTACACATATGCTGGGTTTTTCCACAAAATTCACGCGATAATATTATGTCTGTGAGGATCAGCACAAGATGTAAAAATGATGTGATTTACTACGAGTTTTGCTAGCTGGGTATGCTATACAAGGGGAGCAGTTTATAGGTAGGTACCAAGCACAGTAAAACAGCTGTTAGTAACCTTAAGTTTTCAAGCCCCCGGTGCGGCTTATACCTTGAGGCTTTGGATGAAATGAGGATGCAGATTAAACATGGAAGTTTACAGTAACATTAGTATCTGTACCAGCATTGTGATTCTAGTCATCACTGAGAATCCCTCCACGCAAGGTAAAGCAGATGATTGTCGCAACAAAAAACATACATAAATTAACCCAGAAACACAACCTGTCGATGACACGAGCAATGGCCATCCACTCATCCTGAGCTGCAGAATCCTGCTCTGCTTCCTTAATAGACTTTGATATAACAATAAGTTCTTTAAGAACATCAGTTACCCGCTCAAGTAGTTCTACCTGGTCTGACTTCATCCCAACTGTGTTACCATTGCCGATAGGCTCCTTTTGGATACTCTCGACATCGGTTATGATAACGTCAGAAGTCTTTATTTCCTGGACGTCATCCTGGCCTGGTTCCTCTGGCATCCCTCCTACACAGAGCACACGTCCCAGGGACTTGATGAAGATGGACCTGAGTAAGGCGGGAGGACGTGTGGGAAGATGGAGGTGGCAGTGAAGCACGATGATCGTCATGATGGTATTCAGGGACGAAACGATGATGAGGATACACATCCAGATACCTGAAATTCAAAATGTAGAGGTATCCAAGAAGCTGTCTTAACCGTTTAAAGGCCGACCAATCTCGCCAGCACTTCATTGGTGCATCATGATGACCAATGGGCATGATGCATTAATGCATCAGGGGCCCTTAAAGGGTTAATGTTTTAATGCACTTTGTCCATTGGTCATCAAGCTCTATGAATGCAGCCCCAGCGAATCATGCCAACACAGAAACTTGATATACTCTTCATACTAATGCTGGTTGATGGACTCAATAGCCCCCTAAATGGTGCACAAGGAAAGAAAAATTGGAACAACCATCCCAGAAAGGTTTATGGTACTGATAATTCACTTGATGGGAATTTACACTATGCACCTACTCAGTAGTGGGTAGGAGTCTGAAGTCTGGGGAGTACTCTGGGCTATAAGAAGTGCGAAGACACCAAATGCCAGAATGATGGTAATACCCAATCCAATCTTCTCTCCTGCATCAGGGGGCAGCCAAAACACCAGCAGGGCTGAAATATACATGTTACCGGAATTAGTAAATCTGTTCTTTATATTTCAGTAGTTTTGTCCATGTATTTCAAAGAACTATTTTGAAATTTTATCTCTCAACACTTTTGGAGTGAAAACCCCCACCATCCAGGAGGTGAGAAAATTTGTTACATGTAGTATTCTGCAGGCTTTTATTTTCTTTATGATTCTTATACATACCTAGGAGAGCCAGAAGAAGGCAGGGCATCAAAATATTGACCACATAGTACCCAGGTTTACGTGTCATCGTAATCTCAAACTTGACGAGGGGATATGCCACCCCAGGAAAAGCGGCATGATAGATCAGAGAGGCTTTAGAGATGGTTGAAGTCACCGTCCACATTCCATTGGTATGGTACTCCTCTGTTTCTATTTCACTTGTAGAATTGACCAGTTCAACCTGCAATTAGTATAACACCATTAAACAGAATCCCTTTTTTTTTCTTTGTGTATGAAATTTACTTGATTGCATGGTAACTTTTATTTTTAGAAAGGGTTGACATTATTAAGTCCACGGGGCCATCCATAAATGACGTCATGTGAAATTTGACCATTTTTGACACCCCCTCCCCCCCTTGTTATGTATAGACATTATATGTCACTTATATAGACTTTTCATAGGAACTTCAGAAGGCAATCTGAAGTGAAACCTTAACCCTTTAAAGGCTGCCAGCACCGCATTGGAGCATCATGCCGACCCTCTGGGAGTATATGTGTCGGCATGATGCTACAATGAAGTGTTGACAGTTCATCATGACAACCAATGGGCAATGGACGTAATATGAAAACACTCACCTCACTCTTGTCGTACTGCCAGTTCTCTACTGCCATATAGCATAACTGGTTGTCAAACGGGAAATATGTCATATCGAGCTCGCAGCTCACAATCATGTTCCCACCAAACGACCATGTGACAAGACCCGCACTCGTAATCAGCACTCGGAAGTCATTCACAAACTCTGACTTATAAAACATGTCGGCACTGAAAATTAACAAATTAAAATAGGTTAGCGTAAAACCTACCGTGTAAGCCACTCTCTGACATCATATTAGATAGAGTGAATCAATCAGTAATTTCAATATTCAAATCTGACCCCATTGGGAGGTTAAAACATGTTTGTTATTGTCTGACTGTCAGCCAATCAATGTCTGCCGTCAAGTCTGCCATCCATATTCAGCTAAGTTTTGCTTGTGTCCCACTTGGTCTAACTTAAATTCATTCATGTATACTCAAGGATTTTAGCCCATGTTGTCATTATAATACCACTTCTCATCAATCACAAACTTGATGGTCAACCGCCATATTTGATAAACGTATTGTCTGTCCGAAATTCTTGATTAAACTTTAAAGGTTAATCATTCAGTCACATCACCTGTTCACAATGGCAAAGTCAGGCAGCCAGACCTTTGAGGCAGGGACGACAATCCTGTCAATATTTCCATAGTCGGAGGCATTCCACACAAGGTTCTCATCTGTCCATTGCTGTGAACAGAATATTGTGATTGTAAGAAACAAAACATAATAATAAAAGACAATAATAATTATACCAGAACATTCTGATATTACAGTGATTATATCCCCCAATGTCCCAAATTTTAAACTTCATGAAAACATGGCTAAAGGTTTTAGAATTTGCTTTTCTTGTGTCTTGCCTTTAGTGTTGCCATCATTAGATATTTTCAAGCATGGTTTCATACAATGTTGGTTGCATAGTCATCAATGTAAAAAGTAAATTTAATGCTGTCCTGTTGGACACACCCACTTTAATTGATAGGTATTCTGATACTTACTGCAATATAGAACCCAACAACATGCATTTGTTGATTCACATCATCCTGAAATGAAGAGCGCACTGTTCAAAATATTCTTGAAATAACAGCACAAACCATCCCAAAGTTGCCAGAGATCCATTGTTATATTTACAGAGATTCCTTGTAGATTTGTGTACCACCGTATTTCTAGCTGGGGCTTTTTGTAAAAACTACACTGGTTCAATGCTAGACAATTATGGTGGTCCACTGTTCAGTTTTATGAGGATCCCAGATAGATTCAACAGTTATTTTTTTACAGCGAAAGGTAGGTGAAGATCGTTATGGTAATGATTCTAATTATCTCCCATATATTAAAAGGATCAATCCATCCTATTGAAACTTCAAATCATTGTGAAGGGGTAACATTACATTTAGTATGACTCTGAGGACAATCAGCTACATAGTCAAAGTGCAGCCAAACCAAAACTATCCCCATAAAGGCCCGATAGTTCATAGCTGGTTCATAGCATCATGTTGAGATGTTTTAATAATGTATGAATGTAGCTGTGGTGATCACAGGCTTCACCTGCAGCAGATTTTGTTCTGATGTGTGTTGTAAGTTCAGATCCTATTAGCATCATCAATATAATTATTATATTCATATGTTTTTGACTTTTTCTGGGCTTCCCTAGCCCACTTAAAAGGGTCTATTTCTCCTCTTTTCTATCCCCTCAGGATGTGTATGGTGCACATATGCGTGGGCACTGACACATTCCTCTGTGAAATGGTAATGTAGTTCTCACCATGAATATGACCTAAGCTGTCGAAATGGCGTTAAACATCTATTACTCACTCACTCACTTGACTTTTTCTAAAGCATGTGAATTCCACAGATAATTATCACTTTTTCCTAATTCTGTTGGAATTCATGTAATTTCCCTTGCATGCACCAAATCCTGAATATTTCTTAAATTATGCTGCCCACATTGTCTGGACATGAATACTTACAATTTGGTTGATTTTAGTCAGCTCAAATTTGATTTCCACTCTGACAGATTTGGAGGAGTCTATCACGGGACGTACTTCTTTAGTGTACCCAGTGAAAATCTTGTCATAGATCTGGCGGTCATTGCTCAGCTGAGCGTCTGAAAAAAAAAGCAATATTATCAATGAATTGGGGAAAGGTCTTAGAGTTGACAATGAATATGGGGAGTTGTTTGATCATTATAAGTGTTCTTCCTTTTCAGAAGTTTTGGGAAAGATTTATTTTCTTTCACATTAGGTAATATGGCCTTGAGTTTCATTACTTTATAAGTTCATTTGAAAGTGGACTTCTTTCTCATAACGTTTTGTGTGTTTTTAGAACAGTGGCTAGGCAGCATATTGGCTCTAAAGAAAACATTCAATTCCTGTAGGCAGTTATATGTTGGACCATTATGATGGATAGTGGTTACAATACTAAAAGCCATACAAAGTGTTACTTGGAGATGGTACCAAGATTCACCAGTTCATATTTTCATCAAAATGACACAAACACAGAAATATTTGATCTCTGTAATGTTTGAATGATTCTTTCTTCCTTTCTTTCCTTCTTTTTTACTCAAAGTAAGCCTATACACTTAGTTCCGTAAATGAATTTATTTCCCATAATTCCACATTACACTTTATTTATAGCATTATCAAGTGAATCAGAGGAACCTTCCAGCTGTAAAAGCTAATCTCTTAACAATCGCACTTATAGAGCATTCTAGGGAATACCTCTCTCATGTTTAGGCATGATGGGCCCCATTTTACATGAGGTACCTGCCTACAAATAAGCACTACAGCAACCACTACTTGTACCCAGCATCCCTAGGTGCCAGCGACGACTTACGCTAGTGGTCGAGCAGTCTCGTCCTGTCTGGATTCAGGGAATACCCTCTCTCGTGTTTGGGGATTGTGGGTCCCCATTTTCTGTGGAATATTACTACACATGGTACCTGCCTACATTTTACCACTACAGCAACCAGCAGCCAGAACTACTTTTACCCATAAACGCTGGTCGCCAGAGACGACTCAAGCTAGTGGTCGAGCTGGGGCCAGATTGGTGGGCGAGGTGGGGCCAGCTTTATCTCTCTCATGCCTTATAGCATTTTCAACTTCAACCAACAGGCGTCAGCACCAACTTATAACAGTCACCTGCGATTCCACTTCCGTGTATTTGAATAAAAGTTTTGTTTTGGCAAATTTTTTTTTTTTAGATTTAAGACCGTTTTGTATGAGTTTAAAATGTCGTCCAAAACGCTTCGCATAGTTCCTAAACTTTCTTCATCCGCAATATATTTCAATGTTCAAAGCAGCTTTAATCATTCTTTTATCTAAGCTAGCTCCTTTTACAAATTTTCTGATCCCAACCACTTTCCAAGTTATTTGTTTCTATGGGAGCATAATATCTGCATGCTCCACTGACACTAAACTCCAGAAAAAAGGTCTCTTGATAAGTATGTACATCATAAAGATGCATAATTCAGTTGATGTGCACATGATTTTTCATTTTGTATTTTAATCCGCATAAGACATTCAATTAGAAAGCATGAATCCTCGGGCGTAGGAAAAGTGGAGGCCAGGGGGTCCTGGGCCCCCCAATAATGAGGAAGTTCCCTATATAAGCCTATATAAAAATATAGCAGCCCCCCCCCCCAATAAAAATTTGCCTCCTACGCCCCTGGAATGGTAAGCTAATGACAATTCTACAAAGAATCTGATATAATTACCATAAGGCTGATGCATCTGATATCTTAATTTATCACACATGAACTTATTTCTCCACTCTTACTATTAAAGGGGATGAACAGTTCACGAAATACAGCAGGCTTTGTTGGTCAGTGCACTTCAGGGTGCATAATTCTGTTTTTGATGATCAAAATTAGATTGATGAAATTAAAAAGATACCATAAAACCCCGGTCACAAGCCGGCCTTGGTCATAAGCCGGGGGGCGAGTTCAGCAGAAATTTAGAAGCCGGTTTTGGTCCATTTTAGACTTTTGCAAAAACCCTGCAAAAACTAAAAAATCTCACCAATTTTTGAGGAAAATTAGCCATATTTCTATCAATATTTTATTGATTTCTTATAGAAAACACATTGAAATGAACTTGTATGGTAAAAATCGTACATATTAAAGTAATGGAGGGTCTCTGGTTTTTAAGCTGTTATTTTCTATTGATTTCTATTGAAATTTGGTTAAAAATAACTTAAGATTTTTAAAGACCCCGTCATAATCCGGGGGGGGCAGGCTCGCCCTCTCCAGCCCGTCACACTACGGGCTGGCTTCAGACCTTATCCTGAGTGGTTCGCCGCCGCTGCGACGAAGCTCACTCCCCAAGCAGATGCTTTACTTGTGGATTTACCTCACCTCGGCTTGGGGAGTGAATACACATCCCAGATCAATCAGATTCTTATCTAGATCAAAAGGGGTAATAAAACAATAAAATGGAATACACATCCAGTGGGATATAGAGCTGACCCCAGGCTATTGAACTGAGTATCAATAGCCGCTGGCCGAGGCTGGGGGGGACTTTGGGAAAAATTTAGAAGCCAGTTTTGGCCCAAAATAGGGAAAAAAATCGGGCTTATGACCGGGGTTTTACGGTATCTATTTTTAAAGCACAATGGAGAAAAGAGAAAGATTCAACTTACCAATAGTACTGAAGGCAATACAAAAAAGCAAGCCGAGTAATGTCCAACGGGACATAGTGGTCATGAATGTGAGGTGACACGATCTATTAATATTAACACGTCTGGTTATGTGGAAGGCATGGAATGGACTGACTGCAATGGGCGGGAGGCTATTAACAATCAATTTCCTGATTCAAACTACCGTAAATCACCACGTATAAGACGAGGCTAAATTACACCATCTGCGTCCTATAGGGTTCATCCCAACTCAGGGTGCGTCTTAGGGAGTGGTCATTATTTATCAACAGGGGGGGATGGTGGGTTTGAGGGGGGGCGTGAAAATTTCAGACCCCTCCCGAGGGGGGGCTAACAAAATATTTTGACCCCTCTTGAGGGGGGGCTAACAAAATTTACCCTCTTTTGAACAAAAAAGCCCACGCTCCGGTTTGGGGGACGCAAAACATTTTGACTGTCGTTGAGGGGGGGCGTAAAATATTTTCGCGCATCCGCGCGGAAACCCACCACCCGCCCCCTGCTGATAAATAATGACCACTCCCTTATATGTCTGGACTTTACAATATATAACTACTAAATTGACCAGAATTTGATCCCAGATGTGTCCTATATGATTTTGCCGAAGTCAGGGTGCGTCCTATATGCGAGGGGCATCATATATACGCAAGGATTTACGGTACTTCAGACCTTTTAATATCTAAACACTATAGGAGGTGCATACCAATCTGTTTTATATGTGTAAGTTATCGATGGATTATTGAAGATTGATCCAACGCCAAAGTACTTTGGTTCTATAATCCTAATTCTCTAATCACATCAAACGGCCATACAACAATAAACCTAGTATTTACATCTAAAAAGTCCCGGCCATGAGAGTATCTGGATTAGTGTTGATACTCATTGAAGGGTTGTGTGATGTCTCAAAACTTTATTTCTTCATTATTTCTTTACTTTTTTTTTAAAATTCATCATTATTTCTTTTAACAATGAGCTTATTTTTACAACCAAAACTGAATCTATCGTGCCAATGTAGGGATAGCAAACGTTAGACTTCACACACATCCAGTGAGATGAAAAACTTTATAATTTGTCCAAAAACTGTGACACCTGCTTAGACCTGGATGCTTAAACTTCACCTAGACAATTGACATGTTGATATGCTATGAAGGAGAAATTTTCCATTTATTTATTGCATTTACTTAGTACTTTTTTCTGAATCAACTTTTACCACATTTATCATTGACACGACCCAAATGTATGCCTATGAATACAAGGAGTTATCATGTAATAAATTCTTTTCAAAGCTCCAACTCAGACTTTAATCAAAGGGTTATCACGACCCATCATAAGGTGAGGCTCCACTACGCGATTTGTTGGTACATTCTCACCTAATTCTATCCCTATAGTGCCTAAGGTATAGGGTGTTGACATTCCTATATTGTAAACATGAGATTCAAAATTGCAAACATGAGATTTCAGGGGTTATTTTATGGGTGATCTCTCTCCTTGTGTGCCATATTTACCAACTAACCTGCACCTGCACAGACTCTGTGATTGGGTGGGAGTTCAATATGTAAACATCAACACAGCAAAATATAAATAACAACAAAGCAGTCACACAGATCGCAGGGTCTTGTACTGTAAAAATCAAACCTGTCTGATATTGAGTTGCAGAGAGTCATCACTGTGAAAGTATGCAATATTTACATTAGGTGAACTTGATTTAACAAACAAAAACATCTTTTGGCAACAAAAATGTGCCTGAGATTGTACACAAAGCCTTCCCCACATAAACAAAAAGCTCTCTCAATCTTCTATTTACACCTTAAAATTATAACAAATACCACTCTATAATCTGTGTTTGTGTCTGCTTTTGTGAGAATAGCTCCGATTTTCAGCGAAAATCGTGTAGTGGAGCCTCACCTATAAAAGTATTAGCATCAAGCAGAGATTACCTCAGTCGGATACACCTTCCTTAAAGTCACTTAATGACCTAACTACTGTGAGGCCGTGCCATTACTGCTGTGACAGGTGTAATCAACACAAGGTGTGGTCTGAACACTGTGCCAAAGATATGGTATTACATAACAGTAGAGAGATCAAATTGGTATGAAATGATGCCTCAATTTATACCCACCCACCATTGAAGATACGATCATATATACAAAAGAAGTAATACCCCTATTAATTAAAGAGAGACCTTAAAATCTGCAGCTATAGTCCGTGTCAGCAAGACAGGGACTACACCAACTATGTATGTGCGGAAATAACAAGTTTGCATGTGTCAACCACACCTCTTTTTGTCCATACTGAATGCCTCAACCTAATATCTAACCTCAAGCAGTCAATATATGGGCACAGTCAATATATGGGCAGAAATGTAGATTTTGGCCTGATTTAGCCCTTAAGATTGCTCAGAAATGAGGGTATTTTGACAAAATCAGGCCAACTTCTGCCGCTGTCTGAGGTTTGTAAAGCAGAATTTTATTTCTGCTATTGCTGCCAAACCGTGAGTTTTCATCCGATTTGCACATATGAGGGTTCGATTTTGTGCAGAATTTTCAGCTCAGATAACTTTCTAAGCTGTCAAATGCCTTTCCAATTATCTGTTTGAGTCATTAATGTAAAACAAGTCACCATATAACAAAAAGATTTATGAGAATAATTCTATAACATGGAGTTTTCAACCCAACTTCATAGGTCAGGCATCAAAATAAAACTAAAAATATTCCCTATAAGCATAGCAGATTTCAAAGTAACATTCTGAATGGTTCCTAGTCCCTGTCTTAGTGCAACAGACTATATATATGGGGTGGTGAGTTGTGAGTAAAAAAGTGTCAAATATCAGCACACAATAAAAGTGATGTAATTGAACTGTTAAATGAACAAAGAAAGTCAATCTGATGAAATAACTTCTATACATGTAGAGTCCACCCTTCTGGACAATTCAGCAGATTGGATAAAGGGAAGGAACAATATTGGTGAATTATCCCAAATATAATGCAAAACAGAGTAAAAAGTCTACTTACAAAACTAGTGAGACATGTTAGGTCATTACAGGGTATATTACATAGTCAGTGATCCATTTTCCTTTCATTCAAACAATATTAGATCTTATTCACAACTGTATCCAAAGTATTAATTCTTCAAAATTGGTAAACTTTAATACCTCCCCCTCAGGCACTGACAGCTACACCACGTAAAGAAAAGCAGACGATTGTTGAAAATTGTAATCACACAAAAATTGATCCAGAAACACAATCTGTCGATGACTCGAGCAATGGACATCCACTCATCCTGAGCTGCAGAATCCCGCTTCAATTTCGATATTATTGACAGCTCCTTTAGAACCTGGGTTACCCTTTCAAGCAACTCGCCTTGCCCTGCCTAGACTGTGTTGCCATCCACTAGGGACTGTTTGTGAATACTATCAGCATCTGTTATGACTAGGTCAGATTCAGTGATTTCCTGGACGTCCTCCTCTTCAGGCATCCCTCCTACACAGAGCACACGTCCCAGGGACTTGATGAAGGTGGACCGTAGTAAGGCGGGTGGACGTGTGGGGAGATGGTGATGGCAGTAGAGCACGATGATCGTCATGATAGTGTTCAGGGAGGAGACAGTGATAAGGATGACCATCCAAACACCTATATGACAAAAAAATCTATTAGCTGAATTAATTTACATATATCAAATAATGCCCACCATTTATTCCAAATATTTACAATGAAATAAATAATTTTATTACCATGAATTCCCTAGAATAAGCGGAGGTTTGTACCAGAACCCAACCCAGGTGGGTGGAGGGAGGGTGGGGGTTAGGGTTTTGATCTGACACATACTTAATATTTTCTCGACTGTTTCAGCATTACAGAGGGCACTGTGGAGCCCCTAGGACCCCATAGCTTCATGAATTTCAAAGATCCATTCATAAGAATAAAAGTAATATCATTTTGAAATTTTTACAACAAACTCGGGGCACGGCTTATATGAGGGTTGGGCTTATACAAGGGAATTTCCGGTACATTCAGCATGTAATGGTATATATTATACAAGTATAAAACAAAAATACTACTTAAAATGCTGAATATAAATTAAAAGCGTCTTTTAAAGTTCATGCTCATTCCTCTTTATATGCTTATGCTGCAATCTTGTGCCATTATGTTCCTGCACTGATGGACCTGCATGCCTTTTTGTCTGAAAGCAAAATTACTCCAGATTTCTGGTGAATGGATGTACTTTGATAGTTAATGGGAATATACACTTTACACTTACTCAGTAGTGGGTAGGAGTCTGAGGTCTGGGGAGTACTCTGGGAAATGAGGAGCGCAAAAACACCAAATGCCAGGATGATGGTAATACCCAATCCAATCTTCTCTCCTGAATCTGGGGGCAGCCAGAACACCAACAGGGCTAAAACACAAAATCTATCCTCAAGGCAATCTATCTTATGAGGATTTTCTCATTAATACATATAATGCAGTTTATTTATTAGATTGCTGTGTAGCCTCATTTCTTAAAAACAAATGATGAAAAGATCACATCTCATAATTTTATTGATAATAACTGTACATTCGTCTAACTTCAATGTACGGAGCCCCTAAAAGGACATACCACAAATAATTTTTCCCCTGAAAAAATATTGCAGGTACTGAAGAATTCTTGCGGGTACTAAAGAATTCTTGCAGGTACTGAACAATGTCTGCATGTACAAAAACAATTCTTGTGGATACTGATCAATTCCTGAGGGAACTGAATCCGCAGGAATGTTCCTGTTTTAACAGGAATGTTCCTGTTTCCGCAGGAATGTTCCTGTTTCCACAGGAATGTTCCTGTTTCCGCAGGAATGTTCCTGTTTCCACAGGAATGTTCCTGTACCCGCAGCAATCCTCCTGTACCCGCAGCAATCCTCCTGTAGCTGCTGGAATTCCCTTGTATCCACAGGAATCCTCCTGTACCCGCAGGAATCCTCCTGTACCTGCAGGAATCCTCCAGTACCCGCAGGAATCCTCCTGTACCTGCAGGAATCCTCCTGTACCCGCAGGAGTCCTCCCTGTACCCGCAGGAATCCCCCTGTACCCGCAGGAATCCTCCCTGTACCTACAGGAATCCCCCAGTACCCGCAGGAATCCTCCCTGTACCTGCAGGAATCCCCCAGTACCCGCAGGAATCCCCCAGTACCCGCAGGAATCCCCCAGTACCCGCAGGAATCCCCCAGTACCCGCAGGAATCCTCCTGTACCTGCAGGAATCCTCCTGTACCCGCAGGAGTCCTCCCTGTACCCGCAGGAATCCCCCTGTACCCGCAGGAATCCTCCCTGTATCCACAGGAATCCCCAGTACCCACAGGAATCCTCCCTGTACCTGCAGGAATCCCCCAGTACCCGCAGGAATCCCCCAGTACCCGCAGGAATCCCCCAGTACCCGCAGGAATATTTTTTGCATGAAAAAATCCTTTTTTTGTATGTCCTATTTGGGGCTCCGTATTACGGAATACATATTTTGTATAACAAATGATAATCCAGCCTAATGAAGATGGCTTAAGACTGTCAAACCGGTGCAAATAAAAGAGATTATCACTCACTTTTTTAGTACAACAAAAATGTTTATGAAAAACCAAACAAAAATGTCATCAAATCACTCTATTTGTATAACAAATAATATGATTATTTGTTTTACTACAAAGAAAACAAGTGCTACATATATTATGCTTATGGATGCTCACCTAGGATGGCTAGAAGAAGTCAGGGCATCAGGATGGTAATCACATAGTACCCGGGTTTACTAACCAGGAAGATCTTGAACTTAACAAAAGGGTATGCTACCCCTGGTAAAGCATTATGGTAGATGAGTGATGACTCGGAAGTTGTCTTTGTCACTGTCCACATACCATTTCTATGGTATTCTGTTGTCTCTATTTCACTGGTAGCATTAAGGAGCTCAACCTGCAAAATATGTGAAATTAAGTGGGAAATATTTCTAATTTCTTTTTGTAAGTTTCCAGTAACATGGTCCAAAAAGTTGAGGTAGGTAGGTCGGTTTCTTTTTTTTTTTTTTTTTACTGGGCCATATTTTGGCCTAAATTTTGATACAATACATTAAATCTATTACAAGAGCCAAAATGTAGAAAGCTTGATGAGAACTCATGGATTCTTTACTTGGTCACAAGGAAAATCTCGAAATATTAAAAATATGAAATTTATGTGAGAAACCTATTAATCAGTATCTGGATAAATATCATCCCTTTGTTGAGAGATTAGTTAAAAAAACTAGAAAAAGTTGGATAGATAGTGAAGTAATGGATCTTGTTTTTGAGAGGGAAGGGTGGTTAAGGTTGTATAAGGTGAATAAAAGTGATGAAGAGAAGCAAGCTATTAAAGATTGCAGGAGAAAAATTAGGAAAAAAATAAAAGCTAATCAAATTGGTGGTATTATGCAAGAATTACATGAATGTAGAGGAAATCCTAAGAGTTTTTGGAAATATATTAATAACATGTTTAAGGGTAATGGGTCTGAGATTTATCCAGATATGAAGCACCATGTAGATGGTGTAAAGGTCCCATCCGAAACTGCTTGTGAATATATTAATCAATACTTTTGCAATATTGGAAAAGACTTACATGTGGCTTCTGTTGGTAAAGTACAGTGTGACATGGATAATAATGTGAGTATAGAGGAAATCATTCAGGGTGGAATTTTCTCTGAATCGAATATAAAGATTAATTCCTGGGATATCTATTATACAGTAAAAGAGATTGATAAAAATAAATCATCCGGAATAGAGGGGATCAGAGGTGATATACTACAATGTGCAATAATATGCCTGCTAGATCAATTTACTTTTCTTGTTCAGAGAAGTTTTGATAGTGGTGGTTTTCCTGTCAAATGGGCTTCTGCATTGGTCAAGCCATTACCCAAAGACGGAGATTTATCACAAGTTAAGAATTGGAGGCCTATTTCGCTATTGCCAATGCCCTCAAAAATTATTGAAAAAATAATGTATTATTGTTTAAGTTGTGCCATGAAAGATCACGATAATTTTTCAGATGAGCAATATGGTTACAAGAAAGGTAGTGGTACAGGTGATGCCACCTTTGACTTTGTTAATGATCTATATGAGTATCGAAATGATGGTTTAATAACAGGGGCCCTATTTATTGACTTTACTAAAGCGTTTGACAGTGTAATCCATGTTAGACTTCTGGAAAAAATTAGCAAATTAGGTTTCAGCAAAAATAACTTTCTCTGGTTTAATAGTTATCTAAAAAACCGCAAACAAAGAACTAGTTATGGCAATAATCTCTCTCAAGAATCTGAAATCAAATATGGTGTCCCACAAGGGTCTGTTTTAGGCCCCCTGTTGTTTGTTTTATACATAGATGACGTGATTAAAAAGTTGAACGAGTGCAAAATTATAATGTATGCAGATGACATTGTTTTATATCATGCAGCGAAAACACCCCAAGATGTAATGAGAGTGTTAAATGATGATCTTGAACGCTTTAAGACATGGGTATTTCACAACAGGTTGACTGTTAATCCAAAGAAAACAAAATTTATGTGGTTTTGTAGTGCTCACAAATTGAAAAATTGTCAAGATACAGATATTGTAATAAATGGTACCAGAGTAGAAACTGTAAGTTTTTTCCCCTACCTAGGAGTTACAGTAGACAGTAAGTTAAGTTTTGACAAACAAATTAAGCTTATTAAAAGAAACATTTGTAATAAATTATTTAGATTTGCTAAATTAAGGAAATATCTCACACAAGAAGAAAGCATAAAAATATATTGTTGTACCATCCGGCCGATTATTGAATATTGCTCTTTTATAAGAACTAGTTGTAATGAGGAAGGTTTAAAGGCATTACAACGTTTACAGAATAGAGCTTTGAGAATCTGCCTTAGATGCAATATTGTTAAATATAGTGTTGATGAGTTACATGTCATCTGTAAAGTGGAAAAATTAGAACAAAGATTTGATATGTTACTTTTAAGTTTGATGTATAAGAAATCCAAGGATCAGATAAATCATGGTCATGCATATAATACAAGATCGCAAAATAAGATACGTTTTAAATTGCCAAGAAGTATATCTCGCCATTATAAAAGATCGCCATGGTACAGGGGTGTAGTCCTCTGGGACCTACTATCTGAGGAGGTTCAGAGGGCTACCACAAAAGTTAAATTTAAGAATGAGGTTAAAAAGTTAAAAAACCTCAGATCAAGGCTAAAGGTTGGATATAACTAAGGAACAAAGGTTGATGGAGACGGTGTAGTCACCGCGCCGCTCCAAATATTATTTATGTGATCAGCATATTTTCATCATTATATAATATTATATCATTGATGATCATTTGATTGTATTTTGTGTTTCTTGTGTCATATTGATATATATCTCAACAAATACTATGTGATTGATTTGACACACTTGCCTGCTTCCTTACTGTTATTGTACATAATGACATATGTCTGAATATGTGGAGTCTATATTTACTTCAACTGTTTGGTATCTGTTTGAAATATAAATAAAATTGGTCGGCTCTATAGCGTTACATAAATGAACCTGACAGTTCATTAACGCAATGAGCTAGTCCAAAAAAAAAAAAAAAAAAAAAAATTATGAAAGATATTGAAAAAAGAAATTGAAAATTTCCTTTAAAAAATGCTGAGGTCAGCCCCTTTTGGCTGAGGTTGGCCTTACCACTGTAATACCCCTCATACAAAGCAAAGCAAACTTTATATAAGAGCGTTCATGCCCCACTGCACACCAGCCACAGTCAGTTAGACAGAGTTTATGACATCAAAGGCTCCGACCTAATGGTTCACTGCACAATATAATAAGAATAAGGGTCTCAGTGTGCGACCTCATGGTCCAATGCACAAATTAATAACTTGTAAGTGAATGCAACTGGCCGTCACGGGTGCCTGAGCACCGCTGACGCCGTCATGAGTGTCTGAGCACTCTAATAACTGAACAATGGGTTACATAAGCACGACGCCATAACAGTTCGGTCGCTCTAGCGTCGCTCCTGAGCAAGCTAGGTCAAATATCAAAGCATTTATGGAAAGCCCATAATTAGACGGTCAAAATGAGCCCAAGATCAAGGCGAAACTCCCATTATCAAGGAAGTTATGCCATGGAGACTGAAAGGAGCTCCGAGTTCCCTACAGACAAACTGGCGGGAGTTACGCGCCTATCCAGCAGGCATTATAAACTTGGCATATTCAACTCCGCGCATGCGCAAAATGGCGGTTATAAACGCATAAACGACCGAGTTATGAGGGTCTAAAGTTGCAGAACCAACCAAGACAATGGGGGACACAGCGGCGCCCATGGGGGTCCTTTGTCCCCCTGTGACACATGAAAGACTCCCCTCAAACAATTGTAGAGTTAGGCAGATGCTGCTGGCTCCAGTCAGTCTGGAGGTGCTTTTCCAAGATTTGCTACAAATAGCCTGTCTGCACCTCCAGGAGGACAGAACACCAAGAACCACTCCAGAGGTAACATCTCCAGTCATCTCCTGCTACCTGCTATACCACTCCACTATGGTGAAACTATGCTAGACAGGCATGGGTTTCCATCATTAGTGGCCAGAGGCTATCTTCCCCAAGACATCCACCAGAGGGTAAAGTTATTCATTATTACATTATTCCTCTAAGCAGCAGGCCAGGAGCTAGGTGTGGGAACCCACCTAGAACTATGCTGGACATTGTATTATTATTACCTCACAGGTGGAGTGGAACTGAACATTGTACTTTATAAATTACTGTATGTTTACTGTATGTACAAATTACCTACATACTAACTACTGTATGATTGATATTTCTTACATGTTGCCTAAAGCTGAATAAACCAGTGACAACTAATAATAACACTATTTACATGAGCCTGATGTATTTACTCCATACACCACTAGTCATATGATATTTCTCATATGACAACTTGATCATGCCAATTACTAGTATGACAAAGTGGTGGAGAACATCCTACTAAGATCCCATCTCTCACAGGCTCATAAAAATTAAAGCTGGTAACACAACTAAGAACAATCATACACACAGTAAAACCCACTCCACCCACCCAGTGACCTTGACCTTGACACCATGCCCACCAAGGTCACCAGTGAGAGCTCCCACATACCAGTGAGATCTCCCACATACCAGTGAGATCTCCCACATACCAGTGAGATCTCCCACACATCAGTGAGATCTCCCACACATCAGTGAGATCTCCCACACATCAATGAGATCTCCCACACATCAGTGAGATCCCACACACATCAATGAGATCTCCCACACATCAATGAGATCTCTCACACAACAGTAAGATCTCCCATATATCAGTGAAGTCTCCCAAAACGTCAGTGAGGTCTCCCAAAACGTCAGTGAGGTCTCCCAAAAGTCAGTGAGGTCTCCCAAACGTCAGTGAGGTCTCCCACACGTCAGTGAGGTCTCCCAAACGTCAGTGAGGTCTCCCACACGTCAGTGAGGTCTCCCACACGTCAGTGAGGTCTCCCACACATCAGTGAGGTCTCCCAAACGTCAGTGAGGTCTCCCAAACGTCAGTGAGGTCTCCCACACGTCAGTGAGGTCTCCCACACGTCAGTGAGGTCTCCCACACGTCAGTGAGGTCTCCCACACGTCAGTGAGGTCTCCCACACGTCAGAGAGGTCTCCCACACGTCAGTGAGGTCTCCCACACGTCAGTGAGGTCTCCCACACGTCAGTGAGGTCTCCCACACGTCAGTGAGGTCCACCACACACATCAAGGCCTTATCAGTCAAGCTGGCAGAACAACACACAAAGACCTTACGTAGTCAGGGGCCTGTTGAAGAGGTCTCCCTCCCACCTAGATCTAGGAGGCCCACAGGAGGCAAACCAGCCTCCAATACAACAGACCCACACTCAGTGGACCCCACACCTCCCACCCTGTCTACTCAGGGAACAACCAGTTCTCAGGGATCCAACATTTCCCAGGGATCTCTACAGGACGCCCAACTCACGCTATCTACCTCAGGGGAAGAAGGATCTGCCTCAGGGGGTGGATCCACACCCTCATCTAGATCCTCCACCCCAGCTCCAGCCTTTGACAGCCACTCCTCCAGAGACACCTCCCCCACACCCTCCATCATGGACACCGATGAAGGCCCCCAACCTAATCAGACAGCTGAGAAGATTAGGGCCTATGAGAAGGCCATCCAAGATGCAGTTACTGCCCTAGAGACCAACAAGTCCCAGCAGGAGGAAAGGGAGAGGATCCTCAACCAACAACTGGCAGAGAGGAATGCAGCAATAGATGCTCAACAGAAGGCCATGGAAGATCAGCGGAAGTCCCTAGAGAGACAACAACAACAGATAGCAGATCTCATGAAGATGGTATCATCCCAGACCCCACAACCTCCCACACCTGCCATCACACCTGTTGTCACACCATCTGCCTCTGGATCCAAAGATGACATCATAATCTCCATGGTGTCCAACATGACCAAACTCATAGACAGAAAACAACAGGATGACAGAAAGATCAGGCTACATGAGGTAACAAAACCCAAAACCTTCTCACACCCATCACCACTCATGTCAACAGCATTATTTATTGATCACAAATTCCCAGAATATCTGAAGGATAAGTACAAAGTAACAGACAGTGACACCATGGTAACATATTTACCCAAGTACCTCGAAGGACAAGCACTAGCTTGGTTTGAATCCTTCAGGGAGAGTGCCACACCTGATATGTTGACATGGACCAATGTAGTGAATAAATTAAAAGAGTATTTTGCTACTCGAGACAATATCATCTCAAGGACTGCACTCCGTGCACAAAAGGTAGATGAACCTGTCCTAGACTATGCATGCCATCTCAGGAAAGTGTGTAATGCCCAACGCCAGAGTGATGAAATCCTAAGCAAGGCATTTACCCAAGGCATGAGGCCCTGGATCTCTGTAGCTCTTGAGAACAAGAAAATAGACTCTTTTGACCAGGCCCTAGACCTAGCCCTAGAGGTTGAGACCCAAGAGAGATCTAGGAAGGTGAGGGATGCAGAGTCCAACCCACAGCCTACTAAGAAAAAGGTCCAGGATATCAGCACTAGTGCAGATGAAGATGTTAACCTAATGTCTAGTGCCCATGTAAGGCAACAGGAGGCTAAGGTTGCATCAAGAGACCCTACCGGTAGATATAGAGGAAACAATTATGACCCCAACTACTAATCCAATAGAGGTAGAGGTAGAGGGGGCAACAACAACAACCGGGGGGGTCACAACAGTAGGAAAGACAACAGCTCTTCCAACTCCAACAATGGTAACTCTTCATACAGTGATAGGAGAGACAGGACCCCAAGTAATGGCAGATCCTATAATAATCAAGGATCCAACAGTAGGAGCCATAGTCCACATAGGAACTATAACTCTGGATCCTACAACAACTCTGGATCCTACAACAACAGCCAGGGTTCAAACAACTCTGGATCCTATAATCAAGGATCCAACAGTAGGAGCCAGAGTCCACATAGGAACTACAACAGTGGATCCTACAACAACAATGGCGCCTACAACAACCAGAGATCCAATAACTCCGGCCAATACAGCAACTCTGGTCAATATAACCAGGGTTCCAACTCACGCCAGGAGGACTACAAACCTGACACAAGAGGTTACCAGGGGAACCAACACAGTAACCCCCAAATACCACCTCATGTAATGGATCAAATCTCCAAGCTCCTGGTGGCAAGCATCTCAACCACCCCACAGAACCAGGAAAACTAGGATGTCACAGTGCCGATGGGCCAGTGCACTGTGACACCCCAAATACAAACAATCAATCAGGATTAACAAAGATCCAACCAGAGACAATTGCTAGTGCCAATCTTCCATCTAACAGACAGAGACGTCCATCAGTGATACACATCACCCCACCAGATTCATCATCAAAGGATACAGGTGAGAGTACCAAGCTTTCTATTGTACTTCTTCAAAATGGCTGTATCAATGCAAATCTATATGATGTTTCAGATGTACAATGTTTGGTTGATACAGGTGCTACTATCACCTGTGTCAGACAATCATTCCTCATGGATCTCCAAAAGAGATTCCATATCCAACTGAGGAAATCTAAAATCAACATCCATTTGGCAGATGGATCGGTGTGTCATGTTAGACATTCAGCTATGCTGAACTTTAGAATCCAAGGTGTCAGATTCCAATACCAATTTGCTGTAATACCCAACCTCACACAGCCCGTGGTACTCGGCACAGATTTCTTAAGCACTACAAAATCTCAAATTGAATTTAATGTTGATCCTGAACAAATTCTCAAACCCATTAGGGCAGTGAGGGATTTTACCATCCCTCCATTCTCTGAACTTGCAGTATTGGGTAAGGTCACATCTACTCAATCACTGCAAGGCAAAACTGGAGTAGTAGATAACCTCCAAAGAAATAACAATGCCCCATATCTAGTTCAAAGGGCAGCAGTAACCCCCAGGGAAAATAACAAACATCCCCTAGTGTTACTCAACACCAGCAGGCGCCCACATAAAATCAAAAAGGGTGCCATCATAGCTCTATTTCAGGAAGTCAAGGAATCTGATTTAGAAAAACCTCAACAGGTGTCAGACACAACCCCACACACTGATCAATCCATCTCAGCCATACGGCCTGAGGATGCAACTCAATTCAGTGACACAGACTCAGACTGTGAGTCCACATATGCTGACCCTGAACCCAACTCAATCAGACTCTCTGAAATAGCTGCTATACATAGTGAGGCACATGACCTCGAGCCAGAATTGGAAGAGAATGTTCCACCAAAATCTGTGCTCACATCCAAAGATCAGCATGATAGATTAAGATCACTGCTGACCAAGTATGATGATGTATTTGTAGGAAAGGATGGAGACATTGTTGCCACACACCTGTATACACACTCAATACATGTAAAACCTGAGGCAGTACCATGTCATTTCCTACCATATAGACAAACACCAGAAAAACAGGCCGCAATAGGGGAAGAGTGTGAAAGGCTAGTACAACAGGGCATTCTGAGAGAATGTGCTGAAGGCCCCTGGGCTTCCAGATCCTTTTTAGTACAAAAATCATCGGGAGGCCATAGGCTCGTCACAGATTTTCGTTATTTGAACCAAAACACAATAAATCAAGCCTTATCTACACCCCGGGCCGATGACACTCTAGACATGATAGGGTCACTCAGACCAAGAGTATTCAGTAAGCTAGATGCCCAACAGGGATTTTTTCAAATTCCTATAAGACAGGAGGATCAGCATAAAACCGCATTCATAGCAAATGACAAAAAATATGTCTATGAAAGGATGCCGATGGGTTTAGCGACGGCACCGGCGGGATTCTGCCATCTAGTCACATTAATTCTGAACAAACTCAAGTACAAATGTGCCCTACCATACCTAGATGACATATTGGTATTATCACCATCAATCGAACAACACTTCCATGACCTGGAAGATGTGTTCAACAGCCTAAGAGTTGGTAAACTCAAACTGAAAAAATCAAAATGTGAATACTTCATAGACAGAATAGACTTCTTGGGAATGAGAGTGACACCCATGGGACTGCAACCATCTCCCACAAAGGTGGAATCAATCAAAACCTTCCCAACACCAAAATCAGTCAAAAATGTCAGATCCTTCACAGGCCTATGCCAATACTTCAAAAAGTTTATCAAAGGTTATGCCCAAATTGCTAGACCATTGTATGATCTACAGACACATCTCAAAGCATTTGTCTGGACAGAAGAGGCAGATAATGCTTTCAAAACATTAAAGCATGCCCTCTGTACCAATGCTCTTCTCAGATATCCAAACTATGAGAAAGAGTTCAGTTTGGCAACTGATGCTTCCAATGTGAGTTTAGGAGCTGTACTCTCACAGAGAGATAATGAAGGAGTGCTCAGACCAGTAGCCTTTGCAGGTAGAACCCTCTCCAAACATGAGAGAAATTACAATACCACAGAGAGAGAACTACTGGGAGTAGTGTATGGAGTATTACACTTCAGACACTATCTAGAGACCAGACACTTCCAATTATACACAGACCATGCAGCCCTAATCCCACTACTAACCAATACAGGACTCACACATAGATGGGCCAGATGGGCTCTAGACATACAACAATTTTCATTCACCATCCAACACGTGAAAGGTGATGATAACACACCACCAGATGCTATGTCTAGAAGAGAATACCCGGATTCTGGACCCATGACTAACCCTCCACCCCCACCAAGGAGAGTTAGAGCAGCCAGTTGAACCAAGTTTGCAAAAGTAACAAAGAAAGTACCATTCAAAAGGGATGATCCACCCAACACCATTGAAAGACCAGAGACACCCATTAGGGGTATCTTGAAGCAATCTACACACTATGTGTTTTGCCACTGTGAGAGAGAATACTCACAACTCTTTCCAGATAATGACTTCGAGCCTATTGAATTCTCATCACTCAATCAGATGGTGAAGGCAACTCCTAAAGAGCCACCCTTCACCCCACCTGACTCAGATGATGAAGATCCAGAAGACACAATATATGCTATTACTCAAGCAACTTCTAAATCAGTCAGATTCTTTGAACCAATGCAGGGAGAGGAAGCATTAAACCATTTGTGTCCTATGACCACACGCTCAAAGACTAGAGAAATGATTCAGGAGGGCACACCAAAACCCCCCACACAATCACAAACTATTCTAAATGAGAAAAAGGTCACAGGAAACAAACCTACCAAAACCCCACCTGCCAGGAAAAATGTCACAAAAGACACTGCATCTACTAAGTCAAAGAACTCTGAGACAAAGAAGAATGACAAAAAGCAAATTGTGCCTTTAAAGAAAAAGGTTGCCACTCCCACCAAGGCGAGAATAGGCCCTCCAAAGGAGCCTACACACCAAAACAAGAGTGACACACCCCAACAAAAGGCACAAGATAGGCCAATAATCGATGAAAAAGAAAAAGAAAGAGACAGAATAAAACAACATGTGCTAGATATAAATCAACTACTGGATCAGATTCCCGACACATCCATCTCAGGTACAAACCTTGGCTTGGAACAAAGGAAAGACAAGGACCTATTGCCCCTCATACAGTATCTTGAGGATGGGACCTTGCCTGCACCAAAAGCACAAGGAAATAGAATCATCAACCAAGGCCAGACATACACCTTGGTAAATGGTACATTAGTCCATATATGCCCCATAAATTGGAGAAAAACCAATACTGTACCACTTCAAATTGTTATACCTCAGCAATGGGTAACAAGTACACTACAGTATTTCCATGACTCACCTACTGGCGGCCATCTTGGTTCAAGTAGGATGCTGTCAGCACTCTGACCTAGGGTATATTGGAAGTCTATGCTAGCAGACACAACAAAATATGTTTCCACCTGCCAAACATGCCTCACAGCAAAAAGGCAAGTACACTCACACAAAACACCAATGACAGTGAGAGAGTACATGACTTCACCAATGAAGTTCCTAAACCTAGACGCGGTGGGACCACTTCCCACAACTGCCAGGGGAAACAAACATATACAAGTCTGCATAGATTATGCTACCAGATATGCAACAGCTTGGGCTACTACTGACTTAAAAGCTGAAACAACAGCAGCAGAGTTCTACAAGAATATAATTTGTCATCATGGAACACCAGCCACTCTTCAAACAGACAATGGGACATGTTATACAGGTGCAAAGTTCACAAAGTTAACTAAACACCTCAAGATCAAACATAAATTCTCCTCACCATACAGGCCACAATCAAATGGGCTTGTAGAGAGATTCAATGCTAGCATAGGCACAGCGCTCAGAGCATTCTGCTCAAAGCACCAAAACAATTGGGATTCATTTATTGAACCCATAACCTTTGCATTAAACAACACTGAATCCCAAACCACAGGATTCACCCCTTTCTTCCTACTCCATGGAAGAAACCCAGCCACCCCAATGGACTTAGGGCTGGGAATACAGGAAGACATATCCACCGTAGCAGACCATGTAGCTAACATGATAACAAATCAAGATACCTCTAGGAGGAAAGCTATAGAAAGGGTCGCCAAGCTACAAAAGGAAAGGAAGGATAGATATGATAAGAAACTTACACCACAGGAAATCAAGGTCACCGACATGGTGTACCTAAACATACCAAGAATCCTGACCAACACAGAGTGTAAGAAACTTCAACCCCTTTTTATGGGACCATATGTTGTAGAAGACAGACCTAGTTTGACAAGTGCCAAACTCAAAAACTTGGACACCAATCTATTGGTGGCCAGACCAGTGCACATAGACAGACTGAAAAAGGTTGTGGCTGTCAGAAACAATGAATTTGCACACAGGCTTATTCCACATGAGGCCAAATACTACAGCAAAATTGTAAGGAACAAAAATGATATCACCCTTACAAGAGAAACCACAGGCATAGGCCCTATCAAGCCTAGGCCTGCACACCACATACTAAGAAAGACATCTAGGTGTGGTGCAGTTTCAAGAAGTTAGAAACAAGATTGAGATACCAAAAGAACATAAGATTTTCAAAATGTATTACAAATTCTCTTCATCCACACATAAGACATGTGTGACTGATAATGAATTACTTATATGTATATAAAGCCAATCAAATTTGTAAATATATCAGTAGGTTATTGCCTCTGAAAGGGTCAAAGACTGGGACCCCCCCAAGTAAAGCAGACATGAAGTCTAAGAAGAGTAAGGGTAACACAATGGAGTGTCTAAAGCCTAATCCCCACATGAAAGAGCGCGCTATGCCAACACAGCAGTCTATAGAGATCAATTGACCTTATAAGCTACCCTCAGACAACTGTCTAGACGGTCATGAATAGCTGTCCTGGATGACAGGAGGAGCTAATTACCAGTACACAGACTACACAATAGACCCCACAGTTAGCAGACACTGGAGATTAATGCATGGTCTCCAGAGAAACAATACCAGGCCCACAATGGATGTGGGTAGGGTAGGCTACATAAGAAGCACTGTGGACCATAGCCCACCATCAGTCTTCATCCAGCTGCAGTCTGGAATACAAGTCTACAGGACCCCACTTGGGAATTAGCCAGCCCACTTCTCCATTAGGAGAGACTGCACTAGGATAAAGAACACACCTACTTCACCTTCAACCTGACCTTACCATTTACTGGTCAATCTCTATAGACTCACCGGACATATTGCCAAGACAGCTCAATCTTGCAAAGGTACAGTTTGAACCACTTCATTTAAAGTGCTACACCATACACTTAGACTTTACCAGCACCAAATCACTACAAATTTGACAAGACTTTAAACAGCAAACTTGCTTTACACAAGCACCATGGGGAGACTGAGAGTTTCACCCATACTGCTAACTATGCTGTTATTATATACTATAGAACCACTTACTGCAGGTTATACACCTGTGGTGAGACAAAACATAGGAGTAGTATTCAAACCTAGCCCTCAACCATTGGTCAATGGACATACAACCACAACACTGTTGTTAGCTATTCCCTACAAGATACCTCTGGCACCCGTTACCCAAGGATCCATAAGGGATAGAATACTCCAGTTGACCACTCCTACTCTACAAGATCATACCTCTGGCCAAATTATCCAACAAGCTAAGGAGCTAGACACCTTGCTGGAAATTGCAGACAAGGAGATAAATGAAACACTAGCCTCCATCAAATTGTTCCTATCCAACCCCATAAACACATTGGACAAGGCCAAAAGAGAGGCCATACTGGGTTTTCTAGCACCCCTGTTTCGCGGTGTGCTAGGTCTAGCCACAGTAGAAGATGTAAACCAAGTAATGGGACAGCTCAAGAACATAGATGAAATACTAAGAAAATTTGCTAAACAAGATCAGGAAGCAGCTAATCTCATTGAAAAGATCACAGACAGACAAGATAAGTTTGTTAAAGCATACATCCAAGATAAGAAGGTACTGGACAGCACAATCAACACCATAGGTGACACCGTCAACCTGTGGGCCTCTAACATGTCCAGGTCACTTGACTCATATTCAAGGCACGAGAAAACTCAAAGGGAAAAAATGCAAGTATTAAATGATGCATTAATTATCATAGCAGCAAGAATGAATACAGTTCAATCACTGCAAAGGACAAATGCAGCCCTGAGGATGCTATCATCAGGAATCCTAACCCCTGATATAGTACCACCCTCAGACCTTGCTAGATACTTAATTGACATTAATAACAAACTTAGGATTACACACCCTGGAGCACAAGTCGCAATTAATGACTTAGATTTCTATTATTCACAGAAGCTGACCTCATACACTTACTCAGCTCACCATATATATATTCATCTGGACATTATAATTCAATCTACCACCTCAACCTTCAAACTGTACCAAATGATTACATCACCCATGCCTATAGACACACAGGAGACCCCCACCAGAGGAGTCACCAAATTGCAGACCACAACTGAGTTCCTAGCAGTATCTTACGACGAATCATTATTCATCGAATTGGACTCAGCAGATATGCAGGCATGTGAAGGTACTACAGTAAAGGTATGCAGAGATGTAAATGGTAGAATCTATAAACACAGGCCTACATGCCCTGTAGCCATTTTTACTAACCAGGCTCAACAGATTAAGGAACATTGCAAGTTTACAGTTTCACCACTGCAAGCACCTACCACCCATGCTATTTCCATTTCTGAAGATGAGTATCTGGTCACTACTAATGAACCCCATTACTTTATCAACTGCCATGGTAAAACGTCTGAAACTCGAAAAGCCCAGTCCTACTCAATCATAGGCGTACCCTGTGGGTGCACAATCAGTGTAGGAGAATTTTCTCTTCCAAACACAAGGTTGCCCTGTAATTCAACCTTATCATTTCATTACATTCTCAAGACAATTAATTTACCATTCATGGCGGCACTTAACGAAATTTCTGAAACCAAACCAGATGAAAGAGAGAATCTTCCAAATTTCCCAGTAGTAAACCTTTCTAGAACCTTAGAAAAACTACAGGAAAATCCAATCATGGATGATATTACTCAACTAAATTTAGAGCCCTTTGCCAAAACAGTATTAAAAGATGCCTCCAACCTTAATAAGGAAATGGAAACGCGCTACGAGGAATCATACCTACGTCGAGTTACAGAGTATCCAATCTTCCAAAGCTTAGCACTCATCCTAGGGATATCAGCTCACATTTTTATAGTATACATACTACTCAAATTATACAGACTAGGAGGGACTGTAGCCTACCTGCCTACAGCCAAAGCATTCAGACTAGTCACCGAGCTGCCCCTACACAAATTGCTCCCAGATAAGAATCCTACCAAATTAACCCCTACAGAGGAAACCCACACCCCTTTCCTCACAATTCAGGAAACCCACACCCTGATAATTGCTATATTATTCACCCTGACCATATACTCAGCCTACAGAATAATGAAGTACCTTAAGAAATTTGCACAGACACACTGTGGCAAGAAAAATGTGGCCAAGCGCACGAACCCCACGATATATTTTAAAATATATTGTGGAGCCTCAAACTTCGCGCTACCCTTGAGGCCAATACCACATGAATTTGATGAGATTAAATCAGCAGCTGCCCCTACCTATAAGGATATAGTGGTTAAAACCTTCCCACTACCTAAGGCTATATTTACCTGGAATGGACCAGCAGTTATAACAACACAGAGAGGAGAATTTGCTTATCACCTCCCTCAGGTGATACACCTACCTTGGCGCACTAGGTTCAGTACTATACCAGCCCTTAAAAACAAAGGACTGTACTACTCCATGCTTCTCCAGAATGATTGTGGCACCAGCCCGGTGACCATGACAGCACTGGAAAATACAACAGATATAATTATTGACGAACAACAGGAGGAGACCGCAAGGTCAAAAATGCAGACTATTGCTAATTTTCTAAACCACCAGCCCTCCCCGGTGACTGTGGAAACAGCCTAGACTGCCCACAGCCTAGGCTGCCCCCAGTCCACCACCAGGAGACAACACATCAGAGACAGTATTCAGAACTTTTTGGACAATTTGCCGGCCCTGAAAAGAGCCTTTGGGATGGCGGGTTTTTACACCCTAGGTTTCAGTCAGTCGGGATCCTACCACAGATCCTCGGGTTCAACATCAATGGGAGAGTCCGAGTCCGAGTCCGAGCCATACATATGGCCGTGATCCTGCTCCCACTCAACGAGCCGGGCCTCCAGCATCCCCAGTCCATACTCGGCAGCCGTCGATGGATCCCCGGATGCCGCAAGATCGAGGAGGGACGCCGCCAACAGATAATCCCATAGCACTCGCTCCCGCGGCCCTAAGTTATAGTCCATGGGCCAGAAACCCATATTACCCAAGGCCCTAGTCAGAAGGGCCACAGTGGCCCCCTGACGCAAGGCTGAGCCTAAGAAATAGTGGCAGGAGTAATTACAGACCATCACATCACCATGCTCAATGATCTCCTTGAAATTCCTCACTATGTACCCATAATGGATGGTCTGGTTAGACTCAACCAGGGCCCTAACTGGACTCCCCACCTCCATCACCTGGGGGACAGGCAAAGCAAAGAGAGCTTGTAGATGGGCCATGGTACTACAGCAGTGATTTCCAGAGAGGAACTGATACTCCAATACCAGCCACACACTCCTTAAATGGACACACACACACCCCCCCCACCCTGAACTGTCCACTGACACCAAGCTAGGCACTCACACAGACACATGCCAGAATCTGGCACCTAACACCTCAGGTGCCACCACTGCATGAGCACACCAGGGAGGAGACTCACATCTCACTCCTGACACACCTCCACTGTCAATGAAATTATCAAAGTATTAGAAAAAAAAAAAAATATATATATATACACAGCCACTTGTTGATGTATAATATGAAAATCTATGGTATTCTCACAAAATCGATGATTAATGCGCGCATATACGCGCAAAGTTGCGAAATTGCAAATTACAAATTGTAAATTGTACAAATCTAACATTAATATACATGAATGCAGGTAGATAACTAAGACAGTTTTTGTACCCACTAGCACTTGTATACTATGCCAAGGTTTACTTAAAGTAACACACTTTAGGTATCCAAGAAAATTGTTGGAAAAATGAATGAAAAAAAAAAAAAAAAATTGTTGAGAAAATTGTTGACATAAAACATGTTTACTTAAGATACTCACCAAATAAATCTCTTTCAGGGACACATACTCAAAAGGCTAGGGGAAAAGTCAATTAAGCAGCGGCCCACTGCCGAAATTGCCAATTAATACACCCATATAGCAAAATCAATGAGTAACTCAGAGACAAACAAGCCTATTGTACATGAAGTACTTTGTTTTTCCGGCCCTCGGAAAAATTTGTCTCAAATCCCAAAAATTGTATAGTGTAAACTAGATTGTACGTTTGTACCCAATTTGCACACAAAATTGTATGTTTGCACACCAGATTGTACGCTTGTACCCAATTTGCACACTAAAATTGTATGTTTGCACACCAGATTGTACGCTTGTACCCAATTTGCACACTAAAATTGTATGTTTTCACACCAGATTGTACGCTTGTACCCAATTTGCACACTAAAATTGTATGTTTGCACACTAGATTGTACGCTTGTTCCCAATTTACATTTGAATTGTATGTTGCACATTATACTGTATGTCTGTACCCAATTCATACACTGAAGTCAGATTTTTAGAAAATCAACATTTCTATGTGTATCCAAGCTGTACGCAAAATTATATATGTACATACAGAAACTATCAATTGAACGCAAAATTATATATTGGCATACTAAAACTGTCAAATGTATGCAAAAATTATATATTTGTACACCAAAAATTGCCAAATACACGCGAAATTATATATTTGCATACCAAAATTGCCAAATGCACGCGAAATTATATATTTGCACACTAAAATTGCCAAATATACGCGAAATTGTATATTTGCACACTAAAATTGCCAAATGTACGCCAAATTATATATTTGCACACTAAAATTGCCAAATATACGCGAAAATTATATATTTGCACACTTAAATTGCCAAATGTACACAAAATTATATATTTGCATACTGAAATTGTCAATTGAACGCAATTACACGCGAAATTGTAATTTTGCACACTAAAATTGTCATTTATGTTCAATTTGCACGCTAAATTGAACATTGAATGCCAAAAAGGCACACTATTTGCCAAATTGTATGTTGTACATAAAAATGGAAAACTGTACCCAAAATTGATGTTACATAAGCAAATAAGCTCAGGTATGGTAAGATATAGAAACTCGGAAATGTACTTATACCCAGGAGAAAATTGTTTATACTGACAAAGCTCTACCACAAAAATTGCATTTGAAGCACTCCCCATCACTTCAAATCCTCTTACAAACAGTATATAACTCCAAAATAAGGTAAAAATTGTATAAATTGTACATTCCCTCGGCGAAATGACGGAGTTTCGCATTCTCTCGGGGGAGAGGGAGTATTCTATGATATACCATTTTATTATTCCATAAATTCTAACATATTATTGTATTAATCAAAGAATATCTATGAAATTAACATAGGTTGGTTCTAAGAGCTATAAGAGCGCTCAAACTTTATATAAGAGCGTTCATGCCCCACTGCACACCAGCCACAGTCAGTTAGACAGAGTTCATGACATCAAAGGCTCCGACCTAATGGTTCACTGCACAATATAATAAGAATAAGGGTCTCAGTGTGCGACCTCATGGTCCAATGCACAAATTAATAACTTGTAAGTGAATGCAACCGGCCGTCACGGGTGCCTGAGCACCGCTGACGCCGTCATGAGTGTCTGAGCACTCTAATAACTGAACAATGGGTTACATAAGCACGACGCCATAACCGTTCGGTCGCTCTAGCGTCGCTCCTGAGCAAGCTAGGTCAAATATCAAAGCATTTATGGAAAGCCCATAATTAGACGGTCAAAATGAGCCCAAGATCAAGGCGGAACTCCCATTATCAAGGAAGTTATGCCATGGAGACTGAAAGGAGCTCCTAGTTCCCTACAGACAAACCGGCGGGAGTTACGTGCCTATCCAGCGGGCATTATAAACTTAGCATATTCAACTCCGCGCATGCGCAAAATGGCGGTTATAAACGCATAAACGACCGAGTTATGAGGGTCTGAAGTTGCAGAACCGACCAAGACAATGGGGGACACAGCGGCGCCCATGGGGGTCCTTTGTCCCCCTGTGACACATGAAAACTCCCCTCAAACAATTGTAGAGTTAGGCAGATGCTGCTGGCTCCAGTCAGTCTGGAGGTGCTTTTCCAAGATTTGCTACAAATAGCCTGTCTGCACCTCCAGGAGGACAGAACACCAAGAATCACTCCAGAGGTAACATCTCCAGTCATCTCCTGCTACCTGCTATACCACTGCACTATGGTGAAACTATGCTAGACAGGCATGGGTTTCCATCATTAGTGGCCAGAGGCTATCTTCCCCAAGACATCCACCAGAGGGTAAAGTTATTCATTATTACATTATTCCTCTAAGCAGCAGGCCAGGAGCTAGGTGTGGGAACCCACCTAGAACTATGCTGGACATTGTATTATTCTTACCTCACAGGTGGAGTGGAACTGAACATTGTACTTTATAAATTACTGTATGTTTACTGTATGTACAAATTACCTACATACTAACTACTGTATGATTGATATTTCTTACATGTTGCCTAAAGCTGAATAAACCAGTGACAACTGGAAATAACACTATTTACATGAGCCTGATGTATTTACTCCATACACCACTAGTCATATGATATTTCTCATATGACAACTTGATCATGCCAATTACTAGTATGACAGAAGCATCAGTGGGTGGTGTTGATTAGATCCAAGATATTATTCTAAATTCAAGTTAATAACTGATTCTTCAAAAACTGTGATGAATAGAGGATACATGAGAATTATTTTGCTTAGGGAGTGATCATTTTTTAACAACAGGGAGGGGGGGGGCTGGTGGGTTTGCGCAGACACACAGATATGATTTTGACCCCCCTCTCGAGGGTAAAATCTTTTTTGACCCCCCCATAAGGGACGAAAATCGCGTGTGAACGTACCCTTTTAACCTATAGTAACAGGCGGGGTTTTCCACTGAAATCAGGTGAAATTATTTTGACCCCCGCCCATTTGAGCGATTGAAAAAGTTCTGACCCCCCAGTCAAGGGGTTGAAAAAGTTCTGACCCATCCCTCAAACCCAACAGCCCCCCTCTGTTATTAAAAAATGATCACTCCCTTAGAACTGGGTGTTTGATCAAAAAGCTAGCCTCAAAGCAGTATTCCACAAGTTAAATCCAAGTGATTTACTGCTTCAAGGTTCACGTGTGAGAGAAAGTGAAAAGAGCCCTTGGTCCTGTTATATATTGAAATTGTTATCCACACATGCATTTATTAACCCTACACTTATTTCTAGTGCTATACACTGAATATCCCACTTGCCATAAAAACGTTAAACAACGTTTTTATTGGTTTCCCGATTGGTTATTTGGTTGAAAACTGGTTGATTTGCCAAGTGGGATTACTATGCATATACAACCACTACCTGTGCACCCACTGCACTCTATAGATATACATACTGATAATAGGGGTCACCCTAGTTGCAACCCTAGGTACACGCTGCATCCTACATGTTACTCAGACCAGCATTCACCCCACAGCATGAACACCTACACTTAAAGACTCTGTACAATATGCTGGAATAAATACACCTCTACTGCTAGCTGATATGGGGGTTTGTATTTTTCCTCATGCATTCTTGTGTCAACGGACGGTTACATGTGGTGAAGTGAATGTACACGGAATCCAGGGAAGTTCATTTGATCCTTTTATTGCATAGCTGACATGAGTGTTTCATAAAGGTGGTAACAATGATAACACTCACCAAGATCTAAGCTCTGCCTCCGATCTTATAGCTCAACCTGTCGTAGGTTCGAGGTATAGGTGTAAGGTGTAAGATGGGAGAGATGATTGGGAGCTGCTCAAGCTGTCTTTTATATTAAGGGCTTGAGCGGCTCACGGTGTTGTGAAATATTCTATACACGTGGCTCAATGAAATAGAGACACGTGTCATAGTGAGAGATTGCCACCTGTGGGTTAATCATGTTAATGATGAATGAGGGGAGATTGTGAAATATCCTCTCATTCCAAATATGGCACCACAGGTGGATCCCACATCCTCCAGCGTGGCTGTGTGGGTGTAGATATGGTTGGAATGTTATTACATCCGTCTACCTTATGTCACAGAGCCTCATGGAGGAAATGAGTTCGTGATAACTTATGGATCCTGGTTCCTGTTGGGGAATGCAGGGGATTGTTGAGTATGGATCGTGAGCAGAGCCTAGGTTTTATATGGCGAAGAATTTAGTAAATATGAAAAATAATAATAATACCCAGAATGGTCCATTGACACTTGATAGCATTAATACACCATTAAGGTATGACAGTACAATATCCATTAAGCTCCCTAATCCCAGTACATGTTGTGTCTAATATTTGAAAGGAGAAGAAAGTCAGACTATGTCACTTATATTCTCCTTGAGCTTGAATACTTACAATTTTGTTGATTTTAGTCTGTTCAAATGTAATTTCAACAGTGACTGCTTTAGAGGAGTTTGTCACTGGACGGACATCAGTAGAGTACCCGGTGAAAATCTTGTCATAAATCTGGCGCTCATTGTTCAACTGACAATCTAAAACTGGTTTATTCAGGAAGATTTATTTTAGTATGATGGGCACATAATATTGAATCCATGTTGAAAACTCATTGATATCTTTAACAGTTATTTGATGATGCAAATTCAATGTTGTCAATATTTCAAAATCGGATTCTAGGTAGACATATCAATATTAGAATATTGTTCTTACTTCAACATTGATTTAATATAGATTACATATCATCATTGAAGCAACACTGATGTTTTCGCTGTTGATTCAGTGTTGATATGTCAACGTTGAATCAACTAATAATATCTACTTTGAAACCATGTCATATCAACGATGACACCACATTGAGCATTTGTTTGGTACCAGTGCTAATGCATCTATAGATTTTGAGTCCTGAATTATTTGCTTACATAAAGTCTAGCTTTTGTGTAATCCATAGAATTCAACCATATATATTTCAATTGTTGATTTTCTGTGGCACAATTTCATTTACAAAAGTATTTACAAGTACCTTTTTTACACCTTTTACTTTTTACCCACAATATACCAACAATGAAATTAGGAAAAAAATCAATTGTTGGGAGTAACAGGCCCACAATCTCTGTACACTATGTTGGATTCACCTTATAACGTGTGTCTTATATATGGGGCATCCTGGTAGCAACTGATATCCAGAATGCACGCCAACATACAAATCTGACACTTTTTACTGTACTTGGGCAATTTTCTTTTCAGGGGTCTTGACTTTCGAGCCAAGTTGTGACATAAAAAAGTGCTAAAACAACCATGCTCACCCCCTGCCTAAAGTATCATAGTTACATCAAACCTTTTTTTGCATAATGACAAATCATGACCCTAATATAAAATTTACTTCACAATTTTATACCTCAGTTAGACCGCTATTCTCCTCTCTAGCATTTACTGAAGGCCTATTACATGTAAGATCCGGCAAAGTGCACTGTCCACACCATATTTTGAGCCACATAATGTACTACAGAGAGCAACGTATTTGAGATTTATTAATTATTTTTTTAATTCAAACAAATCACATCCATTCACATGATATTCGACGGATTTGCATCTACAGTAACTTCAAGGCTGTGGCATGATCCCGGAACTACACGTATTGAGAGTATGTTTAGTTTTATAATTCATTGTATTTATTGCATTACTAATAATAGTCTATGCAGTTAAGCAGCATAGAGAGAAATTTGGAAATAACTCTTACTAGAATAGATTATCTCACGATTTGGGCCTGGACAGTGCTTTTTTGGTCATAACCCCAGTTCCTTATCCAGCCATAACGCACTCTCAGACCTTTTGTTTGTCTTCAAGAAGGTGCTGGTTTCAATCTGGACATGTTAATAAATTGACGAAGCATACAAAGTCAACTACACCATAGTTTTTCAGTTAAAACTGTTCAGGGTTCAACGAGGAATCGATCCTCGGCCGCTGTGGCAGGTGACCTATAATGCAGTAATGCAGCATGTTCATTAGTTGTGCATTAACAGTCCTTGTGAGTTACTCACCAGGACAACACCCATGCATCATGCTGACACAGTCCTTGTGAGTTACTCACCAGGACAACACCCATACATCATGCTGACACAGTCCTTGTGAGTTACTCACCAGGACAACACCCATACATTATGCTGACACAGTCCTTGTGAGTTACTCACCAGGACAACACCAGGACAACACCCATGCATCAAGCTGACACAGTTCTTGTGAGTTACTCACCAGGACAACACCCATGCATCAAGCTGACACAGTCCTTGTGAGTTACTCACCAGAGCACCCATACATCAAGCTGACACAGTCCTTGTGAGTTACTCACCAGGACAACATCCATGCATCAAGCTGACACAGTCCTTGTGATTTACTCACCAGGACAACACCCGTACATCATGCTGACACAGTCCTTGTGAGTTACTCACCAGGACAACACCCATGCATCATGCTGACACAGTCCTTGTGAGTTACTCACCAGGACAACACCCGTGCATCATGCTGACACAGTCCTTGTGAGTTACTCACCAGGACAACACCCGTGCATCAAGCTGACACAGTCCTTGTGAGTTACTCACCAGGACAACACCCATGCATCATGCTGACACAGTCCTTGTGAGTTACTCACCAGGACAACACCCGTGCATCAAGCTGACACAGTCCTTGTGAGTTACTCACCAGGACAACACCCATGCATCATGCTGACACAGTCCTGGTGAGTTACTCACCAGGACAACACCCGTGCATCAAGCTGACACAGTTCTTGTGAGTTACTCACCAGGACAACACCCGTACATCATGTTTACACAGTCCTTGTGAGTTACTCACCAGGACAACACCCGTACATCAAGCTGACACAGTCCTTGTGAGTTACTCACCAGGACAACACCCGTACATCATGTTACATCAATTTGCTGGGCCCAGCAAATTGTCATGATTCCTTGTCAACCTGTGTGAAGTGGCTCACACATGTCGCTAGATGGAACACGACGTCGCTACAGCACAATATCACCAGGAATAGCAATGGTGGTGATCACATGGCCTCACCTCAGATGGCGAGGATGGTGATCACTCAGACTCACCAGGGATGGCGACGCAGGTGATCACTCACCTCGCTAGATGAAACACGCACCTCGTCATAGTGCATGTTCACCAGGGATGGCGACATGAGTGATCACGCATTCTCACCAGGGATGGCGACATGAGTGATCACTCATCCTCACCAGGGATGGCGACATGAGTGATCACTCACTTCGCTAGATGAGACGCACACCACATCATAACGCACGTTCACCACAGATGGCAAGGATCGTGATCACTCACACTCACGGGGGATGGTCACTCAGGTGATCATTCATCTCGCTAGATGAAACGCACACCATGCCATAATGCACGTTCACCACGGTTGGCGAGGATCGTGATGACTCACACTCACCAGGGATGGCAAGGCGGTTGATCACTCACCTCGCTAGATGAAATGCGCACCACGTCATAGCGAAGGTTCACCATGGATGGTGAGAGTGGTGATCACTCAGACTCACCAGTGATGGGGATGCTGGTGATCACTCATCTTGTTAGATGAAAAGCTCATGATCATTGACATTGGTAATCATGCAGCCTCACATCTGCCAGATCAATGTATGTTTTGCCAGAGAAGGTATTGCCATATGTATCTTCCCTCTAACCACAGACAAGGTGTTCATGTAGATACTTCCTTATGTATTTTTCCTGTAACCAGAGAAAAGGTGTTTATGGATAGTTGCTTTTATTTTAGAGATACCTCTATCTAAATTCAATTGATATTTTCTCTATATAATCTTGTTTGATTCAACCCTGAAGTATTACATGGAAATCAGTGTGCAACAAATCACATTTGATAAGTATGGGACTTATACTTCATGCCCACACTTCCTAGATAGGCCACATGTTGAACAGTGGTGCTGTCTCAACAACTTTAGCAATGGTGATGATAAGTTGCCATTCTGAGTGAGAGTGAGTGACCGATGATGCAATCCTCAGAGAGCATTGACTTGGAGTGACACAAATTCACGCATTGAGTGAGACAAAGGCTGGCAATGGTGGTGATAAGCTGCCATTCTGAGTGAGAGTGAGTGACAGATGATGCAATCCTCAGAGAGCATTGACATGGAGTGACACAAGTTCACGCATTGAGTCAGACCAATGTTGGCAATGGTAGTGATAAGTCGGCATTTTGTGTGAGAGTTGATGCCAGTGGCACGGGAGTGGTACATAATCACACAATGAGTCAGATCCATTTTGGCGATGCTTGTGATAAGCCGCCATTCTGAGTGAGAGTTGACAGGCAGTGGCACATATTGACGGAGTGAGTGAGATCCATGTTGGCAATGGTGGTGATAAGCTGCCATTCTGAGTAAAAGCTGACCGGGAGTGGTACATAATCACACAGTGAGTCAGATCCATGTTGACGATGCTTGTGATAAGCCGCCATTCTGAGTGAGAGTTGACAGGCAGTGGCACATACTCACGCAGTGAGTTAGATCCATGTTGGCGATGGTGGTGATAAGTCACCATGCTTTGTGAGGGATGACAAGGGGTGGCACATACTCACGCAGTGAGTGAGATCATGTGGGTGACTGTTGTGATAAATTGCCATGCCATGTGAGACTGACACACAGTGGCGAAAGATGACGCAGTGAGTTATCACTCAAAAAGGAGTCACCATTGATGACCAATCATGGCGACAGATAACGACAATTTGCTGGGATAGCTGTCTGCTGCAAGCTGCCAAGTATTCATAAGCTGCCTCATGTATGCAAACTGGAGGTTTATGGCAGCTTATTCCGGGTTAGTGGGATCCTTATTGGGCTGACCCCTGCTTGAGTTGATACCTTGCAAGATAAGGACTGATAACAGCCAGCATGTTGGGTACCGGGTGTTATATATGTAAGCATCCTAATAGGTCTGTGGTGAATGAAAGGAATTTTCTCAGTGGTCAATAATGTATCCCGCTAGGTCGGAATAGGAAAGGATCAACACTGCTTAAACATCTTGATTCAAGCAACTTAAACAGAATTTCAATGTGATTAATGACTTCCTGTACCAGCAACCGTTAGCAGCCTTGGCTAGAAACAACAACAACACTTAAAGTAGCTTAAAGCTTATTAAAAATCACAGGAACTAGGCCATTATTCAACCTTAAAGTTTGTGTTAAGTTGACTATTAAAAAATGGGGGGGGGGGGGTCTGAAGTTAGCCCATACAGTGAAAATACAGCCAAAATTCAGATTTTCAGATTCCTATTATAGCTTATCAAGGAATCATCAAAATGGTCAGAAACATTCATTTGGGACCTAAAGAGATGGTTCGAAGCCCTCTTGTTGTGATAATAGGGTATAAGCCAAGTTAGGGAGGGGGGTCAGACTATTTGGTAAGCATTTGCTCATAAACAGTCCATGAGTATCCCTTTACTTTCATCAAATTGCACTCAGGGGCCTACGATTGAAAACCAAATGAAGTAGGAGCCTATAGACCTTTCAAAGTCCAGAATTACTGTAAACCTTCAGCTATTAGCCGACCTCACCTAAAAGTCAAACCTGATGTCCAAAGGAAAAGAAATTTGCTCATAAAAATGCCTTTAGATTGTTGTACCTATGACAATCTAATGTAATTAAATCTCACTAATCTAAGTGTTAGTTTGAAAAGATGAAAAAAAAGCAAAAAGAAAGTTTTCAAGGTTTACGGTAGCTTTACGCATGAACAGCACAAATCTGCTTGTTTGTTGAGTACACATTGAAAAACCCAATGTTTATTATTGAATGTTGTAACCATACCCTGAATGTAGCCATCCGTACGAAGCATGGTCTAATATAGGTATGGTGTAACATGCATTCTAATCTGGTAATTATGGTACAGAATAGGGCCAGGGACAGGATAATTTCAAGCCTATTACATATGCATGTAATACCTTCAAAGTAGGCAAAATATTTGTTTTTAATGTTTGGAAACATTCTAACACAAAATATGTATATAAAAGACATTTTTCACCAAATAAAAGACGTTTTTAGTTTTTTTTTTCATTTTTGCACACTAGGAAAACGTCTTTTATTAAATTCTTTTTCACACTTTTGAATGTTCTCAAACATTACAATTGTACAATGGAATGGGAGGGGGGTGTGCTACTTTTGAGAAAACCTCCGAAAAGTGTCTGAGGTCATGCATAACTATTATGATGTCAAGCCGAAAGGGGCTGAAGAAAAATGACAGAAAATCCACTTGGTTTGTCAACTCTGAATCTGTTGACCATAAACAGGGATTCGACATGATGCTCTGATGCAGTGATGGCCTTTGAGGAAAATTCATCAATGCATCATGTCCATTAGTCATCATGATGCATGAATGCAGCCATGGTGAGTAACTCGCCAGAGCTACATCCATACATGATGCTTACCCTAAGGGGTTGGTAAACCCCCCGTCATCCTGATGCACCAATGAAGTACTGGCAAGCAGTCGCGCCAGCACTTCATTGGTCTATCATGACAACCAATGATGCAGTATATATGGAGTATATATGGACATTAAAGGGTTAATTAACCCTAGCCATTCTCAAGACAATAATCAGCTGAACTCTTTTAGGATTTATATGCTCCAATTGGCAGATTAAGGGCATGTGCATGGTGATCTTTAGCCACTGTACCAGTGTACACACTGGTACAAGCCTGAACTCAGGGTGCGGTTATATGATTGGTTTTAAGGTCCATTTAAGGTCTAATTCAACCAGTTGTGCGAGGAAATACAAAAGTGAAATTAAAGGTGAGCCGAGCACACAACGCCAGATATGAAAACAGTCCACTGTACAGAGGAGAGATCCTATGGCGTGAGCTCACCCCTGACAAACTATGCCAATCTTATTGTATTGATGTAACTACTACTCTCCATGTTGATTGATGTATTCGAGTGGAACTCGGATGCCTGTTAATTAATTAAGTGTCAGACTACTGATTATTATTTACACCATTTCTGCTATGTTTATTTGTTCATTTCTTGTCTCTGTTTGGCTGTAACCAATATCAAACTGTACCATTTTGATCTCAAACTCGAACTCAAGAAGTAGCTTATATTGTCACTCTCAATGCAGAGTTTGTGGAGAGAAGGGTAGAAAAGCGTCTCCTTTGAGCATTGGGCTTGGCACTGCGTGCAAAGTCCCCCTCTGCTTTAAAGACAAACGCTACCCAGTACACAGAAGGCACCTGGTGGCAGAAATCATGATTTATACCATTTTAAAGAGTTTTCTCATCCCAACTGGACCACTTTACCTGTACATAATTTTTTTCAGTTCATTTCTGATCACTATAGATACATTAAAGACATAAATTCCTATATGACCCTATAGTGAAGGGAAAATTAATGTTTTTGAAAAATTCACAACTTTTTTATTTCATCCGTGATCCACCACTTTTCTCTTTTAAAATGTTTGTAAAGATATCCTTTATATATGCAGAGAGTCTCATAGATGAATCAATAGAAGAACATTCACTATGATGGAAAATATGAAAAAAATGTTTTTCCCATTCATTTCTATAGTTAGGGCATTTTCATTTAAGTGCTCATAAAATGAAAATAAGCACTGTGACATAGGGATTTCCTTGCAGTTTCCTCTTCTTTATATATCAAACTAATAATATCCAGAGTTAATTGAGATTATCAATAGAAGATCTATCATTGGTCAGCCTGTAGCGTTTGTCTTTAAGCCTACAGTGAGTACCAATATGGCGGCTCTCAGACTGATGCACCGTATCACTATATATAGCTTCATCCTCCTACCCAATTTCTAGATCCAGTTCTTGCCCTTGACAAATGTATTACGTCCTTAATTTGGTAATACACCCCATGGTAGATCTGTTTGATATGTGGATTGGAATCAATCTGTAAGTCAAAACATTAAGAGTAACAAAAGGGCTGGTATTGATTTAACCCAGATATATCTTCTATCACACTGAACAGGTAGGTTAGTTTGATTAAGGACAACATGGTTTCCATTCTACCTTCAATTAAGGGCTAGTTTCTGTGTACTCAAGTCTTTAAATTTCGATGTGAATCTACATTCAATATGAAATGACCTTCGGACCAACTGGGGTCAGTAACTATAACCTCACCTCATTTGGCAAAGAAGCTATTTGTTAAGTCTGGGACATTTTAAGAAAGCCTTGGCTTGGAAAGATAAAGAAGAAGTTAGAGAGGGAAATATTTCATAAAAATTTTGATAAATCTTTCTTTTATCAATGTTTGGGGGACAGCTAAAATGGCAGGATTCCCAAAATTTCCACAAAAAGGGTTAAAATGGTAATTATTCCAGCTCTAAAAAATCCAAAAAGGCCTTAGAAAGCATGATATATTTTATAGATCAGCCCAAACATGATAGAAGTAGGGGGGACCATATGATGAAATTAAATTTCATAGCTATAATCCAACTAGACAAAACAAAAATGTTGTTTTCTATTTATTTTCTGTCTTAACCAGTAGTGGGGTAGGTTAACCTAAAGACGACCACATACCTAGAGTCGACCACCTGTCAGCTTGTTCTTCTCACTTTCAAATGTAATGCAGTGGTATTAAACACTAATATTATTGAAATAGAGGTATTCTAGTACCCCATAGAATGATGTCGTGGAATATATGAAGTAATTGTCATTGCAGGATAATACACTAAAGTTTCCATGCTTGAATGATCTTTACCATTCCCAGCTGGTGATTTCATCAGAATTCTTTTACTTTAGTATAATAATTTGAAGATGACAAGTGCTCACATATACATCATTTTGACTCTAGGCATAGATAAATATCTTTGCTAAATGATAGTATAAGGAAAAGTGCAGAAATGTTAAATAACTTCTGCATACAACTTATTTCCTAGAACATACCAATTTCAACTTGAGATGACCAACATTTCACCTTGAGTCAACCACTCCTTATACACCTAGTTGTGCATTTAATTGAATAGAAACCAATGATTATGTAGGATCACATCACAAGATTCATGGCCGGAATAGTCTGGGATAGAAATCTTCACTGGATTATGCTCTGATGCATACATTTCAATCTTTACTGTAATGCTATGGTTATTCCTATGTAAAGGGGAACCATTTGATACTGAGAGTGTGATGATCAAGTTAAGGAATGGATTATTATAGTCCATATTGAAGGTATATTAAAGTACATTAAAAGCAAAGCCTCTATAATGCAGGGTTGGAAATACCGCTTCTATTTTGATGAGATTTACAATATCCATGGCCATAAAATTGCCTCCAATTTCCATTCTAATTGAGTCACTAGAAAAAAAACCCCATAAATTTTCTTATGATGCAATAATTTTAATTATGTACACCATTTTACTGCATATCTATAGAAGACACTAATTCTTTTTTTTTCAAATGATAGTTTAATGAACATAGCCCCATTAAAAGGGTAGTTATCAAGTGGTCATCTCAAGGTGCAAGGTGGTCATCTCAAGGTGAAAATACACTAACTGAGATGGTCTTAGAAATGATGAAAAACAATAGATAAACTTTACACATGGATTTAAGAAAGATAATTGGTCAAAACCCCCAGGTGATTGTCTTTCACTTAGTACCTTGGGGAACCCTAAGGACCTATTAGACTAAAAGATATTAGCTACTGCATTTCCCTTATTGAAAACCTGCACAGGAACGGGCGTCTTGAGGTTAATCTACCTTACGGTTATTTGGTTAGTCCATCCTCAGTTGGTACCAATCACCTAACTATGCCGTCAGACTGCTACTAGGCTTGTTCTCAGAGGTCTTTTGACTGAGAACAAGTGTAACAATGTCAGATGACAGATAAGCATCCCATTGGTAAAAATGTATTTATAGCATATAATCATTTACAAGTTGGGTTTAGTTTTTCACATTTTTATTTGGCTCAAATAATCGTCACCAGAAGACAGGCTTTTCATCAAAAGCCAAGACAAATATACAATATAGAGCTAGCAGGAACAAATAGAGCAAACAGAACAACTAGTGGTAGATTTAGATGTCGATTCAGATGTTCAGATAGGTTTGAACTGTCTAGTTCTATATGGGCTTCTAGGTCATGCCCACGTTCTAGGTTTGTAAGATGGTAATGTAGGCCCAGTCACTACGAATCAGGACACAATTTTGCACAGGTTGAATCCCACATGGCGATAAATGGCTGTTGCGATTTTGGGGCTTAGCTTTTATATCTCTGTGCATTATACATTCTCTGGCCGAAAGTCGCAAAAGAGTGCCTGTGTTCTATACACCCCACTGTAGTTAAAGCCCCAAAATCGCAAAATCGCAGAGCCATTTTTTGCCATGTGTGATTCGACCTTTACTCTCACAATTCAATAGAGCACTTGACAATAATCGACCCGTAATGAAGTCACTACATGATCACTCCCTTTAGATATCACCTGTATTTCTTCAAGCACGAAAACACATAAAGAGCCCAGTGATGTAGTCACATCCACCGATAAGCATGGAATTTCCTTCTTTTTGTTTCATGTCATGAATTTGTGTGATTGAGAATCTAATGTAATTTAGTGATTAGTTTTCTCCAGCGTTTATTACCAGTGGCGGATTCAGGATTTGAAAAAGGAGGGGGCACGCCACAAAAAAAGAAGAGGGGACACACCCTCTATTTTTAAGCAAAGTGTTGACAATGTTTGCTACGTCTAGTTTTCAAAAACTCATAATTGCTGAGGTTATGTAGCTCAACTCCAGACATGTCCATGGGTCTTATCATTTCATAACCAAGGACAAGTTTTGGGCCAAAACTTACACAAAATGTATGCGCAAAATATGTACCAAGTATGCCAGAACAAAAGGTGGGTCAAAGCTGCCACCTTTATACTAGAAGTATTTTATCATCTGCCTCCCCCTACTAGAAGTCAGCTCTTCTTTTCCTGAATTGGAATCAAGAAATGTAATAATTTGGCCCTTCAAAGATGATATTCAATGTAGCTACTGTAAATTCCCCTCGCAAATGGTAAATGAATCAAGAAAGGTTACAGGTTTTGAGGAAATAATTCAATTTCTATGAAAAAAGGAAATGTCAGCGCTACACATAAAGAAAAATTCAATGGCACCCGCATTGCCAGTGAATCAATATAAAAATACGGTGAATTTCGATTGAAAACTGTGGGGAATCCCTGAACAGTAAACCTTAGAAGGGGAAAAACTGTTATTATAGGGGAAATCACCATTCATTTGAATTATGGTGAATCACCGTAAAATTTTACGGAGTTTCCAGGGTAAATTTAGGTAATTTTTTAACAGTGTATATGAGAGTACAATGTATATCACATCACCTCAGTGAGCGATTTTCCCTTGTTCTGAACAACCTAATCAATGTTTGATCCAAATATATCATTATTTAAACAAAAATAAAGAAATTTAGGTTAGATGGATTCAAGGTTTGGTTTTTAAGCATCACTGACCACACCTCCACGTAGGGTGAAACAAACGACTGTTGAAACTGAAATCACACACAGATTGATCCAGAAACAGAACCTGTCGATGACACGAGCAATAGCCATCCACTCATCCTGAGCTGCAGAATCCTGCTCACCATCTTTGATAGACTTCGATATTACTGACAGTTCCTTGAGAACCTGGGTTACCCTTTCAAGCAACTCGCCTTGCCCTGCCTGGACTGTGTTGCCATCCACTAGGGACTGTTTGTGAATACTATCAGCATCAGTTATTATTAGATCAGATTCAGTAATTTCCTGGACGTCATCCTCTTTAGGCATCCCTCCCACACAGAGTGCACGTCCCAGAGACTTGATGAAGATGGAGCGGAGTAAGGCGGGTGGACGTGTGGGGAGATGGTGGTGGCAGTAGAGCACGATGATCGAGATGACCGTGTTAAGCGAGGACACAATGATGAGGATGCACATCCAGATGCCTGAAATTCAAAATGCAGAATTAACCCATCAATGACCAAAGCGATTAACGTTCAATGAATTACTATACACTGACTATATTGGTCATTATCATCTTTGAATGCAGCCCTGGTAAGCTGAAGTAAATTCTGAAATCATGCTGCCTCAATGATTTGATATACTCCTAGGTGCTCCTTGGGAGTCGGCATGATGCATTACTGCAGTGTTTGTCAATAGACCTTCTTATACTTAGTGCACAATGGCAACAAAGGACAATGGACCTTTAGGCACAGTGTTATGGTCATTTATATAAGGGTTAGACCGCGCAAGGGTTTTATAGTACCTGATGAAGGAGGGGACTATAAACCCTGTAGGCTCCAAGATAAGGTGCTCTAACCTACTTAGAATACAATGTTTTTTATGAACCAGGTCACTAAAATACAGCCTGAGGTTTCACCCAGCGTTTTCTCACTACCAATAGAACTCCTATAAATAAGCTACACATACTCTGAACCCTGACTTTGATAAAATGCTTTAAGTTTCACCTGGGTAATGGTTGCTATTATTTGCTTCTTTAAGTCTTTATATGCAAAGCCCCACATATAAGTCATATCCTAAGTTCAGGATGGACCTAATTTATAAGTCACCATAAAAAGGTCTGAAATGGTGCATAAACCTTAGCTCATATATCGGGTTATAAGGTACGTTAATGAGAATTTACTCACTCATCAATGGGTAGGCGTCTGAAGTCTGGGGAGTACTCTGGGCTATGAGAAGTGCGAAGACACCAAATGCGAGGATGATGGTAATACCCAATCCAATCTTCTCTCCTGAATCAGGGGGCAGCCAAAACACCAGCAGGGCTGAAATATTTCAAGACGTATACATTATGATGCAAAACTGGAGGTTATCCTTTAGAAAAGAGCTTTGATTTGCTTTTAAAATATTCATTAGGTCTACATATGATGTATATCATCTTATGGATTTTAGATTTTGGTTCAAGTTGCCCATAACTAATTAAGGAGAACTATACCTAAAAGCTAAATCACCTACATACAGTCAAAGGGTTGTACCCTATACATTGTTGATGCAATATTGCAATGGATAATGCAGAGCAAAACTGGAGATACAATGTGGTTTCTGATGACATTGGATCTATCTACGAATTTCTTTCTTGATAAAATCAAGGGAAAACTCGACTTACCGAGGAAAGATAGAAGAAGGCAGGGCATGAGGATGTTGATCACATAGTACCCGGGTTTCCGCACCATAAAGATCTCAAACTTCACAAGTGGATATGCTACCCCAGGGAAAGCATTGTGGTATATGAGGGAGGACTTAGATGTTGTCCCGGTCACTGTCCACATTCCATTGGTATGGTACTCTTCCTTCTCTATTTCACTGCTAGAATTAACCAGTTCAACCTGCAAAATATTACCAATGTGGTGTACTCAATTATCATTCAGGATAGTCAGGGACTACCGTAATCTCCCGCGTAGAAGGCGCAGCTCGCGTAGAAGGCGCCCCCCTGAGGGCAGATTTTTGCAGTTTAATACTGTTCTATAGTAAAAATACCCCCCCCCTATAAGGCGCACCCCAAACTCAAGGCAATGCCCCTACTGCATATAAGACCCAGCAGCATTTTGTTGGGCGTAGAAGACGCGCCTTATATGTGGGAGATTACGGTAATCATTTGTGTGGATTTTTTTTCTGGTCCCCTACTTACTGATAAGCTTATGTGATCCAATACTGTACCCAAACCGATGCTGCAAAAGTGCACCTCTTTGATAAAGATATTTTGGACATACCGGTAAGTTAAATGATGCCATAAATACTTAAAATGATGCTTAAAACAAAGTTTGCAACATTTATACTTCATACTCCAAAAAAAGAAGAAATTTTTATGATAACCAGAGAGCGCCACTATGTGACACTGGTGGCAGATAGATACCACATATCTCAAAATGCATTCTCTTGTTTGTTTCATCTTCAATTTTCCGTTTTTGTTTTACATCTTTTGAGAATGCAGATGGCAGTGTATTTTTTATTTTTATTTCGTCAATTGGGTGATGATGCTTATATCAGAACTACTGACCTCACTCTTGTCGTATTGCCAGTTCTCTATGGCCATGTAGCACATTTGATTGTCAAATGGGTAATATGTCATATCCAGCTCACAACTCACGGCAATGTTCCCACCAAAGGACCATGTGACAAGCCCAGCACTTGTAATCAAAACCCGGAAGTCGTCCACAAACTCAGAATGGTAAAACACATCAGCACTGTTGGAAATTTAAGTGATATGGGAAATCAGCAAAGTACAGAGGGAAGACAAGATGACATGTATTTGTAACTCTAACACAGCAATTTTCTTAAGTTCTTTAATGAGTCCTTTTAAGATATATTGATTATCATTGTCTGCTTGCCATGCAAGATTATTTCACTCATTTCATGAAACAAGAAAAATCCTTTTGGTTGAATAGGGTATAATGAATGAAGTACTTCTCTGTTGTCACCCTTTTAGATATTTTTCAGAAAATCTTTGATTAATGATTCTTTAATCCATATCATAGTGCCAGAAAATATTAATCAAAATAAAGATATCAATCAAGATACTATGACCCACCTATTAATGATGCAAAAGTCAGGCAGCCAGACCTTTGAGGCGGGGACGACAATTCTGTCAACGTTTCCATAGTCGGAGGCATTCCACACAAGATACTCATCTGTCCATTGCTGATTAGAGTAAGCACAACAAAAAGAAAAATAATTAGATATTCACTTATAGAGGGGCGGGGGAAGCCACACACAAAAAAATATATAAATCATTTTCCTTTTACAGCTTGGCGCTTTTGCGAAATGATGCTTTTACATGTATGTGCGCATGTGTACATTATGAAGTCCCCTATGGACACTTTGTACAGGCCCTAAAGCATGCTGTCAGTGGGCGTCGTCAGTTGTTTCAAGCCACATCACGGCACGCTAACGCCCAGCTTCAGGCCCCTAACGTCCTCCTGTTTGTATACAAAAGACCCAAAAAAATCTGAGGACCCACTGATGGATGTCAGTCACTGATGGCTGGCATAGGGCAGTATCCTGAGGGTCCCTGCCCTTCTAGTTCTTTTAGAGCTTGGAGTATGTTATATCGGTTCCTGATTCATCCTAAATATTTTAGATTCCATTATCAATGCTCACGGTGGCTGACTGCTGCCCAACGGCTGCCAGCCATCACTGTCTATGATGTCATGACCTTATGACCTCATTATTTAATTGGACTCAAAATGAGTCTATCTGCCATCACTGGGCGGGCTTCAGTGCGCTGTCAGGGCCTTCAGAACACTGAAAAAAGTCTTCCTGACAAAGTGCCATGTATACTCATGTCAACTTGATTTGACACAGAGAGCACACGTCATTGGGACATATGCACATATGTCACCATGACAACTGTAGCACACAGTGATTTGACATGCCTTGAAATGCCATGTCATCTGTGAGTTGACTAGGGTAACCGCCATGTTGTAGGCACTTGATATGTGATGGTTTGACATACATAATTGTTCTAGGATATTCCACTAGATTGGACAAACAACCACTTTGGTACCAGGATTACTCCGAAGTGTGCCTTGCCCATGCCATACAGAGGCAGGGTCGGAGCCAGGATTTTGAAAAGGAGGGCGCATACCCCTTATTTAGTCGCTATTTCTAGCTCAATTCTAAGGTAAAAGGAGGTAAATAAACTCTAAGTACAGGGAGAAAGGGGGAACACTGCACAGGACCTTTCTATAACCAAATCCTCCCCATTGAAACAAACTCCTATTACCTACAGGAAATATGTAATGGAATGTTACATATACTCTCCAGACCATACTCATGGCATTGCATTGTCTTGATATAATCAATTGACTGACCATGGTATTTATAGGCGCACATGGTTCTTAACAGTAGAATGTATATAGAAGTTGAATTCAGCAATTCTCAGACTAAAGTAATGTAGGCCCTGGTCTTTAACCCTTGAAAGGCCACTGATGCAGAAATGCATCGTGCCCATCGCTCGTCATGATGCACCAATGAAGTGTTGGTGATGCTCTAATGATGTGGTGGCGAGCAGTCTCATCAGCACTTCATTGGTGCATCATGAAGTCCAATGGCATGATGCATTAATGCATGAGCGGCCCTTCATCTCTCCAGCACTTCATTGGTGCATCGTGAAGACCAATGGCATGATGCATTAATGCATGAGCGGTCCTTAAAGGGTGAAAGGGTTAAAACAATAACAATCATGATTATGTAATGTGCTCGGCTATAGATGTTAAGCTTTTAAATATACTTAAATTCAGATAATGGGCTAATATCGCATTAATAAGTGAAGCAATTGAGGCATTTTTGGTTCATGATTTGGTCATACCTATTCATTATGCATTCAAAGTTCAGACAAGTACGCTTAGTAGCACCAAGAGTGTAGAGGCAAATATTGGCTGTTAAACATTGGCAGCAATGTATCAGGTGCAATCAAATGTGACTAAGTCTCTATGTATACAGTATATGTTAACAAAACCAGGATTTAAACCTTTTTGAGAAAGAAATGTCTAGAAACTAAAAAAAACAATTTTCTAAATACACCCCTTTTTGTGTGTCTACATTAAAAGTTGGCAGTAAAGTTTTCTTTTCCCCAGAAAAATAAATAAACAAGTGGGATATGTTGCTCTAAAACAGTATAATCATAGACCTAAAGGATCACACAGGTCATAAATTAAGACCATGAAAACTTAACCCTTTAAGGGCTGCTGATGCATTTATGCATCATGCCAATTAGTCGTCATGATGCACCAATGAAGTGCTGGCGAGACTGCTCGCCAGCACTTCATTGGAGCATCATGCCGACCCTACGGGGATACATGTATCAACCCTGTAGGGTCGTCATGATGCTCCAATGAAGTGCTGGCGAGCATTGGTGCATCATGACGACCAATGGGCATAACACACTCCTGCATCATCCGCCCTTAAAGGGTTAATGCTGACAAAGGAATTTCATGCAATATGAACTTGATCCTCTTCCACACCTGTGTTTATATACCGTACATTAGCCATGGCCTGTGCAGGGTTAAATACACCATGGTCTGTACAGGGTTAAATACACCATGGTCTGTACAGGGTTAAATACACCATGGTCTGTACAGGGTTAAATACACCATGGTCTGTACAGGGTTAAATACACCATGGTCTGTACAGGGTTAAATACACCATGGTCTGTACAGGGTTAAATACACCATGGTCTGTACAGGGTTAAATACAACATGGCCTGTACAGGGTTAAATACACCATGGTCTGTACAGGGTTAAATACACCATGGGTTAAATACACCATGGCCTGTACAGGGTTAAATACACCATGGTCTGTACAGGGTTAAATACACCATGGTCTGTACAGGGTTAAATACACCATGGTCTGTACAGGGTTAAATACACCATGGTCTGTACAGGGTTAAATACACCATGGTCTGTACAGGGTTAAATACACCATGGTCTGTACAGTGTTAAATACACCATGGCCTGTACAGGGTTAAATACACCATGGCCTGTACAGGGTTAAATACACCATGGTCTGTACAGTGTTAAATACACCATGGCCTGTACAGGGTTAAATACACCATGGTCTGTACAGGGTTAAATACACCATGGTCTGTACGGGGTTAAATACACCATGGTCTGTACAGTGTTAAATACACCATGGCCTGTACAGGGTTAAATACACCATGGCCTGTACAGGGTTAAATACACCATGGTCTGTACAGGGTTAAATACACCATGGTCTGTACAGGGTTAAATACACCATGGTCTGTACAGGGTAAATACACCATGGTCTGTTCAGGGTTAAATACACCATGGTCTGTACAGGGTTAAATACACCATGGCCTGTACGGGGTTAAATACACCATGGCCTGTACAGGGTAAATACACCATGGTCTGTTCAGGGTTAAATACACCATGGTCTGTACAGGGTTAAATACACCATGGTCTGTACAGGGTTAAATACACCATGGTCTGTACAGGGTTAAATACACCATGGTCTGTACAGGGTTAAATACACCATGGTCTGTACAGGGTTAAATACACCATGGTCTGTACAGGGTTAAATACAACATGGCCTGTACAGGGTTAAATACACCATGGTCTGTACAGGGTTAAATACACCATGGTCTGTACAGGGTTAAATACACCATGGTCTGTACAGGGTAAATACACCATGGTCTGTTCAGGGTTAAATACACCATGGTCTGTACAGGGTTAAATACACCATGGTCTGTACAGGGTTAAATACACCATGGTCTGTACAGGGTTAAATACACCATGGTCTGTACAGGGTTAAATACACCATGGTCTGTACAGGGTTAAATACACCATGGTCTGTACAGGGTTAAATACACCATGGTCTGTACAGGGTAAATACACCATGGTCTGTTCAGGGTTAAATACACCATGGTCTGTACAGGGTTAAATAGACCAGTACATCCTAAGACTGTGCATGGTATCAGAATCTTAGTACAGACTAAAATCAGACTCTTGTACTATGATCTTGGTGTGTCCTAACAAGATATTTCTGTCTCTAACCTGTTGAGAGTACTGCTGTGTTCAGAAAAGGGTCTGTTTTAGTACATTATGGGTCTCACCCAACGGATATATAATTATTAACTTTAATGTAAAATTTCGCCCCAAAATATGAGATGTATTTTTGCAACCCTTGATCAACTATGCTTAAGAGGTTTAGATTCCATGGTCACTGAAGGATCTCGGGATATTTCCTCCTGGGAGGCAAGAAAACAATATGGCTATCTTAGTCTGGTGTCTTAGGTGGCAATAATGACATAAAACCTTTGTGGCAGACAAAGACACCAAAATTTTTCATGACTATATAGAAAACCGTTGCGAGTATTTCTATCTCTTGCTTTTTTTTTTTACATTTCAAATCTTTTTTTTTTTTAAATAGCAGAAAAAAGGGTGCCCTGCTCATTGGAATTCTTTTTGAGAAAGAGATAGAGATAATCGCAACGATTTTCTCTATAGACATGGAAAATTTGCTTTTTTGCGCTTTTCTCCGCCGCAAAAGTATTTTCACCTTAAGGCACCTGACTACAAGGGGGCCAGGAAGTGGAACACAGTGACTAGGTAGGCAATTATGATAAATTCACAAATACATATTCTAATACAAGTAATTATTGAATTCTCTAGGTTTTAGGACAAAGTCCCCGAACATATATACAATTTTATGTTAATAAACACGTTTTTTTACTCACAGAAATATAAAAGCCGACCACATGCATTTGTTGATTCACTTCATCCTGAAGAAAAAGTTTAAAAAAATCCACTCAGTGATTTTATCCATTTAGGGGGCAGAAATACATTATAAGGTACTCAAACGAATATGACTATCGTGATGTCAATAGAAAATTGGCGTTCCTGTCTACTGAAAATCCTGTATACTGAAAATCCCTTTGTTACTAAAAATATCAGTATATCATATACTTACGATTTGGTTGATTTTGGTGAGTTCAAATTTGATGTCTACTCTGAGAGACTGAGAGGAGTCTTTCAATGGACGGACTTCAGTCGAGTAATTGGTGAAAATTAAGTCATAGATTTGACGCTCGTTACTTAACTGTCCATCTGAAAGAATATGTGGTATGAAAATCTTTTGATGATGATAAAAAAAGAGAGAAAAGGGATAAAATGATGATGCTACATCGTTAGATTTAGAAATTTTAAAGTTGCTTGGTAAAAGGGACATTCACAATCAAAACGCTTTTCATGAAATTGTTGACTGATTTTGATATTATTTCGATGATACATGCAAGGGAATGTTCATTATTTATTAAAAGGGGACGTAGGGGTTTCGCGCAGACGCGCAAAAATCTTTTACGCCCCCCTCTACGGTAGTCAAAATCTTTTGGGCTCAGCCGTGCGGGAGGCGCGGAGAATTTTCATGCCCCTCTATAGTAGCGTGTGGGTTTTTTGGCTGAAAAGAGGGTAAATATTTTAGCCCTCCCCCTCAAGAGTGGTCAATTTTTTTTAGCCCTCCCCGTCGGGAGGGGTCTGAAATTTGTATCCCCCCCTCAAACCCACCACCCCCCCTCTTGGCCACTCCCTAATTATTAGTGTAGCTAGTACTTATATGAGATTGAAGCTCCTATGATATTTTGTGCATGGACAGTTTCAGAGAATGAAATTCACGGTAATGTCTTGGATAGACCAGTAAATGTGCTCCTTTAACTTTCTTTTACAAAAATATTTGTCCAAATAGCAGATCTATGAGTAAACTTACCAGCACAGTAAGAGGCCGCCCAAAAGGTGAAAACCAGGAAGGTATACATTGTCCTATGATAAAGCAGCATGGTGTCAGGAATCAAACAATTATCTAAACCTGGGTGGTTTGGGTGCTATGTAGATAGCCAGTGGTCACATAGATGCAGGCTAGCTACTGAAGTTGATGGAGGATATTGGGTGCTGGAGGAGCCTTCCCTGGGGCTGCCCTCACACCACCACCTGGAGGGTTGGTGTAAGTTGAGTGGCGTATTGTGGAGGTGTGGTTGCGGAAAGTGGGACCAAGTTGATGTATCCTCCTGCCATTGGTATAGGATACAGTCCATGGGATTAATAAGAACGGGTTCAGTCTCTCTGCCTCAACATGCCATTTTTGTGGCGGATTTAGCTTTTTTTTGGGGGGGAGGCATTTTTTTTTCTGATGTTAAATTTGCCCATGCAGAAGAATTTGCCCAAAGGCCCAACCCCGCTATGATATGTGTAGATCCGCCACTAGATCCATTTGTTGTTGCCTATTCTTCTTCATCAAGAAAGGTTAGGCTTGTGTTAATTTAAATAGTCAAAGCAATTTGTTTTCATTTGTCATTGCAAATAATACAGCATTATAGCTGTTCTATTTTATTTTGAAAATAAATTGAAAATAATTTTCCAAGGTTGAGCACTAGAAAAATACTCCTCACGGAAATCAAATTGTTAAAGACATTTTAAATTTTCCTTCTTTTCAAAAGTAAATGCTTGCTAGGGAACTCTTGCTAGAATAGTCTTGGATTTGAAACAAGACATCTGAATTAGAGCGGAGAATACAAGTACCACAGTCAGTGTATGCCTACCTGGAGAGTGCATGGGGGTCAGTTTTGCGTCCTCGGTCAGTTCCTTCGTGGTAAAACATACATAACCTGTTAAAACTCAAAACTCAAAACTCATAACCAAACATTCATTCATCCACATACAATGAAGCTAAACCAATATCACAATTTGCCAATTCTATGTCGTGACCCCTTTAACCCTTTAAGGGCCGCTGGTGCAGGAGTGCATCATGCCCTTTGGTCGTCATGATGCACCAATGAAGTGCTCACCAGCACTTCATTGGTGCATCATGACGACCCTCCAGGAGTGTATTAATGACGTATGGTCAACATGATACATGGATGTTTGTATAATACATAGAAAGCTTGATATTTGTTTCACAAGTACTCATAAAGTCATGACTCATGGGGTATATCGATGGTGACATGTGCTGACAAGTTGAGGGCAGCACTGGTGCATCATGGCAGTCGGAGTTTTCACATAAACTTCAAGGATTAAGGGAGTGATCATTTATTAACAACAGGGGGGGGGGGTCGATTTTCTTGACTGGGAGCCATGGGGGTAGGGCCATGGGGGTGGGGCAAAATAATTTTTACTTGTTTCAGGGAAAATGACTGTGTGTTACTAAAAGTTGAAAGGGTGCGTTTGTGCACGATATTTAGGCTTTCGTGGGAAGGGGGGGGGGCGCAAGGGGGCAGGGAGGGCAAAAAAAGGGAGGGGGGCTACATTTTCCTCACGAATCCACCGCAACCCCCCCCCCCCCCTCCATTGTTAAATGATCACTCCCTTATACAACAACATAAAGTGTTTGTGTGGTATTAAGAGTGGATTTTCTGTACCACCAGGTTCCTTGCTCTTTGGAGGTTTTGATAACAACAATGATTCTGCGTTGTGTAAAGTAGTTTTCTCACCTTAAAAATGACCCCCAGATTGCCTGAGATCTATTCAAAATGAAGATAACTCTAATAACAATTCTTCCTTACCTTTTTTCTTCTTTTTTTTACAACGGAAATGTTTCCTGTCAAGTGGGATTAATCTTGGGACATCATTACATTTTAAACATCTTTTTATTAGGGAAAATATCCTACAACAGTTGAGGGCCAAAAGAGAGTGAGAAAACATAGCACATAGCATACAAGATATATAAAGATTTGGGGTTTGGACTAGCTTTATTCTTGGTTACTCCTCAGTATACTCTTTTAAACATAAAGAATTGAGTGAAAAAAGAAATAAGAATGAAATAAGAAGTAATTCTCCACTTTCTCTCATAGATGGACCCAGCCACTACCAATTTAGCCAGGTATCATATATTATTTAACAAGTGAAATAACCTATGTCAGAGGAGCCCATCGACGCAGAAGTAAGGTCATATTTCACCTATTTCATGCTAATTCAAATTGAAATAACACTTTATGGAACGTCAAAATATTCAAATAAGTCAATTTCAAAATGAAATAACGTTTATGGGCTGCAAGTGTCCAAGACAAGCCTAGTTCTTTGACGGTTTAGCTAAAGAAGGCAGCGGTTGAGTGGGAGGGGAGGGGGGTACATTGGTAACGTATTGATGTGTACAATGGTACATATTAAAGGATAAAAATGTCTGAGATTGGTAATATTACCACATGTACTGTGCTAGTCCACTTAATCTTGGATTAAGAAGCTCCTTGTGATGTGTCTAGATTTTACGAGTGCAAGGAGGTAACTGCATTTTTGCGTTTTAGCCCGTGGGTATACTCTATTTAATGGACAGGGGAGAGGGAGGGAGCATCCGCCATGTTCAGACTCACAGCTGTGTATAGCAGTGCCAAAGAACTCAGGATGACTTCAATCAATCACCTAACGATTAACAATCTATGTATGAAAAGGCACCTGCCTTGCTTAGAAATAGTGTGTGCTGCACTATGAGATACCTAGTTTTGTCACACACTCTTTCAAGTGCTCTTGTGTTGACCACTCGTGTGCAACTGCCATTAATGATTCAGAAAAGTGGAGATGAAGACCATTTTAAGATCAGGCAGACCAAGGATCTCTTTACCAGCTGCGAAGAAAAGAAAGTTTCAAACCTTCTGTCTCTAAATAAGGTACAGGCTTTTTCTTGTTACAATTTATTTACGCTGCATAAGAAATATAAGGTGCCTGCCAATTAGAATTCCTGATCACATGCCCCATGCTGTGTCAGGGAGAGGGGGTGGTCTGATTCTTACTAATGTTGACTAACATTGTTAGATAACACATGCCTGGAGCAGGTATGAAGCATTTAGGTACTGCAGACTGCATTATAACACAGCTGGGCAAGGTCAGAGTGCATTCTCCAGAATGCTGCATTCTGATTGGCCGATTGACCATGACAAAGGAGGTTAACTTCATCTCACATTTAGACTTGATGTCTCAATACAGTCTAGAACACTCCCACAGACATGCCCCGTGCATTATTCCCTAATTAATGGATCAATCGAGCCAGCAAGCAGCGAGTGAGGCATTTGAAAGAAGTATTGAATAAGATGTCACCTTTTTATAGAACACATTTGGCAATCCAAAAAGACACCATTGTGGGATGTTAGTCCTAAAACAGGATAATCCTGACGACGGGAACCACTACACACACACTCAAAGTGCCAATACGTGTAGAAATGCCCCTCAGGCATTGACACACTTTGATCTCAGATAAATTAATGATTGTGTAATTATTATACAGGTAGATGTTCAAGAATAATCAAACCAAAGATTAATCTCAAAACAGGAAAGGCAAGTAGCCAAATTAGGGATTAAGAGGTGTGGATTGGAGAGATTACCGATAGAGAACCCATTGTACCGTAAATCCTGGCACATAGGACACGGCTGATACTGTAATTTTCGCTTCGTTTTTCTTTTAATAAGCACTACCCCAATCCTCAAAAATATTCAAACATTGCAATCCATAAGTACAAAAGCAAACACTAAGTGCTATATAACCTAAACAGTCAAAACGTACATGTACAGGTGTACGTTTGTCCATGCGCATTAAATCTTTGTAGAGCCTACGTTTGCCTTGCTGTAGAATCCTTATTAATTGTCCGATTGACAATCCATAAAAACTGACATGTAGCTAGAGTTTCAGTGCTTACAGGATTGCGCGAAAAGGTTTTTTTTTGTGTGAGATGTGCGAAAATTTATAGGTTATCGACATATTTTTTGACATCCTCTTATAAGGGGACTAATCATCACTTGACTGGCGGGTGGTGAACTGGAAGGGCGCAGTGGGGCACCATTAGGTGTCCCCCCTTCTGGTTGCCCCGGCGCCTGGGCGGACCGGCTACCCGGCCTGGTATGGGGGTTAATCCCCCTGTCCAGTCCGGGCCGGCTCTAGCCGTTCTGTCCCCCATAGGTGTACGTATGGTGGGCACTGCGGGGTCCAGTGGCCTCCACCCAGTCTGGTCTGGGGCCCTGTGGACGACCTTTGTTGGTTGGACAGCTGGTGGTGACTTGGCACCGGCATGGTGGCGGCCATGGCCGCCATCTGGCCTTTCATGGACCTGGACCTTCCTTCAGTGGTTTTCATCGCTTCACTCTCTACTGGACCATACCTCATCTCATCTCATTTCAACACAACTCCCCTGGTAAGTCAACCTTACTTACTGTCCCACTTAGGGTCTCCTTTATTGGTGCACTCTTTGTGGGAAACTACCTCCAGTTTGGGCTCATGGTGTTGGTGCACGTCGCAGACCTAAGGGTGCGTCCCAGTGTAATCGTTTCCTTGACTAGGTTCAACATGCCCTGGTGTGTGTGCACTCTAAATGTATGGGTTTATTGCTCTGCATTTATTGGGTACAGACACCTGTGGCACTGTTACTAACTAAGTTACCTATGTCTTGGTCTCTGGGTGCCGTCTGACCCAGTCTGTGCTGACCCATGAGTGGGGCCCCCATGGTTTTGCCCTGGGGGTACCGGGTAGTGGTTTGTAAGGTTGACTGTATAATACCTTGTACTAATACCTGCTACTTGGCAGGTGTTCTTTTTCACCGCTCATTACCTCGCTTCTTTCTTACTCTCTCCACCTTTCACAGGTTTTTTATTTTTTTTATGGTGCGACGGTCCACTCCGAAACAGCACCAGTCCCCTGTCAACGCTTCGCGCTTGGGGGGACAAATCCTTTAAAAAAAAAAAAGGGGGACTAAAGTATTTTTTATACTATCTTATAATGGGTGTATCCCACTTGGCAAAATTTATCTCCAACGTTTGCAAACGTTCATTTTAGGTTTGGGTAAAACAAGTTATTATTATGTTCAAAAATGTTTTTGTATATTTTTCAACCAAATAAAATTGCTTGCAAGTTTTATTTCTTTTACGTTAAAAAACGTTTTTTTAAGTACATGTTTTGACATGTCCTTTTGTGTTTAAAACGTTTTTAACGTTGGGAAAAAACGCACGATTTTCTGCCAAGTAGTAAGATGTGCCATTGTAAGAATACTGGTACAGGAACACATGTTTACAAGCTGGGCTGTAGGCTGCCATTGTTGGAATACTGGTACAGGAAAACATGTAGGCTGGGCTGTAGGCTGCCATTGTTAGAATACTGGTACAGGAACACATGTAGGCTGGGCTGTAGGCTCCCATTGTTAGAATACTGGTACAGGAACACATGTAGGCTGGGCTGTAGGCTGCCATTGTTAGAATACTGGTACAGGAACACATGTAGGCTGGGCTGTAGGCTGCCATTGTTAGAATACTGGTACAGGAACACATGTAGGCTGGGCTGTAGGCTGCCATTGTTAGAATACTGGTACAGGAACACATGTAGGCTGGGCTGTAGGCTGCCATTGTTAGAATACTGGTACAGGAACACATGTAGGCTGGGCTGTAGGCTGCCATTGTTAGAATACTGGTACAGGAAAACATGTAGGCTGGGCTGTAGGCTGCCATTGTTGGAATACTGGTACAGGAACACATGTAGGCTGGGCTGTAGGCTGCCATTGTTGGAATACTGGTACAGGAACACATGTAGGCTGGGCTGTAGGCTCCCATTGTTAGAATACTGGTACAGGAACACATGTAGGCTGGGCTGTAGGCTGCCATTGTTAGAATACTGGTACAGGAACACATGTAGGCTGGGCTGTAGGCTGCCATTGTTAGAATACTGGTACAGGAACACATGTAGGCTGGGCTGTAGGCTGCCATTGTTAGAATACTGGTACAGGAACACATGTAGGCTGGGCTGTAGGCTCCCATTGTTAGAATACTGGTACAGGAACACATGTAGGCTGGGCCGTAGGCTGCCATTGTTAGAATACTGGTACAGGAACACATGTAGGCTGGGCTGTAGGCTGCCATTGTTAGAATACTGGTACAGGAACACATGTAGGCTGGGCTGTAGGCTCCCATTGTTAGAATACTGGTAGAGGAACACATGTAGGCTGGGCTGTAGAGTCTAGTTACAGGTCCCATTCACTCACGCCCCCTGTGAACCAACACACACACTCACAAACCCTCTTCACACAACGTGCACTATGCTGTCACCTTGTGACAAATTCTATAACACCGCTCAACCCAGACCGAAGGCTGAAAGTAGCCTCCAGCATACTGGGCTGCTGATTGAATATGTTGGGTCATGAATTGTTTGTAGACCATTCTGGGTTTCATACTTATTTTCACCATATTTTATTCTTCGCAGTGTCCATCCAAGCTTTGCACATAAGTCGCCTCACATTTTATTTAGAACCTGGTGGGGTAAGTGTAGTCACTGACCCAACCTCCTCCAGCAGTGTTAAAGTGTACATTAAATATGTGAATCCCCACTATGATCCTACCTTTGTATTAATGGTAAAGAGAAGGTGGGACTACCTATCTCCTACAGCTGTGGTGGAGGGAGGGGAAGGGGGGTTGGAAGGTTAAGGAGGTGAGGAGCGCAATTGAGGGGGAAAGGGAGGGGAAGAAAGAGGAGGGAAGGGAAAAATGAGAATGGAGGGAAGGAGAGGGGGAGGGGAGTGGGGAGTCGAGAGGGGATGGTAGGGGTAAGGGATGGATAGGGGAGGGAGGGACAGGGGAGTGATAGGGAGGGGAACAGTCATCACAGACTTCAGAACAGTTCAGAATTGAGGCCAGGCTGCCCTGTCCAAACCCACTCTCAACCCCGATTGAGAAGACATTATGCAGCTAAGCACCCATTATGGAATGCCCATTTTGAAACCAACCTGGGCCCAATGTGGTTGCCCATTTTAAAGCTGACCCATACCCAATGTGGCCCACACCATATGCTGAGGACAAAAACCATTGGGAACCCAAGAGTTTTGGTTTGCCCGATTCGGGCTGCCCAGCATCTGCCCAAGCTAAAACCCATACATGGTGTGGCGCGCTTGTAGTCATAAATCTTGGGAAAAAATGTCAAAATTAATTTCAAAGTCATGATAGGGACCCTATATGTGTATGAAATCTGTATATTTATGCTCTATTTAATAGAGGAGGAGGTTCTGTGCCTTAGAATGTAACAGGGATGTAATCCAATACGTTATATTGAGCGTATGGTGGAGTAATCAATATGTTGTCACCGCTTCAGCGTTGGTCACGTTTTCGGGAGTTTGCGAGGGTTCGGTGAGGGCCAAGATAAGTTGCTGGAGTTACTTATAGATGGCCAAGGGTCCTTTTCCTGTATAATAGACATTCTTAAGATAAAGCATAGTAATTTTCAAGAGAATATGATGAGTTTTGATGAACTGAGGGTAAAGTTAAAATTGTGGATTGATTTTCACCAAATTTTACACCTTGCCCTGTATTACACAAGACCCATAAATCCAAAAGTTTAGATCCCCGGTTTTTTATTTTTGGTCAACTTAAACTACTATATTGTAGTATTATTGAGTATTATTGAGACAGCAGGTTTTACGCCATGGACTATAAAAACTGTTGAATCCTTGAATGAACCTTTCTGATATGCCAAGATATAGGGCTTTCAATAAAATAAAGTGTTATTAAGTAATACTGAGTTTGTAAATCCATCAGTCCTGAGCCAGATATGAATAGAAAGTTGAATCCCCCCATATACTGAATTTTCCCCCCTTTGAACCACCTTATCCCAGGTAAAATTACTTTGCCCCAAGTGGGCTTGCTACATGGGCACTGTATACAGCCATATCTTGCTATCCGTTTGACTATTTTCTATCCAGCCATATAGATTAAAAAAGGTAATATAGGATAAGCACTATCATGGACGCCGTCTTGAATTTAAGAGCAAGCACAAGGTGAACTTCTGGAGAGTTTAGTATGTGTTTTAAGAGCCTTGTTGTCATCTTTCTTGAGAAAATCAGCTTGTTCTGAATTTTTTAATCTTGAGGCCCTTTTGTATCTAAAATTTCTGCCCTACATTGTAGTCATTCCAAATTTGTCTAATGCGATATATACTGATACAGTAAGAGTATACAACATAAAAAGATAATATCACTATTTCTCTGTGATTTTTCAGAAAATATATAATCTCAAAAATGTGATTCTGGCCCTAACTTTATGAATTACATCCACATATAAAACTGAATGTAAGAGGAAAAAAGTGAAATACATTCTGGCACTTATCTCAATCAGACAGGACCTTGAGCCTGTTCAACAAAGGCGCCCAGTGCAAAGGTCTTTGTATACATATATGAATGCATAAGTTGTCAAATTGCTCATCTGCCTGGGTCATCTAAAGTTGATAAGAGGAAGAGTCAGCACCAGGAGGACATTTCACTGCATTTGATTAATCAAATACAGATATCCATATTTGAAAATAAGGTCCGTATTTAAACACCACCTGCCCCATAGCCCCTCCGTATTTATGATACAGACCCAAAAAATGAAAGATGGACTTCCATACTTCACACTGAGTTATAGGGAATTGAGAAGAGCGACAAATCGATCGCTATTGTTTGGGAAGTCACAATAGTAATCCTGGAAATAATATAAAGACGTGGGGTTTCTTCACACTAGAAATATCCCTGTAGCATACATAAATGGTTATTATAAAGCATAATCTAAAGGCAGGAAAACTTTTGAATGCGATATGTCACTGGGAACAGGCAAAGAATGTTACTATAAGTCCTCAGTCACATGAAGTCTAGAGTGGGCGCGGTGTGTTATAGCCCTATAGGATACTGGAGGTGGCTGTGAAGGCTGAGTCATTGTTTTAGACTGGAGCCAAGTAGTTCCTGGGGGTCCCGGTGGCAGCAGTAGAGGTGAAGTCCTTATGGGTGGATGTGTGTGTGTACTCTATGGGTGATCTGTTAGAGCACTACCAGACCAAGGTCCAAGGGGTGTCGGATGACGAAAGACCAAAACCACCGGTGGTCTGGGAGTATATAAGGCTGGAACTGCAGGGGTGGGGTGCAGACTGTGTACTAAAGGAAGGGATTCACGGTCTGTCCTGGAATCATAGGAGAAGAAATTTATATTTGGCAGTCCACAAGTAGGAATCAATTGAAATTCTGAATAGTATTTACTGGAGCTTTGGTCACTGTTTTGGAGTGCTTTCTGGGCCCACAACTTTATTCAATTGAGGATTATAACTGTATCCAAGTGAATCTTGACTTCATCTGATGGGGTCTTGACTTGATTCAATTGGAGATCTAAAACACACCAACTAAAAGATCTGCTTGTTACATACATAGAGGAACCACACATCTGAAGGACTTAGATTTGTTTAGCTTTCATTTGGTCTCACTACACATTGTTGTATTCTCAATGCTCACTTGAAACATCTCACCATGGAGTTATTGATTTAATTTGAAGTTATGCCATAATGGAGTTCTAAGGCATCAACAGTTTGTGATTGTGATATTCATTTGTGATTATTGATTTAACCTGGAGTTATGCCATGATGGACTTCAAAAGTTCATGTTATTTGTGATGACATATGGAGATTGATATTTATAAGGAAGTTTAGGCATTTCAAATTATTATTGAATTTGTGTTTGGAAAATAACCTCATCTTTGGACTTGGACATGAGGATTGAAATTTGTAAAGGTTTGTAATTGTGTGCCTGTGCGCACCTGTACCCACGATGGATATTGTTTCCGCCCTGGATTGGGGGTATGAGGCTATTTATGAAATGTGGTGCAATTATTATCTGATGTTCATAGATATTGACATTGCGGAGTTGGAATTTGACATTGACTGGATTTAATTCACTGAAACCCTTCCTGTTTTAAAAGGCGTATGTTTAGGACTTCTAAATTGAAATGTGAAATCGACGTTGGAGTCTGAATTGTATTGGACCTTGAATTGGCACACATATTTCGATTCAATAAAAACCCTTGGAGATGAAGTACCCAATTGTGTTTTCTTTCCACATGGGCTAGGGAATTTAAACACAAAGCTCTACCCTTGATGCTAGCACGAGATCATTCCCCAAGAATATAATAACATCACAAGTGGAGATGGATTGGTGGAGAAATATAAACTGCGAGTGGAGATTGGAGTGAGGTGAAAACATAACTGGTGGAAATCCGAGTTCGATCATTGCATCTAAGCTACCCCATTTCAAAGCTAGCTAAACCCCATCATAAAGGTTCACCCCATTTCAGAAACCCCCATTCAAATTATAAAAACCAACACCACCTCCGGTCTCCTCCCCCAGATATACAACAATCAAACCCCAGCCCCAAATTTAGAAGCACACCACCTCGCTTTCCCTCCGCCTGCCATAGCCCAACATGAATGGTTTAACTATGAATACAAAGGGGCTGCAGCCCAAGTTATGTTCGACTTAATTCTCAAATGCGTCCGTCTGTTTTTTTTGCAATAAACATATATGTCCGTATTTAGTAGTTAAATGCAGTGACACGGCCTCCAGCACTGATTTATAAGTTGAATTTGACTGGTTTTAACTTGTTTATTCCATGCTGTTAGATAACCAGACAATGCGACTCTCTATTTTCAAGCTACTTATATGCGCGCATATAAGTGGTGATAAATGGGCAGTAGCAGTTCCCAATGTATTACTAGATGTCACCACTTCCATTCAGGTGTTATGTAACAGGTTCCTTCACTGGTGGCCTTTGTAGTCGGCCATATTGCCTAGCCCCAGGAAGGACCACTGGTCTCACATTGGAGTTTTTTTTTCTTTCTTCTTGTGTTACTTAGGCCTGGTTATGTATGTTTATTGGCCAGGTCCAATAAAATATTCGCCCAAACTAGATTGGAGTCTATCTATCTATAACCAGACAATGTGACTCTCTATTTTCTGTATACTTCTTTGTCTCTTTCTAGCTTGGTCTTCAGGTGTGAGGTTTGTCTTCAGAGATGAAAATAATTGACTGCTCCTTCAAATTACACCTTCCAATTTACCTGAAATCCTGTCATAACACAGCTCATGTATGGTCTAAAGGCAGGGTCTGGCCAATTTCAATTCTGATATAGGCACCTGGAAATCACATGTGCACCCACAGGTTTGACCGGAAAAAAAGGAAATGAGAGTTAGAAAATGAAGTAATCAGAACCATGAATGTTATTGTATAGTTTTAGCTTTATTGGCAAATCAGTTGAGTAAAATAGAAATATTTTAAAAAACGAGGTAAATGTATATTCTGTACATTCCATCAAGTTTTTACCAATTAACTGAGTAGTAACTTGGCAATGTTGTGAAAAGTGTTCATAGCCTTTTGTTGTACCCTACCCACCGAACAAGATCTCGAGTATTACTCGGGAATTTCTCGAGTCCCGACTTGTGAATACAACAAGAATAAGAACATGATTTTTCCCAGACTGGACATGCCACAACATCTTATACTCGAGAAAATTCTCAAGTCTAGATCTTGAGAATTTCTCAGGAATTTCTTGGGAAAGACTCGGGATATTCCCGGGAAAGAACTCGACATGTTTTTTTTTTCTCGAGTATAAGATGTTCTGGCGTGTCCAAATTTCCAGGGAAAATCATGTTCTCCTTGCCCACGTTGTGAATGTTCCCAACTCGAGTCCTGTTCAGTAGGTATAGAATATCCCTAATGTCAGGGTGTGCTTTATAGATGAGGATATCATACTATAGAACAGAACTAATTGACAAGATTTTGATCCTTATCTCAAGTTGAATACCGAGGCCGCATAGGTTTAACTAAAGAACCCTGCACACCCACATGCAATAATCGTACTGCGTATTTCATGGCCAGCTGTAACACCTTAAATGGCCAGATAACCATCATTAAATCATTATTTTTTTTTCAAAATAGATTAACTTTAGAACATATCTAACTAAAACAACATGAGATAAATGTAAAGGTTCACTCGCATTTGTGATATTTGTTCACTGGCATTTATCTCACAAGGCATAGATAACCCTCGCCCAGACCAATACGAGCGAACCATTACCATTTTATAAAGCTACACTTTTATAACACATTTATAAGTTGGACCTTAGGGCTTGAAAAAGAGTATGTTTCTCATTATGCTGGTCCTATTATGAGCTGTACAGAACCAACTGAAATGGCCACGGCTTAGAGGGTTTTTTAACAACTGGGGGGGGGGGGCTGGTGGGTTTGCAGTGGGTCAGAATTTTTTCGACCCCTTTACCAGGGGGGTAAAAAAATGATCACTCTCTTATAGACACTGAAAACCCTCAAAATCTAGTCGGATTTAAGATGCACCTTTGTCAAATGCGCTAACACTGTTGCCTATAGTAATAATACACCAGAGGTAGGTTGTGTGCCACTGAAAACTCCTCATTCTGAACACTCAAAATAGGAATCTAAGGTTGTCATTTCTTCAGCTTGAGCACCTCCAATGTTGTCAGTGCACAGGGTTTTTGAACAGTATCGGTGAGGATGAGACATCATTATGATAATGTGTTTTGACTGCAAGAGGTGTCATGGTGCTGGTTCACAATTTATCTGTTAAACAGGTAGAACTTCTTCCCTGCATCATAAAACCTTGCATATAAAGCACGGCTTATACTCAAGCTTATAACACTGCTGAGCGAAGTCAGAGTGCATTATCCTGAATGCTGCATTCTGATTGGCTGATTGACCGTGCATTATCTAGATGGATAATGCACTCCTGGCAAAGGAGGTTAACTTCATCTTACCTTTAGACTTCACAATTGACATTCATGTGTTGTCATGTGGGTGATGGGGGATTTTCCCCCCATCACCCACATGACATCACCCCTCGATGTCTCAATGCAGTCTAGAGCACTCCCACAGCCATGCCCCGTCCATTATTCCCTAAATAAGCCATTGGGGTCCCTCATAGGATCTCCCTAAAGTCATGGTGCACCTTATAAGGCCCATAAAAAACCTATTTTTTTGGCCCCTACCCTAATTATCTTTTGGGCCTTTTAGAGATTTTTTTTTTCATTTGAGGCTCATGGGAAATGAAGGAAAAATTTCCACATCCTGCATGTCGAATTCGCGTCAAAATCTTCTAAAATTCAGGATCAGTCATTAAAAGAAAATCATTAAAAAAAATAAATTGCCCTACCTACCTACCCTAATTCTTTTCGACCACATTACCTGAACCCAACAATCCTTTTTTTTAAAGGCATAAGCAACGGTACAATGATGGCCAGTGTTTGGTCCCAGGTGGGCCTTATAATTTTGCTATGACCTAAAGCGGAAAACAAACAAAGCACGTTTCCTGATGCGTTCACGCGCGAGCCAATGTGTGAGATAACCCCCAGTAGGGCATTTCTGATGCCCTACCGCATATGTTGGCATGGTAACGTCCCTCCTCATTGATGCGACATGTTATGTTTGTCTTCCGCTTATGGGTGTGCCTTAAATGCAGGGTTTTGCGGTATCCTTAATAATGTCAAGACGTACAAGAGCAGCAACGCTAAGGATAGGAATCAGATTGAAGACAGCAGCAACAACAACAACACATCTACACACCATCTTCAGCACAGACAAGCTGTTAAACTATCAGGTAAGACTCACTCAATTGATTTCAAATTTCCATTTTAGACATTGCGGATGGTAAAGTACAATTTTTTTTAGAATTTAGCATAATGTCTCCCATGCCTCTCACTCTGTCTCCCTGGTTGTTTGCCTGAACATTGGAGCTACGTATCCCATACCCCCGAGAGATATCCCATCCCCGTATCTGATGGCCAGTCTAAGCAATCCAAACGGTCTTAAAACATGTAAATACTTATAATTTCATATCCTTTTAAATGAGTTTAGACCATTTCTGACTCAGATACCATGAGATAGATACAAAGGTTTTTGTTCTGACAGAGGGTTGAACCTCCCCTCGTGAGATAACCCTCAGTCAGACCCACTACACGTGAACCTTCGTCTATTTCTTTCTTTCTTTCTTTCTTTCTTTCTTTCTTTCTTTCTTTCTTTCCTTCTTTCTTTCTTTCTTTCTAAATATATTTTTTCTTCTCTCTTCTGTTCTTTCTTTCCCTTTTCTTCCTTTCTTTCTTTTTTTTCTTTCTTTTTTTTCTTTCTTTCTTTCTTCTACTTATTACTAGAGATCTTGGGAATTCCCGTCAAACAGGGAGATTGGAAACCTATTGGTACTTTCTCTATACACTCAGGTAAATGACAGTTGAATATACCAGGCATTTGTTTAAAACTGCACACTGAATCACCATATTTGTTACACACTATTATTCCTACAATGACCTCCCAGAAAACACTACAGTGGGGCAATAAAATGGTAAAGGTTCACAAGAATTGGTCTGAGTGAGTGTTATCTCATGAGGCAGATCTCACAAGACAGATCTGAGGGAGATAACCCTCACTCAGACCAATTCTTGTGAACTTTTACATTTATCTAATGTTGTTTTACTTAGATATTTTCGAAATTTCATCTATTTTTAAAGAAATAATGATTTAATGATGGTTATCTAGCCATTTAAGGTGCTTCAGCTGGCCGTGAAATACAGAGTAGGGTTATTGCATGGGGGTGTGCAATACGGGGTTCCTTGGTTAAACCTTTGGGGCCTCAGTATTCAACTTGAGATAATGGAGAAAGCTTTGTCCTAAAGTTTCCTTATTTTAACATCATTTTGTCAGTGTAGATTGATGTTGCATGGTATGAGGCTGGTGGGGTAACTGAAAGGGGACAACTGAGACAAGCCTTACAAGGACAGCAGTAGCAGCAATTTTAAAAAGGGCAGCACAGATCTTTTTCCATTTGAAAACTTAATAGGTAAACCCGAAGTAAGTCTTCTTTCCTTCATTAAGTAATTGTTTCTGCTATAAATCATTTTCAGAAATGTTGCATGTGTATGTTTGTGGTTTAAGGACTTCATTTTGCTCATGCTCATTTCGCTCACACCCATTACATTTGTCAATCGACCCCTCTGTTTGGCCTAACCAAGGCAATGTAGAGTATTCTTTTTGCAATAACTCATTAACAATAGATCTTAATGTTAGGTTGAAAGAAAGAAAACTTAGATAGTATTTGCCCTAGATGCAAAAATGTAAATGTAAGGGGTGTGAGCAAAATGGACTTGAAAAATGCTATGATGTGTGTTGCGTGGTGATGACTGTAGGTATAGTCCCTGGACTCCCATAGCAGAAAACACCTTAATCATGGTGGGAAATAAGCAGATTGAGAAAAGTAGGTATTATAATACCAGTGTACTTTTATTTCGATCTCGCCCCTTACATTAAATGAATTTATGTGTGACAAGAAGCAGGGAAAAAAATTCCAAAATCCAAATTCCAAATTTCAAACCACATGAAAATTTATGTTAGGTAGGGTCGATCCCTACTTATAGGAAAAACTTTGGTGGTAGTCTTGTACCGGTTGGCTTGATAGTACATGGCTTGGAATGAGGTGGAAATGCCAAAAATACCAATTCTTGGCCATTTTCAACATTGAGGCTCCCTATCTCAAGAAATAATTGACAGACATACCCAAAACTGCCCTTTGTTTTAAGACGAAGGTGTTTTATCCGTGTGCAACATTGCGATACCGTACAGCCTTAACGAGTGTTTTACTTTTTCTATTTTTTGTTTTGTTGTCTGTTTTGGTTGACCTGAAAAACGTACATGTATGATTTTTGCCAAATAAAACTTGTTAAAACTCAAACTCAAACTCACAAATAGAAGTCGAGTATTACTTGGCAATCTGTAAAGGTAAAAGCAGCACTTTTACATTCCAGAGAAGAACTGTTGGGCAAAAGGAGTCAACCATGGCAGGAAAGAAAACTTCAAGCTTCTTCAGAGTATGGCAAACAGAGACATCTACAAGTAGTGATGGAATCACGGGTCACATTGATCAGCAAAGTGTACTTGGGCCAACTGTGCAAAGCGTTGTTTGGAGCATCAGTGAAAAAGTCATGAATCTGAGCCAACCTCAGAATGTTTTCAGCACAGAAATGCCCACAAGTGAATCGGGTACTGATGTATCCTTCTGGAATGACATAACATCCAATAATAACACCACCTACTCTTCGGATTACTCCATCGATACCATCAGTGCTAAGTACAGAGATGGACCCTCAGTTAGAGTTATGGTATACAGTATTGTTCTGCCCACTATCATTATCATAGGGTTAGTGGCCAATCTTTTGATGTTCATGGTCATGGTCCGAGGCAATACAAAGAAGCAGCGAATGGCAGTGTTTCTCATTCCCCTTGCTGTCATTGATTCAATGAAATTGATTGCAGATTTCTATTTCTTGCAGCCCATGATGCCGAGTGTAATAAAAATAATTCCATACTCGGAATTCACCTGTCAATGGGCCATGGTTTTGAATATGGTGAGTAGGCACATCAGCGTCTGGATACTTGTTGCATTGACGGCAGAGCGAACCATGGTTGTGACAAATCCCTTCAGATTCAAGAGATGCTGGCCTAAAGCGCTATCAATATCAATGCTACTAGCCATAATCTTTGTCCTTCCCTTGCTTAGTATTCCATTTGTTTGGATTGCTAAATTTGAAATGGATCCTACAACGGGTATTCCCAAATGTAATGTTGATGAAAAAAGTGCTGCCCTGATACTTCTGCGTAAGTTGAATCCACTGATCCACAGTGTAATACCATGTATTATTGTCTCTGTTCTTAATATATACATCATGAAGGCACTTTCCGTCCCAATAAAGCAATCATCATCGGCAGAAGCGGAAGCAAATATAGCGAGGCAAAAGCAAGACAGAATCCTGACCATCATAGTTCTCAGCATATCAGTCTGCTTCTGTGTAAGCATCCTACCATTGGGTATCATTATGATCTATTCTCTGACAGTTGGCGTTTATGATATCGATTTCCTCTTTGAGATCACGCTTTTCTCAGGGCTCAATCATTCACTGAATTTTTTCTTTTACATAATCTGTGGGAAGCGTTTCAGGGAAGAATTTGTGGAAATGATGTGTTGCCTGTGTTGCATGATCAGAAAAACTGGAAATGACACCAGGAGGGCATTTCTCAACATGGTACGACTAGACACACCAAGTACAACTTGAAACCATCAATATCAGAGTGGGCGATCGTAGGTCACACACTATGACTACTCTGTATGATCAGCACTTAAGGCAGTAATTACATAGGGTTTACTAGGGCAGTCGTACCAGTGCAATCATTAGCGACCACTAGATGCAGGGCTGTAATGGCATTTAACTGAGGGATCTCAGTACCACTTGAAGGGGGTTTAGTTGTGCCATCTTGAGAAATGCCTTCCAAGTAAGGTAGGGTCGGGGAGCACACCAAGTTCAAGTGAGGCACAAGAGGACCCACTCAGATCACTCTGTATGACTACTGCTGAAGTCGTACTGGGAGCTGAAAGTTTGTAGATGGAAGTTGTAGAATCTTGAGAAATACCATCCAGAACGCATTTGACTTAAAGATTGGCCACAGGGGGTAGATCCATACTCATTATTCTAGCCATCTGCAACTATTGAAGTCTATGGCCCTATAGGCTATTATAATTTAGTTTTAGTCAAGCAAGGAGTAGGGATAATGAAAAGCCTAGAATTGTCGGAATGGTCTTGAACACTTTGATGAAATAGCACCAAGAGGTCAGCAGAGGTAAGTCTTTGTGTGTAAAGCTTGTTGCAATATATTGGGAACCAAAGACTGAGTTTTTTTAAAGTTATCTTGCCCCTTCAAGGTAGTGCTGTATCCCTCATAATTTGCCAATCTAAATATTTCTTTCACGATGAAGCAGCTGACAATAAGGATTTATGTCATGTCTGATACAAACGTCACTATAGATTAGTACTAGAACTGCCGTATTCAATGGGGGGCATTGAATACAATGTGTCCGTATTCAATGGGTGTCTGCCATCTTGGATTTTGAACAGATCTGAGCTGTTTTTCTTTATTTAAAAGGCAAAATAACCCCCTAGGCCATGACATAGATGCAAATGTCCATTCCAGGGAATAAATTTGCATCGTATTCACCTCAGTGAGGCCTGTCCACATTCAACTCCACCTATAAGGCGTCGTTGAATACGGACAGCCTCACCTTGGTGAATACGATGCAAATTTATTCCCTGGTCATGGACATTTGCTTATGTATTTCTATATCCCTAATTCATTCTATGGAAAAAAAGATTAAAATAGTTTATTCTTTACTAAGGTACGAGTATCAGAATCCGAAACCTACTCCTTGTTAAGGCGTAGCACAGTGTGGAAGAAGGAGTGATGCCCCCCATGCATATCTCAACTAATTAACTAATAAACCTTTAGAGTAACTAATTAGCTTTTAGAAATGTATATATGTGGGCCTGTAGGCTATATTCATGTAGCATTGTATGGTCATCTCTCTAGGGCAGTTTATCAAGTCTGTCTTAATTCATGCATGGTAAACATGACAGAATATTGAGAAGCTAATATCATTATGACGTTGCATTACTACTACCTGGTTGCTGAACCTTTTGATGATGTTGAGACAGGCGGCAGGCTTTTTGTATATTTCCTTGATTGAGGATTTTATAATTGTTACAAATGTAATGAAACATTGTAATTGAAAATGTACTTGATTACTTACACGATATGAGTATATGGAGTATCAAATATAATATTTGTGGATATGCGATGATAAATTGGTTACTGAAAACGTACTTGTTTGTTACCAGAAACTGTAAAAAAAAAAGAGAAGAAAAGAGTGAAAAAAAAGAGAAAGAAATGCCATCAAAATAATGACAGTTCTTAAGTTTCTCTATAGAGATTCATTGTGACAGTGATTCACATTATTACCGTCTAGGGCTCCTTTGTAGAAACTGCTTCTCTGTATTATAATTATGGTGGTTCACTCTTAAAACATCTTAAGTTCTTTGGCAGATTCAACAGTTATTTCTTACAGTGCTGGTTGGATAATGTGCTATGACCCTGTGTAGATGTGGCATGGAATAACAATGTGTTATCACACCTATTAGTCCGCATTGTTTTTGATTTCTTTTTATATCACATTTGTCCAAATTCAGTTCATTTCATATTGTTAATCAACACATTTGTCCCGTCTATGTTCATAGGCACTTTATTCCTTGCAACTGTTGATAGCGAATGAAAATCTTTTCATTGAATGTTGGCTAGTAGTTAAAAATTGGATAGTATTTATATACCTTGTATACTAGTTGTGTTCAACTACCCGGAACTGTATTTTTGAGCAGCTCAATAAAACTATTTCAAATACTGAAAAAAAAACAGTTCTAAAACATGAACAGGATAACAAAATAATTTTACGAGAATGCAGTGTATATAAAAAAATCCCCCCAAACAGGCCATTCGGTCCTGCGAATTTCATCATTCTACAGGCCTGGATTGATTACGGCAGGACTGAATACCTCAAGATAATTATTGCCAGGAAAGAAAAAAATGAAAGATGACGACCTAAAGTCATCATTTTGACTACCTAAAGCTGTAGTTTTAGGTATCATCAACTTAAGGACCTAAAGTTGTCACCACTGACTAGTTTCGGATCTTCCAGGTTTTCAGTGTACCACTGAAGCCCACAGCAGCAAAGTCATCGTTCTGTTCTTGCTCATCCTTATTTGATATCAATATTAGCACCCATTCCCTTTCTATCCATCATCTTGTTTGTCCTACAGAATATGACTTCTACCCCACAGGTCCCTTACACAGTGGTAGGCGTGAGATATGGTGTCTTTACATGCAGTAAGCACAGCACTGATCCCACACCACCAATAAAACTGTACCCTCCCTGCCCCATGGTCCCACAGCCTCATCCGACAGTCCGCTTTCTACATGGTGATTCACTTTTTAGTGCCTGAGTATTATCACTCTTTCCATCTACTACTACTAAACAGGTATTGAGTTACTGTCTTTCGCTTCTTTTCAATAGAAAAAAGAAAAAGAAAGTGAATACAGTTACTTAATCTTGAATTATGATATATAAAATTTAAAAACAAGAAACAAACCTCCGTTATCTTAGCAATCTGTAAAAAAGACCACAGGAACTCAGAGCACAAAACCACAGTCCCCTGATGGAAGGAATGTACTTTAAGCACCAGTTATCACGTATCCCTCCCTTTTCCTTGTTTGATCTCAAAAATGCTCCTTTTCCATTCATCATCATGTTAAAGCCCATACAGGTCCCTTACCACCAGTATTAGGCAGTGGTATAAGTGAGGTATGGTGAATCAACATGTAATACGCAGAGCACTGACCCCACACCACCAATACACCTGTTCCCTCCCCATCCCACAGTTGAACAGGTACATCCCACAGTGCCCCCTTTACATGGTGAATCACTTTATAGTGTCCTGGAGGCCATTTCTTAACACACTATGACTGCTGTCCTTCCAGTCGTAGTGAGAAGCCTTGATTTAATGCCATTCCAGTATTATGCACTAGTTGTTACTAATACCTGCACCAGTGCGACTGCTCTACCAAACCTTATGTAATTACTGCATAGGTGCTGATCGTACAGAACAGTCGTAGGGCCTTACCTACGATAGCCTGGCTTATTCTTGTCAGATTAAAATCGTAGTGCATGTGTGTAGTCGTAGTACATTAAGAAATGGCCTCCAGAGTAGCATCCCTTTGGCCATCTACTAGAATTACACAGGCACCTGTACTGCTACTAAACAGGCACAAGGCTTAGACATTTGAAAGAGGGCAATCTCAGAGATAAGCCATCGGTCAATATGTTAATCATATCTCATTTCTTGAGAAAAAGTAGCCAACATAAAATCAGAAATTGTTGACACATTTTGTATCAGGGCAAAGGATTTGGTGTCAGCAAATCGATTATTTTCAAAGTTTCAACCCTGCTGACCTATTCTTATTTTTGATTATGAGCTGATTAACTATTTTTCATGGGAAAACTGATGGGGTTAATGGTCTTGATTTTGAAGATCAATACTTTTAATTGAATATTTGGTCATGTAAAATTAAGATAGTATGATGATTTGGCAACTTTGGCATGAGGAATGCACTGTTATTTTGATGACATATAATAAACACAAGTGAAGTGTGAGGTGCTTCTGAGACATTCTCAGTGATGAAAAGCTCTACTTATAAAGGGGATAACTCAAAAGGAGGACACTGGGGATCTGGCACTCTTCTCTCAGCTCTTTGTGGTAAGTGGGAGAGAAGGTTGGAGGATACAGTTACTGCTAAACAAGCATTTGCTCACAAAATTTGACAGAAATTTCTTGCAAGATAGCACTCGGTTCCGCCTCATAGAATACTACTTTGTGGCTATTTCATGAACAAATACTCAAATTGGTGCAATTCCCATGAACCTCTGCCTATCGATCTGCTGTTCTGTCCGAGGGCAGTTATTTATGATGAAAAGATACGTGTCAGATCTAGGCATTGTCTCAAGCTGCACTATTGACTGAGGCCTCCCCAGGGAGGACATGCCTTAAATCAAGCAGAAAGACAACTTGGACAGGGGACCCTCCCCATGGTGCTGAGGGATTGCTGACTGTCTGCACCACTACAAAGACCACACGCCTCATGGCTCTCACCAGCTCCTTACCTGTCCCTCAGTCTGTTGTAGTGTAGAAATTGCTATTAGAGAGATAGGGTCTATTGGAAAGAATAACTATTAGGTTCGAGTAGGTCTCAAATCACTTCAATATGTTTTATTTACAAGGAGCATTCAGGTCCCCTGACAGGTGGTAATCCTCTCATTTGATAGATAATCTTTAGGTCGTTTCTAACCAACCAGCTACCCACAGAATAGGGCAGAGAATTCTGGGTCTGGGCTGTTCCCGCCATCACCTGCTCGAAGCCATCTGTGGTGCCCTCTTGCGAGAGGAATATGAAACGCCCCCAAAGAGCACCTGTCCTTCTATGATAGGTAGGTACACTGTCAGCCCACTCACATGGATACACAGTAGAACGCTTTTTAAACTGCTGTACAGTATTACGTTGTGTAGGCATGTATGTACATACTAGATGTGTATTGTGCTGGAGTTCCTGGTGGTTCTACAACATACTTACAGGGATATTTACATCCAATTTACAATTGTGGCTATACTTTGACCTCAAAATATCATAAATTTGATTTCCTACAGTCGTAATCCTTAGGAGGCTGTTGGCATCGCAATAAGAGAACACAGGGGGCAATGGATTAGTTTGGAATGTAAAGAAAGTCATGGGATTTGGGCTCTCTTGGCTCATGGGCCAAGTCTTTTATATGAGTTTACAGATTGATCATATGCACACTCCAATCTACCAGGTCAGGAGGCCATTTCTTAACACACTACGACTGCTGTCCTTAAAATCGTAGTGAGAACCTAATAATTTGGCCTTAACAGCACCATGACCTGGTAGTCCCTAATGTCTGCACCAGTACGACTGCCCTACTAAACCTTATGTAATTACTGCATAGCTGCTAATCGTATAGTGAGCAGTCGTAGGGCAGTTCCTATGATAGCCTGGCTTATTCTTGGCATTTTTAAAACGTAATGGCTGTGTGCAGTCATAGTACATTGAGAAATGGCCTCCTGGTCATAAGTCCAATCTACCAGGTCTGGTCATAAGTCCAATCTACCAGGTCTGGTCATAAGTCCAATCTACCAGGTCTGGTCATAAGTCCAATCTACCAGGTCTGGTCATAAGTCCAATCTACCAGGTCTGGTCATAAGTAGTGGAGTTGCTTCTACAATAAAGCCACAGATGACACACCGGTGGCATACTCGTCAGTGATAAATTCATGCTCCATAGTGCAGGGGCCAGAAAGGGGCAGACATATTCTCAGCTGCCCCCCCACCTCCAAATCCTCCTCCACTATTCTCCTTTACCCACACACTGCTCAAAGCCCTTTGGGTTTGGTGTTCCCTCCAATCCTCAGAAGTCATTAATCCTGGCTGGAGCGACTTGTTTTCAAATCTCCTGTAGGCTGTTGCTCCTATTGTAAAAAGAGCTGTGAGTATGTGCCCTCTTTTCTAAACAAGTCGTGCACTGCTTCACCTAAGTACTTGCACTCACCACATTAGTCTGAAAAGTCACCTGCCTTGTTTAAAATAGATAGAGCTGCACTACCAGGTACCTACTCATGTCACACACTCTATAGTTTATTTATAGTTTATAGTACTGACTGACTTCTCCCAACTAGGTACCTACTCAAATCCCCCTTTTTGAGCACCGTACTTGAATGACCACTTGTGAGCAACAAAAGGGACAAGTTATAGCTACATGAAAAGAAAGGACTGGAAATGAGTGCATTTTTAGCCAGCTCTTCCTTTTACTATAGGAGCAACACCCTCCTGATGTCTATTCAATGACTACTGTGGTTACTACTGTCTCATCACTTCCACTAGTGTGCTGCAAAGCCAGATTTGTCCCCTTCTCAGCAAAAGTTGAATTTATGAGAGACTTCACAGCATTCATATTGTATTTGGTCCTTACTATTTCAAGGACCAAATATTTGTACATTTAATTCAGTCATGAGAGGTAAACTAACTATAGGACTGCAATCAGGCATCATGAAAATGGATATTTTAGTATATTACCTGTTATGAGGCATTTGGAAATCACCAAGAACCTCATGTGGCATGAAGGTTGATACACCAAAAAGGTATTTGTAAAGTTGGCCACAAGAGCGCAAGTTGCGTATCGAAAAAGCGGGAATCGCTTTTTAAAAATGGAAAATAACAAAAATACTTTTAGTCTGCTAACCAGGTGATAGCTCACCAGCTTTCTCAATATCGACCTATTTCTAACTGCTATGAAAAAAAGACAAAATCACTTTTCAAAAATAGAAGTGTTAAAAACTGCTTTTAATTTGACAATGGGTGCTGTGAATCTGTTAATAAACTAACTGCTAAGCAGGATATCTCCCCAACTTTCTGACTCTTCAACTGTTCCTTATCTAAGGCTTCTGTAACATGCCAAAATAGTGACAAATCTGGAGGATGTCTGCATCCAGACATGATGCCTACCATCTCGGGTTTTCTATAGCTTTCCTCCAGGGATGGTACTGACTTATGTGTGCTACATATCACAGTAAAACGCAATAGCCCTTGAGCCCAAAATAAGGTTCTATAGAGTGCCAATCCTTTACAGTAAACGAAACCAGATTGTTACATGTCTAGGGAACCCAAATCACTGGGTTGCCAAACTTCAGATAATTGGAAGGCCATGTTGTAGACTATAACGATATTCTTATGGGGACTACCATAAATCCCCAGTCATAAGCCGGATTTTTTTTCTATTTTGGGCCCAAACCGGCTTCTAAATTTTTCCCAAAGTCCCCCCCCACCGTTTTTTTTTTTTCCTATAGAATAAAGAGAAAATGGTAAAAATTTGACCCAAAAACCGGCTTTTATTTTTTTCCTGAACTCACCCCCCGGCTTATGACCGGGGCCGGCTTGTGACCGGGGATTTACGGTAATCTAAGCTCACCTATTGACCTATCTGTGTGGTGCTGCTCCCTGGTGTTGGAAATCAAAACTAAAACCAATACTTTTCCAATTATATTTCTGATGCTGGTCCTATTCCCGAAGGATTGTCAGGCGAATCTTGGCAATCCAGATGCTACCAAAGTGAAATTGTGTCATCTCAAACAATGTGCAGCATTAAAAGTGTTAACATACATGTATCCCAGCAAATCTGAGTGAACATTAGTCATCTTGAGTGATGATGTGTAATACCTGTTGCGTGGTAATGAAGTGTGTCTTCTTGTGTCATCTCTCACTCAGCTTGACAAACCATCACTCACTTCAATAAAGGTGGTAGGAAAGGTTGGGTGAATGTTCGTCAGCATGTGTCAATACTAGTCAAGTCGAACAAGCACTCACTTTTATACAGATGGAAGGGGAGACCGTGTGAGCATGTGTCAGAATGTGTCTACAGTTGTCAACTGTCACTCAGCTTGACGAACAATCACTCACTGTGATAAAGATGGTAGGGGAGATTGGGTCAGTGTGTGTCAACAAGTGTCTACAGTTGTCAACTCTCACTCAGCTTGAAGAACAATTACTCACTTCAATAAAGCTGTGAGGGAAGATTGGGTAAGCATACGCCAACATGTGTCAATAGTCGCCCACTCCCACACAGCTTGACAAAAAATCACTCACTTCCATAAAGATGTGAGAGAAGACTTGGTGAACAATTGTCAGCATGCGTCAATAATTAACTCTCACTCAGGATGGACTCATATTCACAATGAGAGACTATGGAATCTGTATGCATTCTAACTGCTTGTACTTTGCAGAATGGGCCAATTGATTGAATTTCAATATGATAGATTATGTTGCACAAAGCAGTTTTCTTTCTTACATGATATAAAAAAAAATAAATCAGGAACGTAATGATACCGATCAATATGGAATTCGGTGCATATTTAAGACAAAAAAGATGATTTGTTTTGTCTATGGGACTTAGCACTGAGTTGGACTTATCTGCATTTTACATGTAATTTATGCATCTGTTGGGCCTGGTTTAGGAGAATATAAAAAGTTTAATGCCTGGTGATCAGCTAGGTCACATATGATTAGGGGATATAGATAGGAATTCTTAATATGACGATAAAAATGGTCTGTATTGAGTGACAAAAGGGGTAGATGTTGTATCCAATATGGGTATAACAGAATGCTAAGTTATAAGTTCTGGTATCTGGGGACTAAGTGAATGGTCATTCATTGTCAAAATGGGTGGGAGTTGGGTGGTTTAGATTTAGACTGTTTCTGTTTAGTGTTTATGATTATGGTTTTGATTTGAACAGGTATACGTAGGAATACTATAAGGAATCATCCATCAACACCACAACCATCCATTTCAAATGAGAGTGGATAAAACATGAAATTGTGAGGAAAGATATCTTCACATGGAAACAGGATAATCAGATGAATTGATGCTCACAATAAAGCCACAAAATAAAAATCCACAATCTCCCCCCTCCATTCCCCAAGCAGAAATTGGTCAGTGCATCATTGTGTGTGATACTGTGTCATGCGTCATTGTGTGTCATACTATGTCATAACCCATGGTCATTGTGTGTGAAGATGAGTCGTAATGCATGTGTCAGTCTACATAAAGCTGAGTCAGCCCTGGCAATGCTTGACGCAAATGAAATTTCCAGGAGTGCACTGCGTGAAGGCTCACACACTTTGACTCACTTCACAAAGATTTGCTGGGATGCTTAGCCGCCTTGGCCTGTACCTATATAGTCTACAGGCAACACTTAGAAATGTGTAGTCCTCATGAAGTCCTGAACAAATACATTTCCTTAAATAAAGCACATTTCACAGATATTCCATCACTTGTTACCATGCAGGTTATATCTGCCTATAGAGATAAAGGTCACTGAGTTAAGTAAAGAATTACATAGATCTATGCAGTATCACTAATGGATCTAGTCAAATACAAGGACATGCAGTGGAAAGGTAAATCTATGTTCTAAGAGTTTTCATTTTGCAGAAATGGCATGAAGTATAGGTTTTACTAAAGGCCTGATGGAAAGGAGAGTGGGAGGGAAGCTCAATTATTTACGTCACTTATTACATATAACCTCCGTCTTTGATTTTCCCAAATATGAAAAAACCCAAATGTTTTAATTCATTATGCCTGTTGGTCGTCATGGTACATGAATATAGCCCTGGCGAGTTATTCACCAGTGCCAAGGTAAAGTTGAAAATATATTGTAGGAAAGGTAGAATCTGCTGCTGGTAAAAACAGTAGGGGTGACAGGTTCTGAATTTTACCACCAGGTGACATCTGTGTAGTTGGTAGGGTTTACCTTAATCCCTTATTACCGATGGTCGATGAGCTCTACGCACTCAGCAGACTCTAATAACATAGCATTACCACCGGCTGTCTTCCACATAGCAATCAGACAGGTCTGACGTGATGGGATAATCCCTGTAACTACAGTGAAACATGATGCTGGAATTAGTAAATCCACATTAGGTGTGTAAGTGTGCGTATGGTATGTAGAAGGGTCTGAAGGTGTTATCAGACCCATCTACATGCATTATAAGAATACTTGCATAGATAAACACCCGGGGATTATCTCTAGGATCCCAAACTAAGAGAGAGAGAGAGAGAGAGAGAGAGAGAGAGAGAGAGAGAGAGAGAGAGAGCGAGAGAGAGAGAGAGAGAGCGAGAGCGAGAGAGAGAGAGAGAGACACACACACACACATACACACACAGACAGACAGACAGACAGACAGACAGACAGAGACAGAAGAGCCATAGACAGAGCAAGAGAGGCATAGACATAGCCAGAGATAGGAGGGAGAGACAGAGACAGAGACAGAGTCGTGGACAGGAGCTTCATGCAGTCAACTGTGCAAGCAATAAACGAGCCTTATGCATGCAGTTATGGGCAAACTTCTCCCTTATGGATCCAACCCAGGTTGGCAGAAGGCCCAGTGTTGAGATGTGAAGGGAGGACTTTTGTACTCTGAAAGACATACGAGTTGATGCTCGTGCCTTCCACTTTCTTTCCTTTGTATTCTCACAAGGCCAACAAATTGTTTGTTTCAGGTAACCCGACCCTACCTGGCCAAAAGGGGCCGACCCTAATTGTTTTTCTTCATTTTAGGAGAAAGTTTTTGGAAAGTTCTCAACCAATCTTTTCATCCCCAAGTCACGTTAGTAACACTTGCAATATCATTTTGACGTATTCCTTTTCTCTCTAGAGATCATCCTTTAACTATCTATAGACAGGGGTCATCGCAGTTATATTAATAAAGTTAGCAGGTTAATTCAAAACTTTCTACCATGAGTACCCCTACGACCTAGTCATTCTACCCTATCTATTTTACTGGTGGTAGATCTGTTGGGCACAGCAAGTCCTGTTGATTATTCACTATTGATTCCCCAGCCTTTACCACCACCAGTGGTGCTAGCGAAAGAAATCGATAGGGGATTGCAAAAGTACTAGGTGTATGTATTATTACCACATCTCTACTGAAAAGCTACTCATGCATTACATGCCCTATATCACGTGATCCATTCCCCCTCCCTGAGGGGGACCTGGTACACACTTTAAATAGCTCATAGGAGAGAGGGGAATGATTGTTCATGCCCTTTTGTGAAAAGAAGTCCTTCCACAGGTATTGGTTTATTTTGGCCCTCTTGCCACCGTGCACAGTGTGTTCTCCTTGTGATAGTGTATGCAGGGCTCTGCCTACCACCAGTAAAATCAATAGCGCTCTCAATGTCAATGCATGTCAGTCACATCTTACCATCAGATAAATCAATAGGGCTGGAAATTCCTGCCATTGCATGGGGACTGATGGTAGGATGTTTTGAATTGACCTCCTGCTCACATGGCTAGGTTTAACCTGCAACCATCCCTTCTAATTTCTAATAGAAGAGATGGTTGCAATTCTGTTGAACTGTTTAAAAAATAAAAGCATTTACATGTTATTCCATTCCCTATGACCTCGATATATATGTTTGTAGTCCTCTGAGGTAACTTGCATTGCTTTTTTCTCCAGAAGTATTTATTATTTATAGCCCACACTGTAAATCAAAATGCAATCAAAATAATGATGGTTCTCCAGCAAATTTGGGACAAAGCTTTCATTGTAATCTTTACGGAGACTCCGCATAACACAGTGCTCTACTGTACTGTTTTCTGGGGCTACATTGCACTGTTTCACTGCATCATAAATGTGGAGATTTACTGTACGGTTTGAAAGGTAGCCTGGTAGATCCAGCAGTCATTTTCTAGAGTTTTGCACTTGACAGAGAGCATGGAATGAATGTATCTTCAAATATTCCAGACGCTCGCTCAGAGCAGGGACAGGTTAGATGCATTGGACGAGCTTGGACAAAAACATGGAGACAGATAGAGGTGTTAACGAAGTGAAGGTTAGTTCAGTTCATTTCATTAGAGTACCATTGTCCCCGGGGCTATCGTTTAAGGATCTAATAGGTGTTGTTTTAGGGATAGCATTGATTTGATAGTTCTTTATAGGCTACATGTTGGCGTATTACTACGGAGCCCCTAATAGGACATACCTAAAATAAAATTTCCACAAACAAAAATATTCTTCTGGATACTGAACAATTCTTGCGAAAACTGAGCATTTCTTGTGGAAACTGAACAATTCTTGTGGATACTGAACAATTCTTGTGGAAACTGAGCAATTCTTGTGGATACTGAACAATTGTTGCAGCTATTGAACAATTCTTGCAGAAACTGAGCAATTCTTGCGGAAACTGAACAATTCTTGCGGATAGTAAACAATTCTTGCAGAAACTGAGCAATTCTTGTGGATACTGAGCAATTCTTGCGGATACTAAACTGTTCTTGTGGAAACTGAATGATGATAAACTCCTCAAGCCCCAACATGAATGTTTCTGTACCCGCAAGAATCATTTCTGTACCTGCAGGAATAGTTTCTGTACCTGCAAAAATATTTCTTTTACTAAATCTTTTTAGTATGTTCCTCTACCCCAAAAGAAAATTTTTCCTGTGCCTGCAAGAATTGTTCAGTACCCGCAAGAATTGTTCAGTACCCGCAAGAATTCTTCAGTATCGGCAAGAATTCTTCAGTATTGGCAAGAATTCGTCAGTATTGGCAAGAATTCGTCAGTACCCGCAAGAATATTTTTTCAGGGGAAAAATTATTTGTGGTATGTCCTTTTAGGGGCTCCATACTGTACCATAGCTCATACCTCCTCATCCAAAAAATATATTTTGCATCATGATGACTAAGGAGCATGCACCTGAGAGCATTGTCTAGCCTTACAAGGGTAATATTACTGAAAAACTAACTTTGCATATAAGCCACACCAGATATAACTACAACAGGCTGAGCTACTAGTTTTTTTTCTAAAAGCTACGCTTAATTTTGGTGTGAGAAAAATGCAATTCCCTATTATATATATATATATATATATATATATATATATATATATCTATATATATATATATCTATATATATATATATATATATGCTGCACTATAAGATCCCGGAGGGCCTAGACCTCCGAGATGGTCTTTATCAAAGCTGTGTATTTTGAATAGGATTTACAGTAAAAGGTGAGGTACGGGGGTTTACGGTAAGTAGGCCTACCATTGTGTAGGCTGGAGAAAACACGGTTTAGCCTTAATACTTTAGCACCTAGTGTTTATGTAGCGTGTTTACAATATCAAAGCATGATAATCGTCAGTATCATTTAATGGGTGCATAATGGTACATAAGCAGCCTAAGGGCATTATCCCAGCTTAAACTACAGTTAACCCTTTAAGGGCTGCTGATGCATTAATGCATCATGCCCAATGGTCATCATGATGCATTCATGCATCATGCCCAATGGTCATCATGATGCATTAATGCATCATGCCCAATGGTCACCATGATGCAACATTGAAGTTCTGGTGAGACTACTGTCATACTCGTGATTGTGCATGATCAAGTTGTCATATGAGAAATATCATATGACTAGTGGTATATAGTGTAAATCCAACAGGCTCTTATAAATAGTGTTATTTCCAGTTATCACTGGTTTATTCAGCTTTAGGCAACATGTAAGAAATATCAATCACACAGTTGTTAATATGCAGGTAATTTCCACATACAGTAAATATACAATAGTTCATAAAGTATAATGTTCTGTTCCACTCCACCTGTGAGGTAATAATAATACAATGTCCAGCATAGTTCTAGGTGGGTTCCCACACCTAGCTCCTGACCTGCTGCTAAGAGGAATAATGTAATAATGAATAACTTTACCCTCTGGTGGATGTCTTGAGGAAGATACCCTCTGGCCACTAATGATGGAAACCAATGCCTGTCTAGCATAGTTTCACCATAGTGCAGTGGTATAGCAGGTAGCAGGAGATGACTGGAGATGTTACCTCTGGAGCGGTTCTGGAGATTCTGCTTTCTAGGAGGTGCAGCCAGGCTATTTGTACCAAATCTTGGCATTGCACCTCAGACTGACTGGGGCCAGTGGCATCTGCCTAACTCTGCAATTGTTTGAGGGGGGTCTTTCATGTGTCACAGGGTGCACAAAGGACCCCCATGGACGCCGCTGTGTCCCCCATTGTCCTGGTCAGTTCTGCAACTTCAAACCCTCATATCTCGGAAGTTTACGCCGTTACAACCGCCATTTTGGGCATGCGCAGAGTTGAATATGCCAAGTTACTAATGCCCGCTTGCCAGGCGCGTAACTTGCGTTTGTCTGTAGTGCATTCAGAGGTTGAATCAGTCTCCATGACGTAACTTCCTTAATAATAGGAGTTTCGCCTTGATCTTGGGCTCATTTTGACCGTCTAATTATGGGCTTCCCATAAATGCTTTGATATTTGACCTAGGTCGCTCAGGAGCGACGCTAGAGCGACCGGAAGGTTATGGCGTTGTGACTTATGTAATCTATTGTTCAGTGTTTGGGTGCTCAGACACTCATGATGGCGTCAGCGGTGCCCAGGCACCCCTAACGGCCGTTTGCATTCACTTACAAGTTATATTGTGCACTGGGTGATGTAACTTGTGTATATTTGATATAGCTGGTGTGCAGTGGAGCATGAACGCTCTTATATAATGTTTGAGCGCTCTTATAGCTCTTATAACCAACCTATGTATTAATTTCTTATAACCTCTTTGATTAATACAATAATATGTCACAATTTATGGAATAATTAAATGGTATATGATAGAATACTCCGTCTCCCCCGAGAAAATGCGAAACTCCGTCATTTCGCCGAGGGAATGTACAATATATATATTTTTACCTTATTTGGAGTTATATACTGTTTGTAAGAGGATTTGAAGTGATGGGGCGTGCTTCAAATACAATTTTTGTGGTAGAGCTTTGTCAGTATATATATACAATTTTCTCCTGGGTATAAGTACATTTCCATAATTCTATATCTTACCATACATGGGTATTGATTCTGGAACAGTAATGAAGGACGAGTAGCTGCGGTCTGGGCTAAACTGAGTCCAAATGACCCGGCCCTATTTATTAACAAGTAATAACATAATAATACAGAGAAATTACATAAAAAAAAAAAATTGAAGCAGTGGAAGAGTCCCATGTGTGTGCCCTTAGGCTAGCAGGCTGCAGTAGTGGGTCACTGCCCACAGGTATGTTCAGGGAGCAGTAGCAGTGTGTGTGTGTGTGTGTGTGTGTAGGAGTAGCAGGTGGGTGAGTAGTACTTAGTGGTACTGACCGTATCAATACATAGACCAATCAGGATTGGTCTCACCCATTGATTCTGGAACAGTAATGAAGGACGAGTAGCTGCGGTCTGGGCTAAACTGAGTCCAAATGACCCGGCAACACCAGAACAATGATATAGTCCTGATACTCTACACATTAGTATGTCTAGAAAGTAGCTTTCAGTGCCGTGGCGACTATATTGTCTATATCTATCCTGGTACCAAGTGGTTTGGCTAAGTACAAAAGAGCAGACAAGCTTGTCCAGTCACCGGTGTATCTGATGTCCTCTAGTGGGATACCACACAGGTGCATAAAGGCAGCGCCTGAACGTCTCAGAGAATGTATTCCGGCCCTGTTTGTATCTATCCCGATAGTACTTAGTAGGTGTTTCAGGAACTTAAGTAGTGCTGAGTATTGTAACGGGACTAGCGAATTCCCTTTGCGCACTAGGAAGGCGGGTGCTTCAGGGTCTGTCGTTGGGGTACTGTCAAAGTGTCTCTTGAGTAAAGATACTGCACAAAGTGGTGAGTTAGGGACTTCTACGACCGGGATGTGGTGGACTCTCTGTCCAAATTGGATTGTTTTTGAGCTTGAAACCGTGACAATCATTCCCCAGCTAGTGAATGATACAGACTTTCTTCTTAGAAAGTGTGGTGATACTTTTGCTGCGTTCTCTACTACTAGGTTGCTCTTCCTGAGAAGGGTCCTGAAGCTAGTAACGATGCATGCCCACATAGCTAAATGGTCAGGTACTGCTAGATTCACCTTTGTAAACATGTCCAAGAGTTGCGAAACTGACAGTGTGACTCTAGTGGGTATAGGGTCACCGAGGATCCTGCGCAGACCTGACATAGTACACTTAAACATAAAATTTGTCCTTATCCAAGCTACGTCATAGCCATAATGTGCATTTAAACTTATCACTGCACTCACGTAATTGTCCATAGTACTATACTTCAAGTCCGAAGACAGGTACACTGAATATCGACACATGGTCTGAACCGAAGTGGGTACGACTATAGAGGCAGAGATGGTACAGAACACAATAAATCTTTTCCATTGGCTGCATTTAGTTTTCCAGGTGGAAACGCTCCAAGCATGCGCTCTCGCTATTGCCGCTTTCATGTCCAAATCTTCGCATAGCTTAGCCGCCGCTACAACATAGATACATAGGAAGGTTATGCGGGTAATATAACACTCTTGACAAAGCATCTGCAAGGACATTAAGTCGTCCTGGGATATGTAATGCTACAATATGGCAGTTATAAAGAGCTGTAAGCCAAAACAGTTCTCTCAGGAAGTCCATCGCTCTTGTATTTGTACTTTTGCCCTTATTCAGTGCGCTTACTACATGGGTGTTATCCGTGTAACAGACAATTTTCCTATTGCGCCATAAAGGTCCCCACCTATTAATTGCCATTAAGATGGGGTATAGCTCCCTGATGTTTATGTTTTCAGGCACGAATTGACTAGGTGGTGGGAGGCAGTGTCCATGGCTGTCTATGTTCATACTGATCCTGCATCCCCAACCTGCACATATCCAGTCCTTGCCGTACCTGACACCATAGCCCCTGTCTGATGCGTCCATGTATAAGTCACTTTTTGTGGATGGTAGAGTGCTGACAATTTTTGCTTCGCCATTAAACCACTTTGCGAATCTTAGCCACCAGTCTAGCTCTTTGAAGAACCCGGTAGAGAGGGTTATGTACCTTTTAGTGCTCGTGAACGCAGATAACATGCCTATGACTCTGTGCGAGAATGTCCTACCCCCCCTGACTAAAGTAGAGCAGTGTGCTAAGATCCCTCATAAACGGCGCAGCTGTTTCTTGGTTGCCCTCCGGCGACCTACAAAGAAACGTAGCTCACTGTGCAATTTATTGATCTTACTCTCCGGTAGTCTGAGGCACATTTGTAGTGAGTCAATTTCTATCCCTAGGTAAATTTGAACTTGTGCAGGTGAAAGAACCTTCTTATAGGATAAGAAAAAGCCCAACGAGTGGAGTGTGCTATGTAGAAACAACTGTGCTTTTTGGCACTCAGCATATGAGTTACCCATGGTAAGTAAGTCATCGAGATAATTAAAGCAATAATAACCGTTAGCTCTCATATAACGAGCTATGCTGTCAGTAATCCTATTAAAGAGGAATGCAGCCATTCTAGTGCTGAATGACACAAAGTTGTCCACTAAATACACTTTCTGTGAGTCGAATGTCCACTGTAGGCCCTGGAATTGCCTATCACTTGGCCTAATCATAATAGACCGGTACGCTGCAGATATGTCTGTGACTGCCATGAACATACCGGGTCGGAGCACCTTAGTCACATCATCGATGCTAGTGTAACTAAAGTGATGGAATGTCTCGTTCATATGTGAATTAATAGATAGACCTTCTGGTCTACTGGCGTCCGTTACTGGTCTATAACCGCCATCTCTTTTCTCAACTGCACCTAAGGCGTGGATGCAAGTAGGTGCCGCTGTGACTATAGACAATTTGCCTTGGTCTACTTCTGTCTTTAACAGGTTATCAATGAAGTTCCTTGCTTCTTGGGGTACATAGTTCTTAGTGCTATACTCACTGATATGTGTGTTTGGGTCCACTACTTTAAACCCGTGCATTATGCCGTCCATTAGGAAAGCGGCGTCATAATCCCAACCATTTGTACCATAAACTGAATTAGGACCTCCACTAAGCATTGATAACCAGCCTGCGGGTTTCATTTGAGATCTGACTCCTTTTAGGATATGGGTGGAGTTAATATCCCACAATGGAGCATAGTTTCCATAAATTGACAATAATTCTGATATGTCCGAAGTACACACGAGCGAGTCTCTATCACAATAAATGTCTGGTAAGTTATTGGTTGTTACATTAACCGCGGAACCGTGGGAATCCGGAATATCATGGGCACCGTTAATATTATTTGTACATCAAGATACGCGGGAGTGGATCGGTGGTGCGAAAAAGGTTGACCCCCCTCCCGCATTATTGTTTGCTCCACTGCTTGTGGTTGCTGGTTGATTTTTGCACCCCCCTTTTGCTGGGTGGGGGCCCTTACATACCGCGCATACGTGTTGCCTGTTACATGGGTTATACCAACATCTAGTGAAATTGAACAATGCACAAACATCCGTGGGGCAATGGATTCTGTTTTGAGTAGAAGGGCCTTTACCTTTAGTGCCTTGTTTGTTACCTGCTTTTAATCTGGCTAATTCAGCCTTCAAATCCTGTACCACCTGTAGGTTATCGGAGCCCAAATTATCCGACACTGATGCGTGCTCAGCTGTCTGAAATCCGGGTAACTCCCCTGAAATCACTCTAGTAGTGAGATCATGCTCATATTTAGCTAGTGCACTCGAGGTATATGTGGCATTGAGTCCCTTCCTAGCTACGAATCTCATATGGTCACCGTAACTTTTTGCAGACCACTGTGGTAAATTAGCAATAGCTAACTTCTCCTGAACACATGTCATACCGTATATTAGCTCTCTGTATGTCATATCAGAGTAGACTTTGTCAGTGGGAATGTGGTAATCTGGCCTTAACCAGTGTTGTGACCTCTTTTTCTTAGAAGCTTCACCTATCTTAAATAAAGTGGATAACAAGTCACCTTGGTCCTTTGCATCCAGGTAGCCGGCAAGGTCCCCCTCCACGCCCATGTTCTCAGCTGTCAGGCCTGCAGTTGATAATCCAGCCTGGATGGTAGCAGAGGGGGGAAGCTTGGGTGGTGTGATCCTGTGTTGTTGATGTTGTGTGTCAGGCAAAGACCCAGTGTAGGGTGTCCCATCCAAGTAATACAGCTGTGGTACCTCCTGTGTTGCTGTGGTTAAGACTGTAGCACTGCCTACTGGGTTCTGCTTAGCCTGATTGAGCAATTTTTGCTGTTTTCAAGCCAAAAAAAGCATAAACTCCTGCTGTAAATTGTCTCCCTCGGCGAAAGCGGAAGGAACGCCATCTTGCACTCCCGAGCGTTCACGAACATTGCCGAGCTTGCCCGAGCCGACGTAATCCGAAGGTTTCCGACCCAGGCTGTCGGCAGCGCTCGGTGTATCCTCGTTGGTTAATATGCCGCTTGCGTTTGCTCCCTGGTGCCTATCGTAATCCAAGCCGTGACCGTTCTTTTTCAATCCGCTGTCGGAGTTTACGTACCCGAAGAAACCCGATGTGGCGTTCAGTATTCTCCGTACATCTGCCGACCGTCCCCGACTCTCTCCGAGCCCGTTTTCGGCGGCATTCGGGTATCTCCGTATGTGTCCGGCCGTGTTCGGGTTGGATATGCCTTCGGAGGCGCTCGGCAAGGTCGGGGCGTCTTCGGCTTTAGCGCTGCTGGCTGCGTTAGGAAATGCTGTGTACTCCGCTCGGTCGTCGGCGTATCTGCTGCTGCTCCTGGATGCGTTCGTAAACGCGTCTCCCTGGTAATAGCTGCTATTAGGTGCAGTCAAATCATGAAAATTTACGAATGCACCCCTCCTCTTGTGTGCAGCACTCTGCTGCTTCTGCTGTATGTCTTTGAGAGATTTTTTGTAATCCTCCTCCAGTTCTGCATTCTCTAAGTCAATTAAGGCTAGCCTTTCTTCTAACGCTAAGAGGTCACCTTTTTTCCTGAGTAGTCCTGCCTTTTCTTCTGCTATAGCGATCTTCTCCTGGAGAATAGCTTCTGGTTACTTTGGGGGCTGTGTATTGCTCTGCCTTCTCTCTCCCAGGGGGGTGGCCATATTGGAAGCTCCTTGGTCTCCCCCTTCTTCCTCATGAAAAACTGCATTACTCCTGGTCTCCTCCGTGGGTTTGTGGTTTAGCACCCCACAGTTGGGACAGTGCTTTTTGTTGCCATGGTATGACTGTTGGCATACCAAACAAACCACCATGATGCATAAAAAAAACAAAAAATTGAAGCAGTGGAAGAGTCCCATGTGTGTGCCCTTAGGCTAGCAGGCTGCAGTAGTGGGTCACTGCCCACAGGTATGTTCAGGGAGCAGTAGCAGTGTGTGTGTGTGTGTGTGTGTGTGTGTGTAGGAGTAGCAGGTGGGTGAGTAGTAGTGGTACTGACCGTATCAATACATAGACCAATCAGGATTGGTCTCACCCGTATTTGCTTATGTATCTTCAATTTTGGGTACAAATTTCCAATTTTATGTACAACATACAATTTTGGCAAATAGCGTGCAATTTTGGCATTAAATGTTCAATTTAGCGTGCAATTGAACATAAATGACAATTTTAGTGTGCAAATTTACCATTTCGCGTGTAATTGCGTTCAATTGACAATTTTAGTATGCAAATATAGTTTTCGCGTTCATTTGGCAATTTTAGTATGCAAATATACAATTTCGCGTTCAATTCACAATTTTAGTATGCAAATATGCAATTTTGCGTTCAGTTCACAATTTTAGTATGCGAATATACAATTTTGCGTTCAATTGATAATTTTAGTATGCAAATATACAATTTTGCGTCTAATTGACAATTTTAGTACGCATATATTTAATTTTGCATTCAGTTCGGTTACACATGAAAATATTGATTTTGCAAAAATCCGATTTAGTGTATGAATTGGGTACAAACGTACAGTATAATGTGCAACATACATTTTAGTGTGCAAATTGTGTACAAGCGTACGATCTAGTGTGCAAATGGCAATTTAGTTTGCAAATTGGGTACAAACGTACAATCTAGTGTGCAAACATACAATTTTAGTGTGCAAATTGGGTACAAACGTACAATCTAGTGTGTAAACATACAATTTTAGTGTGCAAATTGGGTACCAATGTACAATCTAGTATACACTATACAATTTTTGGGATTTGAGACAAATTTTTCCGAGGACCGGAAAAACAAGGTACTTCATGTACAATAGGCTCGTTTGTCTCTGAGTTACTCTGTGATCTTGCTACATGGGTGTATTAATTGGCAATTTCGGCAGTGGGCCGCTGCTTTTAATTGACTTTTCCCTAGCCTTTCTGAGTATGTGTCCCTGAAAGAGATTATTTGGTGAGTGTCTTAAGTAAGCATTTTTTTTTTTTTCATGTCAACAATTTTTCTCAACACATTTTTTTTTTTTTCATTCATTTTTCCAACAATTTTCTTGGATACCTAAAGTGTGTTACCTTAAGTAAACCTTGGTATAGTATACAAGTGCTAGTGGGTACAAGAACTGTCTTAGTTATCTACCTGCATTCATGTATATTAATGTTAGATTTGTACAATTTACAATTTGCAATTTGCAATTTGCGCGTGTATGCGCGCATTAATCATCGATTTTGTGAGAATACCATAGATTTTCATATTATACATCAACAAGTGGCTGTGTATATATTTTTTTTTTTCTAAATCAATTTTTCAAAACTTTGATAATTTCATTGACAGTGGAGGTGTGTGTCACGTGTGAGATGTGTCATCTCAGTATCTCCTGGTGGTGGACTGGGGGGCAGTCTAGGCTGTGGGCAGCCTAGGCTGTTTCCACAGTCACCGGGGAGGGCTGGTGGTTTAGAAAATTAGCAATAGTCTGCATGTTTGACCTTGCGGTCTCCTCCTGGTGTTCGTCAATAATTATATCTGTTGTATTTTCCAGTGCTGTCATGGTCACCGGGCTGGTGCCACAATCATTCTGGAGAAGCATGGAGTAGTACAGTCCTTTGTTTTTAAGGGCTGGTATGGTACTGAACCTAGTGCGCCAAGGTAGGTGTATCACCTGAGGGAGGTGATAAGCAAATTCTCCTCTCTGTGTTGTTATAACTGCTGGTCCATTCCAGGTAAATATAGCCTATAGGTAGTGGGAAGGTTTTAACCACTATATCCTTATAGGTTGGGGCAGCTGCTGATTGAATCTCATCAAATTCATGTGGTATTGGCCTCAAGGGTAGCGCGAAGTTTGAGTCTCCACAATATATTTTAAAATATATTGTGGGATTTGTGCGCTTGGCCACATTTTTCTTGCCACAGTGTGTCTGTGCAAATTTCTTAAGGTACTTCATTATTCTGTAGGCTGAGTAGATGGTCAGGGTGAATAATATAGCAATTATCAGGGTGTGGGTTTCCTGAATTGTGAGGAAAGGGGTGTGGGTTTCCTCTGTAGGGGTTAATTTGGTAGGATTCTTATCTGGGAGCAATTTGTGTAGGGGCAGCTCGGTGACCAGTCTAAATGCTTTGGCTGTAGGCAGGTAGGCTACAGTCCCTCCTAGTCTGTACAGTTTGAGTAGTATGTATACTATAAAAATGTGAGCTGATATCCCTAGGATGAGTCCTAAGCTTTGGAAGATTGGATGCTCTGTAACTCGACGTAGGTGTGATTCTACGTAGCGTGTTTCCATTGCCTTATCAAGGTTGGAGGCATCTTTAAATAATGTTTTGGCAAAGGGCTCTAGATTTAGTTGAGTAATGTCATCCATGATTGGATTTTCCTGTAGTTTCTCTAAGGTTCTAGAAAGGTTTACTACTGGGAAATTTGGAAGATTCTCTCTTTCATCTGGTTTGGTTTCAGAAATTTGGTTAAGTGCTGCCATGAATGGTAAATTAATTGTCTTGAGAATGTAATGAAATGATAAGGATGAGTTACAGGGCAACCTTGTGTTTGGAAGAGAAAATTCTCCTACGCTGATTGTGCACCCACAGGGTACACCTATGATTGAGTAGGACTGGGCTTTTCGAGTTTCAGACGTTTTACCATGGCAGTTGATAAAGTAATGGGGTTCATTAGTAGTGACCAGATACTCATCTTCAGAAATGGAAATAGCATGGGTGGTAGGTGCTTGCAGTGGTGAAACTGTAAACTTGCAATGTTCCTTAATCTGTTGAGCCTGGTTAGTAAAAATGGCTACAGGGCATGTAGGCCTGTGTTTATAAATTCTACCATTTACAACTCTGCATACCTTTACTGTAGTACCTTCACATGCCTGCATATCTGCTGAGTCCAATTCGATGAATAATGATTCGTCGTAAGATACTGCTAGAAACTCAGTTGTGGTTTGCAATTTGGTGACTCCTCTGGTGGGGGTCTCCTGTGTGTCTATAGGCATGGGTGATGTAATCATTTGGTACAGTTTGAAGGTCGAGGTGGTAGATTGAATTATAATGTCCAGATGAATATATATATGGTGAGCTGAGTAAGTGTATGAGGTCAGCTTCTGTGAATAATAGAAATCTAAGTCATTAATTGCGACTTGTGCTCCAGGGTGTGTAATCCTAAGTTTGTTATTAATGTCAATTAAGTATCTAGCAAGGTCTGAGGGTGGTACTATATCAGGGGTCAGGATTCCTGATGATAGCATCCTCAGGGCTGCATTTGTTCTTTGCAGTGATTGAACTGTATTCATTCTTGCTGCTATGATGATTAATGCATCATTTAATACTTGCATTTTTTCCCTTTGAGTTTTCTCGTGCCTTGAATATGAGTCAAGTGACCTGGATGTGTTAGAGGCCCATAGGTTGACGGTGTCACCTATGGTGTTGATTGTGCTGTCCAGTACCTTCTTATCTTGGATGTATGCTCTAACAAACTTATCTTGTCTGTCTGTGATCTTTTCAATGAGACTAGCTGCTTCCTGATCTTGTTTAGCAAATTTTCTTAGTATTTCATCTATGTTCTTGAGCTGTCCCATTACTTGGTTTACATCTTCTACTGTGGCTAGACCTAGCACACCACGAAACAGGGGTGCTAGAAAACCAAGTATGGCCTCTCTTTTGGCCTTGTCCAATGTGTTTATGGGGTTGGATAGGAACAATTTGATGGAGGCTAATGTTTCATTTATCTCCTTGTCTGCAATTTCCAGCAAGGTGTCAAGCTCTTTGGCTTGTTGGATAATTTGACCAGAGGTATGATCTTGTAGAGTAGGAGTGGTCAATTGGAGTATGCTATCCCTTATGGATCCTTGGGTAACGGGTGCCCGAGGTATCTTGTAGGGGATAGCTAACAACAGTGTTGTGGTTGTATGTCCATTGACCAATGGTTGAGGGCTAGGTTTGAATACTACTCCTATGTTTTGTCTCACCACAGGTGTATAACCTGCAGTAAGTGGTTCTATAATATATAATTACAGCATAGTTAGCAGTATGGGTGCAACTCTCAGTCTCCCCATGGTGCTTTGTGTAAAGCAAGTTTTTGCTGTTTAAAGTCTTGTCAAATATGTAGTAATTTGGTGCTGGTAAAGTCTAAGTGTATGGTGTAACACTTTAAATGAAGTGGTTCAAACTGTACCTTTGCAAGATTGAGCTGTCTTGGCAATATGTCCGGTGAGTCTATAGAGATTGACCAGTAAATGGTAAGATCAGGTTGGAGGTGAAGTAGGTGTGTTCTTTATCCTAGTGCAGTCTCTCCTAATGGAGAAGTGGGCTGGCTAATTCCCAAGTGGGGTCCTGTAGACTTGAGTTCCAGACTGCAGCTGGATGAAGACTGATGGTGGGCTATGGTCCACAGTGCTTCTTATGTAGCCTACCTTACCCACATCCATTGTGGGCCTGGTATTGTTTCTCTGGAGTCAAGGCCTTGATCTCCAGTGTCTGCAACTGTGGGGGTCTATTGTGTAATCTGTGTACTGGTAATTAGCTCCTCCTGTCATCCAGGACAGCCATTCATGACCATCTAGACAGTTTTCTGAGTGTAGCTTATAAGGTCAATTGATCTCTATAGACTGCTGTGTTGGCATAGCGCGCTCTTTCATGTGGGGATTAGGCTTTAGACACTCCATTGTGTTACCCTTACTCTTCTTAGACTTCATGTCTGCTTTACTTGGAGGGTCCCAGTCTTTGACCATTCAGTGGCAATAACCTACTGATATGTTTACAAATTTGATTGGCTTTATATATAAGTAATTCATTATCAGTCACACATGCCTATGTGTGGATGAAGAGAATTTGTAATACATTTTGAAAATCTTATGTTCTTTAGGTATCTCAATCTGTTTCTAATTTCTTGAAACTGCACCACACCTAGATGTTTTTCTTAGTATGTGGTGTGCAGGCCTAGGCTTGATAGGGCCTATACCTGTGGTTTCTCTTGTAAGGGTGATATCATTTTTGTTCCTTACAATTTTGTTGTAGTATTTGGCTTCATGTGGAATAAGCCTGTGTGCAAATTCATTGTTCCTGACAGCCACAACCTTTTTCAGTCTGTCTATGTGCACTGGTCTGGCCACCAATAGATTGGTGTCCAAGTTTTTGAGTTTGGCACTTGTCAAACTAGGTCTATCTACTACAACATATGGTCCCATAAAGAGGGGTTGAAGCTTCTTACACTCTGTGTTGGTCAGGATTCTTGGTATGTTTAGGTACACCATGTCGGTGACCTTGATTTCCTGTGGTGTAAGTTTCTTATCATATCTATCCTTTCTTTCCTTTTGTAGCTTGGCGACCCTTTCTATAGCTTTCCTCCTAGAGGTATCTTGATTTGTTATCATGTTAGCTACATGGTCTGCTATGGTGGATATGTCTTCCTGTATTCCCAGCCCTAAGTCCATTGGGGTGGCTGGGTTTCTTCCATGGAGTAGGAAGAAAGGGGTGAATCCTGTGGTTTGGGATTCTGTGTTATTTAATGCAAAGGTTATGGGTTCAATAAATGAATCCCAATTGTTTTGGTGCTTTGAGCAGAATGCTCTGAGCGCTGTGCCAATGCTAGCATTGAATCTCTCTACAAGCCCATTTGATTGTGGCCTGTATGGTGAGGAGAATTTATGTTTGATCTTGAGGTGTTTAGTTAACTTTGTGAACTTTGCACCTGTATAACATGTTCCATTGTCTGTTTGAAGAGTGGCTGGTGTTCCATGATGACAAATTATATTCTTGTAGAACTCTGCTGCTGTTGTTTCAGCTTTTAAGTCAGTAGTAGCCCAAGCTGTTGCATATCTGGTAGCATAATCTATGCAGACTTGTATATGTTTGTTCCCCCTGGCAGTTGTGGGAAGTGGTCCCACTGCGTCGAGGTTTAGGAACTTCATTGGTGAAGCCATGTACTCTCTCACTGTCATTGGTGTTTTGTGTGAGTGTACTTGCCTTTTTGCTGTGAGGCATGTGTGGCAGGTGGAAACATATTTTGTTGTGTCTGCTAGCATAGACTTCCAATATACCCTAGGTCGGAGTGCTGACAGCATCCTACTTGAACCAAGATGGCCGCCCGTAGGTGAGTCGTGGAAATACTGTAGTGTACTTGTTACCCATTGCTGTGGTATAACAATTTGAAGTGGTACAGTATTGGTTTTTCTCCAATTTATGGGGCATATATGGACTAATGTACCATTTACCAAGGTGTATGTCTGGCCTTGGTTGATGATTCTATTTCCTTGTGCTTTTGGTGCAGGCAAGGTCCCATCCTCAAGATATTGTATGAGGGGCAATAATTCCTTGTCCTTCCTTTGTTCCAAGCCAAGGTTTGTACCTGAGATGGATGTGTCGGGAATCTGATCCAACAGTTGGTTTATATCTAGCACATGCTGTTTTATTCTGTCTCTTTCTTTTTCTTTTTCATCGACTATTGGCCTATCTTGTGCCTTTTGTTGGGGTGTGACACACTTGTTTTGGTGTGTAGGCTCCTTTGGAGGGCCTATTCTCGCCTTGATGGGAGTGGCAACCTTTTTCTTTAAAGGCACAATTTGCTTTTTGTCATTCTTCTTTGTCTCAGAGTTCTTTGACTTAGTAGATGCAGTGTCTTTTGTGACATTTTTCCTGGCAGGTGGGGTTTTGGTGGGTTTGTTTCCTGTGACCTTTTCCTCTTTTAGAATAGTTTGTGATTGTGTGGGGGGTTTTGGTGTGCCCTCCTGAATCATTTCTCTAGTCTTTGAGCGTGTGGTCATAGGACACAAATGGTTTGATGTTTCCTCTCCCTGCATTGATTCAAAGAATCTGACTGATTTGGAAGTTGCTTCAGTAATAGCATATAGTGTGTCTTCTGAATCTTCATCATCTGAGTCAGGTGGGGTGAAGGGTGGCTCCTTAGGAGTTGCCTTCAGCATCTGATTGAGTGATGAGAATTCAATAGGCTCGAAGTCATTATCTGGAAAGAGTTGTGAGTATTCTCTCTCACAATGGCAGAACACATAGTGTGTAGGTTGCTTCAAGATACCCCTAATGGGTGTCTCTGGCCTTTCAATGGTGTTGGGTGGATCATCCCTTTTGAATGGTACTTTCTTTGTTACTTTTGCAATCTTGGTTCTACTGGCTGCTCTAACTCTCCTTGGTGGGGGTGGAGGGTTAGTCATGGGTCCAGAGTCTGGGTATTCTCTTCTAGACATAGCATCTGGTGGTGTGTTATTATCACCTTTCACGTGTTGGATGGTGAATGAAAATTGCTGTATGTCTAGAGCCCATCTGGCCCATCTATGTGTGAGTCCTGTATTGGTTAATAGTGGGATTAGGGCTGCATGGTCTGTGTATAATTGGAAGTGTCTAGTCTCTAGATAGTGTCTGAAGTGTAATACTCCATACACTACTCCCAGTAGTTCTCTCTCTGTGGTATTGTAATTTCTCTCATGTTTGGAGAGGGTTCTACCTGCAAAGGCTACTGGTCTGAGCACTCCTTCATTATCTCTCTGTGAGAGTACAGCTCCTAAACTCACATTGGAAGCATCAGTTGCCAAACTGAACTCTTTCTCATAGTTTAGATATCTGAGAAGAGCATTGGTACAGAGGGCATGCTTTAATGTTTTGAAAGCATTATCTGCATCCTCTGTCCAGACAAATGCTTTGAGATGTGTCTGTAGATCATACAATGGTCTAGCAATTTGGGCATAACCTTTGATAAACTTTTTGAAGTATTGGCATAGGCCTGTGAAGGATCTGACATTTTTGACTGATTTTGGTGTTGGGAAGGTTTTGATTGATTCCACCTTTGTGGGAGATGGTTGCAGTCCCATGGGTGTGACTCTCATTCCCAAGAAGTCTATTCTGTCTATGAAGTATTCACATTTTGATTTCTTCAGTTTGAGTTTACCAACTCTTAAGCTGTTGAACACATCTTCCAGGTCATGGAAGTGTTGTTTGATTGATGGTGATAATACTAATATGTCATCTAGGTATGGTAGGGCACATTTGTATTTGAGTTTGTTCAGAATTAATGTGACTAGATGGAAGAATCCTGCAGGTGCGGTCGCTAAACCCATCGGCATCCTTTCGTAGACATATTTTTTGTCGTTTGCTATGAATGCGGTTTTATGCTGGTCCTCCTGTCTTATAGGAATTTGAAAAAATCCCTGTTGGGCATCTAGCTTACTGAATACTCTTGGTCTGAGTGACCCTATCATGTCTAGAGTGTCATCGGCTCGGGGTGTAGATAAGGCTTGATTTATCGTGTTTTGGTTCAGATAACGAAAATCTGTGACGAGCCTATGACCTCCCGATGATATTTGTACTAAAAAGGATCTGGAAGCCCAGGGGCCCTCAGCACATTCTCTCAGAATGCCCTGTTGTACTAGCCTTTCACACTCTTCGCCTATTGCGGCCTGTTTTTCTGGTGTTTGTCTATATGGTAGGAAATGACATGGTACTGCCTCAGGTTTTACATGTATTGAATGGGTATACAGGTGTGTAGCACCAATGTCTCCATCTTTTCCTACAAATATATCATCATACTTGGTCAGCAGTGATTCTAATCTATCATGCTGATCTTTGGATGTGAGCACAGATTTTGGTGGAACATTCTCTTCCAATTCTGGCTTGAGGTCATGTGCCTCACTATGTATAGCAGCTATTTCAGAGAGTCTGATTGAGTTGGGTTCAGGGTCAGCATATGTGGACTCACATTCTGAGTCTGTGTCGCTGAATTGAGTTACATCCTCAGGCCTTATGGCTGAGATGGATTGATCAGCGTGTGGGGTAGTGTCTGACACCTGTTGAGGTTTTTCTAAATCAGATTCCTTGACTTCCTGAAATAGAGCTATGATGGCACCCTTTTTGATTTTATGTGGGCGCCTGCTGGTGTTGAGTAACACTAGGGGGTGTTTGTTATTTTCCCTGGGGGTTACTGCTGCCCTTTGAACTAGATATGGGGCATTGTTATTTCTTTGGAGGTTATCTACTACTCCAGTTTTCCCTTGCAGTGATTGAGTAGAAGTGATTTTACCCAATACTGCAAGTTCAGAGAATGGAGGGATGGTAAAATCCCTCACTGCCCTAATGGGTTTGAGAATTTGTTCAGGATCAACATTAAATTCAATTTGAGATTTTGTAGTGCTTAAGAAATCTGTGCCGAGAACAACGGGCCGTGTGAGGTTGGGTATTACAGCAAATTGGTATTGGAATCTGACACCTTGGATTCTAAAGTTCAGCATAGCTGAATGTCTAACATGACACACCGATCCATCTGCCAAACGGATGTTGATTTTTGATTTCCTCAGTTGGATATGGAATCTCTTTTGGAGATCCATGAGGAATGATTGTCTGACACAGGTGATAGTAGCACCTGTATCAACCAAACATTGTACATCTGAAACATCATACAGATTTGCATTGATACAGCCATTTTGAAGAAGTACAATAGAAAGCTTGGTATTCTCACCAGTATCCTTTGATGATGGATCTGGTGGGGTGATGTGTATCACTGATGGACGTCTCTGTCTGTTAGATGGTATATTGGCACTAGCAATTGTCTCTGGTTGGATCTTTGTTAATCCTGATTGATTGTTTGTTTTTGGGGTGTCACAGTGCACTGGCCCATCGGCACTGTGACATCCTAGTTTTCCTGGTTCTGTGGAGTGGTTGCGATGCTTGCGACCAGGAGCTTGGAGAGTTGATCCATCACTTGAGGTATTGTTTGGGGGTTACTGTGTTGGTTCCCCTGGTAACCTCTTGTGTTAGGTTTGTGATCCTCCTGATGTGAGTTGAAACCCTGGTTATAATGACCAGAGTTGCTGTATTGTCCAGAGTTATTAGAACCCTGGTTGCTGTAGGATCCGGAGTTGTTGGATCCCTGATTGTTGTAGGCACCGTTGTTGTTGTAGGATCCACTGTTGTAGGTCCTATGTGGACTGTGGCTTCTACCGTTGGATCCTTGACTATAGGATCCAGAGTTGTTGGAACCCTGGTTGTTGTAGGAACCATTGTTGTTGTAGGATCCACTGTTGTAGTTCCTATGTGGACTGTGGCTCCTACTGTTGGATCCTTGATTATCATAGGATCTGCCATTACTTGGGGTTCTGTCTCTCCCATCACTGTATGAAGAGTTACCATTGTTGGAGTTGGATGAGCTGTTGTCTTTTCTACTGTTGTGACCCCCCCGGTTGTTGCTGTTACCCCCTCTACCTCTACCTCTACTGGAGTGGTAGTTGGGGTCATAGTTATTTCCTCTATATCTACCGGTAGGGTCTTTGGATATAGCCTTAGCTTCCTGTTGCCTTACATGGGCACTAGACATTAGGTTAACATCTTCATTTGAACTAGTGGTGATTTCCTGGACCTTTTTCTTAGTAGGCTGTGGGTTAGACTCTGCATCCCTTGTTTTCCTAGATCTTTCTTGGGTCTCAACCTCTAAGGCTAGGTCTAGGGCTTGGTCAAAAGAGTCTATTTTCTTGTTTTCAAGAGCTACAGAGATCCAGGGCCTCATGCCTTGGATGAATGTTTTAAATAAGGTGTCGTCCTTTAGGCATTGGGCATTACACGCTTTTCTGAGATACATTGCATAATCAGATACAGGTTCATCTATCTCTTGTGCACGGAGTGCAGTCCTGGAGATAATATTGTCTTGAGTAGCAAAATACTCTTTTAGTTCATGTACTACATTGGACCATGTCAACTTATCAGGTGTGGCACTTTCCTTGAAGGTTTCAAACCAAGCCAATGCTTGTCCTTCAAGGTACTTGGGTAAATATGTTACCATGGTGTCACTGTCTGTTAATTTGTACCTGTCCTTCAGATACTCTGGGAACTTGTGATCAATAAATAGTGCTGTTGACATGAGTGGTGATGGGTGAGAAAAAGTTCTGGGTTTGGTTACCTCGTCTTGCCTCATCTTCCTGTCGTCGTGTTGTTGTCTGTCTAGGATCCTGGTCATGTTGGACATCATGGAGATCATGACATCCTCCTTGGATCCAGAGGCAGATGGTGTGACAATAGGTGTGGTGGTGGGTGTGGGAGGCTGAGAGGTCTGGGTTGATACCAGCTTCATGAGATCTGATATCTGTTGTTGTGCCTGTTCTAGGGCCTTCCGATGGTCATCTAATTCCGCATTCCTTTGTGCCACCTGTTGACTGAGGATCCTCTCCCTTTCCTTTGAGGCAAGGGCATGAGCATCATGTTGGGCTTTGTTTGCTTCTAGGGCAGTAACTGCATCTTGGATGGTCTTCTCATAGGCCCTTATCTTCTCAGCTGCCTGATTGGGTTGAGCACCTTCATCGGCGTCGGCCATGGTGGAAGGTGTGGGATCACTGGTGTGTTGTAGGTATCACTGACATGTTGGAGATCACACTGAGAATGTCATTGGGGAGACCTCACTGATGTTTGGGAGACCTCAATGATGTGTGGGAGACCTCACTGACGTGTGGGAGACCTCACTGACGCGTGGGAGACCTCACTGACGCGTGGGAGACCTCACTGACGCGTGGGAGACCTCACTGACGCGTGGGAGACCTCACTGACGCGTGGGAGACCTCTCTGACGCGTGGGAGACCTCACTGACGTGTGGGAGACCTCACTGACGTGTGGGAGACCTCACTGACGTGTGGGAGACCTCTCTGACGTGTGGGAGACCTCACTGACGTGTGGGAGATCTCTTTGATGTGTGGGAGATCTCATTGATGTGTGGGAGATCTCACTGATATGTGGGGAGATCTCACTGGTATGTGGGAGATCTCACTGGTATGTGGGAAGATCTCACTGTCGTGTGGGAGATCTCATTGATGTGTGGGAGATCTCGTTGATATGTGGGAGATCTCACTGATATGTGGGAGATCTCACTGTCTTGTGGGAGATCTCATTGATGTGTGGGAGATCTCACTGATGTGTGGGAGATCTCACTGATGTGTGGGAGACCTCACTGACGTGTGGGAGACCTCACTGGTATGTGGGAAGATCTCACTGTCGTGTGGGAGATCTCATTGATGTGTGGGAGATCTCGTTGATATGTGGGAGATCTCACTGATATTTGGGAGATCTCACTCTCGTGTGGGAGATCTCATTGATGTGTGGGAGATCTCATTGATGTGTGGGAGATCTCACTGATATGTGGGGATCTCACTGTCGTGTGGGAGACCTCACTGGTGACCTTTTTGAACATGGTGTCAAGGTCACTGGGTGGGTGGAGTGGGGTTTACTGTGTGTATGATTGTTTTTAGTAATGTTGCCAGCTTAATTTCTATGAGCCTGTGAGAAATGGGATCTTAGTAGGATGTTCTCCACCACTTTGTCATACTCGTGATTGTGCATAATCAAGTTGTCATATGAGAAATATCATATGACTAGTGGTATATAGTGTAAATCCAACAGGCTCTTATAAATAGTGTTATTTCCAGTTATCACTGGTTTATTCAGCTTTAGGCAACATGTAAGAAATATCAATCACACAGTTGTTAATATGCAGGTTATTACCACATACAGTAAATATACAATAGTTCATAAAGTATAATGTTCTGTTCCACTCCACCTGTGAGGTAATAATAATACAATGTCCAGCATAGTTCTAGGTGGGTTCCCACACCTAGCTCCTGACCTGCTGCTTAGAGGAATAATGTAATAATGAATAACTTTACCCTCTGGTGGATGTCTTGAGGAAGATACCCTCTGGCCACTAATGATGGAAACCAATGCCTGTCTAGCATAGTTTCACCATAGTGCAGTGGTATAGCAGGTAGCAGGAGATGACTGGAGATGTTACCTCTGGAGCGGTTCTGGAGATTCTGCTTTCTAGGAGGTGCAGCCAGGCTATTTGTACCAAATCTTGGCATTGCACCTCAGACTGACTGGGGCCAGTGGCATCTGCCTAACTCTGCAATTGTTTGAGGGGGGTCTTTCATGTGTCACAGGGTGCACAAAGGACCCCCATGGACGCCGCTGTGTCCCCCATTGTCCTGGTCGGTTCTGCAACTTCAAACCCTCATATCTCGGAAGTTTACGCCGTTACAACCGCCATTTTGGGCATGCGCAGAGTTGAATATGCCAAGTTACTAATGCCCGCTTGCCAGGCGCGTAACTTGCGTTGGTTTGTCTGTAGTGCATTCAGAGGTTGAATCAGTCTCCATGACGTAACTTCCTTAATAATAGGATCTTGATCTTGGGCTCATTTTGACCGTCTAATTATGGGCTTCCCATAAATGCTTTGATATTTGACCTAGGTCGCTCAGGAGCAACACTAGAGCGACCGGAAGGTTATGGCGTCGTGACTTATGTAATCTATTGTTCAGTGTTTGGGTGCTCAGACACCCATGACGGCGTCAGCGGTGCCCAGGCACCCCTAACGGCCGTTTGCATTCACTTACAAGTTATATTGTGCACTGGGTGATGTAACTTGTGTATATTTGATATAGCTGGTGTGCAGTGGAGCATGAACGCTCTTATATAAAGTTTGAGCGCTCTTATAGCTCTTATAACCAACCGATGTATTAATTTCTTATACCTTCTTTGATTAATACAATAATATGTCACAATTTATGGAATAATAAAATGGTATATGATACTACATCATGCCGGCCCTTAAGGGGTTGATAGTGCAGCTCTCTCTATCTTAAACAAGGCAGAGGCGTGTTGCTCCTATGGTAAAAAGAGCTGTCAGTAGGTACCCTCTTTTCAAAAGAAGTCATGCTCTGCTTCACCATTCAACTTGCACTCACCACATTAGTCTGAAAAGTCACCTGCCTTGTTTAAAACAGAGAGAGCAGCAGTACCAGGTACCTACTCATGTCACACACTCTATAGTTTATTACACTGACTCATTTCTCCCAACTAGGTACCTACTCAAATCCCCCTTTTTTAACACCATACTTGAATGACCACTTGTGAGCAACAAAAGGGGCAAGTAATAGATACATGAAAAGAAAGGACTGGAAATGAGGGCACTTTTAGCCAGCTCTTCCTTTTACTATAGGAGCAACACCCTCCAGGTCTATTTATCATAGGAGCAACACTCTCCTGAGAATGCTCCCATCAGATTCCTACTTCAGAAAAGATGGTGCCATTCACAAGCATTGAAGTTCCGGCCTTGAGAGTTACTAGACCCACTGCCCCTCCCTCATACAATATAAACCTTGCCCTAATACCAGCTATAGATGGCTATAGTTATGACAAGTGATCGGATCTGTCACAGGACCCGCCCATGTCTGGGGATCAGTAGTCTGTGTGCAGCCATGTGTGACAGGCTGATACCTTCTGATCCTACTAGACCCTATTGTGTTATAGGTATTGTTAACTGCTTAACGGCTGCTAATGTCTTTATGTATTATGCACATTGGCAGTAGGGTTTACTACCGAGTAGCCCTCTCATCATTTCTGTCTTCTTACCTCTCTAGTGTGAATGGGGCACTTATACATGCATGGTCACTTACACATTCATCTCACAAAAGAGGTGTAATGTTTTTTTTTTGTTGTTTTTGTTTTTTCCCGCCATGAAAATGACCTTAACTTTGGAAATGGCACTCCATTGACGGGCATGTAGGAATGGGGGCGGGGGCGGTAAATATGTCTCCGCCCACCAACAAAATTAGAAATAAAGATTTGAAGACAGGCATGCTGTCTTCCCTTCTAAGATTGGTCATGGTATCGGATGCTGTAGAAGGTTCGCAGTACTTTAGGCACTAAGGTTACTCTGAGAAGAACCTTTACATCCGGCCTATTGAATTAAGGAAGTGATCATTTCTTTTTAAAAACAGGGGAGTGGTGGTGATTTTGGGGGAGGGGCAAAAAATTTCAGAGCCCTCTGGGTAGAATTAAAAAATCCCCCCCCCCCAGATCAGCCGGCAATGTATCTTTAAACACTAGAAGCAAAAGCTTGGGTTGTGCCTTATAAGCGTGAGGTATGAAATATACTGTATCAGTAATAGATTGTTCAAACTCAAGCCCGGGTGTGGATTATAGAATGTTATAGATTTACACTGAGTGTTTTTTTTTCATTGCTCATCAATTATGTAAATAGCGAAAAGAAAATATGAGACCAAATAATTGTAAACGTATAGGACTGATTTGATACTTTCTTGATGTCCTCATTATTGATAGCTTTATTTGTTTAGAGACAATGTTATTCAGTATAAATATAAACATTGAAATTGAAATTGAATTGGATACAGGCACCGCATGATATACTAAGTATTACATGTGTTACAAAACGAATCTCTTAGGGCACAGGAGAGTTGAAGACCTCTAGGTTGTGTAAGGAATATACGAATAAGCAAAGTCACTATAACAAGACTAATCTTGAAGTGCCCACCAGCAGTGCCCTGTGATTCCAGTAATGAAGAATCTCCATCCAGGAAATGCTGCCATTGGCACTACATCACATGTACTTGTGAGTAGGTCATAGAGAATAAGCTAAACCCATTATGAACCCTTAATTGGATTTGTCAGACAGCTTGAAGTATGCTTTATATGTTCAAGAGAACCCTTAGCGTGTGCAGCAATCAACTGCTTCTTTAACTGATACTTGAGCTGCTCAAAGAGGAATGCCCTCCTTTCACACAGAGTCACTTGTTAACCCTTTCATCCTTGAAGGGCCAGTGATGCAATCATGCATCATGACGACCCTAAGGGGTTGGCACATAAGCTAGGGATCCATTGACGCGAGTTCCTTGCGACTTGCACTCGTATGTGTCTTCTCGTAGAGCAGTTGCAAATATCAAGGTATTTTGATTTATGTGAATACTGTCGCACGCCGCTCGGATGTCGCATGAAGCATGTCGCAGCAGCAGATCAATTGCTGGAACCTGTTCTGTGAAAAACAAATGCGCGAGTGCGAGTCGCAAGAAATTTGCAGCAGTGGATTCCCAACTATACACTTCTGTCATGATGAACCAATGAAGTGCTGGCGAGCAGTCTCGCCAGCACTTCATTGGTGCATCATGACGACTAACACTAATTACTCGCCCAGTTCCTGAGTAACTTGCTCTAGCTGAGTTTCTGCACATGATAGACCATAGAAAATGATGATCATGTTCAGTCCTTTGCAGGGATAATGATAGCAAGTGCAAAGCTGGTCTGGAAACTGACCATCAGGTTCTTTAGAGAAGTTGGCACTTTGCTAAAGGCTCCTACTGCATATTTGATAAACTCTTCAGGGGCACTGTATCGGAATCCTTAAGAGGGGCATAGTCAAGCCGTAGAGGGACCGCCTGCCTGTTGTATGTCGAGTGGAGGGTAGAGGTGAAAACCCCTTGTTAATTCACTATTGATTCATTAATGCACATCTAAGGCCAAAGTGACTTCAAGATTATTTAGAAAATGCTATATCTACCCAAAGTAATGAGTCCATAAGATATGTTTGTAAAATCTATGAAGCATTGTGATTTCTGCAATGGAGACCCAGTCAAGTTGACAGCTGTGTTTTACGGAATATCCACGACACCTTTACCCCACAGTTGCTGTCGCTATTCTTTTACCATGTTGGACCTTGATGAATAGTATCTTACCAGTTTCTGAATTTTAAATGGCATCAGATCCTGCAGTCAATATTTTGATTAAGCCCTAGTCATGATACACCATATTTGTGATGGCCCATGCAGCCTTTATTAAATACTTTGACAAGTGCTTAAGGGTGGTCAATAAATATTGATTATACACATACAGAGCCTTTGTATTAATGTGCACTTCTCATACTTCCATAGTGGCCTCCTTTATGCAAAATGTGAGATGGGGGTGTAGGGCTCGCCTCGAAGGGGCAAATGAAAAAAAACAAAAAAACTCATAAACATAGGCAAAATGGACCCTGTCTAAATACACTGCTCGACCTAACCTGTAGTCCATAAAGGACCACATTATACTGTTGTTCCTCCTGGCAAAACCAGACCTACCATAAATCCCTGTTTAAAAGCCTGTCACTTCAGGCATTTCTTGTGACTTATAGAACCTACTAAAATAGGCATGAGGCTCATACACTGGGCATTACATATAAACAGCCAGCAGGGTGCTGCTCCTATAGGGGCAAAGGTAGTACTGGCTAAGAAGTGCCTCTTCTGTAGAACTGGAGGGTGTTGCTCCTATAGTAAAAGGAAGAGCTGGCTAAAAGTGCCCTCATTTCCAGTCCTTTCTTTTCATGTGGCTATAACTTGTCCCTTTTGTTGCTCACAAGTGGTCATTCAAGTATGGTGCTAAAAAAGGGGGATTTGAGTAGGTACCTAGTTGGGAGACGTCAGTCAGTATAATAAACTATAGAGCCTGTGACATGAGTAGGTACCTGGTAGTGCAGCTCTCTCTATTTTAAACAAGGCAGATGACTTTTCAGTCTAATGTGGTGAGTGCAAGTTGAATGGTAAAGCAGTGCACGACTTGTTTAGAAAAGAGGGCACATACTCACAGCTCTTTTTTTTCAATAGGAGCAACACCCTCCTGGTACTGCAGCTCTCTATTTAAAACAAGACAGGTGACTTTTCAGACTAATGTGGTGAGTGCAAGTTGAATGCTGAAGTGGAGCATGACTTGTTTTGAAAAGAGGGTACATACTTACCATAGGAGCAACACCCTCCAGGAATAGCAACCTTTTCATGCCAGAAGTACGGTTTGTAGCAATTCCCTAAAAAAGGACAGAGCTTATAAATGCAAAGAAATGTTCTTAAAAAAATGGGGAACTCTTGCCCCAAAATTGCCTGAGATTCATATTCATTTTCACGGAAATTCTCATTTGTGTGCCACTCTTCTTAACTGTACTATTATCTGGGGCGTCATTGCAGGATCTATATTGCTTCATTGCAATGCAATTACGGTGGTTCATTGTTTTATGCGGATGCCTTATAGTTTCAACAGTTATTTCTTAGAGTGTGAATGCAGATCATTTGTGGAGTTTTACAGTAACGCCATTAAATGCATGCCCCCTCTGTTGGCAGGGGCTATATAAACCTTGGCAGGGTGCCCAAGCCCTGGGGGGCTCTATAGAAATGAAGCTAATTACACCAGGTTATACGAGTGAACAGGAAAGGTGTGATGATAAGGGTTCATAAAGGAGAAACCCGCCTTGCCTAATGGCTCTGGTTTATGAGAGTCTGAAGTGTTTTGCCACTTCATATTTTCCTTATCACAGAAAGTGTGTCTTTATAAAGCCAGCTTTGCTTAGACTTGAAATTATTGTCTACTCAAAACCAGACAATTTAGTTCAAGTTTATAATATCATATATTGTGGTAAACTACATTAAGAAAAGTACGGGGGACGTTTTCTTGGTGAAGTTATGTGACTTTTTCAGGCCTCATGTGATATGGCTTTGTCCACCTGCCAGCACCGAAATGAGTCGATTTCATGGTAATTTTGAAGGACAGATGCATGAAGAAAAATCCTTTGCGTATATTTCTGGCCCATCTAACCTCAAACACAGCACTTTTTTGGGCCTTGACACATGGATCGGTTGTGGTATTCAAGACTTGATAGTCAAGAAAATTGCATTGAAGTATAAAAAAATGGTTTCAATGGAGGACCGGCTTTAGCGTCCCTGCTTTGAATTAATTCTTCCACCAGAAATATACTGTATCATGATCTGAAATCATAACACTCAAGTAAAACGCTCAATTACACATCACATAAAAGGCTCTATGCGAGTGCCTGTTCAAAATATTCATTGGCTCAGTCTCAAGATTTATAAAGATCAAAGGGTCTCATATTTGATTTTTCTTACACACAATAATTTCCAATCTTAAGATGGCAATCGGCCGGTGCATGAGTGGACTCCTGCCAGCTGTTTGCTTTTCTGCAGAATGAAGTTTAAGTTTGCTGAAACTAACAAGTATAATGTCCTGCATTGATAGACCTTAATAAAAAAAAAATGCTAATATGAGGATAGAACGCAGGCGTGGTCACTGGTAAAGATACTGTCAAAAGAAGAGATCAATTGGCATATATGCTTATAATTAGTACTGCCTATAAATGGTAAATGAAACTAGCAATTTGACTGCCTTTAGTATCTAGGTGGGGACAAATCTACCTTTTTCCATGAAAGTGGTCAGAAATATTCATTTGAAACCTAAAGATACCATTAGAAGGCATAGTGTTGAGAATAAAAAGGAATAACCTGCCCAGGGGAGGGGGTTCAGCCTTGCTAAAATATGAATAAATCAGGTGTATGTTAGCAGCCCTATGGACAGACGTCATGTGCCTCAAGCACACAACACTGACGAAATTTGAACCTTAAAGCTATGTGAGTTTTCATCAGTGTTCTAGCCACAGGCAGGTGATGGTAATCAGGGCACAGCTACAAGCATCATTTTCAGGTCCAATTAGGTCATGACGTCACACGCAGCAATGGCGGCCGGCCGACGGCCACCCATCAGCCACTGGTGTGCAGTGATAGTGGAATAAAAAAAGATTTCGGATGAATCGCGAACCAAATAATCATACTCCAAGCTCTAATAGAACTAGAAGGCAGGGGAGGGCTAAGGATACTGTCCCTACACCGTCCATTAGTGACTGACGGCCATCAGTCAGCCAAAAATCAGCGGTTTTGTTTTTTCCATCAGCCGCCTGGGGTTAAACAGTGACGAAAACTTCACAGATCCCTGCTGGAGGCCTGATATTCATTTTTAACCCCTCCTGTCCAAGGTTATTGTAGTAGCCCGTTTAAGCGCCGGGGTCTCAAATAAGCGCCGGTCTCAAATAAGAGCCGGGGGTACAGGGGTATTGAAATAAATCTTAAGCACTGAAAACAGTACATTCAAATAAGGGCCTGTCTAAAATAAGGGCCGGGGGTAGAGAGGCATTGAAATTAATGAGCGCCCAGGCACTTAAGTGGCCCATTACAGTACCCCCACCTATACTGACTCCCTATAGGAATTTCACTGGTTGAGGTAAAACCCACTGATCACACATATCATCATGGGTACCTTTTCCCTGGTTAACACCCACTTCCAGAGACATGCTGGACCCATCTTATCAGTTCTTATCATTGAGTGTTGCCGGAACCAGCTCCAGACCAGCTAGTGGCCAATAGTGACTAATTGACACGATATGAAATCTGAGCTGTTGTGGGCATGTCCTTCAAAGTATATCGAGCATGGATATATCTGCCTTTTATAACTCCAATGACTTGTTCAGAACAATTTTTTTTCTGTAGGCAGCGATTGCATCTGTAAAGCATTGAAAAAATATCAGAGAAGGATGTCTAAACAGGTTGTTGGTGATCAGAAAATGGTACAAATACGTCTCATATGGGCATTCCACCAAAAGGACAAGTGCTACTTACACAAGCCTCCCCCCCCCAATAGTAACCATCCATTGACGTCAATATCATAAATAATTGTTTTACAAAGCAAACCCTGTTTGATGTCTTTGGCACCCCGTCAAAGGTTGCGCCATCGATGCAACCGGGGCGTCTGGTGGAAAAGAGCACCGGAAGCTGTGTGGACTGTTCTTCCGGTTCAATCTGATTCTCTTTTTCTCAGATTAACGTTTGCTTGTCAATGAACAATGCACCACAGATAGAAAGTAAGATGTTTAGGCCTATGGACTCCTTGTCCTTGGTCGTTCTGATCAAAGCGCTTCACGTATTTTGCTGACACATGTGTGCTGCTGGCAAGGCGAATTTTTCAGCCGAAAATTTGCACCCCCCCAACCTGCGTGGGGTTTATCCTGCCAGTAAAGTCTGGGCCATTGTCCGCAGGACCCATGCCTCATTTTGGATGTGCTGCTGGAGATCAAATATCTTTTTATCGGGTGTCCATTTTGAAACTATCACTTCAGCGCAGAAGTGTCAACATCTGCTGAGGTAAAGTTTGTGCTGTGACACTAGGCCAGGGGATGATAGGGCCCACCATGCACCCCCCCCCCCACATCCCAACGCGACAGGTATTTTTTCGAACCTTAGGGTCCCCTGAACAAGATTCAAGATGTTAACATTGATTATCTTGGGATGCACTACCGGTTTTTGCTCATTATCCATGTGCGGGGTCAGACCACTTTTGGGTCAATTTTGGTACCCTGTTATTCAAGGGATACACTCCTTCCCAAAGCTCTAATACTACCTTACCATGTCTGGATCCTAAAGCTCTTGGTCTTGTTGGAAAGAGGACATAATAAGCTTTTCATTAAGCCCTATGATGTATTTTTAAGTTCAGATTTGAGTGTACCAAGGGGTGGTGCATGGTGGGCCATATCAGCCCCCGGCCTACACCTCAAACAACTTTCTGTCTGTTTGTCCAGCTGGGTATTGTTCACACTCAGACTCCTGTATTCAGTTTTAAACAGAATAAATTGATGCAAGTTCTGGGGTGGTCTTTTTTCCCAAATTGATATTTAGTGCTCAGTACCATTTCAATTATTGCATGATGGATTTTCTTTTTGTAAAGGCACTCTATAAAAGCACAATGTTAAAGGGTAGATTAACCTAAAGATGACCGTTCCTGTGCTGGCCATCAATGAGGGATTTGTAGTGGGTAATATCTCTGATAGTATTTTAGGTCCTCAGACTTCCAAAAGGCACTGAATGAAAGATAATTGTTTAGGCTATTTTACCTGCTATATCTTGAAAATCCATGTGTATAATGTATATCAAGTTTATCACCCTTACTAAGAACATTCCATTTAGTTCATTTTCACCTTGAGATGACCACTTTGCACCTTGAGACGACCGCTTGATACACAGCCTTTGAATGGGGCCATTTTCATTGAGCCATAATTTCAAAGAAGAATAAGTGTCTTACATAAATATACAATATAATGTTACTGTTGATGGTGCTGTATTGTTATGAAAATGTATGTTTTGCAGCAACTAAATTAGAATGGATATTTCAGTAAAGATTATGTTCATCGTAGTTGCCATTCCCATCCAATTAGAGGTAATAATCCTAGCCCTGCATTAAAAAGGCTTTGTTTTATGACTATCTATCAATATCCACCACAGTAACATTTTGCTTGACTTAGCATTTATGTTCTTGATGTCATATGGTTCCTTTGCATACTACTCATAATAGGAAAACAGCAAAGTTTGAAACCCATGCATAGAGATATCATCTAGAGATTGCAATGTCCCAAGATATTATGGATATGAATCTTTTGATGTAATCCTACATAATCAGTGGTTTCTACTCAATTAAAGGCATAACTCTCTCTGTGAGTGGTGATCACTCAAGGTGAAATGGTGGTTATCTCAAGGTGAAATTGGCATGCCTGGGAAAACGAGTCCTAAACTGAAAGTATTTAACATTTCTGAACATTTGTTTATGTCATCATTTACTTATGATGTATATCTATGTCTAGAATCAATATTTGGTACATGTGAACAATCTCAATGTTCAAAATCTGCAGCCAAAGTTAAAGATTTCTGGAGAAATGGCCAGTTTGCCATGATAGAAACCAGTCAAACATGGGTGCTTTGGTGTATTGTTATACAATGATAACTACTCAACATACCATAGGTGGCCAGTCCATGGGATAATACAACACCTCTATTTCAGGAATATTAGAGGTACAGCCCCATACAGTAGATGTAAAAGTGAAAAAAACAAGGTGGCAGGTGGTCAACTCAGGAGCTTAATTCAAAACATCCTGGGATCGCAACCCCAGCGATCTTAGTGTAGGCACATATCATAAGACCTGGCTGGTCTACCCTATCTAATGCAGTGGTTGCAGGCCTGTCAAGAATAGCAAGTCCTGGGATCACTTCACTATTCCTTTTCCAGCACTAAGATCACTGCGATCTTAGTGAAAGAATTGCATAGTGGTTTCACCTGAGTACAAGAGCACTTACAGGAAACACTCCTGATCGAAAGAGTGAATAGCCTGCTGCATACTTCTCACGAAAATGGAGCACAGTGCTTGGGAAGGGGAAAATCGTGAACTTCTTGTATCATTCCAATTTTCTTTTGGCTAAAAGCTATTGGGCAATACAGATTCCTGACAAAATTGGGAACACTAATCTTGTAAATTGAACATTCTATGCCATTTCTTATTGTGTTTGAAAGTGGACCTACGTATGGTGATGCATCCTAGTGTCAAATAATTAGCATGATATTGAATATTATTAGTCAATATAGCCTAAATAATAGTTGACACATGATATCTTTGATTTCTATTGATCATGATTGGTGATATGTTCACTTTGATCATACCCACTCTGGTAAGGGACCTACCCATGGCCATGTACCTACGTACGGTGATGGACCATGGTTTCTGCTTGCCATGAGTAGAATGCTTTGGGGAAGTGATATTTTTTCTTGCACAAATTGAATGACTGGTCATCTGGCTATATTGAAAAAAACATTGCACCTTCACCATTTTTATTATTACATCCATTTTTAGCCTGAAATTAATCCATGGTGATGTACCTACGTATGGTGATGTTTCCATAGATTTGCTGTATCAAATGAAGGGAAAGCACCCTTCATGTATAATAATTTGCACATATATTCACAAAACAAGCTACACTTTTGTGCTAAAAAATGTTTCATTAAATATCAACAGACTTTCTCTTATAACAGTTTTAGTGGACCTACGTATGGTGATGCCAGTAAGTACACCACATGCTTGTCATTGCTATAGATTATTTATGTGCATGTGTTGGGGAATTTTATGTTTGACTCTATGTTCCCCTTATTAACACCTAACAAAATGAGGTATTCATTTATTCCAAAAGAGTATTCTCCCTGATGTTATATCTAATTTAATGTACCTACGTACGGTGATGCAAAAGTTACACAACTACTTGTTTCCTTTCAACCCCCCAAAAATTTATTGAAAAATGAATTTAAAGTCATCAAAATTTTCCTTTTGTGATTCTACAATTGTGCATACAAATGATTTTATTCTCTACCTTGTATTTATCTTAGATATGACATCTTATGTATTTCATCTTTTTTTTTCTCACCTTGAAACATTCAAAATACACACATTTCACCCTATATTGGGATAGATACTGATGGTAGACATGCAAAAGTATGTGCCCACAGGAAGATATTACTGACACTAATGTAAAAGTATGCACAACAAAGCCATCCCCCCCTTATTAAGTGTTTGTGACACAAGAATGTTATGGTGACCCTGTGCTCCATTTTCGTGAGAATTAACCACTGTATATAGAAGGGAGAGAGGATGTTTGCTGAGTGTCCTTGAGGGCTCTTAGGGCTACTCATGCGTTAAGTGCACTGTAAGGTAATTCTTCCCTTCTCTCTCTTTGTCCTGGGGAGAGGGCACAATGCTTCTAGTTGGCAAGCATAAATCATACATTCATGGGAACAACTCTTGAATACTGTACGGGGGTCAACTGCACCCTGTGCTCTTTTGTTAGTCCATATGGGGATGGGGAACGATGGTATAAACACTGTTGTGAAGAAGAGTGGCTCCACAGCTATTCCTTTATTTTGGGACTCTTACCCCTGTGCCCAGTCAGTACTTCTTGGAATAGTGTAGGAAGGCTGAGGCTAAGATCGATGCGATCTTAGTGCTGGCTAGGAAATGTAAATGCAGTCTAATCTTAAGATCGCTTAATAGGATAAGGTAGAATAATTCCTAAGATCGCTGAGGTTGCGATCCCAGGATGTTTTGAATTAACCTCCAGGGTATGTGGTCATCTTTAGGTTAACCTACCCAATCTAAGTAATTGTGGGAAATTTATTAATTTCATTTAATTTAGCCTGGAGAGAACCACCCTCTACACCCCCACTATAACTGTGTGTGTATACTCATGCATTAATTAGTCTCTCTCCAGTTACCCTGTGCACTATGCTGCCCGCGGTGATGACGCCACTCCAGCAGCGCCCTGGCACCAGTCCTACCACACCACGGCATTCGCACACCGACCACCACGGACTGAGCAGGCCTCTGGTTTTGCTCCCCACATAGCAGACACACACATAGTGAACACACATAGTCAATTGAACTAAGTTCATATTGAATTTTACTCACACACAGTGTCTTTCGGTGGCGAATACACTCACACACATCACTACAACATGACTGGAAGAGGACGAGGAAGACGGACACGGGCGGCGGCGGCGGCTGCCCCCACACCAACACCCGGCGAGGTGCCAGCGGACGGCCACGAGGCGGCCGGCGGCCGGCCACCCAAGGCTCCCAAGAAGGCTACGCCAGCACAGAATGCCAAAGCCATTGTCGGTATTTATGATAAACTTGACTCTATCTCTGACATGTTTAAACAAGCACAGCAATTTATGCTAGATAAGCAGTCAAATATAATTGATATTACTCAGCAGAGCGCTTTACAAAATGGCGCCCAACATGGTGGCATGGCGGCAATTCAAAATGGCGCCAACACCGGCCAAGATGGCGGTAGTATTGGCGGCCAGCGCCGGCGCACTGCTAGCGCTTCTCAACTTGGAGGTAGTAACAATGTGATAAATAATACTGACTTGGCACAAAATAACTTTGGCAATAGTTTGTACAGTAACCAGCAACGGTTATTAGCAGGCATGAGTGATGACCAGGATGTCTTTTTAGATACCATTGCAGCCCAGCAAAAGCACATGGAGGCACCGGCACCACGTGGTATGCCCTACAGCACCAGTGATTTGGATGAGGATGTGCTTCAACAACAAGTCACCAAGTTCTTGACAGCAAACATGTTGACTCTGCCATCTGCAAACAAAGGTAAGACAAAGTTTGCACATGCTCATATTAGAAGAGGCAGACAGAAGAAAAAGACTGACTTAGGGCAGCTTAAATTAGCTGAGTACAATTATGGCCTACATCAGATGATTAAAGAGCCAGGGCTTAGCTTAGAGGACAAGAAATGGATCTCCAGGCATATTGTTGAGATTAATTATGAAACCATGTCATATGACTGGGAAAGTGTAAGAGACTGGAGTGAGGAGGTATGCTACCAGATAGCTGAGGGCAACCTTAAATGGGCAAACAAGTACAGAATCGATGCTCTCAAAGGTGAAATAGCACATAGACCTGGGAAGGCTGACAGCAGTGGGATGGAGGGCAAGGCACACTACCCCATGTCTGATGAAGTGCGCGCAGCAAATCAGGCACCCCCATGCAGACAGTATAACAATGGCACATGTACTCACTCAGGCGACCACGTTGTTAATGGGTACAGACATTTACATATATGCTCAACTTGCATCTATGTGAAATGTATCTTCACTGAGCACCCCAAGAAGACATGTAGAGTCAAGCAAGGCAGGGACAAGAGAAAAGGTAGTGAGAACAAAAGTGATCAGAAGTCGGATCAGAAGTCGGGGTTTGGGAATTAGACTGTTCAGAACTAATCATTGGCCCTGGCTCCATTGACTTGTTTGGAGATGAAGCCAGGCCCAAGACACCCAAACACCATGTAAAAAGTGACAGCATACAAGAAGTTGATAGAGCTTCAGATAGCCAATGCATGCAGGACGATAGTGACGTATGTGAAAAGGACAGGGTAATTGACCCTCAAGTTCAGACATAACACATGGCCTACATGACATAGTTACACCCACACAGTATGCACCTACAGTGGGGGGGTTGTGGCCGGCCCCAACTGTACATGGCCTAACTAGAGCTTATGAACACATGGCCATGTACAGCAGGGTCAAGGCTCACAACCTCCCCAATTGTATGGGAGCAAGGATACCCATCCGCTCAGGTATGAAATGTGACGCATGGGACTTCATGCTTGCGGACTACCATGACAATGTTATCACACAATACATCTGCTATGGATGGCCCCTCAGTTATACAGGGGAAAAGGTACCCAATCACACAGGTAAAAACCACACATCGGCCATTGAGCACGAAGCTGACATTGATAAATTCTTGAGTAAAGAGTGTAAGTTGGACGCCATGTTGGGCCCGTTCTCAGAGGCCCCATTTGACAAGTGGTGCCACACTAGCCCTTTGTTGACAAGGCCCAAGAAGGACACTACTGAGCGCCGGGTGATTATGGACCTGTCATTCCCCAAAGGACAAAGTGTCAACGACGGTATAGTCAAAAACACGTACATGGGGGAACCAATGGCTTTCACACTGCCTTCAGTACTGGACATGGCCAACCTCGTGTTGAGTATGGGCAAGGGGTGTTACCTCTGGAAATGTGACCTCTCCAGAGCGTACAGGCAAATGCGCCTCGACCCCCTAGCCTACCCTCTGATGGGGATCAAATACCAAGAAAAATGGTACATTTGCCCCCCATTCGGGTGCCGGGTCTCAGGCGGATCACAACAGCGCATATCAAACGCCGTCTGCCATCTCATGAGCCAAAAGGGCCATCGCGTCATGGCATACGTAGACGATTTCGGTGGTGCCGCCGCGTCACATGACGAGGCCCTCCGTGCTTACAACGACTTTCAGGCGTTATGTGACCAACTGGGCCTCGTGCTAGCAGAGGACAAATCTCACCCACCAGCCAGAAAGATGGAATGGCTGGGCTTCGACATAGACGCCAGTAAAATGGTAGTAACAGTCCCCAAAGTCAAACTGGCTGAGGTGCTCGAGGAAGCCGCCGGCTGGCACAAAAGGGTGAGGGCGACACGCAGACAATTACAAAGTCTGGCAGGACGCCTCTCACACATTAGCCATTGTTTGATGCACGCAAGGAAGTTCATGTCTCGTATACTCGACACACTTCGACGTGCCCCACGTTACGGCACCACATACATTGACGCAGAACTCAGGAAGGACATTACATGGTTCCTGGAGTTCGGGCGTCGCTTCAATGGCAAATACCTCATTTCCCCCTGCATGCCCACACTGGAGATCGAGTGTGATGCGTGCCTGGTGGGAGGAGGAGGTTTTGGGCCTACAGGCTTCTACAGCTGCACCTTTCCACCGGCAATAGCGGAGGAACACCACATATCACGGCTCGAGGCCATAAATGTGGTGATGGCGCTGAAGACCCTCGTCCCTCCTAAGCTACCACCTACCCGAGTCATCGTGACCACAGACAACTCAGCCACAGCTCACGTCCTGACATCTGGACGAACAAGAGATCCTGTCATGGCCGCTTGCGCCCGCGAAGTGGCTATGATCGCATCCATCAACCAGTTGACCATTGACATTCAGCACGCGCCCGGCGAGTCATTAGTGCTCGCAGACGCGCTGAGCCAACACAGCAAGTCAGACGAGAAGGACTCTTTGGCAGCCCGTCTGACTAGAGAGAAGAAACTGACAGAATGCAGACCTGTCTCCTTCAAGAACTTAATTGACCTTTCTATCTTTTACAGGTGTCACCCAGTCGAGACTGTACAAGAAGCTTAGCCTCATGCTGGACCAGTCCCTATCTGTGGGAGCAGCCCAGAACCGCATTGCGCAGGCGCGCATGTACATAAGTTTCATGTTGTATTGTAATTTTACCGTGTTTGCACCTACCCTGTTGCAAGTAGTGCTGTACATTCAGCTCTTAGGTAACTCATTTAAATCAGTAAGGTCGGTACGAAACTACTTGTCGGGAGCAAGACTATATCTTGAAGAACGTAGCTACAACGTGGTCATGTTTCACCACAAATTGGTAACTAACCTAATTAACGGGCTTGAAAGAACCTCAACCCATGTACAAACATCAGCTCCGACACTCTCGTTTGATGTGATAAAACAGGTAGTAGACGTGCTCAGAGCACTATCGGCAGATGGTATGATCGCAGCAAATGCCATTTTATTTGGTACAGCCATCTTCTTACGGCAATCTAACTTCCTCTTCACTAGACTCGAGGAATTCAATCACCACATGGTAAGACGTAAAGACCTCGTCCTACAAGGAGACACCTTGTGGGTCCAGGTCGACTCTACTAAGACCGTAAATCGATCAAACCCAATTGCTGTACCTCTCCATGTAATTCACAATTCACCATATTGCCCTGTTGACGCTGTCATGAACAGCCTGTCTTTAGTTCCAGCGACCCCAGAACATGCTCTGTTCTGTTTCCCCAACACACAGCCTATGACGGCTGCATACGTCACAAAACTGTTACGAATCGCACTAACTATTATGAATCACCCCATGTTTTCTACAGCGACTGTCCACTCTACTCGCCATTCGGGTACCGCCGGATGCGCGCAGGCGGGCGTTGATGAGAAGGATGTCCGGATACACGGCACCTGGCGAGGTAATGGCAGTCGAGTGTACGCTCCAAAAAGAACTATCTCGACACTACTTAGTAAACGTGTGTAATGGTAAACACATCACTAGTCTTAAACCGACATATTCTCTTGCGCAGTCAATTGTAGACATATTGATATGATATACCATTTTAACAGTGTAACTGTATTTTAATTGTGTTAACAAAAATACACAATGTTTCTCCAAACCGTGGTTCTCTCTTTATTGGCATAATTGTGGGAAATACATTAATTTCATTTTTAAATTAGCCTGGAGAGAACCACCCTCTACACCCCCACTATAACTGTGTGTGTATACTTATGCATAAATTAGTCTCTCTCCAGTTACCCTGTGCACTATGCTGCCCGCGGTGATGACGTCACTCCAGCAGCGCCCTGGCACCAGTCCTACCACACCACGGCATTCGCACACCGACCACCACGGACTGAGCAGGCCTCTGGTTTCCCACCCACCATCCCTTAGAGACAACTGATGATAATTTGATGTACACGTTACAGAAGACGGAGTTCAATTGTAGACATATTGATATGATATACCATTTTAACAGTGTAACTGTATTTTAATTGTGTTAACAAAAATACACAATGTTTCTCCAAACCGTGGTTCTCTCTTTATTGGCATAATTATTTACCAGAGGAGAAAATTCAGGGCGCCCTACACAAACCTCTATGGTATACCGGTACCTTGTATTTATCAGTGGCGGCGGATTCGTGAAAGATATGGGGGATACATCCTCACACTATAGATTGTATAGAGAAAACCCGGGTTAGAGAGGGAGAGAAGACATGCCCAGTCCCATTAATCTTACACCGGGCATATATGAGCTGTGGCATGACTCTAGGAAGGCTCCATACATTGTCGAAGACATCTAAATGGTTTATACTGTGGCTTATATGTACAAGCTTTTTTATGGCGGGTAAATATTAGATTGATATTTAGAACTGAGTTTATGTCTCTTATTTAGCACTGCTAGAAAAGCAGACCAGTATGTTTATGTAAATGCCCAGGGCTATGAGACTTGTTAAATTCACTAGCCAATTTAAGAGAAAATTGTCATTTGAATTTCCATAGGGCCTCATAGTTAAGGCAAAAATAATATTTTTGAAAAATTCACAACTTTTTCATTTCAACCGTGACCCCTCATTTTTCTTTCATCAAAGTGCTTGAATTAGAGGTCCTCTTTCAATCCAGAGAGTGTTGTAGAAAAATCAGTAGAGGGTCAGAATGTATGAAACATGATATGAAAAAATAGTTTTTACCATTGGTTTCTATAGTTAAGGCATTTTACACTTAAATTGCCATAGTGTGAAAGTGAGCACCGTGACATAGGGATTTTTTTCTTTTGCATTTTCTGATGGGTCTCCGGCAACTTTGGGACAAACCTTTAATTATTAATTTTACATGAATTCATAATTTTAGTCATTGAGTGCTTTACTCTATTGTTTTCCAGGGCCTCATTGTGAAAATTACACTGCTTCACATCATTACAGGAAAGGTTTCAGGGTGATGCCTGGCAGATTCAACTGTCATTTCTAACAGTGGCGGATCCTAGATATGGCAAAGGAGGTGGCGCGTTCTAACACTCGAGTGCAGTTGGGTCGCCTTTCCTGCAATCTGATAGGTTGAGAGCGAATGTTGGGTCAGGGGACCCAGTGAAAGCACTTCCGGTCTCACTTCCTGTTTGTGGCTTTCCTGTCTTATTTGTGAATTATTTTGAGGAAAATCAAAGTTTTTTCTCATGTCAGAACATAAACAAAACCCTCAGATGCGAGTGTGTACCCTGCCCTCAGCCCACGGTCCTCAGGCTTTGCCTGATCGCCTTCGGCGATCTTGGGCAAAGCCTGAGGACCTCGGGTCAGGGTACACTCTCGCATCTTCGTGCTTTGTTATTATGGCCCAAATTTTGGGGCCAAATTATTGAATCAAACACTGGCAAAAAGGAGGGTGTGCGATAATAAATCCACCACTGCATAAGGTGTTTTCTTTAAATTAAGAGAGAACACATCTTTGCATAATATTGCATCAAAGCATGTATGGCTATATAGTGTGACTGCATTCACTTAGTCTGTCGATTTACTATAAAACAAAAACTTGATCATATCATTTGATTGTCAGTTTGTATGATGTAAGACAATTGTTGCATGTTTCAAGGTCAGACAAACAACATGTTGATGTAAACCACTTAGCCTCTATACTTTAATTAACAAGTGTTTATTTATAACGGGATAGGGGAGAAAAGGGGATTTAGGAATAGACCACCAGAGATTTATTATTTAAGCGAGATTGCTTTAGGCGAGCTTTTCGTTCTGCAAGACATTACAGTTCTATGTTGTCATTTTTTATATGAACTACCTTCCAGACCTGTTGGGGCAGTGCTTAATAAAGGGACCTGAAGTCCATTTCAAAAACATAACAATCGATATCGTTTTGAAACGCCTTGCAGAAGTCCCTATCCTCTAAACCCATTCATTTAAGATAAAAGAAGGAATAATGATCTTATCAATAATTGTGCGTCGTAATTATAGATTTTAAATGTATATGTATCCAGGACCATGCATTGAGATATATGAATGTACAAAGACATGCACCAGTATACGCCCAGTAGGCCTGACATAATGGACTTAGTTCGTGAGAAGGTGAAGGCTTCAGACCATGCAGAGTAGGTCTACAGCATATCATGTTGTTTTATAAAAATGACCCAATACAAAGTTGGATGAATGCATTAATCTTGTGCGCATTTACATTCTGCCTGACCACTTCCCCAACAGACCATTAATCTTCCTTTTTTTTTGTTCTTCACCTATAGCCGTTTTTGTTTGTTTATTTTTCAATCCCCTTTTTTCGATTGTTCTTTTGCGTGTGTGTTCTTTTTTCATTTGTTTATTATATAGTATTCGTCCCTTGTACATTTGTTTATGATTCATGTGTCTATCTGTCCCTTCCTTACCTCCCCTCCTCCCCCCATCCCTCATCCCAATACACCTCGCATGTCTCTTCTCCACTAACGATGTTAGTTCTGGCGTGCACCACACGGGGGAGGCACTGTGGGTGCCGGGCACAGTTCAATCTGGTGCTGGGCAGTCTTTGGCTTCAGTCCATGGCAGGTTGGCCACTGGTTTCTGCCCTGTCCCGGCCCCTAACCCTTTAAGGGCCACTGATGCAGGAGTGCATCATGCCCATTGGTCGTCATGATGCACCAATGAAGTGCTGGAGAGACTTCTCGCCAGCACTATCAAATCATAGTGGAACCTCTTTATTTAGAGACTCCATACATCCCCGCAGTATAGGCAATTTAGTGCATGGATTACGATTGTTCTATACCAAACTCTATGTGATTGTGACATAAGTATAATCGTACAGATCAGTTCTGGGGCAATACCATTATATAATCATTGACACTTTTAAGGTGTCAAATCATAGTGGCTGTGGTCAGTCGTAGTACCTTAAGAAATGGACACCTCACAGTTTTGACATCTATGAATGGATGAGGAGCAATGTTAGTACATTGTATTATGCCGTGAGTGTTCTGCACTCATTGATGAACTTATACAGTTTTACGATATCTACTGAGTTTATTCTAATAATAAAATTTGATGTGTATATAACTTCCTCTGTTTACAATGAAGACAGAGTATGATGCAGTCAGCGTGCACCCCAGAATGAACCTTTAGGGAGTGGTAATCTTTCAATAACGGGGGGGGGGGGGGGCTGGTGGGTTTGAGGGGGGAGGTTAGAACCTTTTCGACCCCTCGACCAGGTGAGGTCAAGATTTTTCTAAGCCCTCTGAGGGGTGGGGGTCAAAATAATTTCACCTCTTTTTAGTGAAAAGTATGCTTGGTTACTATAGGTTAAAAGGGTGCCTTTGTACACGATTTTCGTCCCCTATGAGGAGGTTTTTAACCCACCTCGGGAGGGGGAAGGTCAATTTTTTTTTCACGCAACCCCCCCCCCCCAAGTTGTTAAAAAGTGATCACTCCCTTATAGTATTGCCAATGGAGCTGCAGTGCATAGGGCAGTCAGTGGTTAAGTACGGACAGGTCCCACCTACCACCTCCACACACACACCAGCAGCTAGTGCCCCCTCGCGGCCGAAACTGGAACTACTGACAGGAGGTAGAGGTACCCTCTCACCCAGAGCCTCACAGATGGTCTACACTAATACTCCCTCCACTCCCACCCATTCAATCAACTGCCGCACCTGCAGCCTATACCACACCACTCTAACACTGCTCAGGATATATACCATAGACCATTCACAAACGGATTTAAATTGGAGGAGAAATTTGGACTTTTATGAGTGTTTTATATTGGAGTTGTGAGGAGATGGTAGGGAGGTGAGAGGCGTAGAGGAGAAATTGCAGTTGGAGGGTGTGTGGCTACGTAGTGCCGTCCCTCCAGACGCGCCGTGGACCAGGCTATCTGTCCATACCACGCGGCGCAGGGCGCTGAGAGGAAGGGAAGACAGTGGACTGTAACTGGAGAGAAGGAACCTGCATCCACTCTAATTGATTATCTTTCAAAAGGATCATTTTATGGTATATTTTGATCTTTATAAATGCAAGGATTCCAATAGGATACCCAAAGCGGTAGGTTGAAATCTTCCCAGGCATGTATCGGGGTCTGCGTTTTCTGCGTTGCATACGCAATTCAGGAAAGCCGCGAGTGTGTATTGGAACATTTAGAGCTGTTTAAGTTGGCGAATCAACGAACTATTCACGGAGAACAGATATACCTTCAAGGATTTTATAATTCACTTTGAAATTGAACTTGAACTAAAGAAAAAGGGGAAAAGCCATAGATCAAATATATTTTCTCTTAATAATCACGGTACCTTGTGCAATTCCGTGTAATAATTAAATAATTGAAACACAAACTGGACTGAGGAGTGAAGAATAGAGAGAGTGAGAGATAGAAAGAGAAAAAGAAAACACAACAAAAATAAGCAGGCTTCAATCAATGAACGCTCTATACTCACAAACCTTACAGTACACTGGGTAATTGTTATATAAAAAAATACTAAGTCTTCTCCTAGTACAATCATCATTATGTATTTAACCTGTAGGTAGTATAGAGGGGGCGGTCTGATACCATACCTTTCCTGTAAGCTCCATATGTATTTAACCTGTAGGTAGTATAATGGGGGCGGTCTGATACCATACCTTCCCTGTAAGCTCCATATCTAAGCTCTCACAGACGCTCATACTGTGCCAAGTACTTTGATCTGCTTCTGAAGTTAAAGAGTCGCCACAGCAGGAAAAGGAATAGAGAACTTAGGAATGAATGATCCACACTGACCAGATAGGTTCATACATTGGAGCAATATTTTGGCTAAATTATACTGTTTTCCTTTCACATGTTATTGGGTGACTCACCGGCACTTTTGAGCAGTATTTCTTGTACATTCTAGTTGAACATACCCCCAGGCCATCCCAGAAAGACAGAAACTGTCCAGCGCCTCCAGAATCGGACAGTGGAACTAATGCATTAACTGGGGACTGGCGGGTGCCAATTAAAGAAGCAGGGGATCTATTCAATTCACTATTGGCGGCTCTAGCTGGCCCACATTATAATGAATTATAAATGATGTGATAAACCCTTGAAAGAAACATCTGGAACGCCCTTACGCTTGTTATTGCACCCCAACCATAACAAATGCATTGCATTCATACCTTTTCAAATAGTGCCTAGGATATTTGAGTGTTTAGCAGCTTGTTTTCAAGAGCTCTGATAAAGGGGAAAATACACCAGTCGATAGTGTTGTATTGGTTAATTTATGCAGGGTTCCTATGCTTTCCAAATAGGAGGATATTAATCTGACCATATACGGGCTTACCATCCAGCAGTACACATATAGTTATATTGGTTTTCAAAAGCAGGACCAATTACCACCTCTGGAGAAAATAGGGTCCATGCTTTAAGATAAGTCACACTCAGCCATTGTAGTGGCAAAAACTGGAGATTCAGACCCAACCCGTGGGACTACATGTACTACACCAGCCCTCATGGGGTCACCTTTGATACCCTTGTGTACCCGTGTAACAAGCCGTACTTAATCCATATATAAGGAACTATTCCCCCTGGAGGAAGGAAATAGGGTTTATGCTTTAAGTTTAAAGCCCTGGAGGACTCACTAAGCAGGGTCAGCTACTCTGTTAGCTGGCAGGGTATACCTCTCTTCCACATTGCAGCGCCATGGATTGATCTGGTATCGGCGAGATCTATATGAAACAGTTGTCCTAATGGGTACCAGTTGTCCCCTAAATATCCTACAACAGGGAGTTATCTGATTGATTGGTGATTCATCCCGCAATCTGCCTATACATGTGGTTATACTGTAGGGGCTGGTCAGGAGGGAGGGAAACTAGGAGTACCCAGAACTACTACACAACTACCTGACATGCCCTGCCCCCTTAATACACCCTGACACCTACAGGAGGAGAAGGGAGGGACCCTGGAGGAGGAGAGGATTTACTACTATAGGAGTGGAGTAGTACAAGATGGGTAGTTCTAATACCTTTACATCACCTGGAGGAATGGCAGGTTTAAGGCTACAGAAACCTGCCCTGCTCCTCCTACTTCTCCTGCACATAGGGATTACAGGTAAGGAAACGATTTAGCTATAGAAAGCTTTTATTTCACATAATGAACCATGGTAGCACATTTGACCCTTAAAGACAGCTAATGCATTAATGCATCATGCCCATTGGTCGTCATAATGCACCAATTAATATAGCAGGAAACCAGTGTAGTTTTCACAAGAAGCCCCCGGTGTCAGTACAGTAGTAGAAGGAATCTCTGTGAAAATAACGATGGATCTCTGGCAACTTTGGGACGAGGATTGCGTCGTTATTTTGACAACATCTCTTTTCACAGTGTGCACTAATGTAGTAACTAGTTCAAATCAAGCCCCAGGATTCCTGGAGGGTGTTGCTCCTATAGTAAAAGGAAGAGCTGGCTAAAAATGCCCTCGTTTCCAGTCCTTTCTTCTCATGTAGCTATAACTTGTCCCGTTTGTTGCTCACAAGTGGGCATTCAAGAATGGTGCTACAAAAGGGGGATTTGAGTAGGTACCTAGTTGGGAGAAGTCAGTCAGTATAATATACTATAGAGTGTGTGACATGAGTAGGTACATGATAGTGCAGCTCTCTCTGTTTTAACAAGGCAGGTGACTTTTCAGACTAATGTGGTGAGTGCAAGTTGAATGGTGAAGCAGCGCGTGACATCTTTTGAAAAGAGGGTACCTACTGACAGCTCTTTTTACCATAGCAGCAACACACTCCTGGGTGCATCTTATAGCTTCTCCTCAAACCAAGGGTGTGCCTTCTAAAAGTGGTGGGTCTCATACAAGGGGTATTAAAATCGTGTCTTATTCTTTACCCAATCACAAACCATAACAAAGACCCCATCAGCACTATGATATTTCCATTCTCCCTAACACTTCATTTTCTATTTGATCCAACCATCTTCCTTATTGAAATACAAGCAGGGCAATTATCCCTAGAAACACTTTAACCCTTTAGAGGCCGCTGATGCAGGAGTGCATCATGCCCATTGGTCGTCATGATGCAACAATGAAGTGCTGGCGAGACTGCTCCTCAGCACTTTATTGAAGCATCATGCCGACCCTATGGGGTTGATACATATACTCCCAGACGGTCGGCATGATCCTCCAATGAAGTGCTCGTGAGCAGTCTCGCCAGCATTTCATTGGTCCATCATGACCAATGAGCATGATGCATTGAATGCATCAGCAACCCTTAAAGGGTTAAGGGCCGATAAAGCACCATATACATTGATCGTCATGAGGTATGATTGTAGCCAATATATATGAGTAACCTACATCTACATTTAAGAATCATTACCACTCTATAGGATTGATACACTCTCAGATGGTTGGCATGATGCTCCAATGAAGTGTTGGTACTGAGGACTGCATCGGTGCATCATGTGAACCAGTGAGCATGATGCACTCCTGCATTAGCGGCCTTTAGGGGTTAATGAGCCTGAACTCAGCTACTTCAAAATTGCAATGCACCCTAACAAAGCCCTAACAAGAAGAATTAACACCGATAACGCTAATCCCAGCGGAGACTCAAGAACAACAGAAGGACGATAATAAGGACAAACAAGGTACAAAAGATGAAAAAAGTGAATCAATGATGCAACCCTTGGTTTGAATACATAAGCAAATGTCCACGACCATGGGATATTTTTACATCGTATTCCCCGAGGTGGGACTGGCGTATCCCACGAAGCCATTATATGGCTGAGTGGGATGCGACCAGTCCCACAGAGGGGAATACGATGTAAAAAATCCCATGGAAGTGGACATTTGCATTTATGTCATGGCCTAGGGGGTTATTTTGCTTTTAAATAAAGAAAAACAGCTCAGATCTGTTCAAAATCCAAGATGGCGGACACCCATTGAATACAGACACATTGTATTCAATGCCCCCCATTGAATACGGCGATTCTAGTACTAATCTATAGTGACGTTCGTATCAGCCATGACATAAAGTTATTTAGGAAGAAGGCTTTTTATTCGTTTATTCATCAGCAAACTGAATTGACCCGAATTGCCTTAAGTGCTGGCCTGGGGCGATGTTAAAAAGGATTGGTGCATCTTCCGCGAGTGTTGACCTCAGAGGGCCAGCATGTATGTGCGTAGGCCTTGCGAGTTACTCACCAGGTATGTATTCATGCATCGTGTTGACAAATCGGCATGATGCATTAAAAGAATATTGGCATTTAAAGGGTTAAGGTTATTTTGTAAGGAAGCAGGTGATTGGATGGTGGCAGCAGCAAATTGGAAATCAGTGGTTAATTGAAGATCAATTAGGAATGGAACAATTTGGAAACGAGGCGAGTTCATCACAGTTTAAATGAGCCACCTCCCCTTCTTGCGCTTTTTATGACATCTAATTTACAGAAAGCTGTTTCTTTCATTTCGGAATGAATTGGTAAGCTTCTCCAAATTCTTTATCGAGCATATTGACTATCTGAGAAATGGAAACAAAGATCGTCATGACGGGTTTTAACCTTTTTATGCATCATGCCCATCGGTTATCATGATGCATGAATGCAGCCCTGGTGAGTAACTCGCCAGGGCTGCATTCATACCTCATGCTGACTCAGCCGGGTTAATACACACACTGATGCTCCTATGAATCTGCTCCCAAGCACTTCATTGGTGTATCATGACAGCCAATAGGCATGATGCACTCCTGTATCAGGGGCAGTTGAAGGACCAATCCCTGACATCAATTTGCCATATTAACCTGTAGCTGACAGCACTGGGCCAGTTTACCACTCAAACAATATACAAAGGCTGATAATTCCAGGTTTTCGAACAGATATCACATGCCTCTAGCTCACACCACTGATCTTATTTCGGGCGTAGCGCTATGGGGAATAAAATCACTGGTAGTGCTATGGGCAGGTGATTACAATCAGGCTGCTGGTAGAGGCACATGATTTCCGTGAGCCTCGTTTTGAGGCCCAACTAGTTCAAGAGGTCATGACATCACATGCAGTGATGGCGGCTGACCGGCGGCCAGAGTCAGCCACCAGTGTGCAGTGATAGTGGAATTACAAAGAATAGAGATTAATAGTGAACCAAATAATCCTGCTCCAAGCTGTAATAGAACTAGAAACTATTAAAGGGCTAATGATACTGTCCCTACGCTGTCCGCCAGTGACTGACAGCTGTGAGTTGGCCGTGAATCATTTTTTTTTGTGTATTCAAAGATACAATCACCTGCCTATAGCTCTACTGGTGATTTCATTCCCTACAGGTTACCCCCGAGATAAGATCAGTGGTGTGAGCTGGAGGCTCGTGATGTCTGTTCAGGGGGGACATAATTCACAGGCCCCTAAATGTAATTGCTTATAATGTGTGTCCTACTCCTATATTTTTGTTTACCCTCCGACAGAAAAACCTTCCTTATTTTCCTTGCATATTTCCTATCACTGAAAACCCTCCAGATCTTTAAACTCGTCAGATTGAGGACCTATGGTCATCAGAAGAGGTACAGAGAGAGGGCAACACCTTAAAGGGAGTGAAATCCCTCAGTCTACATCTCCCCAGTATGAGTCTATGGCATTCTGTTGACAATATGTAACAAATACACAAGGTGGCAGGTATGTGCCACTCATGTTTGATGATTAGGCCTTCAGTTATCAACAGAAGGTCTTCATCGCTGAGGACTCTAGGTGCTCAAGTTGACGATACCTAAATCTACAGCTTTGAGTAGTCAGATTGAGGACCCAAGGTAGTCAGCACCAAGGTTGTCACTCTAACAACATTATGTAATCAGTTTGACTACCTTGGAAGAGTGTGTTGACCTAAACCCATCAGGTGGACTACCCTGGGTGCTCAATCTGATGACCTTAGGTTGTAGATTTGGGTATCGTCAGTCTGACGACCTTGGGGCTTTCAGTGTACCAAAAACAGGCGTCTTTTTCGTGGCAAGCAAAATGACTTGTTTATGAAAGTCTCCACAGCAAAAGTAATTTTAAACTAATGTACACATAACCTGATTTTTCCCCCGTGCCCAGTGGTGGAAAATGGGCATTTTTATGCATCACTGAAGGAGCCATTGATTTGACATATAGATATTCGGTCTAAAACAATCTAGCATATACCAAAGTTTGCGAATTGAAGTGAGATCTTTGGTGATGCCCCTATATTTCATATCCAGCCAGTAGAAGGGATTTTAGAGTAATTTAAATCAAGCAGTAACATCTGACATTTTTTGCAAACTAGTGATGCAGGCACTATCCTGAACTAGTTGAATGAGCCACTCTTTTTTCTGTGTCATTTTTGAAGATGATATAACAGGTGAATAACTAGCTCCACATGGGCTCTACTTCATATGACATTTCCTTGAAGCTATTGTGGTGGGATTTATGATAAAGTGAGTAGCAACATTCTAGTGAGTGGGAGTGAGTAATAGATGATTAACCCCATTTCGACAGCTATAAGGTCATATTCATGGCGAGAACTACATTATACTATTTCACAGAGGAATGTGTCAGTGCCCAAGCATATGTGCACCACACACATCCTGAGGTGACAGGAAAGAGGAGATATAGACCCTTTTAAGTGGGCTAGGGAAGCCCAGCATTAGGCGAGCAACATTCTACTGGCGAGAAATGCAATAACTATTTTTGCTTGTGCTATAAGAAGGATACGGGTATACAGCATGCTTTAATGTTGTATATATAATACATGACATGACATTGTTGACATTATTGTTTTGTGGCTTATTACTGTTGCATGTAAGGGAAACATATACCAACACAGTGAACCACCATGGTAAGGATGGTAAAGCACGATACTAGGACAATACCCTGCTGGACATTGACCCCTGGTCATTAACCCCCCAGACATTCACTCACTGGACATTAATTAACCCTCCTAGGACATTAACCCCTGTACATTACCCATAGACATTAACCGCTGTACATTAACCCTCGGAAAAAAACCCGGTCATTAACTCTTGGTCATAATCCCTGGTCATTACCCCCCTGAAAATTACCCCTCCTAGGATGTAACCCCCCTGGTCATTAACTCCTGGACATTAACCCCCTGGACATAAACCCCCTAGACATTGCCCCTCCTACGACACAATCCCCGGTCATTAACCCCCTGGACATTACCCCTCCTATGACATAACTCCCCGGTCATTAACCCCCTAGACATTACCCCTCCTATGACATTACCCCCGGACATAAACCCCCTGAACATTGCCCTTCCTAGGACATAACCCCCAGTTATTAACCCCCCGGACATTACCCCTCCTAGGACATAACTCCCCGGTCATTAATCCCCCGGACATTACCCCTCCTACGACATCACCCCCGGACATAAACCCCCCAGACATTGCCCTTCCTAGGACATAACTCCCCGGTCATTAACCCCCGGACATTACCCCTCCTAGGACATAACTCCCCGGTCATTAACCCCCCGGACATTACCCCTCCTATGACATAACTCCCTGGTCATTAACCCCCGGACATTACCCCTCCTATGACATAACTCCCCGGTCATTAACCCCCGGACATTACCCCTCCTAGGACATAACTCCCCGGTCATTAACCCCCCGGACATTACCCCTCCTATGACATAACTCCCCGGTCATTAACCCCCGGACATTACCCCTCCTATGACATAACTCCCGGTCATTAACCCCCGGACATTACCCCTCCTATGACATAACTCCCCGGTCATTAACCCTCCGGACATTACCCCTCCTAGGACATAACTCCCCGGTCATTAACCCCCCGGACATTACCCCTCTTAGGACATTAGCCCCCCTCCCCCTGGATTTTTCTCCCCCCGTCATTAACCCCTTTACAGGGTTTAACTTTATCATCCTATTTTAACATTACAGAGGGTAGGAACCATGAGAACCGACTGATAGCGGCGCTAAGTCAGGACTATAACCGCCACGCGCGCCCCATAGTGGACGTCCTTAAACCTATAGATGTCTCCATCTCCTTCTACCTGACCAAAATACTTGGACTGGTGAGTAAAAAAGATTCTTTTTTTTCTCAATTTATATGATGGTAAATAGAGAAGCCACATGGCGAGTTATTAAGTGAGTAATCAATGGCTAACAGGTGACGAGTCAGATGGCCAATAATTATTGGCCTATACATCTGACGAGTCACCTGGTAGCCATTGAATACTTTTTTCATTATATGATTGATGCATCAGAATGCATCGGAATGCATTAAGATGCATCATGCACTCATTAGAAAGAGAAGGTCTATTGAAAGAGATGAACCAGGCTTGGACTCGAACGCCTACTACTACGGACGTCCAACGTGCTATCCATGTGGCCACCTTTTGGTTTGGCGTGAATGCGTCCAGCAGTATGGAGCTTTATCATGGCTGTCGCTGCTATAGAACAGGCAGCTCCGGCCTCTGTGGCGACCACTGTGGCATTCTCCTAACCAAACGCTACTGCTGCTTTGAACTTCTGGCGGTGTGGCCTCGAAGGCAGCAAGCTGGTATTCGGATCCAGCCTTCCCAGGAGCTTAATTCAAAACATCCTGCGATCCCAACCCCAGCGATCTTAGTGTAGGCACATATCATAAGACCTGGCTGGTCTACCCTATGTAATGCAGTGGTTGCAGGCCTGTCCAGAATAGCTAGTCCTGGGATCACTTCACTATTCCATTTCCACCACTAAGATCACTGCGATCTTAGTGAAAGAAATGCATAGTGGTTTCACCTGAGTACAAGAGCACTTACAGGGAACACTTCTGATCGAAAGAGTGAATAGCCTGCTGCATACATAAAGAGGGGAGGGAGGACATTTGCTGAGTGTCCTTGAGGGCTCTTAGGGCTACTCATGCGTTAAGTGCACTGTAAGGTAATTCTTCCCTTATCTCTCTTTGTCCTGGGGGGAGGGCACAATGCTTCTAATAGGCAAGCATAAATCATACATTCATAGGAACAACTCTTGAAAACTGTACGGGGGTCAACTGCACCCTGTGCTCTTTTGTTAGCCCATATGGGGATGGGGAAGGATGGTATAAGCACTCTTGTGAAGAAGAGTGACTCCACAGCTGTTCCTTTATTTTGGGATTCTTACCCCTGTGCCTAGTCAGTTCTTCTTGGAATAGTGTAGGAGGGCTGAGGCTAAGATCGATGCGATCTTAGTGCTGGCTAGGATATGTGAACCCAGTCAACTCTTAAGATCGCTTAATAGGATAAGGCTGATTTATTCCTAAGATCGCTGGGGTCGTAATCCCAGGATCTTTTGAATTAAGCTCCTGTATTGATTGTCAGAGGGCACCACTCTCCACCACCTGACCAATGAATTTCTCGTTGGTTTAAATATTTCATGTTGGTATGCCCGAGATGCTGACAGCCCGTAGCTCTAACACTGTAGCTCCATATCTCACACCTTCCGTAAGATAACCCTCAAGTGTATTCCACGGCCTCTGACAACACCCTAAATGTTCAATTAAAGAGGTTAAAATTAATTTTCCTTGTCAAATGAATGTAATTTGGAACATGCCTGACCAAAACTCGGCTTCACCTCAAATGATTACCCAAAGTAGTTCCCAATACTTGTGCACCTTTGTCTATGTATAAGCCTATATGACAGCTAAATATTGCAAAGGGCAGGAATAGACATACATGTTGTGCGCAATATAGGAACTTGCGAAACTCCAGAATGGGCCTTGGCTACAGTTGCACAGTTTTGGAATTCCTATATTGTGTAACTATTCCTAAATTGCGCAGGGAGGAATACAAACTGTCATCCCTACCAAAATGATGCACGACACACATCTTGGGGGGGGGGTAGGAAAGAGGAGATAAAGACCCTTTTATATGGGCTATTATTAAAGCGGGTATTCCATTGCGTCGGTTGGCCAGAATTTCTGTAATCTGCAATTCCGTCAGCCGATTTCTTTTTCATTGGATTATAAAAATCTCACTTATCCGATCACTTTTAATTTTTTAATAGTGATTGGATAAGAAAAAATTTCAGCTGATCGACGGCCGACCGACGCAATGGGATACCCACTTTATGCACGAATGCAAACCTGCAGTACGGAACACCAATGAAGTGCTGACATCATGCCGATCAATACATCATGATGGACTCTTAACCTCCCTAAGAGTTAAGCAATTAGTTCTGCAAATAGAAAAGAATGCGTGTATTTGACGTCAGAGTGTTCCATGAAGTGTACACGACGTTAATGCATTATTTGTACGTACCACAAATAAATACACAATCAGAGAATGCACAAGTAAACCCTTTGAGGGTCGCTGATGCAGGAGTGGTCACCGTCATGATGCACCAATGAAGTGTTGGCAAGTCTGCTCGCCAGCACTTCATTGGTGCATCATCCGGGGATGTAGCAACCCTGCAGGATTGGCATGATGTATAAGCCACACCCTGAGTTCACGGCTTTATTATAAACCGCGCCAAGGGTCCGAAATCTTACCTATTCCTCATGAATATACCCCTTCATATAAGCCACACCTGAAGACTAAGGTAGACCACACCAGGGGTCTGAAATGGTCTCTAGGCCTTGGCTTATTTGTGGTATTTTACAGAAGTCTCATGGGTTTGATATTGAAACACAGATGCATTAATTCTGCATTATTGTATCGTAACGATATGTGCAGTGGAAACGCAAACATCCCCCATTTTGTCATCAAAGGGTCCAAGACCAATAAGGGCTAATTACAAAACCAATAAGAAATCCAATATTCACATCTTGCACCCAAGAACGCTCCATCCATACAAATACTATTTATTACATTTCTTTTACGTCAGCAATAGATATTAAGGTATAGAATGAACAAGTACGTCATTCGAGCAGCGTAGAAACTCTCATATAATGAGTAACTTTGGATATCAGAATGGAGACTTTTGCTTCCCCTTATATACGAGATGTCATCACCAGTATATATATATATATATATATATATATATATATATATATATATATATATATATATATATATATATATATATATATAAGCAAATGTCCTTTGCCTATAAGGCATCGTTGAATACGGACAGCCTCACCTCGGTGAATACGATGCAAAATTATTCACAGGAGTGGACATTTGCATTTATGTCATGGCCTAGGGGGTTATCTTGCTTTTAAGGGCACATATGTAAAACTCATACAAACACAGACAGGTCATCGCCCTCACGTTTGATGTTCAGAATGTACAGGCTTAATCATTTGGACAGGAATTTGATGAACACCCCTAACCAAAATGATAATTTTTAGCATTTTGTGTACACATGTGATACACACTGTATCCTATACTACACTCAATTATATATGTTTAGAATAGAAGTTGGCTGCATGCTTTTGATCAAAGTATATAAGTATACAAATGTCATATGTAGGGCATTATGGGTTATGCAGGGGTTTAGTTCCAAAAATTACTTTTCAGAACATAAGCATTATACATTAGCAAATGACACCTGTTCTAGTAAAAGAAACATCGTTTGTGGAGTGCCACAAGGGTCCACACTGGGACTGTTGCTATTTTTGATTTGATTTACGTGAATGAATTAGGAAATGTATGTCCTAACGTTAATACCTTATTGTATGCTGATAGTGCTGTTTTGTTTCTAGCTGGAGATGAGTCAGTGTGCAATACCATGTAACTTGAACTCAATAGATATCATTAATGGTGTTTTAAAAACAGATTAATTGTAAATAGATGTGATTTACAAGGACATTGGGATGGAATAATTCTTAATTAATGGGGAAAAGCTCTTTGAAGCTGAAGATTATATATGTCTTCGAGTTACTTTCGATGAATCCTTACATTTGTAAAGATTTTTTACAGTCACCCTAAGGTAAGCTCCTGATGAGTACCCTGCAGCCCTTCTACATCACAGGCCTAGATCCATAGACAAAGGTTCACGAGTAGTGGGTCTGACTGAGGGGTATCTCATGAGGCGAAGCCGAGTGAGATAGGCCTTATGTTTCATGTCATCTGAGTTGGAAATGTTAAAAACTCATTTAAAATGTCATACAAAGATAGTTCTTTACATGTCTTATGGCTATTTGTGGTAGTGTTACTAGCCGTGAGATACGGGGTAGGATATCTCACAGGTGGTGTGAGATACCTCGGCTCCAATGTTGAACCTATGGGGTATGCGTATTCCACTGTTTTCAACATAAAATAAAAAGATTGTGTTTAATACTTAGTCCTCAGGGGCGTAGGAAAAGGGGGGGGGGCAGGGTGCCTGGCCCCCCCCAATCATGAAGGAGGTGGGGCCTGAGTATGTCTGGGCCCCCCCAATATTTTCCAAGAACTCATAAACACAATGGAAAAGAAACTAAAACTTTACATCTCAAATTAGATTATTATGGTGATGTCATAGGGAAAATGGGGGTCTGAGCCTAAAGTCAGATCCAAAATTTACCAAAAATTACCTTTCTATATGAATTCTATATACGCATAATTTTTATATAGATGCAATCACGCATCAGCCGACAATTCAAGGTGGTCCCGATGGTGCCCTCGCCGGGCCCCCCCAATGAAGATTTGCTTCCTACGCCTCTGGTCCTGCATTCTAAAGATGGCAAACATCCTCCAGAGAAAGAGATAATAAACTCAACACTGCCACATTGACAAAGTATTGATCTGCATTAAAGTATGGCAGGGGCAGTGCTAATGTAGTGTCCTAGAATTGTTTGCGGGAAAGGGGTATCAGGGCAAATGGCTCCCTAGATTGGTAGCCCCCAACCAGAGGCTCTGGACGAATAGCCCTCAGGATTTATGTCCATCTGACAAGTGGCCCAAGGACACATGGCCACCAGGATCACGTCTGTAAGTCTATGCTAGCTAGATTAAATCTCTATTATTTTCTAACGCCCAACAGTTGTCTCTATTCAGTCTGGTATCAGCTAGATCATCATTATATGCCTGGTAGATTCTATCACCTGTCAAATGTTCATTCTGTGCCTACTAGATTCTAACCTTCATCAGATTTCCATACTTTTCAAATATCAGTTTGGACCTGGGCAGGGTGATAGTGAAACCTATATTAACCAGAATGAGGCACTGGGTATTACCCAGTGGTAGAAAAACCCTTAAACCAGAGTACTCAACTCAACACTATGCCTAGAAATCTTTTTCTGACTGAATATGACCTAGAAACCTTGGTAGAACACTGATCACTCCCTGTGCAGGCCTCGGGCAGTAGTCCCACAGCTCAACCCCTTCTGTGTACCATTTTGTTTTCACAATTTCTATGTGGTACCTGTGTGCTGCTATACCCCTCCCCCTTACTTCCTGTGCTGCTACCTCATTCCTCATGATCCTGGTGTAGGGTATCCACACACAGGTAGGCTGTATTACATAAGGTGTGAGGGTGTTTGTCACCTGCAGCCATTCTGAGTCACCCTGAATAGCTGTTAACCCTTAAACCTTTTAAGGGCTGCTGATGCATCAATGCGTCATGCCTATTGGTCGGCATGATGCATCAATGAAGTGCTGATGAGACTGCTCGCCAGCAATTCATTGGGGCATCATGCCGACCCTCTGGGAGGATACGTATCAACCCCATAGAGTCAGCATGATGCGCCAGTCTCATCAGCACTTCATTATTGCATCATGATGACCAGTGGGCCTGCACCAGCAGCCTTTAAAGGGTAAGGTACCAGTCAGGAGTCCATCATAGGTCGGCATGATGCATCAATGAAGTGCTGGCTCGACCGCTCACCAGCACTTCTTCGGAGCATCATGCCAACCCTCCAAGAGTGTATCAACAATGAAGGTTCGACATGATGCATGAATGTAGTCCTGGCAAGTTAATCGCCAGGGCTACATTCATGCATCATGGCGACCAATGGGCATGATGCATTAATGCATTAGCCGCCCTTAAAGACTGAACACACACTCTCCATTCAAATACAGAGGACAACACCCTACACAGGGGCTCACTTGAGGTATTTTATAGCCACCTGTTTGGGACCATAGAAAAATCATTAGTACCTACAATATTAATCGGTATATAAAATGTGCTCCACAAATTAATCCTGGGAATAAGGCGCTCCCCACCTAAAAAGAAACACCAAAGGGATAGCTGAGGCCTGATCTTGCATCCTTTAATTCTTTTCCAAATCGAATTTTGGGATGACCTATAAATTAAAGGAATGGTCATTCTTTATCAACTTGGGGGTGGTGGGTCTCAGGGGGGTGGGTGGGTGATAAAAGTGGGCCATGCTTTTCAAAGAGGGCCATGGTTGATGGAAATCCTCAGGGCCTCTGTGGTATGGGGGAGTACAAAAAGATTCTGGCTGCTCTTAAGGGGGACGTAAATATGTTTTGCGTGTCTGCACAAAAACTTACTACCCCTCGTTGATAAAATTAATGATGTGCTTTCCTTAAGGCACAGACATAGAAGCCCCAGCTTGTAAGTGAGGTATTCCAGTCTCTCAGATGCTCATAATCAGCAGATAAGTATAGCAGCAACCTGCATGCTGAGCAGTGCCTCTGGTGTGATTACATATACATGGCTATGTATAGGGATCAATCAAAGCCAGGGATTTCTGACCACAGCGTGCCCCTCAGTAAAGCCCATTTTCCACCACCTGGCTCTGCACCCCATTGTTCCAACTGTAGGTTTATTTCCACATTCTACAGTTGGGAGGGCCAGCAGGAGGTTTTATGAATTAGGTCAGTTCTGGCAGGAGGTTTTGTGATTTGGGTAAGGTCTGGGAGGAGGTTTTGTGAAACAGATCAAGTGTAGCAGGAGGTTTTTATGAATCAGGTCATTTTTGAAGAGCAGATGAAATTCTTGAGAAAATACTGTCCCCTATGGGATTCGTACCCATGCACCAGACACTGCTGGGATCCTGAGTCTCATGTGCTAACCGTTACCCCATGAGTCCTCAGATGATACTGTGGGTGGTAGAGCATCTATTGAATGGTGATATGCTACTATTATGACTGAGTAATAGATTATAGATAAACAGAGTACCGGTACTTTAACTTTGATAGTCTAACCAGTCTGTGTAGTATAGTGGTTAAGGCCTGGGACTAGAAATCCATTTTGCAACAAATTCTAAAAATAATGTATTATAATGAATATCCACTTAATGTCAACAGGATAAAAGAAGCTTCAGAGAGGCCTTTTACAGATACCCCTTTTGTGTATGTTAAAAACATCACCCCCATGCAGTTTTGAACCCACATTCTATGATTCCTTTTTTATCATAGCTTTGATTCACAGCCAATACAGAAGATTCAAATCCTCTTCTAGGCCTCTACAGTTTATGTCAAAATATGCTTATATTCATGGTTTTACTGTTGTATAAACTTCTGTGGATGGAGTATAAGTAAGAAACCCTACTTGGAGCAGGATTTGCCACAAAACCTCCTCGGCTTCGTCTCAGAGGTTTTGTGGCAAATCCTCAAGCTCCGCGGAGGTTTTCCATTACATAAACACCTCCATCACTCGATAAAGGGCCTTGCCTCACCACTGAATGCTATGGCAAGGATTGGCGTACATAACAGCTGGTGAAAAAGGGCGCTTAAACACTGTAATGAATTGCCAGTTTTATTGAAATAAGCATATTTCTATTTCCATCTAGGTATGCAGCATGTCCTTACCACACATAATGTATGCATACAAGTACAATACTTGTGCCATAATGTGTCATATTACCGCTAACACAGCGTGCACACGGGGACATGTCGCAGGTACCTGATATGTAAATATGGCATATACCATTGAGTTAGCACCCATTAATTTGACACCAGTCTGCCAGTTCACATCTGGAGCCTTGGTCTGCCAGTGGTTAACCCTTGAACCCTTTAAAGGCCGCTGATTCATATATATGTCATGAGGACAATTTCCTCCACATACCTTAAATATTTATTGCTCTGAGAGTTGTTATTGCACGTGTGCATCATGCCCATTGGTTGTCATGATGCACCAATGAAGTGCTGACAAGGCTACTTGCCAGCACTTCATTGTCAAACCATCATGCCGACCCTACAGGGCTGACACGTATATACTGCCGGAGGGTCAGCATGATGCTCCAATGAAGTGCTGGCGAGCAGTTTCGCCAGCACTTCATTGGTGCATCATGACGACCAATGGTCAAGTACTCCTGAATCAGCGGCCTTTAAAGGGTTAAAGGCCGCTGATGCATTAATGAACCATGCCCATTGCATGGTCGGCATGCATCGTGACCACCCTACGATGTTGATGCACAAACTCCGAGAGGGGATTGGTATGAAGCTACAATGAGGTGCTGGTGAGCAGTCTCGCCAGTGCTTATTGCCCCCCTCCAACTAACAAATTTGAAAGCTGCAACAAAAAAGAAGGAAGATGGTTTCACAAAGGGCACCCAAATATAGAGGAGAATACTTCCCTCTACCTCATTATAGGACAATCCATCTAAAATGGAGGCAAAAAGGTCTGTACACAGATTTTTACAACCTTAATAATGCAAGAACTGTATAAGCCAATATTTCGGACATCCACTAAAGTCTAATGCTACCGCCTCATATAAAAGCATTGCTGAATATTCACTTTATATGGACCTGCTTTCAGACCACCGCTTTCCCAGACCGGTTGATGAATGAGCATCTCAATGGTTTGCTGCTGAGTTGCTCATGATAACCCTCTATGGTCCGGTGAACCATTTTCAATGAGATTGTGCAGCCAAGGATACCATAAGTTTCCTGGTACAGCTGTAGGCTATTAGTTTAGACCACAGTGTTTGGAAAAAGCCACCGAGGACTGCTGAGGAACCTCCAAAAACCACTGAGCCACCTCCTCAAACCACTGAGCCACCTCCAAAAACCACTGAGCCTGCTCTTGAAACTACTGTGGTACCTGCCAAAACCACTGACCCACTTCCCAAAACCACTGAGCCACCTCAAAAAACCACTGAGCCTGCTCTCGAAACTACTGTGGGACCTCCCAAAACCACTGACCCACTTCCCAAAACCACTGAGCCACCTCCAAAAACCACTGAGCCTGCTCTCAAAACTACTGTGGGACCTCCCAAAACCACTGAGCCACCTCCTAAAACTACTGAGCCAGGCTCTCAAAATTACTGAGGAACCTCCCAAAACTACTGAGGAACCTCCCCAAACCACTGAGCCACCTCCCCAAACCACCGAGCCACCTCCCCAAAGCCAGCCCTTGTGAATAACCCACCAGCACCACAATGGTGCATCAGGCCTATTTACAGGAGTGTATCAACCCAATAGCATTGGCATGATACATTAATGCAGCACTGGCGAGCTACTCATCAGAGCAATATTCATGTATGTCATGAGGATAATTTCCTCCACATACCTTGAATATTTAATGCTCTGACTTCATCATGCCCCGTGGTTATCATGATGCACCAATGAAGTGCTGGTAAGACTGCCTGACAGCACTTCATTGGAGGATCTTACCAACCCTTTAGGAGAGCATCGAGCCCATAGGGTTGGCATTACATATGAATGTAGCCCGCGTGAGGTACTCGACAGGGCTGCATTCATGCCTACCAATGCGTATGATGCATTAAAACTTTTAGGGCTGCTGATGTATTAATGCATCATGCTCATTGGTCTTCATGATGCACCAATGAAGTGCTGGTGAGACTGCTCATCAGCACTTCTTTGGAGCATCATGCCGACATTCCAGGAGTATATGTATCAACCCTGTAGGGTTGTCATGATGCTCCAATGAAGTGCTGGCGAGCAGCCTTGCCACCACTTCATTGATGCATCATGACGACCAAGGGGCATGATGCATTAATGCATCAGCGACCTTTAAAGGGGTAAATGGCCCACCAAATACCACTAGGGTTGTCTTGATGCTGTCCACTGACTACCCACTGGCTGCCTCCCGGTGAAGGCTCCTGTAAAACGGGGGGCGCTGTGGTCAACAGCCACTTGTAGGTGACAAGGGTAGGCAGTTGGATGGCCAGGCATACCCTGCATGTACATACTGAGCAGTTGGTCTTCTATTTATTTCCTTTGTAGTTTCTCCTTATAATCCTTTAAGAGCCACCGATGCATTACTGCATCAGGCCCCTTAGCTGTCATGATGCACCAATGAAGTGCGGGAAAGTCTTATTGCCAGCACTTCAATGGAGCATCATGCCCACCCTCCAGGAGTTCATCCCTATAGGGTCGTCATGATGCACCAATGAAGTGCTGGCAAGCAGTCTCACCAGCTCTTCATTGGTGCATCATGACAACCCTCCGGAAGTTTATGTATCATCCCAATAGGGTCGTCATGATGCACCAATGAAGTGCTGGCAAGTCTGCTTGCCAGCACTTCATTGGTGCATCATGACAACTGAGGACATGATGCATTAATGCATCAGCAGCCCCTAAAGGGTCATTCATGGCTATTTCAAATATTCATAGTGGATGGCAGACTCCTGCGTTTGTATCATCAGTGCCTTATATTTAATATTCAGTCTATAACGGTCTCTTCTCCTGGAGGAAGATTCACATTCTCACCTGAAACCTTAGGGCAGCATAGTATACCATGAATGTTTAGTAAGTGATATACATATCTCTATCTCTCTCAATATTTGGAAGACTTTACTGGACAATCTGTGATATGAAGTGGGAATATGGACCTTACTGCACCCTGCACGACAGAATATGTCTGTAGAATATGAGAAGTTTTTCTTTCACATGCCTCAAGTATGTGAGCATTTTCTACAGTTGTTGCTATCCACATAAAACAGTCCATGGCACTACAGCTGTGTCCAGGAGGGTGTTGCTCCTATAGTAAAAGGAAGAGCTGGCTAAAAATGCCCTCATTTCCAGTCCTTTCTTTTCATGTAGCTTTAACTTGTCCCTTTTGTTGCTCACAAGTGGTCATTCAAGTACGGTGCTAAAAAAGGGGGATTTGAGTAGGTACCTAGTTGGGAGAAGTTAGTCAGTATAATAAAGTATGGAGTGTGTGACATGAGTAGGTACCTGATAGTGCAGCTCTCTCTTTTTTAAACAAGGCAGATGACTTTTCAGACTAATGTGGTAAGTGCAAGTACTTAGGTGAAGCAGTGCACGACTTGTTTAGAAAACATACTCACAGCTCTTTTTACAATAGGAGCAACACCCTCCTGGAGGTTTATTGCCACGAGTTGTGACTGTCACACCAGTCAAAAACTGTGGGTAGAATTAGGTTAATGGTGGCTGCTCACAATTCTACCAATAACATCCTCAGCACACCAGTCATTATTTGAAAACTGCTGTAGAACTACATTTTCCCTTAAGCCAAGGGGCGTAAAAGAAGACAGTATATCCATAACTGTCTATAGCCAGGGCTCCACTAGCAAAATATGGGCATTCGCGTGACCTGCGACACTCCAATCCTTTGTTCTATTTGTGTTTGGTGACGTTGCACATCAGATTCATGTAAGTGTCACGGGAATAGTCTCATCAATATCTCACCATTGCCAATTAAAACCATATATACGCATGGCCCTGTGGTTTGAATAAGGCGATTTTGGGCACACATGTATTTTTCTTTGGTACAATGATTCATAGGACAAAACAATTATAATGATGTGCTCATTGTGTTTATTGTTGTTTAGACTTATGCTCATTGAAATTGTCATTTAACCTTACATATAAACTGTGCAATATGAGAATAGTGCCTTGCTGTGTTTAGAGCTAGAGTATCTATACAGAGAAAGGTTGTGTGAGGATTTTATACTATAGAAAATTACTGAAATGGCCATAATATGACCCCAGCAGGTGTGCCCTATTGGTCTGCCCTGAACTGCCCTTAGCCTGAGCCCTAAATCCACAAGGGACATCTTATACATGAGGTATCTCGATGAAAAAAGTGTATAATACTGTAGATCGCACCGGTGTTCTACAGATGGCTCTAGCAGAGGTCTCCGGAGACCAAGAATCAGCCCAGTGATGCCTGAAAACATATCATGGTCATATCCTAAGGGGAATGAATATTAAAAAAGGGGAGCGATATGAGACTGGCTTTGTACAAGGTGTATTGTCTATATGTTGGGAGCAGGTGCGCCAATGGGTACACTGAGGGATCATACAATACCCACAGAGACTGGGGTTATTTTGGTACTAGTCTAGGTTTGTTAACCCTCCAAGGGCCGCTGCTGCATTAATGTATCATGCCCATTGGTCATCATTATGCATGAATGCAGCCCTGGCGAGTAACTCGCCAGGGTTCATTCAAGCATCTTGCCAGCCCTAAAGGAGTGATACATCCCTGGAGGGTCGGCATGATGCCCCACTTCATTGGTGCATCATGATGAGCAATGCACTCCTGCATCAGCGGAACTTAAAGGGATAATGCTTCAGTACAATCTACCTGTTTCATTCACACACTGTAAAAACGTGCCGTCAAATTAATGGACCTTCTCCTGGAACTTTTTTTTACTGTTACTCCTTCTTGTAGCAGAGTGCTTTACTGCCAATGGTGGCTCATTGTTTGGTTTTACGAGCATCCTTAGAAGGCGGATGAATACATCCATACTGTTCTAATCTGTTGCATCAAATGTCCAAGTGTCTTGTTTTAACCAGGCTCTGTCCCTGATATCTATGTACATAAGATGTACAAGCATATATTATAGGCACCCCTGGTGGACTAATGCTGTCCTAATGTAAAGAAAAAACCTTGCATATAATACCCAGCTTTGACCAAAATCTATTCATTTCATGTTGGATACGGTGGAATACGAACACCCAATAGACCTCCGTGAGATGACCCTACTTCATATCTCACGTCCACTAACACCACCCAAAATAGCCATAAAACATTAAAAAAAAAACACACCTGTTTATGGAATTTTTGAACGTTTCAGGCTAAGATAACATGAAATAAATACAGAGATTCACTTGTAGTGTGTGTGACTGAAGGGTATCTCACTCGGCTTCACCTCACGACATACCCCTGAGTCAGACCCACCACTCATGAACCTTTGTCTATAACGTGTGCTACAGGGCTATTCTCTGCAGGCACAAGCCTCACCTCCTGCATAGGGTAGGTTAACCTAAAGACGACCACATACCGTGAGTTGACCACCTGACACCTTGTTTTTCTCACTTTTACATCTACTGTATGGGGCTGTACCTCTAATATTCCTGAAATAGAGGTGTTGTAGTATCCCATGGACTGGCCACCTATGATATGTTGAGTAGTTATCATTGTATAACAATAGACATATATATATATATATATATATATATATATATATATATATATATATATATATATATATATATATCATAAGTAAATGATGACATAATCAAATGTTCAGAAATGTTAAATACTTTCAGTTTATGACTTATTTTCCCAGGCATGACAATTTCACCTTGAGATGACCACCATTTCACCTTGAGTCGACCACCACTCACAGAGAGTTATGCCTTTAATTGAGTAGAAACCACTGATTATATAGGATTACATCAAAAGATTCATATCCATAATATATATCTTGGGACATTGCATTCTCTAGATGGGTTTCAAACTTTGCTGTTTTCCTATTATGAGTAGTATGCAAAGGAACCATATGACATCAAGAACATAAAGTCAAGCAAAATGTTACTGTGGTGGATATTGATAGATAATCATAAAACAAAGCCTTTTTAATGCAGGTCTAGGATTATTACCTCTAATTGGATGGGAATGGCAACTACGAAGAACATAAGCTTTACTGAAATATCCATTCCAATTTAGCTGCTGCAAAAATACATTTTCATTACATTACAGCACCATCAACAGTAACATTATATTCTATATTTATGCAAGACACTTATTCTGTTTTTAAATTATGGCTTAATGAAAATGGCCCAATTCAAAGGCTGTGTATCAAGTGGTCGTCTCAAGGTGCAAAGTGCTCATCTCAAGGTGAAAATGAACTAAATGGAATGTTCTTAGTAAGGGCGATAAACTAGATATACATTATACACATGGATTTTCAAGATATAACAGGTAAAAAAGCCTAAACAATTATCTTTATTCAGTGCCTTTTGGAAGTCTGGGGACCTAAAACTCTCAGAGATATTACCCACTACAAATCCCTCATTGAAGGCCTGCACAGGAACGGTCGTCTTTAGGTTAATCTACCCTACATCTAAATGAGAATTATAGATTAAGCTAAGGAATTACAGACAGAGATGTAGTTGATGTGAGGACAAGTATGTGTTTGGAGATTACATCTCGAGGTGGCATGACAGAGTACGGGATCAATACACTAATTGATTTTGACACAGCAGCACCTCATAAACACATCATAAACATCCTGCTAAAGGCCCAACTTAATTAGTGCACTGTATCAAATAACTATTGAATCTACCAGGGATACTCATAAACCTGGACAGTGAACCACCGAAAGTAGATATAGCAGTGAAACAGCGTAGTTTCTACAAGAAGCCCCAGGTGGCATTACGATGGTACACAGATGTACAAGGAATCTCTGGGACGATGATTTCGATGAGATATTCTTTACAGTGAACCATTCATCATTGATGTGGCCTATGACAGGCCTGAGTACGAGTCATAGTTTGTAGATGATATCAAACTTGTGTATGTCGCCTTTAGTAAAGCCATGTCCATAGACCACTCATTAACCTTGTCCAAACATGAAAGGGAAAGCGAAAGTATTCAATATACCATCATAATTTAGTTCTAACCCAGTCTACTTTGGTTAATTGACAAGTATATATTCAAATGTACATGCAGGTTTGTCTATTGAATATGAACACAAAACAGTATTATCATAGCGATCTGAAACAGAAGGACAAAGTGGATATCTGTTTATATCATCGATGTTTGCCCTCAGAGCTTTTGTGTTAAAACCAATGAAGCCCCAAGTTAAGTGTTTGTATAATGGGCTACTGATTCACTATAAAGGCCTTGGAATCAATAACAAAGACTTGAGCCAAGTCTATAGCGTTCTTACAAATGGTTTTAAAACCGAAACCAAAATCCATAGGTGGAATGTTCTACCTTGTTGTCTATGATTTGGGCAAACAGGTAAAAGGTCTATGATCCTGTAGAGGTCGGCGAAAACGTCTCTTGGAGAAACCGGGACTCGAACCCGGGACCCACCAACTTCGAAGCAGAAGCTCTTCCTCTGAGCTACTTCCCCTGGCCTGTCATACCCTGTCACCAACACGGCCCCACTGACATTTCCACCTTCTGCCTACCTCTGGATCAGTATGGTATACATAGGGGGAGTGACCACCAAGTGAGCTGGCCTCTGGAGGCTCAACGCACCCAAGGAGGGAACAAACCCCTACACTCTAAAGTTCAGCCTAGTTCTAGAGTGGTTTGATGATTTACAGACATGATAAAATCCACAGTAATATTCGTTATATGATCAAATGGGCTATAAGGCCAAATAAAAAAAGGTTTGTTTTCAGTAACCCGACCAACCCTAGCACAACAGGGGCAAAAAACCCTTTTATTTATGATTTTGAAGAATTTTCTCATTACTTTTGTACTGTTTTCGTGTTCTCTCCCTCTCTCACAGTTTTCTTTTTCCCATCATTATTTTACAATGAAATCAAAGAATTTGATACATCCATTGATATGTGCCCGTACCTTTCCTATGTAAATGTAAAAAAAAAAAAACGAAAAAAAAACCCAACCTACTGACCCTACCATTTTAAGTCATGTTACTGGAAACACAACTTTACTTCTTCTTGGCCTAAGTATTGAACTTATATGCAGTATAAGGTAGAGGTTTAGAGCCCAAGTGCACCTCATACGATTGGTGTACCTTACATATATGAGAATAATAGATTGTAAATCTACTATAGAACAGTACTGAAATATACAATATCATTTTATGGTGTATTCTATTGTATTAATTAAATATCCAATATGTTTAATACTTACTGTCAGAAATGATATAAGTAGTTACTGTTAGAAATATTTTGTGTTTTATAAATTATCTTGCCCTGTTGGCACGAGGTCTTTTACACATAATATATTTTTATATACCACACAGTATTGATTCTAATGATAGGATGAGAGAGAGAAAGAAGGAGGGAGAGAGAGAGAGAGAGAGAGTAGTGGGGTGGTTTTCCCCAGGGGTTTTTCTATATGCCAGGTAAATATTATTCACATACAATAATGAGTATTGTATTGTGTCGGTTACAACACTGTTGAGTTGGGAACCAACCATCTGGTAATACTCAATTGATTAGCTTAGAGGGGGGCGTGGAGCTCGGGCAGATTCACCTCATTCATAGATAGCATTACAATAATACACCTACGTATTATGGTGTCTGCTTTGTATAACATGTATTGCTATTGACATGTACCTATGGGTGTTTGACAGGTCATGAGAACTTGAGCAGGTTTCTAATTAACCTGCATGTTTTCCCCTGGGGCATGTCATCAGAAATTAGTAACTGGAGTATTATCAACTGTAGTAAGCAGAGACCTGTTATTTTGCCCCAGGGCCCCAAAAATATGTACTGTATTGAATGGGATACCAGTCCTCTATAAGGAAGGTAATGCAGCAGTAGGGCACACCACAAAATGCTACGATTCTAAAGCACGGCAATGCTCCAGAATTAGCGTATCAGTCGGTTAAATGCCAGGGCTTGCCAGTTTAAGTGCTGGGAATTTCACCCAAAACAATAGTGTATGTTAACCTAAACACATCCACATACATTGAAACATCCACCCCAATAGGATCAACACGGTAAAAGGTACGCCCGTGAGGGGGTGCGTGGGCGTACCTTTTTCCACAGATAGTCATGACATTCGGCTTGCTGCTGGAGCAATGCTAGCAACTGTTTATTTAATGCTCAACAACAACTTGACAATGAGTTGTAAGTAGATTTATCCATTTCTGTAACCATTTCGTGGAGTGGATGTCTCAAAGTATGTGGACGTCTTAGGGTGCAACCTATTCAATTAAACTCCTATGCTTGATGTCCCAAGTGGGCACAGAACGTTCAATAATTGGAATAACATGGTGGATTTTCTTGGGGAGAGCAGAATTAAGTTGACCTCTTAAATGAGGGGTCAATTTTTAAACCCCTTGTAGGGGGGTTGGCGAAATAATGTTAACTGTTTTCAGTGAAAAAGCTCACGTGTTACCGTTGGTTAAAAGACATCTTCACACATGGTTTTTGGGCCCAAAGGGGGATTATTGGGACCTCTAGAAATGGTCCTGAAATTCATATCTAATCCAACCAACATCGGATCTATGCCTTTATCTCTATAGGAGCTAGACCTGATTATTGGTTCATTAGGTGTGTTGTAATATAAATCAGCAATTTGACCACTTTGGTGAATGATTAGCTCAGGGGTGGGGGGGGGGGACAGCATCTCCAATCTACTCTATAATTTCCATATGGGAACAAAACCAAATAATCTATAATTTTTTATGGTACCTCAATCAAGGAGCCAATCACCAAAAGTCATACCCTTGTGACAGGAAATCGTGTATCAAAATAACAATTCTATTTATCCTATATATTCTTCTGTTGTCATATCTTGATGTGCTATAATTGCTATCAGGTATGTATACATGACTAAAAGGCAAGACCTTGTGTCAGTTTATAATGCAGTTGTATTTATTGCAGCATATTGTACAGAGTCTTAATGATACTAGTGTATAGGTAGGCGACCTATGCTGGTCTGAGGTTACAGGTAGGACGCAGCAGGTAGGTAAGGTAGTGCTTGGCCCGACTCCTATGAGCGGTATGTGTAACTGAGGTGTGTGTGTGTACAGTGTGCATGTAGCACTATGATATACAATGTATAGTGATAGAAATATGTATAGAGTTTTCATGTATATAAAGATAAAAGATTTCCATATATAACACTGTCAGTGTTAATAACCCCAACACTTGGGCCAATTGCATGTCACAAAAACTGACATGTGGCTCATTTTCTCATCTTTAGTTGCAACTAGAGTTCTATTCTCTTGGGTCATGTAGCTAGTTGGAGATTATCTAGAAACTCAACACCCTCCCACGTTACCCTTTAAGCTAATGCATTAATGCATCAAGCCAATTGGTCATTATGATGCATTCATACATCATGTCAACCATACAGGGTTGATATTCTCCCGGAGGGTTGGCATGATGCTCAAATGAAGTGCAGATGAGCAGACTCAGCAGCACTTCATTGGAGCAATGTGACGACCGATTGGAATGACGCAATCCTGTATCATTGATCCTGAAAGGGTTGTTATAGACCAAAGGGGCAATATAAAGTGCCATTAATCCAAAATTGTCAAGTATTTCTGCCTTTATAGTAGGGTTCACCCTGTTACTGTCCCTCTACATCCTCAAGTACCTAACCCTTATGTAGGTTTACAGAACTTAAGTGGCCAACTTCCCTTCTTGTTAAGATGCAAATTCTGTGATGGCATGCTTTATTATCCTTGACATGCAAATTGTGTCTGGAAATCATTGGAAGGAGAAGGAAATTGTTCCAGTAATTGAGAATGTAAACTGCGCACTAAAGTGTGGGTACATTCTGAAATTGACTGTTGATTGTATCAGTCATCCCTGAATGCAGAGTGAACCAACATGTGGGAAGTGGTTAAACAAGCCCCATCCCCACAAAAAAAAACAACAAAAAAAACAACAAAGGGAACAAACAACAACAACAAAAAGCAACACAACAGTACAGAAAAACACTGCACCATGAGGAATCTCTGAAATTAATGGTGAACGCTTTGTCTCCTGAGAGGTCATTTAGCGTTAGGGTAAGGTCTTCCTCACTAGTACAGAGGTTACAGATGGACCCAGAACCTGTTATATAAGCCCCTGTAGTGACAAATCATGTCAGACCTACCAGTCCCAGCTCCTTCTTGTGTTAGAGGCTGTAAATCCAACTAAACCAATGAGACAGTGAAGGTAATGCCATTTATGACTTCGATTCTGATCCGGGGGTAGTTTTGAAATCTCTGACGACCAATAAAATATGCTTTAAACTGTAGGAAATTGACTAATAGACAGTCTATCACATCCAGACTTTCTTTATCTGCATGGACCAGCCTCGATCTTCCAGGCCCTATAGTGGGCCTGAAAGATTTCTTATTAAATCACTGCAATGCCTCCTCTAAAATGATCCTGGATCATTTTCTCATAAGGTAGTGGCCTCACTGATTGGTGTATTGGCCGGTGTATTCTCTCATGTGCTAATGAATATGAATGAAGCTTGTTCCCCTTTGACTGTGCCTGTTGCAACTTCATTACTGGAACCAGCAGGCTCAATGCAACTGCAAAACATAGGCTTGGGCTGAGATTGGACTCACGATCCCTGCATTTGGAAACATCTGCTCTCCCAACTGAGCTAACCAGACAATCAATTAACAAGCATCCAAAGGGAATTACATATTCTCTTAGCTGTAGGTGCAAGGTGCCCTGTAATGAAAAGCACATGATGGCCTTTTAACAGACAAATCTACACCAGAATCTGTAGTACAGTGGTAACAAGTTGGCATGGGATGTGGAGGATCCAGAGTTCAAGGCTTCAGCATAGTACAATTCTATCAATGGTTTTCATGTATATATCCTACAAATAGATTTTTCTAGTTAGGCCATTTAATTATAATAACTTGGATTACAGATCCGCTGCTTGGATTTTTGGCAAAATAGAAAAAATATAAAATCTTATTTTTATATTTTTTTACTCTGACCACTGGGATTTTTGGTAAATAATACACTGAAATGAGCCCCTGAAGGTTATCAGCTCTGGATTGAATTGATCAACCTACATCAAGCCATAGTCTACACCTCAATAACTGGTTGCACAGTTGTACAACAGTTTAAACTGCTGAGCAATTTCGAAATGCCGATTGGATGGCATGATACATGTATGTAGCTCTGGTAAGTAAATCACTGGGGCTACATTCACGCATCATGCCAACCTTATGGGGCACTTCACCAGCATTTCATTGTTGTATCATGACGACCAAAGGGCAGGATGCACTCCTACATTAACAGACTTTATAGGGTTCGTTCTTTAATATCAGGACAGGTCTGCCTGATATTACAGCAGAATACAATAGCCAATATGATAAAAAAGAATGTAGAACTACCCTGCCCCAATCTAGAAATTATTGCCCCATGTTATTGCTATCAAGAAGTCTTCATCATAATGCCATGTGCTCTAAGTGACAGGCCTATTTCCCTAGATAGCCTAAAGAGAAACCTTAATCCCACAAGGCAAGTCCTAAGGTGAACCTGGTTGAAAATGTCAAGAAAACCCGTTTCCTTCTTCACCATTTCTAATACAATAGAATTTTTGCAATGAGATGGATAAGCTTCAATGGCAGATAAAATAACTGACTTTTGGATCATAACTTTTCTTTTGGGTTTTGCAGGGCTCGGAGTAACTCATTCGGAGCCATTTAAAACGTCTCCCTTTGGTTTCTTAAGGTACTACAAGTACACTCAGTCACTATGAATTGAAATCTTCAAAAATAGTGTCAGTAATCAAAGGTAATTCCCTAGGACTGCTCTGTATGATTAGCACTAATGCAGTCATTACATAAGTATTGCTAGAAAAGTCCTACGTGTGCAGGGATTAGTGACCATCAAAGTATTGTAATGGCAATATTACAACACTTCCCACTACGATTTGAAGGGGAGCAGTCGTAGTTTGTGAGGAAACTGCCTCCTGTTCTGTAACTCCATATGAGGCTGTAAATCTATATGTCTACACTAGGTATTGACATAAGTACTGCATACCCATTGACCAGTGCAGTGTGAAAAAATTGATTGAAGTTGTGTTTGCCAAAATATATGCTATATCCCGGCTTTTCTCCTGTAGGGGCACTTGAACTTTATTTTGCCTATGTCTCATGATTTATTAAGTTAAATTCTACCTCTCATTTTCTCTTCTTATTTCCTATTTCACTCAATTCCTTAATTCACTCAGTTCTATACGGGCTGCACAAAATATCATATGCTGAGTTCTGTAGCATATTTAAGGCGACCGCAAATGGGGCCGATTCAGTCAGTAGTTAGGGACTTCAGATCTTATCCTTGCAGGAACATAAAAAAATGTTTGATATTGCCAGATCTGAGTGTGCATAGGTAGCAGCTGTCCCAGATCCTGCCAGTCCCCAACCCTGTCTCTCGTCGGCTTTAAGTAGTGAGGAAGGCCACTCCGTTATGTCCCTCCCCTTCATGTGTGAGGTTAGGTCTACTATAGCTGACATCCAACTAAATATTCCGGGTGTGTATACACTGTCAGCCCACCATGTGGATATACAGTATAGTGCTTTTTATTCTGCATTACAGTGGTAGCTGTTATAGGTATGAACTTTCATTCTAGAAGAGCATTTTGGTGTAGGTACAGATGGTTGTACTGCCTACTTACAGGGGTATTTATAGATTATTTACACTTCCGGCTATCAAAAACCAGGACCCTAGAATTATTTATTAGAAGAGGAAGACACCGGTCTAAAGTGTTTGTAAATCCACTTTTAAAATTGATAGGGATGGAAAAATTGTTTTTTTTTTTTACATTTTGTAATGATGGAAAAAGAAAGAACATAATATCATACACACCTCTTCTTTAGATAAAACTCATTCAATAATTGTGCAGCTATCCCAAGATGTGTAAGGGCAAGCATGCCTGATGTTGGCAGTAAGGTCACTGGTTTGAGTCGCGGACTGGCCTTGGACCAGTTGGTGCCTTGAAAAAAGCCTGTCAATCTGAACCATCACTGCCTGTGATGTCATGACTTGTCATGACCTAATTGGACTAATAACGAGGCCAGCCACCATCAGCAGCCTGTAGCTGTATCCTGATGGCCATCAGGGCCTTCAATCAGGACCATCAGGGCCTTCTACCTGAAACAGTGATGAAACTCTCCATAGCGCCATGGCCGAGGTCTGCCAATGCTATGTATTTCAGGGCCGTGAGGTTTGTCCACTGGTGCTAGCATGAGGGAGATTGCTATGAAGGTCAATTTAAGTTTATTTTTTTGCTGAATACCCCATTTTTCCTTTTGGGTTCCTTTTGTAGATGTTGCATATCATAGGCCCATACTTCATTGCATGGTAATAAAAGATAATGAAAATCATGGAGTGCTTCAGGAAAAGAGACCTAGCATTGATTGAGAATTATATCCCACCTGTGTCAGATTTCATTGCAGGATGAAGGTAGCTGACATGCTACCCAAGTCGGGTTAATAGACGTTGGCTCAGGTCCCCACCTTGCACATCTATCATATGAACTCTGCTAGGCATTGGAGCAATACGATATCAATGGCATGAGCTATGCAGTGTGTGCCAATAGTGGCCCTTTCATTTTATACATATAAAGCATAGGCTTAACCAAATAATTCTCCATTGTTTCTGTGAAGATTCTGGCCACCCCCCCTTTCCCCCACTATTACAGATTTTATAGGTTTACCCTCACCCTCTAAAACCTACCACCCATATGCATTCAGGGATTCTTACACATATACATATATGGTGTTAGATACGGATATGTGTAAGGAGTAGTATATACATGCAAAGTCAGCGCAATGGATTAGCTACTAACTAGGTCATGACCTACTGGTAGACCGGAAGTGACCTAGTTTTAACCAATCAGAGGGCTGGATTTGACAGGAAGTGACGTCATAAGGTCATGACCTAGTTTTTTCGACCAATCAGAGAGCTGGATTTCATTTGACCTAGTAACCTGACCTAGTTGCATAAATTAAAAGAATTGCACAATACCTAGGGTTGACCTACTTGCAAACCGGAAGTGACCTACTAACCTACTTGCAAAAACGTATGACCTATGTATGAAGGTGTATTGTGCAATCCTTGAAAGAAATTACACAATAACCATGACTCATGTTCTGATGCAATGTTCCTATGGATTTACGCAATACTTATGACTCATTATTTTGATATGAGATTAAATGCAACAAAGACACAACTCGGTTGTTTTTAATTCAATCTTTTTATTATTTCTTCCTATCAGAGTACATGCTAGGTATGAATCATTATAATCAGATATGCTTGCAAGCAGAGTACATGGATATTATATGGAAAATGAATTCTTGTTGCAGTACCAACTGCACCCGGTCTTAGCTGGAGTAGGACTTTGACTACGGTCCTCTAAGGCCCGCATTCTCTCCATTAAATCCTTCAAGGCCTTTCTTCCTATGTCGTTCTCCTCCAGGGCTACCACTTTGTCCATTAACTCGGCCATAATCATGAGAATCTTGTCTATCACTTCCGCCGTGCTCTGAAGCCCGTCTATCACGTCCAATTCATGTTTAACTTTCCCTTTCACCAAAAGATTGCTCACGTCTGCTTTGACTGCTACTTCTTCTGGACTCATCTCGAAATTCATTGCCTCTTCTTCTCTCTTTTCCTCAGCAAGGGCCTGACTATTTTGTCCATTAAGTTGAAGGGGACCTGAGAAAACCTTTTCACAGTGTGGTGTGGGTCCTTGGTCCGACATGTCTGTATGAGGAAGTTAATGCAGTGGGCTCTACACGTTTTAGCGTAAAAGTTTTGCACTTGTTTTCTGCTGAACGACCCGTGACCATCTGACGACTTCTGCATGAACCTCTGGTGATATATAGTTAATGGAGGTAAGCCATAGGGATCAAAGTAGAACACATTCCCGTCATGAGAAACGTAAAATGCCACCCAGTGCTGACCAGGTTTAGAGCTTGGATCTGTGTTACTGACGAAACATGTAGAGGGAATTGTTTTTTTAGGACATTGATTACTGGCAAAAGTTCCCAGGTAGAAACGCCTTGTGTGTGGATGGTTTCCCAGTGCACCTGTTATGTCTGAAGTTCTCATTTTTTTTCTCAGTTCATGTGGTAGTCTGTGACAGGAAGACAGTCAGCCGTCAGTTGGATGTTGTTGTCGTAGAAGGAACACAAGACGGCAGATATGGCATGAGTAGTCGGGGCGGCAAACCTAAGGGAAATGCCCAGCTTTCCTTGCTTGATGAGATTTATACGACTGTCTTCAGGTGCTCTGTCTGGGGTGAGGTCGAAAACAAAGAAGGAATACCCATCTTTGAAATCTTCCAAAGTTATACCACAGTCTTGCCCCAAAGCCGACAGCCCACTGTCTATGAACATTTGACTATAGGCCCTGATCCAGTTGCCTGTTTCGAAGTCGGTCTTCAACTCAAACTTTTGATCGTCATATCTCACGCATATTTCCTTCACGTTGAAATGCCTGCAGTTGAAAGGATTTTCTGTCTTAGTCCCAGCAGCTGCTGTTTCCTTTATCATACACAAGACTATCCTGGTGGGGATCTGAGTAGTGTCAGGTTGAGTCCAACTGTAGTCTTGTGAGCCGCCGTCCAAAGTGTGTTTAGTTACTTTACACCTGGCTATGTGATAGTTGAAAGGGCCCCAATGTGGATTCCTGACACTGCTGACGTGAGTTTTTACCACCTCGTCGTCGACACATTTTTGGAGAAGTGTCATTTCAGCTTTGGTGATTTTGACCCAGTAGTTTTGATCGGCTGCTTGCATCATGTAGTAATTGGGCTGATTTTTTTCGAATATGAACTTGATTTCACAGTTCGGAGGCAGCACCTTGCACTGTTTAATTAAATCCAGGTGCGGCTTCATTACTAAGGCATGTTTGTTGCGGGCACTGAACTCCGTGCCGTCCATCCTGCATTGTCGCCCGCTCTGGCTTCCATGTGACCACAGGTGTCTTTCATGTACTTTTGACACCCTTTCAGTCGAGTCTCTTTGTCTTCTTTGTTGCAACAAATTGTGTCCAAAATGTAGGCCTTGAGACCATAGTCTTCATTGTTGCCGGTGACTTTCTCCCCATTTATCAGCAACTGACAGGAAGCAAAGAGAACGTGTGCCAAGTTGTTGACTGGAGCAGCTTCTATGCCGACGGCAAGGTGAGTTGTTCCGTCTGCCGCCACGGCTTCCAGTTCCATGTACAACTCAGTTTCTGAGAGGTCTGTGTACAGGTTGCTTGGTTCGAAGGTGAAGTCAAATGAATCAGTGTGTGGAGTGAGGGCATTGTTGGTAGTTTTGGTTATTTTTTGACACTTTAATATGTCCTTTTGAGTGACAGGCAAGGCGTGTAGGTCTAGTTCACCTACTGCACATACCTGACCCTTGGGATGAAGGAGACTCATGACTAGAACAAGGTCCTTCCTCTAGCTTGTCCTCTTCCTCTGCCGCGTTGCCCCTTACGTCCTCCGGGCTTGCCGGTTGCTCGTCGTTTGACTGGAGGAGGTCCAGATGTACCTCTTATGTATCCTTGAGCAGAAGAAGCAGCCCTTTCGAGTAAGCTTTTGCCTGTTGTTTACTTCTCCTAACTACACTTTTCTTGAAGCCTTTTCCTGATACCACGTCGGACAAGACTCCAGCTCCTGTAGTGAGCAAGGCTTTGCCTGCAGATTTGGCAGCTGAGCGTCCTATTTTACTTAAGAGGGGAACAGCTCCTCTCAGTAAACCATCTATTAACGAGCCAAGTCCGTGCCCTCTTTGTCTGCCCCTGCCGCCGTACGCTGGTAAAGCACCTTTCCCAAACTGTGATTTTCTGTAGTATTCAGCGTACTGACCCCTAGGGGCCAGGTATGGAGGTGTTCCATAGTAGTGAAGCATGGTGATATACTCCTATCCTTGAAGAGGTTTGAAGGCAAGTACCACCGACACTTATCCGCTTTCAAATGGTATCGGTTCCCCAGTCTTGTCTCTTAAGTATATCCCTATCTGTCTGAAGGTGGTTTTAGTGACTGGCAGATATATCAAGTCCTGGAAACTTATGGTTTGCATGTCACCGTTGTAGCGATTTATGTTGATTTGCCTCAGAAGGGGTGCTTTAGAGTCACCCACAAGACTGTGCTTGACTATGTCAGAGTACACGAAAGCACATCGACTTTTGTACTGAAGGTCTACCACGTAGGGGCTTTGTGTTTTCTGGGAGTTGCATGACCACACCAGGAGGCAAGGAAACTACACTTTTCATTGTGTATCTGTTGTAGTGAAACACGGTGGCTTTGTTGTTTTTCCTGTAGTTTCTTAGTTTTCTCACCAACATGCTCTGTAGTTTATTTATGGTCCTGTTCAAGTATCCTATCAACTCTGAGTTGCTTTCCAGGTTCACACCTTCTAAGGCAAACATATTGTAGGTACTACCTTCCTTGAAGTAATACTTAGAGAGGTATCTGCTAATTTCTTTGAAGCGTGTACATATTTTCACAGCCTGTAACTGACTGGGAGAGAGAGGAGAAACATGAGCAGAGTCTGTGAAGACGGCGTTTTCTTCAAAAAAAGAAACAGACCTTTTTCCCCTGTCATCCATAGACATCACTTCAGCCACAGCCGACGATATTTCCCTCTTCTCTCTGCCTGCCGTGTCACGCTCCCCCTTATCCTCCTCCTCTTCCTTCTCCTCCTTCTCTGGCGTGGGTTGGTTAGAAGTGAATCCTCCAGATGGCGTCTCAGTCGCAGCAGCAGGAGTTGGTGGACTTTCACTTTCAGGACCAGCAGGAGGAATGGTTTCAGTCGATCCCACAGGGTTGACATGACGTAGGTTTTTTGTTATTTTTACTCCTCTCTTCAAAGCAGATTGGGCTGATAGATTTGATGTAGAGCTTGAAGCTCTACTGAAGACACTATGGGCTCCTGGTTTTCCCAGAGGAAAAAATTCTCTTCTGTGTTTGTTTAATAAAGCTACTACAGTGCGGAGGTTGTTTGTCAGGTCGTTTTCTCCCTCTGCCAAGAGAATGGGTTCTTCTTTGATGTTGTACCACGTGGTAGGACAGGTTATTTCTTGAAGAGCACACTCTAACTGAGTAGGAGAGTTAATGTATTCTGCCAAAATTGTATTGTAACTAGTTAAAGTGTTGTCAGGAAACACGTTCATAGACGAGTTACTAGGTAAAGTTAAGGTAAACGCCATTTGTCTATGTTCTTGACAGGTTCCCAAGAGTTAAACTTGTCTCCATAACCCTTCCACTTGATCAAGGCTTCTCTTTTCTTGCCTTTTCCTCTGTATTTTACTATTTTTTCTATGTTGTAGCGTCTTCCGTGATGGACTTGCACCTTCTGAACTTCAGGTTCGTAGAAGCTTCCTTTTATCTCTTCTCCAAGGAGATCTTTCAGGTGGTACCCTTTGGGCGAAATATCGTCGACTGTGTATATTTCCTCAGTCCAGTTAGGTTCGTACCCTCTGTTAAATGTTTTCTTTGTTTTCAACATTCGCACTTGATTTTTTCTCTTCAACTGAAGGACAGGAACCTTTTTCTTTTGAGGTTGATCGTACAACCTATAGAACAAGACTTCAGAGTTGTCTTTATTTATGTCTGAAGGGGCAGCGCCTAAGGTTTTGTGGTAAGTCAGATTGTAGGACTTAACCAAGTCAACTCATTTGTAGTTATTGAAATGAGAGATCCACATTTTTCCTTGTAAAGTAGAGTTGAACCTTTCGGCTAAGGCACACTTCACGTCGTCGTTCTCTCCTGTGAAAAAATTGATGTTTTGATCTTCACAGTGTTTTTTGAAAATTTTGTTGACGAACTCTTTGCCCTTGTCAGTTTGAATTTGTTGAGGTTTTCTTTCTTTGCTCATTTTTTTGAAAGCCTCTGTCACGGCATCAGCTCTCTTACTTTTCACAGGTTGTCCAAAACCATACCTTGAAAAAACGTCTATTCCCGCTAGAATGTACTGGTATCCTTTGTTTTCCTTTGAAAATTCTCGCATGTCTATGAGATCAAGTTGCCACTGTTTGTCTATGCCCCATGTTTGTGTTTTTCTTCTAGGAAATCTTCTCTTGTAAGGTTTGTGTCTGGTGTAAGCGTCTACATCTTCCAAAGCTTGTTCTATGTTTTTTTTCTTTGTTTTCTTGAAGTGATGACGTTGAAGTTTAGATACACTGGTAAAACTTCCAGGTTGTTTAGGATCTGTGTAAAACCTGAGGACATCTTTTTTCAAAGCCTTGTGCGCCATATAAACTTACGTCCAGTTCCTTTTTGACTTACTTTCCTTTTCTTAATAGGGGAAGCTTTTTTTAAGGGACTGGCAGCAAAGGAAGGACTGTGCCCTGCAAAAGCCGACTTGTTTTTGACAAATTTTAAGGTGGGGTTCAGCCTTTTAACTGCTCTCATGAAGACCTGGCTTCCTTTAGGTTGGTCCTTTTTCAAAGACTTTGGTCTGGCAGCAAAAGCTAACAAATCTGTTATGTCAGTTCCAGGCACACGTTCCCCGTTAACATATATTTCTCCGTCTCTGTTCCAATTCAATATTTGACTTCCGTGACGAGATAATTCTCTGTAAAGAATTGTTCACACCCCTAGCTGCTGCTGCTGCTGCAGGTCCTTGTCCTACTGCTCGACCAGGATAGGGACCTTCCCTACGTTGTCCTAAGGCCTTGGCTTTTTTAGTTAAAATTCCCGACTTTATCATAAGTTGATTGTACTGTCTTAACTTTTCCTTCAGTTTGAGGTTAGGAGAGTTAAGCACCTCGTGTGCTTTACTTTGAAGGTGGTTCCGGACTTGAACCAGGCTGGAATCAGGAGTTAAACCTTCTCTTAAAAGTTGAGTGCTGTAGTACTGGTCTTGAACACTAGGTCCAGGCTGGGGAGGAGAGGAAGGAGTAACAAAAGAAGGGCTTTTTTCTCGGGGAACAAGATCCGCCCTTACGAGGGCCATCCTTGAATAAGACATGATTTTTTATCGACGTGCTCCTATGAGACCTGTTATCAGGGGTAAGGCTAGACCCAAAATGGTTCCCAAAAATCCACCCTTTTGCTCAAAGGTTTTCCTCTTCTGCTTAACGGTAGCCTTGTGCCTTGTGACTGACTTGAGTTCTTTCTTGTAGGGTGATAAACGTTTGACTGCGTCTGACTCGTTACGCAACAGGTTTTTGTTTATCACGTTGACACAAATTTGACTCATCAACCTAATGACCTCATCGCTGAGACCTTTAATAATGTGGGAACACTCTTCCAAGGAACACTTGGATATGTGTTTTAACAAGTGGTAATGTTTCCTTATTATTTTAAATTTTCCTCCAGAAGCAGATCTTTTGGTCACCATTCTATCTTTTTCTTTTCGAAGCTGAAGCTTGAGGAATGAAAACCAAGGTATTCCAAGGAGTTGTTATGCTGTTCCTTACCCTAAGCTCGTTAGGTGTGCTCTGCTTAAAGTCCAATAGGATGTATGAATGTTTCTCTTTGGTTTCTGAGTTATATACCTCCGTCAAAAAGGATTTCTGTCCTGGAAAGGCCTGTTTGCTGATGTGTCCTATTTGACTCATGTCTCTAGGGTTTTTAAAAACAACTAGGTAGTGTGCATTTAAACTCAAGGTTCTGAAGGCAGGATTGTTAAAAAACAAGTTTTGAGTAATAAAAATTACACTTAAACTGCGATGGTGAGAGCCCACAGTGAAAAGTTTCATTATGGTGGGAACGTACTCGGGATCCATGAGATCGTCTATTATGACCAGTCCATGTTTAGTCACGTCTCTTTTATCCTCAAACAAAAAGTCTTCTGAAAGAAGACCTTTGTTGAACTTAACCCCCAACTTTACCATTTCGTCGAATCCGTCTTGCCATTGACTGTAGCAGTAGTATATGTCGTGTATTTTTGGAGTTACAAGCTCGTCTACACCTTTAATCAACTTGAAAACAAGTTGACTTTTTCCACAAGAAGAAGGTCCAGCTATGATCATTGTGAAGGGGCTTTGTAGACGTGGGTCAAAAATGATCTCCTTTTACTTGTGATCCATGTTGGACGAAATCTTAAACCAAAGTGACCAAAGGAGCGACCTCGTCCTCTTTTAAGTCAGTAGAACCCTCGTTCAAACCTTCCGCGTAAAGAGCTACGTCAAAAAGTCCCATTTTGTTTAGACTGGCTATAAGACAGCTTGGATGAGATATTTCTCTATGTTTCCAAACCATTAGCACTTCAGAAACAGGATTTGTGACACCTTTTTTCCCTGGAACAGGGGTGGATATGACATCAAGTTCATGGTCGGTCAATCCAAGTTGAGTTCCCAGTTTCCTCCAGTCAAGCATTCTTAACTTGTCTGCCAGGTTGACGAACAAAGTATCAACTTTCCACTGTTCTGGAGGTATTTCACAATGGTCCACTACGTTGTAATATCCCATGTACCATCTACAATAATCAGTGAGATCGTAACGACCTATGTCACTTAATGCATGTCTTAATACCATCCACTTGCAACGCACGTTCTTTCTGCTCCATGAAATAAGCATTTCTCTCCCCATAGAACGAAGAGATGGTGTTTTTTTCCATGTAATCCATTAAACTTAGTCTAAGTCCTAAGTAAACCCCTAATCGAGGGTAGTCTTTTTCCGATATTTTTTCACTGATCTTGAATAACAACTCGTCCGAAAGGTGAAACTCCATAGCAACCAAAAAAAAGGTGTTCAGCAAGTAAGGTAGGCAGGTAGGTAGGTAGGTAGGCAGGTAGGTTATGACAGGCTAGAAAGCATACAGTAAACTTATATAGGGTAGGGTAGGGTAGGGTAGGGTAGGTGGGTGGGTAGTTTAGGTGGGTGGGTGGGTTAGGTGGGTTATTTGGGCGGCCAGCCCGGGCCAACAAGCCCCAAACCCCCCATACTTAAGGGGTGCCCCCATCCCCCCACCCCATAGTTTTTAAACCCACCCCAACCCATTCCTACCCTACCCTACCCTACCCTACCCTATATTATCCTACCCTATTCTACCCTATCCTATATATCTCTTCCATTCCCTTCCCCCTCTTTAGGTCAGCCTGTTACATCGTTCTTCGTTCGTTTAAATTTGTTATGATGTTGAGTGTAAAGCGAGCTGATTGTGGTGAAAACAGTGAGTAAGGGAGATAAGCTGGGTGCACCACATAGCCAGATAAAACCAAACTTTTTCATCTCCTCTACACTGAAACGATCCAGGGACGATGATGGGATGTGAAATATGGGGCAGGAGGAAAACAAAGTTTTGGTTTCTAAGCACTCAGCTAGAAGTTCCAAAACATACATGAAGAAATGAAGACGCTGGTTAAGTTGGCGGGGATTTTCTTTGGCGTGATGCTCTTCTGCCGCTTTCAATGCTTCCAAATGGAAGGGGTTTTTCAGTGGGCCCTTTCCCTTTCTTCCGTGCTTCAGGGCATAACCCAAGGTTTCCACCGCTGAAAATTTTGACAAGTTATGACTCAAAACCATTTTCCTCAAGGTTTTTCTGTCTTTGGATGTAAAACTTGATTCAACTGAAGAAAAAACTAAGTATAATTTTTTCCGGTGAAGAACACATTCTTTCAAGTATTTGCACACGTACCTGAAACAAATTGAAGAGCAACATATAATTTCCTTTCTTTCCCTCACGTACGTCAGAACTTGAGTGTCGTCGGGGTGACGTTGTTCTAATACACGCTGCAGGGAGTAACGCGACATGGTAGGGCGAAGGTTGTTGTGTCAAATAATGATGGTTTAGTCCCCGTTTAACCTTTATAGGAAACCTGTCAGTCTTTCCTTATCGCACTTTCCTGAAATGATTTATTGCTCAAGGATGAAACAAACGTCAGGGTTAGTGCCTGAGCGTTTTGAAAAGAGGGGAAAACATGTGGAAGGGTGGGTTCAGCCCAGGGGCCTTACCCGGAGGATCATCGTTTATTTCTGTTCAGTTTTATTAGGAGGACCAAAAATGAGATACGGGGTAGGCTGTTACCACCTTGAGCTGACCTTTGTCATGGGAGGCAGTTATTTCAGTTATAACTCTCACAACATGACAGCACCCATGGTAATTGTGTCCAATCTCTGTCCTGAATCCTCTTTCATAGAAAATTTTTGAACCTAGAGAGTGTGTAATTTTGTCTGGGTGAAGTAAAGTGGCTTTAATTAAAGCCTTCACCATAGTAGAATCGATAAAAACTGAATTACCAGGCCCTCCCCCCAAAGGTTGATCCCTTAGAAAAAAGGGTTTTTGTCTGTCTGAGATGAATTTTTTTGAACTTCCAGAGGAAATGGAATGCCTCAACATTAAGTGTACCATGGCACCATGTCCCAAAAGAACACCTGAAAAAAAACTAGTTTTTTTCACAGAGGGCCCAGTAGGAACCAATGCAGTGGTTTGGTTGTGCAAGAAGCATTGTTTGAAGTTACAGTTAGGAGGGATGTAAAGATCTCTGTTCAAATTTTCAGGACAGAATTTCCACACAGCCCACACCTTACCTTCTTCTACGCCCCTCCTGATGTCTGAAATAAACACCTCCTGACGCCTTTTGTGACCTACGGTCAAAGACAAAGGCAAAGGACAAAAGTTAGCCATGTCTGCTTGAGAGAAGCTAGTTCTGATAAATGACGAATGGTCTGCGTTAATCACAGAATGGTAACAACAAGATTCGTCTTACACGCCTCACCCTGAACGTTGACTGAGCGTTATCAGGTTTTTTTTTATTTGAGTTAAGCTTTTTACTTTTTTCCAAAACAACGCTGTCTAAGCGTAAAACATACTATGAATGGAAAAGCACGGTTATCTACCACTCATGAACCTGGTTGTACGTTATCTGAACGACAAGGGAATGTCCCAGGATCGTATCAGGATAGTTACTATAAAGAAGGCTTGAGGTGCTCGATCTTCATCAAACCTTTTCTGACATTTGTCTGCTGTTCGCCGTCCTGCTCCTGCACCTTCCAGCCCTGCCACCCTTTCATCTTCAAGGAGAACAATGCCTGGTCGCATGAAGACGGGAATTAGTGTCAGGAGAGGAGGAGCTAAAAAACTGGCTCCACTGACTTTTACTACTTCTAAACAGACAGTGGAAAAGACGTCGGGCATCGCCCCTCCTCCTACCTCTCCAGCCTCAGCTGATAAACCACCTGCAACTTCTGCTCGGCTTCCAACTGAAGTGCCTGATGCAGGAGAACAGGAAGCCGCTCTTGCAGCTCTTCATGGCGAAATCACTGATTTCCTGGATCGCGTCCGGGATCGCACTCCTCAGGAAGCTGGCGACGGCGATTTTGACATCAGGGAATCCCCCGGCACCTTTAAACTACCAACCCCCCACTGAAGCACCTACGGCCGCCTCTTACTCGCCAGGTCAGTCCAATAGAGGTCATAGACCTCACAACTTCATCACCGGCAGTCAACCCCATAGAAGTGGTGGATTTAACGCAAGGGACACCTTCACCTGCTCACAGAGGGGGGTATTCACAGGTAGAGGTTATAGATTTGACTGGCCCTTCTCCCCTATACTCTCTCCCAGTTCCGGTAGAGGAGCTCCTTAAAAGCCCGCCGGAAAAAAGAAACTGTCCCGGTGAGAGAGAAGGGGAGCCTAAGAAGAAAAGACAGAAGCGCGCCTACAACAAGAAAACCCCTGTCTCTACCCCTGCTTCAGTTTCCTCAGCGACTTCATCCTATGGTGCCGAGCCGATTGGTTCTGCCCCAGGTGTTCCTTCTTCTAAAGACAAGTCACACAGGCAAAAGTTTCGGGAGGGCACTGCCCCCAGTTCTTCCAGCAAGCTTGTGGGCTTCAGGTCAGTGCCTTTGGTGGCAAAGAAATGGCCTGCTCGATTTGGTTTCCAAGAAAAGTCACCTGCCCCCGACCAAGTTTTTTATCCGGAAGGAGATAATAACGTCTGCATAGAAATATACAGGGAACCTAGCATCAGGGGAGTATGCTTGAGGACCTACCTGGACAAACCTTACGAGCGGTGCTTAAACCTAGAGGCGCGTGAGTTCAGGAACTTAGTGGACCAGATAGAGTGCATCCTTGGAAAGTACAAGGAGTTACACTGCCTAGCTGCCCTTGGAGAGAGGAAGGTGGATAATCTTTTGTTGTCCTTGAACCAAGACTGCACCGACCCCAGTGGAGGCCCGGCTATGATCCTGGTAAACTTGTACAAGGGAACTCCTAAAGTTCACATAGGAACAACCAGCTACGTGGAGGAGATGAATGCCTTCCAGCTACAGGATGCCCCCCTCAGCCACACACTGCGGACACACTGTGTCCCCCTTCATTCTGGAGGACATAAAATCACGAGTTGGTCCCTTCCTAGACGAGACGACCGATTTCTACTCTGGGTAAGTGGTCAACTTTGTATAGTGTCTGGTCAACAGCTCCTTGTTCAGTGCTTTCACATTATCATGTATATCAGCTAATTCGTAGTTAGATTTAAATGTACTCCATCTTCAGTCTACATAGTCCAGCGTAGGTTTAAGTTCTAAATGTACTCCATGTATAGTTAGGTTAGGTTTTAGTTATAAGTTTGTATATTGAATATAAAGTGAAACTAGAAAAAGAAACCTAAAAAAAAAAAATGCCTCCCAAAAAGGTAAAACAACTTTACACCGTCAACTGTCCAATGTGTAACACCCCTAGACCTCCACGTTTGGTTACTGTAGAAAACAGTGGAAAAACTCTATGTAACTCAGATTCTTGTAGAAGAGAAACTTTTTCCGACAGCTTAGAACTTCCAAAAGAAATAGAAATAAATTCTTTGCATAAAAGCAGTTACCGTGACAACTTCAAGTCCATAGCTTCAGGTTTGGCTGTGCTTGGTAAGCTTCAGTCCATTTTCAACGTCAGAATGACAAGTTTTAACAAAGACTTGGGAGCCAAACAGGTAACAGAGGCTCTTACCTCTATTCATAGAAATCAAGTTATGGCTTACAAAGTGGCTGTTTCTTTTGGAAGGTTGTTGTCTTCCTCTAAGGAGGAAGAAGAAGAGAAAGTCATGTACTTCCATGCTTCTGCCAACAATTCGTCTTTGTTCTATGACAGTGAAAGTCATAGAGACCCTTACATTTTCATAAGGGACGACAAAGACTTTGCTGAGTGTTTAGATTTAATTGAAAACAACATTAAAGAAGACACTCAAAGACCCTCTACTAAATGGAGTGTAATAGGCAATGTGAACGCCAACATTACCCTCATAAGGGCTACGGGAGGAGAATATCTCTTAGGTAAAATGAAAACTGTTCCACCAGGTTTAAGACAAAGAGGAATGCAACACTTTCACAGAGACCCTAAAACCAAAAGGGCATACAAGGACAACTTGTGTTTCTTTAGATGTCTGTCTTTCTTCCTGTATGGATCTTTAAAAAAAACTCAAGAGCTTTTCCTTGAAGCCTATCCAGGGGTGAACAAGGAGACTTTTGAGGGCGTTGACATAAAAGATTTAGACAGGTTAGAAAAGATGTTTGAAGTTAACATAAGAATTTTTTACCTTCCCTCTTTTGGTAAAAAAAAGGGGCGACCTAAAATTATAAGGTCAAACATGTGTTCATCCAAAAAAATCATGAACTTGAACTTACACAGGAACCATGTAAGTTTAATAACTAACATGGGACTGTATGGTAAAATGTACCCCTGTGAAAAGTGTCATAAAGTTTTCACTCATAGTTTCCTTTTGAAACAACTCAATGGGGTGAAAAAAGATTGCACCAAAGTCAGCTTCAGGTACAAAGGTGGAGCTTACAATCCATCCAAAACAGTTTTTCAAGTTTTAGAGGAACTGGGAATAGTTTGTTCACCTGAGAAAAAAATATACCCCTATAAAATTGTTTTTGACTTTGAAAGCTATTTCGTCCAACCTGAAAATTCGTCCCCAGAAAATGCTAACACTGTGATAGAAAAAACTCACATACCCCTTTCTGCCAGTGTAGCTTCTGATTTTCCTGGGCATACAGAACCAGTGTGTTTTGTCAGAAATTCCAACAGGGACGACGATCCTTTGGTGAAAAATGTGTTGGAACACATAAACAACTTGGGGCAGTTAATAGGAGAACAGGTGAAAGAGAATTTTAGAGATGTTTTAGATGAACTAGACTCTTTAGAAGAAAAACAAAAGGAACTAGAACATAAAGCTAGCAAAGTTTTTCCAGCAAAGAACAAAAAAAATCCAAAAAAAAAAATCTCCCATGTTCTTGAAGTGAAGGAAAAACTTCTTACCTACATAGAAAGAGTCCCTGTCCTAGGTTTCAACTCTGGAAAGTATGACATTAATTTGATAAAAAAGGAATTTCATTCTTTTTTTATAGACACAGACAAGACAGAAATGAAAACCATAAAAAAATGCAACAAGTACATAGCAGTGTACACAGACCATCTTCTTTTCCTTGACATGTTCAACTATTTGGCACCAGGTTATTCCTACGCAAACTACCTAAAAGCCTTTCTTAAAGGGAAAGCTGAAAAAGGTTTTTTTCCCTACGAGTGGATGGACAACATAAGAAAACTGAACAACAAAGCTCTTCCTCCACGCCACTGCTTCTACAGTTCTTTGTCAGGTGGTGGAATAAGCAAAGAAGATTATCTTGAATGTAAAAAGGTCTGGACAGAAAACAAAATGAAAACTATGAAGGACTACTTGATATATTACAACAACCTGGACGTTAAACCCTTTGTTTTAGCCATAAACAAGCACACAAAATTTTTTATAGATCGTGGGGTAGACATGTTCAAAGACGGTTTAACTTTGCCAGGTCTAACCTTGAAGTTTCTTTTCAACAACACTGCACCTAATGCCACACCTTACATTCTTTTTGGTGAGAAAGAAAAGGATGTTCACTCCTTGCTCAGACGCAACTTAGTAGGGGGGTCCCTCTATTATTTTTCACAGACATCACAAAAGTAGAGAAACAAGAATAAGACAAAAAAAATACGGGCCACAAAGCAAAGTATGCAGACACATAGTAGGGGTAGATGCTAACAGCTTGTACCTCAAGTGCATGGGTGAAGAACACTGCACAGGTTATTATGTGGTGCGCAGGAAAGAAAACGATTTTCAAGCTGTCTGCAGTCAACAGATAAGCTACTCAGCCAAAGAATGGTTGCGATACAAAACTGTGACAGACAAAGTGAAGATATTACACCAATACAACTACGGGGAAGTAGTATTGGGTTCAAGGAAAATAAAAGTGGACGGATATGATCCAGCTTCAAAAAAAGTATACCAGTTTCACGGGTGCTACTGGCATGGTCACATATGTCACCTCACTAAATCAGTTTTGAGAGACCCCAATGGAAAGGCATGGTTAGAAGAAAAAAACCAAAATACCATTTTGACTACCCTATATCTTCAGTAATTAGGTTACCAAGTAGAGGAAAAGTATGAGTGTATGTGGATGAAAGAAAAAACTGAAAACTCGTGCAGAAAAACAAAAAGTGAATGGGTAATTAAAAGACCATCGTGCCAAGGCAGAAAAAGTCAGGATGAAATACTGAGAGGGGTTTCTAGAGGAACAACTTTTGGACTTATCCAGGTAGACATAGAAACACCTGAATCTTTGAAAGAAAATTTCAGTGAAATGACACCTATTTTCAAAAACTGTTTAGTAGGAAAAAATGACGTAGGTGAACATATGAAACGTTACCTGGAAGCAGCAGGTAAGCTGAAACAACCGCAACGCCAACTTATAGGCAGCTACCACGCCGAGGGAATTTTGTTGGGAACTCCTCTCTTGAAGTGGTACCTGGAGAAAGGTTTGGTAGTTACGACAGTACACCTTCTGATAGAATACACACCAGAACAGACTTTTTTACCCTTCATAGACGAAGTGACCAAAGCTAGGAGGAAGGGAGATGAAAACATAGACTGTAAGATTCTGTCAGATCTGTACAAACTTTTGGGAAATGGTTCATACGGAAAAACCATATGCAACAAACAAAACTTTGTTCAAACAAAGTATCTTCACCCCTCTAAGGCAAGACGTTTGGCCATGCACTGGTCAGTGCAAGATGTGCAAGACATAAGTGACAACACGGTAGAACTGTCCTGTTTGCCCACCTCCATCACCTACGACCTCCCAGTTCAAATAGGTTTCATGGTATACCAATATGCCAAACTTAAAATGCTTTCTATTACGACTTTCTCCTTGAATACATAGACGAGAAAGATTTTGAAATGTGTGAAATGGACACTGACAGGTTTTACTTTGCTTTAAGTGCAGAGAACATAGAAGACGTAATTATTCCTGAGAAACGTGAAGCTTTCTTCAGAAAACGTCACAAATGGTTGCCCTCTGAATCATGTGACAACAGTCACCACAGAGAGACCTACGTTCAGACCAAAGTTTTGGGTGAGCTGTGGCTGCCTCAACCATGCTGTAAGAGCCGTCTGGCGTTTGACAAGAGAACCCCCGGGTTATTCAAAGTGGAGTGGGAAGGTGATGAAATGACTGCCTTGAACTCCAAATGTTACATAGGCACAGGAGTGAATGTGCCCGTTAAAATGAGTTGCAAAGGTGTAATTCAAAAACAAAACCCCCTGACCACTGACAAGTACAAAGAAGTACTGGACAGTGAAAATGTTGTCACGGTAGTCAACAAAGGATTTAGAGTAGTTAACCACAGCGTTACGACTTACTCTCAAAGGAAACAAGGTCTAACCTATCAGTACATAAAGAGACAAGTATGTGAAGACGGTGTAAGCACCCTACCCCTTTCTATATAAAAAAAATGGTTTCTTTTTCTAGTTTCACTTCCAGTTGTACATTTTGTTGAAAGAAAAAAAATTTTAAACAAATTGTTCAAATGAACATTTTTCTTCATAGAAAACAGTGTTAAAATGAAAAATGTTCATTTAAACAATTGTTCAAACGAACATTTGTTCAAATGAACATTTTTCCCCATAGAAAACAGTGTTGAACTGGAAAATGTTCATTTGAACAATTGTTCAAACGAACATTTGTTCAAATGAACATTTTTCCCCATAGAAAACAGTGTTGAACTGGAAAATGTTCATTTGAACAATTGTTCAAACGCACATTTGTTCAAATGAACATTTTTTCCCATAGAAAACAGTGTTAAACTGGAAAATGTTCATTTGAACAATTGTTCAAACGAACATTTGTTCAAATGAACATTTTTTTCCATAGAAAACAGTGTTAAACTGGAAAATATTTTTTGTTCAAATGAACATTTTTCAAATAAACAACAAAGGTAAAAAATGTGTACTGTATCATGAAAAAAAACTCACAAAAAAGTAAAAAAAGTGAACTGTATCACCCAAAAAATAAAAACTTTTCACAAAAGTGAACGCTGTACATGTTCACCACAAAAATAAAAAAAATCTGGCGCTAAAGAAATTAAGTTGGTACCAGATTTCTTCACTCATAGCGTCACGTTCACCAGATTATCAGTATCTGGTTAGATTTAAGCATCCATTTAACATGGAAAGTTTAGAAGCTATGCTTGTGGAGCAAACCACAGAAACTCCACCTTATGACTATTACATGCGTCCAGTTTTACAAAGTGTTGCTTCATATAATCAAGCTTCTTCTATAACACCTGACAATGATATAAGTTCTGTAGCATGTGGATGTTCAGAGAATTTCTTTTGGGAAATAATACCTGCAGAAAACATTGGTTATTTTAGAGGAGCTGAACCAGACACTGTTGACCACTGTATAACTAGTGTTAAAATGTACAAATATTTCTCTTCAGCTTTTTGGGACGCCTACAGAAACTGCATGTACTATTGTCGAGTGAAAAAAGTTAACTTGATATTGCATGATTGGTGTATAGGAGTATATCAATTGCACACTGAACCTGGCTGCCCAAGACACTACACAAGGTACACTTTAGGAAGTGTAAGAAAGTTTACTCTTACTCTCCAAGAGTTAGAATGTAATCCCATAGTAGGAGTGTTTTGTCAGTGTAACTGTAAACTGGAAGTATCTGCTATTGCTAAAACTATTTGTTTCACATGTCTGCAGGTCTCACTGGAACTTCACGCCTTAAGTATACCTGGAGTGAGAAATCATTTCTCCTTCGAGGTAAACTTTAAGGATGGTTTTTTATCTGGTCTTTTACCTGGACCCAAAAACAGTCAAACTTACTTCCTGGCCCAGGCTTTGTTCGAGCATGCTATATCTAACATAGCCAAACTTAACAGTTATTGTTTCCACAACACATGGAAAACTAGTCTCACTGGTCAAAGCTGGTATCAAGCAAGTAAATTCACACACAACAAATGTTTCTGTAGTATATGTGCACGCCCCGGAAATGGAAAATCTGTCTTCATCTGTAAATATTGTGTCTAATAAAAATATAATCTGTTATGTGAAATGGATGAGTTGTGTTTTATTTTAATGCATGAAATGAAGAGACATAACAAAATGAGTCATAAGTATTGCGTAAATCCATAGAAATATTGCATCAGAACATTGTGTAAATTCTTACAAGCATTGCGCAATGCACCCTCATACGTAGGTCATACGTTTTTGCAAGTAGGTTAGTAGGTCACTTCCGGTTTGCAAGTAGGTCAACCCTAGGTATTGCGCAATTCTTTTAATTTATGCAACTAGGTCAGGTCACTAGGTCAAATGGAATCCAGCTCTCAGATTGGTCGAAAAAACTAGGTCATAACCTTATGACGTCACTTCCTGTCAAATCCAGCCCTCTGATTGGCTGAAACTAGGTCACTTCCGGTCTACCAGTAGGTCATGACCTAGTTAGTAGCTGAAGCATTGCGCTGACTTTGCATGTATATACTACTGTAAGGGAGTGATAATTTATGGTATATTCAGCCCTACCATCAAACCCCTAACTGTAAAAGTTTACCCTGGTCATATTTGCCTATTCATGCAGCCTTCCCCCATTTGTATCAGACAGGATCAAAGGAACGCCTTGCTTGTACAGCCAGTAAGCATGAATTATAAACCATTCAAGACATTCAAAGGTGATTGATTGATCATGTATGATAATCAGTAGGAACCACATGTACATGAGGTAAGACACTTAAGGAAATGGGATGGGCTGGATAAGAGATTGAGAAATGATTCAAGATAGGTGGATGGGGAAAGCAGGACTGTAAACAAACTCAGTGCTTTGAATTTGAAAAATCTTAGGAGAAGGGGAGAAGGGCGACGGTGTTAACATAAAGAAAAGAACATGGCCAGGGTAGACATTTGTATAACTCTTTTTGAGGTATAACAAGGGAATAAGATCAGATAAAGAGTATTTTGCAAGAGACTACACTGAGAAATAACTGTTGAGTCTCCCAGGCACCCTCATGAAATCGAAAAGTACATCATGATAATTGTATAATCCAGTGAAGCAGAGTAGTTTTTACAGTGCAGTTGCAGACAGTAAAGAGTGTTACAAGAGATCTCTGAGGATGAAATCCTTGTCCCAGATGGCTAGATATTTACCATTATCTTAGATTGATAGGCTGATTGTTTCTGATTTTCAGATCAGGGATTATCAAGAACAATCTGGAAGGCAAAATAATGCAGCAATCTCAAAAAATGTTATCCTGCCATTTAGATTAAAAAGAAATCATTCATTGGATTGGATCAGTTCATTGATCAATTTCCATCTGATTGCTCCCGATCATTCAACCTGATTCACTGGAATACTCGTTTAGATATGTTATTCACCCTAACTGCTGTCATTGTTGAGTGCTGTTTACTGCTGATTAGAGTAGACACCTGTATATGAATGTTTAATTTGCACATGTCCTGAGATCACCTCATTACCTCAAAGTAAGGGAGGTGTCCAGACAGGAAATAGATGTGTGGATGAACCATTTAGGTCTGATTCGGACCATATCCTCTATCTATGAATAAGACATTATCTGTTAGTTATATACTTGAAGGGTGTCCTAAGTTATTATTGGGATATTTTTTCCTGTCACTCTAAAAAGTATGACAACCCTCTGCCCGATGCCTCATACAGCCTGCAGGACCTTCTCAAGAAGTATACCAGTATCATAGAAGACATACTATATTTTCCATAATATTATTAACCACATTGTAGAAATTTATAAATAAGGAGTACAGCTGACTATGAACCATGCATCTCTAAAAAGTATCAAGCTTGCTTCTGTGATAGACTTGGGCTCTGTTCCTTTAAACATAAAAAGTGTGCTGGAAACTACAGACAGAGCTTGTTGGTGCCAATTGCTCACACACAGCATTTGGTGACTTGTTATGAGCAGCTCAGCAATAATTCAGCTGCTTTCAAGAAAGTGGCAAGTGGCAATTTCTGTACAAAGCTTATCACCCCTAACTGTAGGTCTTGTACTGCTGCACTGTAAAAAATTGTCGTCAAAATAACGGTGGAATCCTCAACCTAAATTTTCCAGAGATCCATTGTTATTTTCACAGAGATTCCTTTCACATTTGAGAACCACCATACTGCCACCTGGGGCTCCTTGTAAGAACTACACTGGTTCCCTGCTATACGGTGGTTCACTGTTCAGTTTTACAAGGATGCCTGGTAGATTCAACAGTTGTTTTCTATGGTCCCCTGCTGTTGGAAGTGGAAATAGAAGTCTAAACCAAGGCTTTGGGAAGTATCAGTAAAAATAACATAACACTTTTTTTTTACCAATATGTTCATCTCTTGAGGGGTATCAAGTCTACGGTTTCCCTCACTACTTCAAAATCCAAAATGGCAAGTGAGACCCTTGGGGGCATTGAGAGACGCACAGAGGGAGAGAGTAGGTTCACCTCCTGTTACCAGCCTGCATAGTAATTCTATATATTATGGGCTGTGAATCTATGTTGTTACTCTCTTCGTATTGACTGGGTTAGTAACAGTGTCTGCTTCAGGAGGTTAAGGTGTGAAAGAACCAATTGTAGTCATGTTGGCCACACTGTATCCAGGGTGTGGTTGGATAAAATATGATAAAATACTGGATTTACAAATATAGAGTTTGGTGGAAGGATAATCTTCTTAGGTGCAAAACCAGGGGAAAGACTGTATATGATTTATACCTAACAAAAAAAAGTCATTCCAAGCCACATACCATAAAAAATCTCAATTGAAAAGAATGAGCATGAGAAACCTTGCGGTAGGTGATGTGAATAGAACAATTAATGGGGGATGGCAGAAGGCTATAAGCACTGAAGGCACATTACCGTAATGCCCCAACTATAAGCTGCAGCAAGAGGAACTGCTTATACACAAGGACTGCATGACCCTGAGTCCGCCTCAGAGGCAGTCTCGCCAGCACTTTATGATGACCAAATGGCATAATGCATTAATGCATCAGCGGCCCTTAAAGGGTAAACTTAGAGGGGGGAATAGGGCAGATTCAGTCCATTCAATATATATTACTACAATAATACACCTACATATTATGGTACCTGCTTTGTATAACATGTATTACTATTGACATGTTCCCTACGGGTGTTTGACAACACGTGATAACGTCAATAGGTTTCTAATTAACCTGCATGTTTTCCCCTGGGGCATGTTATTGGAAATTATTAACTGGAGTATGCTCAACTACAGTAAGCAGAAACCTGGTACTTTGCCTCAGGGCCCTATCATTGTCAACATAATTATGTTCTGTATAGTGTGCTAAACACTCTCAGTACCAATTGTAAATGGGAAGTAGCTTGTCCTGTACTGGGTACACGGCTATTATAGGGTCATTGTGTTTGTACTAACAGCAGAACCTACTGTTTTCGAAAAATAAATACAACGTACTGTAAATAGCTTGGTACAGTCTGACAGTGTAGGGAAGGTACTGCCATAGTAGGGAATACCACAAAAAAGACTTTATTATCCATCCATTCTTTTTGATAGTCTTTGAAGGTGAAGCTTCTCATTGGGTATTTTTCATCTAGATAAGCAGTCATTGCAGTAACAATAAAATCCCACTTCTCTTCAACTGTTTGCAACATATAGAACAGATCCCTGTCTTGTTCAATCATGCAATTTTTCAGTTCAATTTCATCATACCTTCTGTATGACCGACCTGTGACCTTTTTAGTCATATATTTCTCTGTTTGTTTCTTCCTTACACAAAAAATTGGAAGGTGATCACTAATCAACCTATTGATAACCCCACATTCCATAATGTGTGTACTATTTGTAATTATGTTATCTGTAGCTGATCCTCCTTTTTTGTTCAACCTTGTTATATTGTCTATAAGTAGTGACCAACCTTCAACCTGCAGTTGGCTAGCAATCGTTTACATTTAGGTGAATCCACTTTCCTGACATCAAAATTCAGATCTCCCATTATGAAGATGTCACCTTGTGCATTTTCTGCTAGTTTATCAAGGTGTTCTAAGAAGCCATTCATATTTCCTTTTGGCGGACGGTAAACTGTGCAAAGCATCATACATCATGCCAATTGGTCGTTATGATGCATGAATGCAACCCTCCTGAGTAACTTGCCAGTAACTTACCAAGGGTGCATTCATGCATCATGCCAACCATACAGGCTTAAGCTTGATATACCGGAAGGGTTTGCATGATGGTCCAATGAAGTGCAGGTGAGCAGCACTTCATTGGGCCAACATTATGACCAATGGGCATGATGCAATCCTGTATCAGCAGCCCTTAAAAGGTTGATATACATCAAAGGGGCAATATAAGTGCCATTAATCCCAAACTGTCAAGTCTTTCTGCAATTTTAGCATGGTTGACCCTGTTACAGTTCCTTTACACCCTCATGCACCAAACCCTTATGTAATCTTACAGCACTTAAGTGGCCAATTTCCCTTCTTGTTAAAATGCAAATTCTGAGATGGCAAGATCATCATTGATATGCAAATTGTGTCAGGAAATAATTGGATGGAGAAGGAAATTGTCCCAGTAATTTAGGTTGCAAACTGTACACTTAAGTGTCTGTACAGCAAACTACCATATATATATATATATATATATATATATATATATATATATATATATATATATATATATGTGTGTGTGAAGTAGTTAAATAATGTAATATCTACAATGAAGCCCCCCGCAAAAAAAAAAGAAGAAAAGAAGAAGAAAAAAGAAGAAAACAACAACAAAACAATACAGAAAAGCACTGACTTATGAGGAATCTCTGACTGTAATGGCGAACTCTTTGTCCCAAAGGTGCTCCTGAATTGTCACAGTGTCTATCTCTGTAAGACTTTAAGGGTATGGAGTAAAGGGGAATGGGATGGCTATCCCAACATGCCTTGAGGGGTAAGGTCTTCTTCACTAGTTCAGAGGTTATTGATAGACCCAGAACCTGTTATATAAGCCCCTGTATTGACAAATCATCTCAGACCTACTGGTCCCAGCTCCTACACTTGTGTAAGAGGCTGTAAATCCAGCTAAACCAACGAGACAGTGAAGGGATTGCCTCCTATGACTTCGGTTCTGACCAGTGGTGTTCAGAATTATTACAAGTGACATTCCACAATTTATTCTTGGCTGTGGCAATCATCAAATGTCAGGCAGTAGTTGAATGGCTGTCATATCCCTCAATGTCCCACAAACAGTAGTACACATGTTCAGCACACCATCATGAGTTTGCTAACACTTACATTGACTAAAGATGTGTCAATATATATTCCCCAAAGTTGATCTCAAAGATCTTATTACTTATGAGTTACTTATGATCCTAATATCAAAGGAGAATACAATTACCGATATGGTGGAAAGAAAGTAAAACTACCCTTACTTTTACCAGACCTGATTGCCTCATGTTATTTCTATTGAGAAATCCTCAATACAAATCCCATTTTTTCCTAGGTGGCAGACATGCTTTCCTAGAAATGGTACTGCGTGCTGAATGAGGCATACACCCCATAAACCCTCAAAGCAAGAAGTCCTGTCATGAACCTGGTTGGAAATGTCAAGTATCAATATGCTTGTCCTCAATCTCCCTGTCCAGATGCTGGCATGAGGGAGATTGGCTATGAAGGTCAATATTCTCTCTGACCTGTGACCTAGATACATACATTAAATGATAGTGATTGACAGGTCATTTCCTGGCTATCACTGGCCCCCTGCATGGGCATGGGGAATAGCATAGACCTTTGAGGGACATGCAGTAGAGGGCTCTATATAGGCACAGAGGTTGTCAACATAAAGAGTCTATGATAGGCCTGACGAGTTAAGTTTATTTCTTTGCTGCTCAGTTTTTAAAGACCTCATTTATCCTTTTGGGTTCCCTTTGTTGATAATGCATATCATAGGCCTAAACTTCATTGCATGGTTATAAAAATAACAGTAAACCGAGTGCTATAGGAAAAAAAACCCTTGCATTGGTTGAGGTTTATATCCCACCCATGTCAGATTTCATTGTATGATGAAGGTAGCTTATATGCTACCTAGGTCTGTTTAGACGCTGGCTTAGGTGTCCACTTGGTACATCTATTATATGAACTCTGCTAGGTATAGGAGCAAGACAATATCAATGGCATGGTCTATGCAGTGTGTGCCAATAGAGCAACTTTTGATTGTATTCATATAAAACAAAGGCTCACACAAATAATTCTCCACTGGGGTAGTTTTGTTAGAAATTGTTTCTGTAAAGACTCTGGCCACCCCCCCCCCTTTCCCCACTTTAAGGATTTTATAGGTTTACCCTCACCCTCTAAAACCTACCACCCATATGCATTCAGGGATTCTTACACATATACATATATGGTGTTAGATACGGATTCGTGTAAGGGAGTGATAATTTATGGTATATTCAGCCCTACCATCAAACCCCTAACTGTAAAGGTTTACCCTGGTCATGTTCTGCCTATTCATGCAGCCTTCCCCCATCTGTATCAGACAGGATCAAAGGAACGCCTTGCTTGTATGGCCAGTAAGCATGAATTATAAATCAAGATATTCAAAGGGGAGTGATTGGTCGTGTAAGATAACAAGTAGGAACCGCCAGCTGGGTACTGGGGGGAAGGCACATGGGGATATGGGATCTGCAGGATAGGAGATTGATTTGGTCGATGGGGACGGGAAAAGCAGAACTGAAAACAAACTCAGTGCTTTGAAATGGTGATACCTTGGGACAAAACAAAAGGTAGAAGGGGGGTAGTGTTAGCAAAAGAGGAAGAACATGTCATCACTTATAGGTATGGGAGGAACACATTTACAAGTTATTACAAAGGGGTTAGATCTTATAAATAGATAAAATGAATGTGACTTACAGTGACATCCAAGTTGCAGACAGTAAAGCAGAGTGTTACAGGACATCTCTGTGAAAATAAGGATTAAATTCTCCTGTCAAAGTTGCTAGAGATTTACCATTATCTTACAATGTGCCTTAGATTGATAGACTGATTGTTTCCAGTTTTCACATCGGGGATGATAAAGAATAATCTGGAGGCAAAATAATGCAGCAATCTTAAGAAAAATTTCTTCTGCCATTTAGATGAAAAGAAAATCATTGGATTAGATCAGGCCACTGATATATTTGCATCTCATTGCTATCGATCATTTCAGCTGATTCACTGGAACACTTGCTAATTATGATATGTTCCTCACCTCCCAGTCATGTCATTGTCAAATACTGTTTAGAGTAGACACCTGCATTAAATGTTTAATTTGTAACTGAAGCAATACCTATGCAGACTTAACATGGTAACCAGTCCACACTCATGACAACAACCCTCTGTTCAATGCCACATACAACCCATAGGGCCTTCTAAAAAGTAGACTGGTATCATGGGGGACTTACTATGTTTTCCATAATATTATTAACCACAATGTGGAAATTTATAAATAGGGAGTACAGCTGACTGTGAACCATGCATCTCTACAAAGTATCGAGCTTTCCTCTGTGATATATTTAGGGTTTTATTCATTTAAACATAAAAAGTATGCTGGAAACTACTAGAGCTGTATGCGAAGTATCAAGAAATAGATTACCATAAGGCATTGGCTGGAAAGCCAACCGAATAGTAACAGCAGGGACCTATAAATGCTGCTCACACCTCATTTGGCAGAAAGAGCTTGTTGGTGCCAATTACTCACACACAACATTTGGTGACTTGTTAGGAGCAGCTCAGTAATAATTCTGCTGCTTCCGGGAAAGTGGCAAATGGCAATTTCTGAAGTGTGCTTATCAACTGTACTGCTGCTCTATAAAATAAGTGACATTGAAATAACGACAAAATCTTTATCCCAAATTTGCCAGAGATCCATTGTTATTTTCACAGACATTCGTTGTACATTTGAGGTCCACCGTACTGCCACTTGGGGTTCTCATAGGAACTAGGCTGGTTTCCTGTTATACAATTGCGGTGGTTCACTGTTCAGTTTTACAAGTATCCCTGGTAGATTTAACAGTGATTTTCTACAGTGTGAGTCCTGCTGTTGTCTATTGGGTGGAAAGAAAAGTCTAAACCAAGGCTAAGAAAAGTCTAAACCAAGGCTTTTGGAAGCATCAGCAAAAGTAGCATAACACTCCTTTACCAATACGTTCATCTCTTGAGGGGTATAAGGTCTATGGTTTCCCTCACTCCTTCAAAGTACAAAATGGCAAGTGAGACCCTTGGGTGCATGGAGAGAATCAAGATTCTAGAAAGAGTAGTTTCACCTCCAGTTACCAGCCTGTGAGTAATTCTATATATGTGCTGTGAATATTGTTGCTCTCTAGGTATTGACTGGGTTAGTAAGAGTGTCTGCTTCAGGAGGTTAAGGTGTGGAAGAATCAATTGTAGCTAAGTTAGCCACACTCTATCCTGGGTAGGGTTGGACATACTATATGACGTAGTACCGGATTAGCAAATGTAGAGCTCGAATGAAGCAAAATGTGCTAAGGTGGAAGACAGGGAAAGCCTATACCTAATGAAGGAGAGTAGCCCCAAGCCACATTCCAAGAGAAACTTAAATCGAAAAAGATGAGCATACGAAACTTTGAGGTAAAGATAGATAGGAATACAACAATCAATTAAGGTTGGCAAAGGCAATTGTTTCATGACTGGGACACACCTCTGATGTGGTGCCATGGATGATTGTCTATCTGGCACTGTGCCTCTTGTTATGACCTACCGTAGGAGCCTGTCTATACACCCAACTGCTTATTGACTTCAATGCCTCACTACCCCTATTATTTAAGAGAAGCAGTAATTTGAATATTATTTAGTGCTTCAGGTTGTTTTCAATACCCCTTAGTTGACCCACTAGTGTTTTACAATACTGGCACCTAATTGGGATCCCAGCCCTTAAATTAGCTATTGGTCTTTTGCCTTTTTATTTCATTTAATTCTTTTGCTGAGATTTCACTCTCCCTATTCAGCCAAAATGTGTGGCTCCCAATTACAGTAAGTCAACTAACAGCAGGAGTTGTTACTAGATATACAACACTTTTGGTCAACTGTGATTCATAGGTTATGTTGCCCTCATGCCTAAGGAAGTTGATCACTGGCTGCTAGGTGGGCCCCCCCTTGACAGCCATCATATATTATGCACTCAGTGTTACCTCTCTTTTTAAATGAGATAGAGACCTTCATGGGCACAAGTATAGTAGAGTATTGGTACGTCAGTGAGCTGTCATTTCCCTTGGTCAACCAATCAATGCATAAGTTTTTTCTTGCCATTATTGCCCAAGCCTAAGCTGTTATCATGTACATAGTCTATAAAGTGCTCCGCAAGGCCATATATTGGAGGAAAATTGGTATAAACAGGAGAAAAATGTGGGAGGGGGTCTTTAAGCTGTGACAGACCAAGTGTGTGAGGTGAAGTAGATTTCAAATTTCTATAAATGCCACTAATGCATTCATATTTTAATCAATGCCCATCGGCAAGGAACTTGCCAGGGCTACAGTCTGGCTTCATGACAGCCAAATGGGGTTAACATATATATACCCTGAGGATTGGTATGATGTTCAAACGAAGTACAGGTGAGCAAACACATCAGTACTTCATTGGAGCATCATGCTGACTGATGTGCATGATACACTCCTGCGTCAGCATCATATATATGTACAATATACATGTTTTCACTTACCATAATTCTGAGATTTTGTTTATTTTCATCTTCAGGTGAGTACCTTGGATGTTATTCAATCTGGTTTCTGCACTGGACAAGCTAAGTATCAAATACATCTGACTCAATTTAGGACCCTAAATTGTAGTTGGCAGTACAGTAGAACAGTAGATTAATAACCCCTTTCTTACTAGGAATCTCCATGAAAATAACAATGAAATCCTTGTCCCATAGTTGTGAGTGATCCATCCTCCTTTTTAAGATATTTCTTTTTGCAGTGTACCAGTTTGCTAAATTATTTCCAACAGCAACATCAGTGTGCCTCAAAATACAGCACTCTCGGTTTATAGTCTCATCCATTCAAACAGTGTGGCAACATCATTTAACCCTTTGGGGTGGCTAATACATACCGGTGCTGGTTGCCATGGTGCATAAATGCAGCCCTGGTGTGTAACTCACTGTGTTTACGCATCATTCCGACCCTACAAGAGGATCAGCATGATACAACAATGAAGGAGTTGTGAGCAGTCTTTTCATCGGGGCATCATGCAATGGGTATTATTTAACTCCTGCATCAGTATCTTGAAAAGGGCGAAGGGAGTGGTTATTTTTTAACAACAGGGGGATCGGTGAAATTCCCCGCGTGCGCAGCGAAAATTTTTCTGTCGCCCCCTCCGAGGGGTCTGAAATTTGTTCAGATCAGTGATGTTTCTGACTGAGGTTCTAAACCAAGGTTTCTGACTGGCCAGAAGTAGACAGAAAGTATGACTTGTTTCAGATACCCTCTCTGATAGCTGTGGACACTCAAATTACTTGCATATGAAAGGACTTCACCGTGTCTGGTCCTATCTTTATCTATATAAGTTTTCCTTTGAACAGTCTTTCTACTGCACACAAAAAAAACATTTGGCCTTTTTGGCAGACTCAAATAATTAATGATGCAAATTCTGTGATGGCATGCATTTATTATCCTTGCCATGCAAATTGTGTCTGGAAATCATTGGAAGGCGAAGGAAATTGTTCCAGTAATTGAGGATGCAAACTGCGCACTAAAGTGTGGGTAGATTCTGAAATTGACTGTTGATTGTATCAGTCATCCCTAACTGCAGAGTTAACCAACATGTGGGAAGTGGTTAAACAAGCCCCCTCCCCACAGAAAAAAACAAAAAAAAAACAACAATCCCCTAAAAACAACAACACAAAAACACAAACACAAACAATAAAAATCAAATAAAAACACACACAAACAAAACAAAGGGAACAAACAACAACAACAACAAACAACACAACAGTACAGAAAAACACTGCACCATGAGAAATCTCTGAAATTAATGGTGAACGCTTTGTCCCAAAGTTACTCCTGAGAGGTCATTTAGCGTTAGGGTAAGGTCTTCCTCACTAGCTCAGAGGTTACAGATGGACCCAGAACCTGTTATATAAGCCCCTGTAGTGACAAATCATGTCAGACCTACCAGTCCCAGACGCTCCTTCTTGTGTTGGATGCTGTAAATCCAACTAAACCAATGAGACAGTGAAGGTAATGCCATCTAAGACTTTGATTCTGATCCGGGGGTAGTTTTAAAATCTCTGACGACCGATAAAATATGCTTCAAACTGTAGGAAATTGACTAATAAACAGTCTATCACATCCAGACTTTCTTTCTCTGCATGGACCAGCCTCGATCTTCCAGGCCCTATAGTAGGCCTGGAAGATTTCTTATTAAAACACTGCAATGCATCCTCTAAAATGATCCAGGATCCTGGATCATTCTCACATAAGGTAGTGGCCTCACTGATTTGTGTATTGGCCAGTGTATTCTCTCATGTGCTAATGAATATGAATGAAGCTTATTCCCCTTTGACTGTGTCTGTTGCAACTTCATTACTAGAACCAGCAGGCTCAATGCAACTGCAAAACATAGGATTGGGCTTGGATTGAACTCATGATCCCTGCATTTGGAAACCTCTGCTCTCCCAACTGAGCTAACGAGACAATCAATTAACAAGCATCCAAAGGGAATTACATATTCTCTTAGCTGTACGTGCAAGGTGCCCTGCAATGAAAATGACATAATAGCCTTTTAACAGACAACAGACACCAGAATCTGTAGTACAGTGGTAGCAAGTTGGCATGGGATGTGGAGGGTCCAGGGTTCAAGGCTTCAGCATGGCACAATTCTATCAAGGTTATTCATGTATATATCATACAAGTAGATTTTTTAAATGCCTTAATGTTCACAAAACTATTATGTAGATGCCACTTAAGTCTGTGTTTATACCTGTTTTCATTAACCATACAGGAATCATATCATGTGTTTACTGGAATTAGGATACAGCATAGGTAAGTTTTTAGCACCTGCCTGAACCTGTTGCAATGTCAGTGGATCTATAACAATTCTGACAGACTGTATATACTACAGTCTGGGCAAGTCTGAGACAAGCTGGCATGGACAGGTAAAGCAAATCCAATGAGTTGATTGTAGAGAGGAATCTCTTGATGGCTGCATGCCCATGTACAGTAAGATTGGCAAATCGTCAGTGAATCGTCAGGTCGTCAGGTATATTGAATAATGGCTTTGTGAGACACTCCAGTCCCATCTCAGAGAATTCGATATAGAAATATTCCATGGAGTGGACATTTGCATTTATTTTATGGTTTTACAATCTTAAACTAAGGGAATCCCACTGAAATACAGCTAAGATCAGCTTGTTTACATCATCATATAGTCACATGACCAGGCCATAGAATATGAAGGTGCATATTTCTATGGTCCCATGGAATACAGACCTCCTTGTTTAACTCTATAGAGTTGTTGTATCAACCAAGAAATAAAGCATGCTTTTCCACGAAGGCAAATCGTCAATCAGCTACACTAAAATGAGCCCCTGAAGGTTATCAGCTCTGGATTGAATTGATCAACCTACATCAAACCATATAGTCTACACTTCATTAACTGGTTGCACAGTTCTACAATAGATGAAACTGCTGAGCATTTCCGAAATGCCAATTGGTGAGTGTATCACCGGAGCTACAATAATTCATCATTACAACCTTATGGGGCACTTCACCAGCACTTCATTGTTGCATCATGATGACCAATGGGGAGGACGCACTCCTACATTAACAGCCTTTATAGGGTTCGTTAATTGATATCAGGACAGGTCTGCCTGATATTACAGCAGAATACAATAGCCAATATGATAAAAAATCTAGAACTTATTGCCCCATGTTATTGCTTTCAAAAAGTCCTCATCATAATGCCATGTGCTCTAAGTGGCAGGCCTATTTCCCTAGATAGCTTACATAGAAACCTTAATCCCCCAAGGCAAGTCCTATGGTGAACCTGGTTGAAAATGTCAAGAGAACTCGTTTCTTTCTTCACCATTTCTAATACAATAGAATTTTTGCAATGAGATGGATAAGCTTTCATGGCAGATAAAATTACTTTTCTTTTGGGTTTTGCAGGGCTCGGAGTAACTCATTGGAGTCATTTAAAACGTCTCCCTTTGGTTTCTTAAGGTACTTCGAGTACACTCAGTCACTATTGAAATCCTCAAAATTAGTGTCAGTGATCAAAGGTGATTCCCTAGGACTGCTCTGTATGATTAGCACTAATGCAGTCATTACAGAAGTATTGGTAGAAAAGTCCTACTTGTGCAGGGACCATCAAAGTATTGTAATGGCAATATCACAACACTTCCCACTATGATTTGAAGGGGAGCAGTCATAGTCTGTTAGGAAACTGCCTCCTGTTCTGTAACTCCATATGAGGCTGTAAATCTATATGTCTACACTAGGTATTGACATAAGTACTGCATACCCATTGGTGCAGTGTGAAAAAATTGTCCCGGCTTTTCTCCTGATGGGGCACTTGAACTTTATTTTGCCTATGTCTCATGATTTATTAAGTTAAATTCTACCTCTCATTTTCTATTCTTATTTCCTATTTCACTCAATTCCTTAATTCACTCAGTTCTATACGGGCTGCACAAAATATCATATGCTAAATTCTGTAGCATATTTAAGGCGACCGCAAATGGGGCCGATTCAGTTAGTGGTTAGGGACTTCAGATTTTATCCTTTCAGGAACATGAAAAATGTTTGATTTTGCCAGATCTGAGTGTGCATAGGTAGCAGCTGTCCCAGATCCTGCCAGTCCCCAACCCTGTCTGGGGTCAGCTTTAAGTAGTGAAGCAGGCCACCCCCTTACGTCTCTCCCCATCGTGTGTGAGGTTAGGTCTACTATAGCCGACATCCAACTAAATATTCTGGGTGTGTGTACACTGTCAGCCCACCATGTGGATATACAGTATAGTGCTTTTTATTCTGCATTACAGTGGTAGCTGTTATAGGTATGAACCCTCATACTAGAAGAGCATTTTGGTGTAGGTACAGATGGTTGTACTGCCTACTTACAGGGGTATTTATAGCATATTTACACTTGCAACTGAGAGGGTAACCTCCTTATCCATAAAGGTGAGGCAAGCTCCTTCTTTTGAAATCCTAGAAAAATTTTAATTGAGTGGATTTGCCATATTCATAGAGGCTACGACACTGCTATACTGGCAGGCTACACGTTTCCATTCTCCAGGGAAAAAATATGTCACTGGCTCTAACCATCTCAGTCATATTAGGCACTAAGCTTCTTGCCTGTGTTAGGGGATCTTCATTTTAATTGGCAGCTCACAGTAAAAATGAACGTATATAGAAGTATCATTGTGTTATATACCGTATCTAATCTATGTTGTACCAACAAGGCAATGTATAACAACTTATCGCTCAAAAAGACTAAACCCTATTAGCCAGGAAGATTCCAATTAATAAAACTATGAAGGAAAAAGAGATTAAGCAGCATTCATAAAATAGCATAACCATTAATAAGCCTGTAAGATGAATTTCATGAGACCTATGACTTCTATAGGTGTCATGGTTGTGATGGTTAGCTGATTTAAAAAAAAATCCTTTCTTTGCTGAAAGTACATTCTAATATCTTTATTGGTGTTGAATTCCGAGGCATTACATTTTAACAAAATGACCTATTACATACTTTTTATAGGTGGAAAAAAAAACAATTTCTGAATTGCTCTTTGGATTATTTCCAAATGCCTAAGCCATTTTGATTAGTAAGATAGTTCCTATCAGTTTACCACGACCATTCCCACATTTTTCCTTTTTTTTTTTTTTTTATCTCAGCTGTAACTCTAGTGACAAGACCCATCCATCTATGACAAAAACCATGGGACCCTGTTAGGGTATATCAGGCAATGGCTGTTTAAATAATTACAAACCGCAGTCCAGTCTCAAGGAAGAAATATAATTGGATACACTGCAAAATGGTGTTTAAATTTTAAACATGTTTAGGCCTTAACACGTTTAAAACATAAACATATAGGTCAATTAGGTGTCTCATTGACTACACATTTAGGAAATGAACACTTTTATTCTAACTACATAAACATTTTTGCTAAACATGTTTAGATGTTTAGAGTTTAAACAGTTGAATAATAGGTGTTTAGATTTAAACATCATTATGTTTAGATACTTGGATGTTGAATCCACACCAGGTAGCAGCACTTAGATTTGAATGGACTGTCTTTACACATTTATAATCAATTTTTGTGACAAATGTACCCAAACCGCATGTTTATTATAGTTTCTATTCATTAAATGTCATGAGAATAGAAAGGGCAATAGAAAGGTGACTAGATTCACCTTACACCACCATCATTAGCATGAAATAATCAATAAGCTTAATGACTGACACCTATTTCATGTTATTCTGGAATAGACAAAGGAATTTCCTTCCTGCCAAGCTGTTGTACTTTCTCAAGTCTCTCATTCTGATGCAGTGTGTACATACATGCACACGTAAATATGTGTTGCTGACATCTTTGGAGACTTTGACATGTAAATACCCCCCCCCCCAGTAAATGAGAAAACAAACAAAAGACATCTTTTTTTTTAATGTATACTTGTCTGCACACCCTAACTCTCCATCAAAGCATTTAGACATCTAAACACACAAATTTATAAACATCTCAACACAAAAATTCATAGAGATCTAAACACAAAGTTTAAACCTAAACACCTAGATTTCTAAACACTTGAGCTAAGCAAATTGTTTGGCTAAACATGTGTAGGAAATTAATGTGATTACAAAAACGTTGCAAGAATATGTTTAGAATTGTGTTTAGGATCTAAACACCATTTTTGCAGTGTAAACACAAAAACCAGGACCCTAGTACTGGTATGCGATTTAGAGAAGATTATTTCTTAGAAGAGGAAAACACAGGTCTAAAGGGTTTGTAAATTTACTTTTAAAATTTATAGGGATGGCAAAATTGTTTTTTTCTTACATTTTGTGATGATGGAAAAAAAAAGAACATAATATCATACACACCTTTTCTCTAGATAAAACTCATTCAATAAATGTGCAGCTATCCCAAGACGTGTACGGGGAAGCATGCCTGATGTTGTCCAGTGAAACCCTAGTTACAGACAGGAAAGAGTGTTACAAGAAGACTCTTTGAAAATGAGGATGAAATCTTGCTAGAGATCTACCATCATCTTACAGTGTGCCTTAGATTGATGGGCCGTTTGGTTCTGGTTCTCACATCTGGGATGATAAAGTGCTATCTGGAGGCAAAATAATGCAGCAATCTCAAAAAATGTTATCCTGCCATTTAGATTCAAAGAAATTCATTCATTGGATTGGATTAGGGTACTGAACTAGTTGCATTCAAATGCTCCTGACCCAGCAAATTGTCGTTATCTGTCACCATGATTGGTCATCAATGGTGACTCCTTTTTGAGTGATAACTCACTGTGTCATCTTTCGCCACTGTCTGTCAGTCTCACATGGCGTGGCAATTTATCACAACAGTCACCAACATGATCTCACTCACTGCGTGAGTATGTGCCACCCCTTGTCATCCCTCACAAAGCATGGTGACTTATCACCACCATCGCCAACATGGATCTAACTCACTGCGTAAGTATGTGCCACTGCCTGTCAACTCTCACTCAGAATGGCGGCTTATCACAAGCATCGCCAACATGGATCTGACTCACTGTGTGATTATGTACCACTCCCGGTCAGCTCTCACTCAGAATGGCAGCTTATCACCACCATCGCCAACATGGATCTCACTCACTCCGTCAATATGTGCCACTGCCTGTCAACTCTCACTCAGAATGGCGGCTTATCACAAGCATCGCCAACATGGATCTGACTCACTGTGTGATTATGTACCACTCCCGTGCCACTGGCATCAACTCTCACACAAAATGGTGACTTATCACTACCAACATTGGTCTCACTCAATGCGTGAACTTGTGTCACTCCATGTCAATGCTCTCTGAGGATTGCATCATCTGTCACTCACTCTCACTCAGAATGGCAACTTATCACCACCATTGCCAAAGTTGTTGAGACAGCACCACTGTTCAACATGTAGCCTATCTAGGAAGTGTGGGCATGAAGTATAAGTCCCATACTTATCAAATGTGCTTTGTTGCACACTGATTTCCATGTAATACTTCAGGGTTGAATCAAACAAGATTATATAGAGAAAGTAGCAATTGAATTTAGATAGAGGTATCTCTAAAATAAAAGCAACTATCCATAAACACCTTTTCTCTGGTTACAGGAAAAATACATAAGGAAGTATCTACATGAACACCTTGTCTGTGGTTAGAGGGAAGATACATATGGCAATACCTTCTCTGGCAAAACATACATTGATCTGGCAGATGTGAGGCTGCATGATTACCAATGTCGATGATCATGAGCTTTTCATCTAACAAGATGAGTGATCACCAGCATTGCCATCACTGGTGAGTCTGAGTGATCACCACTCTCGCCATCCATGGTGAACCTGCGCTATGACGTGGTGCGCAATTCATCTAGCGAGGTGAGTGATCAACCGCCTTGCCATCCCTGGTAAGTGTGAGTCATCACGATCCTCACCAACCGTGGTGAACGTGCATTATGGCATGGTGTGCGAGACGAATGATCACCTGAGTGACCATCCCCCGTGAGTGTGAGTGATAATGATCCTTGCCATCTGTGGTGAATGTGCATTATGACGTGGTGTGCATCTCATCTAGCGAAGTGAGTGATCACTCATGTCGCCATCCCTGGTGAGGATGAGTAATCACTCATGTCGCCATCCCTGGTGAGGATGAGTGATCACGATCCTCACCATCCCTGGTGAACATGCACTATGACAAGGTGCGTGTTTCATCTAGCGAGGTGAGTGATCACCTGCGTTGCCATCCCTGGTGAGTCTGAGTGATCACCATCCTCGCCATCTGAGGTGGGGCCATGTGATCACCACCATTGCTATTCCTGGTGATCTTGTGCTATAGCAACGTCGTGTTCCATCTAGAGACATGTGTGAGCCACTTCACACAGGTTGACGAGGAATCACGACAATTTGCTAGGGATGATTTCACCTGATCACGTGGTCCACCACCCGATATGCCCCCTCTATGGGCCGATAGGTCCATAGTAGAAGCTACCACCAGCCGACAGAGCCCATGCCCCTTCATTGAAACCGATGGCAGCCTCGACGGCCAAGATGGTATTGTGTTGTAGCTGTCGGCCGATAGAGGGACTCTATCTGGTGGTGGAAAATGGCCCTTATGATATGCTATTCACCCCTGTCATTGTTGAGTGGTGTTTACTGCTAACTACAGTAGACGCCTGTATATGAATGTTTAATTTGCACCTGTTCTGAGATGGTAAGGGAGGTGTCCAGACAGGAAATAGAAGTGTGGATGAACCAGTCATGTCTGATTTGGACCATATCCTATGACTATGAATTAGACATTATCTGTTAGTTATATACTTGAACGATGTCCTTATTGAATCATTGGGAAATTTGCTGTCCCTCTCCAAATTACAACAACCCTCTGTTCAATGCCACATACAGCCTGCAGGACCTGAAAAAAAAAGGTATGCTGGTGTAGGGAATCAAGTATCCGTTCGACACATGTATCTATAAAAGACTATTACTGTAACTAGGGAGTGTACGGGCATCCTTCTGGACTGCTTCTCATATGTCAAATGAAAAAGAACCACTGGAGGGTATCTCAAAAAGATTTGGAATTGATCCTGTCGGAGGTGATAATTCCAAAATTGAACTCACTGACCTTCTGGAGTGGATTCCCTCTTGTATTGTAAAGAGGGAGTCAGTTATAGGAGTGGTATAGGAGGGGTCCAGTCTCTTATTTTGCAACTCGACCTATTTCCGTGCAGTTCACTTGTAGCAGAAGTCAAGCAGGGAAGTCTGTTCTTAGGGTGAGAAATGTAGGAGAACTGCAGGATCAAATAGTTACGGTGAGAACTGGTTTCCCAATCTTTTTGAGATACCCTCCTGGTGACCTCGGGTGCGTGGTGTGGGGAACAGCCACTGTTCATACACTAACTGGGAGGGGGAATCAATCCTACCATGCGGGTAGATTGTCTTACCAACTATATTGTTGTATTGTTTAAACAGAGCAGACAAACATTAAACACAATGTGGAAATTTATACAGAGGACAGGTAACTGTAAACAGTGCATCTCTACAGAATTATTAAGCCTACCTCTGTGATAGATTCAGGTAGTTTGTTACATTGAAAATAGATCAATAGTCTCACACAATATCCAAATAATGGATCTGATAGAAAAGACATGTACTAATACAATGTAAGAAACAGAATGACAGTATCTTAAATAGGGAATGCTTGAGAGTTGGTCATAAAATAACTTGTTAAACTAAGGAAAGATGCGCAAATATGTGTAGAATAATCCTGCATCACCCATTTCACTAAGTTTCCAATAGCTTCCCCCGTACAAGGCATTATTCGAGGACATGTATTTTTCCCCTACTGCAAATATAGGTGCCACATGCTACCTACCCACACTGTGGTAAAAGTGACAGTTCCCTGTATATTTCCACAGCCGTAAAACCCAGAAAAATAATTATAGATGAAGAAATGATAAGCTCATCTCATGCGCATGATCAATAGCTTCAAAACCATACCTTTGTCATTACTGAGGTATGTATAGTAAAGTTTCGAGGAGCAAATAAGTAAGACTATGTCGGAAATCTGTGCAGAATTGCCGTTCTGACGCAGCTTTGCACGGCCCATGTTATACCCTAATTCAGAGCATTATTCATTTAAACATAAAAAGTGTGGTTCAAACTACAATAGCTTGCCATTCAGCATTAACTGGAGTGCCAACTGAAATTATGTTAACAGCAGGGACCTACACACTGCTCACACCTCCCTTAGGATAAAGAGCCTTAGAGGCACCAATTGCTCACACACATCATTTGGTGACTTGTTATGAGTACCGCAGCAATAATTCATCTACTCCTCACAAAGTGGCAAGTGGCAATTTCTGTACAGAGCTTATCACCCCTAACCGAAGGTCTTGTACTACTGAGCTCTGTTTGTCTCTGCATGGGTGGGAAGAGAAGTCTAAAACAAGGCTTTGTGAAATTCCACTGAGATTAACATAACACTCTACCAATATTTCTCTCTTAAGTCTGGGTGCATGGAGGGAATCAAAGTTGGAGAGGGTAGTTTCGCCTCCTGTTACCAGCCTGCATAGTAATTCTATATATGGGCTGTGAATCTATATTGTTACTCGCTTCGTATTGACTAGGTTAGTAACAGTGTCTGCTTCAGGAGGTTAAGGTGTGGAAGAATCAATTGTAGCTGAGTTGGCCACACTGTATCCAGCATAGGGTTGGACATACTATATGATTTACTAGTGGATTAACAAATGTAGAGCTCAGTGGAAGGAAAAGTTTCTATGGTGTAAAGCCAGATAGCAGAATGACTGTGAACACACTTGTATATGTATCTAATTAAGATGAAAGAATCTTGATTGAAAAAGATACAAATAAAGCAATTACTGATGGTTGGCAAAAGCAATTGTTTTGTGAGTGAGAGGCACCTCAGGAGCTTAATTCAAAACATCCTGGGATCCCAACCCCAGCGATCCTAGTGTAGGCACATATCATAAGACATGGCTGGTCTACCCTATGTAATGCAGTGGTTGCAGGCCTGTCCAGAATAGCTAGTCCTGGGATCACTTCACTATTCCATTTCCACCACTAAGATCACTGCGATCTTAGTGAAAGAAATGCATAGTGGTTTCACCTGAGTACAAGAACACTTACAGGGAACACTCCTGATCGAAAGAGTGAATAGCCTGCTGCATACATAAAGAGGGGAGGGAGGACGTTTGCTGAGTGTCCTTGAGGGCTCTTAGGGCTACTCATGCGTTAAGTGCACTGTAAGGTAATTCTTCCCTTCTCTCTCTTTTTCCTGGGGGGAGGGCACGATGCTTCTAATAGGCAAGCATAAATCATACATTCATGGGAACAACTCTTGAATACTGTACGGGGGTCAACTGCACCCTGTGCTCTTTTGTTAGCCCATATGGGGACGGGGAACGATGGTATAAGCACTCTTGTGAAGAAGAGTGACTCCACAGCTATTCCTTTATTTTGGGACTCTTACCCCTGTGCCTAGTCAGTTCTTCTTGGAATAGTGTAGGAGGGCTGAGGCTAAGATCGATGCGATCTTAGTGCTGGCTAGGATATGTGAACCCAGTCAACTCTTAACATCGCTTAATAGGATAAGGCTGATTTATTCCTAAGATCGCTGGGGTCGTGATCCCAGGATGTTTTGAATTAAGCTCCTGATGTATTGCCATGAATTGATGGACATCTATCTGGTACTGTGATTATTTCAGGGCCTTGGTACTCATTGATTTCAATACCTATTTACCTCCAGCCCCTATTCAAGACAGAGGCATTTGTGAATACTGTTTTTAGTGCTTACGATTAGACGAGACGGAGCTTAGACGAGACATTAGCTTGCTGCTATTCTATTTCATTTATTCTTTTTCATAAGATTTCACTCTCCCTATTCAGCCGAGGTGTGTGACTCCCAATTACAGTCAGTCAATTCACAGCAGGAGTTGTTTCTTGGTATACAGCCCTTCTGGTCATCTGTGATTCCTAGACTTTGCCACTTCTTCCCGCTCAGGAAGATGAGCACTGGCTGCTAGGTGGGCCCTCCCTTGACAGCTGTCATATATTATGCACTGAGTGGAAGCTCTTTGTAAATGAAATAGAGAACCTAATGGCCTAAAGCATAAAAACACAGTTTTTGGACATCAGTGAGGTGTCATAATTCCCCTTGGTCAACCAATCAATATGCAGGTTTTTCTTGTCATTATTGATAAGGCTAGGCTATCATGATGTACATAGTCTATTGAAGTGCTATGTGAGCCCAGCATTTGGAGGATGTAATTATAGGGCATAAACAGGAGTAAAATGTCGGACGGGGTCTTGAAGTGGTACCTGAATATATGTGTATAAGGTGGAATAGAGTTGTTATTCAGTAGTTAGTGTCATGACGTAAAATACCTACACCATACCTCAATTAGTAGAGTCACACAAATTTCTGTTAACCCTTTAAAAGTGTTTATGTGTCATGCCCATTGGTCACAATGATGCATTAGAATAGCCTTAAATTGTTACTCGCCTGGGCTACATTCGAGCATCATGCAATCTGATGGAGTTGATACTCTACCCAAAGGTGAGCATGATGTTCCAATAAAGTGCAGGTGTACCAGAACTTCATTGGAGCAATATGCCGACTGATGTACATGATACACTCCTGCGTCAAGTGGCTGACGCATAAAGGTTTAACATACATGTTTTTACTTACCATAATACTGAGCTCTTGTTTACAAACATTTTGTATCCTTTTTATCTTCAGGTGAGTACCACTGATGTTCATCAATCTGGTTTCTGCACTGGACAAGCTAAGTATCAAATACAACTGACTCAATAAAAGGATCTATGAAGCGGTGTAGTTGAAACATTGTCAAGAAAATATCAAGAAAATAATGGCGCATTCCTTGTCCTAAAGTTGCCAGAGATCTGTCGCTATTTTAACTGAGATTCCTTATACATTTGTGGGCATCCTGAAAAAGCTGGTCCAATGCTTTTCAATTATGGTGGTCTACTGTTCAGTTTGATGAGAATCCCTGGTAGATTGAACAGTTATTCTTTTTACAGTGTAGAATGAAGCTGCAGTTGGCAGTACGGTTGAACAGTAGACTAAAAACCCTTTTTCCCCATGAAAATAACAGTGAAATCCTTGTCCCTAGGTTGTGAGGGATCCATCCTCCTTAGCATTTGGCTCAATCATTTCTGACAGCCATATTAGTGTTACTCAAAATACAGCACTAACTGTTTATAGTCTCATCCATTGCAACATCAGCGTTGCTGCCACATGCCAACACTGGTTGCCATGGTGCATAAATGCAGCCCTGGTGTCTAACTCATTGTGTTTATGCATCATGCTGACCCTACAAGAGGATCAGCATGATACAACAATGAAGAAGTCGTGAGCAGTCTCACATGCATGGTTTCATTGGTGTATCATTCCGACAAAAAGGCATTATGTATTTCTGCATCAGCATCTCTGAAGCGGTTAAAGTA